>CM065810.1:74973357-76353357 GCA_033398695.1 Orobanche coerulescens | reverse complement strand
GGGACTTAACTTTTAGTGAATAAAGCAGATTCTGTTTCAATGGTCTTCAGGCCTGTTTGGATAAGTATTGAAGATCTCAATACTTACAGCCTGTATCCGACATAATGCTATAGGCTATGTGCTGTAGGGTATCTTAGACCGATACTGTATGGAAGGATGCTGTATGATTATTTCGGGAGAACTTCCATACTTAGCGTCATATTGACAGATGAGTTCCTTGCTGTATGATGGCTCTTTATACTTTCCCTGTATGTTGGCACTTTGAGAAGACTTCGATACAAGATTGTTTATTCCAACAACTTCGATCGTCTTCGAGATAGCTGCTTGCTGTATGTTGGCACTTTATCAAAACTACGATACATGATTATTTATCCCAACAATTCCCCCCTTTTTGATAATTGCCAAATCTTCTTGATGATGCCAAAACTTCTCAAACATCTTTGTTTCGAGAGGCTTTCTATTTGATCTTATGTCGAATGTTCTGGCTTTCAGCAAATTAAAGCAATGTGAATTGCTCGTAGGCAAGTTCTAAAAAGGTAGTATCTAGCAGCAAAGTGTTTTTACAACTTAAACTTATGATTGGCGCGCAGGCACAATCTTACAGTGCAATCTAGTTGAATACAACTTAACCTATGGACTGTTCACAGACAAGTTCTTACAGCTTATATACTGAACAAGTTTTCATACTTGTTTGATTTCAGCAAATGAATTGATTTCGTAATCATACAGGAACATAGTAGATTACGAGTTGTAATCTTTCAAGAAAAAAATATATTTTATTGATATTTGAGCAAGGATTACAAGTTTGGGCAAAAGTGAAGATACAAAATTTTTGCTGTTCCAAAAATAAAATACAGGAAGGATCCTTCAAGCTAACTACTATAGTCAGCATGTCTCCAAGGCCTGCTTGGATCATTCTTGGTTCATTTGCACCAGTTTTGCATGGCATCCTTGTTTTGATTTAAGTAGATAGCTCTTTCTTCAGGTGATTTATCGAAAACAAGGATCCAGTCTTCCGGGTAGGTAACCAGATCTCCTTTCATGTGTTTGGATTTTAACTGCATCTATAGGGGGAGCGTTCCTTCATCCAGCCTCTTTTTGAATTCCTCGGTAGATTCTTGCAGTGTCTTACAACTGTTGAATATGGGGGGATTCCCTGATAAGAAGTACAAAGTATCTAAACAGTTCATTTTTCCTCCAATCTTTTACCTCATCGGTTGTTGGCTGTCTGTTGGCCGGGAGATATATCACTGATGGCTTTTGCACAAGGTTCTTCCAAGGTAATTTTGGATCATGGAATTCCGGACGAGCACCCTGTATCCTAACAGTATGAGCAGGAGATGACAATCGGGTAATTGCAGCAGTAATGTTGTCTTCTATTGCAGCTTCAAACTCCTTTTCATGATCCATTCTAAATCTCTTTGCAGCTTCTCTAGACTCTTCCCCCTTTTTGGCCTCATCAAGGTAAGAGACCTTCTCATCTAGGCGTTCCAGGATTTTCATGGCGTTGTCCTGTTTCGTCTCCATACTTGAGAATTTTTCCACCAAGGATCGAAGCACCATCGACATATCATCAATCTTCTGGTCATGGCCTCGAAGGTGGGATCCTGTTTCTTGTAATGCAATTGCAGTCTTGGCTTCCGAGATGAGAATCTTGGCATGTTCTTCCTTCAGGATCTGTTCCTATCGCTGTTGGAGTTGGTGCAGAGCTTGCTTCAAGACAGTGGGCAAAATGCAGAAGGCTTCTTCCACTTTGGATACTTCACGCATGACCCCAAACATTTTGTCGATAGCTGTCTCGTGCAACCAGTTTATTTGTTTCTCAACAGTATGCAGGGCATTCACAGCATCCTGCAGAAAAACTGTTTGGTGGCCAAGAGCACGCCATTGTTCGTTCCTTTCTATGGTTATGGGAGAGTCGGGTTTGGCAAATTCTTCAGCTCCATTAAGCTGTCTCACAACCACATGAGTGTGTGGTGATTGTCGTTCATCCTCAGGTAATAAACCATCGTCGGATTCCACTTCAATAGGTGAAAGTGCAGGGGCAGCAGGGGCTATCTCATCTTGCGGCTGTTCGGACTGATCGGCGACAGGGGTAACTGTTTCTTCCTGTTCCGAAATGGTTTCTGTAGACATGGGTACAGGAGGCACTGATTCCTCCTGTTGTCTCTCAGCTTCCAGCTGCTTTGGCAGAGGGACTGATTCCTCTTGCAGGATGGCGCGGGCTTGGTCTTCGGCGATAGGCTCGGTGCTTATTGTGAAACTATTTGTTCCTCTGCGATAGGAGGGACTGATTTCTCGCTGTCTTGAACAGTTTCTTGCTGTTGGGAAGGGGACCGATGATGAATTGATGTCCCTTCTCCTTGTTGATGTTGTGTCCTTGAGAATTCCTGTTCTCTCGCTTCTTCACGGCTCATCCTTAGACCAGCCTGGAAGGCATCGTCGTCGTCTGAGTCATGGTCAGATTTTCGACTGATAGGAAGTGTTTCTATGGACAGATATTTCCTTTTCTTTCGAGCATCAGCTTTGTCCATTAGATGACTCGAAATCAGCTCTTTACAGCAAATGTTGTCCTATTGGATCAAGACTTCAACATTCTGAGACTCTGTCATCTCTAGAACAAACCTTTCTTCTTCGCTCCAATCACTCCAATTGTACAAAGTTTCGTACGGAGCAAGCCTGTATGATTTCCAATGAACAAAACGGTCGTATGCCTGTTCAATTTACACATATAACAAGGTTTTGTTAATTATGGAGTCAGGAGAGGGTCTGCGTACATCGCATGGGTCCGCTGTAGGCAAGGGTTCCACTACAGGTGTGGGATCCTGTATTGGAGAGGGATCCCGTACAGGGGTTGGTACCCTGAGGGGAGATGGATCCCTTACGGGTGTGGGTTGCCGTTCAGGAGTTGTGGCTATTGGCTCCAAAGAGGCAGCCAACTCACTAGAGTTTTTCAAGTTGGCAAATAACTGTTCATCCGTCGTCGCCGCCAATGGCTCGGGATCTAATATCTGGACAGTAGCAGTTATTTCGTCCGCAGGGGTTGCGCACTGGGGAATTGTTTCAGTAGGTTAGGCCATCGAAGGAGCATCTACTGAGATTGCTGTAATCTCTGTAGTCTTAACTTTTGTAAGCCTCCTTAGCTTTCTTTTCGGCTTCTCACCAGCAACAGGAGTTTTGCTGTGAGATCTCTTCCTTTTCTTTGAAGTCTCCTCGCTCCCGGACTTCGGAGTCATGTCCCTTGGATCAGCAAAAAGGGGCAAAGTTCAGACAAATGGTCTGTTCGCAATCAGATGTGCATTGTTGAAGACGAGGGCCTGGTTCCTCCAAAATATTTTCGTGAATTTATTTTCTTTGCTTCCTTTGCTTGCGGAACACCGCACTTTGTCAGAATATTATTAAGAAACAGACCAAAAGACTTCTTTTGAGAGGCAGGTTTAGAGACTTCTTCCTGCAACCTTTTAAGAACAATCTGGCACCAGTTGACCTTCTCGCAGGACATGATGGCAACCATCATTCGAAATCTCAGGTTTGTGTACATCTCGAAAGCACATGTTCTGTTTTCAATCACACGACAATAGAAATCGTGTAAGTAATCAAATGGAAGGCAAAAAAATTTCTTGTGCATGAAGCATGGACATTCTCATTCGATGCTGAACCAGTGAATAGTCCCCAATATTTGCTGAGGATTTCTTGGGACCCAAAAGTCTCAAGCTCCTCCATAGATAGGCCATCAGCAGGCAACCTATATAGGTTTTGCAGCAACTCTTAGTCCACGCGGATCTCCACTCCGCGGACGGTGGCAGAAATGTCAGTGACGTTTCCTCCCTGTGCAAGAGAGAAGAAGCGAACAGAGGCATTGAGGTAAAATTCCTCAACCATTTGCGCATCATAGTGCTCAGGATTGTGACTTCCAAGGCGATAGAGGCCTTGTTGACGAATCCTCGAAACGATTATCTCAATGAATTCGACATCGTCTCCTTCTACGTGAACACACTCAACAACCACAGATCTGGCAAAGATCCTTCCGTCAATGATGGTGGCGGTCTTCTTGAGAAATGGGGAGGAAGTCTGTGATGATGCCATAGTAGTTTCTTGAAGAAAAGTAAGTGAGATTCACAGAAAATAGCAGTAGAATTGCAGTGAAATGTAGGCTGTTTTCTCAAAGGCTCGTTTAATTTGTAGGAAGCATAAAGAGTCAAAAAGGGCAAAAACGGTCCTTTTATAATGGGCGGTGGGAAGATTTAGGGTTTCCAGACAGTGAACGGTCATATTTAAGGGATGGGAACCGTCGTTTAAAATGAACGAACAGGATGGACTTAGTGTAACGGGTACATCTTATCCATCCGATTTTGAAATGAGAGCGGGTCCCACATCTGACGTATCGTCTTCCCTTATTGCCCGAAACGACGGTGCGAAATTATAAAATAATTTGAAAAATTGCGGCGTTTGAGATACAATAGTCCAGATCTCGTGTAAAGATTTTAATGCAAAAGACGTTTGATATAAAACAGGACACGTGGACTCAAATCTGTTTTGAAATAAATAAAATTTTAGAATATAATATTAATTGAATTCCATAGTATATGTTGTATCCATGTACATACATCGTTTCCCCTTAAAAGGTACATACGAGATTCAATTCAGTACAACAATTTTCGGATTACTGCTGTATTCATGGGTCATACCGTATTCCCCCTTAATTATTTCACACGTCAGCTATAGGATAATTATATGTCTCTTTGTTCCTACAGTGCTGTTCGGATTGTCTGAGTGTACAGATAATTAACGGTGGATACTGTATTCGTGGGTCTTACAGCATTCCCCCTCAATTGTTGAGTAAAAGCATTAATAACTTACAGGGAGTCAGGCTGTAGCAAACCCAATTCTTGTCGAATCATACAGAATCTTGATGTGCCGAGAGGCTTGGTAAAGATGTCGGCTAACTGTATATCTGTATGAACTCTCTCCAGCCGAATATCCTTGTTCTCAACATGATTTCTAATGAAGTGATGCTTCATATGAATATGCTTAGTGCGCGAGTGCAATACAGGGTTGTGTGTTATTGCAATTGCACTCGTACTATTGCACATGATGGGTGTTTCTTTGGCTTCAATTCCATAATCTGACAGATGTTGTTGTATCCAAAGGATCTGCATACAGCAACTACCAACAGCATAGTATTCTAATTCACCTGTGGAAAGTGAGTTTGCCAATTGCTTATTACTGAACCAAGATACAAGTCTAGGTCCAAGAAAGTGACAAGTACTGCTTGTACTCTTCCTATCTAGCTTGTAGCCTCCGAGATCCGGTTCGATGTATCCAACCAAATCGAATCTGCCTTCTTTAGGATACCATAGTCCTACATCGATTGTTCCTTTGATGTATTTTAGGATTCATTTGGCTGTTGTGAAGTGTGATTCTTTAGATGCTACTTGATATCGCGCACACACTCCTACAGCAAACTGGATATCGGGCCTGCTAGCTGTTAGGTACAGGAGTGACCCAATTAGCTTCATGTAGAGTGTTTGATCAACCGACTTTCCAGCTTCATCAGCACTAATTTGCACGGAAGTGCTCATAGGGGTTGACGATGATTTGGAGCTATTCATTCCAAACTTGTTGAGAAGCTCCTTGCTGTATTTTTCCTGGTTGATGAATATCCCTGTAGGCAACTGCTTTACCTGCAATCCTAGGAAATAACTAAGTTCTCCCATCATACTCATTTCAAATTTACTTTGCATGAGATGAGAGAACCTTTGACATAAAGCAAGGTTAGTTGAACCAAATATAATATCGTCTACATATATCTGAACCATCAGGAGGTCATCACCTTCCTGTATTTTAAATAAGGTCTTGTCTACAACACCTTTCTCAAATCCATTATCGGTTAAATACAGGGACAGGGTCTCATACCACGCCCTAGGTGCTTGCTTGAGTCCATACATCGCTTTCCGTAGCCTGTATACAAGGTCTCCGCCTTTTGTGTTGACAAACCCTGGTGGTTGTTCAACATAGACTTCTTCGGCAAGATCTCCATTCAGGAATGCGCTCTTGACGTCCATTCACTACTAGGAAAATAGGATTCAACATCGCCCAATTTACATCAGTTTTTAAGAAAAACGATTTAAAAATAAAGGCGGTGGTGTAATTGTAATTTTCCTCTACGTTAACATCGGTTCTTAGTAGAACCGATGTGAATTTCAGTTGTTTAACATCGGTTTATGAAAAACCGATGTGAATATCAGTAGGTTTAACATCGGTTTTTTAGAAACCGATGTGAATATCAGTAGTTTAGCATCGATTTCTAAAAAACCGATGTGAATTTTACTTATTAACATCGGTTTTAATATGTAACCGATGTGAATCCTTTTATATTTCTCTTCCAACCCTACGCAGCAGATCGGCAGTCTCCTCCTTTCTTCTTTCAATTGTTCTCTTCCCCGTTGAAACGAACGCAGCCTTCCCCCTTTCATTTTTCTTCTCGAAACTTGTCCAAGGAAACGATAATATGAGTGTTCCTTCATCATCCCTGATCTCAATCGCTCTTCATCATCCATCATCCCCGTTTCATCAATCCCTCAAAGGGAGTTGGGATCGGATAACAATAATATCTATATCAATCGACCAATCGAAGGAGAGAGGGAGAGATCTAAAAGATGGAGCCGTTGATGGAGGAGGAAGAGTACAACTGGAGAGAAGTGATTTTGCCGTCGATACGGTTGTACCCGCACCCGAGCTCGGCGAGGAACCGGCGAAAGAAGAAGGGGCCGCGACATAATCGTCGCCGTCGATCACGGCCCCAATAGCAAACACGCCTTTGATTGGGCCGTCACCCATCTTTGCCGACTTGCGGATACCATCCACCTCGTCCACGCCGTCTCCAGTAATAACTTACCCCAGCATTCCTGTTTTTTTTAATTATTATTTAATATTTTTATCATTTTTTTCTTTTTAGGTTTTAAGAAGGAGATTGTGTATGAGATGACTCAAGGTCTTATGGAGAAGCTTGCCGTTGAGGCATTTGAAGTTGCTATGGTAAGTTTTTCACAGACCCAATGATATTCTCGTCTTTTTTATAACAGCCATTTATGGAATTAGACCTTTACGTTTGAAGAAAATAGAACAGTATTTTACCCTTTCAGTATTGAATTTGGATGGACTTTCTCGAAGAAACTTTTAATTGAAGTTGGGACTTAGAAGAGTATAATACTGTTTTACAGTGGTTGGATTTGATTTTTGATCGTTTTTCAGAATACGCTCGCTTCAAATCGGGGATGGGTTTTGTCAGTACAATATTGGGGTTTTGTGGATTTGGAGTTGGAATTTCTACTGGGATTATGGTCGGGTATTACTTATTCATATATTTTCAGCCCAGCGATATTAAGGTACCACCTCCCTCTTTTACACACGCTACAGCTTGTGTATGTGTGTGCATATATATATTTGAATCTACTTTTTTGGTATTATTTACGGCAGAGTTGTGAAAATGATGATTGATTTTTCAGCTGGAAAGTTGCAGAAATTTTATGTTTAGGCTAAAATCTTCTACTGTTGGTTGTGGATAATGGATATAGTTCTTTGTGGTTGATTAGTATCATGTGGTTGATAAGAAATTGTTTCCCTTGTTTCAGTAGAAGTTGAATCAAGGATTTAGGAGCCTGTGATGGGAAGGAAAAAAATCGATAGATGGGATTAACCATGACTACTCGCTTTTAGACCTAGATTTAGTAGCGCGGATTGTTATATCATGGC
Organism: Orobanche coerulescens; assembly: GCA_033398695.1. NCBI lineage: Eukaryota > Viridiplantae > Streptophyta > Magnoliopsida > Lamiales > Orobanchaceae > Orobanche > Orobanche coerulescens. Next base: position 76,345,602 of record CM065810.1, on the reverse strand, counting down.
TAGTTTTCTCGGTGAAATGTTCTTAAATGTTCGTATGTCCGATGTAAAGTGAATGACACCACCACAATGGTCTCATAGTGCGAGATCGAGTTGCGTAGCTAATTTATTTAAGTGTTTAGGGGGTTCAAATTTGTAGTTCTTTTTAATTTTTCTTACGGTTTTTCAGTTTTTAGTTTTTTTTTAATTTGTTTTAGTTTTTAATTTGCTGTCCATTCGATAAAATTTCCTATAAGGTAAGATCAATATGATGTTTTATTGTTTTTTGAATAAACTTTATTGTGTTTTAAGTCAATTTAAAATATAATTTTAGGGATTTACTGATAGTACATTTTTTATTTTATGGTGTTCTTCAACCCACCATCAAAAAGTAGGTGATGGAAGAGATGCTTATGTTGAATCTCCTGTTGAATACTTGCATTAAATATCTGTCATGTGTAGAACTGAGGTATGAGACCAGGAGTCTTCCTCAATCTGTTATATAATCTCAACATGGTAGTTGTTTCAAATTAAACGAATTTCAGTTCTTTTCTTGGTATGCATATTTGCAGGTTGAGTTCAGGCAAACTTTGGTCCTAAGCACCGAACTTCTCTATTGAGGTTTGTAAATTCACTACTTCCCAACATTTTTATTACGAAAAAAATCTTGATAAATTGATATTTTTTAATCCGACATGAATCGGAAATTATTGGAACCAAAAAGCGTACCGTATAAAACCAAACCGGTCCTTGAACAGGGCTCAACATTTAGGTAGTTCAAGCTTATTTCTTTTCTAAATGATGATTTCATCAAAGTAAATGAAATAAACTTGGTTTTGGACAAAAGTGGATCAGACCGAGACTGTTTGTGGTTCGGTACAGTAGATTTTTGGTTTATTTTATGGGTTTGTCCTGAGTTTTGCACACACGTAGCCATGCTACTTATCGGTCATACCATTTTTTGTTTCCTAAAAGGTAAGGTTCGCGGGAGAGAAAATAGGTGAAGGGATTGGTAGAACACGCAGGGAAGTCCATCATCAGGCGGCCATGGAATCTCTTATCAGTTTAGTTGGTAAAAACTGTTTTTTTATTTGCAAATGTTATGTTTATTAATTCCTTTTGTGGTGATAAATCATTTTGGAAAGGAAAATTATATACTTATTACCCAAGATTATTGCATATTTGTGGACTTTATTGATCCCAATAGTTATTAAAGTTCACTCGAAGAGGAATTTTTTCTGTTGGTATATGGTAAACACGTAACATATGAGCAATGAGACAAACAATGTCCATACATATAACTATGCTTGGGTTTTAACATTTGAACATATTACATTAATTAGGAGAAACTTAAAATGAATTTATAGTTACAGTGTATTTAGAATTCGGGCTTCTACATATGAGGTGACAAATGAGTGCTTGGTTTACCAAAATAATTACTTCAAGGTATTTGAGGTGAGCTTTAGGCTTCAAATCTTAAAAAAAAAACAGATGAATATCTTGATAGTACAAACATACCTACCGGTAGAATTAGTGAGAGATTGACTATGATATCTGTTTTGCTTTCAAATAATGATTCAATAAAATGACAATGTTACTCAACAAGAAAGGATATTGAGTAGTTTTTTTCAATTCATTTTCTTACTTAATATACACATTCTGAAATTCTACGAGTAGATATTTTAAATAATGAAGAGAAAATTTCTTATGTGAAAGCATATGGCCACTTTTATTAACTTGTTACGTATTTTTGTAAATATCTTACTTCTATTGTTTTAGAGTAAAATTTGAAGTAAAGCATCTAATGCTTCTTGTAAAAATCTTAAGGTCGTGAAAAATGAAGGGTTATCGGATTTGCTCATAATCTAACTAAGCATCTAAGATCCATTTTCGTAGCTTCTTAATCAAAGTGTGTTTTGTGTATTCTGGTTTTAGGCGACACAGCACGGGAGGTGTTAGTAGATTCGTGCCAGGATCTAATGTTTGTATGCCAAAGATATCGAAACTCCTTTGATCGTGTAATGTGCGTTCAGGAGTAGGGAAGGAGAAGAAGTGATCGATGTTGAAAAGTAAGGAGAAAAATCAATGGTTGTTGTCCCTTTGTGCCATATTCTCTCTGTATAAGTCATCATTCGTCAAGGCCTGATATGGTCAGTTCATGAAGTTAAAGCTTTCGGAACTTTTATAAGGACGTATATTTTTGTTTTGTAATTAGTTGATAATGTTTGTTGTGAACAAATTGAGATTTAATACAAGATGTATGTTTTTGCTTCATAGTTGATAATACATTCATTGCTTCAAAATTATGTTGGGATTGATTTTCATTTGAGATGTTATGCTTGAGGTTTTTTTGGATAGAAATATGTTGGTGTAGATTTGGCGCAATTTTATATAGGTGGATTTGGCATATTTGTGAGTGGAGGGCAGGGCTGAAAAAAACAAAAAAAAAAAACAATTTAACATCGGTTCTTAAAGAAACCGATGTGAATGACAAAATTAACATCGGTTCTTAAAGAAACCGATGTGAATTAGAAATTTTAACATCGGTTGAAAACCGATGTGAATTACGATATCAACATCGGTTTTAATATGAACCGATGTGAAATATCAGATTTACATCGGTTTTACAAACCGATGTGAATTTTACATCGGTGGATACGACATCGGTTTTAAAACCGATGTGAATCGTATAAAAAACCGATGTTAAATCCTTTTTTTGTAGTAGTGATTTGATAGACAATAAATATCTTATGGGCGGCAAAGGCTAAAAATGTCCTAATGGCTTCTAGTCTGGCAACAGGGGCAAAAGTTTCATCATAGTCTATGCCTTCTTCCTGTCTGTAGCCTTGTGCAACTAGACGAGATTTGTTTCTGATAATAAGTCCATTTCCATCCTTCTTATTTCTAAATACCCATTTGGTTCCTATTATGGATTGATGCGTAGGTCTGGGTACTAGATACCATACATTGTTTCTTTCGAAACCATTAAGCTCTTCTTCCATAGATGTAATCCAGTGATGGTCAGCTCTCTTAGGGATTCGGTCGGGGATGAGGACAGGGTCAGTCCGTTAGAGGGGAGCCTCCAGCGCTGGTTCAGTTCATCCACGTGTTTATGAGATGAAAAGAGCGGATGATCCAGAGGCTACTATGGCTATAGGTACGGTTTATGTTCTATCTCATCCAGTTAGAGTGCTTTTCGATTCTGGTGCTTCTCATTCATTCATCTCTTTGGATTTTGTGCGTCGATTGAATATTGTATGTTTGTTTGCTTGTGAACCGTTTGTGGTTAAATTGCCTAGTGGGGATAGAATTGTGGAGAATAGAGAGGTTAGAGAGTGTCCAGTGATGATCGCTGATAGAGTATGCCCTTCGAATTTTATCATTATCGATATCATCGATGAGGATTTAATCCTCGGGGACGACTGGCTTGATAGAGACGATGTGGTAATGAATTATCGCACGAGGAGTATATCGGTGTTGTCCGAGGATGGTACCGAGCATTAATTTGTGGGACATTGGAGGAAGGGTCAGAAACTTTTAATCAGTGCTATGAAGGCGGAGAAACTCATTAGGGATGGTTGTATGGGATAATGGTGTTATTCCACGAGAGTAGAGAATGAGAAGGTTGAATTTTCCTCGATTCCGGTGGTGAACGAATTTCTGGATGTGTTTCCAGACGAATTGCCAGGACTACCACCGGAGTGGGAGATCGAGTTCACAGTTGATCTAGAACCGAGCGCAGCCCCGATTTCTAAGGCACCGTACTGTATGGCACCTTCATAAATGCAGGAACTGAAGAGTCAGTTAGGGGAGTTGTTAGAGAAGGGATATATCAGACCCAGCGCCTCGCCTTGGGGATGCGCCGGTCTTGTTTGTGAGCAAGAAAGATGGTTCACTACGTTTATGTATCGATTATAGGCAACTGAACAAAGTGACCATTAAGAATAAATACCCTCTGCCTCATATCGACGATTTGTTTGACCAGTTACATGGATCTACGGTATTTTCGAAGATTGATTTGAGATCGAGGTACTGTCAGCTTCGAGTGAGGGAGTCTGATATCCCTAAGGACGCTTTTCGTACAAGGTACGAGCATTATGAGTTCGTCGTTATGCCATTCGTCCTAACCAATACACCGACAATATTTATGCAGTTGATGAATAAGATATTTATCGAGCATATGGATAAGTGTGTAGTCCTTTTTATAGATGATATTCTAGTATATTCTTGTGATGACGAGGAACACGCTCAACATTTTCGACTAGTGTTGGAGATTTTGAGAGCTCAGCATCTCTATGCAAAGTTCTCGAAGTGTGAGTTTTGGCTTAAGGAAGTGATGTTTCTTGGGCATATTATTTCGGCTAAGGGGGTCCGTGTAGATCCCCAAAAGATCGAGGCAGTGTTAGATTGGGCACCCCATAAGAACGTGAAGGAGGTTCGTAGCTTTTTGGGTCTTGCGGGGTATTATAGACGATTTGTCGATGGGTTATCTAAACTTGCTCGACCACTTACTCAGTTACTCTAAAAGTCCGAAAAGTTCGAATGGAATGACGAGAGGCAACAGAGTTTCGAGGAACTTAAAAGGCGTTTGACTACAATGCCAGTGTTAGCCTTACCTCAAGCGAATAGTGGGTTCTCGGTTTATAGTGTTGCTTCGGGCTAGGGTATTGGATGTGTTCTCATGCAGCACGATAGAACTATAGCTTCGGAAATGGTGTTTGCATTGAAGATTTGGTGCCATTATCTATACGGTTCTCCGTGCTGGATTTATACCGATCATAAGAGCTTGAAATGCATTTTCAGACAGAAGGAACTGAATATTATACAGCATCGTTGGTTAGAATTAATAAAGGACTACGATTTGGAGATCTTTTATCATCCGGGGAAAGCCAACGTTGTGGCGGACGCGTTGAGTCAGAAGCCGACATCGCTTCAAATGCTTGATGTTCTCACACCACAAGTAAAGATTCGACAGGAGCTTATTGAGCAGGGAATTAAAGTATGGCTTTAGCGAGTATCAGGTCAGTTGTGCTCTCTCGAGATTACATCGTCCTTAGTTGATGACATCAAAGGGGAATAGATGAATGACCCTATGATCAGTCAACTGAAGGCGGATGCAGAAAAGAGAGAGCCCCTGACTTTATGCTTCATGAGGATGGTATTTTGAGATTTTGAGGGAGACTCTGCATTCCAAATGATTTAGACTTGAGGCAAAAAATACTTCGAGAAGCCCATGCTACTCCTTACTCTCTCCATCCCGGGACGAGTAAGATGTATAAAGACCTTAAGAGGAATTACTGGTGGAACAATATGAAGAAAGATGTCACTGAGTTCGTAGCGTGGTGTTTGACGTGCCAGCTAGTCAAGATTGAACATCACAGACTAGCCGGGCTATTGAAGCCGCTTCCTATTCTCGAGTGGAAGTGGGAAGATATTTATATGGATTTTATCACTGGGATGCCGAGAACGAAGACCAGAATGAATATGATTTGGGTGATTGTCGATCGACTAACCAAATCAGCGCACTTTCTTGGTATTAAGGATACTTGGGCACGAGAGAGGTTGGCTCGGACGTTTATAGTGGAAATAGTGTGGTTACACGGTATGCCTAAGACTATTGTCTCCGATCGGGATGGTCGTTTTGTGTCGCATTTTTGGCAGTCGGTCCATCAGGATTTAGGTACCGAGTTGAGGTTGAGTACATCTTTTCATCCGTAGTCAGACGGTCAGACAGAGCAGACGATTCAGAGGTTGGAGGATATGTTGCAGGCATTTTCCCTAGACTGGAGTAGTGATTGGGAGTTGCATCTGCCTTTGATCTAGTTTACTTATATTAATAGTTGGCATGCATCAATCAAAATGGCACCGTACGAAGCATTATATGGTAGACGGTGTAGATCCCCTCTCTATTGGGATGAGGCCTCAGAGCTAGTTGGAACGGAGCCAGATAAGTTGATCGAAACCAGAGAGAAGGTTTCTATCATTCGAGACAGGCTGTTGACTGCTCAGAGTCAGTAAAAATCATATGCTGATAATCATCATCGACCCTTGGAGTTTCAAGTGGGATATCATGTCTTACTTAAGGTATCACCGACGAGAGGGGTTTATCGTTTCGGGAAGAAAGGGAAGCTTAGCCCGAGGTATATTGGGCCGTTTGAGATTTTAGACCGAGTCGGTGAGTTGGCTTATCGGTTGGTGTTACCTCCAGCCCTTAGCCACGTTCATAGTGTATTTCACGTTTCTCAGTTGAGGAAGTACATTTCGGATCCTAGTCATATCATTGATTATGGGGGTATTGAGGTAGCGGACGATGTCACATTTGAAGAAAGGCCGGTGAAGATCTTTGAGCATCGAGAAAAGCAACTCCAAAATAAAACCATTCCATTAGTTAAAGTTTAGTGGTCGAGACATGGAGTTGACGAGGCAACTTAGGAAACCGAAGATAGCATGCACGCTAGATATCCGGAATTATTTACTTCTTAAGTTTCGGGACGAAACTTGTTTCTAGAGGGGGAGAATGTAATATCCGTACTTTTTCGATTTTGGGTAGTTTCCATCTTGGTGTATTTTCCATTTTTAATGACTCGCTTGTAACTATTTTAACATTGTGAGAATGTTTAATTCTGTATATTGTGGCATCCGAATATGTTTCGAGATTGTTTTACTCGATTTTGCGTCTTTTAGTAACTTTTCTACTTGTTGACTCGTTGGGCGAGATTGTTGTGCGAAACTGTCATTTTGGGTTTTGTACTAGTTCGTTTATTATTGTTAGACTTGTTGTGAGGGTTGGCACGGTTGCTTGTTATCGTATCGTGGTTTTCGATCATTTCGGGCCATTTTGTAATTTCCTTAAAGTTTAGGATGATTACTTTTGTTGTCATTTTCCAGACCCTTGGAAAATCGGGATTGTGTTTTCTTTTGGCGTTTAAGTTTGTCACTTCGAGCTCTTTGTATTGGTGTCTGCATTTTTCCACGATCAATGCATTTGTTTTTTTGTATCACTTCTGCCTAGTTGTTGAATAACTGTCTGTAATCCTGTAGTGGAGCTATTACGTACGTTAAGGACAACACTGAACGTACGTTATGTTGTATGTTTAACGTACGTTATACCTGTGTGTACCGTACGTAAGAATTCTCAATAAAACAGGCAGGGAATCCTGCTAGTCTCTTACATACGTAAAGGAGGAGCCTTTACGTACGTTACCACTCTAACATACGTTATCCCCTCCAGGTCTGACCGAAAATCATCTATTTTCTTCATTCCTTCTCTTCTCCACGACTTGGACGAACTCTTAGGCGATTTTGGGCGATTATTTACTCTTCAATCTTCTAGCCGTCATCTCCCTTGGAGTTTTGGTGTAGATTAACGACACCGATCCATCTCCTTCATCTTGGAATCGAGGTAATCTTCTAGAACCCTAGATTTTCCAAGAATTAGGGGTTTTTTCGTAAATTCTCCAATTTTAGTCATATTATGGTAGAATTGTGTTGAATATGGATTATCCACCCCGATACTTGTTTTTCCTACGAGATTATTGGTGTATACCTGGAATCTTGAGAATCGAGAGGGTTTTGGTTGCGATCCGCCCTCGTTGATTATATATTGTTGGATTACATGTGTCGTAGGTGGGGTTTTCGGGCATATTTCCATTAGAATTCCAATCATACTATTGTTGATAGTCGTTTTACGAATTGTTTAGGTTCGAAGTTCCGAGTTCTTTCAACGGTTGTCGTTTCCCATTTCAAATCAATCCGTCATGTCTCAAAGGCAAGTAATTCTTACGAACTTACTATCTTAAATGTGCAAAGTGATGTAGTTGAGTGTTAGAGTGTTTCTGTTCACTCGGGGAGGGTCTAATGGGGCCTCAGAGGGATCCACACATGGTTGGGTCCAGGAAATTTTGGGTTAACCACTCCGGAAGGGTGTATCGAGGCCTCGGAGGGATTCGCGCATGGTCGCGTCCATGGTTAATCGGGAGGAACTGTAGTTTGTGATACATTGTAGAATTTGCATTTTTGGAAATCATTATCTTACTTGTTTTCGAAAAACATTGATACATGTGCTTTGATATTGTAAGATGTAAGTAGTTGTTTGCATTACTTATACTAGCTATTCCACGGCTAACACCATAATGGGGGAAATACGTTTCATATATTTCAGGTGCGAAGAATGCGATCGGAAGAGTACCGGGGCAGTACGAGGATGAAGGCCTGGCGTGATACTGTGATGTGATCCTTGTGTTGATTTGTTTTGAGATTGGTCGTTGAGATTTTAGTTTTTGTCATAAATTGTTAGCTGGTACTCGAGTACTATAGGAGGGTTGTGTTTCTGTCGTCAGTTACATTATATTTGTCGTTTTATTGTGGTTTAAACATTGTCGTTGGAATTTCATCGATTAATCCGATAAATGATGGATGGTTTTGATGAATTCTGTAATGGATATCATATAAATTTAGCCTTGTGAGTTCCATAGGGGATTCACGGCACTGTGACATACTCCGCATATCTTGGGGATGCTACAATTTTTTCGGATTTGTGTTGTCGAATTGTCAGTAAATAATTTTGTATTTTTTTATTTCAGATATTGGTGAATCATCTCATGTGAATCAATCTAATGTTCGTTCCATAAGAACATTTTTTAAAATTATTATGAGTTGTGATGCTGAATATTTTGTAATACCCGTAATTTATTATGAATTTTTGGATTTGATGTTCTTTCACTTTTGTCGCATTTTGCAAACGCTTATTGAGATGCCGTTGAATTCTAGAGTTTCGTATCTTTCAGAGCATGTTCGTGTTGATCGGACTTCGCAATTGTGTTGCTGAGAGGAGCAGTTAGCGCACGCTAGGCGCTGAAGCAAATGCACGCTAATTGTGTTGAATAGCGCATGCTAGATTCATCAGTAGCTCACGCTAATGATACGAGTACAGCAGTGACAATAGACTGTTTCTGTTCTCTAGACAAGCAGTTAACGCACGCTAGTCGATGAGCTAATGCATGCTATTTTGCTAAGTAACGCGCGCTGGAGCCGCCAGTAGCGTACGCTGGTGAGTTGGGCAGTGAGTTTGGGATATCTGCATGGTATCAGTTAGCACACGCAATGATGTTGGTAGCGCATGCTAACGACTCAGGTCATAAGCTACTGGACTACTGGGTGACCCCGTTAGCGCGCGCTATTCTTATGAATTAGCGCATGCTAATTAAGCCCAGTATATAAGATTGGTCAGTCGTGTTCTTCGTCATTTTCTTCTCATTTCTTACACTTCCAACGAAAGAATGCGAGAGAGGTGATCTTGAGGCGATTTGGGGAAACCTTTCATCATCTATCATCATCTTTAGTTAGATAACAAGGATTATACAACATCTAATCTATTTTTTCTCTCCAAATCGAGGTAAATTCCTTAGAACCCTAGTTTGGGTAATTTTTAGGGTTTTTTCTTAGATTCGTCCGGTTAATCTATTTTGGAGCCTGAAATCTTTTAGATTATGAAGCATCTACCCCGTACCATGTTTCCCTTACGATTATATGAATGTTGTTGTGTTTTACTTGAAGTGGAGAGGGTTTGGATTTTTTCCAACCTCTAGGTGAATACTTCGAAGAATTATGAATCGTAAAAAGGGGTTTCGGGAGTTTTCCTTGAGAATTGAGTATTGATGATTGATATCATACTTCCTTACGAATCGTTCAGGCCCGGAAGTCCGTTCTTGCACCTCCCGAACCTAAATACCATTTTCACTTCGATTCCAATGTATCAAAGGCAAGAATATGTTTATGATTGTAAGTTCTCGACTTTGAAAATGAGGTATATGAATTGTGTGATTCTATATATTCACTCTGAGATGGACCGTCGGGTCCTCAGAGGGTTTCGTTGCCTTTGGTGCGGTTCCACAAATATTTTTGGGTTAACCACTCTGGGAGGATCTAACGGGGCCTCAGAGGGTTTCGTTTTGGTGCGGTTCCATGGTTAATCACATATGTATCGAAATAAGATGCTATGAGATTTAATTATTCCGGAATACTAGTCTTGAGTTTGATGAATGAGATTTCGTTTACTTTATTGACAAGAATTATTGTGTTTCATATTCGATATACTTGTACTAGCTATTCCATGGATAACCCCATTCGGGGGAAATACGTTTCGTGTATTTCAGGTTCCAAGAGATCATTTGGGTAAGTACTTGGTCGGCGTGAAGATGATGGGCAACAGTGCTGCCGTGTTTCATCCTTGTTTGTATATCTATGTTCTCCCATTTAGGAATGTTGTATGTTTGAATGGTTCTTTGTACTCGAGTACTACGTGATGTTATTGTGGTTGTCGTACCTTGGTTTTCCTGGGTCCCATTGGTTTTAGTCCATTGATCTCGAATGTTACTTTGGATGTTGAATGGTGTTATCTTCGATTTGGCTTTGTCTCGACCTTATCAGTTGGAGTATTAATGATTATGTGTACTTATAGCCTTGTGGGTCCCACGGAATGGTCCACTGTGCGGTAATATACCCTGAATATCTTGGGGGTGTTACAGAATTTGGTATCAGAGCTTAGGTCTATGGATACGTAGGCTGTCGGTCTTTTTAGATTGCATTGAGTCATCATTCGAATACTTTATCACTATATTGCCATCATGTCGGTGCAACCAGTACTTGTAAGTCCTTTTACTCTTCTTGTATTTTCCTAATCGCTTCGGTTTTGATTTGGTGTTCTTGGGGACCGGCCACCTCGATGGCATTCAATTTGAATTGTACTTATATACTGTATGTGTCCTTCAGAATGTCTGTTGACAGGGGACAGGATGTGGCCGTGGTCGTGGACGCGGGTGAGGATGTGGCGCAGCTGTTTCCTTCAGTTCCGCTGTAGGGTCGACGACCCTACCTTATCAAATTCAGTGCATCTGGATACCGAAAGTCAGTGTGACCAGCCGCCGTTCAAGAGAATAATGGAGATGTTGGGGTTACAAATGTTCTTGAACAATTGGCAAATCAAATGGCTATCCTGGCCCAATCCGTTCAACTGAATAATCCTAATCCGTCTATGGATTCTTTACTAGAGAATGTGATCCGTATGCACCCTCCACAGTCGGCGGTGCTACTGATTCAGAGGGTTGGGGGAGTTGGCTATTTGAGTTGGAGAAAGTGTTTGAAGCAGTTGATTGCCCAGAAACGGGGAAGGTACCTATTGCTCAGTACTTCCTTGCTAAGGAAGCTACGACTTGGTGGAAATCCGTTAAACCACAGGACCACATTGCTACGTGGGATGAATTCAAAAATATGTTAGAGGCCGAGTTTTGTCCTTGGATAGTTCAAGAAAGCAGGATTCGAGCCTTTTTCGAAGCTAAACTGCACAATATTCCCATCTCTCGGGCAATAATAGAATATAATCAACAGTGATTTATGTGAATAATCAAGTATGGGATGAACGTGACAAGGTCCGCCATTTCGACCTACGTATGAGCATGGATATTCAGCGTTACATGGCTGGGTTTGCTTGCACTACTTTGAAAGAATACCAAGACAGGGCTTTGGCATATGACATGTTGTGTTGCAATAATAACACCACAGACGAGCCGAAGAAGCAAAAGACCACTGGTAACTTTTCTGGATCTAAGGGCGGCAACTTTCAGAGACCTTAGTCGGCTAATCGTTCTGCCGGGCAGTCGTCGCGTTCTTTTAAATGGAAGAAGAGTTTTTGTTCTGCTTCGGGCACCTCAACTCGCCCGGTGACCTATTTTAATTGTGGTCATCCAGGCCACCTCAATCTTGAGTGCAACTTCCCACCTCTGAAATGTCACACTTGTGGTCAGATGGGACACAGGGCAGTTTATTGCCCCGAACAAGATCAGACTCTTGATACTCGGGATTCTGCCCCAATATATAGGTATCAAAGTATGAATCAGCGACAATCAGTTAGCCAGTCACAGTAAGGTTATGGCAGAGGCTGGGTACGGGGTCAGACCTGTTAGGAGTATGCCCTCGAATGTCACTCAGAGGATGTTGAGTGAGGGCATTGTACTTGTTATTATGCAAATCATTTATATAAGGCAATGGCTGTTTCTTTATTTACTGGTAGTTAATGGCATTCCTAACTCGTAAATATATATAGAAACAATTCCGTGTATTTGAGAGCAAAACGTTCCACTCCTTATTGGATAAGGAGGTCGGCACTGGAAAGGTTTATAGCTCAAATACTTAATCGTTCCCAAGTCGATGAAACTTGACTGGGCGTTAAGTTTATATGAAGACTTGTATGACGTGTTCTTTGTCAAGGAGAGTGCCTGTCGAACACTAATGGTTAGTGGGAGCACACGTTATAGGTATGCTAATTGGATTAGTATACTCGAACTGACTCACACCCGATTCGTCACACGGATTTCACTCCAGGACAGTCAATGACAGAATCGAAAGGTTTTGATAGGTATTCGTGAACCTTTGAATTTAGGATTTAGTAGGGATGTGCTTGTGACATCAAGATTTTCATTAGAGTAGTTCGACCCTATAAACCGGAAGGCGGGGGTCAACCTCGACGTGCGTCTTGACGGGTAAGTAGCAGGTCCTACTGAATACTAAGATATAATTCTTTCTCCTGTTAGTGAACGGGTTATATGTCCTATGCGGTTATTGGCAGATGAGATCATAAGTCTTTGGCCAAAGCATTGGAGCTAGTTGTATTGGATACACGAGAGCTCGATGATCTCGATTTGCATTAACGCATGCATAACATCAAGTACAAATAGGGTTTGACTGACCGTGACCCTATAACTTGATCGAGACATTTGAGAGAACGGTTTATAGGTATACTGGTATTCACGACAGAATGGTTCTTGAATGATCCCATCATTCGTTCTCAGTTGGGGTACAGTGTAGGCCACCAGGCTGGCTAGGTGGTGCTACTACTCTTTGGTTCCTCCAATAGGATTGACGACGGAATGAATCAAGCTTATTATCTCATTATGAATATTAGATATTGGATATCTAATTTGGGATATTGGATGTCTAAATCGATTTATTGGATAAATTGATTAACGACCTAATGAATTAAATAAATTACTAGGTGATTAATTTAATTAATGAATATAATTATTTCTTGGAGAAATTAATAATGTTGTTGTGTATTTGATATGATTAATTAATTGGATTAATTAATCGATATAAATACATCGGAACGGAATAGGAGTTTATCTGTTTGGACTCACGGGAGTCCAAAAAGGATAAAACTCGTCCGGGTCCTTCTAGATGGCCGCCCCATTTTCCTTCCCCTTTCCTTTGGTCATAGTTTCCACATGTTGGTGGATGACTTATGTTTTGTCAAGAGGACAAGATCATATTATTTATTCTTATAGGTGATTTGGTCTTGATTGTGGGGGATATAATGAAAACTAAGGTGAAGACAGACTAACCTCTTCCAATAACCATTCCATACGGAAGAATTGAGCAAGAGAGAGAGAGAAAAGAGTTTTCTCAAGGTGTTCTTCATCTTCTTCATCTTCATTCATAAGTTTTATTGGAGAAAATATTTGTGAGATAGAGATTATAGATTAAACATTTAGAGTGTTCTAATATTGATTAAACAAGCTTCTACTACCTTGTTCTAGCCGTATCCTTGGAGGATAACGAGGTTTAGTTGTTCCGGTCGTTTCTCCGGCGCATGACAAGTAGAGACATTGTCTTTTCGGTGTTGGATCACCCAAGAGCTTGGAGCGCATTGGATCGTAGGGATATTCATCTAAAGCTTGGGGAATAGTTCAAGAGAAGGAATCCATTTAATCAACGGACTACAAGGGTGAATTTCTTATATCTCTTGTGATTTCGTTTATATATTCGTATATACGTAGCTCGATCGATCCTCATAGGGATTCAGATCGAATTAATTTTCATTTTACCGCTTCCGCTGGGCCTTCGATTTAGACAATGTATCCCAACAGTGGTATCGGAGCGTAGGTCTTGCGATCGTATATATGTTATTGGCATTTGGAATGCTTGATTAGATGGTGTATGATTTGGAATCATAATCGTATTAATCGTTGATTTTCTATTGTTCATCCAAAAAATTAATTTTTCATGATTTTATGTTATAATGTAAATCTATTTTTCTTATGAAAAAATGATTTAAAATGTAATATAAAGATTAGAAAAATATTATTTTTGGAATCATGGTGAAAAACGAGCCGAAAATATAATCGGACCCGGTAGCTAGGAGCTGGCCGGGCGCTGCCTCACGGTCCGAGGTAGCAGATCGCGATCTGGGCCTGTGATCGTCCACGCTCGACAGTCTGTGCCGGCAGTGCTTGGCAGCCTGCTGGGAAGCTTGCCGGGCAATGCTCCGGCCGTGTTTTTCGACTGTATTTTTTATATTTCGTTTGATAATTAATTTCCCACAAATTAAATTGGATTTAATTTGACTAAGATTTAATTATGGTAATGTTAATCTTAGGGGAACTAATTTAATGAAATATTTTCTCGTCCGGAACAAGTTAAAATTGACGGTTGTTTGAATTAATTGGATTAATTCATTTTGGATGAATCGATTGGATCGATTCATATTGTTGATTGGATCAATGTATCTCTATTCTTTCCATTTATATAGTATTTATTGGATGAATGCTTTTGAATGGGGATGTGGTTCGTGGACTTAGTTTTTGAATCGTTCGTTTTATTCGATTGGGTTGTAAAGGCCGTTTTGAGCCTATTTATTTTACTAGAAATATTTGTATCTAGGATGCAATTTTCAATGTAAAATTTATATGTAATGACGAAGACCGGAGGAAGATCCGTTTTGAGAAGACGAAGATTCAAGACAAAGACTTGTAATTAGATTACGGAGTTTTTTGTTTTCTGGGAACGGTCCATGAACCACATGTTGGTAGCAACTAGGTTGTGAATGGTTGTTTCATATTGTATGAATGCCACAAACACGCATAAATGAATTAATGTGCAAAGTGTAACATTAATCGCGAAAATTCTCCCACGGCAAATTATTGAGTTTATAAGTGATACGGAATTGACTAGACCAAATAAAGAAAACGAAGCAAGGATCGACATAAATGGCCTTACAACGCATCATGCATGTACGTCGACATTTTTAGGCGAGAAAACGGACACAAGACATAAAAGGACCAAGCTGCCGAGCTCGACCGTGTCCCAGGACACGCCCGTGTGACAACCTGGCGGAAAATGTCACCACTTGCCAGAAAATGCCGAGCACTGCCGACCGAACTCAGCCGTGTCGTCCGACACGGTCGAGTCATACTCGTCCATAACTGCCGGAACGTCTGCCCATCCAACCCGACCACGCCAGGCGACACGGTCGAGTCCTACTTGCCCAGAAATGCCGGAACGCCCGTCGGCCGAACCCGACCATGCCAGGCGACACGGTCGAGTCCTACTCACCCACAATTGCCGGAACTGAATGTCCAGACACCCGACCGTGTTCCAGGCGACACGGTCGAGTCCTTCCGATGCCTGTCGACCGCGCCGCGGCCGTGTCTCGGGACACAGTCGAGTCCCTGCCGACAGCCCCTTATTTTATACACTTTTGTGTATTTTTGTCTTCTCTTTTCCTTTCTTTACTCTTTTAGGGATTTTGTTCCCATATTTTGTGATTTATGTTCCCTTTTTTTTTATTTTATTTGATTTGTTTTGATTATTCAAAGATTTTGTAATCTTTGAATTATTTTCTTTATTTGTTATAGGAAGCCTTGGTTTTCCTATAAATAGGCTTTGTTAGTCTTGTAAGATAATGAATTTGAATGTTGAAAGAATACACTTTGTGTTTTCCTTGGTGAATGCTTTTCATCGAAACTTGATTTTTATTCGACGCATTTTCGAGTATTAATCCGATCGATTCTCAATAGGTCTTGAGAAGAAATCACTTATCGAATTATAGGTCTAATTCGATAAACCCTTATTCTTGATCGTTCAAGTCTTCTTGTTCTATTTTTCATTGTTATATCCGATATTATTCCCATAAAATACATCCAAAAACACCATACTCGTAAAAAGCCTTCCGCTATCATATACTTACACATACTCCGACCGATACGTATCTACTCTTTCGGGCGAATTCGTATCAATAAGGTTTCAAGGTTTTCCTTCCCTCCATCGAGCTTTCGGGAAATTGAAATCCAAACTGATGTGCTATGCTTCTGAGTTATTGGGGTAGTCGTTCGGGGAGGATGGATAAATTACCGGGAGCGCATTGGATGCCTTCGGTTGGAGCAAATTTTATCCCTAGAAACCTGATAGGTTGCCGGATAAGATTCAATTGTGAAACTGATTTTCATCGATGGTATAAACTTAACTTGTTCACGAACCATAGAAACTGTATAGGTTGAGGGGAGTGAACAAGGGGAAAAAGAAGATCGAATCATCCATTATATGAGTTGGTGTTGGACACCACTTTATGAAAATTAATAGACTAGAAACCTGTTCGGTTGCCCTCTATTAAGATTTATAAAGAACTCGATCACCACTATGAAGTAGAGCGACGATACTTCCGAATTTCACATGGGAGTGTGTTATTCCGATAAAAATAGTTGGAGCTGGGTAACAAGAATAGAAAAGACCTTAATTCTATACTCAGAACATAATTAAATAAGTCACTAATTAATCTGTCGTACTTAATGCAGACATAACTCTCAATATGACAGTGAATCTACTCGCAATTCTACTCGAAAAGAACACCTTGACGGGACCTAACTTTGTGGATTGGCTTCGCAATATGATGATAGTCCTCAGTATAGAGGCACTGGGATACATCTTGGAGACGAACATTCCGGCGCCTCCAGTGCGGACAAGAGCCAATCAGGAAGAGATTGAAAATCACGAAAAGTGGGTTAAGGATGACGTAAAAGTCCGTGCTTACATGATGGCTTCTATATCAAATGAGCTTCAGAGAGCTCATGAGAAAATGACTTCTGCTAGGCAGATTCTATCTCACTTAACCGAACTTTATGGTGAGCACAACAGAACTGCTAGATATGAGATATCCACGCAACTATTTGGTGCAAGGATGAAGAAAGGTGAGAAGGTTGGGGAACACGTCCTCAAAATGATATCCATGATTGAGAGATTAAAGGCTCTTGATTTTAAAATGGATGCTTATCTTCAAACCGACCTTATCCTACAGTCTCTCCCTGATTCCTTCTCACAGTTTGTTATGAACTTCAACTGCAATGTGGTTTAGATGCCGTAGGAGGTCGCTCAGAAAAAGTAGAGCCCGTACGAGGCTTCTTGAAAGTGGCCTGACTGAATTCAGACTGATTACGCTTCTTCAATTTCTTGCCAGAAGATGAAGTCTGATTCTTAGAAATTTCCTTAGCAGTAAGCTCATAGGCAAGAGCTTTCTCGATGAATTCGGCCAAAGTGGTGCAATGATGATTAATCAATTGAAGCCTAATACGAGATTTCAACCTCTTACTGAAATACTTGATTTTATCCGCCTCGGAGTGGATAATAGATGAGGCAAAAGGTAGTAG
The DNA here is from genome assembly GCA_033398695.1 of Orobanche coerulescens. NCBI lineage: Eukaryota > Viridiplantae > Streptophyta > Magnoliopsida > Lamiales > Orobanchaceae > Orobanche > Orobanche coerulescens. Next base: position 76,328,155 of record CM065810.1, on the reverse strand, counting down.
CTCCTGAAATTTCTCGGCAATGGCGAGAACATCTTCTTCCGTTGAGGGGTCGGGATTGAGTAACTCTGACAGCTTAGCCTCCCTGAGTGGGGCCGGATAATATCTTTCCATCATGAGAGTTTTGAACTAGTCCCACGTGCAAGCTTTGTCGGTGGGATTCCGAGATAGCCACCATGAGTGAGCGCTCTTACCCAGATAGTAAGTTGCGACTGAAACTTTGTGTCCTTCGGGACACTCTACCATAACAAATAATTTCTTAAAATGATCCAGCCAGTGAATAATGTCTGCCGGCTCAGATGAGCCCTCGAAAGTAGGCGGCCTCTGGAGAGAAATGTCGTTGATGATGCTGTTCACACTCCTCTCTTGCCTTTGAGTTGGCGGCGGAGGAGCCTACTGATTCTGAGCTGTTGAGTTCTGCATCGTCTCCATCAGACATGCCATCTGAGTCATTTGGGCCATCATGCCCTACATAAAAGCGAGAGGGTCAACTCGGAAACCTTTTGATTGAGCTGTGTCCCAGGTATGACTCCCTGACAGTGAAGGATTATTTCCAGGTGAATGTGTGGCAGCGTCGCTGCTTGATGAGTCAGCATTTTCCTCGCGTTCACATGAGTATTCGTTCGAGCTCCCGGGTTTCGGCCCGCACTGCGACCTCTTCCCCTGCATCCTGTGCCAGCTCGATCCATACTGAAGGTAGGGAACCCATGATAATTATGGATCCCGCATGAATATCATATTTTAATGAAGTTATGAAATGATAATAATGAGCATACACGCTCTAACACAATGATCGTATGAACGATCAACTGAGGTGACATGATTATCTGATGAAATTTTGAAATGATTATCTTGGACAAGTTGACAAGATTAATGACACGATCCACAAGATCAACAACTGAGTGATGAAATGAACAGAGTGATTAATGAGTTAACATGATCGACATGATCAAAATGAAAATAATGATTGAGGATTGTTGACTGGTGAATGATGAATGAGTGATTCTTATTGCCAGGAATCAGACCATGGCGTCAGAAATCTTACAGTTCTTTCGGTCTGAGGGGCTTGGCGCTTGCACAGGTCACACGTGACGCTAAAGTCCAATGATACTAGTATGATGAATGATGATTTCAAATGAGACATGACTCGGAAGGTAGTATTCCAAACCACGCTCTGATACCAACTCTGTAACACCCCAAACTAGGCGAATATTACAGTGCCGTGGACCCCCGACTGGGACCCACCAGGCGAATGAAAGTTAATGAATTACATAATATAAACGTAGTACCGAACCATATTTTCATCATCTATTACTCCGATGAGGAGTTTCAAATACAACACACCCAGGAACCACTGAATACATGTATATTTTATATGAAGATAAAATATACAACAATGAACAAATGACAATCCAAAAGGAAGTGCATCGGAAAAATACATAACACGGAAACATGAATGAAATAAAGAGACTAGGGCCCCCTATTAGTATCACTGTGACTCCTCTCCATCAACGTTCTCTTCCCGTGCTTTTGCCTTGCCATGACCTAAAAACAATATCCCCCAACGGGGTAGTTACACAGAACAACAATCCTCAAGAGTTGAACAATATACAACAATCACATGAATGAATTAAGAAATAGAGTTGAATGATGAGCATCATAGTACGCCCGAATGGAATGTGCAAGTGCATAAGTAGCCGAGTGTACGGAGTCCCGCATATACACCCGCAACTTGGCCTAATTAGTCTCACGGGGGTACTTTACCGTGTGCACAGTCCAATGTGTCTGGAGTCCCGCATATACACATGACCATAGTGTGACCGACTAAAAATTCCACACGTACGCCGCTCGTCCACGCAATACAATCCCAGAAGGTCACAAGAGCAAGAACGACCAAAATGAGTGATAATGAATAAAATCCGACAAGGATCAAGAACGACTCACCGATATGAAATAATGATACAACGAGTGATAGCTTCAATGAAATGATTTGGAACCATCGTTCCTCGTGAGTTACATGATTAGTTGATAATTACAAGCCTCGACATGAATGATATATTATGAGTGAATTACATGTATGAATGAACAACGTAAGTAATGAATATTCCTTTAACCGAGTAAGAATTAACTTACACAACACCGGTGATGAAATGTCTTCTCATGAACAAACGTCTCTAATGGAGATAATACCGGTCGCTCGGACAACCTTGAATAACATAATCACCAACAAACGCTCAATATACGTATTAAGCACGATTATCACCAACTCAAAAGTCGCTACAACAATAATCAAAACTCATTAGGGCATTCTAACGGATACGTTGCACACCTTCTGCCGTCGATTACAACTAACCCCCAATTATATCGAAAACCAACCTCCAAAAGTAAATCAATCCAACAAAACTTCATTAATGACATCAATGATCCAATAGGAAAACACAACTCAAGGTTATGACAACATCAATCGGAAACCCCCAAAATAACCCAAGTCAACCACCAAGGGTTCTTGAATAAATCCCCCAATATTCATCAAATCTGAAATATACATCAATAAATCCGTAGGAATACATGTACCCAAGGTAGATAATCCATATCTAATATATTACAACATCATAGTAAGCTCACACGAAGAGATCGGAAGGAAAAACACTTGAACTCCGAAATTCTAGATTCAAGAAATGATTACCTTGATTTGATGTGTTGGAGAGGATTAGGTGATGATTAATCCGACTTAGAAGCTTGAAGATGATGATAGTTGAGTGCAGATCGAAAAGATCTCTCCAAATCGCCCGGAAACGCGGAAGAACGAAGTGAGAAATGAAAATGATGAAACTGGATTGGACTGTCCAATTTATAATGATCCAGTTTAGCACACGCTAACCCCTGATGCTTAGCGTGCGCTAGCGGGCACACCGGTTCGTACAGTACTCACTTCCTGCATCGTTAGCGTACGCTACGATCTTGGTAGCGTGCGCTAATGCCTCCTCCATAGCGTATGTTAACCTTGTGTTAGCGTGCGCTACCTGAAAGTTGATGCCCAGTAACTGGAGTCCAGAACTTACTGTCCTCTGGCCTGATTGAACCTTAGCGCGCGCTACCAACTAACCCTTGCGTACGCTATGCACACTTTAGCGTACGCTACGAATTATTTCAACTCAGTCCAGTACCCACTGGACTGTCTGTCCTAATAAGCTAGTGCGCGATGATGGATCCCGATAGCGTGCGCTACACACATCATTGACGTATGTTATACTCCAATTGTAACGTGCGTTATGAATCTCACTAATCCAGTCCAGTGCCTTCTAGACTGTCTGCCCAAATGCATTAGCGTGCGCTAATACTAAGAGGTTAGCGTGTGCTACCTGTACTCAATTAGCGCGTGATAAAAAGGGTACGTAGCGTGAGCTACTCCTCAAGCACAGTCCACCACAAAGGTTACGATGAAGATAAACTCGGCTCAAATCTCAAACAAGGTAGAAAGACGAATGATAACTGATCCAGGATTCCAAGTACGTCGAACAGTGAACACGATGAACTAACATGAATGATGAATGATTATTACTGAGTGAAATATTACTGAATGAAAATTAACTGAATGATAATGAATGAATTTACAATCGGGTATTACATACTCCCCCCCTTAAAAATAGTTTTGTCCTAGAAACTAAGGGTCAAACAAATCGGGATAACTCTCCCGCATACTATCCTCTGTTTCCCAAGTAGCCTCTTCGACTCCGTGTCTAGACCACTGAATCTTAACCAAAGGAATCGTCTTGTTCATCAACTGTTTGATTCGTCGCTGTAAGATTCATACAGGACGATCCTCGTACGTATGATCATCCGTGATCTCAATTTCATCGAACTAAAGTATGTGACTAGGGTCGGCAACATACTTCCGCAACTGATAGACATGAAATACGTTATGAATTCGGCTCAAGCTGGAGGTAAATCCAATCGATAAGCCAGATCTCCCACTCAATCCAAAATCTCAAACGGTCCAATGAATCTCGGACTCAACTTCCCCCACTTCCCGAAAGGGAAAATACCTCGACTCGGGGATACCTTGACCAAAACGTGATCACCTATCTCGAACTCCAAGAGTCGACGACGGTTATCGGCATATGATTTTTGTCGACTCTGAGCGGTCAACAAAGGACTCCTGATCAAAGCTACCTTCTCGCAGGCGCTATAAGCATCCTAGCATAGGGGAGATCGATAACGACGACCGTCTAAGGCCTCGTAAGGTGCCATCTAAATCGAAGCATGCCAACTGTTATTATACGTGAATTCGATCAACGGTAGTTGGGCTTCCCAATCGTCTTTCCAATCGAGGACGCATGCCCTCAACATGTCCTCCAACGTCTGAATAGTTCTCTCTGATTTTCCGTCAGACTGAGGGTGAAAAGCCGTGCTGAAGTTGAGGTGAGTTCCCATGGCACGATGAACTGATTTCCAAAAATGTGACACGAATCGCCCGTCATGATCAGAAACGATACTCTTAGGAGTACCGTGCAATCTCACTATCTCTTTGATGAACAACTGGACAAGTCTCGCGGAACCCCACATATCCTTAATCTCAAGGAAATGAGCTGACTTAGTTAAACGGTCCACAATCACCCAAATTTTATTCATGCCCTGCCGACTCGTCGGCGAACTCGTGATGAAATCCATTGAAATATCCTCCCACTTCCATTCTGGGATAGGAAGCGGTTTCAGCATGCCCGCCGGTCGCTGATGTTCTATCTTGACTTGTTGGCAGGTGAGACATCTCGAAACAAACTCTGCGACTTCTCGCTTCATATTACTCCACCAGTAATTTTGTTTCAAGTCTTTGTACATCTTGCTAGACCCCGGATGAATAGAATAAGGGGTAGCATGGGCCTTTCTCAAAATCGACTTTCTCAACTCGTCATCTGCCGGAACACATAACCGGTTCTTAAATCGCAAAATTCCATCCCCGTGGATCAAAAATCCAGGGGCTTTCCCCTGAGTCACATCATCTCGAATGCACAACAAAAATGGGTTTGAACCCTGTTTTAGTATGATCGCCTCCTCAAGTGGCGATGAAATCTCCAGCATGCAAAGTTGTCCTTGTACACGTTGTAACCAAACCATGATCTCATGCCTAAGGAATTCCTGCTGAAGTTCCTTTTGAGCAGTTAAACGAGCAAGCATCTGCTCCTGAACGGCCTTACGGCTCAAGGCATCGGCGACAACATTCGCCTTACCTGGGTGATACTATATCTCGATATCATAGTCCTTAATCAGTTCTAACCACCATCTCTGACGCATATTTAACTCCTTCTGAGTAAATATATACTTCAAATTCTTATGATCAGCGAAAATCTGACAGGTGATGCCATAAAGATAATGACGCCAAATCTTCAATGCGAAAACCGCGGCTGCTAGCTCCAGGTCATGGGTCAGATAGTTGACCTCATAAGGCCTCAGTTGCCGCGAAGCATAGACAATAACTTTCCCGTTCTGCATTAGTACACATCCGATACCCTGCCCGGACGCGTCACTATAAACTACGAATCCCTCCGTTTCTTGCGGCAAGGAAAGGACAGGCACTGAAATTAAACGGCTCTTGAGTTCCTGAAAACTCCGCTGACATGCGTCAGTCCACATGTATTTCTTATCCTTCTGCAAAAGGTTCGTCATGGGTTGAACGATTTTAGAAAATCCCTCCATAAATCGCCGGTAATAGCCAGCTAATCCGAGAAAGCTTCAGATTTCCTTAACATTCTTCGGAGGTTGCCAATCTCTGATAGCCTCTGTCTTTTGAGGGTCGGCACGAACTCCGTCTACTGAAATTACATGTCCGAGAAACGTCACCTCGGACATCCAGAATTTACACTTGGAAAACTTCCCACAGAGCTGCTCTCTTCCCAACACGTCGAGAACCTGATGAAGGTGAAATTCGTGCTCCTCTCGGTCACGAGAATAAATCAAAATATCATCTATGAATACAACCACGAACTGATCCAAATAGTTGATGAAAAATCGATTAATTAATTCCATGAATACCGCAGGTGCATTAGTTAACCCAAATGGCATCACTAGAAACTCGTAGTGACCATAGCGTGTTCGAAACGCCGTCCTTGCGATATCCGACTCTCGAATTCGCAACTGATGATACCCAGATCTTAAATCGATCTTGGAAAATACTTAAGCTCCCTGAAGTTGATCCAAAATATCATCGATGCGAGGTAGGGATATTTATTCTTGATCGTCACCCTGTTCAGCTCTCGATAATCAATACACAAGCGAAAAGAACCATCCTTCTTCTTGACAAATAACACTGGTGCTCCCCACGGGGACGCACTCGGCCGGATATAACCCTTCCCGATCAGTTCCTCCAGTTGATTGTTTAGTTCCTGCATTTCAGTCGGGGCCATACGATATGGTGCCTTTGATATTGGAGATGTACCAGGCTCCAACTCAATCGTGAATTCCACATCTCTCTGCGGAGGTAACCCCGGTAACTCGTCTAAAAATACATTGGCGTATTCTCCCACTACCGGTATATCTGCCAATGACACTGATGATTTATCGGTTTTGTTCATATAGCACCAATAACCAACACACCCTTGATTGAGTAATTTCACCGCTGACATTACATTGATAACCTTTCTGGAACAGCTGGGGTTACTCTCCATCGTCTGAAATAATAGTGACTATACGCTTACGGACACTAAGGATGGCATCGTGACGATCCATCCAATCAATACCCAAAATGACGTCGTCTCTAGGTAAATCCACCACGATCAGGTCTGCCAACCAATCACGGCCATGAAACTGAATCGGACAACTCTTAATCTCACGATCTCCGATAATTATCCTACCGTCAGGTAGTCCAATCATATAAGGCTCACAATTAGTAGCACTATCGAGATGAAGTCTACTCAAGCATGACTCGGAAATGAATGAATGCGATGCACCAGTATCAAAAAGGGGACACACAGGTTGAGATAGAATTTCCAGTGTACCTGAGATCATTCGGGCCTCCGGACCATCAACTCTCTTTATCTCATAAATTCGGGGCTTGCCAGCCCCAAACCCGGATGCTCCTGTCTGATAGCTGTGGGCTCCGCCTTTGTTATCTCCCGTCGTCTTAAAGGACGCGGAGTGAGTGGCCTGATTCTGAATCGCTGATTGCTTCGAGGCTTGAGATGTCACCGGAGTGGGTTTGGAGTCCCTTCGGCAGAAACGTGCCCTATGTCCCGCAATCCCGCAGTTATTACACGTGACAGTCTGCCTCAGACATTTCGTGCTGAAATGGCCTTGTTCACCACAGTTGTAATAGGTGATGGCCGAGCTAGCCGCTCGGGACTGAGATTCCACAAGTTTAGGCACCGTAGGAGGTCATTCAGAAAAAGTAGAGCCCGTATGAGGCTTCTTGAAAGTGGCCTGGCTTCCTTCAGACTGATTACGCTTCTTCGATTTTTTGTTAGAAGATGAAGTCTGATTCTTAGAAATTTCCTTAGCAGTAAGCTCATAGGCAAGAGCTTTCTCTATGAATTTGGCCAAAGTGGTGCAATGATGATTAAGCAATTGAAGCCTCATACGAGGTTTCAACCTCTTACTGAAATACTTGATTTTATCCGCCGTGGAGTGGATAATAGATGAGGCGAAAGGCAGTAGCTCCTGAAATTTCTCGTCAATGGCGAGAACATCTTCTTCTGTTAAGGGGTCGGGACTGAGTAACTCCGATAGTGCCGAATATTATCTTTCCATCATGAGAGTTTTGAACTGGTCCCACATGCAAGCTTCGTCGGTGGGCTTCAGAGAAAGCCACCATGAGTGAGCGCTCTTACACAGATAGTAAGCCGCGACTGAAACTTTGTGTCCTTCGGGACACTCCACCATAGCAAATAATTTCTCGAAATGATCCAGCCAGTGAATAATGTCCGCCGGCTCAGATGAGCCCTCGAAGGTAAGCGGCCTCTGGCGAGAAATGTCCTTGATGATGCTGCTCACACTCCTCTCTTGTCTTTGAGGTGGCGGCGGAGGAGCCTGCTGATTCTCAGCTGTTGAGTTCTGCATCATCTCCATCAGACGTGCCATTTGAGTTATTTGGGCCATCATGCCCTGCATAAAAGCGAGAGGGTCAACTCGGACACCTTCTGATTGAGTCGTGTCCCCGGTACGACTCCCTGACAGTGAAGGATTATTTCTAGGTGAATGTGTGGCAGCGTCGCTGCTCGATGAGTCAGCATTATTCCTCGTGTTCGCACGAGTATTCATTAGAGCTCCCGGGTTTCGGCCCGCACCGCGGCCTCTTCCCCTGCATCCTCTGCCACCTCGATTCATACTGAAGGTAGGGAACACATGATAATTATAGATCCCGCATGATTATCACATTATAATGAAGTTATGAAATGATAACAATGGGCATACATGCTCTAACACAATGATCGTATGAAGGATCAACTGAGGTGACATGATTATCTGATGAAATTCTTGAAATGATTATCTTGAACAAGTTAACAAGATTAATGATATGATCCTAAAGATCAACAACTGAACAGTAAAATGAATGAGTGATTAATGAGTTAACATGATCGACATGATCAAAATAAAAATAATGATTGAGGATTGTTGACTGGTGAATGATGAATGAGTGATTCTTATTGCCAGAAATCATACCCTGACGTCAGAAATCTTACAGTTCTTTCAGTCTGAGGGGCTTGGCGCTTGCACAGGTCACACGTGACGCTAAAGTCTAATGATACTAGTCTGATGAACGATGATTTCAAATGAGACATGACTCGGAAGGTAGTATTCAAAACCACGCTCTGATACCAACTCTGTAACACCCCAAATTAGGCGGATATTACAGTGACGTGGACCTCCGACTGGGACCCACCAGACGAATGAAAGTTAATGAATTACATAATACAAATGTAGTACCGAATGACATTACATCATCAATTACTCCGATGAGGAGTTTCAAATACAACACACCCAGGAACCACTGAATACATGTATATTTTATATGAAGATAAAATATACAATACTGAACAAATGACAATCCAAAACGAAGTGCAGCGGAAAAATACATAACATGGAAACATGAATGAAATGAAGAGACTGGGGCCCCCTACTAGTATCACTGGAACTCCTCGCCGTCAATGCTCTCTTTTCGTGCTTTTGCCTTGCCATGACCTAAAAACAATATCCCCCAACGGGGTCAGTTACACAGAACAACAATCCTCAAGAGTTGAACAATATACAACAATTGTAATACCCGATTGTAATTCAGTCATTATCATTCAGTAATTATCATTAAGTAATTATCATTCAGTAATTATCACTCAGTAATTATTCACTCATTAATGATCATTCATCGTTCATATTCATTCATTGTATTCACCGAACAGAGTAATTGTATCGTACATCAGTTATTATCCGTCGTCCTACCTGGTTGGAGGATCGAACAGTGGTCATCATCATTGTCATCTTCATGGTGGGCTGTGTATGAGGAGTAGCGCACGCTACGTACTCTCTTTAGTGCCCGCTAATTGAGTACGGGTAGCGCACGCTACCTCTCCGTATTAGCGCACGCTAATGTGGTTCAGGCCTGCAGTCCAGAAGGCACTGGACTGCAGCCGAGTTGGAGTAGCGCACGCTACGAATGGTAAGTAGCGCATGCTAATAAGTTTGGATAGCGCCCGCTATGCAGTCAGTGTAGCGCGCGCTAAGGCCGATCAGGCAGAGTCCAGTGGGTACTGGACTGATTTTGGAATAATTCCTAGTGCACGCTATGAGTGGATTTTGGCGTACGCTAATGGGGCAGTAGCGCACGCTGATTATTGGGCGTAGTGTGCGCTATCGCGAGCAGGTCATAGGACAGGAGGTTTTGGACTTCAGTCACTGGACATCAGGTATTTAGCTAGCGCACGCTAACATTTGGAGTTAACTCACGCTATCGGGAGGGCATTAGCGCACGCTATCAAGTTCGTAGCATACGCTAACGAGGCAGTCAGAGTTCACTGGACTATCCAGTTAACCCGTTAACGCACGCTAAATATCAGGTCGTAGCGTGCGCTAAACTGGAATTACTATAAATAGGACAGTCCGGCTCAGATTCATCATTTTCACTTCTCACTTCGATTCCGGGCGATTTTGGGCGATTCGGAGAGATCTTTTCGAGCTGCACTCATCCATCATCATCTTCAAGCTTATCATTTAAATTTATCATCATTTCATCGTCTCCACCACATCAAATCAAGGTAATTATTTCTTGGATCTAGAATTTCGGATTTTGGGTATTTTCCTTCCGATTTCTTCGTGTAAGCTTGGACTGTCGTTGGAATATGTTAGATATGGATTATCTACCTCGAATAAATGTATTCCTATGGATTTATTGATATGTTTTTCGGATTTGATGAACATTTGGAGAATTAATCAAGAACCCTTGATGGTGACTTTGGTTATTTTTGGGGGTTTCCGATTATAGTTTCCATAACTTCGAGTTGTGGTCTCCTATTGGAATATTGATATCATTGAAGGTGTTTTGTTGGATTAAACTACTCATTTTGGAGTTGGTTTCGATATATTTGGGTTTTGGTTATAATCAAAGGTTGATGTTCGCTAAGTGGTTATTTGAATGCCTCAATGAGTTTGGATATTGTTGTATCGACCTTTGAGTTAGTCGTAATTCATGCTTGATATGTATATTGAGTGGATTATTGGTAATTGTGTTATTCAAGGTTGTTCGAGCGGCCGACATCTCTTTTTTGGACGTTGTTCGAGGAAGGACATTTCAACACCGGTATTGCGTAAGTAAATTCTTACTCGGTTAAAAGGATATTCATTCCTTACGTTGTTGTTCATTCATACATGTAATTCACTCATAATATATCGTTCATGTCGAGACTTGTATTTATCAACTCATCATGTAACTCACGAGGAACGACAGTTCCAAAATAATTTCATTGAAGCTATCACTCGTTGTATCATTATTTCATCTCGGTGAGTCGTTCTTGATCCTTATCGGATTCTATTCATTACTCCTCACCTTGGTCATTTTTGTTCTGGTGATCTTCCGGAATTATATTGCATGGCCGGTTGGCGCATGTGTGGAATTTTTAGTCAGGCATACTATGGTCATGTGTATATGCGGGACTCCGGACACATTGGACTGTGCGCATGGTAATGTGTATACGCGGGACACTGGAAACATTAGACCGTGAGACTAATTAGGCCAATATCGGGTGTATATGCGGGACTCCGGACACTCGGCTACTTGTGCTCTCACGCATTTCATTCGGGCGTACATTGATGCTGATCATTCAACTTAATTCATTAATTCATTTATGTGATTGTTGTATACTGTTCAACTCTTGAGGATTGTTATTCTGTGTAACTGACCACATTGGGGGATGTTGTTTTCAGGTCATGGCAAGGCTAAGGCACGGGAAGAGAACGTTGATGGCGAGGAGTCCCATTGATACTAGTAGGGGGCCCCAGTCCTTTTCAGTCATTCGTGTTTACTTCATTATATTTCCGCTGCAGACTTCCGTTTGAATACTCATTTTATTCAGTGTTGTATATTTTATCTTCATATAAAATACGCATGTGTTCTGTATGATCTTGGGTGTGTTGTAATGAAACTCCTCATCGGAGTAATTAATGATATAATGTGGTTCGGTACTACAATTATATTACTTAATTCATTAATTCTCATTCGCCTAGTAGGTCCAAGTCGGGGGTTCACGGCACTGTAATATTCGCCTAGTTTGGGGTGTTACAGAGTTGGTATCGGAGCGTGGTTTTGAATACTACCTTTCGAGTCATGTCTCATTGAAATCATCGTTCATCAGACTAGTATCATTAGACTTTCGCGTCACGTGTGACCCGTGCAAGAGCCGAGCCACTCAAACCAAAGAACAGTAAGATTTCTGATGCCATGGTATAATTTCTGGCAATAAGAATCACTCATTCATCATTCAACAGTCAACAATCATCAATTATCATTTTCATTTGTGATCATGTCGATCATGTTAACTCATTAATCACTCATTCATTTTACTGTTCAGTTGTTGATCTTGAGGATCATATCATTAATCTTGTTAACTTGTTCAAGATAATCATTTCAAGAATTTCATCAGATAATCTCGTCAATTTAGTTGATCATTCATGTAATCATTTTGTTTGAGCGTGTGTGCTCATTTTCATCATTTCATAACGTAATCATAATGTGATATTCATGCAAGATATATAATCATCTTGTGACTTCCCCACTTCAGTTTGGAAAGAAATGGCAAAGGACGCGGGGGAAGAGGCTGCGATGCGGGCTGAACCCCGAGAACTCATGTGAATACACGTGCGAACGCGAGGAATAATGCTAATTCATCGAGGAGCGACTCCGCCACTCATTATCCTGGAAATGATCATTCACTGTCAGTGAGTCGTACCCGGGACACAGCTCATTCAGAGGGTGTTCGGGTTGACCCCCTCGCCTTTATGCAGGGCATGATGGCCCAGATAACTCAAATGGCATGCCTCATGGAGATGATGCAGAACTCAGCTACTCAGAAGCAACAGGCTCCTCCGTCGCCACCTCAGGGGGAGGAGAGGGGTTTGAGCAGTATTATTGGCGACATCTCTCACCAAAGACCACCTACCTTTGAGGGCTCGTCTGAGCCAGCGGATATTGTTCATTGGCTTGAGCATTTCGAGAAGCTATTTGCTATGGTGTATTGCCCCGAAGGGCATAAAGTTTCAGTTGCGGCTTACTATCTGGGTAAGAGCGCTCATTCATGGTGGTTATCGTTGAAGCCCACCGACGGATCATGTACTTGGGATCAATTCAAGACTCTCATGATGCAGAGGTATTATTCGGACCCACAAAGAGAGGCCAAGTTATCAGAATTACTCACTCCCGACCTCTCAGCGGACGATGATGTTCTCGCCATTGCCGAGAAATTTCAGGAGCTTCTTCTTTTCGCCTCGTCTACTATTCACTCCGAGGCAGACAAGATCAAGTATTTCAGCAAGAGGTTGAAACCTCGTATGAGGATGCAGTTGCTTAATCACAATTGCACCACTCTGGCCGAATTCATCGAGAAAGCTCTTACTTATGAGCTTACTGCTAAGGAGATTACTAAGCAACAACCTTCATCTGCTAGCAAGAAGTCAAAGAATCGTAATTAGACTGAAGGCAGTCAGGAAACTTTCAAGAAGCCTCGAGCGGGCTCTACTTTCACTGAGCGACCTCCTATGGCACCCAGACCCGCGGAATCTCAGTCACGAGCGGCCAGTTCGGCCATTACCTATTTCAACTGTGGAGAAGAGGGTCATTACAGTACGAATTGTTTGAGGCAAACCGTCACGTGCAATAACTGTGGAATGGCGGGGCATAAGGCCCGTTTTTGCTGAAGGGACTCCAAACCTACTCCGGCGTCATCTCAGGCCCCAAAGTAGTCAGCAGTTCCGAATCAAGCTACTCAGTCCGCGTCGTTTAAAACGACGGGAGCTAACAAAGGCGGAGCCCACAGCTATCAGACGGGAGCATCTGGTTCCGGGGCTGGCAAGCCCTGAATTTATGAGATAAAGAGAGCTGATGATCCGGAAGCCCGAATGATCTCAGGTACACTCGAAATTCTATCTCAACCTGTGTGTACCCTTTTTGATACTGGTGCATCGCATTCATTCATTTCCGAGTCATGTTTGAGTAGACTATGTCTGGGTAGTGCTGCTAGTTGTGAGCCTTATGTCATTGGTCTACCTGATGGTAGAAGAATTATCGGGAATCGTGAGATTAAGGATTGTCCGATTCAGCTTCATGGCCTTGATTGGTTAGCAAACCTAATCGTGGTAGATTTACCGAGAGACGACGTCATCTTGGGTATTGATTGGATGGATCGTCACGATGCCATCATTAGTGTCCGTAAGCGTATGGTCACTATCATTTCAGACAATGGAGTCGAATGTGTTTTTCAGGGAGGTAACCCCAGCTATTCCGGTAGAGTCATCAACTTGATGAAAACAGTGAAATTACTCAATCAGGGGTGTGTCGGTTATTGGTGCTATATGACCAAGACCGAGAAACCATCAGTAATGTTGACGGATATTCCTGTAGTGAGAGAATATGCCGATGTATTTCCAGACGAGTTACCTGGTTTGCCTCCACAGAGAGATGTGGAAATCACGATTGAGTTGGAGCCTGGTACGTCCCCAATATCGAAGGCACCGTACCGGATGGCCCCGATCGAAATGCAGGAGTTGAAGAATCAATTAGAGGATCTAACCGAGAAGGGTTATATCCGGCCGAGTGCATCCCCGTGGGGAGCACCTGTGTTGTTTGTCAAGAAGAAGGATGGTTCGTTTCGCTTGTGTATCGATTACCGGGAATTAAATCGGGTGATGATCAAGAATAAATGTCCTCTACCCCGTATTGATGATATTTTGGATCAACTTCAGGGAGCTTCAGTATTTTCCAAGATCGACTTAAGATCTGGATATCATCAGTTGCGAATTCGAGAGTCGGATATCGCAAGGACGGCGTTTCCTACACGTTATGGTCATTATGAGTTTGTGGTAATGCCGTTTGGGTTAACTAATGCACCTGCAGTATTCATGGAGTTAATGAATCTGGTTTTCATCGACTATTTGGATCAGTTCGTGGTTCTCTTTATTGATGACATTCTAATTTATTCTCATGACCGGGAGGAGCACGAGTTTCACCTTCATCAGGTTCTCGACGTGTTGAGACGAGAGCAACTTTATGGAAAGTTTTCCAAATGTGAGTTCTGGATGTCCGAAGTGAGATTTCTCGGACATGTAATTTCATCATACAGAGTTCATGTTGACCCTCAAAAGATGCAGGCGATCCGAGATTGGCAACCTCCGAAGAATGTTAACGAAATCCGAAGTTTCCTCGGATTAGCTGGTTATTATCAGCGATTTTTGGAAGGATTTTCTAAAATTGCTCAACCCATGACGAACCTTTTACGGAAGGATAAGATATATACGTGGTCCGACGCGTGTCAGCAGAGTTTTGAGGAACTCAAGAGCCGATTAATTTCAGCACCTGTCCTTTCTTTACCACAAGGGACAGATGGATTTGTGGTTTATAGTGATGCGTCCGGACAGGGTCTCGGATGTGTAATAATGCAGAACGGGAAAGTTATTGCTTATACTTCATGGCAATTAAGACCTTACGAGGTTAATTATCCGACCCACGACCTGTAGCTAGTAGCCGTGGTGTTCGCATTGAAGATTTGGCGTCATTATCTTTATGGAATTACCTGTCAGATATTCACCGATCATAAGAGTTTGAAGTATATATTTACTCAGAAGGAGTTAAATATGCGGCAGAGGCAGTGGTTTTGGAACTAATCAAATATTATGATATTGAGATACTATACCACCCGGGCAAGGCGAACATTGTCGCCGACGCCTTAAGTCGTTAGTCCGTTCAGGAGCAGATGCTTGCTCGATTAACAGATCAGAGGGAACTTCAGCAGGAATTTCTGAGACCCGATATCGAGGTCTGGTTACAGCGAGTACAAGGGCAACTTTGTACGTTAGAGATTTCATCGCCACTTGAGGAGGCGATCAGGGATAATCAGGGTTCGGACCCATTTTTGTTACGCATTCGAGATGATGTGACTCAGGGGAAAGCCCCTGGATTTGTGGTCCACGAGGATGGACTTTTGAGATTTAAGAATCGGTTATGCATACCGGCGAACGACAAGTTGAAAAACTCGATTTTGAGAGAAGCTCATGCTACCCCTTATTCCATCCATCCGGGGTCTAGCAAGATGTAAAAAGACTTGAAACAAAATTACTGGTGGAGTAATATGAAGCGATAAGTCGCAGAATTTGTTTCGAGATGTTTAACCTGTCAGCAAGTTAAGATAGAACATCAGCGACCGGCGGGTATACTGAAACCTCTCCCTATTCCAGAGTGGAAGTGGGAAGATATTTCAATGGACTTCATCACGAGTTTGTCGATGAGTCGTCATGGCATGAATACAATTTGGGTGATTGTGGATCGTCTAACTAAGTCAGTCCATTTTCTTGAGATTAAGGATACGTGGGACCCCGAGAGACTTTCCCAGTTGTTCATCAAAGAAATAGTGAGATTGCATGGTACTCCTAAGAGTATCGTTTCTGATCGTGACGGGCGATTTGTGTCACATTTTTGGAAATCAGTTCATCGTGCTATGGGAACTCAGCTTAATCTCAGCACAGCTTTTCATCCTCAGTCCGACGTACAATCAGAGAGGACTATTCAGACAGTGGAGGACATGTTGAGAGCATGTGTCCTTGATTGGAAAGATGATTGGGAAGCCCAACTACCGTTGATTGAGTTCACGTATAATAATAGTTGGCATGCTTCGATCAAGATGGCACCTTACGAGGCCCTGTACGGTCTTCGTTGTCGATCTCTTTTGTGTTGGGATGACTTATCAGAATCAATCGGCACCGAGCCCGATATGCTTATAGCCGCCCGTGAGAAGGTAGCTTTGATCAGGAGTCATTTGTTGACCGCTCAGAGTCGACAAAAATCATATACAGATAACCGTCGTCGGCCATTAGAGTTCGAGGCGGGTAACCATGTTTTGGTCAAGGTATCCCCGAGTCGAGGTATCTTCCGTTTTGGGAAGAGGGGAAAGTTGAGTCTGAGATTCATTGAACCGTTTGAGATTTTGGATCGGGTAGGCGAGCTAGCTTATCGATTGGCCTTACCTCCAGCGTTGAGCCGAAATCATAATGTGTTTCACGTCTCTCAGTTGCGAAGTATGTTGCCGATCTGAGTCACATGCTTCAGTTCGATGAGATCGAGATCGCATACGATCATTCGTATGAGGAGCGTCCCGTACGACTCTTAGAGCGGCGAATCAAACAGTTCAGGAACAAGACGATTCCTTTGGTTAAAATTCAGTGGTCTAGACACGAGGTCGAAGAGGCTACTTGGGAAACCAAGGATAGTATGCGGGAGAGTTATCCTGAGTTGTTTGACCCTTAGTTTCGGGGACAAAACTCTTTTAAGGGGGATGTATGTAATACCCGATTGTAATTCAGTCATTATCATTCAGTAATTATCACTCAGTAATTATTCACTCATTAATGATCATTCATCGTTCATATTCATTCATTGTATTCACTGATCAGAGTAATTATATCGTACATCAGTTATTATTCGTTGTCCTACCTGGTTGGAGGATCGAACCGTGGTCATCATCATTGTCATCTTCATGGTGGGCTGTGTGTGAGGAGTAGCGCACGCCACGTACTCTCTTTAGCGTGCGCTAATTGAGTACGGGTAATGCATGCTACCTCTCCGTATTAGCGCACGCTAATGTGGTTCAGGCCTGCAGTCCAGAAGGCACTGGACTGCAGCCGAGTTGGAGTAGCGCATGCTACGAATGGTAAGAGCGCACGCTAGTAAGTTTGGATAGAGCCCGCTATGCAGTCAATGTAGCGCGCGCTAAAGCCGATCAGGCAGAGTCCAGTGGGTACTGGACTGATTTTGGAATAATTCCTAGCGCACGCTATGAGTGGATTTTAGCGTACGCTAATGGGGCAGTAGCACACGCTGATTATTGGGCGTAGTGCGCGCTATGGTGTAAGCTTGGATTGTTGTTGGAATATGTTAGATATGGATTATCTACCTTTAATAAATGTATTCCTATGGATTTAGTGATATGCGGATTTGATGAACATTTGGAGAATTAATCAAGAACCCTTGATGTTGACTTTGGTTATTTTGGGGGGTTTCCGATTATAGTTGCCGTAACTTCGAGTTGTGGTCTCCTATTGGAATATTGATATCATTGAAGGTGTTTTGTTGGATTGAACTACTCATTTTGGAGTTGGTTTCGATATATTTGGGTTTTGGTTATAACCAAGGGTTGATGTTCGCTAAGTGGTTGTTTGAATGCCTCAATGAGTTTGGATATTGTTGTATCGACCTTTGAGTTAGTTGTAATTCATTCTTGATATGTATATTGAGCGGATTATTAGTAATTGTGTTATTCAAGGTTGTTCGAGCGGTCGACATCTCTTTTTAGGACGTTGTTCGAGGAAGGACATTTCAACACCGGTATTGCGTAAGTAAATTCTTACTCGGTTAAAAGGATATTCATTCCTTACGTTGTTGTTCATTCATACATGTAATTCACTCATAATATATCGTTCATGTCGAGACTTGTATTTACCAACTCATCATGTAACTCACGAGGAACGACAGTTCCAAAATCATTTCATTGAAGCTATCACTCGTTGTATCATTATTTCATCTCGGTGAGTCGTTCTTGATCCTTATCGGATTCTATTCATTACTCCTCACCTTGGTCATTTTTGTTCTGGTGATCTTCCGGAATTATATTGCATGGCCGGTTGGCGCATGTGTGGAATTTTTAGTCGAGCACACTATGGTCATGTGTATTTGCGGGACTCCGGACACATTGGACTGTGCACATGGTAATGTGTATACGCGGGACTCCAGACACATTGGACCGTGAGACTAATTAGGCCAATAGAGGGTGTATATGCGGGACTCCGGACACTCGGCTACTTGTGCTCTCATGCATTTCATTCGGGCGTACATTGATGCTCATCATTAAACTTAATTCTTTAATTCATTTATGTGATTGTTGTATACTGTTCAACTCTTGAGGATTGTTGTTCTGTGTAACTGACCCTGTTGGGGGATGTTGTGTTGGCCACTAAGTATACTGGATACAGTTTGGATAATAGTTTAAACAACAAACTGTATGGATTTTAAATCTGAGTGCGTAGCGGAAGTCTTGGATACAGTAGGTTGCTGTGGATACAGCAACTAAGTGTATAGTGTATACTTAATATATCACAGTAATTTAAAACAGTAAAGGCTGAAGGTAAATAACACAGTAATTAAAGTGGTTCGAGGTAAACCCCTCTACGTCCACTGGTCCACCACACAGGAGTAAAAAGTTTATTATAATTACTACGTACACAACTACGTAATTATAACAACACACACAATCAATATATCGTTCACACAGATTGATATAAAGATCTTAGCTTAAACCGTTCACACAGATTGGTTTTGAGCTAATGCTTTGACTTGCTTCTTCACACGATTACGAAGCTTCGTCTTCTTCAATGCAAATCCTTCACACACGCTTCCGGAGAAGCACGATTGTTCTCCACACAGGCTGATCTTGAGTTTGTTCAACGTATAGAACAGATGGTGAACAACAACTTTGACTTTAAGAGCTTTCAGCTGATGAAGTGTTGTTCAGGATGATGAGCACTATATATCTCTTTAGATCTTAATTGCAGTAAGCTTTGGAGATATGTTTTGCTCTGATGATAACTTTTGATAGCTTGAGTGTTAGGTGACTGGTCACTGATTTTCAATGCCTTCATAAGATATATATAGTCTCTGAAGCATATATCCGTTGATATGTATCCGTTTGAATGAGATTTCGTTCCAACGGGATTATGACACGATCCGGATTTCGCAGGATTCTGAAGATCTGAAGACTGGCAGTATTTAAATACTTTATCCTTGAGTATTTAAATACTTCTTTATTCAACGGGACTTGACTTCTGGATATTCCTTCTTTGTCCTGTTGTGAGATGTATGGAAGATAGCTGTATTTTGAGTTTCGAGACAGTTTCCATACTTTGGTCTTTTTACAAGACTTCTTGCTGTACTGAAGGGCTTCACTATATGCTGATTCGAGGCGGGTCTTCGATACAGGATAAAGCCTCAAAGCTTCGATACAGTTTCCTTTACTGTATTCAGATTGGCATATATGTCAAAACCTCTTTATTAAATATCATTCGATACAGGGATCGGATATCCCGGCTGTTTCGATACAGGGTCTTTGTTTTCCCAACAATTTCCCTCTTTTTGACAATTTGCCAAGACTTACTTTCTTAACTTTTCAAGTCTTTCTTGATGATGCCAAAACCTTCTTCATGAAGTGATCTTCTTTTGATGTCTTCTGGCACATTTCTTGGTCTTTCGTCAAAAGGTCTATCTTAGTCTAAATGATGAACTGCTCGCAGGCAAGTTCGATACAGTTTAAGGATTTATTACAACTTAAGCTTATGATTGGCGCGCAGGCACAATCTTATAATGTATTCTAAGTTTACAACTAAAATTATGAACTGTTCGTAGACTAGTTCGTACAGCTTAATTTTCAATCAAGTTATCTAACTTGAGATAGTTATCAAACAATTTAAGTAATCATACATCAACACAGTAGATTACGAGTTGTAATCTTTCAAGACAAACAAACGCTTTTATTGATATTCAAAATGAATTGAGTACAGAGTTTGCTGTTTCGAAGAGAAATTACAAAGCAAAAATAATATACAGAGATTTCAGCTCCTTATCCATAATCCGCATGCCTCTATGGCTTTTTCCCTGGTCCATTCTCGGTACCACGCCACCAGTTCTGAAGAGAATCATTGCCTCGATCCTGGTATATAGCTCTTCCTTCATAGGATCGATCAAAGGCAAGTATCCAATCTTTTGGATGGGTGATCCGATCTCCTCTTTTGTGTTTGGATTTCATCTCGATTTGGAGAGGGAGTTTCCCGTCTTCTAGCATCTTCGTAAATTTGTCTGCGGCCTCCGCTAACGTTTTATAGTTCTTGAAGATGGCGGATTCCCTAATGAGTTTGACAAAGTATCTCATCACTTCGTTCTTCCTCCAGTGCTTCACTTCGTCGGCAGTAGGATTGCGGTTGGTCGGCAGATGAATTTCAGAAGGTCTCTGAATAAGAGTTTGCCAAGGGACATTGGGATCATGAAATTCCGGTCGGGAGCCTGAAATTTTAAGACTTTGGGAGGGAGGTGCTAGTTTGTTCAACTCGGCAGTGATACTGTTTTGAGCAGCCTCAAATTCCCTTTCTTGTTGCAGCCTGATTCTCCTAGCAGCTTCTCGTGCCTCTTCCCCCTTTTTGGCTTCATCAAGACTTTTCAAGATTTCTAGAGCAGCATCCTGTTTTTTCTCGATGCTAGTCATTCTCTCTACAAGGGAGGAAAGAGTCTGCGACATTTCCTTAATGCATTTGTCGTGAGCGCGCAGTTGAGAGCTGTTTTCAATCATAGCACAAGCGGTCTTGGCTTCAGCTATCCTCGTTTTTGTTGCTTCTTCCTTGGATTTGCTCACCTTATCTTCCATGATTTTCAAAGCTTGTTTGAAAACTTCTGGCAAAATAATGAATGCGTCGACAACACGAGATACTTCATGTTGAAGAGTGGTCATTTCTTCGACGGCAGAAGTGTGCATCCAATTTAATGCTTTTTCAACGGAAGATAGAGCATTTACTGCATCCTGGATGAATACAGTTTGAAGGCCAAGTGCACGCAGGCGCTCTT
This sequence comes from Orobanche coerulescens, assembly GCA_033398695.1. Lineage (NCBI taxonomy): Eukaryota > Viridiplantae > Streptophyta > Magnoliopsida > Lamiales > Orobanchaceae > Orobanche > Orobanche coerulescens. The sequence continues at coordinate 76,306,815 of CM065810.1, read as the reverse complement.
TCCGTGCGGCAGAAATCGGAGAATCTGGTTGGTTAAGGTCTGCAGAGCTGTTCAACCTTCTTACATTCACGGATGGGCGTGAAGTAAGTTGGACATCCTCAGGTTCGATACCGTCCTCGGATTCCACGGTTGAAGGGGCGGGAGCAGCTTCCTGTGGTTCGGTGACAGGGGGTTGAGAAGCTTCCTGTTGCGAAGATTCTTCAGCATACATGGATACAGGAGGGACTGAATCCTCCTGTTGTCTTTCAGGAACAGCTTCTTCGGTCGCAGCAGGCTCAGGTGCCTGTTCCAAAATTTCTTCTACTTCCTCGACTGGAGGGACTGATTCCTCTTCGTCGGGAATGTTTTCATGCTGTGGCGAAGGGGGATTGTCTTGAGTAGAAGGCCCTTCGTCGTCTCTGGGTGGAGAGGCGTCTCGAGCTTCAGCATCTTCACGACTCATCCTCAGACCTGCATGTAAAGCATCGTCGTCGTCGTCGTCTGAGTCATGATCTTCGTCGTCTTTTGGATTAGTGGGAGAATCCTCTGACTTTTTCTTTCCTTTACTCCGAGCGTCAGATTTTTGCAGAAGATGGCTTTCAATTAGATCCTTGCAGGAGGGATTGTCCCATCGAAGCAGCGCCTCAATTTCTGTTGAGTCCGTCACTTCTGAGACGAATCTCTCTTCGTGGCTCCAATCGCTCCAGTTGTACAGTGTATCGTACGGAGCTAGCCTGTAGCCTTTCCATTGCAAAAATCTTTCGTAGGCGTGTTCAATTTGAACCGAAAGAAGGGTCTGATTAATAATCGAGTCAGGGGAGGGACTTCGTACAACGTCTGGAGACGCTGTATCGAGGGATTCCTGTACAGGTATGGGATCCTGTACGGAAGAGGGACTTCTTACAGGGGATGGTGCCCTGAAGGAGGAAGGATCTTGTACGGGTGTGGGATCCCGCAGAGGAGAAGTAGCTTTCGGCTCCAAATGGGCAGCCGACTCGCTAAAGTCTTGATTGTTGGCAGATGTCTCAATATCCGTCCTAGCCGCCAAAGGCTCGGGATCTACTGTCGATACAGTAGGAGACACCTCTTCCACAGGGGTTGGGCCCTGGGGTTCTTCGTCAGTGGGTTGAGCCACGAGGGAGACTTCCTTGGAGGGCTTGGCAGATTTGATTTTCGAAAGCCTCCGAAGTCTCTTCTTGGGCTTCTCACCAGCAGAGTGTTTCTTGCTGTGAGATCTCTTTCGCTTCTTTGAAGATTCCACTTCTGGGAACTTCAAGGATTCATCTCTTGGATTATCAGAAATTGGCATGTGCCTGGTTCTTGGGTGGTTGCAAGACAAGGTGCTCTGGTTATACGTAGTAGGCTTGACGCCTCCTAAGTATATCCTCGAGCTATTCTTCTTCGCATCGGTGGATTGCATCAGTCCGCACTTCGTCAGGATATAGTTCAACATTAAACCGAAAGATTTCTTCTGGGTGGCAGGTTTGCACACCTCCTCTTATAGGCGCTTCAGGATTATTTGGCACCAATTGACCTTTTCACAGGTCAGAATAGCCACCATCATCCTGAACCTCAAGTTGGTACACATCTCGAACGCACCGGTTCGATTCTCAATAATCCTGGAGCAAAAGTCATGAAGATACACATACGGAAGACAAAAGTTTTTCTTGTGACAAGTAGTTGTCACCATGTCAACAACTTTGGACCCTGTGAACAGTCCATAAAATTTAGTAATGAGCTCTTGAGACCCGAATGTCTCAAGTTGATCCATGGTCAGGCCATCAGCGGGTAGCCTGTAGATGCTCTGGAGCAGATCGTGATCGATACAGATCTCAACTCCCTGGACTGAAGCAGTGATGTCAGCAACATGACCTCCTTGGGCCAATGACAGAAAACGTACGGCGGCGTTGAGGTAGAATTCCTCAACCAGATGGGTGTCGAATTTGTCAGCAGTCTTGCTTCCAAGGCGATAGAGGCCTTGTTGTTGAAGACGAGTTATGATATATTCCATGGGTTCTGCGTCGTTGGTTTCTGAGAGAATACGCTCAATGATGACAGGTTTGGAGAAGATCCGTCCATCAATGATGTTAGCAGATTTCTTCGAGCAGAGAAGAAGATTGTCCAGCCATTGATGTTTTCTTAAGAAAAAGGTGCAAGAGAATTTTCGAAATATGCAGAAATGCGTAAAAATATGTAGGATGTTTTTGCTTGAGTAATCTTGAATTTGCGAAGCGTAAAGAGTCTCTAATGGCGTATTCAGTCCTTTTATAGCTGGGCGGCGAAATAGGGTTTTGCAGAGTACGAATGGTCAGATTTTAAGGGATGGGAACCGGTTTTGAAATCAACGGTTAAGATGGACTGAGTGTAACTGGTACGCTAATCCATTGAAATGTTTAAAAATTGAGCGGGTCCCACTTCTGACATAGGCTGATACCCTAAATGCCTAAAACGGCGGTTTAAAAATAATAAACAATTTAAAAACATCGCGTGTTTTGAGATTCAGTTGTCCAGATGTCGTGTAAGGCATTTAATGTTCATGACGTTTGACATAAAAACAGGGCACGTGGACAAAAATTATTTTGAAAGGAAATAATATTATATTATATACTGAATCAAAATCCTATAGCATGTCTTTGTTTAGCGTCGTCTGACAGTTCCCCCTTAAAAAGGTGCTTATAGGTTTTGAATTCCATACAGCAATATTTGGATTAATGCTGTATTCATGGGTCCTACAGTATTCCCCCTTAATTATTGCACACACCAGCTATAGGATTCATATGTCTTCGCTCGCTACAGTGCTGTATTGACGATTCTGAGTGTACAAATAATTAATGTTGGATACTATATTCTTGGGTCTTACAAAGATTCCCCTCAATTGTTGAGTAAAAGCAAGAAATTACTTACAGGAGTCTCCGTAGCATTTCCAATTCTTGTCGAGCATGTTGAATCTTGCCGTGTCGAGCGGCTTGGTGAAGATGTCGGCTAGTCAACGTCTGTATGAACCTTTTCAGCGAACATCCTTGTTCTCGACGTGATTCCTTATAAAATGATGCTTCATGTTGATATGCTTAGTGCGCGAGTGCGTAACGAGATTGTGCGTGATTGCAATTGCACTCGTGCTATCACACATGATTGGAGTCTCTAGCATCGATTCCATAGTCGACGATTGTTGCCGCATCCAAAGGATCTCGCATACGGTAGCTACCAAAGCAGATAGTACTCTGATTCAGCCGTGGAAAGAGAGTTAGCCAATTGCTTCTTACTGAACCAAGAAACGAGTCTAGGTCCGAGAAAGTGACAAGTTCCACTTGTACTCTTCCTATCTAGCTTGCAGCCTCCGAGATCCGAGTCGCTGTATCCAGCTAAATCGAATCCGCCTTCCTTAGGATACCATAGTCCTGCATCGACTGTTCTTTTAATGTACTTCAGGATTCGTTTAGCTGTATTGAAGTGTGATTCCTTAGGAGCAACTTGGTATCTCGCACACACTCCAACAGCAAACTGGATATCGGGCCTGCTAGCCGTTAGGTACAGGAGCGAACCAATGAGCTTCCTGTAGAGTGATTGGTCAAACGGCTTTCCGGCTTCATCAACACTAATTTGCACGGAAGTGCTCATGGGGGTTGGCGAGGATTTGGAAGTGTTCATTCCAAATTTGTTGAGAAGCTCCTTGCTGTATTTCTCCTGGTTGATGAATATACACAGGCAATGCTTTACCTGCAAACCTAGGAAATAACTAAGTTCCCCCATCATACTCATTTCAAATTTACTTTGCATGAGATGAGAGAACCTTTGACATAAAGCAAGGTTAGTTGAACCAAAAATAATATCATCCACATAGATTTGTACCATTAGAAGGTCATCATCTTCCTGTATCTTGAACAAGGTTTTGTCCACAGCACCTTTCTCAAATCCTTTGTTGGTTAGATACTGGGACAGGGTTTCGTACCAGGCTCTAAGGGCTTGTTTAAGTCCATACAGTGCTTTCCTTAGCCTGTAAACTAGATCGATACTGTCTGTGTTGGCAAACCCTGGTGGTTGTTCAACATAAACTTCTTCTGCAAGATCTCCATTCAGGAAAGCACTTTTGACGTCCATTTGGTATACGATAAAACTCTTATGGGCAGCAAAGGCTAAAAATATCCTAATGGCTTCTAGTCTCGCTACAGGGGCGAAGGTTTCATCATAGTCGATTCCTTCTTCCTGACTATAGCCTTGTGCTACTAGTCTTGATTTGTTCCTTATGATGAGTCCATTTCGATCCTTTTTGTTTCGAAATACCCATTTGGTTCCTATAACCGATTGGTGTGTTGGTCTGGGTACAAGATACCATACATTGTTTCTTTCGAAACCGTTAAGCTCTTCTTCCATAGATGTTATCCAATGAGAATTGTTAAGAGCGTCTATGGTCGAAACAGTTCGATCGGGCTAAGAATACAGCGATAGTGCACATATTGAGTCTCCTAAGTTCAGATTGAGATTTCCATTCAGGAAACTGTGAAACTTCAGCATTAGATTCTTCTTGTGCACAAAGTACATTTCCTTGCGTACTCTGTATTCTCCTACGAGTAGAAACACCGGCATTAATGTTTCCAATGATCACCTCTTGCGGGTGATCTCTCAACCATCTTCGGTCGGGTTCTAATTCAGGATCCCGTACTGTATCGAAAGATTCTGTGGATACAGCTTCAGCTTATACAGCGTCGGCTTCATCCACATCGATTCTTACAGCTGCGGGGTTGATTTCTAAATCAACGACAGGTTCTATGGGTGTTGGTAGATCCAAGATAGATAGATGGTGAATGTTCTGAGTGATATCATCTACTCCTGTAGGGTCATGGTGTGATTGTTGGGCCTGGCTCTACTTCCTCTGTGCACGAGTCGACCCTACATCACAGATCCGCTCAGTCTTATTTCCTCGTGCCCGATTACTGTATGCTATCATGAAGGGACTCCGGTTTGATGTGGCCCCACGTTTGTCCCGTTCTATATTTCAGTGTATCCAGGGAGGGGTAAAGATGGGATTAAAAGATCCCTCGCTGATATGTGCTCTAAGCCGCCAGTCAGGCGTGACGTGGTCCGACGACGAGCCGTCTATTGCACCCCAGGGTCCGATCGACCACCGTATTATCTCCCATTTTGACCAGTGGGGTGGCGCGAGAGCACATGAGCGGGGGCGAGGATTTCTTATTGATGAGCCACACGAGCACTCTCCCGAGCCACTACTCCTGACACATGAGCCGACGGTGGATGCTAATGATCGGACTGAGTCCACTCCACCGCCAGTGAGAGATCACCTTCAGGCGATGTTTGACATCCTGAGGAAGGAGATGCAGAGAGAGAGAGAGAGAGACAGCCTCCTCGCAGCTGTTCGGGAGGAGATGCGTGAGCAGGACCGCTGGGCCAATCGACGTGAGGAGAGGCGCTTGGAGGTGAGGGATGCTTATCATCAGGACTATCTATCTGCGTGAACGAGCCATATACTCCATCCGGATGGACCCTTCATTCCACCATTCAGGCCATCTACACCACCCTCCTCGCCGGACGAGGCCGGCACTAGTTCCTGCTTAGGAAAGGCCTATTGTTCTCTTCGCTCTATCCCGGTAGAGTCGAATTCCAAGAATATAGGTAGCTTCTCCTAAGTCTTTCATGGAGAAATTACTCGAAAGCCAAGCTTTCACAGAACTAAGCATTCCCACATCATTTCCTATTAGTAGAATGTCATCTACATATAGTACTAAGAATGCGATCTTGCTCCCACTAACCCTCTTGTATACACAAGGTTCCTCTTCATTTTGCACGAAATCAAACTCTTTGATTGCCTCATCAAAACGAAGGTTCCAACTACGCGACGCTTGCTTCAGTCCATAAATGGAACGCTGAAGCTTGCACACTTTCTGAATATCGACTTCAGACACAAAGCCTTTAGGCTGCTCCATATAGATTTCCTCCTCGAGGAATCCATTAAGGAAATCCGTCTTTACGTCCATTTGCCATATCTCATAATCGTGGTAGGCAGCTATAGCAAGCATCATGCGAATAGACTTGATCATGGCTACGGGCGAGAAGGTATCGTGGTAATCGATCCCTTCCTTCTGGGTATAACCCTTTGCCACAAGCCTGGCCTTATAGGCGTCAACCTTTCCATCACCATCAGTCTTTCTCTTGTAGATCCACTTGTTCCCAATAGGCACTATGCCCTTGGGGCGGTCTACTAGAGTCCAGACCTAATTGACATGCATCGAGTTTATCTCAGCTTCCATAGCTTCACGCCATTTCGCGGAGTCTACATCCACCATCGCTTGGTCATAGGTTGTTGGGTCGGTCTCTTGGCTATCACTTGGAACCTCATGGAGACCCAGCTCCTCCAAGTGCACAAGCCCATACCTCTCAGGTAAATGAGACACCCTACTAGACCTACCAGGTGGTTGTACTTGTGTTTCAGAAAGTTCGGTTCCAGTTTCTTGCACAGGTGTCTCTCGAGGAGTTTCATTGTATTCTTCTAAAGAAATACTTCTACCTGCTCCGCCTTTCTGAATGAACTCATCTTCCAGGAAGTGTGCTTGTAAAGCAACAATGATCCTTCGATCTTCGGGCATGTAGAATAGATATCCCATCGTCCTAGACGGGAATCCAATGAAACGTCCCTTCGCAGACCTAGCTTCCAACTTTTCCACCTTAGTCTTCTTGACATAAGCGGGACATCCCCAAATCCTAATATGATTAAGACTTGGTTTCCTTCCTTCCCACATCTCATGTGGAGTTTTAGGAACGGATTTGGAAGGACATCTGTTCAAGATATACGCGGCAGTCAGGAGTGCATACCCCCACAGGTAAATCGGCAAGTCAGTATAGCCCAGCATGGAACGGACCATGTTCAACAGGGTCCGGTTCCTTCTTTCTGACACACCATTTAACTGAGGAGTACCTGGAGGTGTTAGTTGCGAAACTATTCCATGTTCCTTAAGGAACTCGTCAAACTCCGTACTCATATACTCGCCACCTCGGTCCGACCGAAGTGCTTTGATATGATTACCAGTTTGTTTCTCGACTAGGGCCTTGAATTCCTGGAATTTCTCAAAGGCCTCGGATTTATGTTTCATTAAGTATACATAACCATACCTAGTATGATCATCTGTAAACGTAATGAAATATTGATATCCGTCACGTGCTGCTTCCAAAGCACCACATACATCGGTATGGATTAATCCCAATTTATCAGCGGCTCTTTAAAATGTCCCTGTGAAGGGGGACTTAGTCATTTTGCCTTTAAGGCAAGATTCACAAGTAGGAAAGGGATCCGATCCCAATGGACCCATAAGTCCATCTTTTTCCATTTTGTAAACCTTGGTCTGACCAACATGACCAAGTCTAAGATGCCATTTCAAAACTTGATTGGTTTCATCCCTACCGTGTTTTCTAGTTATAGTATTCACAACTACTTTGTTGCTGAGATTTAGATGATACAATCCATTCAACAATGTAGCAGTACCCACTAGTTTATTTCTACAATAAATTTTGCAGGAACCATCACCAATGAAAAATGAAAAGCCTTTTCGGTCCATGACCGGAATGGATACAATGTTTTTGTGCCCCTTGGGCAAAACAAGTACATCTTCTAAAGTCAAAACAAAGCCGGATTCTAAACCCAAAAGAAGTGATCCTATGTCGGTCGCCTCGACACTATGCCCGCTTCCGACTGTGATCATAACTTCTCCAGCTCCAAGCTTCCTACTTTGTTCCAGATCCTGATTCACGGTACAAATATGAGAACTAGCACCAGAATCCAGTATCCAGGAAGTAGAAAATACAGTAGCAGAACAATTTGTTTCCAAAACTAAAAGTTCTGTACCTGAAGTGCCATGAAGAATCGGACAGTCTCTAGCCCAGTGGCCCACCTCACCGCACTAGAGACAAGCATCCTTCTTCTTCTTGTTCTTTAGAACCATCGGGGCCTTGCCCTTTCCCTTAAGGTCCTTAGCTTGTGGTCCAGTCCGCTTCTTGGTCTTTTTCTTCTTATTCTTAGACTTGGTATTAGGCTTGAATCATTTGGGTTTTTCCCTTCCGGTCATGGTATTAGACTTGTGGCCCTTTCCCTTTCCCTTTCCCTTTTTCTTCTTCTTGGTATTAGGCTTGAATCATTTGGGTTTTTGGTTCCTGGTTTGAGGTGAAATGAATCGGGTTGAAAGTTTCGTATTTGGAAGATGTTTCTGGATTAGCCATGAGTTCGGCCGAGTTTGATGCTGGTGGTTGCAGCGGCGGCGGTTCCTGGCGGATATCTCGGTGACAGTCCTATTCCGGTCAGGAAGGGTTTGGTTTCTGAATTCGGTGTGTTAGAATTATGATTTCCGTTCTGTGATTAAAATTTGTAGATTTGTATGTGTTTGATTATATATAGAGGGATATAATATGAATCGTAAGAACCACGTGAATATAAGATTATTTTACCTCGAAGAATGAATGGAAATCGGTTGAAGCGCGACTGAAAATTGATCGGACAGCGGATTGGATCGGATCCTCTCGTTCTCTGTTTCGTAGATTGCAGCAGATTTTCAAATTGTAATTTTTTCATCTTTTTTTTTTCTGGATGAAGAACGGCGCTGGGAAAGAAGTGTATTCTGTGTAGTATTGTGTATTTGTACAGTAGAGGCTGTATATTTATACTGTAGGTTTAGAGTTAGGGTTTAATTAATTTTTTTGGGCTTGCATTAATTTTCTGGGCTTGTAATATTATTATGGGTCAGCACAATGATTGGGCCAGTAATAATGATAATAATAATAATAATAATAATAACAATAATGATAAAAATCGAAATAATAATAATAACGGTGGTAATAATTAATAATATCGATACTAATAATAATAATATCGAAGTAATATTAATGATGATATCGAAATAATAAAGATAAAATATTAATAATGTTAATATTAATATTGTGCCCATTATAAATATTATCATTAATAATAATAATAATAATACCTTTAATTATCATACTAAAAAATGACTAATATTAAATGTTCTGAAATCAACTTGAGAAATTGACTCGGACTAGGACTTGTGATACGTCGAAATAAATGTTCATGATTCTTTAAATTGAATTAAATAACATGAAATGCATTTTAATATTATTATAAAATAATAATATTGCATTATAAAAAGGGCGGGTATTACATCCCACCCCTCTTAGAAAAATTTTCGTCCTCGAAAATAAATGATATACCTTGATTGAAGAAATTTGGATAACGAGCTTGAAGTTCCTCTTCGCGCTCCCAAGTGGCTTCGTCCTTGCTGTTGTTACGCCATTGGAATTTGACAAACACCTTCTCTTTGTTTCTCAACTGCCGGACTGATCGGTCAAGAATCGGTTCTGGTTGTTCTTCATAAGTAAGGTCTTTGTTCAACTCCACGGCAGTATAGTTGATGACGTGGCTGGGATCGTGCACATACTTTCTCAACAACGATACGTGGAAAATGTTGTGCACAGCCGAAAGTTCTGGGGGTAAAGACAAACGGTAAGCTAACTCTCCAATCCGCTCGAGAATTTCGAACGGTCCAATGTATCTCGGTCTCAACTTGCTCCTTGGACCAAAACAAACAATTCTCTTGGTAGGAGATTCCTTCAGGAATACCTTGTCGCCAACACAGAATTCGAGATCTTTCCTACGCTTGTCGGCGTAAGACTTCTGACGATCCTGTGCTATCTTGATCCTCTCACGAATCTTATCCACCATACCAATTGTCTGTTCGATCATCTCGGGACCCAAAATCCTCCTCTCACCGACCTCATTCCAATACAGTGGTGATCGACACTTCCTACCGTATAGGGCTTCTTATGGTGCCATACCGATCGTCGACTGGTAACTGTTGTTGTAAGCAAATTCTACCAAAGGCAACAGTCGTTCCCAATTATTTCCCATATCTATCACACATGCTCGCAACATATCCTCAAGGATCTGGATGGTCCTCTCGGAGTGACCATCAGTCTGAGGATGATAGGCCGTACTAAAATTCAACTGTGTTCCCAAAGCGTCTTGCAAACTCTCCCAAAAACGCGATGTGAAACGAGTATCCCTGTCGGATACTATAGAGACTAGCACTCCATGCAACTTAATAATCTCCCTGATATACAGTTGAGCATACTGATCCATTCGAAAGTTCATCTTAACTGGGATAAAATGAGCTGACTTTATGAGTCGGTCGATAACAACCCAAATAGCGTGGTTTCCTCTTTCCGTTCGAGGCAAACCTACCACAAAATCCATCGTAATGTGTTCCCATTTCCATTCTGCCTTCACTTGTTGACAAACTATACACCTTCTGACAAAGTCTGCCACATCTCTTTTCAAACCTTCCCACCAAAATGTCCCCTTAAGATCTTGATACATCTTTGTACTCCCAGGGTGTGCTGTATATGGAGTACTATGTGCCTCCTTCAATATTGATTTTCTCAACTTAACAACATTGGGCACACAAATACTCCCTTCATAATACATCGTGCCATCATCGGACACACTAAATCCCTTATCCTCGCCTGAAAGAGTACGTTCTTTCATCTTGACCAAGAAGTCATCCTGTCCTTGACCTTCTTTGATTTGTTCCCTCAAGGTTGGTTGTACCACCACACTAGCCAATAATGACTCAGCTGGTCTCGATGGTGTAGCCACCTCAAGGTTCATCCTTGCAAATTCCTTGACCAAGTGTTCCTCCTTGGTCAACAAACAAGTCAGATCTCCTCTTGCCTTATAGCTTAGTGCATCAGCAACTACGTTTGCCTTACCGGGGTGGTAATGAATTGTACAATCATAGTCTTTGACCAACTCAAGCCATCTGTGCTGCCTCATATTCAATTCCTTCTGTGTGAAAATATATTTCAGACTTTTGTGGTCTGTATAAATTTCACACTTACCTCCATAAAGGTAATGTTTCCAAATATTCAGGGCATGAACTACCGCTGCTAATTCCAAATCATGAGTAGGGTAGTTCAGCTCGTGCGGTTTCAACTGTATCGAAGCATAGGCAACTAGTTTGCCCTCTTGCATTAATACACATCCCAAACCTTGTTTGGATGCATCACTGTAGATGACAAATTCTTTCGTCGGATCGGGAATCGTCAAAACTGGTGCCGCAGTCAATCTTTGCTTGAGTTCTTGGAAACTCCTTTCGCATTTCTCATTCCATAATAAAGCTTCTCCCTTTCGAGTCAATCTAGTCATCGGTGCAGCTATCTTCGAAAATCCCTCGATAAATCTCAGATAATAACCGGCTAATCCCAAGAAGCTTCGAACTTCATTCGCATTACTCGGTACTTTACAATCATTGACTGCCTCAACTTTAATCGGGTCAACCTCAATTCCTTTAGAAGTGACCATATGACCCAAAAATGCAACTCGGTTAAGCCAAAATTCGCACTTGTTGAATTTTGCATACAAATTCTCCTTGCGCAGTATTCCCAATACTGTTCTAAGATGCTGCTCATGATTGACCTTGGTCCTTGAGTACACAAGTATGTCATCTATGAACAAAATGAGAAAATTATCCAAATAAGGTTGAAATACCCAGTTCATGAGGTCCATGAATACCGCTGGTGCATTAGTCAAACCAAATGGCATCACTATAAATTCATAGTGTCCATAACGAGTTCGAAATGCGGTCTTCGGAATATCATCACCCTTAATCCTCAGCTGGTGATATTCGGATCTAAAATATATCTTCGAAAATACTCCCGATCCTCTAGGTTGATCGAATAGGTCCTATATTCTAGGAAGTGGATATTTATTCTTTATCGTGAGTCGATTAAGTTCACGATAGTCAATGCACATCCTCAAACTTCTGTCCTTTTTCTTCATGAAGAGCACTGGCGCACCCCATGGCGAAGCACTCGATCGGATGAATCCACAGTCGAGCAGTTCCTGGAGTTGTACCTTCAACTCTTGCAATTCCTTAGGCGCCATCCTATAGGGAGCCTTCGATATTTGGTGCCGCTCCTGGCACTAAGTCAATCGAAAATTCAACTTGATGATTCGGAGGGACTCCGGGAAAGTCTTCGGGAAAGACATCTGGATACTCTTTGACGATAGGTACATCAGCTACCGTCTTCTCCGAAGTCGTTTTCCCCATCACATTCACCAAGAATCCTTGGCAACTACGCTTCTTCAACATTTTCACAGCTTTCATGGCTGAAATCACCTTCGGGGTACTAGAATGTCTCACTCCCTTGAATACGGTCTTGACATCGATAGACGGACATAAAGTTACTCTCCTTTCAGAGCATTCGACTACAGCTCTATGCTTGTCCAACCAATCCATACCCAAAATGACATCAAAATCGCTAAGTTCCACTATGTGCAAGTTGGCTAAGAAGCTATGTTCATTAATCTCTATCTTCACGTTGATAGTTATCGAGTCTACATGCACTACTCCCCATCATCACTACTAATAATCTCTACAATGGGAATATGGGGTCGTGGCTCAATCCACGAAATGACTTCATCTTCAGACTCGATATCTGCCATCATCACGTCCTTCATATTTTCGACGAGATCCACCTGTAACACCCCCAATCCGCTCAGGGATATTACACGCCGTAGAACCTTTCCTCAAGGATCTACCAGGCTGGTAACAACATAGAACATCTCAACAATGCCTTTAAGGCTAAAATGACTCAGTAGACCGATTTGGTCTTTCAATAAATACATACAACTCAAACTCATTACATGCCCACGCAGGGGTCGAATACAACACACTCCCGGACTGCATCGCCTAGGACCGGGACAAAGCCACAAATCCCACTCGAGGCCTCGAAGGACCCCTCCTGAGCTGGCTAGCGAAATACAAGTCACAACATGCATCGCCTAGGACCGGGACGAAGCCACGAATCCCACTCGAGGCCTCAAATGACCCTCCCGAGCTGGCTAACTAAACAAATCACAACATCTTTGGCGCTCACGGTTGGATCAATCACTTGTTGCATCCTGACCACATGATCACATACCATGTGTCACCGTAGTTTTTCTTAGGCTCTCATCGTTGGATCAATCGCTTGTTGCATCCTGGCCACATGATCACATGCCATGTGCCACCGTAGACCCCACTCACTTCCACATAATCACACACATAGCACAATGCAACAAAGATATCCAAACAATTCACCCAGAGGCATCAAACACTAAGCAAAACACCACGTCAAAACACAATGCACCGAAATGAAGCCATATACGTACACACGCGTTACCAAGCATAACATCAACACCAAACATATCCAAAGGATTCACGTAGTCGCTTACAACCCACACAATTTACAAAGCACGCGCGTTTTGAAAGTGAGCCTTTAACGAGGCTAAACCAAATCTTTTGAAAGTTTGAATCAAACGATCAAATAAACACACAGAGACGATCACTAATTATCATATCCAAAAACAAGAATTGTATGGACAAGGTACTTGCCTCGAAACCAAAATCGCAACAAAACGACAGATGAAATACGGTCGAACGGCCCCGAACTCCCGAACACTATCAAGAACGCGATAGCACCACAATTACTATGAGAATAACACCACACGAATCATCAATCACCAACGGAATTCAACCTCGGAATCATCGAGCATCTATAATCCTCCGTAAGGAACAATAAAACATGATTACGACGAGAATCAAGGCCGAAAGTAATGGAAATCCCAACAAAATATCAAAGGGAACTCATTCGGACATTTAATCGAACATTCTATGTTCGATAATTCCCAAGAACACTCGAATCATCAATCGAGTTGAACAAATCCAAAATATGGATATACAACCCATAGAACACGACTAATAAGGTTCAATAACATCAACCAAATCATCGAAATTAGATGAAGAACAAAGATTGAAAAGAAATCTCGAAAGTCAACCATAGGAGATTTCAAGAGATTACCTCGATTCGACAAAGAACACGGATTGGATGATGATATAATCAACAAGAATCTTCCAAAACACCTTGGAATTGAGTAGAACCGACCAAGAACTCGAACCTTAGCCTCACCCATCCGACAGCCGCGAAGAGAAGAGAAGAAGGGGAGGAAATGGGGTGAGAAACCTGTCAGTCCCCTTATATATACCGACGACGCATGACCATAACGCACGACCAAGTGCTCGTGTGTTTGGTCGTGCGCTAGGCCACTGGCCAGCCACTGACACCATGCACGAGCAACGCGCACGAGTAGTTGCTCGTGTGTCCTGCTCGTGCGTCACTGGATCTCACTGCCGAGCGCTGCATAGCGCACGAGCGCCACGCACGACCACGTGCTCGTGTGGCCTGCTCGTGTGATACAATATGAGGCCAATATCGAGCCCGACACGGCCCCGAAACCCGAACCTGAAATTGAATCAAAGATACAGTTACGAAGTACTCGCAAAGACGAAACCAAGCGCTAAGAGAACACACGATTCCGAGCACCCGAAGGCTCGAAACTCGACAACGGAATGTATTTACCCCAAAATTTGGGAAATTACGAAAACGTCCCAAAACGTCCGAAATATACGATACACGATCGAAACACCAAAACAAAGCTCGCAACATGAATAATAACATTCAATGAACTTACGAGAAACTAGAAACAACAGTTTCGGACGAGATTCGCAAGAATCGAACTCAAGTACGGAAAAGCCGCTAAAAAGAACGGAACTCAACAAAACGACACTGAAACGAACTCGGATGACAAATAGTGCAGAATTAATCATTCTCGGAATGACGAAATGGTCCTGAGAGAGTCGTCAAAATGGCTTTTGCCGAAAAAAAAAAGAAATTACCGGAAATCGAAATTACGGGTATTACACACTACCCTCCTTAAAAGAAGTTTCGTCCCGAAACTTAAAACAAGGTACACAAGAAACGCGGTAACTTACGCCCATCGGCGAAACGGTACAAGCAACGCAAAGGAATATACGACGTGAAAACACGCTCCACGATGACTAACACAATGCCACCGGTAGAGACATAATAAAATCAACAAGTGACAAGCGTCATCAAACAGATAGTACAATCAAGTCGATTATCCAAACAATCACAAAACACAACGAACGAAAATCAATACGATTGACCAACCTAACGGTACATCAATCAACACGCGAGCCAATCGCTGAACAAATACGGAATTTCACCGCCCAAGGGTTGGAAGATCGAAAACGATACTAATTTCCCGAACTTAAGGGAATTATGAAGGAGTCTGAACGTTCAACAATCACGAGACGAGATCAACAAAAACCGAACAATCAAACGATCGAACCACAATGATCGAGACAACAAAAATCGAACAATCATGTTCGAATCACGAAGAACAATAAAATTCAAACAACAACTCCAAGGTTCACAAGAATCGAACCGAACTCGGAAAAGTCACAGCGATAACCAGATCGACTCAAAATAAGATCACAGCTCGTCCGAATGATGAAACTAAAATACAAAACAAGTTCAGAAAGTATCAACGAACACGAGCGAGTCGATAGAATTGAGAAAGAGAAAATGCAGAAGCCAAAAATAATACGGGTATTATATTCGACCTCTTCTAAAAGAAGTGTCGTCCCCGAAACTCACAACAACGAAATCTAGGTGACAACACAACAAGCAACCGACAGAAACATCCTTCAAAGGCCTCTCAAAGCCGATTTTGATAACTGTGCTGAAGTGCGGACTCCGAAAGTCTCGATAGCCAATTCGCAACACTGAATTCGGTGTCCCTCGAGTCCGCACTTGAAACACGCTAGTGACGAGAAGGATAATTTACACGTGCATGCCCCGGCACATCACGGTTGAAACGCCTTGGCTCGGCATACCGAAAATACAAATGCTAGATACAATGGGGCATAACGTCGCAAAACAACATAGTGGAGATGCCAACTCAGCACAACAAAGAATCATAACACATATCATATACAATGATTACCATCGTAAAGTAATACACACACAAACACTACAGCAACGACGGTATCATTGGGCGACATCAACGGCCCGAACAATAACCAACACATATTACAAACATCATGAAACAATCACACATGTACACAAACGTACAAACCCAAGCTTTAACAGCTCACACAGGTGCGATAACACGCAAGCCACCACGAAATGACAATATTAGAGATCGTCATCACACCTCCCACAAAGGGCTAACAAAACATATGCGTGGCGAACGACTCAACGTTCACACCACCAATTCAATCACAATTCGGAGGGCTAACACCCTAACAACAATACAAACATCGTACACACCTTCTCCGACCACAAGCAGGAAATGATGGATTTAAAAAACGAAAACCACCTTTTGAAAACAGTTTGGAAACACCAGTTGATCTTGAGTATCATTTTACAAAAAGTTGAACAAACATCATTGTCGAGACTTTGAAAATCATCTTGCGTTTGAACAAAAATGAGGACACCTTTTCTTTTAGTGAAAAACTTTCAGAATATTCGACCCTCGTGTCTAAGTAAAAGTGTTTCTAAAACATTGAAAATATCTGAAAACATTTTGGTCCTCGAGGTAGAAGAATTTTGAAACATATTGTGGCACCTTGGATGTACCACGAGAAAATAATTCATTTTAAAAGTATGTCTCGAAATTTATTTTATAAGATACTCAAGGTTTTCAAAGATAATTCAATGGGCTAGAATGCCCAAAAATTTCAGGTAATTACATGGAACATTATAGCACCGTGGGTCTCGCGCCGGAACCCACCAGGATAAAAACCATTTACAAAAACGCCAAAAAGGCCGATGACGGTAATATTTCGAAAACTCACAAAAGCCATTTACAAAATACTAAATACCGTCATAAGAATTTCGCCAAAACGGTCAAGGCCATAATGCCAAAAACTCGGTTAAAGGAATTGGTTTTCGAAATAAAACTCAGTAGGTAAAATACCGAAAGTCATTACAAAAGAACTCACGCAGTGGATAAAAGAAATACAATCCAACATGCACAATCCAGCAACACTACTCCTCATATGAACGAAATATGAGAGTCAAATAACCGCATATCACGAAATCAAAATCCATAGTAGGATTCCGTCAATTAACTCATAATCATACCTGTAACTCGCATCAGACGAGGCACAAACACAAAGAAGTGAGACTTACATCCACAGGTTGCACGAAGATGATGATCGCCCCACGATACTAATCACGACCGAAAAACTCAGACGACGCGTCGCGACACGACTCAATCAGACAAAACCCGATGAGACAAAACTCAACAGACACAACTGACCCGACAGCCTAGGTTTCCACAACCTAAGATCCGATACCATTTATGTAACACCCCCAATCCGCTCAGGGATATTACACGCCGTAGAACCTTTCCTCAAGGATCTACCAGGCTGGTAACAACATAGAACATCTCAACAATGCCTTTAAGGATAAAATGACTTAGTAGACCGATTTGGTCCTTCAATAAATACATACAACTCAAACTCATTACATGCCCATACAGGGGTCGAATACAACACACTCCCGTACAACGGGAAAGAATACTGCAGCGGAAAATAAACTATAACTAAACCAATGACATCAAACGGGTCCTCGTGTGATTAGTATCATTCATCTTTCATCATCCTTCATACCGACCCTGTGCTATGCTCCAAAACCTGAATGCAATACAGACATCCACCCCCTGAATACTCGGGGGTTAGCAAAACTCCACTATTTCGCTAGTACAAATACAAAGTGCAAAATACGAGTCATACAATCTACATTCCACGAACAACAATAACCAGGAATCCTCAAAGATTTAAACATAACGAAAATACTTCTCGAGGCAAGAGTTTGGGTAAAACATTCCAAAACCGAAAGATCACAGATCTAGAGAAACAATTTACAAAACAGTTTAATAAACCATTGGGAGTTTTAGTAGAAAACAATTTAGGATTATCGAATCCTTCTCTTACCAAAATCAACAGGGGTCACAACCCAAAGGTTTTGTTTTCGCAAATAGAAAACCACTAACAGTTCACATGGTCAGAACCCAACATCACGTGTCCTCGACGGACATAAATTCAACAAAACATAATCACGCACGCGCATCGCCTAGGACCGGGACGAAGCCACAAATCCCACTCGAGGCCTCGAAGGACCCCTTCTGAGCTGGATAGCGAAATACAAGTCACAACATGCATCGCCTAAGACCGGTACGAAGCCACGAGTCCCACTCGAGGCCTCTAAGGACCCTCCCGAGCTGGATAGCTAAACAAATCACAACATCTTTGGCGCTCACGGTTGGATCAATCACTTGTTGCATCCTAACCACATGATCACATGCCATGTGTCACCGTAGTTTTTATTAGGTTCTCACGGTTGGATCAATCGCTTGTTGCATCCTGGCCACATGATCACATGCCATGTGTCACCGTAGACCCCGCCCACTTCCACACAATCACACACATAGCACAATGCAACAAAGATATCCAAACAATTCACCCAGAGGCATCAAACACTAACAAAACACCACGTCAAAACACAATGCACCGAAATGAAGCCATATACGTACACACGCGTTACCAAGCACAACATAAACACCAAACATATCCAAAGGATTCACGTAGTCGCTTACAATCCAGACAATTTACAAAGCACGCGCGTTTTGAAAGTGAGCCTTTAACGAGGCTAAACCGAATCTTTTGAAAGTTCGAATCAAACAATCAAATAAACACACAGAGACGATCACTAATTATCATATCCACAAAACAAGAATTGTATGGACAAGGTACTTGCCTCGAAACCACAATCGCAACAAGGCGACGGATGAAATACGGTCGAACGGCCCCGAAATCCCGAACACTATCAAGAACGCGATAGCACCGCAATTACTACGAGAATAACACCACACGAATCATCAATCACCAACGGAATTCAACCTCGGAATCATCGAGCACCTATAATCCTCCGTAAGGAACAATAAAACATGATTTCGACGAGAATCAAGGCCGAAAGCAACGGAAATCCCAACAAACTATCAAAGGGAACTCATTCAGACATTTAATCGAACATTCAATGTTCGATAATTCCCAAGAAAACTCGAATCATCAATAGAGTTGAACAAATCCGAAATATGGATATACAACCCATAGAACACGACTAATAAGGTTCAATAACATCAACCAAATCATCGAAATCGGACGAACAACAAAGATTGAAAAGAAATCTCAAAAGTCAACCCTAGGAGATTTCAAGAGATTACCTCGATTCGACAAAGAACACGGATTGGATGATGATATAATCAACAAGAATCTTCCAAAACGCCTTGGAATTGAGTAGAACCGACTAAGAACTCGAACCTTAGCCTCACCCGTCCGACATCCATGAAGAGAAGAGAAGAAGGGGAGGAAATGGGGAGTGAAACCCGTCTGTCCCCTTATATACACCAACGACGCACGACCAAGTGCTCGTGTGTTTGGTCGTGCGCTAGGCCACTACCATGCCACTGCCACCACGCACGAGAAACGCGCACGAGTAGTTGCTCATGTGTCCTGATCGTGCGTCCCTGGAGCTCACTGCCGAGCGCTGGATAGCGCAAGAGCGCCACGCACGAACAGGTGCTCGTGTGGCCTGCTCTTGTGATACAATAGGAGGACAATATCGAGCCCGACACAGCCCCAAAACCCGAACCTGAATATGAATCGAAGATACGGTTACGAAGTACTCGCAAAGACGAAACCAAGCACTAAGAGAACACACGATTCCGACCACCCAAAGGCTCGAAACTCGACAACGGAAAGTAATTACCCCAAACTTTGGGAAATTACGAAAACGTCCCAAAACGTCCGAAATATACGATACACGATCGAAACACCAAACCAAAGCTCGCAACATGAATAATAACATTCAATGAACTTATGAGAAACTCGAAACAACAGTTTCGGATGAGATTCGCGAGAATCGAACTCAAGTACGGAAAAGCCGCTAAAAAGCAGGGAACTCAACAAAACGACACCGAAACGAACTTCGATGACAAAAAGTGCAAAATTAATCATTCTCGGAATGACGAAACGGTCCTGAGATAGTCGTCAAAACGGCTTTCGCCGAAAAAAAAAGAAATTACCGGAAATCGAAATTACGGGTATTACACCACCCTTGAGCTTTCATCAGGAATTTCTTCCGGATCGTCTCTGGATATTCTTCGGGATCCTTCTATGGTTCTTATTCTGAGTCTTCCTCGGGATCTTCTTCGGGATCCTCCTCTGGTTCTGCTTCTGGATTTTCTTCGGGATCCTCCTCCGAGTCTTCCTCGTCCATGGAGTCGGCATCCCAATTTGCAGTTGGAATATCCTCTCGAGCATATAAATCCAATAGGCGCCCAACGACAAATAAATCGTCCGCAGCCTCTCACTCTTCAAGCGATCTCTTGATGGCCCTTTTCCAAAGCCGAAAGATGCAGCAACTCCAGTCTTCGGATATTTTCTCCATCAAGTGCTCTAGCTGGCGGGTGACGGAACCTTGTTTCCCAGATTTTAGCCACTTACTCAGTCTATTAATGACATAGTGTGGCGCATTTTCTGGTAGACTAGGGTCGTCCCACCAGTCCTTACGCGCTAGGAGACGCGAGTCAAAAGTAGCTGCAAGCTTCTTACGTGGAGTCATTCTAGGTTTGGCCATTCTAACAGTTCGTACATACATAAATAATTATATAAGTAAAATGAAATGACATATGCATGATTAATGACTAAAATTCGGTACCTCAGGCGGAGTGACGAAGTGGCGAAGCTGAGAGCATATGACACTTTTACATTTTAGCGAGTCTACAGAAAGGTAAAACCCACTCTGATACCACTATGTAACGCCCCGACTTTGTAGGGTAATTATTTGGGGAAAATAAGTAAAAGGTAAATTTTGAGAAAAATAATTTTCTTGAGAATATAAAAATTCTCGCCTACAAAGTCAAGTCGCTACAATGTCGTGAAAATTAAATACCTTTAGATAAGGTAACATTTCATAATAATTACTAAGTAAAATTTTTGCGGCGGAAGAATAATCATAATTTATAGAATTCAAGATTCCCCAAATGAGTTTCAACATAGTTTGACAAAAGAAAAACATCATCAAAATAATTTCCTTCTCATATGCCCCCTCGGCTCGCTCTTCAGTCCCTCCAGCTCGGTTCAACCTGCGGGATCAATAAAGGTGGGGGTGAGCATCCTTCAGCTCATGGAAATTACACTGATCACAGTAATATATAATCTCATGGAAAACATAACATGAATAAATTATCACATTTTTTCTCAACATGAATGCATACTCACAATATTACGTACAACATGAATCGAGCACGCATAACACGAATATTGAGGTTGCGCAGGTGCCCCTGCAACAACATGAAACATACACGCAATACCACATATAACGTGAATACTGGGTTGAGCAGGTGTCCCCACACAACATGAAACATACACGCAATACCACATATAACATGAAACGAGCACATATGTGAATACTGGGTTGTGTAGGTGTCCCCACACAACATGAAACATACACGCAATACCACATATAATATGAAACGAGCACATATGTGAATACTGGGTTGTGCAGGTGTCCCCACACAACATGATAACTTTTTTTTTTACACGAATACAGGTGAGCCTGATTTACAACGTGTATCATAATTTATAAACATGAAATGAATATCACATATGCAGTCCAATCAAAGTAATTAAAGTGGTCCTTCGCGTCTCCTCCTTCTCGGCCGAAAATGAACCGCGGCCCTCTAACCTTCTGCACCAAAAATCAAGACAAATCGGACACACACACACACACCCATGGCGGCGAAAATGAACAAAAAGGGGAATCGGCGATGGTGGTTCTGGACTCGCGACCGACAGAGGAGTTCCGATAGCGATGTGCGACTTGCCGCGACGGCGATGGCTGTCGACCGGATAATAGTTCTGGCGAATCGAAGATGATGGGTCCCCCGTCCGGGTAAGGTTTGTTCCGGTTTGATTCTTTAAATCAAGCATAGCTAGAAAATTAGGGTTCGGATTGAAGTTGATTTTCGGGCTTGGACCGATTTTGTGACTGCTCGGAAATTGAAAAGTATTAACTTTGATTTGGTATTAGGCTTGAATCATTTGAGTTTTTGGTTCCTGGTTTGAGGCGAAATGAATCAGGTTGAAACTTTCGGATTTGGAAGATGTTTCTGGATTAGCTATGAATTCGGTGTGTTAGAATTATGATTTCCGTTCTGTGATTAAAATTTGTAGATTTGTATGTGTTTTATTATATATAGAGGGATATAATATGAACCGTAAGAACCACGTGAATATAAGATTATTTTACCTCGAAGATTGAATGGAAATCGGTTGAAGCGCGACTGAAAATTGATCGGATAGCGGATTGGATCGGATCCTCTCGTTCTTTGTTCCGTAGATTGCAGCAGATTTCCAAATTGTAATTTTTTTCTTCTTTTTTTTTTTGTTTTTTTGGATCAAGAACGGCGCTGGGAAAGAAGTGTATTATGTGTAGTATTGTGTATTTGTACAGTAGAGGCTGTATATTTATACTGTAGGTTTAGGGTTAGGGTTTAATTAATTTTTTTGGGCTTGCATTAATTTTCTGGGCTTGTAATATTAATATGGGTCAGCACAATGTTTGGACCAGTAATAATGATAATAATAATAATAATAATAATAATAATAATAATAACAATAATGATAAAAATCGAAATAATAATAATAATGGTGGTAATAATTAATAATATCGATACTAATAATAATATCGAAGTAATATTAATGATGATATCGAAATAATGAAGATAAAATATTAATAATGTTAATATTAATATTGTGCCCATTATAAATATTATCATTAATAATAATAATACCTTTAATTATCATACTAAAAAAATGACTAATATTAAATGTTCTGAAATCAACTTGAGAAATTGACTCGGACTAGGACTTGTACGTCGAAATAAATGTTCATGATTCTTTAAATTGAATTAAATAACATGAAATGCATTTAAATATTATTAAAAAATAATAATATTGCATTATAAAAATAGCGGGTATTACATCCTACCCCTCTTAAAAAAATTTTCGTCCTCGAAAATAAATGATATACCTTGATTGAAGAAATTTGGATAACGAGCTTGAAGTTCCTCTTCGCGCTCCCAAGTGGCTTCGTCCTTGCTGTGGTTACGCCATTGGACTTTGACAAACACCTTCTCTTTGTTTCTCAACTGCCGGACTGATCGGTCAAGAATTGGTTCTGGTTGTTCTTCATAAGTAAGGTCTTTGTTCAACTCCACGACGGTATAGTTGATGACGTGGCTAGGATCGTGCACATACTTTCTCAACAACGATACGTGGAAAATGTTGTGCACAGCCGAAAAGTTCTGGGGGTAAAGCCAAACGGTAAGCTAACTCTCCAATCCGCTCGAGAATTTCAAACGGTCCAATGTATCTCGGTCTCAACTTGCTCCTTGGACC
The DNA here is from genome assembly GCA_033398695.1 of Orobanche coerulescens. Taxonomy (NCBI): domain Eukaryota; kingdom Viridiplantae; phylum Streptophyta; class Magnoliopsida; order Lamiales; family Orobanchaceae; genus Orobanche; species Orobanche coerulescens. Next base: position 76,283,392 of record CM065810.1, on the reverse strand, counting down.
AAAACGAACAATTCCCTTGGTCGGATATACCTTCCGGAATACCTTGTCGCCAACACAGAATTCGAGATCTTTCCTACGCTTGTCGGCGTAAGACTTCTGACGATCCTGTGCTATCTTGATCCTCTCACGAATCTTATCCACCATACCAATTGTCTGCTCGATCATCTCGGGACCCAAAATCTTCCTTTCACCTACCTCATCCCAATACAGTGGTGATCGATACTTCCTTCCGTATAGGGCTTCATATGGTGCCATACCGATCGTCGACTGGTAACTGTTGTTGTAAGCAAATTCTACCAAAGGAAACAGTCGTTCCCAATTATTTCGCATATCTAGCACACATGCTCGCAACATATCCTCAAGTATCTGGATGGTCCTCTCGGACTGACCATCAGTCTGAGGATGATAGGCCGTACTAAAATTCAACTGTGTTCCTAAAGCTTCTTGCAAACTCTCCCAAAAACGTGATGTGAAACGAGTATCCCTGTCGGATACTATAGAGACTGGCACTCCATGCAACTTAATAATCTCCCTGATATACAGTTGAGCATACTGATCCATTCGAAAGTTCATCTTAACTGGGATAAAATGAGTTGACTTTGTGAGTCGGTCGACAACAACCCAAATAGCGTGGTTTCCTCTTTCCGTTCGAGGCAAACCTACCACAAATTCCATCGTAATATGTTCCCATTTTCATTCTGGGATATGAAGTGACTTAAGTAATCCAAAGGGGCGTTGGTGTTCTGCCTTCACTTGTTGACAAACTATACACCTTCTGACAAAGTCTGCCACATCTCTTTTAAAACCTTCCCACCAAAATATCCCCTTAAGATCTTGATACATCTTTGTACTCCCAGGTTGTGCTGTATATGGAGTACTATGTGCCTCCTTCAATATTGATTCTCTCAACTTAACAACATTGGGCACACAAATCCTCCCTTCATAATACATCGTGCCATCATCGGACACGCTAAATCCCTTATCCTCGCCTGAAAGAGTACGTTCTTTCATCTTGACCAAGAAGTCGTCCTGTCCTTGACCTTCTTTGATTTGTTCCCTCAAGGTTGGTTGTACCACCAAACTAGCCAATAATGACTCAGCCGGTCTCGATGGTGTAGCCACCTCAACTTTCATCCTTGCAAATTCCTTGACCAAGTGTTCCTCCTTGGTCAACAAACAAGTCAGATCTCCTCTTGCCTTACGGCTTAGTGTATCAGCAACTACGTTTGCCTTACCGGGGTGGTATGAATTGTACAATCGTAGTCTTTGACCAACTCAAGCCATCTGCGCTGCCTCATATTCAATTCCTTCTGTGTGAAAATATATTTCAGACTTTTGTGGTCTATATAAATTTCACACTTACCTCCATAAAGGTAATGTCTCCAAATCTTCAGGGCATGAACTATCACTGCTAATTCCAAATCATGAGTAGGGTAGTTCAGCTCGTGCGGTTTCAACTGTCTCGAAGCATAGGCATATACTTTGCCCTCTTGCATTAATACACATCCCAAACCTTGTTTGGATGCATCACTGTAGATGACAAATTCTATTGTCGGATCGGGAATCGCCAAAACTTGTGCCCCGGTCAATCTTTGCTTGAGTTCTTGGAAACTCCTTTCGCATTTCTCCTTCCATAAGAAAGCTTCTCCCTTTCGAGTCAATCTAGTCATCGGTGCATCTATCTTCGAAAATCCCTCGATAAATCTCCGATAATTACCGGCTAATCCCAAGAAGCTTCGAACTTCATTCGCATTTCTCGGTACTTTCCAATCATTGACTGGCTCAACTTTAATCGGGTCAACCTCAATTACTTTAGAAGTGACCATATGACCCAAAAATGCAACTCGGTTAAGCCAAAATTCTTACTTGCTGAATTTTGCATACAACTTCTCCTTGCGCAGTATTCCCAATACCGTTCTAAGATGCTGCTCATGATTGACCTTGGTCCTCGAGTACACAAGTATGTAACACCCCGAGATATTCGGAATAATTACAGCGCCGTAAACCCTTTAGATAAGGATTTACAAGGCCGATTTTAAAAGAAAAGTAAAAACAATTCAATCGAACAACTGAAGTTCAAATACAGATTTGATTCAACCGATCAAATGAGTTAACTTATACAACCATATCGAAATGACCTTATTAAAGCAGACGTACTCGAGTACTAAACGAATCAAGAAGACAATTCATAATAACAATAACATCAACCATATCACTGAGCCATTTCATCGTCCTGTCGGTACTGTGGTTGCCTCCCTGCTCCTCGGCTACCTGAACATCAAAAACAATGTCCACCCCCGAAGGGGTTAGCAAAACAATGCTAGTAAAAGTATCATCATACAATAAAATCATCAATGCATCATAGAACATGCAAAACGGACTTCCGCCACCGGAATCCAACGATGCGAATCCTCACGATTCCATCAACACAATACAGGGTAATCCAGCGATCCAGCGCCCTTGGTATAGATCCCCATGATGATCCCGTCGGACCAACGCATGGTGGAAAACCCGTCCAACGATCCAGCGCCCTCAGCATAGATCCCCATGATGATCCCGTCGGACCAACGCATGGTGGACATTCGATCCAGCGCCCTCAGCATAGATCCTCATGATCCCCTCGAATCATTTATACCATAATCAATCAACTATGCATACACATATGCATTTCAATATGTTCATCAATACGAACAAATATCAACGAATATCATGAGAATTTTCAGAAATACATTTCATATTCAACAATATGAACAAAATCACAAGCATGATCAAAGTTTCAATATAAACCGAACTCAACATATGATACTTGCCTCGAAAACGGCAAGGACGAAACACCTCGATGATCTCAACACACTCGAAGGCCGCCTCCTTCGATCACGTAACAAGCTCGAACCTTAACAAAAGGAATGATATACAAATCATCTCAAGTCGAACGATGGCCTAACAATTCGGTCTACGGCCGAAAAGCTCAAAATAAACAATGCTCGATCGCTTAGCGTGCGCTACGATTTCTACGTAACGCGGCGCTTAAGCCGCTCGTTAGCGTACGCTATCGTGTAAGACTAGTGTGCGCTAGCTACGAACTGACAGTTTGAATCGGCTGATACATAACGTACGCTACGTACGTTTTGTGCGTTAACTGAACCCCGATAGCGCACGTTAACTCACATATGTTAGCATGCGCTAATCTTGCATGGCAGAATACTGCTAACGGAAAACTGGGTTGAAAGGTGGTGAATTTCTTGAACTCTATGGTGATAATACAAATTATCCTCGGGCATATCATGCTAATAAGGTTTGTGGAAATTCCATGTTCATGAGGTACAAATATACGGATAATCATCTCAACATCATAATTTATCTTCGATCTTCATGAAATATTCCAAGTTCCGATTATTCCAAGTCCCAAAACATATGATTCCTTACGTAAAACATACGAACTAGGTAATCTTCATATACTGGTCGATTGGTTTTGAAGATACATAACATGCTTAGGAATCCACATACAAAAAGGTTCAATGGATTATACGATGAATAAGTGTCGAAACGTCGAAAATATCCTTCTAACACATGATGTACAACTAATAACGAATCTAACTGACTAGACGAACATGATCAACATCCTTTAGAACACAACTAGTATTGGTGAAGAATCACCTACCTCAAGGTAGTGAAGAACACGGAGGAAAATGAAGCAATCCAACACCGAAAGCTTGAACACCAATCTCCAATGATATACGATCTTCAATCACGAACCAGGATGTTGATATGAAGTGTTTAGGATGAAGGAAGTTATGTTCTAAGTGTAAGAATTCGGGTAATGGGAGAAGAAAGAACTGAAATCACGAATAGGATGCTGTCCTATTTATAAGAAACGGCTATTAGCGCGCGCTAGACCCTGCTCTTAGCGTGCGCTAACGGCTCACTGACTTAACTGTACTCAGTACTAAGCGTGCGCTACGCATATACCTGTAGCGTGCGCTAAGGCGTTGACTCGGCTTTTCCCGAAAGCCGTCTAGGTACATCCCGACACGATCCGAAAGGGGTCCCCCGGCCAGATCTCACCTACCGCACGTCTCAATAAAATTGACCACGCATAGCGTGCGCTAATGACTCTCAGTAGCGTGCGCTATTAATCCACGTTAGCGCACGCTAAACATAGCCGATAGCGTGCGCTACATGCGCAGAATTACAATCTTTAAATCATAAACACGAAATTATACGCTCGACAACATCGGATCATGAAATACGGAGAATAGTACTCAGACAAAAGTACAATCATTACAATATCACAAGTTCCAATAACATAACAGAAATCTCGGGTATTACATCCTTCCTCCCTAAAAAGAAGTTTCGTCCCGAAACTTAAGATGAAAACAACTCCGGATATCTAGTCTTCATATTGTCCTCCGTTTCCCAAGTGGCCTCTTCGACTCCATGTCGTGACCATTGTACTTTAACCAAGTGTATTGGTTTATTCCTCAATTGTTTGATCCGGCTCTCAAGTATCTTGATTGGTCTCTCTTCGAAGGTGCCATCATTAGCTATCTCGATCTCGTCGAAATCAATGATGTGACTGGGGTCCGGTACATACTTCCGCAGTTGGGATACGTGAAACACATTGTGAACGTGACTCAGCGATGGCGGTAAGGCCAACCTTTATGCTAAATCTCCAACTCTCTCGAGGATCTCAAATGGTCCGATATATCTCGGACTAAGCTTGCCTCTCCTCCCAAAACGGAAAATCCCTTGTGTAGGAGACACCTTCAATAGCACATGGTCCCCAGCGTCGAACTCTAGAGGGCGACGACGTACATCTGCATAAGACTGCCGACTGGGCAGTCAACAGTCTCTCTCGAATCAAAGCTATCTTCTCTTGAGTCTGAATAATCAATTCCGGTTCCGTCCCGATCAAATCCGAAGAATCATCCCAACATAGGGGTGATCGGCATCTTCTCCCGTACAAAGCTTCAAATGGTGCCATCTTAATTGAAGCATGCCAACTATGATTATAGGTGAATTCAACTAATGGCAAATGAACTTCCCAATCAGTTGACCAATCCAAAGCACAGGCTCTAAGCATGTCTTCTACAGTTTGAATAGTCCTTTCGGACTGACCGTCCGTTTGGGGATGATAAGCTGTACTAAAGTTGAGCTCAGTCCCCAGAGCCCTGTGAACTGCTTTCCAGAAGTGTGACACGAAGCGACCATCTCGATCCGAAATAATGGTCCTCGGCGTCCCATGCAATTTGACTATCTCCGCAATAAATACTCGTGCCAATCTCTCGGGTCCCCATGTATCTTTAATTCCCAGGAAATGAGCCGACTTGGTTAGTCGATCAACTACAACCCAAATCATGTTCATTCCCGTTCTAGTCCTTGGCATACTAGTGATGAAATCCATCGAGATATCTTCCCACTTCCATTCAGGGATCTAAGCGGCTTTAACATTCCTACAGTCGTTGATGTTCAATCTTAACTCGCCGACAAGTCAAACACTTCAAACGCATCCGCTACGTCCTTCTTCATATTCCCCCACCAGAAGTTTTGCTTTAGATCCTTATACATCTTACTGCTGCCTGGGTGAATAGAATAGGGCGCGCTATGAGCTTCCTTCAAAATTGTCCGTCTCAAATCATCATCCTCGGGAACGCAAAGTCGACTCTGAAATCTCAGAACTCCATCGTCTTGTATCACTAATCCTGGGGATTTTCCTTTCTTTACTTCGTCATATAATCGAAGGATCAGAGAATCGTTCAATTGTTTAGACTTGATTTCCTCGACTAATGATGAAGTCAGTTCCATCACATAAAGTTGCCCTTGGATTCCTGGTGCCCATACTTCAATCCCCTCGCGGATCAGTTCTCGTTGAATACTGGTTTGGGACGTAAGTGCTTCCAACACTCGAAGAGAAACAGGTTTTCGGCTCAAGGCATCGGCTACTACGTTTGCTTTCCCCGGATGATAGAGAATCTCCAAGTCGTAATCCTTGATCAATTCCAGCCACCTTCTCTGCCTCATGTTTAATTCTTTCTGACTGAAAATGTACTTGAGGCTCTTATGATCTGTAAAGATCTGACAATGAGTGCCGTACAAATAATGTCGCCAAATTTTCAAGGCAAAGACCACAGCTGCTAGCTCCAGATCATGAGTAGGGTAATTAATCTCGTACGGTTTCAATTGCCGAGAAGCATAAGCAATCACTTTATCCTTCTGCATCAACACACAACCCAAACCCTGATTTGAAGCGTCAGCGTATACCATGAATCCATCGGTTCCCTCTGCGGCGCTAATATAGGTGCTGTCGTCGGTCTCCTCTTAAGTTCGTCAAAACCACTGGCACTTCTCATTCCACGTGAACTTTTGAGTTTTCGTAATAATGAGAGAGCGGACGAGCAATTAATGAAAAACCCTCAACAAAGCGGCGATGATATCCGGCAAGTCCTAAGAAGCTTGGACTTCTTTCACGTTTTTAGGAGCTTCCCAATCCAAGATTGCTTCGACTTTCTTCGGGTCCACCCGAACTCCGTCGGTGATATCACATGCCCAAGGAAGGTTACTTCCTTAAGCCAGAACTCGCATTTTGAAAGTTTTGAATACATCTGTTCCTTCATCAAGGTGCTCAAAACAACACGTAAATGTTAAGCATGTTCCTCTGCTACCGTCGAATATATCAGGATGTCGTCAATGAAAACGACCACAAATTTATCCAAGTATTCCAAGAATACCCGATTCATCGATTGCATGAATACCGCAGAGCATTGGTAAGTCCAAATGGCATTACTACAAATTCATAATGCCCGTCTCGATCTCGAAAGCAGATTTCGGTATATCCGATTCCTTAATTCTCAACTGGTGGTATCCTGATCGCAAGTCAATCTTCGAGAATACCCTTGCCCCTTGCAGTTGATCAAACAAGTCGTCGATCCGAGGTATAGGATACTTATTCTTGATCGTCATCTTGTTGAGCTCCCTGTAATCAATACACAGCCGGAGGGATCCGTCTTTCTTCCGGACAAAGAGAACGGGCGCTCCCCAAGGAGAAACACTAGGTTGGATATAGCCCTTATGTAACAATTCCTCCAGTTGCTTCTTGAGTTCATACATCTCGGTTGGCGCCATGCGATATGGTGCCCTGGAAATAGGAGCTGCTCCAGGCTCTAATTCGATTGTGAATTCCACTTCTCTCTGCGGAGGTAACCCAGGTAGTTCGTCAGGAAATACATCTGAGAACTCATTCGCAACTGAAATAGACGAGAGCTCTACTCCTTCCTCTTTCCTCATGGCATAGCACCAAAGTCCGTGACATCCCTGCTTCAGTAATTTCACGGCTTTCAATGCTTTGATCAATTTTCCCGAGCTTCCTGGTCTCCATCCTCGGAATAAGTGTTCAGATCCGTCATCAGCAATGATAGAAATGACTCTCTCTCGGTAATTCAGAACAGCTCCATAACGGTTGAGCCAATCATCTCCGAGAATTAAATCGTCACCGTAGATATCAACTACAATGAGATTCGATGGCCACTCTTTTCCTCCTATAGATACTGGGAAATCCCTAGCTTCTAGGGTTCCCACAATTTTCTCTCCGCTCGGTAATCCCACAACATAAGGTTCACAATTATACAAGCACGAGATTTTCAAACGATTAACACAGTTCAAAGATATAAAAGAATGCGTAGCTCCCGAATCGAACAAGACACTAACTGGTTGCAAAAGGATCTGAATCGTACCTGATGCAACAGCTGTGTTCTGATCATCGGATTTCCTCATTTCGTACAGGCGCAGAGGAACGGACCCAGCACTGGATGTCTCTCTCTTCCCGCCGCTTCACTGAAATCCACTCTGCTGCGTCTGGTTCACACTCATCTCCTTCGGAACTGGAGCTGGAGTGCGAGTACCAAAAGATCGGGTCGCATTCCCACAAAATGTTGCGCGATGTCCTTCCTGTCCACACTCGAAACAGGTCACAGCAGGCGCGAAACAATCACGTCGAACATGTCCCAATTTGCCACAGTTATAACACTTCTTCCCTGCGTCTGAAACAGTTGGTGTTGCCCGGAACTTCTTTCCTCCTCGAGAAGGATGCGGAGGTCTCCTGGATGAATGAAAAGAGGACTGACCCCTGCGGGGCCCGCTACTCTTATCCTCCGTGAAGTTGCCAGACACCTTCTGTTTCTTTGCTTCCGTCGATTTCTCTACTGCTGCCTCCTTCATATCATAGGCCAACGCCTTGTCCTGATACTGTCGCAAGGTGGTACATTCAAATCCGGACATATACTGCTGAATTTCCGGCTTCATTCGCATGTCAAAATGAAAAATCTTCTCCGCCTCGGTCCTGACCAAGTGGCGCACATAAGTCAGCTGGTGATTAAAAGTCTTAATCACGTCCGTCACAGATGCTTCCGAATTTTGTGGTGAGAAAAACTCCCGAACTCGGGCTTCTAATCGGACGAGGACAATCTGCGCCTCCATCATCAATTTAAATTCCGTCCGATCAACATTGTGCTCCTCCTGGTCGAATGGCCTCCCACCGCCGAAAGCCTCCTGTCCGAAGATACCGCGGCCGGAACCTTCCTATCGTTGGGACAGTTAATCCCTGCAAAAATCTTCTCTAATTCCTTCAGCCAGTGATCCCAAGAAAGCGTCTCAGCAGAACCGTCAAATTTCGGAGGGTGCAATTTAATCACTTCGGTAAGCCATCTATCTCCTCGATTTTCCACGTTATGCTACTGTCCCATCGCCGTCTGCATGCGATCCACAACTTGAGCAAACTGGTTTATCTGGGCAACCACCTGCTGAAGCACTCCCGGCACGTTAGGATCTGCATTATTATTTGCCGATCCCTGTTGTCCCCCGGAATGGGAATCCGTCCGACTAGCGGTTATCTCTGGTGTAGATACCGACTCTTCTTGCCTCGCATTTCCACGCCCGCGTCCACGGCCGCGTCCGCGTCCACGACCTCCTCTCAACATACTGTAAACATAAATACTCAATATCCAGGACAAACTTTCTCAAAGTACATCCATCAATGTTTACAAGACATGAATTAAATAAAACGGTAGTATTCGAGATTAGGAAACTTACAACCACGATCCACACGACGATGCTGCCTCAGCAGTGATGTTACGAACAACCAATAATCAAATAACGTAAACAGACCCAACTAACCCGACTGCCAAGATATCCATGAATCTTAGCTCTGATACCATATTCTGTAACACCCCGAGATATTCGGAATAATTACAGCGCCGTAAACCCTTTAGATAAGGATTTACAAGGCTGATTTTAAAAGAAAAGTAAAAACAATTCAATCGAACAACTGAAGTTCAAATACAGATTTGATTCAACCGATCAAATGAGTTAACTTATACAACCATATCGAAATGACCTTATTAAAGCAGACGTACTCGAGTACTAAATGAATCAAGAAGACAATTCATAATAACAATAACATCAACCACATCACTGAGCCATTTCATCGTCCTGTCGGTACTGTGGTTGCCTCCCCGCTCCTCGGCTACCTGAACATCAAAAACAATGTCCACCCCCGAAGGGGTTAGCAAAACAATGCTAGTACAAGTATCATCATACAATAAAATCATCAATGCATCATAGAACATGCAAAACGGACTTCCGCCACCGGAATCCAACGATGCGAATCCTCACGATTCCATCAACACAATACAGGGTAATCCAGCGATCCAGCGCCCTTGGTATAGATCCCCATGATGATCCCGTCGGACCAACGCATGGTGGAAAACCTGTCCAACGATCCAGCTCCCTCAGCATAGATCCCCATGATGATCCCGTCGGACCAACGCATGGTGGACATTCGATCCAGCGCCCTCAGCAAAGATCCTCATGATCCCCTCGGATCATTTATACCATAATCAATCAACTATGCATACACATATGCATTTCAATATGTTCATCAATACGAACAAATATCAATGAATATCACGAGAATTTTCAGAAATACATTTCATATTCAACAATATGAACAAAATCACAAGCATGATCAAAGTTTCAATATAAACCGAACTCAACATATGATACTTGCCTCGAAAACGGCAAGGACGAAACACCTCGATGATCTCAACACACTCGAAGGCCGCCTCCTTCGATCACGTAACAAGCTCGAACCTTAACAAAAGGAATGATATACAAATCATCTCAAGTCGAACGATGGACTAACAATTCGGTCTACGGCCGAAAAGCTCAAAATAAACAATCTGCCTAGACTGCTTAGCGTGCGCTACGTACTCTACGTAACGTGCGCTAAGCCGGCCTGTTTGCGTACGCTATCGTGTAAGACTAGCGTGCGCTAGCTACGAACTGACAGTTTGAATCGGCTGATACATAACGTACGCTACGTACGTTTTGTGCGTTAACTGAACCCCGATAGCGCACGTTAACTCACATATGTTAGCGTGCGCTAATCTTGCATGGCAGAATACTGCTAACGGAAAACTGGGTTGAAAGGTGGTGAATTTCTTGAACTCTATGGTGATAATACAAATTATCCTCGGGCATATCATGCTAATAAGGTTTGTGGAAATTCCATGTTCATGAGGTACAAATATACGGATAATCATCTCAACATCATAATTTATCTTCGATCTTCATGAAATATTCCAAGTTCCGATTATTCCAAGTCCCAAAACATATGATTCCTTACGTAAAACATACGAACTAGGTAATCTTCATATACTGGTCGATTGGTTTTGAAGATACATAACATGCTTAGGAATCCACATACAAAAAGGTTCAATGGATTATACGATGAATAAGTGTCGAAACGTCGAAAATATCCTTCTAACACATGATGTACGACTAATAACGAATCTAACTGACTAGACGAACATGATCAACATCCTTTAGAACACAACTAGTATTGGTGAAGAATCACCTACCTCAAGGTAGTGAAGAACACGGAGGAAAATGAAGCAATCCAACACCGAAAGCTTGAACACCAATCTCCAATGATATACGATCTTCAATCACGAACCAGGATGTTGATATGAAGTGTTTAGGATGAAGGAAGTTATGTTATAAGTGTAAGAATTCCGGTAATGGGAGAAGATAGAACTGAAATCACGAATAGGATGCTGTCCTATTGATAAGAAATGGCTATTAGCGCGCGCTAGACCCTGCTCTTAGCGTGCGCTAACGGCTCACTGACTTAACTGTACTCAGTACTTAGCGTGTGCTACGCATAATCCTGTAGCGTGCGCTAAGGCGTTGACTCGGCTTTTCCCGAAAGCCGTCCAGGTACATCCCGACACGATCCGACAGGGGTCCCCCGGCCAGATCTCACCTACCGCACGTCTCAATCAAATTGACCACGCATAGCGTGCGCTAATGACTCTCAGTAGCGTGCGCTATTAATCCACGTTAGCGCACGCTAAACATAGCCGATAGCGTGCGCTACATGCGCAAAATTACAATCTTTAAATCATAAACACGAAATTATATGCTCGACAACATCGGATCATGAAATACGGAGAATAGTACTCAGACAAAAGTACAATCATTACAATATCACAAGTTCCAATAACATAACAGAAATCTCGGGTATTACAAAGTATGTCATCTATGAATACAATGACAAACTTATCCAAATAAGGTTGAAATACCCGGTTCATGAGGTCCATGAATACCGCTGGCGCATTAGTCAAACCAAATGGCATCACTATAAATTCATAGTGTCCATAACGAGTTCGAAATGCGGTCTTTGGAATATCATCACCCTAAATCCTCAGCTGGTGATATTCGGATCTCAAATATATCTTCGAAAATACTCCCGATCCTCTAAGTTGATCGAATAGGTCCTCTATTCTAGGAAGTGGATATTTATTATTATCGTGAGTCGATTAAGTTCACGATAGTCAATGCACATCCTCAAACTTCCATCCTTTTTCTTCACGAAGAGCACTGGCGCACCCCATGGCAAAACACTCGGTCGGATGAATCCAGAGTCGAGCTGTTCCTGGAGTTGTACCTTCAACTCTTGCAATTCCTTAGGTTCCATCCTATAGGGCGCCTTCGATATTTGTGCCGCTCGTGGCACTAAGCCAATCGAAAATTCAACTTGACGATTAGGTGGGACTCCGGGCAAGTCTTTGGGAAAGACATCTGGATACTCCTTGACGATAGGTACATCAGTTACTGTCTTCTCCGAAGTTGTTTTCCCCATCACATTCACCAAGAATCCTTGGCAACTACACTTCTTCAACATTTTCACAGCTTTTATGGCTGAAATCACCTTCGGGGTACTAGAATGTCTCACTCCCTCGAATACGGTCTTGACATCGATAGACGGACATAAAGTTACTCTTCTTTCGGAGCATTCGACTACAGCTCTATGCTAGTCCAACCAATCCATACCCAAAATGACATCAAAATCGCTAAGTTCCACTATGTGCAAGTTGGCTAAGAAGCTATGTTCATTAATCTCTATCTTCACGTTGATAGTTATCGAGTCTACACGCACTACTCCCCATCATAACTACTAATAATCTCTACAATGGGAATAGGGGGTCGTGGCTCAATCCAAGAAATGACTTCATCTTCAGACTCGATATCTGCCATCATCACGTCCTTCATATTTTCGACGAGATCCACCCTTGAGCTTTCTTCAGGAATTTCTTCCGGATCGTCTTCTGGATCTTCTTCGGGATCCTTCTATGGTTCTTCTTCTGGATCTTCCTCGGGATCTTCTTCGGGATCCTCCTCTGGTTCTACTTTTGGATTTTCTTCGGGATCCTCCTCCGAGTCTTCCTCGTCCATGGATTCGGCATCCCAATTTGCAGTTGGAATCTCCTCTCGATCATATAAATCCAATAGGTGCCCAATGACAACTTGGAAATCGTCCGCATCCTCTCGCTCTTCAAGCGATCTCTTGATGGCCCTTTTCCAAAGCCGGAAGATGCTGCAACTCCAGTCTTCGGATAATTTCTCCATCAAGTGCTCTAGCTGGCGGGTGACAAAACCTTGTTTCCCAGATTTTAGCCACTTACTCAGTCTATTAATGACGTAGTGTGGTGCATTTTCTGGTAGACTAGCGTCGTCCCACCAGTACTTACGCGCTAGGAGACGCGAGTCAAAAGTAGATGCGAGCTTCTTACGTGGAGTCATTCTAGGTTTGGCCATTCTAACAGTTCGTACATACATAAATAATTATATAAGTAAAATGAAATGACATATGCATGATTAATGACTAAAATTCGGTACCTCAAGTGGAGTGACGAAGTGGCGAAGCTGAGAGCATATGACACTTTTACATTTTAGCGAGTCTACAGAAAGGTAAAATCCGCTCTGATACCACTATGTAACGCCCCGACTTTCTAGGGTAATTATTTGGGGAAAATAAGTAAAAGGTAAATTTTGAGAAAAATAATTATCTTGAGAATATAAAAATTCTCGCCTACAAAGTCGAGTCGCTACAATGTCGTGAAAATTAAATACCTTTAGATAAGGTAACATTTCATAATAATTACTAAGTAAAATTTTTGCGGCGGAAGAATAATTATAATTTATAGAATTCAAGATTCCCCAAATGAGTTTCAACATAGTTTGACAAAAGAAAAGAATCATTAAAATAATTTCCTTCTCATATGCCCCCTCGGCTCGCTCTTCAGTCCCTCCGGCTCGGTTCAACCTGCGGGATTAATAAAGGTGGGGGTGAGCTTCCTTCAGCTCGTGGAAATTAAACTGATCACAGTAATATACAATCTCATGGAAAACATAACATGAATAAATTATCACATTTTCCTCAACATGAATGCATACTCACAATATTACGTACATCATGAATCGAGCACGCATAACACGAATATTGAGGCTGCACAGGTGCCCCCGCAACAACATGAAACATACACGCAATACCACATATAACGTGAATACTGGGTTGAGCAGGTGTCCCCACACAACATGAAACATACACGCAATACCACATATAACATGAAACGAGCACATATGTGAATACTGGGTTGTGTAGGTGTCCCCACACAACATGAAACATACACGCAATACCACATATAATATGAAACGAGCACATATGTGAATACTGGGTTGTGCAGATGTGCCCACACAACATGATAACTTTTTTTACACGAATTCAAGTGAGCCTGATTTACAACGTGTATCATAATTTATAAACATGAAATGAATATCACATATGCAGTCCAATCAAAGCAATTAAAGTGATAGTGAAAATTCCCACCTGAATAAATGATGATGATGTCTGACTGAAATGAATGTGCTCGACTCACAGTCCTAAGCCCGTAAATCCTTGACAAAGTCTACATATAATAATAATAATAATTAAAATCTTTACAACTTATTATTTATATAATAAATGAAAGGATACGAATATCAATATATAATAACTGAAAATAAATTATAATTACTAATTAATATTAACCGAAGAGTTAACATTATTAATGACTGAAATTAAAATACTTATGCATAATTTCAGATTAATTATTAATATTAATTGGAAGTCAATATTTTAAATGTTTCGGTCAAAATTAGGATTTAATTCAAGTTTGAAGGTTGACTAGGGTCAGATTGTAAAAATTGAGAAGCTGAATGGGTAACAATCGAATTAATTATACTGGCTGGGGCTGAAATGAAAACTTCGGAAAATTGGGAGGACTAAATTGAAAAGTCCTAAAAATTCGGGGGTATAAATACACCTAAACCTAATCTTCAGTCGAATCACTTCATTCCTCACCTCCCGTCTCCCTCACCCTCACTCTCTCTCTCTAACCTTCTCGGCCGAAAAAAAAAGAACACACACACTCACACCGAAACACACACACACTAAATCGAACGCACACACATACATGGTCAGCCTTCGCGTCTCCCCCTTCTCGGCCGAAAATGAACTGCGGCCCTCTAACCTTCTGCACTAAAAATCAAGACAAATCGGACACACACACACACACACGGCGGCGAAAATGAACAAAAAGGGGAATCGGCGACGGTGGTTCTGGACTCGCGACCGACAGAGGAGTTCCGACGGCGATGTGCGACTTTCTGCGGTGGCGATGGCTGTCGACCGGGTAATAGTTCCGGCGAATCGAAGATGATGGGTCCCCCGTCCGGGTAAGGTTTGTTCGGGTTTGATTCTTTAAATCAAGCATAGCCAGAAATTGAAAAGTATTAACTTTGATTTGGTATTAGGCTTGAATCATTTGGGTTTTTGGTTCCTGGTTTGAGGTGAAATGAATCGGGTTGAAAGTTTCGGATTTGGAAGATGTTTCTGGATTAGCCATGAGTTTGGCCGAGTTTGATGCTGGTGGGTGCAGCGGCGGCGGTTCCTGGCGGATATCTCGGTGATAGTCCGATTCCGGTCGGGAAGGGTTTGGTTTCTGAATTCGGTGTGTTAGAATTATGATTTCCTTTCTGTGATTAAAATTTGTAGATT
The DNA here is from genome assembly GCA_033398695.1 of Orobanche coerulescens. NCBI lineage: Eukaryota > Viridiplantae > Streptophyta > Magnoliopsida > Lamiales > Orobanchaceae > Orobanche > Orobanche coerulescens. The sequence goes on along the minus strand of CM065810.1, from coordinate 76,267,959 downwards.
TGTATGTGTTTGATTGTATATAGAGGGATCTAATATGAACCGTAAGAACCACATGAATATAAGATTATTTTACCTCGAAGATTGAATGGAAATCAGTTGAAGCGCGACTGGAAATTGATCGGACAGCGGATTGGATCGGATCCTCTCGTTCTCTGTTCCGTAGATTGCAGCAGATTTCCAAATTGTAATTTCTTCTTCTTCTTTTTTTTGTTTTTCTGGATGAAGAACGGTGCTGGGAAAGAAGTGTATTCTGTGTAGTATTGTGTATTTGTATAGTAGAGGCTGTATATTTATACTGTAGGTTTAGGGTTAGGGTTTAATTAATTTTTTTGGGCTTGCATTAATTTTCTGGGCTTGTAATATTATTATGGGTCAGCACAATATTTGGGCCTTACTAAAACGTATCCGAAGATTCTCGGTAACTCAAGACATTGGAGCACGTGCTGCTGCTCATATTTTTAGTAGGGTTAGCTTTCCTATAGCTAGAGGAGTGGGGGCTCAGATTGTTTCTCGGCTCCCCACTAATTTCTTGTAAACCCTATGAGTTTCTTATTAATAATAATTATAATAATAATAAAAAATAATAATAATAACAATAATGATAAAAATTGAAATAATAATAATAACGGTGGTAATAATTAATAATATCGATACTAATAATAATAATATCGAAGTAATATTAATGATGATATCGAAATAATGAAGATAAAATATTAATAATGTTAATATTAATATTGTGCCCATTATAAATATTATCATTAATAATAAGAAGAATACTTTTAATTATCATACTAAAAAAATGACTAATATTAAATGTTCTGAAATCAACTTGAGAAATTGACTCGGACTAGGACTTGTGATACGTCGAAATAAATGTTCATGATTCTTTAAATTGAATTAAATAACATGAAATACATTTTAATATTATTATAAAATAATAATATTGCATTATAAAAATAGCGGGTATTACACTGACCTCGTCGTGGGCTTTATTTTTTAGGTACTCGGAGATCGAGCTAGTAGCAGTCGTGAAGAGATGAGCTTCCCGGGTGATACTGGCTATGACATTATTTTGGGAACTCAGTATTTGACTGGTTGTTTTATTCCGTTGCAAATGTATTTTTAACTATGTTTATATCCTATGCATGTGTATTTTAAAATGACTTTTCGGTATTTTTACCAACTCGTGTATAACTTTAAAATGGCTTTTTAGGTATTTCGAAAATTTGGGTTTATCTCGTAAAACCTTTTTCCCTAAACTATTCTTCGCCGGTACGTGTAATTTGGCCCATGGCGCTATAATATTCTCGGATGGTTTTCGGGGTGTTAGAGTATCTATCAACAGAAACAATGTTAACAGGTATCAATGTAGGCATTTGGATGACTGATTGATCAGCTATATGGTATTCTTGACCTTCAGCCGGTATGTCCCTCTCGTAATAACCAAACATGTCATCAGTCAACCTTCTTCTGGGATCATTGGATGTTCTAAAACTTTACTGTACAATTAAAACTTTTTCAAATTTTCTAGGTTTGGTCCATCTTTTTAAAACACGTCAACTTTTTCAAACACGTCAACCTATCTTCTGGGATAAAACTTTTTAGCCTCTAGGTTTGGTCCATATTCACAATCTCCTAGGTTTTCAAATTTCTTACCGGTACCATTAAACATTGCATCTAAATTATCTCCAAAATTCATCCCCATTTCACAATCCATAAAATCATCACTAGCTCTTAATTTCGTATGCGAAACCTCACAAATCCATTTGGCATGTACTGGAGAAGGCCCACTGCATATTAGATGATCATAAATTACATCTTGACGATGCCATTTACGCTCAATACAATTCTTGCAGGGGCACTTCATCTCATCTCCTTTGCCAAAAATTGGAAAAGCATTTTTCAAAAAAGATTTATCCCAGTTACATATTCTACACTATATCGTGGAAGTCCTATCCAAATGGTATGCTCATTATCCGTTACGATAATATACCTGCTACCTAGTAACACTAAACCTAGGTACCACTACAAATCCCAATGAATCGCCAAGGGGCAGCCTGTAATAATCAAAGGAAAGAGATAATTAATTTACATCACAAATATTTGAGATACGTAATTTATTTTGAGTTTTGTTATTTACTTGATCAAACAGAGTAGATGATGATAAAACAGAGTAGTAGAACAGGGTAGAAGATTGTGAATCAAAGATTTAAAATGACTCACGTCTGACCTGCAAAATAAGAAATTAAACAAGAAAATAAATACTGAATTCGACAATGCCTTCACTGTTAGTCACTCAATGTGTGTGCACGCAAGCAGTTTGTGTGAATACATGTATCTCTGTGAGCACAGTACCTTCTCTATTTTACCAAAAACGTGTTTGCTAAATAAATATTACAAAGCTTTCAATCTTCCTTGTCCAGACCTTCATCAGCAAAATTAAGAAGAAAGAAAAGAGGCATATATAAGACATAAGAAACTTAATAATAAAAATTATAAATTATCTATCTATATATAGTATAATGCTCAAACTATTGACTACTTAACTGGTTAAAGAACGGACACACAATAGCTCTCTGATGACCTGAAATAAAAAATATCATCATATACTAGCTTAATGTATGCACTGGTTGCACCATTTGCAGTACCAGAACAAAGCAGAAATGAAAAAGAACTAAGAATGAAGAGAAGTAGCAGTCATGCCACTTGGTCAAGAAGGATGTTCATTCTTCAGTAGAAAAGAACACTCTAAACTCACAAAATATAGCTTAAACTATATTGACCCATCTTGAACATATAAAGATCATCATTATCTTGAACATACCTGTAACACCCCAATATATTCGGAATAATTATAGCGCCGTAAATCCTTTATATAAGAATTTACAAGGCTAATTTGAGAAATGTAAAAATACTAAAGTGCCATTTAAAATTTAAGACCAATTCAGCAACAATTCAAAGGAGTTCATTATTACAAAACATCTCCAAAACATCAACAACATATGCGTACTCGAGTACTGAAATTATAACCAGAAAACAAGACAGCATAATCCACATCACTGAGCCACTTCATCGTCATGTCGGTACTGTGGTTGCTTTCCCGCTCCTCGGCTACCTGAACATCAAAACAAATGTCCACCCCCGAAGGGGTTAGCAAAACGATTCTAGTACAAGTATCATAATACACAAATCGAATATGCAACAACAATGCATAATAAAATACACAATACGGACTTCCGCTACTGGAATCCAACAATGCGAATCCACAAGATTCCATTAACACAACATGGGTATTCCAATGATCCAGCGCCCTCAGTATAGATCCCAAGATGATCCTGTCGGACCAACATGAGGAGGAAAAACCCGTCCAATGATCCATCTCCCTCAGCATAGATCCCAAGATGATCCCATCGGACCAACACGAGGTGGACATCCAATCCAGTGCCCTCAGCATAGATCGCACAACATACACAAACACAACTTATGCATACATATATGCAAAATCACTATGTCCATCAACATGAACATACAAGTAATCGATAACGAATATCATGACAATTCAACGAAATAAATCCCATGTCCAACAACATGAATAAACCATATGTGTAATATCCGGGGATAATTTTTTTTTTTCGTGTTACTGTTGAGTTGTACATATTCATTTGGAATTGTACAAATATTATTGTTTTGGAATGATACAATGAATATTGTATTGGAATATTTCGGGATCGAAATATTTATACTTGTCGTTGGGTTGGTTTCGTCGTTTGAATGTTGGTTGGAGAGTTTGGATTTTTGGCTAAGTACACTAGCCTTAATGTACGCTACATGTATAGACTTATGTACGTTATAGGCTGAGTATTACGTACGTTATGCCTGTAAGGTTACGTACGTAATGCTTGGTAGGTGGCAGGAACCTTCCTCGTAGTCACTTTCGGCCGGTGGGTCCCGAGCATCTTCCGATCGGATCTCACTATTGCAGTCAACGGGCTCTTACGTACGTTAAGAGGTGAGCTCTACGTACGTAATGCAGGTCTTGTTAACGTACGTAATAAGTTCTTGTTTACGTACATTAAGGCCTCCGTATTTTAGTCCAGTTAGCTCTGGATTTTTCATTACGTACGTTAATGTCATGGCATAGCGTACGTAATGTCTCTTACGTACGTTAACCATAGTGTATAACGTACATAATGAGTTTGTCAGTCTATTTATGTTGACTTCGTATTTCATTTCCTCTCGAACCAAAACACAATTTCTCTCCCTAGAATCGTCCGATTGGACTTGTTATTGATGTTTAGCACCTTCCAACTCGATCTTGATCATCCTAGCTTGGATTGAAGCTTGAAGTTGGAAGCTTGTTGGTGCTCCTTTGGTATTTGGAGGCTTCTTCTTGTTCTTCTTTGGTAAGTTCCCTCAATCTCTTGTTCTTCAAGTGATTTTCGAGTTTTTGTTGTTGTTTTCTTCGGGTATTGTTTGATTAATGGAGTATATCATGATTCTTCATGGTTTTGATAAACTTTTGAAGAAGAACATGATAGCATTACTTGAGTTGGATTATGTTCTTGATGTTTTAGATTGTTTGGAGGTTTTTAATCATGTCTAGGAAGGGTTATGTTAAGACCATTATATGATTAACATGGCCTTGAGATGATTATTGTTGGTGGTGGTGTTCTTGAAAGATTCTAACCATTTTAGTAAGGATTTATGATGATTTAGGAGGTGATTATCATAATTTGGAAATGGTTGAGTGAATCGTGTTGTTTAATCCGAATTCATGATGTATTGATGTAGGATTTTTGTTTCAAACATCATGATTATTGAATTGATGATGTTCTTGGGGTGATAATGATAATATTGATAATATTATCATTGTAGGAGGATCAATTTGATGATATTGGTGATATTATCATTTTGAGATGTTTGTTTTGATAATTGTTCTTAAGTGAATCTTGTTGAATGGATTTCATAAGTGTTAAGAACGTAATGATCATGTTAATTGATCATCGAGGTGTTGGAGGATGTTGGAATTCATAGTTGAGAACTATGATATTCGTTCGTGCGGTGTGATCGATTCGTGTTTGAATCGGGCTTTGTCCTTGTCGTTGTTTTCTATCGATTTTGTGTTTTTGAATGAATCGTTTTCATTCAAGATTGTTCGAGTGTTGTGATCGTCGGGAGGCGCCGTTCGTCGTTTCGTGCCAGGACGTTGATCGTGGAAGGACTTTCTCGCCTTCGGTTTGAGGCAAGTTTTATACTTGTACTGGTCAATGAGATTAATGTTATCATATATGTGTATGAATGTATTGTATCGTTTCAAGACTTAGTCTCTTCGTGATTTGTTGATATTCGGGAATTATTTGATGCAATACCCTTCGGTGATTATGCCAGATGTGATTGTTATTCGTTAACGTCCGGTTTAAGGCATTGAGATTCTTGTTGTCGATAGCCGGTTCGCGGCATCGATGTATCGATTATTATTGTTGACGTGAATGTCGTTCTGCGGCATTGTTGAATCGTTATTATTGAATTGGAACTATCACTATGATGTTGCATTGGCCGACTGAAGGCGTTTGATATATTCGTTTATTATATCTGTTTCGGTGGTCAGTTTATGACGCCGGGACATCCACTCTACCATATCATTGTGTATCGATTGACCGTTCTAAGGTAATCGATGTATTTAATTGGGATTATTGAAGATAATTCCCATCCGTTGTATCATTGTGTATCGATTGACCGTTCTAAGGTAATCGATGTATTTAATTGGGATTATCGAAGATAATTCCCATCCGTTGTATCATTGTGTATCGATTGACTGTTCTAAGGTAATCGATGTATTTAATTGGAATTATCGAAGATAATTCCCATCCGTTGTATCATTGGTTATCGATTAACCGTTCTAAGGTAATTGATGTATTTAATTGGGATTATCAAAGTTAATTCCCATCCGTTGTGTCATCGTTATCGATTAACCGTTCTAAGGTAATCGATGTATTGAATTGGGACTATCAAGGATAGTTTCCATCCGTTAAGTTGTTGTGATCGATTGGCCATTCCAAGGCAGTCGAGGTATTTGAATTGGGACTGCCGTGGACGGTGCCCATCTATGAGTTGTTGTTGTTGTGTTGGCCGACTCAAGGCAGCACGCTATTATTCTTGTGAATATGGTAATCTTGGGATTGTTACTGTTGTGATTAATTATGTTTTGGAGGCTAGTCTCGGCTAGTGCTCGATGGGTAAGCTTGGGGCTTGAACCTTCGCGGTTGGTTTCCCAACACCTATAGTTCAGTAGGTCACGGTCTTGTTAATGATCTCATTATGGGTAAGATTGGGGCTTGAACCTTCGCGGTTGGTTTCCCAACACCTCTGATTCGATGGAGTCACGGCCATGTTAATGATCTCATTATGGGTAAGCTTGGGGCTTGAACCTTCGCGGTTGGTTTCCCAACACCTACGATTCGGAGAGTCACGGACATGTTAATGATCTCATTATGGGTAAGCTTGGGGCTTGAACCTTCGAGGTTGGTTTCCCAACACCTACAGTTCAGTAGGTCACGGTCACTGGGTGATCTCATTATGGGTAAGTCTGGGGCTTGAACCCTCGCGGTTGGTTTCCCAGCATATGCAATTCAGCAGGTCACGGTCATTGGATGATCTCATTGTGATACGGCTTCGTGCCGTGGCTTCGACCCTCATTGTGATACGGCTTCGTGCCGTGGCTTCGGCCCTCATTGTGATACGGCTTCGTGCCGTGACTTCGGCCCTCATTGTGATACGGCTTCGTGCCGTGGCTTCGGCCCTCATTGTGATACGGCTTCGTGCCGTGGCTTCGACCCTCATTGATACAGCTTCGGGCTGTTCTAGCTTCGGGCCATTGTGGTGATTGACTGCTTCGGCTGAGTGACATTCAGGGTATTATGATGATAAACAGCTTCAGGATGTTCGGCTGTCAGACCATTATGATGTATCGGTATTCCTGTTGGAGCCTTCAGGCATTGTGATTCATATCTATTTCAGTGTTTGGCTTGTTTTACCTTCGGGTGATGTATTGTTGTGTTCTGTATTGATGATTCGCCATTGGGCACTTGTGTTCTAACCTGTTGAGCAGGTATTGATCGTATGCCATGGGCATAGTATTCCACGAATGCTCGATTCTTACTTTGGTTTGTGAGCATCTCGTATTACCATTACTATACTATTCATTCTGGCTTTTGGATGCATATCATGTTGTACATGTATTTGATAATCATTATCTGGATGACTGACCCCGTGGGGGCGGAACATGTTTTCATGTTTTAGGTGTTTGCGAGGAGAGAGTTTAGACACAGGGGCATGATGTGGCGACGAGGCATTCGAGCGATACTAGTCCGAGATGTTTTAGTGTTCATGTCAGTCAGACAGTTGGAGTACTCCAGTTTGTTCAGTCGTTTTCATTTTGTATCATCCGAGATAGGCTCGTGGATGTCACTGTATTTTATTTAGGCCATGTAGGCCCACTGTTGTCATTGAAATTCCATATCAGAATATTATGTTGGATGTCAGTGTAGGAATTGTGATTCCCCTTTTGGTCAGATTGTTGTATTTTAGTCATGTTCGCCTGGTGGATCTCCTGGTGTGGGGTCCACGGCACTGTAATGACCCAATGGGATTTGGAGGTGTTACAGAAGATGGTATCAGAGAATTGGGTTGTGAGATACCCTGATATGTGAGTTATGTGGTTCTACCGACGCGGTAGTAGTGGACTGTCAGGTTATGACAATCTAGACTGTCGGGCTTTGTGAGTCGTGGTAGTTGAACGACTGTATTGGTCATTCTTTCATCGAGTCGTCGTCAGTGAAGACTAGTATCGCAAGACCTCGAAGCTTCGTATGACCTGTGTAAGGACTCGATTCTCTTGTATGCTCATACATTCATTATGCCATTGATTATACATGTTTTGTTGAAACCTGTATGTAACATTGTGTTACGATCCATTCATGATTATTTGCTATGGGGCGTGTTGGCTCAGTATTGACTATAATTAGCATGTTTGAAGTGATTGTTTATTTGTTGAGTATGTATACTCGTGTTTGGCTATTGACTTAGCATTGTGGATTGGCCGTTGAGGCATAATTGAGCCTTGTTCATGATCGAGCGTTATTCTTTCAGTATGGAAAGAGGAAACCGAGGACGTGGCAGAGGGGGTAAAGGCTACAGAGCAGGCCGAAACCCAGAACCTCATATTTATATGCGTACGGATGCCGAGATGGATTAGGATTCGGCCGGAGATGTGACTTATGCGACCGATTTCCCTTCAGAACGTCATACTCGAGGAGTCGATCAGATTGAGAGTGGACCCGTCGACCCTTTCTTGCTTATGAGGGGCATGATGGCCCAGATGACTCAAATGACGCAGATGATGGAGGCCATGCAGACCTCAGTGGTTCGTGGTCCACCGCAGCAAGGATCCCAGGTGCCGTTTTATGGACAGTCCAGGAGAGTGAGTCAGATTATCGGCGACATCTCTCGTCAGAGGCCGCCTATTTTTGAGGGTTCGTCGAAACCAGCTGATATTGTTCATTGGCTTGAACATTTTGATAAACTCTTCGACATGGTTCAGTGTCCGGAAGAGAGTAAGGTGGCGATGTGCTTACTATTTGAGTAAAGGCGCTTATTCTTGGTGGCTTTCTGTGAAACCCACCGATCGTGATTGTGTTTGGAGTGAGTTCAAGACTCTCATGTTAGAGAGGTATTATCCGGCTCCACTTCGTGAAGCCAAGTTGTCAGAGGTTTTAAACCCCGAATCCGTCGAGGACTAGGGTGTTATTGTTATTGCGGAGAAGTTTCAGGGACTCCTTTAGTTTGCTTCATCTGTTATCCGTACTGAGGCGGATAAGATCAAGTATTTTAGCAAGAGGCTGAACCCGCAGTTGAGGATGTAGTTGGTCAACCATAATTGCAATTCACTTGGTGAATTTATCGAGAAGGCTCTTGGAGCAGAGATTTTGATCAAGGAACTTGCTCGGAAGAACCCTTCAGTTTCTTCCGGTGAGAGGACTAGGATGCCGGTTCGTCCAGATGGACATCGTGCTCCGACGTACAGGAGGTCATTTTTTAGTCGTCCTCGTGCTGGGAAAGCATCCTCTTCTCGGGCGATGAGTGTTTTTATCCCTTGTTTTTTCGACGTGTTCAGGCAGAGGAGATGCGGGAACCCGTGGGGTTGGCCCGATTACTCAGGCAGTTGCTCATATTGAGGGGTATTCCTGAATATGTTTTTTTTCAGATCTTGATGGATAGTTCGTACCCCGTGTTTTTGCACCCTGAGTTTCGAGGACGAAACTCTTTTTAAGGGGGGGAGTATGTAATATACGGGGATAATTTTTTTTTTTTTTCGTGTTACTGTTGAGTTGTACGTATTCATTTGGAATTGTACAAATATTATTGTTTTGGAATGATACAATGAATATTGTATTGGAATATTTCGGGATCGAAATATTTATACTTGTCGTCGGGTTGGTTTCGTCGTTTGAGTGTTGGTTGGAGAGTTTGGATTTTTGGCTAAGTACACTAGCCTTAACGTACGCTACATGTGTAGACTTACGTACGTTATAGGCTGAGTATTATGTACGTTATGCCTGTAAGGTTACGTACGTAATGCTTGGTAGGTGGCAGGAACCTTCCTTGTTGTCACTTCGGCCGGTGGGTCCCGAGCATCTTCCGATCGGATCTCACTATTGCAGTCAACGGGCCCTTACTTACGTTAAGAGGTGAGCTCTACGTACGTAATGCAGGTCTTGTTAACGTACGTAATAAGTTCTTGTTTACGTACGTTAAGGCCTCCGTATTTTAGTCCAGTTAGCTCTGGATTTTTCATTACGTACGTTAATGTCATGGCATAGCGTACGTAATGTCTCTTACGTACGTTAACCATAGTGTATAACGTACGTAATGAGTTTGTCAGTCTATTTATGTTGACTTCGTATTTCATTTCCTCTCGAACCAAAACACAATTTCTCTCCCTAGAATCGTCCAAATGGACTTGTTATTGATGATTAGCACCTTCCAACTCGATCTTGATCATCCTAGCTTGGATTGAAGCTTGAAGTTGGAAGCTTGTTGGTGCTCCTTTGGTATTTGGAGGCTTCTTCTTGTTCTTCTTTGGTAAGTTCCCTCAATCTCTTGTTCTTCAAGTGATTTTCGAGTTTTTGTTGTTGTTTTCTTCGAGTATTGTTTGATTAATGGAGTATATCATGATTCTTCATGGTTTTGATAAACTTTTGATGAAGAACATGATAGCATTACTTGAGTTGGATTATGTTCTTGATGTTTTAGATTGTTTGGAGGTTTTTAATCATGTCTAGGAAGGGTTATGTTAAGATCATTATATGATTAACATGGCCTTGAGATGATTATTGTTGGTGGTGGTGTTCTTGAAAGATTCTAACCATTTTAGTAAGGATTTATGATGATTTAGGAGGTGATTATCATAATTTGGAAATGGTTGAGTGAATCTTGTTGTTTAATCCGAATTCATGATGTATTGATGAAGGATTTTTGTTTCAAACATCATGATTATTGAGTTTATGATGTTCTTGGGGTGATAATGATAATATTGATAATATTATCATTGTAGGAGGATCAATTTGATGATATTGGTGATATTATCATTTTGAGATGTTTGTTTTGATAATTGTTCTTAAGTGAATCTTGTTGAATGGATTTCACAAGTGTTAAGAACGTAATGATCATGTTAATTGATCATCGAGGTGTTGGAGGATGTTGGAATTCATAGTTGAGAACTATGATATTCGTTCGTGCGGTGTGATCGATTCGTGTTTGAATCGGGCTTTGTCCTTGTCGTTGTTTTCTATCGATTTTGTGTTTTTGAATGAATCGTTTTCATTCAAGGTTGTTCGAGTGTTGTGATCGTCGGGAGGCGCTGTTCGTCGTTTCGTGCCAGGACGTTGATCGTGGAAGGACTTTCTCGCCTTCGGTTTGAGGCAAGTTTTATACTTGTACTGGTCAATGAGATTAATGTTATCATATATGTTTATGAATGTATTGCATCATTTCGAGACTTAGTCTCTTCGTGATTTGTTGATATTCGGGAATTGTTTGATGCAATACCCTTCGGTGATTATGCCAGATGTGATTGTTATTCGTTAACGGCCGGTTTAAGGCATTGAGATTCTTGTTGTCGATAGCCGGTTCGCGGCATCGATGTATCGATTATTATTGTTGACGTGAATGTCGTTCTAAGGCATTGTTGAATCATTATTATTGAATTGGAACTGTCACTATGATGTTGGATTGTCCGACTGAAGGCGTTTGATATATTCGTTTATTATATCTGTTTCGGTGGTCAGTTTAAGACGCCGGGACATCCACTCTACCGTATCATTGTGTATCGATTGACCGTTCTAAGGTAATCGATGTATTTAATTGGGATTATAGAAGATCATTCCCATCCGTTGTATCACTGTGTATCGATTGACCGTTCTAAGGTAATCGATGTATTTAATTGGGATTATCGAAGATAATTCCCATCCGTTGTATCATTGTGTATCGATTGACCGTTCTAAGGTAATCGATGTATTTAATTGGAATTATCGAAGATAATTCCCATCCGTTGTATCATTGGTTATCGATTAACCGTTCTAAGGTAATCAATGTATTTAATTGGGATTATCGATGTTAATTCCCATCCATTGTGTCATCATTATCGTTTAACCGTTCTAAGGTAATCGATGTATTGAATTGGGACTGTCAAGGATAGTTTCCATCCGTTAAGTTGTTGTGATCGATTGGCCATTCCAAGGTAGTCGAGGTATTTGAATTGGGACCGCCGTGGACGGTGCCCATCCATGAGTTGTTGTTGTCGTGTTGGCCGACTCAAGGCAGCACGCTATTATTCTTGTGAATTTGGTAATCTTGGGATTGTTACTGTTGTGATTAATTATGTTTTGGAGGCTAGTCTCGGCTAGTGCTCGATGGGTAAGCTTGGGGCTTGAATCTTCGCGGTTGGTTTCCCAACGCCTACAGTTCAGTAGGTCACGGTCATGTTAATGATCTCATTATGGGTAAGCTTGGGGCTTGAACCTTTGCGGTTGGTTTCCCAACACCTACAGTTCAGTAGGTCACGGTCATGTTAATGATCTCATTATGGGTAAGCTTGGGGCTTGAAACTTCGAGGTTGGTTTCCCAACACCTACAGTTCAGTAGGTCACGGTCACTGGGTGATCTCATTATGGGTAAGTCTGGGGCTTGAACGCTCGCGGTTGGTTTCCCAGCATATGCAATTCAGCAGGTCACGGTCATTGGATGATCTCATTGTGATACGGCTTCGTGCCGTAGCTTCGGCCCTCATTGTGATACGGCTTCGTGCCGTGGCTTCGGCCCTCATTGTGATACGGCTTCGTGTCGTGGCTTCGACCCTCATTGATACAGCTTCGGGCTGTTCTGGCTTCGGGCCATTGTGGTGATTGACTGCTTCAGCTGAGTGACATTCAAGGTATTATGATGATAAACAGCTTCAGGATGTTCGGCTGTCAGGCCATTATGATGTATCGGTATTCCTGTTGGAGCCTTCGGGCATTGTGATTCATATCTATTTCAGTGTTTGGCTTGTTTTACCTTCGGGTGATGTATTGTTGTGTTCTGTATTGATGATTCGCCGTTGGGCACTTGTGTTGTAACCTGTTGAGCAGGTATTGATCGTATGCCGTGGGCATAGTATTCCACGAATGCTCGATTCTTACTTTGGTTTGTGAGCATCTCGTATTACCATTACTATACTATTCATTCTGGCTTTTGGATGCATATCATGTTGTACATGTATTTGATAATCATTATCTGGATGACTGACCCCGTGGGGGCGGAACATGTTTTCATGTTTTAGGTGTTTGCGAGGAGAGAGTTGAGACACAGTGGCATGACGTGGCGACGAGGCATTCGAGCGATACTAGTCCGAGATGTTTTAGTGTTCATGTCAGTCAGACAGTTGGAGTACTCCAGTTTTGTTCAGTCGTTGTCATTTTGTATCATCTCAGCTAGGCTCGTGGATGTCGCTGTATTTTATTTAGGCGATGTAGGCCCACTGTTGTCATTGAAATTCCATATCGGAATATTATGTTGGATGTCAGTGTAGGAATTGTGATTCCCCTTTTGGTCAGATTATTGTATTTTAGTCATGTTCGCCTGGTGGATCTCCTGGTGTGGGGTCCACGGCAGTGTAATGAACCAATGGGATTTGGGGGTGTTAAAATATGCATGCTCAAAATCCCATCATTAAAAATTTCAAAATACGATACCTGCCTCAAAGATGTCAAGAACTAATTACTCCAATGATCTAAACACACTCGAAGGCCGCCTCCTTCGATCAAACGTTCGCAATGCTCGGCCCTTTAACAAACAGGAAAAATAACGGCAACTCAAAACAAGTTTAAATGTATGAACATCTAATGTCTACTACGGTCGGGTTAACACTCTAAGCTAGTCGGCTCACGGTTCAACTCACCCGACGAATGATCGGTTGAGCTAGCGATATTCAAATCATCATAAATTCGTACTTCGATTCCTGATTATCGATTCCATCACCATGTTCGGTTATATATCATGTTTCAATCCGAGTTTAAGGTTTAATCATCACTACACTTCGTTCTTCCACAATTTCTCTTACTTGCCAAATTTTACGTTCATAGCGATGGTTCCCCATCAACATCCTTTGTTCGAATCAACAACATGAAGATAACCATATCCAGAAATCACTATGAGTTATGAATTACGTTGAAGGTCACCTCATACTATCCAAGGATTATTTCTAGACCACTCTAATAATTCATCTTCTTGCAAAAATCCTATTTTAAGTGATGATAATAACAGTATGCTGACATGCAAGTGATTCGGATAAGACATCCTAAAATATACTGAAACCTCAGAAATCACAATCCTGGATTCAACTCAAAAGGGTTCGGTTACAATCTTCTTACTTAAAAGAGTTCTAATATGATTACTTCAAGTTTACATGGTATGGTGTTCAACCTAATGATTAATCCATAACCTTGATAATTCCAGGAGAAAGTTATAATCCAAATAAGAACACGAATTCTAAGTTCGGGCAGCGACACGTACATTGTATGGAAAGAAAAGACGAAAACTCTTGATGAACTCAACATTGGATGCTTGAACACCAATCCTCAAAGCTCCTCGCCTTCAATGATGTGTTAGGAGGCTGATATGAAGGTTGAAGATGGAGTGGGTAACTCTCAAAGTCACGAAATTGGAGTGTGGGTTGAAGTGGCTGTCTGAAAATGAAAGAGGGTGATGTCCTATATATAGAAAATAGTTATTAGCGTGCGCTACGACTATATCTTTAGCGTGCGTAACGGACTAGCAGTCTACTGCCTCGGTCTGGTCTCGGCTTAGCGTACGTTAACACCCTTTACGTGCGCTAAGTATGGCAATTAGCGTACGCTACCACACCATATAGCGTGCGTTAACGACCATACGAAGCTTACTGACCTCACTGTACTCAACTTTAGCGTTCGCTATCCTCATACCAGTAGCGTGCGCTAAACAACATTGACTCTGCGTTTCCAAAAGCCATCCAGATTCATTCCGGCATATCTCGACAAAGATCCACGGCCTGATCTCACCTACCGCCCTGTCTTAATCAAGTTGACTACGCATAGCGCGCGCTAAGGTTCATACATAGCGTGCGCTAGGAAACTCAATTAATGTACGCTACGCTCAGACATTAGCGTGCGCTACAAGTGCACCAATACAAATTTTAAACAACAACATTCATGAAATCATACACTCAACAGTACAAGATCATGAAATACGAAGGATAATACTCAGATCAAATACAACATATACAATGGCACAAGGTTCAAAATACACATTAAAATCTCGGGTATTACATCCTCTCTCCCTAAGAAGAAGTTTTGTCCCGAAACTTAAGATGAAAATAACTCCGGATATCTAGTCTTCATACCATCCTCCATTTCCCAAGTGGCCTCCTCGACTCCTTGTCATGACCATTCCACTTTAACCAAGGATATTGGTTTATTCCTCAATTGTTTGATCCAACTCTCAAGTATTTTGATTGGTTTCTCTTCGAAGGTGTCGTCATTAGCTATCTCAATCTCGCCGAAATCAATGATATGACTGGGATCTGGTACATACTTCCGTAACTGGGATACGTGAAACATATTGTGAACATGACTCAGCGATGGCGGTAAGGCCAACCTGTATGCTAACTCTCCAACTCTCTCGAGGATCTCAAATGGTCCGATATATCTCGGACTTAGCTTACCTTTCCTCCCAAAATGGAAAATTCCCCGAGTAGGAGACACCTTCAATAGTACGTGGTCCCCAATCTCAAACTCCAGTGGGCGACGGCACACATCAGCATAAGATTTGCCGACTCGCCGCTAATGCCTTTCACGAATCAGAGCTACCTTCTCTTGAGTCTGAACTATTAACTCTGGTTCCGTCCCAATCAAATCAGAAGAATCATCCCAACACAGGGGCGATCTACATCTTCTCCCGTACAATGCTTCAAACGGTGCCATCTTAATGGAAGCATGCCAACTGTTGTAGGTGAATTCAATCAAGGGCAAATGAACCTCCCAGTCGGTTGACCAATCTAAGTCACAAGCTCTAAGCATGTCTTCTACTGTCTGAATAGTCCTTTCGAACTAACCGTCTGTCTGAGATTGATAAGCCGTGTTATAGTTCAGCTCGGTTCCCAAAGCCCTGTGAACTGCTCTCCAAAAGTGCGACACAAAGCGACCATCTCGATCCAAAATAATGGTCTTCAGTGTACCATGCAATCGGACTATCTCAGAAATAAATACTCGTGCTAATTTCTCGGGTCCCCACGTGTCTTTAATTCCTAGGAAATGAGCCGACTTCGTTAGTCGATCAACTACAACCCAAATCATGTTCATTCCCGTCTTGGTCCTTGGCATATTGGTGATGAAATCCATCGATATATCCTCCCACTTCCACTCAGGAATCGGAAGTGGCTTCAACATTCCGGCAAGTTGCTGATGTTCAATCTTAACCTGCTAACAGGTTAAACATTTCGAAACGTATTCTGCTACGTCCTTCTTCATATTCCCCCACCAGAAATTTTGCTTCAGATCCTTGTACATCTTACTGGTACCCGGGTGAATAGAATAGGGTGCGCTGTGAGCTTCTTTCAAGATTGTCTGTCTTAAAACATCATCACCGTGAAAGCAAAGTCGACTCTGAAATCTCAGAACTCCATCATCTTGTATCACGAATCCTGGGGCCTTCCCTTTATTTACTTCGTCACATAACCGAAGAATCAGAGAATCGTTCCACTGCTTAGATTTGATTTCCTCGACTAGTAACAAAGTTAGTTCCATCACGTATAGTTGCCCTTGGATTCCTGGTGACCATACTTCAATCCCTTCGTGGATCAGTTCTCGTTGAATGCTGGTCTGGGATGTAAGCGCCTCCAACATTCGAAGAGAAACCGATTTGCGGCTCAGTGCATTGGCTACCACGTTCACTTTGCCTGGATGATAGAGGATTTCTAGGTCGTAATCCTTAATCAGTTCTAGCCACCTTCTCTGCCTCATGTTTAACTCCTTATAACTGAAGATATACTTGAGGCTCTTATGGTCTGTGAAGATCTGACAATGAGTGCCGTATAAATAATGTCACCAAATCTTCAAGGTAAAGACTACAGCTGCTAACTCCAAATCATGAGTTGGGTAATTTACTTCGTATGGTTTCAATTGTCGAGAGGCATAGGCAATCACCCTATCCTTTTGCATCAACACACATCCCATACCCTGATTTGAAGCGTCGCTGTACACCATGAATCCATCAGTTCCATCTGGTAATGCTAGTATAGGCGTTGTCGTCAGTCTTCTCTTAAGTTCATCGAAGCTAGCCTGGCATTTCTCATTCCACATGAATTTTTGAGTCTTCTGCAACAGCTGAGTGAGCGGACGAGCAATTTGGAAAATCCCTCTACAAAACGGCGATAATATCCATCAAGTCCTAAGAAACTTCGGACTTCTTTCACGTTATTAGGAGATTCCCATTCCAAGATTGCTTCGACTTTCTTCGGGTCCACCTGAACTCTGTCAGCTGATATCACATGCCCAAGGAAGGTTACTTCCCTAAGCCAGAACTCGAATTTAGAAAGTTTCGCATAAAGCTGTTCATTTCTCAAAGTGCTCAAAACGATACACAAATGCTCTGCATGTTCCTCTGTGTCTTTAGAATAGATCAAGATGTTATCGATGAAAACAACCACAAATTTATCCAAGTATTCTAAGAATACTCGATTCATCAATTGCATGAATACCGCAAGAGCATTGGTAAGTCCGAATGGCATCACCACGTACTCATAGTACCCGTACCGGGATCTGAAAGCAGATTTCGGTATATCTGATTCCTTGATCCGCAATTGATGGTATCCTGATCTCAAGTCGATTTTAGAGAATACCCTTGCCCCCTGCAGTTGGTCAAACAAGTCGTCTATCCAAGGTATTGGATACTTATTCTTAATCGTCACCTTGTTTAGCTCCCTGTAATCAATACATAATCGGAGGGATCCATCTTTCTTCCGGACAAAGAGAATGGGTGCTCCCCAAGGAGAAACGCTAGGTTGAATGTAACCCTTCTGCAATAATTCTTCCATCTACTTCTTTAGTTCATACATCTCGGTTGGCGCCATACGGTATGGTGCTCTGGAAATAGGAGCAACTCTAGGCTCTAATTCAATATTAAACTCTACTTCTCTCCACGGAGGTAACCCAGGTAGTTCGTCAGGGAATATATCTGAAAATTCGTTCACAACTGGAATAGATGAGAGCTCTACTCCTTCTTATTTCTTCATGGCATAGCACCAAAATCCGTGACAACCCTGCTTCAGTAATTTCACTACTTTCATAGCTTTGATCAATTTTCCCAAGCATCCCGGTCTCCATCCTTTGAATAAATGTTCAGATCCGTCATCAGCAACGATAGAAATGACTCTCTTTCGGTAATTTAAAATAGCCCCATAACGGTTGAGCCAATCATCTCCGAGAATTAGATCGTCACCATGGATGTCAACCACATTAAGGTTTGATGGCCAATGTCTCCCTCCTATAGATACTGGAAAATCTCTAGTTTCTAGGGTTCCCACAATTCTCTCTACGCTGGGCAAACCAACAACATAAGGCTCACAATCAAATAAACACGAGATTTTCAAACGGCGAACACAGTTTAATGATATGAAAGAATGTGTAGCTCCTTAATCGAATAAGACACTAACTGGTTGCGAAAGGATCTGAATCGTACCTGATGCAACATCAGTGTTCTGATCATATGACTTCCTCATCTAGTACAGGCTTGGAGGAACGGACCCAGCACTGGATGCCTCTCTTTTCCCAACATTCTGGTGTTGAAACCTACTTTGCTGCGTCTAGTTCACACTTGTCTCTTTCGGAACTGGTGCTGGAGTGCGAGTACCAAATGATCTAGTCACATTTCCGCAAAAATTCGCACGGTGCCCTTCTTGACCACATTCAAAACAAGTCACAGAAGGAATGGAACAATCACGTCGAATATGCCCTGCTCGACCACAGTTATAACACTTCTTCGATGCGTCGGAAACTATTGATGTTGTCCGGAATTTCTTTCCACCTCGAGAAGGATGTGGAGGTTTCCTTGATGAATGAAATGAAGACTGGCCCTTGCGGGGCCCACTACTCTTGTTCTCTGTGAAGTTTTCGGACACTTTCTGCCTCTTTTCCTTCATCGATTTCTCCACCGCCGCCTCTCTCATGTCGTAGGCCAGTGCTTTGTCCTGATACTATCGCAAGGTAGTACGCTCGAATCCGGACATATACTTCTGAATCTCCGGCTTCATCCGCATATCAAAATGAAAAATCTTCTCCGCCTCCGTCCTGACCAGGTGTCGCACAAAAGTCAGCTGATGATTAAAAGTCTTGATTATGTCTGTCACAGATGCTTCCGAACTCTGTGGGGAGAAGAACTCTCGGACTCTAGCCTCTCTAACTGGGCGAGGACAATACTGTGCTTTCATCATTAATCTGAATTCTGTCCAGTCAGCATTATGATCCTCCGGTCGAATAGCTTCCCACCAGTCAAAAGCCTGCCCAGTCAGAAAATACTGGGTAATAGGGACTTTTCGATCATCGGGACAGTTGATCCCTGCAAATATCTTTTCCAACTCTTTCAGCCAGTGATCCCAAGTAGGCATCTCAGCAGAACCGTCAAATTTTGGCGGGTGCAATTTGACCACCTCTGTAAGCCATTTGTCTCCCCAATTATCCTCGTTGCGCTGCTGGCCCATCGCTGTCTGCATGCGGTCAACCACTTGAGCGAACTGGGTCATCTGAGTGACCACCTGCTGAAGCACCCCTGGCATGTTAGGATTTGCGTTGTCATTCGCTGATCCCTGTTGTCCTCCAGAATGGGAATCGGTTCGACTATCCGATAATTCTGGGGTAGTCGCTGAATCCTCCTGTCTCGCATTACCACGTCCGCGTCCACGACCTCCCCTCAACTTACTGTAAACACGAATACTCAATATCCAGGGGAAAATTTTCGAAAATAAAGTCCGTAAATATTCACAAAAGAGAATTAAGTAAAACGGTAGTATAAGAGATTAGGAGACTTACAACCACGGTCCACATGATGACGCTGGCTGAGCAGTGATGTTACAAACGATCCGTAAATCAAATAACGTAAACAGACCCAACTAAACCCGACTGCCAAGATATCCATGAATCTTAGCTCCGATACCATATTCTATAACACCCCAATATATTCGGAATAATTACAGCGCCGTAAATCCTTTATATAGACTAATTTGAGAAATGCAAAAATACTAAAGTGCCATTTAAAATTTAAGACAAGTTCAGCAACAATTCAAATGAGTTCATTATTACAAAACATCTCCAAAACATCAACAACATATGCGTACTCGAGTACTGAAAATATAACCAGAAAACAAGACAACATAATCCACATCACTGAGCCACTTCATCGTCATGTCGGTACTGTGGTTGCTTCCCCGCTCCTCGGCTACCTGAACATCAAAACAAATGTCCACCCCCGAAGGGGTTAGCAAAACGATGCTAGTACAAGTATCATAATACACAAATCGAATATGCAACAACAATGCATAACAAAATACACAATACAGACTTCCGCTACCGGAATCCAACAATGCGAATCCACAAGATTCCATTAACACAACATGGGTATTCCAATGATCCGACTCCCTCAGCATAGATCCCAAGATGATCCCGTCGGACCAACACAAGGTGGAAAAACCCGTCCAATGATCCAGCGCCCTTAGCATAGATCCCAAGATGATCCTGTCGGACCAACACGAGGTGGACATCCGATCCAGCGCCCTCAGCATAGATCGCACAACATACACAAACACAACTTATGCATACATATATGCAAAATCTCTATGTCCATCAACATGAACATACAAGTAATCGATAACGAATATCATGACAATTCAACGAAATAAATCCCATGTTCAACAACATGAATAAACCATATGCATGCTCAAAATCCCATCATTAACAATTTCAAAATACGATACTTGCCTTAAAGATGGCAAGAATTAATTACTCCAATGATCTCAACACACTCGAAGGCCGCCTCCTTCGATCAAACGTTTGCAATGCTCGGCCCACGGTTGGGTTAATAACGGCAAAATAACGGCAACTCAAAACAATTTTAAACGTACGAACATCTAATGTCTACTACGGTTGGGTTAACACTCTAAGCTAGCCGGATCACGGTTTAACTCATCCGACGAACGATCGGTTGAGCTAGCGATATTCAAATCATCATAAATTCGTACTTCGATTCCTGATTATCGATTCCATCACCATGTTCGGTTATATATCACGTTTCAATCTGAGTTTCAGGTTTAATCATCACTACACTTCGTTCTTCCACAATTTCTCTTCCTTGCCAAATTTTACGTTCATATCAATGGTTACCCATCAACATCCTTTGTTCGAATCATCAACATGAAGATAACCATATCCAGAAATCACTATGAGTTATGAATTACGTTGAAGGTCACCTCATGAAATATATCTCAATCAAATACCATGTAATGTAAAAATACCATGAAATATATCTCAAAACAAGAAACGAAAGCAAATACAAAAAACATACCTTAATCGAAGTGGGTGTTCACCAATTACTAATTCGAGGCTCGAAGCTACAAATCAAAGCCCTAATCGAAGTGGGTGTTTAACAAATGCGAACTGAAGCTATAAATCGAAGCCTAATCGAAGTGTGTGTTTATCAATTACCAATATAAACCCTAATCGAAGGTGCAAGTCGGAGCTGGAAGGGGCAAATCAGAGCTGGAAGGGGCGAATCGACGCCCTAATTGAAGTGTTTAGTGTCTGGAAGTGTTAAGTGTCTGAGTGAGTACAGGGGAAAAGGGGGAAAACGGGACATTGGGGTGGGTTGGGGGGGTGAGTGAGTAAAGGGGGAAAGGGGGAAAACGGGACAGTGAAGGGGGAAAGTGTACCGTGAAAAATTTTGTTTAGGAGGGAAGTTTTGTTTTTTATTTCTTTTTTTTGTTCGAGGAGGGAAGTTCTAGATCTGTTAATGGGGAAAACTATAAGTTACATGTATTATTAGACAAAAATATATATTTATATATATAATTATTTGTTTAATTAATTAATATAATTTTAATTATAAAATTTTAAATTATAATTTAAATTAAAAAATATGTATTTATTTACATAATATATTCATAATTAATGTTAAAATTCATAATAAATTATTTATCTCATTTTGAAGTATGAAATAGATCAAAATCTAAAAGTTCTTGTGTAGTTTTTATTATTATATTTAATTTTAATAATTTTATTATTATTAAGTTAAATGCAACACTTTCAATTGGTGTTACACGTTGCAACAGCATTATTCTCAAGCAACACTACATTCATGTCTAATGCAATACTTTTTTACTAGTGTTGCAGAAGATTACAAGTGTGAGAGCTATTGCAACGCTATGGTTGCAACGTTTTACAAAAAGCATTGGATATGAGAACTTGTGGCGTAGTGTATCCGTGATCATGGGGAATAATTGAATTTGATCTTCACCATGGTAAATTCAACATTTGTATATATCCTAAAATCCATTCTCTTTCAAGTGCTCCCATACAACATCAAGTGTAAAACGGTACATATCGCTGCGACATTTACATTTATTTCATGGACAATAATGAATTATACTATCATTATCATGCTCCTTCACAAATCCAATAAACTCTCTCATTCCATCTATGACTCTTGGATCCTGTTTTTGCAGACCAATCCAACTTCTATCCATCCTATAACAAAAATAATAACAATATTACACAATTATAATTTTGTATTTATCAAGAATATATAAAAATTAAGACTACAATCATCATAGCTCAAATTCAAGATGTCAAATCCATATATATATATATATATTATTCAAAAAAACAATACTTGATCATAAAATTATCGATATATGTTATACATACACCAAGAAATCTTCAAGAAAACGAATTAATTCTTAAACAACAATAAAATGAATATATTATATGCATAATATAATTATAATTGATATCAAAGTCCAATAAACATACCTTCAATTATATGATTTTTTGAATGATCAAACCATAGAAAATTATTATTTTTCGTGTTCTTGTTGTGTAATTTATGTGTGTTGTAAATGGTGTGTTGAAGTGTGAGATGGTGATATATTATGCACAAAATACACATAAGACTTTAGCCTACGATAAGCCCTCAACTAAATATTACAAAAATCGCCGGCTAAAGTCTCCTAGTCGTCGGCTTAAACTATACAACTTTAGCCGACGACTAAAAGTAAAGTCGTCGGCTAAACTTGCGTACTTTAGCCGATGACTCCGGCTAGTCGTTGGATAGAGTAGTAATTTTGGTAGTATTGAAACATATTCTAAAAGTTCTTTAAGTGTCATGTGCATTAAATAATAGTGGAATATTTTTTACGAAATAGTAATTATTGATGGAAGTCGTGTACCATCAGGACCAGCACTACTGGTTATCACCACCACCGGCCATCGGTCGCTGCTGGTCATCCACCAGTCTCTGGTCACCTGCGTATTTTCTTTTTTTGTTGTTTTTGTTTATTCTGCCAATTTTTCTTTAAAAAAATACGTTACTTTAGATTATCAACTCATATCTTTAAATTACCATATGGTAATAACAAATATCATTGTCCGTCCGCCAGATGTAGCTGTCAATAAGCACCGAAAGTGTTCAAATTACCAAGTGGTTATTTAAATGACCAACATATATTTTGAATTTGACCATTTTTTTTAATTTTATTTTATTTCTGCTAGCACTTCGGTTAAACTCTTCGTTTGCTAATATAGACTGCCAATAATTTTTTTTATATTACCAGCTGCTATTTTACTTTACTAATTTGGACTATTCAACTAAATCACCACAAAATAATTCATAAAATTACCACAATGGATTAAGGCCATTAATCCAGAATCATCCCCGGGATCGCGAGAACCGGGCAGAACCGACATAAGGAAAAGGCAATCGAGTACCTCATCTACCTAAGTCCCCCAGGAGATTCTCACGGTGATGGGCACTGGAGAATGGGAGGACCATCGGTCGAAACGACAGAGAAAAACCTCAATCCGAGAAGCCATATCCTCCAATCAACGATCGTAGCACCGGCCAGACGGTTTTCTGTCAGCGGCGGAAGGATCCTCTAAAAATCCCCAACTCGCGGTCACATTCGACGAATCTGATGCCGATATCCTGGACCATCCTCATTCAGACACCCTTATTATCACCTTCCCGATAATGGGGATCCTAGTACACTGGGTGTTCGTCGATTCAGGGGCCTACGCCAGCATTATATACCTTCACATGCTTCGCAGGATGAAGGTAGACCAGGCCTATGTCCCACCGTGCAAAGAGGACATCCGCGGATTGCAAACTGCCACATCACTCCGCTAGGGGAAATCGACCTCGCCTTCGAGTTTAGCTAGGGGTCTATCAAGAGGACGATGATCACATTGTTTAAAATCATCGATGTGCATAGTGATTATAATGCATCATAGGCCGACCTGTGATGTCAAGGTTGAGGGCCACCCAGTCTACATACCACCTGTGCATAAAATTCCCCACCCCGGATGGTGTTGGGGTACATATGGGGGATCAATGGGGAGCCCGGGAATTCATTCTCTGTTTGTATTCGTTGCCTAAAATGAAGGTGCATCAGAAGCAATTTACGAAAATAAGTTCGATCTGAATCCCTTAAGAGGATCGATTCAAGCAACGGATATACGAATATAAATCAAACAAAAGTAAGATTTGAACTCATACCCTTGAAGTCCTTTGATTGAATATTTATGTTGGTGATGTTTTCCACGAATCCGATTCATCAAAGCTTTTGATATCCTGAGTACCGAAAACATTGTGCCTCTACTTGCCATGCGCCAGAAGTCATCGACCGGAATAATACCCACCTTATTATCCTCCAAGGATACGGCTAGAATAAGGTGAAGAAGCTATAGGATTTGATATATATACTCAAAGTATAGTAATCAATATAATCTCTCTTGATTTTCTTACTAACACTCAAAGTGTTATGTCTTTTTTCTTTGCTCTTCCTTACCAACACTTAAGAATGAAGAAGATGAAGATGTTGAAAAACAAACTCTCTCTCTCTCTCTCTCTCTCTCTCTCTCTCTCTCTCTCTCTCTCTCTTCTATTCAATTTGGACATGAATCATTGTGTAGAGAGGAGGTGAGTTGGTATTTATTTTTATTGATCATTTTTTTCTTACTCAAAGTCCACCCTCAATTGCTAGATCTTCTCACATGCCAACTACATGTTACTCCAAGTCTAGTCTTCCTCCAATTAAGGGAAAGACAAAGGGATGTGGGAGAACGGGGGAGGGGCATCTAGAAGCAAGAAGGAGTTCGATTCATTTCGGACTCCTGTGTGTTCAGTCCGATAGATACACTCCATCAAGTTTCAACGTATCTGTATTAATTAATCCAATTAATTATTCCTACAGAATATTATAATTAATTGCTCGAAGAAATAATTATATTTGAATTAAATTAATTATCCAGTAATTTATTTAATTCACTGGGCCGTAAATTAATTTATCCAGTAAATTAAGTTAGACATCTAATGTCCCAAAATTAATTAGACATCCAATTTCCAATAAATTAGATATCCAATATCTAATATTCATACAGAGAGAATAAGCTCGATTTATTCCTCGTCTATCCTAATGCGCGACTCGGTAGGTCTGTCTCAGTTAGCAATGGGAGGAACCAAAGAGTGATAGCACCACCTAGCCAGTCCCACGGCCTATACTGTAACCTAACTGAGAACGAATGATTGAGGATCATTTCAAAACCTTTCTGTCGTGAATACTAGTAAACGTATAAACCCTTCTCTCAAATGTCTCGATAAAGTTATAGGGTCATGGTAAGTCAAACGCTATCTGTACTTGACACTATGCATGAGTTAATGCAAATCGAGATCACTGAGCTCTTGTGTATCTAACACAACTAGCTCCAATGCTTTCGCCAAAGACTTATAATCTCATTTACCAATAACTGCATAGGACATATACGTGTTCACTTATAGGAGAAAGAATACTATCTTGGTATTTAGTAGAACCTTCTACTTGCCCATCAAGATGCACGTCGAGGTTGACCCCCACCTTTCGGTTTTATGGGTCGAACTATTCTGGTGAAAATCTTAACGTCACAAGCACATCCCTACTAAATCCTCAATTCGAAGGTTCACAAATACCTATCACAACCTTTCGATTCTGTTCATTGATTGTCCCAGAGTGAAATCCGTGTGATGAATCGAGGGTAGATCGGTTTGGGTATGCTAATCACATTAACATACCTATAACGTGTGCTCCCACTAACCATTACTGACGACAGGCACCCTTCAAGTCAAAGAACACGTTATACCTTTCATCGACTTGCGAACGATTAAGTATTTGAGCTATAAACCTGTAATATCCGCAATTTTCGATTTCTGGTAATTTCTTTTTTTCAGCGGAAGTCCACTTTGACGACTCGCTCGTGACCGTTTCGTCATTTTGAGAATGATTAATTCTGCACTTTTTGACATCCGAGTTCATTTCGGTGTCGTTTTGTTGGGTTCCGTGCTTTATAGCAACTTTTCCGCGCTTGAGTTTGATTCTTGCGAATCTCGTCCGAAACTGCTGTTTCGAGTTTTCCACAAGTCCGTTTAACTTTGTTAGACGTGTTGTGAACTTCGGTTTGGTTATTAGATCATGTATCGTGATTTCCGGGCGTTTTAGGCCATTTTGTAATTTCTTGAAAGTTACGGGTATCCGTATCTGTAATTGTTGTCTCGACCCATTTCTTGGTTGCGTATGATTAATTATGGTATTACGTTTTCATTTCGAGTCGTTGATGTCGTCCGCGAACTTTTTGTCGTGTCCGTTCCGTGTGTTTTCGGAAATCGAGGCGTCGGGTCGTGGCGGCTGAGCAGCTGGCCGGACCGGTGCGGCACTGTCGGAAGTCTTGGCATCGCCGAAAGGTGCACGGCAGAACCGGCGTAGCGCACGCCACGGCCGACGCTGCGCGCTAGCTCGGCGATGTAGCGCACGCTGCCGAGTCGGCCAAAGATACGCCATCGGGCACAGGCGAGGGATTCGAGGTTCTCGACTCGGCCAGATCGGCAGTAGCGCGCACGCCATCGGCCGTGGGCGCACGCTAACCGGCGGGGGTAGTGCATCTTTGTCGGCCGACTAGCGTACGCACGGGATGAGTTTGTTAGTCCAGGTGGCTACCGGGAAGCCGCTAGCGCGCAGCTTCGGACGTAGCGCACGCTAGCGGGAGTCGGCGGTCGAGTCATGGTCGGCGGGATTGTCGGTGGTGCCGGGTCATGCGGGCCATGGCCGAGAGTGCTCGCCGATCTCGCCGATAAGCGCACGCTAGGCCGGGAAGGCTAGCGCACGCTAGTTCCGCCCGATATATAAATGACAGACAGCGACTTTTTCACCATTTTTCATTTCATTTCTTTCCCGAGGTCGGGTTTGGAGGAGACGAAACCATGTTGTTGGACGACAAATCCATGAAGTTTCGAGTTGATATCACCGATCAATCATCCTATAACATCCTTCGATCCAATAATCAAGGTTAGATCTTTAGAACCCTACTTTTGGGTAGATTTGGGGGTTTTCGCGTTTTTGTCCGATTCGTTCCGTTTTGTCGATTAATTCATGATGAATATGATTAATCTTGTTGGTATTCTTAGTTTCCCTACGGATTCATGGTATATTTCGTGATTTTTACGGAACCGAGAGGGTTTGGTTGTGGTCCGCCCTCGTTGTTGTTTATATGCGAATATACATGAATCGTAGGCGGGTTTTCGGGTGTATTCCGATTCCGTATTCATTTAGAAATGGTTGTGATTGTATGCTTCGAATCGTTAGGTTCGGTTTCGTTGATTCCTAGCGTTCGTCGGTGACTTTCCTTTCCGTTCGTTGCGTCGTCAATAATTCAAGGCAAGTATCTTATTATACGACTTGTATCTTGTGAATAGTAATTACGTATGATTTGTATGACGATTTTGCTTGCCTCCATAAATATGTACCGAATGTGTGTTGTGTTGGTTAAGAGTCGTTGTGATGATCATGATGTTTGTGTTGTTTTGGTTTACATGCTTGATTGTACATTTCGGCGTAATGTGGAATGACTTGACATTTAATGATTATGAATTGTGTCGAGTCGATGTGTGTTTGATCCAGGTAGGGTCTGACGAGGCCTCTGGAGTTCGGTACATGATGTGTATGAACAAAGTGTGTGAACCAGGTAGGGTCTGACGAGGCCTCTGGAGTTCGGTACATGATGTGTACGAACAAAGTGTGTGAACCAGGTAGGGTCTGACGAGGCCTCTGGAGTCCGGTACATGACGTGTACGGACAAGGTGTGTGATCCAGGTAGGGTCTGACGAGGCCTCTGGAGTTCGGTACATGATGTGTACGAACGATGTTGTAGCCGGGTAGGGTCCGTTGAGGCCTCCGGAGTTCGGTACATGATGTGTACGAACAGTGTGTGGTCCGGGTAAGGTCCGTCGAGGCCTCCGGAGTTCGGTACATGATGTGTACGAACAAAGGTGTGTGGTCCTGTAAGGTCCGTCGAGGCCTCCGGAGTTCGGTACATGATGTGTACGAACAGTGATTGTGTAGCGATGATTGTTCGGGTAACATTTTACATATGGATCTCGGACTCATAATGATATATTATTTAGTATGCTTTGAAACGAGAATCGGGCTAAGGCCCTATTGTTTACGAAAAGGTTTTGTAAATTGGGACTCGAGGTCCAAAAGATTTTCTGCTTTAAAAATCCCCGAGATGATGTGTTCCTTTTCAAATATCTCTTACTTGAGTTCGAAATTCTAAAACTTCTCGGGAACATTTTGATAATGGATCTCCGTATTAAATACGTAGTTGCATTTTGCTAGTTACAGTTCGGATGGTTTGATACTTGCACTAGTAAAACAGTGGAGTTTTACTAACCCCGAGTATTCGGGGTGGATGTCTGCTTTGCGTCCGGTACTTGCGCATTCGGGGAGCAACACAGGATTGGCACAAGAGGATGACGAGCTGCGATACTAATCATGAGTCGAGAGTTGTTTTATTTTTGTTGTGTTGTCAGAGTTGATTTCAGTCTTCCGATGTATTGTATTTCGACCCCTGCGTGGGTAATGTTGTTAGTCAGTCTTGTTGATAGAGTTGTGTGACCTCATCGGTCTGTGTGTTTATGTGTAAGTGACCTTAACGGTCTGTATCATTATATTGTTTGACCCTGGCCGGGCAAGCATTTGGTTGTTTATGGACGTTTAGCCTGGTAGATCCTTGCGGAAAGGGTTTACGGCGTGTAATATTCCCATACAGTTTTGGGGATGTTACATTTATGGTATCGGATCTTAGGTTGCGGAAACCTAGGCTGTCGGGTCGAGTCAAGTCGTGATTGTCGAGTAATGTGTTGTCTTGTCGTTCGAGTCGTCAGGTGACAAGTTGAGTTGTGCGTAGTCACAACGTGTCGGTTATGTTGTCGGACGAGATTAGTATCGTGGGCTACCGTCACCTCCGTGCGACCTGTGGATGTAAGTCTCCTCTTTTATGCGTAATACCTGTGTATCTCGATTTTATCTTAGTGAGCTAATTGCGGCGCATAATTTTATTTACATAGTATTGTGTAATATAGTTGTGTTTAATATTCGTGGCACATAGTATGTGTGTAGAACTGGATACGTTATTGTTTTATCTTTGAACCACCGGGTGGGGTGGTATGTTGTGAAAGTTGTAAACCTTGATGGGTTTCGAAAAGGTACCGACGGAAGAGTTTGTGAGAAACTCCGATGAATGATTTTGCTGTGTGCTTAAACTTGATACCACGAGATGCATTTGATTGAATTGGCGACCCTGGTTGCCATTGGAGTATGTGATTTTAAACTCGACTGTTTTTGGAACGTTGTAATTTTGTCCGCTATGAGTAAGTTTGAGAATGTTTTCCGAAGGACTTTACAGTTTGAGAATTTTTGTAAAAATCGATTTTTGGAAAATATTTTGGTGGTGCGGTCAAACCACGGTCTATGTGGATTTTTTTTTTTAAAATTTGTTAAAATTTGACAAATTGGCCGTGTATTTTCAAATGACACAATCAGACAGTATTTGAAAAATGTGTTTTGAAGTACTTCAGATATTGTAAAATATTACCGTCGTTTTGGTTATGGACTAAAGGATTTTGGAAAAATTTTTATTTTGCAGAACGATTTTTGGTTTTCGGAATTTTGAACTTCATATGTCCACGTGTTGGGGATAAGTGGTTGTCATAAGTTTGTGGTGTTGTTGTGCTCGCCGGAGAATGTTTCAGTGTTTTCTAAATGTTGAGATACATGGTTTTTATTGAACGACCGAGGTATTAAAAGTGTTTTCAAAAATTTTATTTCACCAAATTTTTCAAACTTAAGAATTTTAAAATTTTATCATTTGAATAATACCCCGAAAATATTTTATTTCGTTGCTAGTGTGTGGTCCTTACGATACGTGTGTGGTTTTAACCGTATTTGATTTGATAAAATCCAAACATCTCTGTTAATGTGACTGTGTGAATTATTTTTTTGAATGAAGTTCTAAAATTACAGTGTTAGTTCGTGCACGTGTGTAATGACTTGGGGTTGATGTTATATCGTGCTGCTATTTGTCGTCCTATGTTGACGTTGTGATGTTTAATTGGTTGTGTTATTCTGATTGATCGTCCGTTCAGTATGCCGAGAGGTCGAGGACGAGGACGTGGTCGTAGGGTTGAACATTGGTGCCGCCACGATCCTTCGTCAGGTGGCTGACCAGTTGGCGCATGTGAATCAGACGGTACACCGTGACGGGATTCCGGATGAGGATAACGGAGCTAGTAAGTGGTTACGAGTTGTGATGAGAATGCACCCGCCCCATTTCGTAGGTTCTTCGGATTCGTTAGGCTGGGAGGACTGGCTCTTCCAGTTGGACAGGGCATTTGATGCTGTAGCTTGCCCCGATGAGAGAAGAGTACCCATCGCCCAATACCTGCTTGACAGGGAAGCGGCATATTGGTGGGAGGCCGTAGCGCCTAGTGATCGTACAGCTACTTGGGCTGAATTCAAGACTGCTATGGAGGCCGAGTATTGTCCGCCGCCTGTTAAGGAGCGTAGAATTGTTGAGTTCTTCTCGGCTACGCCCCGGGATGTGTCTATATCTCAAGCAATAGTCGATTACAATCGACAGCTGTGTTACGTTCGAGATCAAGTACGAAGTGAGACAGATAAGGTTCGTTACTTTGATATGCGTATGAAACCTCAGGTTCGGCAGTGTATGGCCCCTTTTAGGTGTACAACTCTGAAGGACTATCAAGATCGAGCCTTAGCATTTGAAATGGCTATAATGTCCACCGAGTCCGTATCAGTAGCGAAGAAGCAGAAGATCTCCGTTGACGCATCGGGAAGTAAGGGAATTGGGATTCCCACACCTCAACCTTCGTATCAGCCGAGTATGGGACCTTCTCGGTCAGCTAGAGAATCCAAAGGACCCAAGCCGGTGTCTTTGAGTTCTGGTAATGCTCCTAGGTGTTTCAACTGTAACGTTCTAGGCCATGAACGCGCGCATTGTAAGAAACCGCCCGTGACTTGTTATAATTGTGGACACGAGGGGCATCGAGTTCAGTACTGCGAGATTGTTGCCGAGATGATAAGGGACCGGAGTACCATTCCTACTTCCGGAAGGCGCAGCGATGTCCAGTGATAGCGTTTTTGGTACTAGTTGCGCGGATTGTTTCTCGTGTAGAGGGGTATTTTGTGACGTTTTTACGTTTGGAACTTGTTAAATGATATTCTGTTTTGAATAAGTTCCTGTATAGTTGTTGAACATACAGAGGCGTGACAGCGGACCGCGGGGTCATGATCATGGTATTTTATTATGTGTCGTTATATTTTGTTTCGTATCATTGTGATAACCTTAATTTAAGTTTCGGGACGAAACTTATTTTTTGTATGATAGAATGTAATATCCAGTATTCTCGTTTTCTGTTATCTTGAATTGTTTGTGTTTTGACGTCGGACATTTTCTTGTTGATGAGTAATGGAATGATTTCTATCATGTTACTCTATTTGTTTCTTTCACATAGCCATTCTAGTCGAGTGCGGCTTGTTGTCGCGTGCGTTTCTTTGATTTAATGTGTGCATGTAATGTGACGTAAATTGCTCGTTATTGTTTCAAATCATAGGCAGTGGCATTGTGTTGATCGTCGCGGAGCGTGTTTTCACGCCGTATATTCCTTTGCGTTGTTGTAACTTTTTGCCGTTAGGCGTTAGTTACGCATTCTTGTGTATCTCGTTGAGTTTTTCCTGGCGGAATATTTCTTCTCCCTACTTGTTTTAAGTTTCGGGATGAAACTTCTTTTAAGGAGGGTAGAATGTAATATCCGCAATTTTCGATTTCTGGTAATTTCTTTTTTTCAGCGGAAGTCCGTTTTGACGACTCGCTCGTGACCGTTTCGTCATTTTGAGAATGATTAATTCTGCACTTTTTGACATCCGAGTTCATTTCGGTGTCGTTTTGTTGGGTTCCGTGCTTTATAGCGACTTTTCCGCGCTTGAGTTCGATTCTTGCGAATCTCGTCAAATGCAGCTATTGAAGTTTTCCACAAGTCCGTTTAACTTTGTTAGACGTGTTGTGAACTTCGGTTTGGTTATTCGATCACGTATCGTGATTTCCGGGCGTTTTGGGCCATTTTGTAATTTCTTGAAAGTTACGGGTATCCGTATCTGTAATTGTTGTCTCGACCTGTTTCTTGGTCGCGTATGATTAATTATGGTATTACGTTTTCATTTCGAGTCGCTGATGTCGTCCGCGAACTTTTCGTCGTGTCGTTCCGTGCGTTTTCGGAAATCGAGGCGTCGGGTCGTGGCGGCTGAGCACCGGTGGACCGGCGGCATCGTCGGAAAAGTTGGCATCGCCGAGCAGACGGCAGAACCGGCGTAGCGCACGCTACGGCCGGACGGGCTGCAGCGCTAGCTCGCATGTAAGCGCACGCTGTCGAGTCGGCCAGACGCTATCGGCCCGGGGCGAGAGGATTACGAGGTTACGGACTCGGTCAGATCGGGCAGTAGCGCATGCTACTGCTTGGTCGTGGCGCACGCTAACCGGCGGTAGCGCCGCCGTCGGCCGACTAGCGTACGCACGGATGAGTTTGTTAGTCCGGTGGCTCTTTGACAGTCGGCTAGCGCGCGCAGGCTTCCGGCCGTAGCGCACGCTAGCGGGAGTCGGGCGGTCGAGTCATGGTCGGCAGAATTGTCGGTGGTGCCGGGTCATGCGGGCCATGGCCGAGATTGCTCGGCCGATACTGGCCGATAGCGCACGCTAGGCCGGGAAGGCTAGCGCACGCTAGTTCCGGCCCAGTATATAAATGATGCACCGACTTTTCGGTCATTTTTCATTTCATTTCCCTTGATCCGAGGTCGGGTTTTGGAGGAGACGAAACCATGTTGTTGGACGACAAATCCATGAAGTTTCTGAGTTGATATCACCGATCAATCATCCTATAACATCCTTCGATCCAGCGAATCAAGGTTAGATCTTTAGAACCCTACTTTTGGGTAGATTTGGGGGTTTTCGCGTTTTTGTCCGATTCGTTTCGTTTTGTCGATTAATTCATGATGAATATGATTAATCTTGTTGGTATTCTTAGTTTCCCTACGGATTCATGGTATATTTCGTGATTTTTACGGAACCGAGAGGGTTTGGTTGTGGTCCGCCCTCGTTGTTGTTTATATGCGAATATACATGAATCGTAGGCGGGTTTTCGGGTGTATTCCGATTCCGTATTCATTTAGAAATGGTTGTGATTGTATGCTTCGAATCGTTAGGTTCGGTTTCGTTGATTCCTAGCGTTCGTCGGTGACTTTCCTTTCCGTTCGTTGCGTCGTCAATAATTCAAGGCAAGTATCTTATTATACGACTTGTATCTTGTGAATAGTAATTACGTATGATTTGTATGACGATTTTGCTTGCCTCCGTAAATATGTACCGAATGTGTGTTGTGTTGGTTAAGAGTCGTTGTGATGATCATGATGTTTGTGTTGTTTTGGTTTACATGCTTGATTGTACATTTCGGCGTAATGTGGAATGACTTGACATTTAATGATTATGAATTGTGTCGAGTCGATGTGTGTTTGATCCAGGTAGGGTCTGACGAGGCCTCTGGAGTTCGGTACATGATGTGTACGAACAAAGTGTGTGAATCAGGTAGGGTCTGACGAGGCCTCTGGAGTTCGGTACATGATGTGTACGAACAAAGTGTGTGAACCAGGTAGGGTCTGACGAGGCCTCTGGAGTCCGGTACATGACGTGTACGGACAAGGTGTGTGATCCAGGTAGGGTCTGACGAGGCCTCTGGAGTTCGGTACATGATGTGTACGGACGATGTTGTAGCCGGGTAGGGTCCGTTGAGGCCTCCGGAGTTCGGTACATGATGTGTACGAACAGTGTGTGTGGTCCGGGTAAGGTCCGTCGAGGCCTCCAGAGTTCGGTACATGATGTGTACGAACAGTGTGTGTGGTCCGGGTAAGGTCCGTCGAGGCCTCCGGAGTTCGGTACATGATGTGTACGAACAGTGATTGTGTAGCAGTGATTGTTCGGGTAACATTTTACATATGGATCTCGGACTCATAATGATATATTATTTAGTATGCTTTGAAACGAGAATCGGGCTAAGGCCCTATTGTTTACGAAAAGGTTTTGTAAATTGGGACTCGAGGTCCAAAAGATTTTCAGCTTTAAAAATCCCCGAGATGATGTGTTCCTTTTCAAATATCTCTTACTTGAGTTCGAAATTCTAAAACTTCTCGGGAACATTTTGATAATGGATCTCCGTATTAAATTCGTAGTTGCTTTTTGCTTGTTACATTTCGTATGGTTTGATACTTGCACTAGTAAAACAGTGGAGTTTTACTAACCCCCGAGTATTCGGGGGGTGAATGTCTGTTTTGCGTCCAGGTACTTGCAGATTCAGGGGAGCAGTCACAGGATTGGCACAAGAGGATGACGAGCTGCGATACTAATCATGAGTCGAGAGTTGTTTTATTTTTGTTGTGTTGTCAGAGTTGATTTCAGTCTTCCGATGTATTGTATTTCGACCCCTGCGTGGGTAATGTTGTTAGTCAGTCTTGTTGATAGAGTTGTGTGACCTCATCGGTCTGTGTGTTTATGTGTAAGTGACCTTAACGGTCTGTATCATTATATTGTTTGACCCTGGCCGGGCAAGCATTTGGTTGTTTATGGACGTTTAGCCTGGTAGATCCTTGCGGAAAGGGTTTACGGCGTGTAATATTCCCATACGGTTTTGGGGATGTTACAAAACCTTTCCAGTACCGATCCCCTTATCCAATAAGGAGTGGAGTGTTTTACTCTCAAATACACGGACTAGTTTCTCTCTCTCTCTCTCTCTCTCTCTCTCTCTCTCTTGCTCACTCTCTCTCTCTCTCTCTCTCTCTCTATATATATATATATATATATATATATATATATATATACACGAGTCAGGAATTCCGGTGACTACCAATAAATAAAGAAACACACAATTGCCTTTTATAATAATTTACATAATAACAAGTACAATGCCCTCACTCTATCATCCTATGAGTGGCATTCGAGGGCATACTCCTAACAATCACCCACTTGCACTCAATGCCACACACTGTGGTATCTAATACCCATGTTCTCCATATGACGCTCCAAGCTTATCTGCGAAAGTGGCTTGGTCCTTGGGCCTGACGTTGTCGAATCCCAAGAATATAGGTTTCCTCTCCCAAGTCTTTCATGGAGAACCTACTCGAGAACCAAGCTTTCATAGAACTGAGCATTCCCATATTATTTCTTATTAGTAGAATGTCATCTACATATAGGACTAAGAGTGCGATTTTGCTCCCACTAACCCTTTTCTATACACAAGGTTCTTATTCATTTTGCATGAAGTCAAACTCTTTGACAACTTCGTCAGAACAAAGGTCCCAACTATGTGAAGCCTACTACAGTCTATTTCATGGAGTCTACATCCACCATTGCTATGCCATAGGTCTGGGTCGGTCTCTTGGTTATCACCTGGAACCTCATGGAGACCTAGTTCCTCCAAGTACAAAAAACCATACCTCTCAGGTAATTGAGATACCCTATTAGACCTGCGAGGTGGTGATACTTGTGTTTCAGAAGGTTCGGTTCCAACTTCTTGTACAGGTTTCTCTGAGGAGTTTGATTGTATTCTTCCAAAGTAATACTTCTACCTGCTCCACCTTCCCGATTGAACTTATCTTCCAGGATGTGTGCTTGCAAAGCAACAATGATCTTTCGATCTTCAGGCATGTAGGATAGATAACCCATTATCCCAGATGGGAATCCAATGAAACATCCCTTCATAGACCTTGCTTCCGACTTCTCCACCTCAGTCTTATTGACATAGGCGAGACATCTCCAAATCCTAATATGGTTAAGACTTGGTTTCTTGCCCTCCCACATCTCATGTGGAGTTTTAGGAACGGACTTGGAAGGACATCTGTTCAAGATATAAGCAGCAGTCAGGAGCGCATACCCCCATAGGTAAATTAGTAAGTTGGTATAGCTACACGAACCATGCCCAACAACGTTCAGTTCCTTCTTTCCGACACACCATTTAACTGAGGAGTTCCTGGAGGTGTAAGTTGTGACACTATTCCATGCTCTTTTAGGAACTCATCAAACTCTGTACTTATATATTCACCACCTCATCCCAACCTAAGTGCCTTAATATGATTACCAGTTTGTTTTTCAACTAGGGCCTTAAGTTCCTGGAATCTCTCAAAGGCCTTGAATTTATGTTTCATTAAGTATACATAACCATACCTAGTATGATCATCTGTAAACATAATGAAATATTGATATCCATTACGTGCTGCTTCCAAAGCACCACATACATCAGTATGGACTAATTCAAGTTTATTAGTGTCTCTTTTAAAAGTCCATGTGAAGGGGGACTTGGTCATTTAGCCTTTAAGGCAAGATTCACAAGTTGGAAAAGGATCCGATCCCAATGGACCCATAAGTCCATCTTTTTGCATTTTGTAAACCTTGGTCTGACCAACATGACCAAGTCTAAGATGCCATTTCAGGACTTTATTAGTTTCATCCCTACCACGCTTCCTAGTCATAGTGTTCACAACGACTTTGTTATTTAGGTTTGGATGATATAATCTATTTAAAAATGTAGCAGCGCCTATTAGTTTATTTTAAAAAATAAAATTTGCAGGAACCATCACCTATGAAAAATGAAAAGCCTTTCCGATCTATGATCGGAATAGATACAATGTTTTTATGTCCGTTGTACAACACTCGCACATCATCTAATGTTAAAACAAAGCTGCATTCCAAATCCAAAGAAGTGATCCTATATCAGTTGCTGCGACACTATGCCCGCTTCCGACAGTAGTCATCACTTCCCCAGCTCCAAGATTTCTACTTTGTTCCAGATCCTGATTCACGGTAAAGTTCCATACCTGAAGCCCCATGATGGATCGGAGAGTGTCTTGCCCAGTGGCCCAGCTCACCGCGTTTGAGACATGCATCCATCTTCTTCTTCTTGCTTTTAGGAACCATTGGGGCCTTGACCTTAACCTTAAGTCCTTATTTTGTGGGACCATCAGCTTCTTGGTCTTTTTCTTCTTATTCTTAAACCTCTGAGATCCAGAAGAAATCACAAGGGCATACTCCCTCGCCCGCGGAGTCTTTATCTGAGACCGAGCGGTTACTAGTTTTTTCATCAACCCTGATAAATTGCAAGCAATCTCATTGAACTTGAAGTTTATAACAAAATGTGAGAAGGAATCAGGAAGAGATTACAGGATAAAGTCGGTCTGTAGAGAAGCGTGCATCCTAAAATCAAGAGCCTCCAATCTCTTGATCGTAGAGATTATTTTGAGGACATGGTCCCCAAATTTCTCACTTTCCTTTATACTAGCACCGAAAAGCTCCTTAGATATCTCACATCTAGCTGTTCGACTGTGCTCACCATAAAGCTCGGTTAAGTGAGATAAGATCTGCCTAGCAGAAGTCATTTTCTCACGAGCTCTCTGAAGCTCATTAGACATAGAGGCCGTCATATAGCCACGGACTCTAATGTCATACTTAACACACTTTTCTTGGTTTTCAACATCTTCCTGACTGGCTCTGGTCCATATCAGAGCCGACGGCTCCAAGACGTAACTCAGCGCCTCCATACTGAGGACTATCATCAGGTTGCGGATCCATTCCACAAAGTTAGGCCTAATTAAGGTATTTTTTTTGAGTAGTATAGTGAGTGGGTTCATTGTCTTTTTATTAGAGTTTTATGTCTGCATAAAGTACACTAGATTGATCAGGGACTTGTTCAATTATGGTATGAGTTTATAATTAAGGACCTTTATATTCTTTTAACCCAGCTCCCACTATTTTTATCGAAGTAACACAATCCCTTGTGAAAACCGGAAGTATTCATTCGCTTTACTTCATAGTGGCAATTGAGTTCTTTATAAATTTTAATAGAGGCAACCAAACAGGTTTCTGGTATATTAATCTTTATAAAGTGGCATCCAAAACCAACCCATCAAATGGATGATTCGATATTCTTTTTCCCATTGTTCACTCCCCTCAACCAGTTAAGTTTCTATGGTTCATGAACAAGTTATGTTTCTTTATTTACTGGTAGTCACGGTTTCTATGGTTCGTGAACAAGGTAAGTTTATACCATTGATGCTGATCAGTTTCACAATTGAATCTTATCGGGTAACCAAACAGTTTTCTAGGGATAAAATTTGCTCCAACCGAAGGCATCCAATGCACTCTCGGAATTTATCGACCCTCCCCAAATGACTATCCCGATAACTCGGAAGCATAGCACATCCATTTTAGATTTCAATTTTCCGAAAGCTCGATGGAGGGAAGGAAAACCTTGAAACCTTTTAAACTTAATATTTTGTCGTTGGAGAATTTTCACGATTAATATTACACTTTACACATTAATTCATTTAAGCGCGTTTGTTGCATTATACCATATGAATAAAAACATCCACAACCTAGTTGCTACCAACATGCCGTTCATGGACCATTCATAGAACAAAAACATCGTAATCTAATTACATATCTTCGATCTTGATCTTCGTCTTCTCGAATGGATTTTCCTCCGGTCTTCGTCATTACATATAAATTTTATATTGAAAAATTACATCCTGTAATACATATTTTTCTAGTAAAATAAATAAGCTCAAAATGGCCTTTACAACCCAATCGAATAAAACCGAACGATTCAAAACTAGATCCATGAACTACATCACCATTGACAAGCATTCATCTAATAAATACTAAATAAATGGATTATATATTAAATAAGTAATTTAATATATTGAACCATATATAAAATTTTACCATTTAATAGAATCAATCCAATCAATTCACACAATGGGTAATATGAAATCGTCCAAAGTAATTCAGTCAATCATAAGTATTCCAATTAATCAATTTTACCTTGTTAAAATGAAATATCATATTGTTGGAATATTTATTCCACATATTAATAAATTATGTTTTGATGATTAAGTTGCTAAACAAAACAAAACAACATAAAGGCGAAGCAACACGACGAAGCAGACGAAGACGCAAAAAGTTGCAATCTGGCCTGCATTAGCGCACGCAAAACATCATAGGCTAGCACACGCTAACAGGAAGTCATCTGCATATCAGCTAAGTTCGAATTTACCTGAAGTGAAGTCATTTGATGAGGATAGCGCACGCTATAACTTATATTTAACGCACGCTATCGAGCTAATATTACCGTTGTGAAGAGATTCAAACACAGAATGACGTATGCACTGAAGTAAGCTTAGCGCACGCAAGAGGTGATATTTAGCGCACGCTAAATATCAGTTTGAATCAAGTCAATTAATCCATTGGGGAGAATCTGCTACAAGTCAAAAAGCATTAACGGATATATGATGCATGCAATGATGCAAGATTAGCGCACGCTACAGAAGGAGTATTACCGCACGCTAACAGTCAGAGACAGTAGCCACTGGAATGAAATTGGAAAGACGTTAACGTACGTAACAATACATAACGTACGCTAAGGCAAAAACATGCGATAGCACACGCTAAGGAAAGGAGCCTAGCGCACGCTAATTATCAACTGCAGTAGCGGCTAGTTTGTTGAAGAATGCTATAAATACCAAAAGAGTTGGTATTATTCCACACAACAACTTCAAGCAAGAGATACATTGATCAATTATTAATATTGATATTATTGTTGTTGCAATATTGAGCTTATATTATTAGTTTGAGTGTTTATATATTCAACATTATACATGACAGGTAAAAGAAAAGATACGATTGGATTCGGTGTTATTAGGATCAAGGATCCGGAATTATTAGAATCACAATCGCTATCTTCATGAGGTTTATCTAGTACCTATAGAAAGTTAGAGAGGTTGATTCCTTGTCCTACAAAAAGGAAAACGGTTTAACTTGGACCGACGAAAAGACAAGTACGAGTGGTTTATCACGGACCAATAGAAGACGTGATTGTAATGGTAATCCCTCGACCGATAGAAGAGAGGTGTAGAGGTTTTGATCTTATTCCTATAGAAAAAGATACATCGAGAGAGGACGTAGGCTTCGTTAATAGCCGAACCTCTATAAATCCTTGTGTGATTTATTTTCCGCAATTTATTTACGCTTCCGCACAAACGGCGCAAATATCAATTTTATACAAACAATTGGTATCAGAGCGGTACTCCTATAAGCGGCTTTACATCCGAGGAGAAAAGATCCAATGGCGTTCCAACTTGCTCCCGTCGAAGGCCTTGCTCTCAACCGACCACCATTTTTTGATGGCTCAAACTTCATGATGTGGAAGAAGAAGATGTCTATATTCAGCCGAGCATATGACATCGAGCTTTGGAAGGTGATTTGTCTTGGTCCTAAAATTCCGACGAATTTCAACGGTACGCTTAAAACTTTCGAAGAATATGACGATTCTGATAGGAAAAACGACCACTACAATTGTAAGGCAACTCAACTTCTTTATTGGGTCTTAAATCCAGAAGAACACAACCGGATATCATCGTGTGATAATGCCAAATAAATTTGGAAAATACTTGAGGTAACACACGAAGGTACGTCTCAAGTCAAAGAGACGAAGATAAACATGCTCTTTCATGATTATGAATTATTCCAAATGAAGGACGACGAATCTATCTCGATTATGCTCGACCGATTTTCGGTCATCACTAATGGATTAGCATGTTTCGGAAAACCACTTTCGAGTAGTGAGAAAGTAAAGAAAATTCTCCGATCACTAGCTCGAGAATGGGATGGTACGGTTATGGCAATACTGGAATCTAAAGATTTAAATAATCTTGATTTTAGTGCTCTCGTTGGTTCTCTTATCAAGTACGAGATTGTTCTAAAATCTCAGAATGCCAAACCGAAACTGATGGAAAGATCGATAGCTATGAAAGCTAAGATGTCGAGAAAGAATGAATAAATCCCGGTGGATGAAAGCGACGAAGAATTGGCATATTATGCCAAGAATATTAATAAGTTCCAACACTTATTAAACCGGAGAAAGAAGGACATCCAAGCGGGCGAATCAAAGAAATTCGACAACACATGTCGATTATGTGGTAAACCAGGCCACTTTGCTAAGAACTGTCGAGTAAAACAAAAGGAAGTCTTAGTTGCAACATGGAGTGACGAAGATCCTGTTGATGATTTCATGAATCAAAAAAATCTCGCACTCATGGCCCGGAGTTCATTCGACGACAGCAACGTCGAAAGCCAAGTAAGTAATTCTTACGACGAACTTTTTGAAGCATTCGAGTTATTACATACCAATTATCAAAATGCTTTAAAAGAAATTAAATCCTTTCAATTTAAAAATAAATCATTGGAAAATGAGAATTCCAAAATTCTAGAAAAGGGAAAATTTGTTGAGATCGATCATTCAAAATGCGTTGAAAACGAGAATATTTTAAAGAATGATCTTGTTAAATTTCAAACCGAGCTCAAAAATTTAATGAAGAAATTTTCACTTGGAAACGAGAAATTTGAAAACATGCTCTCGGTTCAAAAATACACATTAAATAAAGAGGGGTTAGGATTCAAACTGCGTTCTAAAAACGATTCGTAAATTTCAAAATACCCCGGTGTGAAAAATGTCTAAAAATTGGGCACCATATTTCAAACTGCAATAGCCCAAGACGGACGATTAAAATTAAACAGATTTGGGTTCCTAAAGGAACAACTATTTCAAATATCGTCTATGTTTCAAATAAAAAGCCAACTATAGGTTGGATCCCCAAAAATTAATTTTTAACAATTGATATTCTACAAAGGGGGAGATAATACTTTCAGGGGGAGTTTATACCCTTATTAATGCACATTCATTAATTGGTTTCATGCATATTTATATTTCATTGGTATCCTCTATATTTTTTGCACTTTTTGCTGAATACAAAAAGGGGGAGAAGAAGGTGAATCGGATAAAATGAAAGGAGGAGAAAAATAAAAAATCGAAGAAGTCGAAAAGGAGAAGAAAACATACAAAAAGGGGGAGAAATGACGGAGTTGAAAAATAAAGTTGAAAAATTGAAAAATGAAATGCGAAGTAGTCGAAAATGACAGAAAAAGAAAACGATTGGAGAAACTAACGAAACGATCAAAGCCGAAAACATTGATTCCTATAAATATACATATAGATATATTTTTACCTTTCAGGTTTTATCGAATTCAAGAGTTGTTTTGTAATCATCAAAAATGGGGAGTTTGTTGGAATATTTATTCCACATATTAATAAATTATGTTTTGATGATTAAGTTGCTAAACAAAACAAAACAACATAAAGGCGAAGCAAAATGACGAAGCAGACAAAGACGCAAAAAGTTGCAATCTGGACTGCATTAGCGCACGCAAAACATCATAGGCTAGTGCACGCTAACGGGAAGTCATCTGCATATCAGCCAAGTTCGAAGTTACCTGAAGTGAAGTCATCTGATGAGGATAGCGCACGCTACACCTTATATTTAACGCACACTATCGAGCCAATATTACCGTTGTGAAGAGATTCAAACACAGAATGACGTATGCACTGAAGTAATCTTAGCGCACGCAAGAGGTGATATTTAGCGCACGCTAAATATCAGTTTGAATTAAGACAATCAATCCGTTGGGGAGAATTTGCTACAAGTCAAAAAGCATTAACGGATATATGACGCATGCAATGATTCAAGATTAGCGCACACTACAGAAGGAGTATTAGCGCACGCTAACAGTCAGAGACAGTAGCCACTGGACTGAAATTGGAAAGATGTTAACGTACGTAACAGTACATAACGTACACTAAGGCAAAAACATGCGATAGCGCACACTAAGGAAAGGAGCCTAGCGTACATTGATCACTTATTCATATTGATATTATTGTTGTTGCAATATTGAGCTTATATTGTTAGTTTGAGTGTTTATACATTCAACATTATACGCGAGAGGTAAAAGAAAAGATACGATTGGATTCGGTGTTATTAGGATCAAGGATCCGGCATTATTAGAATCGCAATCGCTATCTTCGTGAGGTTTATCTAGTACCGATAGAAATATAGAGAGGTTGATTCCTTGTCCTACGTAAAGGAAAACCGTTTAACTTGGACCGACGAAAATACAAGTACGAGTGGTTTATCACGGACCAATAGAAGATGTGATTGTAATGGTAATCCCTCGACCGATAGAAGAGAGGTGCAGTGGTTTTGATCTTATTCCTATGGAAAAAGATACATCGAGAGAGGATGTAGGCTTCGTTAATAGCCGAACCTCTATAAATCCTCGTGTGATTTATTTTTCGCAATTTATTTACGCTTCCGCACAAACGGCACAAATATCTATTTTATACCAACACATATATCATTTTAATCAAATTAAATCCAAGTTAAAATGTGGGAGAATAATTTCCTGAAATACACAGAAAAACAAGCCCGGAACAGGTCCGGAAGGGGCGTGGAATGTAGTCTCGACAACCCTGACTGCACGACAGGTCAAGGGACATACCTGGACCATGGTCCATATGGCTAGACCGCACGTCAGCCCCTTGTGGTCCAGTTTCGGGGCCGTTCAACGGCAATCCAGGGCTTGATTTTCGACCGGATATCCAATATCAATATTTTTCGACTTTCATATCTTTAATATAAATCATATTTCCAAGAAAATAAAGATTTATATTTAGATATAGATTTACGAAAAATATAACTACAATGAACAATCGAACATATACCACGATTATAACATTAAATGACTCCAAATCATTAACCATTCAATCAAGCATTCCAAATACTATATATCATATATGCGATCGCAAGACCTCGCTCCAACACCACTGTTGGGATTCGTTGCCTAAAACAAAGGCACAACGGAAGCAATTTACGAAAATAAGTTCGATCCGAATCCCTTAAGAGGATTGATTCAAGCAATGTATATAAGAATATAAAACAAATCAAAGTAAGATTCAAAATCATACTGTTGAAGTCCTTTGATTGAATGTTTAGGTTGATGATGTTTGCCACGAATCCGATTCGTCAAAGCTTTTGATATCCCGAGCACCAAAAAGACCGTACCTCTACTTGCCATGCGCCGGAAGTTGACCAGAATAACACCCACCTTATTATCCTCCAAGGATACGGCTAGAATAAGATGGAGAGGCTATATGATTTGATATATATACTCTAAGTATAGTAATTAATATAATCTCTCTTGAATTTTTTACTAACACTCCAAGTGTTATATATCTTTTTTCTTTACTCTTCCTTAAGAGCACTTAAGAATGAACAAGATGAAGATGTTGAAAAACAATCTCTCTCTCTCTCCTCTTCAATTTGGACGTGAATCATTGTGTAGAGAGGAGGTGAGTTGGTGTTTATTTATTCATCATCTTTTTCTTATTCAAAGTCCACCCTCAATTGTTAAATCCTCCCACATGCCAACTATATGTTACTCCAAGTCTAGTCTTCCTCCAATTAAGGG
The DNA here is from genome assembly GCA_033398695.1 of Orobanche coerulescens. Classification (NCBI taxonomy): domain Eukaryota; kingdom Viridiplantae; phylum Streptophyta; class Magnoliopsida; order Lamiales; family Orobanchaceae; genus Orobanche; species Orobanche coerulescens. The sequence continues at coordinate 76,223,293 of CM065810.1, read as the reverse complement.
AAAGACAAAAGAGAGGTGGGAGGAAAGGGGGGTGGGGTGGAGTGGGGTGGGTGGGTGGGGGGGCATCTAGAAGCAAGAAGGAGTTCGATTCGTTTTGTACTCCTGTGTGTTCAGTTCGATAGATATACTCCATCCTGTTTCAACGTGTCTGCATTAATTAATCCAATTAATTATTTATACAGAATATTATAATTAATTTCTCCAAAAAATAATTATATATGAATTAAATTAATTACCCAGTAATTTATTTAATTCATTAGGCCTTAAATTAATTTATCCCATAAATTAATCTATTCAATAAATTAATTTAGACATCTAATATCCCAAAACTGATTAGACATCCCGTGTCCAATAAATTAGATATCCAATATCTAATATTCATAAAGAGAGGATAAGCTCGATTTATTCCGTCGTCTATCCTAATGCACGACTCGGTAGGTCCGTCTCATTTAGCAATAAGAGGAACCAAAGAGTGATAGCACCAGCTAGCCAGTCCCGTGACCTATACTGTAACCTAACTGAGAACGAATGATTGGGGATCATTCCAAAATATTTCTGCCGTGAACACCAGTATACATATAAACCCTTTTTTCAAATGTCACGATCAAGTTATAGAGCCAGGGTCAGTAATACCCTATCTGTACTTGACACTATACATGAGTTAATACAAATCGAGATCACTGAGCTCTTGTGTATCTAATACAACTAGATCCAATGCTTTGGCCAAAGACTTATGATCTCATTTACCAATAACTGCATAGGACATATACCTGTTCACTTCCAGGAGAAATAATCCTATCTTGGTATTTAGTAGAACCTGCTACTTGCCCGTCAAGATGCACGTCGAAGTTGACCCCTACCTTTCGGTTTTACGGGTTGAACTACTCCGGTGCAAATCTTAACGTCACAAGCACATCCCTACTAAATCCTCAAGTCGGAGGTTCACGAATACCTATCACAACCTTTCAGTTCCGTCATTGACTGTCCCGTAGTGAAATCCGTGTGATGAATCGAAGGTGAGTCGGTTCGAGTATGCTAATCTCATTAGCATACCTATAACGTATGCTTCCACTAACCATTAGTGATGATAGGCAATCTCCAAGTCAAAGCACACGTTATATAAGTCTTCACATAAACTTAACACCCAGTGAAGTTTCATCGACTTGCGAATGATTAAGTATTTGAGCTACAAACCTTTCTAGTGCCGATCCCCTTATACAATAAGGAGTGGAATGTTTTGCTCTCAAATACACAGACTAGTTTCTATCAATACATTTAGGATTTAGGAATGCCAGTGACTACCAGTAAATAAAGAAACATACAAGTGCCTTTTATAATAATTTACATAATATCAACTACAATGTCCTCATTCTATCATCCTATGAGTGGCATTCGAGGGCATACTCCTAACAATCTCAACATATGGGCTCCCGAGATAAATGCCGTTGAGAGATCCCCAAGGAAATTACCTAGAGAAAAGGGGACAACTAGACCCAGACAGTCGGAGGACTGCCCTGGACAGGGGCCAGATGCAGAAGGTTCCAGGACCATTCAGGCCGCCGATATGGAGATCAACTTGGATGCAAACTGGATAGTAGGCCTGGAAAAGAGCCCGCCATGGAGGAAGACCCTATCGACCCGCAGTTTCAAGAACCGAAGAAGAAAATTCGCCACGCCGAACCCATGGAAAAGCTAGATCAAGTCAGCGTAGACGATGCTAACCCCGTACATCAACTTGGGATCGGTCATAACCTACATGAATCAATCCATTCCGAGCTAATCTCCCACCTAAGATAGAATATGGATGTCTTCGCATGGACCCATTCGGACATACAGCGAATCAACCCAAAACTTGCCTGGCACGGGCTAAATATTGACCCCAGCTCAAAGTCAATCGTACAAAAGCGAAGGAAGTTGGGACCTAAGAGGCAGAGGGTGTTCGAATAAGAAGTGAGAAGCTACTCGATAATAAATTTATCCAAGAGGCCATATATCCGACTTGGGTGGCCAACCTAGTCCTGGTTAAGAAGCCGACCGGACTATGGAGGCTCTGTAGTGACTTCTACGATTTGAATAAGGCCTGCCCGAAAGATAGATATCCCCTGCCCCATATTGACTACATGATTGACGCGATGGCTGGCCACGAGATGATGTGTTTTATGGATGCGTACTTAGAGTACAACCAGATGAGGATGCATCTTACTGGTGAGCAGAACACCTCGTTCTACTCGGTCTGTGGCCTATACTGCTACCGTATGATGCCCTTAGGACTCAAAAATGCCAGCACAACTGATGAACAAATTAAATACTCGCAAGTGTACGAATCGCTTTTGTAGGTAGCGACAAGTAACTCCGAGGTCGATCTCACAAGGAGTTGGAAATGGTTTGAAGTTTGATAATGTTCGTCAAATAGTCGAATAAACAAAAGTAAAGTAAAGTAAAATACACCAAAGATTTGATAGAATAACAATCACAATGCGAAAAATTAAAATAAACGAAACGTTAATAACACCGAATTAAAGGTTGGATAAATGTGAAATTACAATTATGAGAATGATATGGGAGTTTAGAATCACCGACACACACGTAATAAATTATTAGTTCCGATACACAAAGAATTAAGATTTGGAATTATCGATTGCTCACGATTAAAAAGAATCCGTTTGATGGCGGTAATCCTAAAAATCACGATTGTTCTTATCGAAAATAAGAGATACTCCTTTGATGGGGACGAATCTCTACTAAAAATTGACTAGCTAATACCTTTGATGGGGTAATTCGCTAAAATATCGCAGAAAAAGGTTTAGAACATTCACAATCACATCTATCGGGTCGTTTGATGGCGAACACCGACAAAAACCCTCGATTTTAAAATAATAACAACTATGAAATAGGTTTAATGATCTAAATCAAAAGTTCTTAAACAAAGAACAAACAAGGAGGAACAATCCCAAACTTTACCCGGAAAATCAATAGGAACTAACAATCGATAATATGTGTGTGGCTCAATCTAAAAATCCATATGAAATGATTAGCTACTCATGATTATTTCAACAATAATAATAGAAATTATAAAATAAAATATGGTAGAAACTTCCCTTGTAAAAGCCGATATTGAATTCCCGATGAAGGTCTGATGATCTTCCTTTAAGAACTCACAACAAAATCATACAAGGATTTTTTATTCACTCACAAAATGTATTCTTCCTCAAAATGAAAATACAAAGAAGATGATGAAAACTCTCTTTTTTCTCTCTATTTTGGTGTTTTTCTCCCTAAATCTTGTGTTTTTCACACACAATATCCACACAAGATCAGAATATTCTTTTCTAAGGTCTCCAATACCTTTTTTATAAGCCAAAAGACCAAGAAAAGTGCTCCAAATCGTGTAAAATGTCAAAAAAATGGACTTTGCACCGAAAAGTTACCCGACAGTGTCCAAGTGTCCCAAAAAATGCAAAAACTCTCTGGACAGCAGACCCGTCCGTGTCCAAGTATCCCAGAAAATGCAAAAACTCTCTCGACAGCAGACCCGGCCGTGTCTGGACTGTGAAGTCGTGGTCTAGAAGCCATATCTCCCTCAATTCCCCTCGGAATTTAGCGTATGATATATCGTTGAGAAGCTGATTTCATGAGGAATCCATATATATATATAGAACTCATCCTTATTCGAAGTAATGAATCTGAAAATTAGAAAATACGACAGGTAGTGCTTCAATCTTCATCATTTTAGGCCTCGTTCTCGCTCTTGATCGTCATAAACTCCAATATCGGCAATAAAAGCGCATATTTCACCACAATCTTCGTCCGGATACCTACAAGAAAAAAACATAACATACCACGCGTAAAAAGAGCAAAAAAACTAGAAAACAAATGAAAGTATGACTCGATAGAACAAAATAAGACGATCAAAAATCGACTCATTAAATCCCCCCAAAGCTAAACTTTGCTTGTCCCCAAGCAAAAATAAATAAAACACACGACAAAGAAAATGAGAAGGATTGAATAATCAAGTTAATCATCGGGTATACATACAATCAATCGAGAATGTAAAAGTATCGTGAAGTCTCGTAATTCATCATGGAAGCGTAAACTCACAAATGAGTGGAAAGCAATGGCACTTGATCGATCATGCAAAAAAACAAGTCTTAGTAGTCCCTCACTGAATTATATCGATTCACTCATCTCTCAAGTGTTTAAATTGGTCAATACTCTCAGCTCGATTCGAATGGAAAGTTCTACTATATGCTTGCACTTCTTCTCTTTATCAATCGCATCAATATTCACAAAACACGAATCATAAGGTCTTACTTTTGGTTGTAACGGGGCTGTGGCTCAGGTTGGAAAAATTTGGCTAGTAGTTACAAGTTCAATCCAAGTAGAGCATATACGATCCTCACATATATGAAATAAACACTCAAAGCAAGATCGATTATTCTACTTCAATTCTCCCGAATATATATCTCTTTTTTTTCTAGGCCTTGTTAAGCGCAATTCTTATGATATTGGCCTATTTCTCACAACCCAACAACTTACCTATTGTTTTTCTTAGGCTCACTCCTCTCCTCCCCTATCTTTTCTATCCCATTATTATTATTATTAGGATCGCCCCATATTTTTTTTGTGGGGCTTATTATTTTCAGGAGAACGGGAGAGAAGATTTTTTTTCCTTCTATACACCACAAACTTTGCACACCTTCATTTTTCAAATATACCCTCTCATGCTCTTACGTGGACCAATACTTGGGTATGTTATGGCTTTTGGATATGGAGGCATAAGATGCGGGTTTTTCGAACAAAATTACAGCTAAAGGCTCAACGGGTCTAGCCAATGATATTGATATGAAATGGTGAGTATTTTAAGGTAAGTAGGTTCAAGAAAAAAACATGGGTAGCCCTAATCATTTCTCGTGTATGTAAATATCAATATATCATCCGATAGAATCATGCAAGTTCTAAAGAATACAATCCATAAGAAGAGAAATCACATATGAAAGAATTTTATCGCTAAAAGCGAACAGTTCAATGAGGCACAAGAACTCACGGCTTTTGGACTACCATACTCATTTCTTACATGTCAAATCAAGTAACCAAAAATATACATTCACACGCAAGGTCAAACAATCAATTATATTTATAAAACTCTACAAGCCAAGTACAAACACGATTAATCATCCATATACCCAACAGTTAACAAGGTTATTATAATCCAACTACGACATCACGTAAGAAGAAAAAAAATAAAGAAAGGAAACAAACATCACGCAAACTAAACACAAATAAAAATCGAATAAGTTGCAACCCCCCAAACCTAAACCTTTGCTTGTCCCCAAGCAAAAAGATTAAGTCAGGAAAAATACGAAAATGCAAATTAAAAGGAAAGAAAATAAAACTACCGGATTAAAAAGCGTGGTTTTTGATCACGGGGCACCATGCTTTTGTGCTCGGGTCTCAACTTTCAATAGGCTAGGCTTCTTCCTCCCATAAATACCGTCCTATTAGATTACCTACACACGCCACAGACAAAAACAAAATTAATGCAATAATAATAATAATAATAATAAAAGCGATAAAAATTAAAAAAAAATCCCTTGGGTTGCCTCCCAAGCAGTGCTTTTTTATAGTCTTTAGCTCAACTTCTTCGAATTCTTCTATCCGGGATTAAATAGAAATGTGCCAGGTCCATCCACATAGCTCGTCATTTTTTGCTCGTTTTCCTTTGTCAGGATATGGATAGTGGTTCCATGGATTTCCATTGTGAGCGCTTTTGTCACCATTTAAATTTTCGTTATCATCGTCACCATGAAATGTCTTCCTTGAAGAATAAGTGACGTGATTTTTGTTGGTGATGTTTCTTCTATGTTTGGTATCACAAAATCCATCAGGGCTATCACCTCCCCGAAACCTAGTTGCGAGTATATTGATTTTTGTATTAAATTAATACTCGCTCCTAAGTTCACAGTGGGAACTTCTTTCTCCATGAAAATAACTTCCATGTCAAAGCTTTCTAGGTCCTCATTATTTATCACTTTACCGCTCCGAAGGGTGGTGATAGATTGAGACTGCTCGGGCTGACTTGGTATTTTCGCTCTTTCTTGTATGTGTGCATCGGCAGCGAGTTGCCCAATTTGAGTCTCCATTTTCTTCACCAAAGCTTCTAAAAATTCGAACCTTTTATTGTTCAGAGCTTGGTCTTCTTTGATTTCCTTAATGAATGCCATAATACTCTCCTCAAGAGAGTTCCTTTGCTGTGGAGGTGGTTCACTTTGCGTTGTTTGTTGGGCTCGATTTCCTTCGTTGTATTGGGCTTGGGCGCTTGTGTCATATGGCATCGGGTTGTTGTTTCTCCACGTGAAATTCGGATAGTTTCTTAGCCCATGATGATAAGTGTTCGGGAGTGGTGCGTTTCTTGCGTTTCCTCCATAATTATTTCTCCTCTCCTCCCACTCAGGCGTTTCTTCATTATGCCACATAGCCCAATAAGATTGCTCTGGTTCTTGCTCGCAGTCATAGCTATATGGTGAAACATTAGCTCCGTGCCCATTCATTCCATATGCATAACAAACTTTTCTTCGTTGATGTTCAAATTCTTTGAAATTATGATCATAATAACTCATTAAACAATCCCGATAACTGTAATTCCTCTCATAGTCCATGTTACAACGTGTTAGTCTTCTCGGGTGTGTTCCAACTATATAGCATTTGTTGATCAATGGTAGAAGTATATTCCCAACGATCTTCTACCGAGCGCTGCAATATCAAAGAGCTAGAACAAAATTTTTAGAGAATAAAGGAAACGAAAATAATAAAAACAAAGAAAATAAATAAATCAAAAATAAATAAATAATAATTACAGGCCAAAAACACGAAAAATAAATAGTTCAACTATTATTAAAACAAAATCAAAAATTAAACGCCAACTCCCCGGCAATGGCGCCAAAAACTTGATGAACAAATTAAATACTCACAAGTGTACGAATCGCTTTTGTAGGTAGCGACAAGTAACTCCGAGGTCGATCTCACAAGGAGTTGGAAATGGTTTGAAGTTTGATAATATTCGACAAATAGTCGAATAAACAAAAGTAAAGTAAAGTAAAATACACCAAAGATTTGATAGAATAACAATCACAATACGAAAAATTAAAATAAACGAAACGTTAATAACACCGAATTAAAGGTTGGATAATTGAGAGATTACAATTATGAGAATGATATGGGAGTTTAGAATCACCGACACATACGTAATCAATTATTAGTTCCGATACACAAAGAATTAAGATTTGGAATTATCGATTGCTCACGATTAAAAGGAATCCGTTTGATGGCGGTAATCCTAAAAATCACGATTGTTCTTATAGAAAATAAGAGATACTCCTTTGATGGGGACGAATCTACTAACAATCGACTAGCTAATACTTTTGATGGGGTAATTCGCTAAAAGATCGCGGAAAAAGGTTTAGAACATTCACAATCACTTCTATCGGGTCGTTTGATGGAGAGCACCGACAAAAACCCTCGATTTTAAAATAATAACAACTATGAAATAGGTTTGATGATCTAAATCAAAAGTTCTTAAATGAAGAACAAACAAGGCGGAACAATCCCAAACTTTACCCGGAAAATCAATAGGAACTAACAATCGATAACATGTGTGTGGCTCAATCTAAAACCCATATGAAATGATTAGCTACTCATGATTATTTCAACAATAATAAGAGAAATTGTAAAACAAAACATGGTAGAAACTTCCCTTGTAAAAGCCGATATTGAATTCCCGATGAAGGTTTGATGATCTTCCTATAAGAACTCACAACAAAATCATACAAGGATTTTTTATTCACTCACAAAATGTATTCTTCCTCAAAATGAAAATACAAAGAAGATGATGAAAACTCTCTTTTTCCTCCCTATTTTGGTGTTTTTCTCCCTAAATCTTGTGTTTTTCACACACAATATCCACACAAGATCAGCATATTCTTTTCTAAGGTCTCCAATACCTTTTTTATAAGCCAAAAGACCAAGAAAAGTGCTCCAAATCGTGTAAAACGTCAAAAAATGGATTTTGCACCGAAAAGTGACCCGACCATGTCCAAGTGTCCTAAAAAATGCAAAAACTCTCTGGACAGCAGACCCGGCCGTGTCCAAGTATCCCAGAAAATGCAAAAACTCTCTGGACAGCAGACTCGGCCGTGTCTGGACGGTGAAATCGTGGTCTAGAAGCCATATCTCCCTCAATTTACCTCTTAATTTAGCGTATGATATACCGTTACGAAGCTGATTTCATGAGGAATCCATACATATATAGAACACATCCTTATTCGAAGTAATGAATCTGTAAATTAGAAAATACGACAGGTAGTACTTCAATCTTCATCGTTTTAGGCCTCGTTCTCGCTCTTGATCGTCATAAACTCCAATATCGGCCATAAAAGTGCATATTTCACCACAGTCTTCATCCGGATACCTAAAAAATAAAAACATAACATACCACGCATAAAAAGAGCAAAAACACTCAAAAACAAACGAAAGTACGACTCGATAGAACAGAATGAGACGATCAAAAATCGACTCATCAACAACCTATCAACGCCTAGTAAATAAAATGTTTTGTAACTTGATAGGTCATACGATGGAAGTATATGTAGACGATATGTTTGTAAAATCTTTACATTCGGCCGACCATGTAAATGATCTGAATAAAATGTTTGCGATTTTACGCGAGTACAAGATGAGGTTAAACCCAAAGAAATGTTCATTCGGGGTAGGGTTAGGAAAATTCCTCGGCTACATGGTAAGACAAAGAGGAATTGAAGCTAATCCTAATAAAATTCGAGCAGTGATCGAACTTGTCCCCCGAATTCGGTCAAGAAGGTCCAAATCCTCATAGGCCAATTAGCCGCGCTGAGTCGTTTCATCTCCCGATCAACGGACAAATGTAAACCATTTATCGTGGCAATAAAAAAGAACAAGGGTTTCCAATGGACTGACCAATTCCAGAAGGCCCTAGAAGTAATCAAGAAAGTCTTGACCGAATCACTAATTTTGCAGCAGCCGACCCGCAAAGAGCCCTTGTACTTATACCTTGCTGTATACAACTCCGCTATTAGCACCGCCCTCATCCGAGAGGAGGGTTCGATAAAACAACCCATCTACTAAGTCATCCAAGTTCTTCACGACGCCGAACTCAAATACACTCCTATGGAAAAACTCGCCCATGCTCTTATTATGTCATCCCGTAAACTGAGGCCATACTTCTTCGAACACCAGATAGTCATCTTAACAAGCTATCCCTTGAAGCAAATCTCACACTGACCCGACATATTCGTCCGGATGATCAAATGGGCTGTCAAATTCGGACAGTTTTGATATAATCTTGGAATCAAATATGGCCACCAAAGGGCAAGTCCTCGCGAACTTCATTGCAAAATTTACCCCGACAATCATCCAGGAGAACAATTGACCTGAGAGATGGTCTCTCTGTATGGACAGATCATCTAACGCAGACTGATCAGGCCCGGATGTAGTGTTGGTCAGTCTCGATCAATGGTTATTCTGTTTGGCTGTCTACCTAGGCTTCCTGGCCACTAACAACAAGGATGAATGCGAAGCCCTCCTGGTCAGACTATTGATGGAGACTTCCTTGGGCCTCAACCCACCTCACCATTTTGAGCGATTCTCAGTTGGTAGTCAACTAGATCAACGGCGAGTATGAGACTAAAGAACCCAAACTAATCAAATATCTCCAACTGGCCCAAATCCAGCTACAGAATTTTTAAAATACCATACAACATGTTCCACGATCGGAGAATGTCCAAGCCGACTCTTTGGTAAGACTGACATCCAGCGCAAGATCAGAACACATGGAGGACATCAGTATCAGATATGATGCCTCGTCGGCCTTGGAGATGGCAGAAGTCCAAACACCCGACCAAACGGAACCACAAGGATGGATGTACCCCATAATTCATACCTCCAAAACGCCGTATTACTTGAAGACCGAGCCCAAGATCGAACTATCGGAACTCAATCCACTCGATTTTCCATATTGGATGACACCTTATACAAGTGAGGCTATTAGTCTCACTACTGAGGTGCCTATCCGAGTCTGAGTCGGGCTATGCCCTAAGAGAGGTACATGAGGGTATATGTGGCAACCACTCAGGAGGTCAAGCGCTCACCTTTAAGCTGATCTGACAAGGATATTACTGGCCAAGTCTCAAAAAGGACGCCATCGCGCTCGTTCGAAAATATGTTCGGTGCCAAATCATCGCCCCCCCCAAATCAGATCACCACCGAAAACTCTCACTTTAGTATATTTCCCGTGGCCATTTGCTAAATGGGGGATTGCCCTGATTGGCCCCCTGCCTAAAGGGCGGGGAGGTGTGCAGTATGCTATAGTCATAGTCGGTTATTTTACAAGATGGGCAGAGGCCGAACCCATGGCACGGAAGATCGAGCAGAAAATAGTCGATTTCATTTGGAAATCCCTCATTTGTCGTTTTGGGATTTCTTAGTCCATCGTCTCTGACAATGCTAAGCAATTTGATAACAAGAAATTCCAGACATTTTGTGATGGCCTACGCATACGAAATAACTTATCCATGCTATACTACCCACAATCCACTGGACAAGTCGAGGCGGTCAACAAAATCATCAAACAACACCTCAAGACACGCCTCTAAAAACTTAAAGGATCATGGCCGGAAGAACTTCCCGGAGCTTTATGGACTTATAGGACAATACATCGGTCCGCCACTGGAGAAACACCCTTCTCCTTGGCTTTCGGCACTGATACCATCATCCCAATCGAGATCGGGGCACCTATCTATCGAGTGGCCCATTTCGGGGAACAAGATAACGACTTGGCAATCCAAGTAAACATGGGCCTTATCGCAGAAAAATAGGCCCAAGCAGAAATGCAAAAATGTTGTTTATAAAAGAAAATGCGAGCATTACTACAACTCGAAAGGGCCACGAGGCGCTTCCAGGTCGGAGACCTGGTCCTAAAACGAGCATTATGTAATACCTGAGATTTTTGCTTCTGGTTGTGTTGAATTTTCTTCTACCATTTAGTGGATTGTATATTGTTCGTGCTTATATGATCGTGTGCCATGTCGTGTCACATGTTTTGCAACTTGGTTGTTAGTTTTGGACGTTGGCGTTTTACCATGTGTTGCATGATTATCGTTCCATTGAGGAGTATCGTTGTCGTGATGAGTTTTGATGTGATCTTACTGCCTGTGCAGTAGGAATAGTGCACGCTACGTGAAGGGATAGGGCGCACTACTAGGGCATTGCTAGCGCACGCTAACTGGAGGTGTAGAATCGATGCAGAAGCTACTACCTTAGATTTGGAAGTTGATAGCGCACGCTATGTAGTTGGATATCGCGTGCTAAGGTGCATCAGTAGCGCACGCTATGGTGAGGATATCGCACCCAAACTGGTGGTTTTGGGGCAGTCCAGAATCTACTGGACTGGATTGAAGGATTCGTTAGCTCGCTACTGGTGTGGTTAGCGCACGTTAATCTGTCTGGTATATAAACTGGACAACAGACTTTTTTTCTCATTTCCCTTCATTTCTTCTTCTCTCCGCGGGTTTGAGACGAGGGCGATTAAGGTTCGAGTTCTTGGCCGATTTTGTTCCATCCAAGGGTGTTTTGGAGACTCTTAGGTGATTATAACATCATCTAATCCGTTGTTCTTTGTTGGATCGAGGTATTTTCCAATTTTTCCTTGAATTGACCTGTTTGGAGATTTGTTCTTGATTTCGATTCTAGCCCAATTTTGATGAATCGATTGGTGTTATACGACATTATTAATCGTGTTCTATGGATTGTATATCCGTATTTCGAGTTTTTTAACTCGAATGATGAGTTGAGTGTTCTTGGGGACTATTGAACATTTAATATTTGATTAAATGTTCGAATGAGTTTTCCTTCGATAGTTTGATGTGATCTCCATTTTTATTGGTCTGGATCCTCGTTGTGATCGAGTTTTTGTTGTTTCTTCAGAGGTTGTATGGTTTGAGGCACTTCGGTCGAGCGGTGTTCGTCGGAGTATTTGCTTGCCGATTCTGAGGCAAGTATCTTGCTTATATGACTTGTTTCTTGTGACTAGAAATCACATGTTGGGTTTGTGATGATTTGTTTACCTTTATAAACATGGTTCGTGTGAGTTGTTTATGTGTTACGTGTTATGAAGGCTTGGTAATGACTTTGATATTTTGGTATATATATCGTGTGTTGTGTTATGTGTGCAGGATTGTGATAATCGTGTTGCTTTGGTTGTGCACATGGTCATGCAATGTATTACGTATTGATCATGAGTTATGCGGGTTGTGTGACATTGATGATGAGTGCTTAGATTGTGGAGATTGTGTTATGTGCGCATAATGTGTGATTTCGTGGTGATCAATGTAATTGATTGACCATGTTCATTGTTGATGGAATATGAACGTGAATGTTATGTGTTGTAATGCTAAGTCCACTCGTGTGGGTTCGACGGGACCTACGAGGATTCACGGTAGTTGACCATGGGATCGGAACTTGGTATGTGGCGCTGTGGTCCAATCGTGCAGGTCTGACGTGGCCTACGATGACACATGACATAAGATCATGGGGTCAGGAAACAGTACGTCCAATCGTGTGGGTTCGACGAGGCCTACAGTGACTCACGACAGTGGATCGCAAAGTCGGGATTAGTAAATGTCACTGATGTGTTTGACTAAGACCATGTGTGTTGTTGAACCTACGGTGACTCGTGACAGTGGATCCCGGAGTCGAGATTAATATTTGTGATTATTGTGTTTGGTTAAGACCGTGTGGGTTGTTCAACCTATGGTGACTCGTGACAGTGGATCACAAAGTTGAGATTGATATTTGTGATTATTGTGTTTGCTTAATACCATGTGGGTTGTTGAATCTACGGTGACTCGTGATGGTGGATCACGGAGTCGAGGTCATGTTTTGATAAACAAAGTTTTTGAAGGAAAGCTTTTTGAAAATGGAATGGTTGGGCTAAGACCCAAGTGTATTGTGGAAATATTTTCATATTGTAAGAACTAATCAGATTTGGGTTAAGACCCTAACGTTTTGTAATGATTTTGGCAAACTTATGACATGAGTTCCTAATAATTTTGATAAACTTAGGATACGAGTTCCTAATGAGTGATTTTGACAAACTTAAGACTCGAGGTCCTAAAAGCTTTGTGTTTCTAAAACTCCCGAGATGACAGTTTACTTTCCAAGGACTCCACTTGTGTTGTTTTCTAGACTACTAAAACCTGTCGGGAAATACTTGGTGAATGATTTTCCTTATCTGATTTGTGATTGTTGTATGCTCGGACTCTGACAATGATGACTTACAAGCCGGTATGAGGATCAGTCGCGAAGAGGTAAGGGAAGGAGATATGGCTCGTATGCAAGACCAACAGGGTCACGGGACTTCCGAGAGACATCAGTCCCCTACCCCGCAACAGGAAGCTGTTCAAGACAAAATACAGGAGGAATCACTCATTCCTGTTTCTCACGAACAGCAAGCAGTTCCTGAACAGGCAGCCCAGCCTATCTCCGACCATGAAGATGCAGCCCGCGCCATTCGCTAAGACGAATTAGTCCCTCTTTCGGAGCAGGCGGAAGCTGAGAGTCGACAGGAGGATTCAGTCCCTCCTATACTTACGACTTCTAATGTTCATTCTAAATAGGAGGAATCAGTCCCTCCTGTCGCCGAGACTGAACCAACAGCACCCTCTGTTATTCCCGATTAAGGTGCCCCTGCATTTCCCATCTCAGTGAGCTCTAAATCTGGTTCCGATGAAGGTTTCTTGCAAGAAGAAAGACCACGATGCCCTCGTCACAATGTGGTTCTCCGTCAACTCAAAGAATCGGAGGATTCTAAAATCGCGCACCCTAGCTCCCCGCGCACCGAGGCCCGTATTGAGCAACTCCATGCAATCAGCCGACAGAAAGTATTCATGCAGGATGCAGTGAAGCCACTGTATGATGTTGGTAAAGAACTTTATTGGATGCGAGAGACTGTCCAGGATGAGCTCCCCAAGTTGAAATCTGCTATTAATGACGTTGAGGACGCGTTCCGCATGATGCCTACAGCATTATGGCAGGCGATCAATCAACTAAAACAGCATCAAGAGAAGATCATTCGGCAAGAACAGGAGAAGCTCAGAATCGTCGAAGCCAAAACGGTTGCTGCCCTTAAAGAGATCAGAACCAAACTGACAGACCACGATCAAAAGATACACAGTATGTCTCTGGTGCTCGAGACTCTAGTTGATAAAATCAATTCTCTAGAGACCAAACAGGACAATGCAATGAAAATCCTACACGAGATTCATTCTAAGGTGTCAGATATTGATGATGCCAAAAAGGTGGAGAAGCTAGAGGGGCTGGAAGAAGATGTAGGATGGAGAGAGAGAGATATGGAATCAGCATTGGATGAAAGTGTTGCTGCTACAATAGGCCGTCTGGCCTTACCTACAAGAGGATATAGGGTATCTAGTTCTCGACTGGAGTTCCATGATCCTAACTTTCCTTGGAAGAACAACGTGCAAAAGCCATCCAATATCCCGCTGCCCACTATAACCGACAGCCTACAGCTGATGAAGTAAAGAAATGGAGGAAAAATGAACTGATGAGATACTTCATTAAACTCATCAGGGAGTCTACCCTGTTCAACAAGTTCAAAACGCTAATAGATGCTGCAGATGAATTCTCGAGGATGTTAGTAGAAGGAAAGCTTCCTATGCAATTGCTGATGAAATCCAGGCACCAAAAGGTCGACTGGATACTTTCTTACGATCAATCCTCAGAAGGAAGAGCTATCTATCGGGATCAAGGCAAGGATTCCCTAGTCAATTGGTGGAAAGGGACCGAAAATGATCCTGACAGGAGACCTTGGAGGCATATTACAGGAATTAGCTTGTCTACCCCTTCTTGCTGTGTTTGTTCTATAGGCTTATCTTTGCAGTATGTACTTTTTCTGTATCTTTATCTTTTCAAGCACTTGTAGTTTTCTGTGATTATCAATAAGATTTATTTTTTTTGAAAGATTACAGCTCGTAATCTACGCTTACTGTATTACTGTTTGATTACGAATTTACTTGCTGTAAACAAACAAGTATAAAACTTGTTGTCTTAAAGCCGTAAGAACTTGTATGCGACCAGTTCATAGGTTAAGTTGTGTTCAACCTAGATAAACTCTGTAAGATTGAGCCTGCGCGCCAATCATAAGTTTAAGTTGTAATACACAGCCCTGTAGATGTTTTCAATTTCTTAGAACTTGCGTGCGAGCAGTTCACATTTTTAGACTAAGTACTGCAGAGCAGATCATTCAACGGAAGACCTAGAGACAGCCTCTCTATATCAAGAAGATATCTTGAGGAAGTTTTGGCATTATCAAAAAGGGGGAAATTGTTGGGATAAACAATCCTGTTTTGATAATTGCGAACATACAACAAAGAAGTCGAAAGAGTCAAAAATATCGCTAAGTATGGAAGCTGTCTAGAAACTCCATACAGCCCGTCCATAAATCCCTTGAAGATCTTCTACAATCCATCCTATAGTGCCTACAACTTACAGAAAAGAGTCAATGCGTTGGATACAGCATACATGCTGAGTGTTTTTCTTAGGAAAAGTAAAACACATCTAATAGGACTGATTAACGAAAGCTTTAAACCGTTGTGAATACACTTTGTTTATTTATAAAGTATTCATGATTAAAGCAGAATTTATTGCTGATGGGATAACATTTAATGCAACCGAAGTGAGACAAGTCCGAACGCGCTGAAGAGCATTTAATGCAAAGTCAAAAGAATGTCTGAAGCATTAAATGCGATTTGCTTTAATTTAAATATTCAGCAAAGCCGCCAATCATAGACGTCAACATCTCACCAACCAGCAATGACTACATTTATAATGGTTACATTTTGAAAGGTTATAAATAGCCCCAAGCAAGAGGACTTCAAACACATGATACATTCATACTTGCGCATAATCTGACAAGATTCTGACAATCTAGCTATATCAAGAGCAAGTATATTTCGCAAGCATACAACAAGTATCTACAGCGAAGAAATATACTAAGTCCTCTACGAGAACAGCACAGCCTACAGCGAACGTGTATCAAAGATCAAGTTGTTGTTCAGAGTGTTCTACCCTTTACCGCTGAGATTATCATTAGCCCTGTGTGGACTAAATATCCTTGCGTATTCCAACCTGTGTGGGAAGATTAGCATTATATACATAGCTTCAAACTGTGCGTGAAGAAGCGATTCAAGAAAGAATGAAGCCAATCCATGTGAAAGGCATAAGCTTCAGTCCCTGTATCAATCTGTGTGAACGATACAGAGACATGTTTAGTTAAAGTCATATAGTTGTGTACGTAATGATTTTAATAAACTATTTACTCCTGTGTGGAGGACCAGTGGACATAGATGGGTTTACCTCTAACCATTTTAAATTATGTTATTTACCTTATGTCTTTATTGTTTTCATAATTGTGATTTATTCAAGTATACATTATAAAATCCTGTACGCATCAAGCTAACAGGAGAGTACCGAGTTACTGTATTTACGGCAACTCACTTAAACAAACTTCCGCTACGCAACAAACTTCGAAAAACATGCAGCTTATTGTACTATCACATTCTACGCTGTTTATTGTATACTTAGTGACCAACAATAGATACAAATGTCACACCATTTACCTTCACTATTGAATAAACTCTAGATATAACAGGCTTCATCGAAAGAAGCATCAATTCACGTGACCAAATCGGGTGGCCATCACTTTTATGTGCGTCATCTGGATAATAATTAAGGTGAATGTCAAAATTAAGTAAATTATGTAAGAAATTTAAGTAAACAATAATTAAACACTTACCTATTGTTCGAAAATATTCAAAAAATGTTTAATTGTGGAATTTAATGTCTCCATTAACAGCATCACATGAAAGGTGAATGGATCATGGGTGAGGTATGAGATTAAAAAAACTCAGCGGGAAGATCATCTCAAATTTTCATAAGATATAAACGATCTCCTTTTGCATGAGCCGGAGATCTGACTTCCTTACTTCCCCAGTGCATAACTTTTGAAAGAACATGGATAATGATACACAAGGCTCGACCACCTGTTTGGATAAGTATGGTCAAATAAACACAGGAAATAAGCATTGTTAGAGGATATGGCAATCATAGATCTTCAGTCCAGTTAACTTGTTCTCCTTTAAGTTAACAAATCTTCCTATATGTCCAGCATATTTCCAACTTGTCTTTCAGGAGTTGCCGCTACTATATTAGGATGGTTTCTCAAATGCCCATAATCATACTCATTCAGCACCGACTAAAATTTCCTCACTAGTCCACTCCCGTGGTGGATCACCAACCTCTTCAGTCCCATCAAATGCTGTAGCATCTGTACTCCATATATACATCCTCTCAAGCCATAGACGGTGACGCATTCTGATAACCTTCCCACAGTAATACCTTGCGCAGTCAGCATTCAAGCATATTGGACATCTATATCCACTAATAACAGATCCGGACAGCATCTCGTATGTAGGAAAATCACTGATGGTACCAGTACATAGAGCATGTAAGTAGAACATCTCATGTGAGTAACTGTCGTACGTCGGATAACCTTGCTCCCACAACAACTTCATCTCCTCTATCAAAGGACACAAATAAACATCAATACACTTTCCTGGATATTCAAGGCCAGGTACTAAGAGAGTCAACATATTATACTCCTTCTTCATGCACATCCATGTAGTAAGGAACCATTACCACCGGCCATGTTGCTAAAAGGGTTGAATCCATCACATGCAAGCTCGAGTATTACATCTCGGACATCTGATACAAACTTTGGACTCTCCCTATCTATATGATTCCAAGCCTCTCCATCAGAAGGGTGTATCATAGTATCCTCATCATTAACGTGAGGCTCGGCGTGCCATCTAATCGCCTTGGCTGTGTGAAGAGACATGAAAAGCCTCTCCAATCTATCATTCAGAGGGAAATTCTAAAGAACCTTCATAGCTTTCTCTTTACCAGAAGGAGTGAACTTATACCTCTCTGTTACATATCGGACATCTCTTTAGGTCTTTATTAGGCCTTCCCCAAAATAAAGCACAACCATATATGCATACGTAGATCTTGATATACGATGGCCCAAGACCTTTTATGATACATCTCATTTTACTGTGATTACTAAGAAGATGATGACCTTCTGGGAGCATTTTTCCTGTAAGTTTCAAGTAATCATCCGCAACTCTAATCGAGGTTTGTTGTCCACCTTGACTCTCATAATCTCTATGACACTATCAAAAACCGTCATGTGACTCCCATACAACATTAAGTGTAAAACGGTACATATCGCTGCGACATTTACATTTATTGGATGGACAATAATGAATTATACTATCACTATCATGCTCCTTCATAAATCGAATAAACCCTCTCATTCCATCTATGACTCTTGGATCCCATTTTTGTAGAACAATCCGATTTTTATCCATCTTATAACAAAAATAACAACAATATTACACAATCATAATTCGTATTTATCAAGAACATATAAAAATTACGACTACAATCATCATAGTTCGAATTCAAGATGTCCAATCCATATTTATAAATATTATTCAAAAAAACAATATTTGATCATATAATCATCGCTATATATATATATATATATGTATGTTATACATACACCAAGAAATCTTCAAGAAAACAAATTAATTTTTAAACATGTTCATAATCATCAAAACGAATATATTATATGGATAATATAATTATACTTGATATCAAAGTTCAATAAACATACCTTCAATATGATTTCTTCAATGATCAAACGAGAGAAAATTATTGTTTTTCGTGTTCTTGTTGCGTAATTTCTGAGTGTTGTAAATATTATGTTGAAGTGTGAGATGGTGATATATTCTGCACAAAAAATACGTAAGACTTGTCGTCGGCTAAAGTATGGTATTCGTCGGCTAAACATTACAAAGTCGTCAGCTAAAGTCTCCTAGTCGTCGGCTAAACTACACAACTTTAGCCGACGACTAGCAGGACTTTAGCAAATGACTAAAAGCAAAGTCGTTGGCTAAATTATTTTAGCCGACAATACTCTAGCCGTCAGCTAAACTTGCGGATTTTAGCCGACGACTCCGGTCGACCGTCGGCTGTTCTCCGGCCAGTCGTCGGCTAAAGTAGTAATTTGGGTAGTGATATGAGTATTTAGAAAGCTTAAGAATTAAATTATATTACATTTATATATTTAATCAAATTATATATACATAAATATATATTCCTTTATAGATTTAACTAAATATATATACATAAATATAAATATATTATATTCATTTATAGATTTAACTACATATATATATATGTTAATATAATTTAAAATCATTAATGTATATAATAATATAAAATTTATGTGATTTAATAAGAATATATTATTTTCTAAATTTATCAAAATATTAATTTATTACAGGGCCCAAGTCAAAACTGTTTAATCAACTTAATAATTAATTTAGAGATTTTACTGTATTTTGTGTCCCGTTAGCAAGGGGCCAAGGGCATGGCGGCATGCTTGACTGTTTTTTTGTTTTTAATAAATTCACTAATAAATTACAAATCATTATAAATTACTATATTAATACTGTTTGAAGCCCAATAATCGTATATATACAAAATAGGCTAATCATATTTCTCTATAATATTTTCAGGGTATATTATATTTAACATATAATTCATATTTATATTAATTTAATTTTCGAAGTTAAATAATTTAATCAAAAAAGTCGACAAGATAGTCGATAGAATATAAAAGTGCGAATAGCTTGTCTTGTCCTTTTACATATAACATTATTCTTTTTTGCCCAAAGTTTAGCATCAGCTCTTTTGATACCCAAATTATCGGAATTGACCTTTACTCGAATGAATTCGAGTCATATAATGTACTTTCAAGTAACAAAATTTCGAGTGAATTTGCAAAAATATACGAAGAAGTCATTTCGAGTTACTAGAAGGAATTCGAGTTACCTGAAGAAGTCATTCGGGTTACTCCAATAGGAATTCGAGTTAACCGAAAAAGTCATACGGGTTACTCGAATAAAAGAGTTACTCAAATTCAGCATTCGTGTTACTCGACGGCACATTCGTGTTACTCGACGGCGAATTCGTGTTACTCGACGGTGAATTCGTGTTACTCGAGTGGTGCATTCGTGTTACTCGACGGCGCATTCGTGTTACTCGACCGGCGCATTCATGTTACTCGATTTTGTATTCGTGTTACCCGGATGGTAGTCTTCCCTCAATATTGTATATTTTTATAAGTTGACTCGAAATTTTGTTACTCGAAAGTACAATATATGACACGAATGCATTCGAGTAAAAGTCAAAGCCGACAATTTGTTTGTCAAAAGAGTTGGTGTTAAACTTGAGACAAAAAAAATAATACTATATGTAGAAGGCCAGTTCAAGTTTTTTCTCAATATAAAACCTCGAAATGAAATAGTCACTGAGAGAATAAAGTGAGGTGATTTCAAGATGAGTAAATGATAAATCAACCTAAACAAACCAACTTGAAGTCAAGGGCTTATAAACAAGCCATTATCAATAGTAACATTTATTAAATTTTCTCTGTTAGGTAGCATCTACAAGAGGTAGCCAGTGGGCCGGGTCGTCCCAGCCCAGCTCGGATTTTCTAGGCCCATGGGCCGACCGGGCCAGCTCAGCCTGGGACCGAGCCCAGCCCCTGGCTGCCAGGATGGTCCCGATCCTGGACTCTCCAGTCCAGGCCTAGCCCAGCCCGGCCCACCTCCGAACCCAGACCGGCCCGGCCCCACCCGTAGCCCACCCCCCGTCCACCCCAAACCCACCCTTAAATTTCAAAAAATAATCTAATTTTTTCAAATTAAGTCCAAGTCCAATTTTTTCCCCTTTTCTCCCATTTAATTTAATGTTTACATATCTTAAAATTCAAAATGGATTTTCTTAAACAGATTGAAGCAATTTTTTTACTAAGTTTTATAAATTTTTAAAGTCAAAACAGATTATTTAAATTGATTTTTTAATTAATATTAATTAATTTATCTTAATTTAATCAAATGCAGAATTATTAGTTTATTAAAATGTGTTAGACCCAAATTTTGATAAATTATTTAAGTGGATTCTATTTTTTGTAAATAGAAATAAATTGTGAACCCATAATCTATATTGTTAGTAGATGATATTAGCATTTAACTTTTCTCAAAACCAATTTTGGGTGAATGAGAAATTAATGCAAAAAATTAGCCGCTTAAATACATGGAGAAATAAAAAGGTGGGAATGTGAAGAGTCACATCCCACATTGGAAAAAAATTGAAATCGTAACTACTTTATAAGGAGTTTCACCAAAGTAAGGAGTAATCATGTGTTATGCCTTATGGTGTACTATAGTGGACCAAGTTTGTTTTGACTAGATCAAGGCTAACTCAAAATGCACCGAAGACGGTGCGTAGCACCGTCCGAGCCCGTGACCGCGACGTCGCATGTCACACTTGTTGCATCGTACGCTTTAGAGGTGCACGTGCGCATCGTCGCGAGGTGCTATGAGGAGCCTTAAATTTTTTATAGCTCGAACCAGGGTCCAGTTCACTGAAGTGGCTAGGTAGCTTGGAAGGCGTGACCGGGCTCGTACACGCCAAGAGGTGCGTTGTGGACGCAACTGTCCACTGATGGGCACCAGACTGGACATGAGTGTCTAGCATGCAAAGGGTGTCTGCATCATGATCGGACGCGTCGGTCCACTAATGAGATCCGAACCAAGGGGTGCAGCCAGTACCAAGAGGCACCTAAAACTCTATATAAAGAACCCCCCTTTGAATGATCAAACTACTGAAAAAAAATATCTAAATCCGAAATTAATACAGAAAATATAGAATCCGAAAATCATATAGCATTCGAGCATCTTGAGTTCTCCCATTCCTTGAATATTCTAAAGTTCAAAACACAGAGTTGTTCGCTGAAGGTTTAAGTTTTGCAAGTACTGTTAACTTAAACTAGGAAGTCATTGTATCTTAGGGATGATTGCCAAGAACTGTTAGCACTTTGTATGGAGCAATTTCATCTTACGGAGATAGTATCTAATACTAGCCTCGACTTCATTTTCATCGCTTCAGTTCAAGAAAACTACCAGATTCACGGTCAATTCCAACTAACAATCGTAAGACGAAATTTCTGTTTTCTTGAAAGATAGCAATGTTGGGATAAACAATCTTGTATTCTGTTTTGATAATGGCCATCATACAGCAAAGGAGTCGAACGAGATGAAATACTGCCAAGTATGGAAGCCACCTGGAATCTCCATGCAGCCCCTTCCATACATACTGAAGATCTCATACAGTCTATCATACAGAGCCTACAACTACAACAAAAGACAATGCGTCGGATACAGCAGTCATGCTGTAAGATGTTTTACTTAGGAAAAGTAAAATACATCCGATAAGCCTGATTAAAGAATGCTTTAAGCCATTGTGAAATACACTTTATTTATTCATAAAGTATTCACGATTAAAGCAGCATTTATTGCTGATAGGACAGCATTTAATGCAGCTGGAGTGAGACAAGTCTGAATGCACTGAAGAGCATTTAATGCGAAGTCAAAAAGAATGTCTGAAGCATTAAATGCGATCTGCTTTAATTCAAATTTTCAGCAAAGATACCAATCATAGATGTCAACATCTCACCTACCTGCAACAGCTACATTTATAACGGATGCATTTTTCAAAGGTTATAAATACCCCCAAGCCAGAGGACTTAGACACAACAACAACATACGAAGAACATATATCGCAAAAGCTCTGACAAACCAGTCTGATATTCTAGCGATTATAGTATAGTATATATCGTGAGCATACAACAAGTATTCAAAGCAAAAAAATATACAAGTCCTCAATGAGAACAGCAAAACATACAGCAATCGTATATCAAAGATCAAGCTGCTGTTCAGAGAATTCTAGCTTTACCGTTGAGATAATCATCAGCCCTGTGTGGACTATAGATCATTGCGTATTCCGACCTGTGTGGGAATAAAGCATTATAGACGAAGCTTCAAACTGTGTGTGAAGAAGCAAGTCAAGAAAAAGCTCAAGCTAATATGTGTGAACGGCAAAAAGCTTCGGTCCTTGTAACAATCTGTGTGAACGTTACAGAGACAAGGTTTAGTTATAGTCATGTAGGTGTGATTATAATAAATGATTTACTCTTGTGTGGAGGACCAGTGGACGTAGAGGTATTTACCTCGAACCACTTTAAATTGTGTGTTATTTACTTTCTATCTTTAATGTTTTCATAACTGTGATTTATACAAGTATACATTACAAAACCCTGTACGCACCAAGCAAACAGGAGAACGCCTAGCTGTTGTATTTACAGCAACTCACATTTAAACTTTCGCTACGCAAACTCACTTTAGAAAAACATACAGCTTGTAGTACTAACTATTTTCCAAGCTGTTTACTGTATACTTAGTTGCCAACAAGTGGTATCGGAGCAGTTGATTCTAAAAAGAATCAATCATATTTTTAAACCGAATCAGATCCAAAAATCACTTATTTTTTAAAAGAGTTTTATCTTTCCTACTTTCTCCATGGATACCTCAGTGATAGACAAGGTTCCTATATTTTCGATTAACGAGTTTGATGGCTGGAGAAGCAGGATGGAAGCCCATCTTGCTGCCATGCATCAGGAGATGATATTCTTTATCTAAGAAGGTCCAATAAAGATAATGAAGGTTAATCCTGCTGTAAGGATACAAGGATAACCTCATGCTGAAATGCTCGAGAAGGAGCGCGAGCAATGGACTACAGACGATCGTAAGCCTGCGAACCTCGACAATGTTGCTAAGAATGCGTTGTTTGTCACTCTTGACAAAGGCACATTCTCGTAGGTAAAGAGCTGTAAGACAGCCAAGGAAATCTGGGAGAAACTCAAGATGATTTGCGAGGGAACTGAGCTCTCAAAAGAAAATAAAATTTCAAAACTTACTCGCAATTTGAATCTTTTGAAATGAAATCTTCCGAAACGCTTGAGGAGATTGACCTTAGATTCACTGGCATTGTCGGTGAACTTTAAGCATTGGGTAAAGTGTATACCTAAAAGAGAAAAACTTGAAAATCTTTAGATCACTCCCTGCCCGATGGGACATTAAAACTACAGCTATGCGTGTGTCGTGTAATCTTAACGAAATTTCTACTTTCGACTTATTCTCTGACCTCAAAGCATTCGAGTACGATATTGACAGGAGAGAGAAGGCCGAAGAGTCACCTGTCAAGACTACAGCACTGGCTGCTGTATCTGACAGAAGACAGAGCTCTGGACCTAGCACATCCAAGTCCGCCCACAAGACTGCTGACAGCGATGATGACATCCTCTCACAAGACAAAATGGCCCTTCTTATGCATAAATTCAAAAAATTCATCAAACAGCCTGGAAAGACTCCTTCAGGCCCAAGCCATTTCACAAGGTAAGTTTCAAATCTTCTCCTTCTGGTGATTCTACCTTGTGCTACAACTGTAAGAAACCCAGGCACTATGCGAATAAGTGTGCGCACCCGAAAGTGCAAAAGTTATCGGAAGCCAAGAAACAAGAAAAGGATGAACGAAGGCGTGTTTGGAAAAACAAGCTCAAGGCCCTAATTGGTGAATCAGAAGCCTCGCCCACATCAACCAAAACCGATAAGTGCTGTCAGGCAGTCACTGACAGTGACTCGTCAGAAGATGAGATCGAAAATAATGCCTATATGTGCTTTATGGCCAAAGAAATACAGGACAATGAAGATAGCGATGATGAGGTATGCTCAACCACAACTACTCCTGTAAATGCATCTCATACTTTTGAAAATATGATGAATGAATTCAAAAACATTCAAAAGGCCCATGAAACAATGAAACGAGAAAACACACAGCTCGAACTTTCAAACTTAGATCTTAAAGAAGAAAATGACTTGCTGAAAAATAACTACAAAAATATGTCTATTGATTGCGAAAACAGCAAGGTCACAATTGAAAAACTCATAGAAAGCAATCATCTTGCTAAAGATCTAAATGAGACCAAGTCTCATAATGAAAGCAAGGCAAATGATTATGCTTTGCTAGAAGTCAAAGTAAAATCTCTTAAAAAGCCAGAAGGAGAATTAGAGACCATCTTGAAATCATTCGAGAAATCCCCTAAATGGATGGAAGAAATTCTAAGCACCGGGCAACATGCTCGTGATAAAAGTGGCTTAGGATATTGCTCATTCTCCAACAAAGGGAAAACTAGTACGGTGTTCATCAGAGGTGTGGAACCCATTCCTGTACCTAAAGAGACACTGTGTCCCGTAAAGGTAACAGTTGCCCCGCGCACATCAAAAGATGCCATTCCTCCACCAATGTCATATCATCGATAGCGGAAACCTCAGCCTCAAGAACCTGTAAGGCGTAACCAACAGCATGCTCCCCAAGCATATCAAAAGCACCAACAGCCATTCAGAAAGAAGGTTGTATCTAAATATCAAAGGCCTGCACAATAGTACTTCCAACAGTACAGGAGCCCCGATATCCATCCAGGAAATAGGTTGACGTGCAGTATAATCAACAGGATGGAAATCCAACTAGAGACCTAGGAGGCAAGCTGTAAGGCCTAAAAAAATGGCTACACCTCCGAGACGGCATCTGTACTGGAATAATAATAATAACCCTCGACTTTACATGCATAATAATAATCTAGGTTACAGCGACTACGTACCTGCCACACGTATACATCGCAAATCAGGACCAAAACTAACCTATAGTAAACCAATTGATCTTAGGCAAATTTGGGTACCAAAAGGAACTAACATTCATGGACCCAACAATCAAAGGGGACCAAAATTTACTTAATTTCCGTACCTACCGGATATCAAAAAAGAGGACATCTGGTACTTTGACAGCGGATGTTCTCGGCACATGACCGGAGATATCAGCATGCTGTAAGATTATGTAGAAGGCCGCAGTCTAAAAGTGCGCTTCGGTGACAAGTCCAAAGAAAGAACAAGGGGAAGGGAAACCTTCTTGTAGGAAAGTTCAAAGTCACCGACGTAGCTTATGTTGAAGGCTTATAGTATAATCTACTTAGTATTAGCCAATTCTGTGACAAACAGTTCTCGGTGAAATTCTATATAGATCACTGTACTGCAGATCAAAGCTTTCTATGGCACAAGAGAATGTCACACATCAACTTCAATATGATCAACAAACTCTCCAGACAGGGAATGGTTAGAGGCTTACCTGATGTGTCATTCCAAAAAGACAGCGTCTGCGGACCCTGTCATAAAGGCAAACAAGTCCAAACCACCCTGAAAAGAAAATCATACCTGTCCACTCATAGAGTTATGGATATGCTACATATGGATCTCTATGGTCCTGTAGACCATGTAAGTTTGGGAGGTAAGAAATATTGTCTAGTTATTTTTGATGATTTCTCCAGGTATGCTTGGACAATCTTTCTAAGCGAGAAGAAAGAAACCACAACAAAGTTGGTTGAGCACCTGAGAAAGCTTCCGAATGAGAAATGGTTGAGTATCACGTCCATTCATTCCGACAGGGGTACTGAATTCACTAACTGCTTTATGGAGCAATACTGTTCGGACAATAGAATACAGCATGAATACTTAGCAGCTCGGACTCCTCAACAAAATGGTGTTGCTGAGCAAAAGAACATGACGCTCAAGGAAACCACAAGAACGATGATCATCGCAAGAAAGCTGCCGCAGTGGTTCTGGAGTGAAGCAACAAATACAGTGTGATATACACAGAACTGCTATGTTATCAATAAGCATCATAACAAGACAGTCTATGAGGTATGGACTAATAAAACTCCGTTGGTTTCATATTTTCACATCTTTGGATGCCGATACTATGTTTTGAATAATGGAAAAGATCAACTCAAGGCTTTTGATGAGAAGTCGGATGAAGGGATATTTGTCGGACATTCCTCTATCAGTAAGGCTTTCCGAATTCTTAACAAAAGGAAGTGGACAATCGTGGAATCTGTACATGTAGTGTTTGATGAACCTCACCATGATCCTACAGGAGTAGAAGACTTAACCCAGAATATCCAAACACTTTCCATCAATGAAACTCCAATAGAGCCTCTCGTATACTTATAGATCAACCCTGCAGCTGTAAGAATAGAAGTAGTTGAAGCTGATGCTGTACAAGCCGAAGCTGAAACTATAGCACCACAAGATACAGTACGGGACGCAGAACTAGAACCCAACACCTGCAGATGATTTGACTGATCCAGACCCCTAAGTATTCACATGATGAGGCTTCTCAGATGGTTCTATTTCTCAATCTTTCAGGAGATGGCTTAGAGATTACCCCCAGGAGTTAATCAAAGGAGACATTGATGCTGGTGTAACTACCCGAAGAAGAATACAGAGTACACAAGGAACTGTACTGTGTGCGTAAGAAGAATCAGAATCTGAAAAATCTCCATTTCCTGTATGGAAATCAGGCTGAACTTAGGAGACTAGCCATGTGCACCCTAGCTATATTCTTAGCTCAATCCGAACCTATTTGTACCAATGAAGCCTTGAATAACTCTCACTAGCTCACTTCTAAGGAAGCAAAGCTAACGGTTTCGAAAGAAACAATGTATGATATCTAGTACCCAGACCTGAGCATCAATCTGTAATTGGAACCAAATGGGTATTTAGAAACAAGAAGAATGAGAATGGACTTGCTATTAGGAATAAATACTGTCTAGTCGCACAAGGCTACATACAGGAAGAAGGCATAGACTATGATGAAATATTTGCCCTTGTATCCAGATTAGAAGCCATCAGGATATTTCCAGCTTTTTCCGCCCATAAGAGCTTTATTGTATACCAAATGGACGTTAAGAGCGCATTCCTGAATGGAGACCTCGCCGAAGAAGTCTATGTTGAACAGCCATCAGGGTTTGTCAACATCAAAGGCGGAGACCTTGTATACAGACTACTGAAAGCTCTGTATGGACTTCAGCAAGAATCTAGAGCGTGGTATGAAACCCTATCCCTCTGTAGCTTACCAATAACGGATTTGAGAAAGGTGCTGTGGACAAGACTCTATTTAAGATACACGAAGGTGATGACCTATTAATGGTACAAATATATGTAGATGATATTATATTTGGTTCTACTAACCTTGTTCTGTGTCAAAGGTTCTCTCATCTCATGCAAAGTAAATTTGAAATGAGTATGATGGGGGAACTTAGTTATTTCCTAGGATTGCAGGTAAAGCAGTTGCCTACAGGAATCTAATCAATCAAGAGAAGTACAACAAGGAGCTACTAACAAGTTTGGGATGAATAACTCCAAATCCTTGTCAACCCACATGAGCACTTCCGTGCAAATTAGTGTTGACGAAGCTGGACATCCGGTTGATCAATCACTCTACAGGAAGCTAATTGGCTCACTCCTGTACCTAACGGCTAGTAGGCCCGACATCTAGTTTGCTGTAGGAGTGTGTGCGTGGTACCAAGTAACACCTAAGGAGTCACACTTCACAACAGCTAAACGAATCCTTAAATACGTCAAAGGAACAGTTGATGTAGAATTGTGGTATCCTATGGAAGGAGGATTCGATTTGGTTGTGGCTACAAAGACTCAGATCTCGGAGACTGTGGATAGGAAGAGTACAAGCGATACTTGTCACATTCTTGGACCTAGACTTGTGTCCTGGTTCAGTAAGAAGCAATTGGAAAACTCGTTTTATACAGCCGAATCGGAATATTATGCTGCTGGAAGTTGCTATATACAGATTCTCTGGATGTAACATTAGTTATGAGATTATGAAATCATTGCCAAAGAAACACCGATCATGTGCGATAGCACAAGTGCAATTGCAATATTGTACAATATTGTATTGCACTCACGAACTAAGCATATTGATATGAAGCATCACTTCATCCAGAATCATGTTGAAAACAAGGATGTTTAGATCGAGAAAGTTCATACAGATATTCAGTTAGACGACATCTTTACAAAACCTCTCAGCACAACCAGATTTTGTATGCTTCGACAAGAATTGGGAATGCTACAGCCTGAATCCATGTAAGTATTTACGCTTTTACTCATCAATTGAGGGGGAATGTTGTAAGACCCAAGAATACAGTATTCACCATTAATTAATTGTACACTCAGAACAAGTCAGATCTTACTGTAAGAATAAGGTACAAAACCTTCCTACAGCTGACATGTGCATTAATTAAGGGGGAATACAATATGACCCATGAATACAGTATTAATCCAAACATTGATGTAAGAATTGAATCATATTTTAAGAGGGAATGTTGTATTATTCGCAGATACAACACATACATTATGGGACATCAATTAAACATCATATTATAATTTTATTCATACTGAAAATGTTGTTAGTCTACGTGCCCTGTTTCAAAATTCAAACGTTTTAACTTTAATGATTTAAATGACATCTGGACTATGTTATCTCAAACACCGCGATATTAATGATTTTAAAACCACCGTTTCATGCAATAAGGGAGTACGAACTGTCAGAACTGGGACCGTTTGTTATTTTAAAAAATGGATAGATAAGATGTACCAGTTACTCCAAGTTCATCTTGTTCGTTCTATTAAAAAACGGTTCCCATCCCTTAAATCTGACCCTTCATTGTATGTAACCCTAATTCTCTCTGCATACTATAAAAGGGCTGTACATTACTCCCTTTGACTCTTTAAGATTTCTGCAACATTAAACGAGTCCAGAGCAAACAGAATACATACTTTGTAAATTTTCTGCTCTTTTTCTTTGTTTCTTCAAATCCTTTCTTTGCAAAGCAATGGCAACTTCACAAACTTTCTCTCAATCTATGAAGAAGAAGGAATCCATCATCGACGGGCGAATATTATCCAGATCCATCGTCATGGAGCGTATCAATCTTGAAATTGAAGACACTGATGGTATGGAAAGGGTCATTTCTAGAATCAAACAACAAGTCTTATACCGCCTTGGAAGTTAGCACACTGAGCTGTACGACGAGCGTATTGTTGAAGAATTTTATCTTGATGCCTCTATCAAGTTCTTTTCCCAGAAATGAGGAGGAGATGTCTCTGACATCATTGCTACCGTTCGTGGTATTAAACTTTCTGTGAACCAGGAGCTGCTGGAAAACTTGTTCAAGCTGCCGTCTGATGGCCTGAGAATGGAGGAACTCGAGTCATTAGGGTCCGAAGAATTGTTGGCGGCCTACTGGGGTCTGTTCACAGGTGACGGTACGGACAAGGACATCCATCCTTCATGCCATAAGAAAATTTTTTGCCTACCGTACATGTATCTTCATGATTTCTGCTTCCGGGTTGTTGAAAATTGGACTGGAGCATCTGAGATGTGCACTAACCTTCGCTTTAGGATGATGGTAGACATCATGTCTAGCGAAAAGGTTAACTTGTGCCAAGTTGTTCTGAAGAGGATACAAGAAGAAGCCGCCAATCCAGTCACACAGAAGAAATCCTCCGGCCTCATCCTTAACTACATCCTAACTCACTCTGGTGTGCTGCAGTCTAGAGGTTCCAAGAAGATTGGCCCTGGCAAATTCAAAGGTGGGAGAAAGCCCACTGTATTCAACAGAGACAGTCTATTCTCTAGCAGGCCTCATCCCCAGACTATGCCTATTTATGATGATCCCAGGGATGTTACAATCAAGGCTATGCATGAGGAGAAAAAGAAGTATCTCTGACAGCAAGTCACTTGAGTCTGCAGAGAAGGCAAAGAAGAAGCTCAAGAAAGCTTCCAAAACCAAGCCTACAATGGCTACAGCGGCCACTGTAGATGTCTCAATGGCTCAACCCATTGTTCAAACCCTTAAGGGCGCAACCCCTGCGGAAGAAATAGTTGCTGAAAAAACTGTAGATCCCGGGCCAGTGGCGGATATGATGGATGAACAACTATTTGCCAAGTTAGAGGGCTCTGGCGAGTCGGCTCCCCCATAGAGCCAAAGGCCAACTCTCCTGTAAGGGAACCCACACCCATATAGGATCCCTCTCCCATCAGGGTGTCATCCCCTGTTAGGGATCCATCTCCCATTAGTGTACCAACCCCTGTTAGGATCCCCTCTCCAATACAGGCTCCCACACCTGTTGCGGATCCCATCCCTATAGTAGACCCAACTACTATAAGGAGTCCCTCCCCATCGACGCTAATCAATGAAACTCTTCTCCAGGTCCAGATTGAACAAGCCTACAAGCGCTTTATAACTTGGAAAAGATACAAGGTCGCCCCGTACGCCGACCTATACAACTAGGAAGAGTGGAAGGAGGAAGAACTCTTCGTTCTGGAGGTCACGGATACCCAGAACATCGAAGTCTTGATTCAGTAAGAGAATCAATTTTGCCTAGAGCTGATCAAATATTTCTACCTAGAAAAAGAAAAGGCTCGATTAAAAGGGAAGTCTCAATCCGATGACAAAGCTGCTTCTGACATCCACAAATTCGATACCGACTCTGACGCAGACGATGTTGACCTACAGGCCGATCTACGGATCAGCCGCGAAGAGGTAAGGGAAGGAGAAATGGCTCGTATGAAAGACCAATAGGGTCAGGGGACCTCAGACAGACATTAGTCCCCTACTCCCCAAAAAGAAGCCACTCAAGACCAACAGGAGGATTCAGTTCCCCCTGTACAACAAATTGTTCCTCAACAGGTACCCCAGCCTCTCTCAGATGATGAATAAGAATCACGCACCATCCACCAAGAGGAATCAGTCCCTCTCCCGAAACAGGCAGAAGCTGAGAGTCGACAGGAGGATTCAGTCCCTCCTGTACCCCTGATTACAGAAAATCAACCCGAACGAGAGGAATTAGTCCATCCTGTCCTCGAGACTAAACAAACATCACCCTCTGCTGTTCCAACTCAATATGCCCCTGCATCTCCCATCTCTGTGATATCATAATCTGGTTCCGATGACGGTTTCTTGCCAGATGACAAACCACGACGCCCTCATCACAATGTGGTTCTCCATCAACTAAATGAACCAGAGGATGCCAAAATTGCACATCATGGCTCCCCGCGAACCCAAGGCCATATAGAGCAACTCCATACACTCAGGCGACAGACCGTGTTCCTACATGATGCCGTGAAATCAATGTACATAGGTAAATAACTCGACTGGATGCGAGGCACTGCCCACGATGAGCTCTCCGATGTAAAGATTGCTATTACCAAGGTCGAGAAAGCGTACTACCTCATGCCCAACGCATTGCGGCAAGCGCTCCATCAGCTAAAGCAGCATCAGGAGCGAGTCCTTCGGCAAAAGCAGGAAAATCTCCACATTTCAGAGGCCAAGATAGTTGCTGCCCTCAAGGAGACCGGAACCAGGATGACACACCATGATTCAAAGATCGATCACATGTCTCTGGTGCTCGATACTCTAGTGATTAAGATCGATAAACTGACGAACAAGTAAGATAATGCCATGAAAATTCTAGAGGATATTCATACAAAGGTGTCAGTTATTGATGATGCCAAAAAGGGTGAAGAAGCCAGAGTGGCTGGAAGAAGATGGAGGATGGAGAAGGAAAGAGAGAAGGAAGCAGATCTAGAAGAAAGTGTTGCTGCTGCAATAGGCTGTTTGGCCGCGCCTACAGGAGGATACAAGGTATTTGGTTCTCGTCCGGAGTTCCATGATCCCAATGTTACCTGGAAGAACAATGTGCAAAAACCATCCAAGATTCCTCATGCATTGATATCATTGTACATAAGTATAGAAACATGCAAAATTGCTCATGCAACCTCGTGATAGCGCACGCTATGAATGTATCTTAACGCGCGCTATCGGGCTATTATTAGCGCACGCTATGCAGGTAGGAGTAACGTGCGCTAAGGACTCAATTATTGAGCGGGAGAGCTAGCACATGCGCCAGCCGGGACATGGGTCCGGATAAGATTCCCGCGGACGCACCCAGACAATTCTAAAGTCAACCATTATTAGCGCACGCTAAGGAATGCTTAGTAGCGTGCGCTAACTTGTTAAAATGCAGAATATTATAAATGGGACAACAACTCATTTTGGCTTACATTTTACTCATTCCTTATGCATACTTGAGAGGCCAGAGAGCTGAGATATTCTCCTACATACTTAGAACACATATTGTTGGTGTTTATACATTGGTTATCACTTGGGAGTATGTTGGGATTCGGTGCCTAAAATGAAGGCCCAGCGGAGGCAGTAAAACGAAAATTAATTCGATCCGAATCCCTACGATGATCGATCGAGCTACGTATATACGAATATCAAAAATGAAACACAAGAGATACAAGAAACATACCCTCGTAGTCCGTTGATTAAATGGATAACCTTCTCTTGAGCTATTCCCCAAGCTTTGCTTGATCTCTACGAATCTATTCCGCTTCAAGCCCTTGAACGATCCAACGCCGAAAGCACCGCGTCTCTACTTGCCACGCGCCGGAAAAACGAACGGAATGACAACACCTTGCTATCCTCCGAGGATACGGCTAGAGCTAGGTGATGAAGCTTGCAATATGAGATTATCACACTCTAAGTGTATAACTCACAACTCTCAATTAATCTCTTGAAATTTCTCAAAGAAAACCAAGAAGAAATGAAGAACAAGAAGACTTAAGAAATGAACTCAAAAATTCTTTTCTCTCTCTCTCTCTCTCTCTCTCTCTCTTCATAAACCGTGAGAAATGAATGAATCATTTGAGAGATGATGTCTTCTTCTTTTATTCTATTCCCACCCAATATAACAACTCATCCCACTACAACACTTGCCCCACAAGTCTTAATCATCCATTAAAGAATGGAACAAGAAACAAAAGGAAGCAAGGTGGAAAGAGGGAGGGGGGGGGCAAGATGAAATTCGGACGAGTTCGGTTCGTTTCGGACTCCCGTGAGTCCAAACAGATAAACTCCGATTCCGTTCCGATGTATTTATATCAATTAATTAATCCAATTAATTTAATCATATCAAATACATTATGACATAATTAATTTCTCCAAGAAATAATTATATTCATGAATTAAATTAATCACCCAATAATTTATTTAATTCATTAGGCCGTAAATTAATTTATCCAATAAATCAATTTAGACATCCAATGTCCCAATAAATTAGATATCCAATATCCAATATTTATAAAGAGAGAATTAGCTTAATTCATTCCGTCGTCAATCCTAATGCGCGACTCGGTAGGTCCGTCTCAGTCAGCAATGGGAGGAACTAAAGAGTAGTAGCACCACCTAGTCAGCCTGGTGGCCTACACTGTACCCCGACTGAGAACGAATGATTGGGATCATTCAAGAACCATTCTGTCGTGAATACCAGTATACGTATAAACCCTTCTTTCAAATATCCCGATCAAGTTATAGGGTCACGGTCAGTCAAACCCTATCTGTACTTGACGCTATGCATGCGTTAATGCAAATCGAGATCATCGAGCTCTCGTGTATCTAATACAGCTAGCTCCAATGCTTTGGCCAAAGACTTATGATCTCATCTGCCAATAACCGCATAGGACATATAACCCGTTCACTAACACGAGAAAGAATTCTATCTTGGTATTCAGTAGGACCTGCTACTTGCCCGTCAAGATGCACGTCGAGGTTGACCCCGCCTTAGGTTTACGGTCGAACTACTCTAATGAAAATCTTGACGTCACAAGAACATCCCTACTAAATCCTCAAGTTGAAGGTTCACGAATACCTATCACAACCTTTCGATTCCGTCATTGGTGTCCGGAGTGAAATCCGTGTGACGAATCGAGGTGAGTCGGTTCGAGTATACTAATCTAATAAGCATACCTATAACGTGTGCTCCCACTAACCATTAGTGTTCGATGTGCACTCTCCATGTCAAAGAACACGTCATACAAGTCTTCACATAAACTTAACGCCCAGTCAAGTTTCATCGACTTGCGAACGATTAAGTATTTGAGCTATAAACATTTCCAGTGCCGACCCCCTTATCCAATAAGGAGTGGAACGTTTTGCTCTCGAATACACGGACTAGTTTCTATAAGTTTATTTACGAGTTAGGAATGCCAGTAACTATCAGTAAATAAAGAAACATTCATTTGCCTTATATAAATGGTTTACATAATTACAAGTACAATGCCCTCACTCAACAACCTCTGAGTGGCATTCGAGGGCATACTCCTAACAATCTCCCACTTGCACTCAATGCCACACACTATGGTATCTAATACCCATGTTCTCCAGATGACGCTCCAAGCTAGTCTGAGATAGTGGCTTGGTCAGTGGATCGGCGATGTTGTCGGCCGAGTCTACTCTATGCAGCACAATGTATCCCTTGCGAACAAATTCTCTTACGAGATGATACTTCCTCTCAATATGTTTGGTGCTGTTGTGAAACCTCGGCTCCTTGGCCTGTGCTACAGCTCCGTCGTTGTCGCGATGCATGAACAGCGACTCAAGACATGGTATCATTTGAAGTTCTCCCGAAACTTCTTAATCCAGAACCCTTCCTTGGAAGCCTCCGAGGTCTTGATACTCGGCTGACGGGTGGAATCGGCGATCGCGCTTTTCTTGGCACTACGCCAAGATACTGCTCCTCTATTAAGAGTAAATATGTAGCCAGAAGTGGACATCGAGTCGTCCTTCAGTCCTTGGAAGTCCGAATCAGTGAATCCCACCACATCCAATTCTCCACCGCCATACATAAGAACCATATCTCTAGTTCTTCTCAAGTACTTGAGAACGTTCTTTCTGACAGATCAATGTTCCCTACAGGTTTGCACGAAACCTACTCACCACGCTTACAGCATGCGCGATGTCAGGTCTTGTACACAACATAGCATACATAAGGCTACCCACGGCCGAAGCATATGGTATATTACTCATTTCCTTGCGTTGTTCCTCACTTTGAGGACACATCTTCAAGGTGAGTTTTATTCCATGTTGCATCGGTAGGAACCCTCTTTTAGAATCATCCATATTAAATCGCTTTAAGATCTTATCTATATAGAGGGCTTGGGAAAGGCCTATTGTTCTCTTCGTTCTATCACGGTAGAGCCGAATACCAAGAATATAGGTTGCTTCTCCCAAGTCTTTCATGGAGAAATTACTCGAAAGCCAAGCTTTCACAGAACTAAGCATTCCCACATCATTTCCTATTAGTAGAATGTCATCTACATATAGTACTAAGAATGCGATCTTGCTCCCACTAACCCTCTTGTATACACAAGGTTCCTCTTCATTTTGCACGAAATCAAACTCTTTGATTGCCTCGTCAAAACGAAGGTTCCAACTCTGCGACGCTTGCTTGATCCATAAATGGAGCAATGAAGCTTGCACACTTTCGAATATCGACTTGCACACAAAGCCTTTAGGCCGCTCCATATAGATTTCCTCCTCGAGGAATCTATTAAGGAAAGCCGTCTTTACGTCCATTTGCCATATCTCATAATCGTGGTAGGGCTATAGCAAGCATCATGCGAATAGACTTGATCATGGCTACGGGCGAGAAGGTATCGTGTAATCGATCCCTTCCTTCCAGGTATAACCCTTTGCCACAAGCCGGCCTTATAGGCGTCAACCTTGCCATCACCATCGGTCTTTCTCTTGTAGATCCACTTATTCCCAATGGGCACTATGCCCTTGGGGCGGTCTACTAGAGTCCAGACTGATTGACATGCATCGAGTCTATCTCGGCTTCCATAGCTTCACGCCATTTCGCGGAGTCTACATCCACCATCGCTTGGTCATAGGTTGTTGGGTCGGTCTCTTGGCTATCACTTGGAACCTCATGGAGACCCAGCTCCTCCAAGTGCACAAGCCCATACCTCTCAGGTAAATGAGACACCCTACTAGACCTACGAGGTGGTTGTACTTGTGTTTCAGAAAGTTCGGTTCAGTTTCTTGCAGGTGTCTCTCGAGGAGTTTCATTGTATTCTTCTAAAGAAATACTTCTACCTGCTCCGCCTTCCTGAATGAACTCATCTTCCAGGAAGTGTGCTTGTAAAGCAACAATGATCCTTCGATCTTCGGGCATGTAGAATAGATATCCCATCGTCCCAGACGGGAATCCAATGAAACGTCCCTTCGCAGACCTAGCTTCCAACTCCTAATAGAATATAAGCGGGACATCCCCAAATCCTAATATGATTAAGACTTGGTTTCCTTCCTTCCCACATCTCATGTGGAGTTTTAGGAACGGATTTGGAAGGACATCTGTTCAAGATATACGCGGCAGTCAGGAGTGCATACCCCCACAGGTAAATCGGCAAGTCTGTATTGACCTGCATGGAACGGACCATGTTCAACAGGTCGGTTCGTTCTTCGACACACCATTTAGCGAGGAGTACTGGAGGTGTTAGTTGTGAAACTATTCCATGTTCCTTAAGGAACTCGTCAAACTTCGTACTCATATACTCGCCACCTCGGTCCGACCGAAGTGCTTTGATATGATTACCAGTTTGTTTCTCGACTAGGGCCTTGAATTCCTGGAATTTCTCAAAGGTCTCGGATTTATGTTTCATTAAGTATACATAACCATACCTAGTATGATCATCTGTAAACGTAATGAAATATTGATATCCGTCATGTGCTGCTTCCAAAGCACCACATACGTCGGTATGAATTAATCCCAGTTTATCAGCGGCTCTTTGAAATGTCCCTGTGAAGGGGGACTTAGTCATTTTGCCTTTAAGGCAAGATTCACAAGTAGGAAAGGGATCTGATCCCAATGGACCCATAAGTCCATCTTTTTCCATCTTGTAAACCTTGGTCTGACCAACATGACCAAGTCTAAGATGCCATTTCAAAACTTGATTGGTTTCATCCCTACCACGTTTTCTAGTCATAGTATTCACAACTTGTAACACCCCAACCCGACAAGGGTAGAAGTATCACATTATAGTGGCAAATCAGAACATACAAATAAATAAACGCAAGCGGAAGTCTTAAACATAAATAATCAAAAGGAGTTAAGTCGAAATGACTTAAACCAAAACATAAGTTCAACGAAGAGAAATACTCCAAAGGGAAGAATAATAAATTATCCAAGTCTAAACAATGTCCTAACAATAGCAAAATAAATCTAAGATGACTAGGGTAAAGTCTCCGCAAGCTCAACTCTCAACCCCAAAGCAACCCCAGCTCCTAGCTTAGATACCTGCCGCAGGAAAAGGAAAATGCGGCTGAGCTTAAAAAGCCCAGTGAACAGGTATATATAAACAAAACCAAACGATAATGAACGAACATATAAAGTACGGTGCATTGGGAAAGGCATGAAGTATAAATGAATAGATATCAAAAGTAAGGAAAAGTCAGTAATATACCACGAGCCCGAACATAAAACAAATCAAATATCATAGTAACCATGGAGTAGCTAACTCCCGAACATGTGAAAGACGTGTATTGCACACAAGCATCAATCACCGAACATATCATATCATAATCATGTCATATCCAATCAAATACGAACCGAACCTAGGATGCATCCATACGCCCCCGAACAAATCATATTGGCCATAATAAATATAATTATCAAATGGGACGGTGTGGAACATCACTCAACCACACTAGAGTCATGCCATTGGTGCATCAATGACACGGCCATGTTACCTTCATGGCTAGGAAACGAACTTGGCTCGGGTATCAAACTGAAGGGTTCAAATGGCATATCATATGAAAGTTCATATCAAAGGTTCATATCAAATGTATCATATCAAAGGTTCAAGAATATCTGTACGAATAACGAAACAAACGAACACCGATACAATGGTAAAGAGAGTGGGTATCAAGAATATCCGTACCTCCAACCGCAAAATGTAAAACACGTGAGAAGATATAAAGATTAGAGTTTACTCCTTCTTCAGCGAATCTACACAAATTAGGTTTATTTTATGCTTATTAGCTCATAATGTCATAACGGTTTCTTAATTACTTAACACCATTTATTAATGTGATTAGAGTTTCGTTGTTGGAATTAGGTTAACATATGACCGATTGTATTATAATTAATGTTCAGGTTTCAAGTATATTAAATGGTATTAAAATCACAATAATCTTAATCTTCTAACAATTTCTGGTTTTACTATGTTTTAGCCTTCATTTTATGAACTTTAATACCACACCAGATGTCAAATTAAAAATTCATAAAAATTACCACTGAATTATATATGTCTTAGGAGTATACTGAAATTTTCTCAGATTTTATTCATTAATACAAGTACACCATAAAAATCATTCTTTACATGACTGTCCATAAAGTAAACTGCTAAAACACCCAGAAGTTATTCATTACAAAGGCATATAAAAACGCTTTGGAAAAATCCACAAAAATTCCATAGCTTAGAAAACATGTGATATATAACTCCTGTAAATTTTCAAGTCATAACTCCTTCTAGTTTTCAAATGAAAAATCGTGAAACCAGACTGCATTTAAATTCTTAAAACTCAGATTTTGACATATGATCCCGTAAAATTCAAAAGCATGACCAATACAACTCCAATCCCCTTCAAACCAATTGGAAAACTTAAATAAGACATTAAACTAAGTTTTTATGCAAAAGTACGGAATTAAATCCTTATGAAACTCGAGCTACAATGCACACATAATCAGCTTTTCGAAACCGTCTCCTGCAGAAAACTGTTTTAGACCCTTTTTACATGTTTTACTTACACGAGACCTATATATATCACAAGACTTGGTTTTCATTAATATATCAACACACATGTTTCCAGCTTTTGATGATCATTCACACGACATACTTATAACACAGAAATCAGATCAGCAACATGAGTTGATTTACATATCGAAACATCCAATACCGTTATGATTTTATGTGATCTTCTAAATACGTCTCAACATATAATTCGAATAGAACAGATCAGATTTTGTTTAGTATGTATACGAATTAGGTTTCAAGTTTATATATTCGGATTATACATGAAATCATGTGTCGAATAGAAAAGAGATACAAGATCGATTAGAAATACCTTATGATGATTCGAATAAAGGAGAGAACAAGAACGAAACCCTCACGAATCAAACCCTAATCACGATCCAAACAACAAGCTCCAAGGATTCACGATTACGACTTGACAACACTTTTTTTTTTTAAGGTCACGAACAGCAGCAACTACAATCGATTATATGATGGATTTTTGAGAGAGAAAAGTGTGTATGTGTTTTGTTTCTTGAGAATACGTATGATAAGGAATGAAGGGGTCAAAGAAAACGTTTTCCTTTTATCCGTGATTGAAAGAAAACGTATGATAAGGATTGTGTGGCAAATATGGCAAGTATTGAAAACTCCCTTAATTGTGTTAATTGGAAATTCAATGCATTCGGTTATAGATATAATGATGAGCCGAGATTGAAGCTAGTAATTTGGATTTGGCATGTAACATCTTCAAGTATGGTCAATTTAATTATAGAAGTGTTAAAATCTTATACCCTTTTATTTTATTTTAATTCATATCTAGTTTAATATTAATTTAAATGTATAATCATAAGTTTAGGACAATAATAATAATATTTCAAAGTTTAGGTGAAATTTCAAAATTATACGGAATTTAGGTTTTAGAATTTTAGGGTTTTACAACTCTTCCCCTCTAAAAGAAAAATTTCGTCCGCGAAATTGAAATGAAAGCGAAATAGATACGTACCGGACTATGAAAAAAAATGAGGATAACTTGTTCGCATCGATTCCTCGGTCTCCGAGGTTGCTTCACGCTCTGGGTGATTCTTCCAAAGAATCTTAACGAATGGAATGACTTTGTTTCTCATGACCCTATCATGTCGATCCAAAATAGCTTCGAGTTCCTCAGAAAGAGACATATCAGGCTGAATCTGATCAAAAGGATAAGACGCCACATGCAATGGATGATAATTGTATCCCCTCAGAAGAGATACATGGAAGACATTATGAATATGTGATAACTGAGGAGGTAGAGCCAAGCGATAAGAAACCTCCCCAATACGTTCAAGAATTTCGAACGGTCCAATGAATCCAGGACTAAGCTTCCCTTTGATCCCAAAACTTTTCACACCTCTGAACGGCGATACTTTCAGAAATACACGATCCCCAACCTGAAACTCCAAGTCACGTCGGCGCTTATCAGCATAACTCTTCTGTCGAGTGCGAGCCTCTTTCAGCTTCTCCTTGGCTCTGACCACTTTCTCATTAGTGATTTGAATAAGTTCCGGTCCCTCGATCACACGTTCACCTACTTCGTCCCAACAAATGGGTGCTCTACATTTCCTCCCATATAAAAGCTCATACGGTGCTGCATTGATGCTAGCATGCCAACTATTATTATAAGCAAACTCCACCAAGCACAAGTATTCGTCCCAACTTCCCGTCCACTCCAAAGTACATGCCCTCAACATGTCTTCTAAAGTCTGAATGGTCCTCTCTGACTGACCATCTGTATGTGGATGAAAAGCCGTGCTAAACCTAAAACGTGTACCCCAAGCTTTATGTAGGCTTTTCCAAAAACGAGAAGTAAACCGCGGATCTCTGTCTGACACGATAGATGTCGGAGTACCATGAAGTCTAACAATCTCCTGTTGAAAAATTTCCGCCAGTCTACTAACACGAAAATCCATACGAATAGGTAAGAAATGGGCAGATTTGGTTAGACGATCGACAACTACCCAAATTGCATCATGTCTTCTCCGAGTAAGAGGTAAACTAGTAACAAAGTCCATGGAAATCTCATCCCACTTCCAAGTAGGGATATCTAACGGTTGCAGCAAACCACTAGCCCTTTGATGTTCGATTTTGACCTGCTGTCAAGTCATACACCTAGCAACATACAAGGCTACATCCTGTTTCATGCCGTTCCACCAAAAGTGTTGCTTAAGATCCCTGTACATCTTGGTAGAACCAGGATGGATAGTGAATGGGGAACTATGGGCCTCTGACAACACAGCCTCACGCAACTCAGGATCGTTAGGAACACAAAGTCGATTTTCAAACCATACTACACCAGAGTCATCAACCCTGAACTCCGACTGCTTACCCTCCTGAACATTCTGAACCACAGCCCAAAGCTCACCATCATCCCTTTGGGCTTCCTTAATCCGTAGTATAAGATTGGATTCTATCTTCATACTAGCCCAATATCCGTCATAACCTCGTACACAAAGTTCAACATCCAAAAGTTCTAGATCATGAAGAACCCTTGGTTCAAACTCTAAACTAGCAATCATACCAGACTTCCGGCTAAGCGCATCGGCAACAACATTCGCCTTGCCCGGATGGTATTGAATATTCGCATCATAATCCTTAAGGAGTTCCAACCACCTTCTTTGTCTCATGTTAAGTTCCTTCTGAGTGAAGATATACTTGAGACTCTTGTGGTCAGTAAAGATATCACACGATTCGCCATACAAGTAGTGTCTCCAAATCTTCAAAGCAAAAACTACCGCAGCCAACTCTAGATCATGAGTAGGATAATTCTCTTCATAAGGTTTTAATTGCCTCGAAGCATAAGCAATCACCTTACCGTGCTGCATAAGGACACAGCCTAAACCCTTCTTCGACGCGTCACTATTAATCTGATAGCCCCCAGAACCAGATGGAAGAGTCAAAATAGGAGCCGACACCAATCTCTGTTTCAACTCTTCGAAACTTTGCTCGCGCTCCTCCGTCCAAACAAACTTCTCACCCTTCCTCATCAGTTGCGTCAAAGTTAACGCCAACCGTGAGAAACCCTCAACAAAACGTCGATAGTAGCCAGCAAGTCCCAGAAAACTCCTAACCTCAGTCACAGTAGTAGGTCTCGGCCACTTGGTGATAGCCTCAACCTTAGATGGATCCATGGTGATGCCATCTGCGGATACAATATGACCAAGGAATGCAACTTGCTTTATCCAAAACTCACACTTCGACAACTTGGCATACAACTTCTGCTGCCGAAGAGTCTCCAAAACAATCCGGATATGTTGCTCATGATCTCCTTCAGTCTTGGAATAAACAAGAATGTCGTCGATGAAAACAATAATGAACTTGTCGAGATACTCGTGGAATACGCGATTCATAAGATCCATAAATACAGCGGGAGCATCTGTCAAACCGAAGGGCATAACCAAAAACTCGTAGTGACCATATTGGGTACGGAACGCGGTCTTAGGAACATCTTGCTCCTTCACACGTAATTGGTGATAACCGGACCTCAAATCGATTTTCGAAAAGAACTTAGCCCCTTGTAATTGATCAAACAAATCATCGATACGCGGAAGAGGATAACGATTACGGATAGTGATACGGTTAAGCTCACGATAGTCTATACACAGTCGCATACTTCCATCCTTCTTCTTAACAAACAAAACAGGTGCACCCCAAGGAGAGACACTAGGTCGGATGAAACCATTCTCCAAGAGTTTCTGTAACTGTTCTTTCAACTCCTTCAACTCTAAGGGCGCCATACGGTACGGAGCTTTGGAAATAGGTTCAGCACCTGGGATAAACTCAATGCCAAACTCAACTTCCCTAGCAGGAGGTATACCAGGAAGTTCGTCGGGGAAAACGTCGGGAAACTCTCGTACGACAGGAAGACTTTCAATACTAGGACTCTTCAAAGATGTATCTTTAATAGAAGCCAGAAAACCTCGGCAACCATGGGAAATCAAGGTTCGTGCCTTCATGGCAGAAATAATTTTAACAGATTTAAGAGGTTGAGAACCATGATAAATAAAATCAGGCTGATACAAGTCGCCGAAGATCACATTTTTGGCATGGCAATCAATGGTAGCTCTATGCGAAGCCAACCAATCCATGCCCAAAATCACATCAAAATCGATCATATCAATAGGGAGCAAATTTGCTAGGCGAATGCGGTCATCAAACCGTAAGGGACAATTCATATATTCATGTTCAATGAGTACATGGTTTTTCATTAGTGTTGAGATGGATATACGATTTGTTAGTGGTGTTGGGGTCATATTAAGTTTCTTGGCAAATGCAACAGATATAATGGAGTGTGTGGCACCAGTATCAAATAATGCAAAAACTGTACGATCACCAATGTAAAGAATGCCGGTAATAGTACCTGATAAGTTTTCTGCCTGATCACGCGTCGTAGCATAAACACGACCCATAGTAGGAGCTGGCTTAGCGGAGTTCACTGATGTAATCCGTTTCTCCTGGGGACAATCCCTCACCTTGTGATTAGTGGACCCGCAAGTGAAACATCCTCCAGTAGCTTTGTGACAAACGCCCGGGTGAGGCTTCCCGCAAGTAGCACAGAGAGGTGGAGGAGGTAAGGCCTCAGTAGGCCTCCTCTGATCCGAAGAACCTGAAGAACGACCATGCTGAGAACCTCGAGTTGACTGATCCCTGTACTGACGCTGGTTGTTGTTGCCATAACCCTGACGGTCATTCCCATTCCTACTAGTAACCCTCTGATCCTGACCCCTGTACTCCTGTCACCTCTGATCAAAATCCCGATCCTGGCGACCCCTGTGCTCAACACCCTGGTACTGACGACCCCTATGCTCCTGACCCTGGTCCTGACGACCCCTGTAGTTAATACGATCACCATCCCTGTCCCTCTTGTTCGAACCCCTATCAGCATGAAGTAGCTCAATATTGCGGGCCGCATCCGCTACTAGTGCAACATCGGTGTAATCAGTATTCACGATCCTGTCTAATATCCACTTCTTCAGCCCCCACTTAAAGTGCCTAGCTTGCCTATGAGCATCACCCGCAATCGGTCCAACAAAACTAGCTAACCTCAGAAACCTCTGCATATACTCTCCAGGCGATTCCCGATCCAACTGATGAATAGCCCCATACTCGCGCTCATACCTTTGCTGCTCGGAGAAAGGAAAGTACTGCTTATAGAAGATGTCACGGAAAGTA
Organism: Orobanche coerulescens; assembly: GCA_033398695.1. Classification (NCBI taxonomy): domain Eukaryota; kingdom Viridiplantae; phylum Streptophyta; class Magnoliopsida; order Lamiales; family Orobanchaceae; genus Orobanche; species Orobanche coerulescens. Next base: position 76,178,410 of record CM065810.1, on the reverse strand, counting down.
TTCCATGCACAAGTGTCAGCAAAGTTCTCTCCCTTAGCCAGAACATATGCCTTCCACCAATTCAACGCATCGCCTTCCAACTTGAAAGTAGCCAAACGCGTCTTGAATTCATCACCACAACCCAAGACTTTGAACAACTTCTCCATATGAGTGATCCAATCTTCTGCCTCCGTGGGGGTGGCAGCAGATCGGAAAGAAAGAGGCTTAAGCTTAGTAAACTTTTCAATCCAACCATGTATCCCGATAGGTGGAGCACCGCCACCCAACGAACCAGCACCATTTCTGATGTCATCGACGATTCTGGTTCTCAATTCAGCATAGAGATTCGGGAGAGCATTAGCCAAAGCAGCAGCTATCATGGCCTCAAAGTCAGGGATATCATCCCCATTAGGATTTCTACGTGTATACACCATCTGAATGATCATCAAAACGATTTGTAAGTTCAAATAAAGATGAAGTATGAAAGGAAAATACGCAGAAGGAAACCTAATGTCTACCCAAATCCTCACAGGTCATAGCCTAAGTTCTACAGGTCGAACCTAAAGCTCTGATACCATAATTGTAACACCCCAACCCGACAAGGGTAGAAGTATCACATTATAGTGGCAAATCAGAACATACAAATAAATAAACGCAAGCGTAAGTCTTAAACATAAATAATCAAAAGGAGTTAAGTCGAAATGACTTAAACCAAAACATAAGTTCAACGAAGAGAAATACTCCAAAGGGATGAATAACAAATTATCCAAGTCTAAACAATGTCCTAACAATAGCAAAATAAATCTAAGATGACTAGGGTAAAGTCTCCGCAAGCTCAACTCTCAACCCCAAAGCAACCCCAACTCCTAGCTTAGATACCTGCCGCAGGAAAAGGAAAATGCGGCTGAGCTTAAAAAGCCCAGTGAACAGGTATATATAAACAAAACCAAACGATAATGAACGAACATATAAAGTACGGTGCATTGGGAAAGGCATGAAGTATAAATGAATAGATATCAAAAGTAAGGAAAAGTCAGTAATCTACCACGAGCCCGAACATAAAACAAATCAAATATCATAGTAACCATGGAGTAGCTAACTCCCGAACATGTGAAAGACGTGTATTGCACACAAGCATCAATCACCGAACATATCATATCATAATCATGTCATATCCAATCAAATACGAACCGAACCTAGGATGCATCCATACGCCCCCGAACAAATCATATTGGCCATAATAAATATAATTATCAAATGGGACGGTGTGGAACATCACTCAACCACACTAGAGTCATACCATTGGTGCATCAATGACACGGCCATGTTACCTTCATGGCTAGGAAACGAACTTGGCTCGGGTATCAAACTGAAGGGTTCAAATGGCATATCATATGAAAGTTCATATCAAAGGTTCATATCAAATGTATCATATCAAAGGTTCAAGAATATCTGTACGAATAACGAAACAAACGAACACCGATACAATGGTAAAGAGAGTGGGTATCAATAATATCCGTACCTCCAACCGCAAAATGCAAAACACGTCAGAAGATATAAAGATTAGAGTTTACTCCTTCTTCAGCGAATCTACACAAATTAGGTTTATTTTATGCTTATTAGCTCATAATGTCATAACGGTTTCTTAATTACTTAACACCATTTATTAATGTGATTAGAGTTTCGTTGTTGGAATTAGGTTAACATATGACCGATTGTATTATAATTAATGTTCAGGTTTCAAGTATATTAAATGGTATTAAAATCACAATAATCTTAATCTTCTAACAATTTCTGGTTTTACTATGTTTTAGCCTTCATTTTATGAACTTTAATACCACACCAGATGTCAAATTAAAAATTCATAAAAATTACCACTGAATTATATATGTCTTAGGAGTCTACTGAAATTTTCACAGATTTTATTCATTAATACAAGTACACCATAAAAATTATTCTTTACATGACTGTCCAGAAAGTAAACTGCTAAAACACCCAGAAGTTATTCATTACAAAGGCATATCAAAACGCTTTGGAAAAATCCACAAAAATTCCAGAGCTTAGAAAACATGTGATATATAACTCCTGTAAATTTTCAAGTCATAACTCCTTCTAGTTTTCAAATGAAAAATCGTGAAACCAGACTGCATTTAAATTCTTAAAACTCAGATTTTGACATATGATCCCGTAAAATTCACAAGCATGACCAATACAACTCCAATCCCCTTCAAACCAATTGGAAAACTTAAATAAGACATTAAACTAAGTTTTTATGCAAAAGTACGGAATTATATCCTTATGAAACTCGAGCTACAATGCACACATAATTAGCTTTTCGAAACCGTCTCCTGCAGAAAACTGTTTTAGACCCTTTTTACATGTTTTACTTACACGAGACCTATATATATCACAAGACTTGGTTTTCATTAATATATCAACACACATGTTTCCAGCTTTTGATGATCATTCACACGACATACTTATAACACAGAAATCAGATCAGCAACATGAGTTGATTTACATATCGAAACATCCAATACCGTTATGATTTTATGTGATCTTCTAAATACGTCTCAACATATAATTCGAATAGAACAGATCAGATTTTGTTTAGTATGTATACGAATTAGGTTTCAAGTTTATATATTCGGATTATACATGAAATCATGTGTCGAATAGAAAAGAGATACAAGATCGATTAGAAATACCTTATGATGATTCGAATAAAGGAGAGAACAAGAACGAAACCCTCATGAATCAAACCCTAATCACGATCCAAACAACAAGCTCCAAGGATTCACGATTACACGACTTCAGCAACACTTTTTTTTTTAAGGTCACGAACAGCAGCAACTACAATCGATTATATGATGGATTTTTGAGAGAGAAAAGTGTGTATGTGTTTTGTTTCTTGAGAATACGTATGATAAGGAATGAAGGGGTCAAAGAAAACGTTTTCCTTTTATCCGTGATTGAAAGAAAACGTATGATAAGGATTGTGTGGCAAATATGGCAAGTATTGAAAACTCCCTTAATTGTGTTAATTGGAAATTCAATGCATTCGGTTATAGATATAATGATGAGCCGAGATTGAAGCTAGTAATTTGGATTTGGCATGTAACATCTTCAAGTATGGTCAATTTAATTATAGAAGTGTTAAAATCTTGTACCCTTTTATTTTATTTTAATTCATATCTAGTTTAATATTAATTTAAATGTATAATCATAAGTTTAGGACAATAATAATAATATTTCAAAGTTTAGGTGAAATTTCAAAATTATACGGAATTTAGGTTTTAGAATTTTAGGGTTTTACACAACTACTTTGTTGCTGAGATTTAGATGATACAATCCATTCAACAATGTAGCAGTACCCACTAGTTTATTTCTAAAATAAATTTTGCAGGAACCATCACCAATGAAAAATGAAAAGCCTTTTCGGTCCATGACCGGAATGGATACAATGTTTTTGTGCCCCTTGGGCAAAACAAATACATCTTCTAAAGTCAAAACAAAGCCGGATTCTAAACCCAAAAGAAGTGATACTATGTCGGTCGCCTCGACACTATGCCCGCTTCCGACTGTGATCATAACTTCTCCAGCTCCAAGCTTCCTACTTTGTTCCAGATCCTGATTCACGGTACAAATATGAGAACTAGCACCAGAATCAAGTATCCAGGAAGTAGAAAATACAGTAGCAGAACAATTTGTTTCCAAAACTAAAAGTTCTGGACCTGAAGTGCCATGAAGAATCGGACAGTCTCTAGCCCAGTGGCCCAGCTCACCGCACTTGAGACAAGCATCCTTCTTCTTCTTGTTCTTTGGAACCATCGGGGCCTTGCCCTTACCCTTAAGGTCCTTAGCTTGCGGTCCAGTCCGCTTCTTGGTCTTTTTCTTCTTATTCTTAGACTTCCAAAGTTCCGAAGAAATCACAAGAGCAGACTCCTTCATCCGCGGAGTCTTCATCTGAGACTGAGCGGTCACAAGTTTGTTCATTAGCCCAGCTAAATTACATGCAATCTCATTGCAGTTGAAGTTCATAACAAACTGTGAGAAGGAATCAGGAGAGGCGTAGGATAAGGTCGGTTTGGAGAGAAGTATCCATTTTAAAATCAAGAGCCTCCAATCTCTCGATCATGGATATCATTTTGAGGACGTGTTCCCCAACTTTCTCACCTTCCTTCATCCTTGCACCGAACAGTTGCTTGGATATCTCATATCTAGCGATTCTGCTTGTGCTCACCATAAAGCTCGGTTAAGTGAGATAGAAGCGCCTAGCGAAGTCATTTCTCATGAGCTCTCTGAAGCTCATTAGACATGGAAGCCATCATATAAGCACGGACTTTCACGTCATCCTTAACCCACTTTTCGTGGTTTTCAATCTCTTCTGATTGGCTCGAGTCCGCATATAAGGCGCCGGAATGTCCGTCTCAAGACGTATCCAGTGCCTCTATACCGAGGACAATCATCGATTGGAGCCAATCCACAAAGTTAGGTCCCATTAAGGTGTTCTTTTCGAGTAGAATTGCGAGTGGATTCATTGTCATATTGAGATTTGTCTGCATTAAGTATAACAGATTAATTAGTGACTCATTTAATTATGTTTTGAGTATAGAATTTAAGGTCTTTTCTATTCTTGTTACCCAGCTCCCACTATTTTTATCGGAATAACACACTCCCATGTGATATCCGGAAGTATCGTCGCTCTACTTCATAGTGGTGATCGAGTTCTTTATAAATCTTAATAGTGGGCAACCGAACAGGTTTCTAGTCTATTAATTTTCAAAAAGTGGTGTCCAACACCAACCCATCTAATGGATGATTCGATCTTCTTTTTCCCCTTGTTCACTCCCCTCAACCTATATGATTTCTATGGTTCGTGAACAAGTTAAGTTTATACCATCGACGCAAATCAGTTTCACAATTGAATCTTATCCGGTAACCTATCAGGTTTCTAGGGATAAAATTTGCTCCAACCGAAGGCATCCAATATGCTCCCGGTAATTTATCCGTCCTCCCCGAACGACTACCACGATAACTCGGAAGCGTAGCACATCCGGTTTGGATTTCAATTTCCCGAAAACTCGATGGAGGGAAGGAAAACCTTGAAACCTTATAAACTTAATTATTTATAGTGGGAGAATTTTCGCGATTAACGTTACACTTTGCACATTAATCATATTAGCGCGTTTGTGGCATTCATACAATATGAAACAACCATTCACAACCTAGTTGCTACCAACATGTGGTTCATGGACCGTTCCTAGAAAACAAAAACTTCGTAATCTAATTACAAGTCTTCGTCTTGAATCTTCGTCTTCTCGAAATGGATCTTCCTCCGGTCTTCGTCATTACATATAAATTTTACATCGAAAATTGCATCCTAGATGTTGTGTCACGATTTATCCATCCCGACAGGCGATCGACTATAAGGCCGAGCGACCAAGTCAACATCAGTCAAACTATGGCTAGCTCGCCAAGTCGAAGATATCAGACCACCATCAAGTACCTAGCGATCGACTCCCAAGGCGATCGCCCTTTGGCAGCTGGCGATCTACTCTTCTAACCAGCTAAGGGCAATCGACCTGCGCCCGGCGAGCGATCGCCCGTCAAAGTCATCAAGGACTGGATCTCAGAAAAGCACCCACGTGCAGATCCACCAAAGGCGCTGACAAGATCTTCGCCAGCAGATAAGATCTTTTGCTGACAGACAAGACCTTTGACCACAGCCTGTCACCTACCTCACCTACCAGCATGCGCGCCGAAAGTTGTCAGTGGGACCACCCGTGACAGCAACTCAGGACGCGTGTAAGCTCCCCATTGGACCGCATAGTTGTCGCCGGCAACTCCTGCAGACTTTGAGGGACGGGCCCATGTGCTAAAAGACGATCGCCCGATTATTATATTGCGAGAGAAGGCGATCGCCGGCATGTCCAAGCCACATAAATAGAGAACCTCCTCCTCTTGGAAAAAGGTTCCCGATTCATGAATATACGGTTCGAATTCATTTGACTTACGTCCGAAATACATTCCACCAAAAGTTCACATTCTCTCACATTCGATACATCCACGGAAATCTTGAAGAACACACATATCATCAAGCTCCGGCTATCTCACGGAATCCATCTCGGACTTCTCTCTCCAAATCTCTCGTCCAGACGATCGGCGACGGTAAGTCTCCACTAGGCAGATTCCAAGGGATTCATAAGCCCGAAGCCCAAACATCCGGCTAAATACTCGCCGTGAGAGGCGGTCGATCTCTCACCGCCGCGACTGTTCATCACCTTTGTTACAAGAACTCATAGAGCATCAAATCTGGTTCTTCCGGCAATCTACACGCTCACTAGCTAAGATAACAAGGAACTTTACACTCATTGTAATTGTATTCTTACATTAGTACTTGTATCCCCGAATATCGGTATTAATAATATCTCGCGAGAGCATTCAAGCCCGGGACTAACAACCCCGGCAAATGTTGTGTTATTTATCTTTCTCACGGAAGTGCTCTTGCATTTGTTTGCTATCCCATCCATTCCAGCAATATCTATCTCCGGATAATATTTTGGGTAGCAACAATTGGCGCTAGAGGAAGGGGATCTAACCCTCAAACTTTTATTTCTACCGTCCCGAAGAACACTCACTGTTCTCGGGGCATATACTTGAAGTGACACTCACTGCACTTCAAAGAAAACCTTCAGAATCATGACATCCGCCTGTACATCGAAGCAAGCTGCTCTCCGAACCGCCGGACACCATATCCCGGCTCAATCCGAACCCCAGCCGACGACAGGGGGAAGCCGCGGCAACGCGAGACTCTCGATCCCGCATCCGAGAGATGGCCCCAACCTCTCACTCGATCAATTCCAAACCGAGGAACAGATCGAGGAGGCTATGGCCATCCTGGAGGAGCGACGGAGAGCATGCGCGCCACCCGCGATAACTCCCTCGATCATCCGCCGCATGGGAAAACGGAAATTCAATGGGCTACTGAACGAGCGATCGTCAAAAAGCCCCAATTCGCGAGGAAAGGCTCTCGCACGACCGGACGGATCCATATTCGATCGTTTGGGACGCGACCCATCCCGGCAACCGGGGCACTCTGTTTCCAACCTTGAAAAGACGGAATCCGAATCCGTCACCAGGAGTTCGGCCTACTCACCTCACATCCGAACGCATATCAGCCATCTGACTCCCGCCCCGATCGCCAGGGACTCAGTACTCAATCGCCTCGGATCCCGCTCCAATCGCCGAGCCGCTAACAGTCAGGCCACGGCGATGGTCATCTGGCCTTGACTCGGCGAGATGAGAGCACTCTTGGACACCGGGGCAAGCACCGGCAAGGCGATCGCCGGTCCGGCCAAGGCCACTCGCGGTCCACATCGAGCTTGCCCCCATACAACCAACGATCGCTCCTCCTAAAACACCTCTGTATAAGGGAGATCGGACCCCGAACTCCACGAGTAAATTCCGAATTTACATGGTAGGTGTGGGGCATCGATGCAACCAAGTGTCGGATCTTCCGTGACATTGGGCGAGCCGCCCATAAGTGGTACGTCTCACTACCACCACGATCGGTCACCTCTTTTAAGAAAGCGGCGAATGACTTCACGTCATACTTCGCCCGCAAAGAAGGTCGCCAGACCGAAGGCCCCACCGCATGATAAAAATCAAGCGGGAAGGACGAAATCGACGCAGATTACATCGGCCGGGTAGACGAAATCATCCTCACCGCGAACCCGTCGGTGATGAGCTCGCTCTCTATTCGGTCATGGGGGATTCCACGGTCACTCTCCCATGTTCGGACATCTCTCCAAGGATATTCCCCAACTTACACGATCTTCGCGCTAAAGCCGCCAACTTCTGGCCGTGCAAAGGCTACTCACCCTCCGCTTAGACGAGGAAACGCCACCTCTTGCCCGGAAGATAGCGATCGCCAAAGCAAAGAAGGCGATCGCCAAGACACCGGAGATCTCAAGGCTTTCGAGGACATGGAAGCCCATCTCCTCCATACGTTCAATGTAACTCCGGCACATATTTTCTATGCCATCAAGGGGCACGAAGAGCTCAAAAAGCCAAAGCGATAAGGGACCACGGTCACTGGACAACAATCAATATTGTGCCTACCACAAGAGTCCCGGCCACAGCACCAACAATTGCCGCGACCTCCTCAAACAGCTCTGGAGACTGTTCGAGGAGGGCAAGTTGAACGACTTATTGGTTTAGCCGAAGCCCCCGCCTATCTCTATAGACGATCGTCCGAGTCGAGCAAAAAGCAGTGGGAAGCTCATACGAGCCGACCCCTGGATCAACCTCGGCGACCGTCTCTATATGCTTCAATCAAGAGAAGGAGACCACGGAAGTCATCCCGATCTCCCTCCTTATTTAAGAAACCGGAGGACTCGATCGCCATCTGCAGTTCACCGTCTAACACGATGGACTAAGGCACGAGATCGCCTCCCCGCACAACGTACTGCCGTCGAAGGTCGGCATCTACATGACGATCGAGGTGGAAGAGTGCAGCCATGGTCCTGGTGGTCGATGATTCCGACTGCTTAGGCCATGCAAGGTCCCTTTAGGCCAAGATCGCCCGCCCTTCGTTTAAATATGAGGCCGGCGTAGTCTGAGGGCCCTCCAAAATAAATCAGTGGACACGATCGCTCGCCCTCAAAGGTTCATCATCTGACATGGTGAACCCGGACAATGCGACGTGCCACAACCCCGTCTCAACGTACACCGTCGAGGTCGGCCATCTCCATGGCTGGCCGAGGTGGAAGCAGAGCTAACAAGCCGCGGGCGTGGAGTTGATTCATCCGACGCTGCCCCGCGCAAGGACTCCTCTAGACCAAGACCGCATGCCTTTCGTTTAAATACGAGGCGGCGCGGCTACGGAGGACCCTCATAATAAAGTGAGTCACGAGACACTCAATGTCTTCGCGCATCAAGACATGATCAAGGAGTCGGTCCATTGAACTCCGCGATCGTGCACGGTTCCTCAAGATGGACGACCGTCCCCGAGGATTCGACAAAATTGAAGACCGCTCACTCAAGGAATTATTTTCATCCCCTTACTTCCACTAAGTGAATAAAAACAAGGGGCAATAAGAGTGCGGACTACCTTCACGATCGTCGCTATTCAACCACATACGGAGATCGTCATTTTTTGAGATATAGTGCGTGATCGAATTTGTTGTAAAAAAAAGTTATCTTTATGAGTTTATCAATTCATTTGGAACTACCCTATAACGATCTCTCCTCACACATTTGTACAAAGTCTAACAAAGACTTAAAAATAACCATTCATTCAAGTGAAGTCGGAAAGACAAATGCTCATTTCATTACTTGAAAAATCGGAGTACATGATCGCCCAAGGCCTAAGTGCTACAAGAGAAAGCTACAAACTACAAAGAAAGTAAGCTAAAAGCGTAAAAAGGAAGCGCCTCGAGGCCCTGCCGGCCTTCACCATCGGCATTCGGCGCGGTCCCCTCATCTTCCGAGCATCGGGATGAGCAAGGCTGTCTGAGACGGATACGGCTCAAATCACGCCGATGTCGCGAGTCCAAGATCGGCAAGGAGAAAGCCGAATGGAGAGGATGCTCCAATGCATATGACTTGAACCTCTCAGCTAGAGGACCGACCTCCAAGCCTCCCTTCTTAGCCGCTCGGATCGAGTCGGCGAACGCCAAGTAATAGGCGAACTCGCTGACATACTCCAAGTTTTGGAAGGGATCGGCCTTGGTCGCCTCAACCTCTCCTCTCAGCTCGGCCATCGCCTGTTGCGATCCCTGGAGCTCGGCCTCCCTCGCAGCAACCTTCTCTTTCGCCTCCGCCCGGCTCATTTGATCGAGCGATCGTCACCTTCTGGCGATCGGCCTCCTCCTCAGCAACATTCCTCGCCTGGACGGCACTCTGCATCTGGTCCCGAAATCGGTCGACCGCCACTCGGTATTTCTCAGTCTCCTTCTTCTCCAGCTCAAGCTCATGGCTCGCCCGCTTGGCCGCCTCCAAGGAGTCCTTCTCCATCGCCACGATCTTGTCAGCAAACTCGGCGTTCTCCTTCCGAGCCGCCTCGAGATCCTCCTGAAGGCGAATAGTGGAGGGCCGCCTCAAACTCTGGCGGCACTGGAAGGCCATGGTCGCCGTCACGAAGAGAAAGGGCGACAACGGCATGCATCGAACTCGGCGATCGGCGCGGCGATCGCATCGGATCGATCGTCACGCCTTCGGCAAAGCGGCGACCTTGCTAACATATGGAGGAATGTCGCAGAATGGCGAGGAGATCGGCTCGCGAGAAAATCCACGACCATCGGTGGACAAGACGGATCGGCGCGACGGACCACCGCATCAAAACAACTAAAGTTAATACAACTCCTATGCGGAGGAATTTTCAACGCAAGAATGCCATCTACCTCTCGGCCTTCTCGGGATCCGGCCAAACGGCTTCCCTCGAGGAGTCTCTGCATCTGCGATCGCCATCTCCGCGAAAGGCCGCGGAGGCGGCTCGCTCTGGAGCAGCGATGGTGATCGGCACTTCATCGCCGGGGCGAAGCGAAGTTTTCCGGCCTCGGCCTCTTGCGATCGCCCAAGCCCCTCCTCCGAATTTCCTCCTCAACCACGACTGCTCCACGCGAGGCTCAGACTCACGCGAGGCTCCGCCTCCCGGAACTATAGGCAATGCGGCGGGTGGAACCCGAGTCGACCTCTTCGCGTGAAGACGGCTAGGACTCTGGGTTCGACATAGCGATCTCACGCCGGAGGCTCCAAAAAGCGAGAAGCGAACCTCTGCGATTAAAGACGATCGACTAACGGTGAGACACTTTCCTCAAGTAAGGCGATCGCCTAGAAAGTGAAGATCGCGAAGCTCATACAGCACCGCGAGATGTCTCGGGAAACGGAATAGTCGAGCCGACAACCGACTCTCCTTGTTGATCCGAGTGGCGTCTAGGTCGTCGTCCGACAAGCTCCTAATTCGCTCCCAAACAACGAGAAAGTCGAAAGGCGGCTCCTCGATCACGGATATGGAAGCCTCGCAAAAGAAATCAAATTAGATCACCCAAAACGCATCCAAACGAAGGGAGAGTCTAAACCCTTACCGGGATTCCTCTCCCGAAATTCAGTGGGGATCTCCAGTTCGCCTGTGGGATTGTCGCTCGCCGAAGCTCTCCACTTGCCAGCGACCCAGAACCACTTCGTCTGATCGCCCCATATCTTATTCGGAACTCCATGAATCACCCGGCCAGATCGGCCTTGAATATGGTAACCGCCGACCAACCCTCTATGAGCCGTCAGTTTAAACAGATGATTCATCTCCATCGGCGATGGTAGGCGATACAGGCGGTGACCGCCGAAAAGGGTGAGGGTGCAAATAATTTGGAGCCAGGCGTTCGGCGTCAGCTGAAGTGGCGCCACATTCCAAGCGGCCAACAGATGGGAGACCGCAAAGGATAGAGGGAAGCGTAGCCCGGCCTCCATAACGGCCTCACTCACTGCGACCATACCCATCGGAGGCTGGTCGGCTCGTTCATTCTCCGCGGGCGCGAACATGTCCACATCTGAAGGAACATGGAATCTTGTTCTCCAGAAGGCCAGATCTCTCCTGGTCGTCGAGCTCCGTATTTGGCCGAGCGACCACAACGATCGCTGCGCGGCACGATACTGCGACCGCTTGGGAAGCACATAGGGATAAGCGACCGAATATCCCCGGAAGTCGAATCTCGGAGTAGGACCGGCTAACCTCTCCATTATTTCAGCAAAGGCCCTATAGGCCCGACCAAAATCACTATGTTGCTCCCAGTAAGCCCTGATCGCCAGATCTCTCTCGATCTGCGATCGTCTCTCCTCAGCAGCCGACTCCCTAGCAACATCGGCCTCATTGAACAAAGCCTCAACTTCAGCCGGGTCGATTCCGGCTCGAATAGCTTCAGCCGCCGTCTCCAGGTGGAAGACGGAAGAAGTTTCTCCCCGGGCAGCCGATGTCCCGGCGGCAGAACTAGTTCCCGCTCCAAACGATGATGAGGTTCCGGCCATTTTCAGAGATAGAAAAGAAGAAAAGGATTTTTCTTACCCTAAAGTGAAATCGATCGACGATCGGCGCTAAGATCTTCAGAAAATTCGGCAGCAGGACCTTCTTTCTCCAGTACGTACGCGTGAGTGAGACTGCAGCCCCGCGCCCCCTTTTATAGGAGAAGGCAGGGACCCGATTGCAATAAAGGAAAACCTCAGGGGTCGGATCTCAAACGACGCGCTAGTTGACCCCCTCGAGACCCGCGTACGCGTCTTTTCGAGGACGCGTCAGTCGAGGAGTCATTAATGACCGTTGGCGTCCTCCAATAGGAGCCCGACACGTGCGAGGAGACTTTTCAACGCCCGTTGCTTTTTCCCGCGCAGTTCAGCGGCCAACCAGGTCGTCCGAATCCAGAGTATATCATCTCAAAGACGATCGCCAGTTCAGTTAAACACGAAGTCGCTCGTCAAAAGTTCAGCGATCGCCAAGAAAGCCACCTCACCCCACGTTTCCAACGTATGAGCGAGCTGGGGGGCAATTGTTGTGTCACGATTTATCCATCCCGACAGGCGATCAACTATAAGGCCGAGCGACCAAGTCAACATTAGTCAAACTATGGCTAGCTCGCCAAGTCGAAGATATCAGACCACCATCAAGTACCTAGCGATCGACTCCCAAGGCGATCGCCCTTTGGCAGCTGGCGATCTACTCTTCTAACCAGCTAAGGGCAATCGACCTGCGCCCCGAGCAGAGGCGATCGCCCGTCAAAGTCATCAAGGACTGGATCTCAGAAAAGCACCCACGTGCAGACCCACCAAAGGCGCTGACAAGAACTTCGCCAGCAGATAAGATCTTTTGCTGACAGACAAGACCTTTGACCACAGCCTGTCACCTACCTCACCTACCAGCATGCGCGCCGAAAGTTGTCAGTGGGACCACCCGTGACAGCAACTCAGGACGCGTGTAAGCTCCCCATTGGACCGCATAGTTGACTGCCAGCAACTCCTGCAGACTTTGAGGGGACGGGCCCATGTGCTAAAAGACGATCGCCCGATTATTATATTGCAGAGAAGGCGATCGCCCGGCATGTCCAAGCCCTATAAATAGAGAACCTCCTCCTACTGGAAAAAGGTTCCCAGTTCACTGAATATACGGTTCGGAATTCATTTGACTTACGTCCGAAATACATTCCACCAAAAGTTCACATTCTCTCACATTCCGATACATCCACGGAAATAATGAAGAAAACACATATCATCAAGCTCCGGCTATCTCACCTAATCCATCTCGGACTTCTCTCTCCAAATCTCTCGTCCGAGACGATCGGCGAAGCGGCAAGTCTCCACTAGACAGATTCCAAGGGATTCATAAGCCCAGAAGCCCAAACATCCAGCTAAATACTCGCCGTGAGAGGCGGTCGATCTCTCACCGCCGCGACTGTTCATCACCTTTGTTACAAGAACTCATAGAGCATCAAATCTGGTTCTTCCGGCAATCTACACGCTCACTAGCTAAGATAACAAGGAACTTTACACTCATTGTAATTGTATTCTTACATTAGTACTTGTATCCCCGAATATCGGTATTAATAATATCTCGCGAGAGCATTCAAGCCCGGGACTAACAACCCCGGCAAATGTTGTGTTATTTATCTTTCTCACGGAAGTGCTCTTGCATTTGTTTGCTATCCCATCCATTCCAGCAATATCTATCTCCGGATAATATTTTGGGTAGCAACACTAGATACAAACATTTCTAGTAAAATAAATAGGCTCAAAACGGCCTTTACAACCCAATCGAATAAAACGAACGATTCAAATCTAAGTCCACGAACCACATCCCCATTCAAAAAGCATTCATCCAATAAATACTATATAAATGGAAAGCGTAGAGATACATTGATCCAATCAACAATACGAACCGATCCAATCGATTCACACAATCGGTAATTTGATAACGTTCAAAATAATTCGGTCGACCATAAATATTCCAATTAATCAAATTTCCCTTATAAAATGATATACTATAAATTATTTTAATCATATTAAATCCAATTTAACATGCGGGAGATTAATTTATAAGAATACACGAAAAAATCGAGCCGGGTGAAAAATGGCCTGCCATGGCCGAGTCACTGCCGGCAGCATGCCGGCAGACATGCCTGGCATGGCCGATCACGATCGGCAGCTGCCGGCCGGGCACGGCCCGTGTCTCCTGACACGGTCGGGTCGCTGGCGATGGCACGAGGATCGCCTCACCGCGGCCGTGTCACGGCCGAAGTCACCCCTGGCAAAGCACGCCTTTGTCCAGAAAAATCGTCCGACGACGATTCGGAGCTCGATTTTCGACCGGATATCTAATATCAATATTTTTCAACATTCATATCTTCAATATAAATCATATTTCCAAGAAATTAAGATTTATATTTAGACATAAACTTACGAAAAATATAACTACAACGAACGTAAAATATATACCACGATTATGACTAAAATGATTCCAAATCATTCACCATCTAATCAAGCATTCCAAATGCTAATATCGTATATACGATCGCAAGACCTACGCTCCGATACCACTGTTGGGATTCGGTGCCTAAAACGAAGGCCCAGCGGAAGCGGTAAAACGAAAATTAATTCGATCCGAATCCCTACGATGATCGATCGAGCTACGTATATACGAATATCAAAAACGAAACACAAGAGATACAAGAAACATACCCTCGTAGTCCGTTGATTAAATGGATAACCTTCTCTTGAGCTATTCCCCAAGCTTTGCTTGATCTCTACGAATCTATTCCGCTTCAAGCCCTTGAACGATCCAACGCCGAAAGCACCGCGTCTCTACTTGCCACGCGCCGAAAAAACGAACGGAATGACAACACCTTGCTATCCTCCGAGGATACGGCTAGAGCTAGGTGATGAAGCTTGCAATATGAGATTATCACACTCTAAGTGTATAACTCACAACTCTCAATTAATCTCTTGAAATTTCTCAAAGAAAACCAAGAAGAAATGAAGAACAAGAAGAAGACTTAAGAAATGAACTCAAAAATTCTTTTCTCTCTCTCTCTCTCTCTCTCTTCATAAACCGTGAGAAATGAATGAATCATTTGAGAGATGATGTCTTCTTCTTTTATTCTATTCCCACCCAAGATAACAACTCATCCCACTACAACACTTGCCCCACAAGTCTTAATCATCCATTAAAGAATGGAACAAGAAACAAAAGGAAGCAAGGTGGAAAGAGGGAGGGGGGGCCAAGATGAAATTCGGACGAGTTCGGTTCGTTTCGGACTCCCGTGAGTCCAAACAGATAAACTCCGATTCCGTTCCGATGTATTTATATCAATTAATTAATCCAATTAATTTAATCATATCAAATACATTATGACATAATTAATTTCTCTAAGAAATAATTATATTCATGAATTAAATTAATCACCCAGTAATTTATTTAATTCATTAGGCCGTAAATTAATTTATCCAATAAATCAATTTAGACATCCAATGTCCCAATAAATTAGATATCCAATATCCAATATTTATAAAGAGAGAATTAGCTTAATTCATTCCGTCGTCAATCCTAATGCGCGACTCGGTAGGTCCGTCTCAGTCAGCAATGAGAGGAACCAAAGAGTAGTAGCACCACCTAGCCAGCCTGGTGGCCTACACTGTACCCCGACTGAGAACGAATGATTGGGATCATTCAAGAACCATTCTGTCGTGAATACCAGTATACGTATAAACCCTTATTTCAAATATCCAGATCAAGTTATAGGGTCACGGTCAGTCAAACCCTATCTGTACTTGACGCTATGCATGCGTTAATGCAAATCGAGATCATCGAGCTCTCGTGTATCTAATACAGCTAGCTCCAATGCTTTGGCCAAAGACTTATGATCTCATCTGCCAATAACCGCATAGGACATATAACCCGTTCACTAACAGGAGAAAGAATTCTATCTTGGTATTCAGTAGGACCTGCTACTTGCCCGTCAAGATGCACGTCGAGGTTGACCCCCGCCTTCCGGTTTATAGGGTCGAACTACTTGTAACACCCCCAAAACCGAACGGGAATATTACAGCGCCGTGGGCCCCATATTGGAACCCACAAGGCTAAAATCATTTTCGCAAACGTTTAAAAATGTCAAAAAGCCCTTTGAAAGTACACACACACGCAGCGGATAAAAACACAGTTCAAAGAATACCGAAAGCCATTTTAAATATACGCACGCAGCGGATAAAAACATAATTAAATACATTTGCAGCGGAATTATAAAAACCAGAAAGAACACTCGAATCCCAACAACTACGCCATAGCCAGTATCACCGGAAAGCTCATCCCTTCACGACCGCTACTCGCTCGAACTTCGAGTACCTAAAAGATAAAGCCCACGACGGGGTCAGCCATAATACTCAACAATGATAACGATCACATCACAAAAACAATACATATCAATGTAATTACAAGGTAAGAATAATTCCAATATGATCTCACCGAAGTAACCTTACCAACCTGTCACAACCATAACAATCAAATCTTACCATATTCCACGCCTCGTGTCCTTAAGTAATGAACGAATTCAAAAGTAACCACTTGTATCAGAAACGATACCAAAATTCCCAAACTTATCATATCTCAATATAGAATGATCTGGCCAAGGCTAACTCTATCGGCTGGGTCGCACAATCAGATCCCAATACTGACAGAAACTAATATCACACGATACATCTGCAAATCAACTGTCCCGAAACAATGGCAAGTCCCGGATATCAATACAAAGCGTGAATGCTCACACAATCAATAATGATAACAATCAATGCATCACACTAGAAATATCAATGACATGATAGTTCCACACAAGATCGACAAAGGGATCAACCACGAATGAGAATACCAATGATGTGGTAACTCCAACAAGATCAAGGAAGAATCCATAACCGAGAATACCGACAATACGGCAAATCCCAACAAGATCAATAAAAGGTTGACAACCGAGAATACCGACGACACGGTAAGGATCAATGAAGAATCAATAATCGAGAATACCAACGACATGGTAAGGATCACTGAAGAATCAATAATCGAGAATACCAACGACATGGTAAACTCTAACAAGATCAAAAGAGTTGACAACCAGAAATACCAACGGTACGATAAACCCCAATAAGATCAATAAAGTTCAACAACCGAGAATACTGACGACATAGTAAACTCTAGCAAGATCAATAAGGACCAACGACCGGAAGTACCAACGACACGGTATACTCCAATAGGGATAATAAGGGATCAACAACTGAGAATACCGACGACACGGTAAACTCCAATAACATCAATCAAGGACTAATAACCAAGGATACCAACGGTAAGGCAAACTCCCAAACGGAATCAATAAGGATCAATAATGAATGAGATTACCAATGACAAGGTGAACTCCAAACGAGATTTATAAAGGATCGATATCAATGAGTTGACCATCGATATGGTAACTCCGAACGAGATTAGTAAGGGTTCAATGGCGACAGATACACGAGAGAATAAAATCGTCAACCATAAACAAATCATATATACGGGCTTTCAAAGACAATCCGAATATCAAACAGACCCAATTATACATGGACTGTGAATGACCAATCAATAAGACTCAAGATGGACGTCACGATACGCTCGATCCGGACATGTGTCCGTGTACAAGCCAACCACGGGTATTGATCAATACACGCCTGGTCTCGTACCTAATCAGCCTCACGAAGTACATCTCGTGTGCACGGTTCAATATGAGGTCGAAACCAACACATGCTACACGTGCCCGTCCCGAAAATCCTACACATGAACGATCAGAACGTATCTGACTCCAGATATTCCACAATACAACATGACAACAGATCTCGAAGAAACGCATATCCAACAAGGATCAGAAGATTTTCCAAGAGGGCAACAATAACTCGATCATGAAAGACCGACACGACCACAATGTCGTATTCCATCAGACAATAGTCCACAGCATGCCCAACAATGCATATAATAATGACACATAAACTCCCAAGGCAGCAGCCAAGGGTCACGGAAGCATCTACTCAGGAATACTCCGGACAATATCACATAAACTCCCAAGGCAGCAGCCGAGGGTCACGGAAGCATCTACTCAGGAATACTCCGGACATAGGTGCCATTTAGGTCTTATCCCCTAACATATTTCCATTCGGGTACCATACAGGTTTTATCCCCAACACATCGGCCCCACAGATTACGGCTCAAGAAAGAGCACTTCACAAAACGTAACAAACAGTGGTGCACACTCACCGTATGAAATATCAACGCACACATGCAAAAATGCAACATGATGATTATCATATTCTAACAATATTAATTTACCTCAAGCTGGAGACGCTAACCTTTCCACGACCAACCGCCCTGAACGAATACACGGTTTATCCGACAATCCAAAATGATGTACAGTCCATAACTAATACCAAACCACCGTCCCGAGTTCAACATCGACACGATAACTAACCTTGATATCCAACTTGTCATGCAATAGACCAAATTATAGTTCACGTTCCCATTTCCACTAGACATCCTTAAAATCATATACATTATGATTTATCTTACATACCACCATTCCGACAATTCATATATTCCATAATACCATTGCTATATGAATCATAAGTGAAATGAAAACGAAATCATTTATTAACATTATGAACTGAGCAAGCATAACTTGCCTTGATACCAATTCGACGAAGCCGCTATCAATCCCGCCGTCTTCGTCTACAAGCTCCTCAGCTCCGACTCACCGCAGCACAACGGTTAACTTCAACGATCATTAAACGCAACCTAATGCAATAATCAATTAACGATACGTTCGATAATCAATCAACAACTGGTATAATCAACCAATCGAACTCAACGGATCTAGATCATACGAAATCAAACCATATCAACTCTTATCAATACGAATACAAGCCGAATTTCGATAATCAATGGTTCTAACAACGTCTACAACATTCTTGGTTCCGACTTTCAATCTTAATTCGGATTAACACGGATCATCTTTGTAAATTCATAGAAATTCAATTACCGGTTTTCACCACGAATAATCGTATACCGAAATTAACTGCAATCCTTCTAATTTACGGACATATATTACTCAAGAACTCTTCAAGAACGTGAATTAATCCATAATAATATTCGTAGCCAACAAAACGACGTAATTCCATATGTTCTAACATCTAGCCATCATCTAATCCATACTCCAAGGCATGTATCATCATATTCTCTAACATACGATCCTCCTAACACCAAGAATCGAAGCAATACTACCAAGATCACCAAGAACAACATGATTCTATTATCATAGTTAACATATCCAAGACAAAAACCAACATATCATCATCTTCCTTCAACATATAGTTCATATATCCTCTAGAATCGTAACAACAATACCATAATCATCTTCATACGAATAAGAACATCAACACTAACACCAAAATCCGAATTCAAGGAGTAGAGTTCATCAACATACCTTTTGAAGATGAATAACACAATCAAACACTTCCAAGACTCCAAGAACTCCAAGTTTCAAGCTTCCAATCATCCTTATCAAAGTCTTAACAAGGGTATGAGGGTCTGAAATGGGCTTGAGAGTGAAGAGGGACGATTTGGGGAGGAGGAAATGTGTTTCCTTTCGTGAACAAATGAAAGACCAGCTCTTATTATATAAACTGCGCATCTCGTTACGTACGTTAAGTCCCAATGTTAACGTACGTAAGGCCTTTAACGTACGCTATATGTCCTATATAGCGTACGTAATCGTCATCCAGGGTAAACTGTACTATTTTGCACCTTGCGTTACGTACGTAATACCATCACCATAGCGTACGTAATGTAGCAGTTGACTTGCTACAGTATCAACCCATATTACGTACGTAATATGCCATGCATAGCGTACGTAATGCCGAAGTTGACTCGCCTGTCAACATCCTCCGCCGAAAGTTGCCGACACAGGGTCCCACCTGCCGACCACGACTCGATCGTCTGATTCCCATGTTACGTACGTAATGCCTCGTCCATAACGCACGTAACTCTACCAATTTAACGTACGTAAGTTTCAACACATAACGTACGTAATGGCTTCCATACTTAGCCATTTCCGCCCCTGTCTGTCGTCTCAATAAACCGAACATATACACGCGACACACCGAATACATATACTCATTCCGATAACGTTTCCATATGATACATCTGATGCACGATATCCTCAATTACAACTGTCGACCAAGTACGACGATCATACAAATACCCATACGGTATATCCGACATCGAAAAACACACCAAGCATGTAATATCCTAGAATCAAAACAACCTCGATAGACATACTGGCACGGCTGTCACGGTTTCCAAAATTATCCGCTCATATCGTGTCGGTCCCACTCTGTACAGTACATCCCAGATAAAATAATGCGAAAAATTCATAGTGAAATTCTAGGATATTACACTACTCGAATGAAAATCTTGACGTCACAAGCACATCCCTACTAAATCCTCAAGTCGAAGGTTCACGAATACCTATCACAACCTTTCGATTCCGTCATTGACTGTCCCGGAGTGAAATCCGTGTGACGAATCGAGGGTGAGTCGGTTCGAGTATACTAATCTAATAAGCATACCTATAACGTGTGCTCCCACTAACCATTAGTGTTCGACAGGCACTCTCCATGTCAAAGAACACGTCATACAAGTCTTCACATAAACTTAATGCCCAGTCAAGTTTCATCGACTTGCGAACGATTAAGTATTTGAGCTATAAACATTTCCAGTGCCGACCCCCTTATCCAATAAGGAGTGGAACGTTTTGCTCTCAAATACACGGACTAGTTTCTATAAGTTTATTTACGAGTTAGGAATGCCAGTAACTACCAGTAAATAAAGAAACATTCATTTGCCTTATATAAATGGTTTACATAATTACAAGTACAATGCCCTCACTCAACAACCTCTGAGTGGCATTCGAGGGCATACTCCTAACAGAGTAATCATTGAAGAGGAATAGCACCTTGGAGTGGCATACAACCAACCGGAGTTGGATTCTACCTTACGGTTCAGTGATTTTCATCATATTAAGGTATGTTCAATCTATCTCAAGACTTAGAGTTGGATTCTAACGATTTGGATGATCATGTTAACAAGATATGGATTTTCATAGATGAATATTCCAAGTATATCATGTTTGGAATAGTGAGATGAATAAGCCTTAAATACCTTGATTATAATCATCATGATTCGAATCTTATTACACTGAATATGTGAAGAGAAGCTTCTATCATTGGTAATTCGAATCTAGTAGATGACTTCATAATAATCATGGACTTGACTTTAACAATCATTATTGTTGGATAAATCTATAGGATTGATCATGGAAAGATTTATCTAGTATAGATGGAACGTTTAAACAACTTCATCATGATAATATTGATTGATATAAGGTGTTGATATCAACCGTTAAGCTTTTCGAATTGTCTTATGAAGATTTGAAGTCGGAATGGAATATGGTTTTATATTGGTATGCATATCCTTGAATCCGAAGTTGTCTTTATCCGTAAAATCATTCATAAGGGTATGAACATGGTATTCATGGAAGTAACATGAATTATCACGCAAGATTTCATTGTTTCAATCATGGCAAGAACAGTTTACTGCTCAGCAGTAAACTGCCATGCATAGATAGCGCACGCTATGTTATGAAGTTTAACGTGCTCTATCGAGCACGAGTTAGCGTGCGCTACGTTTGGTACGTAACGTACGCTAGACCATCAGACGAGTCAGTTGGTAGTCGGTGAAATCGACCATGCATAGTTAGCGTCGCTAGTCTTTGTTGTTTGCGTGCGCTATCGGCGAGACTTAACGCACGCTACAGTACTTAACGTGCGCTAAGCGATTGGGCGGTGCATTTTATGAACTTTTGGCCGTGAATCGAATTGTTAAACATTCATACGACGTGAGATAAATCCTATATCATTTCTTTTGTTAAGGTTTGGTCTCGTTACGTGATTGATTGAGGAGGACGATCTTCGAGTGTTCATTTTCGTGGAAGTGTTGTTATTGTCTTCAAATCGAGGCAAGTACTTTATTTGTTTTATGTATTGTTGTTATACATATTGTCGTGCATGTATGTCGTTGTATGTCCACCTCGTGTTGGTCAAGCGGGATCATCGGGGATCTATGCTAGCGTCTTGTTGGATCATCGGACGGGTTTTCCACCACGGGTTGGTCGACGGGATCATCGTGGGTTCTAGGCGATGAACTGGATCGATGGAATTACCATGTGTATGTTATGATATCATGTTGTGATTATCAGTTATGTATGTTATGTTTGAGTTTCTCGTAGGAGAAGACTCGTTGGTACTTTGTCGTTTACGTTATTATTCTTCGTGAGATATGAATAATATGTTGTGGTACTTGTACTAGCATCGTTGTGCTAACCCCTTCGGGGGTGAACATTTTGTTTGTGTTCAGGATCCAGGAGAGCGGGGAAACAACCACTGGAACTGTATGACGACGAGGGTGCAGAGTGATGTCCCGACCGGGTTTATTTATCTGTTGTTTACTCGTTATTTCAATAATTACTCGAGTACGAAGTCATTTGTGAAGATTTGAATTTGGTGATGTATTATTGAGTTCTGTTGAACAGTTGTACTATTTCTTTATTGGGTCAGAACTATTGTACCGTAATTCCGTTATTTCCATTCGTTAGTACCTTTTAATGCCTGTTCAATTCTTCAGCCTTGTAAATCCTTATGTAAAGGATTTACGGCGCTGTAATATTCCTGAATATATCGGGGGTGTTACAGAATATGGTATCATAGCTAAGATTATGGATATCTTGGCCGTTGGGTTAAAATAGGGGTCATTTATGTCTTTTGAGGTAACCGGCCGTGAATGACATCACTGCACTGCCTACGTCTTTATGCGAACAGTGGTTGTAAGTTCCTAAACTCTATCTCGTTCTTTACATATTGTGTCTCTTTATACTCGAATATTAGAATGATGTTGTTTCCTGTATATTGAGTATTTATGCTTACAGTATGTTGAGAGGCGGATGTGGACGTGGTCGCGGTCGTGGACGCGGACGAAGAAATGCCGAAAAGGAGGCGTCGCCTTCTGATCAGGCCAGTCATAGCTCAGGCGAGCCACAACAATCTATTAATAACGAACCAGATCCTGCTGTACCAGAGATCCTTCGTCAAGTGGTGAACCAGATGACTCAGTTCGCCCAAGTCGTGGACCGAATGCAAGTGGCAGTGGGACTACAACAGGGAGAGAGACAGCAAGGAATCCCAGACATGGGAAACCGAGGTGACCGGTGGCTGCAAGAGGTGGCGAAGATGCAACCACCCAAATTCGACGGTATTTCTGAGACTCCCACCTGGGATCATTGGTTGAAAGAACTGGAGAAAATCTTTGCCGGAATTAACTGCCCAGACGACCGGAGAGCCTCTATCGCTCAATATTTTCTGATAGGGGAAGCATCCGAATGGTGGGAAGCCATCCGGCCTGTAGACCATGATGCCGATTGGACAGAGTTTAGATTGATGATGGAAGCTCAGTATTGCCCTCGTCCTGTGAGGGAAGCCAAAGTTCGGGAGTTTTTCTCCGCTCAGCCTTCTGATGTGTCAGTATCCCAGGCGATTAAGACGTTTAACCAGCAGCTGGCATTTGTTCGACATCTGGTCAGAACAGATGCAGAAATGATGATCCATTTCGATATGAGGATGAAACCAGAAATCCAGAGGTACATGTCCGGATTTGAATGTACCACACTCCGTCAATACCAAGATAAGGCGTTGGCGTATGAGATCAAGGAAGCCGCCATGGAGAAATTTTCGGAATCCAAGAAACAGAAAGTCTCTGGTACTTTTACAGAGCACAAGAACAGCGGGCCCCGTAAGGCCCAGTCATCCTTTCACTCTTTCAAGAAACCTCCGCACCCAGTTAGGAGCGGAAAGAACTTCGGAGCGACATCAACTATTACTGATGTTACCAGGAAATGCATTAACTGCGCCCAGACGGGGCACTATCGACGGAATTGCCCTCTTCCTGCCGTGACTTGTTTTGATTGTGGACGAGAGGGACATCGGGCGGTGTTTTGTGAAGAGGCAGCAAAGTCTTTTAGAGCCCGTACACCACAGCCAGTCCAAAAGGAGGCCAATATTCCACAGACGCAGCAAAGTGTTTAGATGCCTCAGAATTTTGGCCGCGGGCGAGGCAGAGGACAATGGGACCGAAAGGGGACATCGAGTGTAACACCCCCGATATATTCAGGAATATTACAGCGCCGTAAATCCTTTACATAAGAATTTACAAGGCTGAATAAAAGCAATGACAATAACAGATACTAGTTTATGAAATTACTGAAATAAAATTCAACTGACTGGTTCAAAACCGAAATTACAAATATCCCATGAAGAGTTATTATTACATCACCAAAATTCAAATCATTATAACGGACGACGTACTCGAGTACTTATTGAAATAACCAACAAATAACAGACAGTAAACCCGGTCGAAACATCACTCTGCACCCTCGTCGTCATGCATCTCCAGTAGTTGTTTCCCCGCTCTCCTGGATCCTGAACATACACAAATGTTCACCCCCGAAGGGGTTAGCACAACGATGCTAGTACAAGTACAATAATCATACAACAGTGATATAATCAACAATTATATCATAACAAGTTTCTCCAACGAGAATATCCACAACACATAACATATCATAACAGTTTCAACATACAGATGGTATCCCAACGATCCAGCGCACACAGCTATAGATTCCCATGATGATCCCGTCGGACCAACACATGGTGGAACTACCTGTCCAACGATCCAGCGCACACAGCTATAGATTCCCATGATGATTCCCGTCGTATCAACACATGGTGGACATATATATACACAACACGATACAATCACAATTGTCATAGTACAAACAATTCTAATTAGAGTACTTGCCTCGGTTCGTTGACAAGAATAAACTTCCACGAATATCAAAATACTCGAAGGTCGTCCCCTTCGATCAATCACGTGTTAAGCTCGAACCTTAACAAAAGAAATAGTACAGAATTCATTTCGTGCCGCATTTAACGTCTAACAATTCAACAATTACGGTAGGAAGTCCTTAATATGCAATGCATGCGGGCCAGTTAACGCACGCTACGAATCATATGTAGCGTGCGTTAATGCTACTCGTTAGCGTCGCGATACACTCCGCCTAGCGTCGCTAACCCGGCGTTATCGTTGCCTCACCGATCGATCGGTGACTGGTGATGATTTAACGCACACTAAGTCCAAAACGTTGCGTACGTTAAACGTACTCGATAGCGCACGTTAAATCTCGTATATTAGCGCACGCTAATAATGCATGGCAGTTCACTGGAGGGCAGCAGATTTACATAAATAGTGATGAAGTAAGCGATTTCTTTCGTGATTTGATGTTTGTTATCTGTCTTCATGTTATGTTCATAACCTTTGTGAATGATCTCCAGGATAATATCAACTTCAAAATGCAAATATACGTAAAATCATCATGACACCATAATCCATTTCGATTACAATTCTCATGCAAAGTTGGTGATCTCCGGTTGATGAATTAGATTCCACTATCATTATACATATTCAGACTCCATCTAGAGGTGAACTAACAATTCCGACTTATACGAAAGAATGTTTCCTAAGATGATACTCCCTTTTTTGTTCTTATAACATCTTTTCCAAATCATGATCACAAAGATAACATAAATCCTACGGATTGTTAACTTCTGAATATTTCTCTCATCATTTGAAGTACTAGGATTCCAACTTCAAGGTTCCAACAATAATATCGTAATTGTAGACATCTCAATCTTCCAAACATGATGTTGAAGAAATAATTCACTAATGAAATTCAATATCTCGTTAACATGATCATCATATCCATTGGAAACCCAAATCTAAGACTGGTGATAGGTTGAACATACCTTAATATGCCGAAATCACTGAACCACAGGGTGTAATCCGACTCCAGTTGGTTATGCGCCCCTCCAATGTGTTACTTCTCTTCAATGATCACTCACAAGTGATACTCAATCATTCAATGATCACTCATAATCGATCTAAGTGTTTAGAAGGGATATTCTAGCTCTCTGGACTCTCAAAGATGAAGTATAGACGAAGGAAATGAAAGCCCAAGCGATTGATGTCCCATTTATAATATTCTGCATTATTGACAAGTTAGCGCACGCTACTAAGCATCCCTTAGCGTGCGCTAATAATGGTTGACTTCAGAATTTGTCCGGGTGCGTCAGCGGGAATCTCATCCGGACCCATGTCCCGCTGGCACATGAGCTATCTGTCCCGCTCAATAATTGAGTCCTTAGCGCACGTTACTCATACCTGCATAGCGTGCGCTAATAATGGCCCGATAGCGTGCGTTAAGATACATTCTTAACGTGCGCTATCACAAGGTTGCTTGAGCAATTTTGCATGTTTCTACACTTATGCATAATGATATTAATGCACTAATTATCATACTCCCATAATCCAAATCACCAATCCAAAATAATACATGGTTGAATACAGATGAAATACACTGTAATAAATCCGGATATTACATACTCTCCTCCTAAAAAAGAGTTTCGTCCCGAAACTCAAGACGAAAATAACTCGGGATATCTAGACTTCATATCAGCTTCTGTTTCCCAAGTGGCTTCTTCCATTCCGTGACGTGACCACTGAACTTTGACCAAAACGATTGGCTTGTTCCTCAGTTGCTTAACTCGACTCTCGAGTATCTTGACTGGTCTTTCTTCAAACGTCCCATTCTGCTTGACTTCGATCTCGCCGAAATCAATGATATGACTGGGATCCGGTATATATCTACGTAACTGGGATACGTGGAACACGTTATGAACATGGCACAATGACGGCGGCAAGGCTAATCTGTATGCCAACTCCCCAACTCTCTCGAGGATCTCAAATGGTCCGATATATCTCGGACTCAGCTTTCCTTTCCTTCCGAAACGAAAGATTCCCCGGGTAGGAGAAACCTTCAAAAGTACATGGTCTCCAGTATTGAACTCCAATGGGCGACGACGTACGTCCGCATAGGATTTCTAGCGACTCTGGGCGGTCAACAGCCTTTCACGAATTAAGGCTATCTTCTCTCGAGTCTGCTCGATCAACTCTGGTTCTGTTCCGATCAAGTCCGATGAATCGTCCCAGCATAGGGGCGATTTGCATCTCCTTCCGTATAATGCCTCAAACGGCGCCATCTTAATAGAAGCATGCCAACTATTGTTGTAGGTAAATTCAATCAACGGTAGATGAACTTCCCAATCGTTTGACCAATCTAAGGCACAGGCCCTTAGCATGTCTTCCACCGTTTGTATAGTTCTTTCAGATTGTCCGTCAGTCTGCGGGTGATAAGCTGTACTAAAGTTCAATTCAGTCCCCAAGGCCTTATGAACTGCTTTCCAAAAGTGAGACACAAAACGGCCGTCTCGATCAGAAACAATGGTCTTCGACGTACCATGCAATCGAACTATCTCCGAAATAAAGACTCGTGCCAACCTCTCTGGTCCCCACGTATCCTTAATGCCTAGAAAATGAGCCGATTTGGTTAAACGATCAACTATCACCCAAATCATGTTCATTCCTGTCCTGGTTTTCGGCATATTAGTGATTAAGTCCATCGATATGTCCTCCCACTTCCATTCAGGAATCGGGAGCGGCTTCAGCATTCCAGCAGGCCGTTGATGTTCGATCTTAACCTGCTGACAAGTCAAGCATTTCGAAACATAGTCCGCTACGTCTTTCTTCATGTTGCCCCACCAGAAATTCTGCTTCAAGTCCTTATACATTTTACTGGTGCCTGGGTGGATAGAATATGGCGAACTATGAGCTTCCTTCATAATCGTCTGTTTCAGAACATCAACATCGGGAACGCAGAGTCGGTTCTGAAATCTCAAAACTCCATCGTCATGAATTATGAATCCGGGGGCCTTTCCTTGGATCACTTCATCACGTAACCGAATCATCAGAGGATCATCTGCCTGTTTAGATTTGATTCCTTCGGTTAATGATGAAGTTATCTCCATCACGCACAGTTGTCCTTGGACTCTTTGCAACCACACCTCAATTCCTTCACGAATCATCTCTCGCTGAAGGCTAAGTTGGGAGGTCAGCGTCTCCAGCATCTGAATAGAGACAGGCTTGCGGCTAAGTGCATCGGCCACTACATTCGCTTTGCGTGGATGGTATGAAATCTCCAAGTCATAGTCCTTAATCAGTTCCAACCATCTTCTTTGCCGCATGTTCAACTCTTTCTGACTAAATATGTACTTGAGACTCTTATGATCCGTAAAGATCTGACAGTAAGTCCCGTACAGATAATGTCTCCAAATCTTCAAGGCAAAAACCACTGCTGCTAGCTCCAAATCATGTGTCGGGTAGGTCACTTCATAAGGTTTCAGTTTTCGCGACGCATAAGCGATCACCTTATCATTCTGCATCAACACGCACCCAAGTCCTTGGTTAGAAGCATCACTGTAAACTATGAATCCTTCAGTTCCTTGCGGAAGTGATAGAATCGGTGCCGTCGTCAATCTCTTCTTCAATTCATCAAAGCTAATCTGACATAATTCATTCCACTCAAACTTCTGAGTTTTCTGCAGGAGTCGAGTAAGTGGGCGGGAGATTTTAGAAAACCCTTCCACGAATCGACGACAGTATCCAGCAAGTCCTAAGAAGCTTCGGACCTCATTCACGTTCTTTGGAGGCTTCCAATCCAATATTGCTTCGATCTTCTGAGGATCTACTCGGACTCCTCCAGCTGACACCACATGGCCGAGGAACATTACTTCCTTTAGCCAGAATTCACACTTAGAAAGTTTGGCATACAATTGTTCGTTTCTCAAAAGTTCCAATACAATCCGCAAATGCTGCGCATGTTCTTCAGGACTCTTAGAGTACACCAAAATGTCATCAATAAACACGACCACAAATTTATCCAAAAATTCAATGAGCACACGGTTCATCAATTGCATAAATACAGCAGGTGCGTTAGTGAGACCAAACGGCATCACTACAAACTCATAATGCCCGTAGCGAGTTCTGAACGCTGTTTTCGGAACATCAGACTCCTTAATCCTCAGCTGATGGTATCCTGATCTCAGATCAATTTTAGAAAATACTGTTGCCCCTTGCAACTGGTCAAATAGATCATCAATCCGTGGCAACGGATACTTGTTCTTAATCGTCATCTTGTTCAGCTCTCGATAGTCAATACACAGTCGGAGCGATCCATCCTTCTTTCGGACGAAAAGAACTGGCGCTCCCCAGGGTGAAACGCTTGGCTGAATATAGCCCTTGTCCAGTAACTCCTCTAACTGCTTCTTCAGTTCGTACATCTCAGTAGGTGCCATACGATACGGCGCCTTGGAAATTGGTGTAGCTCCGGGTTCTAGCTCAATGGTAAATTCCACATCCCTTCGTGGAGGTAGTCCCGGTAAATCGTCAGGAAATACATCTGGAAATTCATTCACAACAGGAATGGATGAAATTTCCACAATTTCGTCTTCTTTCTTCATTGCGTAACACCAGTACCCGGTACAGCCCTGTTTCAACAATTTGACAGCTTTTATTGCCTTGATCAATTTCCCTGAGCTTCCTGGTTTCCATCCCTCAAACAGAATCTCGGAACCATCGTCAGCGATCAGCGAGATATTCCTCCTTCGGTAGTTCACAATTGCTCCATATCGATTAAGCCAATCGTCTCCGAGTATCAGGTCATCTCCTTGTATTTCTATCATGATCAGGTTTGAGAGCCACTCTCTGCCTCCAAATGATATAGGGAAATTTCTAGTTTCTAAATTTCCGACAATCCTCTCTCCACTCGGTAAACCAACAACATAAGGTTCACAAGCATGAAAACCGGAAATATTCAAACGATTTACATAAGACAAAGATATGAAAGAATGTGTAGCTCCTGTATCGAATAAAACGCTAACTGGCTGGGAAAGGATCTGGACAGTACCTGATGCGACAGCAGCATCCTGATCGTCTGTCCTCCTCATCTCGTACAGACGTGGGGGAGCAGATCCGGCACTCGATGTCCCCTTTCGGTCCCATTGTCCTCTACCTCGCCCGCGGCCAAAATTCTGAGGCATCTGAACACTTTGCTGCGTCTGTTGGACACTGGCTTCTTTCTGAACTGGCTGTGATGAACGGGTTCCATTGTACTTAGTGGCGTCCTTACAAAACGTCGCACGGTGTCCTTCCTGTCCGCACTCAAAACATGTAACTGGAGTGCGCAAACAATCACGCCAAAGGTGGCCTGGGCGACCACAGTTAAAGCACTTCCTAGCTGTATCCGTCGTGGCTGACATTGTTCCGTAATTCTTTCCGCTCTTAGATGGGTGCGGAGGCTTCTTGAAAGAAAAAGAAGACTGGGCCTTGCGGGGCCCACTGCTCTTGTGCTCTGTAAAAGTACCAGAGACTTTCTGTTTCTTGGATTCTGAAAATTTCTCCATGGCTGCTTCCTTGATCTCATATGCCAACGCCTTATCCTGGTATTGGCGGAGTGTGGTACATTCGAATCCGGACATGTACCTCTGGACTTATGGTTTCATTCTCATGTCGAAGTGAATCATCATTTCTGCATCTGTTCTGACCAGATGTCGAACAAATGCCAGCTGCTGGTTAAACGTCTTGATTGCTTGGGATACTGGCACATCAGAGGGCTGAGCGGAGAAAAACTCCTGAACTTTGGCTTCCCTCACAGGACGAGGGCAATACTGAGCTTCCATCATCATTCTAAACTCTGTCCAATCGGCGTCATGGTCTACCGGCCGGATGGCTTCCCACCATTCGGACGCTTCCTATCGAGAAAATATTGAGCGATAGAGGCTCTCCGGTCGTCGGGCGATTAATTCCAAAGAAAGATCTTCTCACTCCTTTAACCAATGATCCTGTGGGAGTCTCGAAATACCGTCGAATTTGGGTGGTGCATCTTTGATACCTCCTACGCCCACCGGTCACCTCGATTTCCCATATCCGGGTTCCCTTGTCTCTCTCCCCGCCGTAGTCCCACCGCCACTTGCATTCGGTCCACGACTGGGCGAACCGAGTCATCCGGTTCACCACTTGACGAAGGATATCTGTACAAGCAGATCTGTTCATTATTAATAGACTGTTGCGGCTCGCCTGAGCTATGACTGGCCTGGTTAGAAGGCGACGCTTCCCTTTCGGCATTTCTCCGTCCGCGTCCACGACCGCGACCACGTCCACGTCCGCCTCTCAACATACTGTAAGCATAAATACTCAATATACAGGAAATAACATCGTTCTAATATTCGAGTATAAAGAGATACAATATGCAAAGAATGAAATAGAGTTTAGGAACTTACAACCACTGTTCGCATGAAGACGTAGGCAATGCAGTGATGTCGTTCATGACCGGTTACCTCAAAAGACATAGATGACCCCTATTATAACCCAACGGCCAAGATATCCATAATCTTAGCTCTGATACCATATTCTGTAACACCCCCGATATATTCAGGAATATTACAGCGCCGTAAATCCTTTACATAAGAATTTACAAGGCTGAATAAAAGCAATGACAATAACAGATACTAGTTTATGAAATTACTGAAATAAAATTCAACTGACTGGTTCAAAACCGAAATTACAAATATCCCATGAAGAGTTATTATTACATCACCAAAATTCAAATCATTATAACGGACGACGTACTCGAGTACTTATTGAAATAACCAACAAATAACAGACAGTAAACCCGGTCGAAACATCACTCTGCACCCTCGTCGTCATGCATCTCCAGTAGTTGTTTCCCCGCTCTCCTGGATCCTGAACATACACAAATGTTCACCCCCGAAGGGGTTAGCACAACGATGCTAGTACAAGTACAATAATCATACAACAGTGATATAATCAACAATTATATCATAACAAGTTTCTCCAACGAGAATATCCACAACACATAACATATCATAACAGTTTCAACATACAGATGGTATCCCAACGATCCAGCGCACACAGCTATAGATTCCCATGATGATCCCGTCGGACCAACACATGGTGGAACTACCTGTCCAACGATCCAGCGCACACAGCTATAGATTCCCATGATGATTCCCGTCGGATCAACACATGGTGGACATATATATACACAACACGATACAATCACAATTGTCATAGTACAAACAATTCTAATTAGAGTACTTGCCTCGGTTCGTTGACAAGAATAAACTTCCACGAATATCAAAATACTCGAAGGTCGTCCCCTTCGATCAATCACGTGTTAAGCTCGAACCTTAACAAAAGAAATAGTACAGAATTCATTTCGTGCCGTACGAACGTCTAACAATTCAACAATTACGGTAGGAAGTCCTTAATATGCAATCTGTCTGGACAGATTAACGCACGCTACGAATCATATGTAGCGTACGTTAATGCTACTCGTTAGCGTACGCAGTACACTCTGCCTAGCGTACGCTAACCTGGCGTTGTCAGTGCCTCACTGATCAGCCGACTGACTCGGCTGATGATTTAACGCACGCTAAGTCCAAAACGTTGCGTACGTTAAACGTACTCGATAACGCACGTTAAATCTCGTATATTAGCGCACGCTAATAATGCATGGCAGTTCACTGGAGGGCAGCAGATTTACATAAATAGTGATGAAGTAAGCGATTTCTTTCGTGATTTGATGTTTGTTATCTGTCTTCATGTTATGTTCATAACCTTTATGAATGATCTCCAGGATAATATCAACTTCAAAATGCAAATATACGTAAAATCATCATGACACCATAATCCATTTCGATTACAATTCTCATGCAAAGTTGGTGATCTCCGGTTGATGAATTAGATTCCACTATCATTATACATATTCAGACTCCATCTAGAGGTGAACTAACAATTCCGACTTATACGAAAGAATATTTCCTAAGATGATACTCCCTTTTTTGTTCTTATAACATCTTTTCCAAATCATGATCACAAAGATAACATAAATCGTACGGATTGTTAACTTCTGAATATTTCTCTCATCATTTGAAGTACTAGGATTCCAACTTCAAGGTTCCAACAATAATATCGTAATTGTAGACATCTCAATCTTCCAAACATGATGTTGAAGAAATAATTCACTAATGAAATTCAATATCTCGTTAACATGATCATCATATCCATTGGAAACCCAAATCTAAGACTGGTGATAGGTTGAACATACCTTAATATGCCGAAATCACTGAACCACAGGGTGTAATCCGACTCCGGTTGGTTATGCGCCCCTCCAATGTGTAACTTCTCTTCAATGATCACTCACAAGTGATACTCAATCATTCAATGATCACTCATAATCGATCTAAGTGTTTAGAAGGGATATTCTAGCTCTCTGGACACTCAAAGATGAAGTATAGATGAAGGAAATGAAAGCCCAAGCGATTGATGTCCCATTTATAATATTCTGCATTATTGACAAGTTAGCGCACGCTACTAAGCATCCCTTAGCGTGCGCTAATAATGGTTGACTTCAGAATTTGTCCGGGTGCGTCAGCGGGAATCTCATCCGGACCCATGTCCCGCTGGCGCATGTGCTATCTGTCCCGCTCAATAATTGAGTCCTTAGCGCACGTTACTCATACCTGCATAGCGTGCGCTAATAATGGCCCGATAGCGTGCGTTAAGATACATTCTTAACGTGCGCTATCACAAGGTTGCTTGAGTAATTTTGCATGTTTCTACACTTATGCATAATGATATTAATGCACTAATTATCATACTCCCATAATCCAAATCACCAATCCAAAATAATACATGGTTGAATACAGATGAAATACACTGTAATAAATCCGGATATTACATCGAGTGCCGGATCTGCTCCCCCACGTCTGTACGAGATGAAGAGGACAGACGATCAAGATGCTGCTGTCGCATCAGGTACTGTCCAGATCCTTTCCCAGCCAGTTAGCGTTTTATTCTATACAGGAGCTACACATTCTTTCATATCTTTGTCTTGTGTAAATCGTTTGAATATTTCCGTTTTTCATGCTTGTGAACCTTATGTTGTTGGTTTACCGAGTGGAGAGAGGATTGTCGGAAATTTAGAAACTAGAAATTTCCCTGTATCATTTGGAGGCAGAGAGTGGCTCTCAAATCTGATCGTGATAGAAATGCAAGGAGACGACCTGATACTCGGAGACGATTGGCTTAATCGATATGGAGCAATTTTGAACTACCGAAGGAGGAATATCTCGCTGATCGCTGACGATGGTTCCGAGATTTTGTTTGAGGGATGGAAACCGGGAAGCTCAGGAAAATTGATCAAGGCGATGAAAGCTGTCAAATTGTTGAAACAGGGCTGTACCGGGTACTGGTGTTACGCAATGAAGAAAGAAGACGAAATTGTGGAACTTTCATCCATTCCTGTTGTGAACAAATTTCCAGATGTATTTCCTGACGAGTTACTGTAATATCCGCGTTTTCTATTTTTAGTAATTTCTATTTTCAGTGTATATTCGTTTCGGATAACTCGCTTGGCACTGTTTTGGAATTCTGAACCTATTTTTGTTCTTGGAGTTTCTCCGCTTAGACGGGTCTCGATGATGCTTTTACGTAATTCCATCTTGTGGTATATTTTGTCTCATGCGTATTCGATTCTCCTTTAACTCGTTCGAGTTAAACACTTTCTTACTTCCATGAGTTCGTATGCTTGATTAGAGCATGTTGTGAGTTTCGGATGGTTAATCCGACATTGTGTCGTGATTTTCGGATGTTTGGGCCGTTTTTGTAAATTCCTAGAAATTTAGGGAATTTGTTCTTTGTTCAACTTTGGTTGTGTACCTCAGATCGTTTTGGGGTTCCGTACTTCCATTTCGTGTTATTGTTGCCCAAATATCGATTCCTATTGCTTTTATTCTCTTTCCGGATCATTTTTTCGTCATTTTGTAACCCGAGGGGGGGGTGTGGGCCGCGGCACAAGGATTGTGCGCCGCGGCACATAGCCGAGTCAGTGCCGCGGCACACTTGTCCGGGCCGCGGCACACCCGTGTGGCACCTGCCGGCTAAAACCTCTGCATCGCGTGCCCAGATCCCGGCAAAGGCCGCTGCACATGCCGAGTCCGAGCCGCGCACACTCCGAATGAGCCGCAAAGACAACGAGCGGTCACCACCACCGGGCGCAATTGCCTCGTGCCGCGCACGCTTTAGCCGAGCCGCGCACACAATGCGGCCGCTATAATCAGGCGTTTCAGCGAGATTCGCACATTTTTTCCTCCCTTCCACCGTGCGCGAGAGAGAGAGGGTTGAGAGGGGGATTTCTTCTCCATCCACCCTTTTGATTGTGTGTTTTTCTTCATCTTCCTTCGATCTTGTAGCTCGGATTGTGGATCTAGCACGTGTTCTTCGGATTATAGGGCTTGAATCTTCAAGAGGTAAGAACCCCTTTAACCCTAGTATGATTTTTGGGGAGGGTTTGGTGGTGATCTTGTGTTTTAATCCGAATTAACCTATGTTGTTGTTTGATTTTGATAGTACTCTCGTGACCCTTGGTTTTCTTGTTTTTGGTTGGGATGAAATTCCGTTAATTCACCATTAACCGATTTCAATTCCCTACGCACTCTTGGTGTTCGAGAAATTGTCCCAACGGGTAGAACTAGGAGTAATTTCTTCGTATTCTTGAAGTGAGTTTGATTGTATATCATTATTGTGTTAGGGTCGGATTTGAGGGGATTGTTCGGACCGAAACCTATTCCTTTGTCGTCTCCTTCGCGTCGTATTACCAAGGCAAGTACCTCGATATACGAATTTTAACTGCGTGAAATCATTGCTGTTGAAGTGTATGAGTTTATATGGATGTATATATGTATATGTATGTGTATATATATATATATATGTGTGTTTATATATAGTTATATGATAAATATATGTATGTATATACGTATATTGATATATATGCTTTTGTCGGTGATCGACGAGTGTTGAATTCTAACACTAGTTGACGTACTCAACTGGGATTGATGGACGAACGATAGTTATTCGTATAATATAGCAAGGTTATATATATATATATATCTATATATCTATATATATAAATGTATATATATTCGGTTGAGTCGCAATATAGAGATATATGTGCGGTGTTGATTGAGTTTGTTTGATAACGTGCGTGTTATTGTTTATTTGGGTGGTTATGGACTGGCGGAGAAATTGTGTAACTTGATGTACCGAGTTGAAAATTGTTGTGACGTTTGTCCGTGTGCTTGATGTTTGAACAATGTGGATACTTGTTGTGAGAAACGTCATATCCGGGAACCTCTGAGGGCGGGGCGTGCAACTCCGGCCTGGTGTACGCTGCAATGTGCGGCTCCATATGGGTGGTGAACGCCGGTGTTACATAATGCGTGTGTCAAGGGGCGGCTCTTGCGGGAGTGATCGCCGGCGCAGTGACATGTTCAAGGAGCGGCCGACATAGTGGAGTGAACGCCGGTGCACAGGTGGGCAGTGGAGGCGCCTGGCAGGCTTATTGGTTACGGGTATTCGAGTGATAGCTAAGACCCCGTTACCGAACGATGTTCGTATCTAAATCTTTCAAACTCTCTCTTAACGTTTGTCTTGATATAGACCGCGATTCGTGTTTTTTTTTGAAAGCTTGTTTCAAATTATTTTTAAAGCGTTGGTATCAGGGTTAGTTAACCACGGCGGTTTGACAAAATCTCCGAGGGTTAATTAATCGGGGGTCTTGAGCAGGATATGTCGAATGAGAGTTCTGTACCTTTGATTGTATTGTGATGCTATTCTGTGTATTGGGTCGAGGACCCTGTGGAATGTTGAGATGATTGGTTTCGTGATGATGTTATTTGGAATGGGTTGAGAACCCTGTGAGATGTTTTAATAATTTCGTTTGTGACGGTGTTCTATAAATTGGGTCGAGAACCCCAAATAAGTTGACTTGGTTTTTGTGTAATCGTTTTCCATACGTTGGGTCAAGGACCCGAGAGCTTTTGAAATTATTTCCAAAAGTATTTCCATTCGATTTTAAAAACCCCCAGGCGGCCCGAGTCAATAATAACATTTGCAAACTATCTTATCAATAGTGACTCCTTGGGCTCGTTTAAAGTTTCATTGATGTTATGTTCCGTAAAGAGAATATGACTATGTGATTATCTTTCACCTTCTGTATGCGAGTGTTATTCTGTGTGGACTATAGGAATGTATGGTTTGTGTTAAGGCTTCACGGCGGTTGAATTTTATGTTGTTATTGTTCGTATATCTTGTATACTATGTACTTGCACTAGCAAAATTCCAGTTTGCTAACCCCCGAGTTTTCGGGGGGTGGGTGCCTGTTATGCGCTCAGGTTTTGGCAGCTCGGGAGCAGTCACGGGATCGGCTTGGAAGGAGATGGAAGACGACGATGCTAATCACACCAGAGTCGGAGTCTTTTCTTTTGTATCATTTTGGTCGGTATTTCTCTGTCGTTCGAGTATTCACCCTTGCATGGGTGTAGTTATCATTTATTAAATTGAGTTGTCATTCTTTTCCGTGTTCAAGTTTATTGTTGTCATTGTAATATGAATGTCGTTAGTTTCTGATTTGGTTTATGACCTTGTCGGTCTGCTTTCTATTTAACTTTGACCCCGGTCGGTCAATCATTGAGTAGTCTTTTGGAGATTAGCCTGGTAGATCCTTGTGATAAGGGTCTACGGCGTGTGACATTCCCGGTCGTATTCTGGGGATGTTACAATTATGGTATCAGAGCTTAGGTTTGCGAAAAACCTAGGCCGTTGGGTCAAGTCCATGTCTTGTGTAAGTCGCGCGCATCAGAGTTGTGATTAGTATCGTGGTTCCGACATCATCTTCCGGCAATCCGTGATGGTAAGCCTCCCGATCGTAAGTCCCCTTATATACGTATTTGATTACATTGTGCTAATATGCTTAATGTGAACTAGGAATTGGAACTTGTTGGTGATATTATCGTTTTAGGATATAACATGCGTATGCGGTCCGAGTATAAATAGTTACGTAGTATGCTTCGGAAGTCGAGCATGTTTATCTGTTTCGGTACTTTATTAGAATGAATTTACGAATGATAATTTTATCCACCGCGTGAGTATTTTAAGATGGTTTTTGTTATCTTGCAAACCGAGTTTTGATATTTTGGTCTTGCATGTTTTGATAGTATTCTTATGACGGTATTTGATATTTTATAAATGACTTTTGTGAGTATTTGAGAATATTACCGACTTCGACCTTTTTGGCATTTTGATCATTTTTTTTTATGATTTTTCATGTTAAATGGTCACGTATCTCGGTGGAAAATTCTTTCGAATAAACATTTTTGAAGAAGAGGAAAGATTTTCAAAATTTTGATATTTGGGACTCAACATTTTTGAAATATTTCAAATTAGTTACGAATTAATTTTCGATTTCTTTTTTTTTCTTTTATTCATCACTCGAAAATAATTTTTAGAGTCATTATGTAAACTTCCTCTTCCGAAATAAAAGACAGTGTTTACAAGTCTTGGGCGCAACGTGACTAGCCCCTTTTTCAAAAATTTGTTTTCATTAAGTGCATACATATAATGATCGTCCTCGTCGAGGAACTCGAACTTGACTTCATAAAACTTTATGCTTTACGATAGTACCGTTATTCTAAGGATGCTAACTAAAACTCGGGTTGATAATTGTGGTATATTGTACGTCTGATAAACTAATACTGTTGATCGGTGTTATCCGTATTAGTATGTCAAGCCACGACGGACGTGGACGTGATGATGGAAATGGAAGCGGCAAGGTGGTTCGTACGACCACGATCCATGCTATGGTGAAGAAGTATCTAGATCAAACGATATCCTATGAAATCTCCTCAGTGGTCGAGCCCACGAGCGAAGCCAAGAGACCGAGGATATCTGGGAAGTTCTTGGGCGGTGAAGAGTCTAAGGCTCCCAAACCCCCACGTCGTTCGAACGCGTCGTCTTCGCGATCGGGAGTGAGCGCTTGGAATCCCAAGCCAGCATCGGTGACTCTCGGTAAGAAGGGAGGGTGCTTCAACTGTAATCGTCAGGGACATGTTCGTGCAAATTGTCCCTTTCCACTCTTGACTTGTTACCGGTGCGGGTGTGAAGGTCATCGGGAGAAGCATTGTGAGATAATTTCCGAATTGGCAAAGAATGCTACCCTATTGGCGAACAGAGCAAGTGACCGGAGAATGTCCCGAAACCTCATGTCTCCTTCTGAAGAGTCTAGCATGGGAGGATGAATATTTTGTAATATGTCCTAATCATTGCTGTTTTGAACAATTGTGACTTTGATCGTTCTTCATTCCATGGCTTTATGTTACCAACTCTTGCGGTTCTAAATTCGGGATCAAAATGTTTTCTTAGTATGGGGAAATGTACTACCCGTACTCTTCATAGTATTTTCAGTGTTGGGTGACTTTCATTGTTGGTACTTCATCTATGACCCTCTCGATAATTTTTAACCTACCCTGTTGTACTTAACCTACCGTTCTCCGAACGAATTTCAGAACAGTGTTGTTAGACTCCGTGAATTATTGTAGTCTTTCCACATCTGAACTTGATCCTTGCCGAAATTTTGTTCGAAACTATTATTCTCATACGTGCAATTAACATTTCCGAATGTATTATGAACTTGGATGCGGTTGGTTGAGCTCGAAACAAGATTTTCAGGACGTCTGAACTATTTTGTGATTTTCTTAACTCTGGGAGCTTTGGTATCCAAATTCATACTCCTCCACCTCAACTTATCGTGTTCCCATACAGTTTTATCGTCTCGACTCACGTATCAGATGCTTGCTAGGTCAGTTCATCGTATTTCTGGAACCTTGCATTCGCGCTTTGCTCGTGATGATTTGGGGCTGAGCAAGTAGTTATTTCCTTGACTGTTCCGCCGCTCTCTATTTTAAGTTTCGGGACGAAACTTCTTTCAAGGAGGGTAGAATGTAATATCCGCGTTTTCTATTTTTAGTAATTTCTATTTTCAGTGTATATTCGTTTCGGATAACTCGCTTGGCACTGTTTTGGAATTCTGAACCTATTTTTGTTCTTGGAGTTTCTCCGCTTAGACGGGTCTCGATGATGCTTTTACGTAATTCCATCTTGTGGTATATTTTGTCTCATGCGTATTCGATTCTCCTTTAACTCGTTCGAGTTAAACACTTTCTTACTTCCATGAGTTCGTATGCTTGATTATAGCATGTTGTGAGTTTCGGATGGTTAATCCGACGTTGTGTCGTGATTTTCGGATGTTTGGGCCGTTTTTGTAAATTCCTAGAAATTTAGGGAATTTGTTCTTTGTTCAACTTTGGTTGTGTACCTCAGATCGTTTTGGGGTTCCGTACTTCCATTTCGTGTTATTGTTGCCCAAATATCGATTCCTATTGCTTTTATTCTCTTTCCGGATCATTTTTTCGTCATTTTGGGACCCGAGGGGGGGTGTGGGCCGCGGCACAAGGATTGTGCGCCGCGGCACACATATTACCCAGTTGTTGGCCAAGCGGTGTCACCGTGTGCCGCGGCACAAGGATTGTCTTATTTGCGGCACTGCAGTAAGTCGGTGCGCGGCACACTTGTCCGGCCGCGGCACACCGTGTGGCACTGCCGGCTAAAACCTCTGTACGCGTGCCCGGCACGGTCCGTGATGCCGCGGCACATGCCGAGTCGAGCCGCGGCACACTCCGAATGATCCGCGGCACAACGAGCGGTCGGCCACCACGGGCGCAATTTTTGGCCCGTGCGGCACGCTTTCGTGAGCCGCGGCACACAATGCGGTCAGCGCTATAACTGTGCGTTTTCAGCGAGATTCGCACATTTTTTCCTCCCTTCCACCGTGCGCGAGAGAGAGAGGGTTGAGAGGGGGATTTCTTCTCCATCCACCCTTTTGATTGTGTGTTTTTCTTCATCTTCCTTCGATCGTGTAGCTCGGATTGTGGATCTAGCACGTGTTCTTCGGATTATAGGGCTTGAATCTTCAAGAGGTAAGAACCCCTTTAACCCTAGTATGATTTTTGGGGAGGGTTTGGTGGTGATCTTGTGTTTTAATCCGAATTAACCTATGTTGTTGTTAGATTTTGATAGTACTCTCGTGACCCTTGGTTTTCTTGTTTTTGGTTGGGATGAAATTCCGTTAATTCACCATTAACCGATTTCAATTCCCTACGCACTCTTGGTGTTCGAGAAATTGTCCCAACGGGTAGAACTAGGAGTAATTTCTTCGTATTCTTGAAGTGAGTTTGATTGTATATCATTATTGTGTTAGGGTCGGATTTGAGGGGATTGTTCGGACCGAAACCTATTCCTTTGTCGTCTCCTTCGCGTCGTATTACCAAGGCAAGTACCTCGATATACGAATTTTAACTGCGTGAAATCATTGCTGTTGAAGTGTATGAGTTTATATGGATGTATATATGTATATGTATGTGTATATATATATATGTGTGTTTATATATAGTTATATGATAAATATATGTATGTATATACGTATATTGATATATATGCTTTTGCCGGTGATCGACGAGTGTTGAATTCTAACACTAGTTGACGTACTCAACTGGGATTGATGGACGAACGATAGTTATTCGTATAATATAGCAAGGTTATATATATATCTATATATCTATATATATAAATGTATATATATTCGGTTGAGTCGCAATATAGAGATATATGTGCGGTGTTGATTGAGTTTGTTTGATAACGTGCGTGTTATTGTTTATTTGGGTGGTTATGGACTGGCGGAGAAATTGTGTGACTTGATGTACCGAGTTGAAAATTGTTGTGACGTTTGTCCGTGTGCTTGATGTTTGAACAATGTGGATACTTGTTGTGAGAAACGTCATATCCGGGAACCTCGAGGCGGGCGTGCAACTCCGGCCAGTGTACTGTGCAATGTGCGGCTCCATATGGGTGGTGAACGCCGGTGTTACATAATGCGTGTGTCAAGGGGCGGCTCTTGCGGGAGTGATCGCCGGCGCAGTGACATGTTCAAGGAGCGGCCGACATAGTGGAGTGAACGCCGGTGCACAGGTGGGTAGTGGAGGCGCCTGGCAGGCTTATTGGTTACGGGTATTCGAGTGATAGCTAAGACCCCGTTACCGAACGATGTTCGTATCTAAATCTTTCAAACTCTCTCTTAACGTTTGTCTTGATATAGACCGCGATTCGTGTTTTTTTTGAAAGCTTGTTTCAAATTGTTTTTAAAGCGTTGGTATCAGGGTTAGTTAACCACGGAGGTTTGACGAAATCTCCGAGGGTTAATTAATCGGGGGTCTTGAGCAGGATATGTCGAATGAGAGTTCTGTACCTTTGATTGTATTGTGATGCTATTCTGTGTATTGGGTCGAGGACCCTGTGGAATGTTGAGATGATTGGTTTCGTGATGATGTTATTTGGAATGGGTTGAGAACCCTGTGAGATGTTGTAATAATTTCGTTTGTGACGGTGTTCTATAAATTGGGTCGAGAACCCCAAATAAGTTGACTTGGTTTTTGTGTAATCGTTTTCCATACGTTGGGTCAAGGACCCGAGAGCTTTTGAAATTATTTCCAAAAGTATTTCCATTCGATTTTAAAAGCCCCCAGGCGGCCCGAGTCAATAATAACATTTGCAAACTATCTTATCAATAATGACTCCTTGGGCTCGTTTAAAGTTTCATTGATGTTATGTTCCGTATAGAGAATATGACTATGTGATTATCTTTCACCTTCTGTATGCGAGTGTTATTCTGTGTGGACTATAGGAATGTATGGTTTGTGTTAAGGCTTCACGGCGGTTGAATTTTATGTTGTTACTGTTCGTATATCTTGTATACTATGTACTTGCACTAGCAAAATTCCAGTTTGCTAACCCCCGAGTTTTCGGGGGGTGGGTGCCTGTTATGCGCTCAGTTTTGGCACTCGGGAGCAGTCACGGGATCGGCTTGGAAGGAGATGGAAGACGACGATGCTAATCACACCAGAGTCGGAGTCTTTTCTTTTGTATCATTTTGGTCGGTATTTCTCTGTCGTTCGAGTATTCACCCTTGCATGGGTGTAGTTATCATTTATTAAATTGAGTTGTCATTCTTTTCCGTGTTCAAGTTTATTGTTGTCATTGTAATATGAATGTCGTTAGTTTCTGATTTGGTTTATGACCTTGTCGGTGTGCTTTCTATTTAACTTTGACCCCGGTCGGTCAATCATTGAGTAGTCTTTTGGAGTTTAGCCTGGTAGATCCTTGTGATACGGGTCTACGGCGTGTGACATTCCCGGTCGTATTCTGGGGATGTTACAGTTACCTGGACTACCTCCACGAAGGGATGTGGAATTTACCATTGAGCTGGAACCCGGAGCTACACCGATTTCCAAGGCGCCGTATCGTATGGCACCTACTGAGATGTACGAACTGAAGAAGCAGCTGGAGGAGTTACTGGACAAGGGCTATATTCAGCCAAGCGTTTCACCCTGGGGAGCGCCAGTTCTTTTCGTCCGAAAGAAGGATGGATCGCTCCGACTGTGTATTGACTATCGAGAGCTGAACAAGATGACGATTAAGAACAAATATCCGTTACCACGGATTGATGATCTGTTTGACCAGCTGCAAGGGGCAACGGTATTTTCTAAAATCGATCTGAGATCAGGATACCATCAGCTGAGGATTAAGGAATCTGATGTTCCGAAATCAGCGTTCAGAACTCGCTACGGGCATTATGAGTTTGTAGTGATGCCGTTTGGTCTCACTAACGCACTTTTCGTATTTATGTAATTGATGAACCGTGTGTTCATTGAATTTTTGGATAAATTTGTGGTCGTGTTTATTGATGACATTCGTGTATTCTAAGAGTCCTAAGAACATGCGCGGATTTGCGGATTGTATTGGAACTTTTGAGAAACGAACAATTGTACGCCAAACTTTCTAAGTGTGAATTATGGCTAAAGGAAGTAATGTTCCTCGGCCATGTGGTGTCAGCTGAAGGAGTCCGAGTAGA
The DNA here is from genome assembly GCA_033398695.1 of Orobanche coerulescens. NCBI lineage: Eukaryota > Viridiplantae > Streptophyta > Magnoliopsida > Lamiales > Orobanchaceae > Orobanche > Orobanche coerulescens. The sequence continues at coordinate 76,134,386 of CM065810.1, read as the reverse complement.
TCCTCAGAAGATCGAAGCAATTATGGATTGGGAGCCTCCAAAGAACGTGAAAGAGGTCCGAAGCTTCTTGGGACTTGCTGGATACTATCGTCGATTCGTGGAAGGGTTTTCTAAAATCTCCCGCCCACTTACTCGAGTCCTGCAGAAAACTCAAAAGTTTGAGTGGAATGAATTGTGTCAGATTAGCTTTGATGAATTGAAGAAGAGATTGACGACGGCACCGATTCTATCACTTCCGCAGGGAACTGGAGGATTCATAGTTTCTGATGATGCTTCAACCAAGGACTTGGGTGCGTGTTGATGCGTAATGATAAGGTGATCGCTTATGCGTCGCGACAACTGAAACCTTATGAAGTGAATTACCCGACACATGATTTGGAGCTAGCAGTAGTGGTTTTTGCCTTGAAGATCTGGAGGCATTATCTGTACGGGACTCACTGTCAGATATTTACGGATCATAAGAGTCTCAAGTACATATTTAGTCAGAAAGAGTTGAACATGCGGCAAAGAAGATGGTTAGAACTGATTAAGGACTATGACTTGGAGATTTTATATCACCCAGGCAAAGCGAATGTAGTGGCCGATGCACTTAGCCGCAAGCCTGTCTCTATTCGAGATCTTTGGATGCTGACATCCCAACTTAGCCTTCAACGAGAGATGATTCGTGAAGGGATTGAAGTGTGGTTACAAAGAGTCCAAGGACAACTGTGCGTGATGGATATAACTTCATCATTAACCGAAGGAATCAAATCTAAACAGACAGATGATCCTCTGATGATTCGGTTACGTGATGAAGTAATCAAAGGAAAGGCCCCCGGATTCATAATTCATGATGATGGGGTTTTGAGATTTCAAAACCGACTCTGCGTTCTCGATGATGATGTTCTGAAACAGACAATTATGAAGGAAGCTCACAGTTCACCCTATTCTATCCACCCGGGCACCAGTAAGATTTATAAGGACTTAAAGCAGAATTTCTGGTGGGGCAACATGAAGAAAGATGTAGCGGACTATGTTTCGAAATGCTTGACTTGTCAACAGGTTAAGATTGAGCATCAACGGCCTGCCGGAATGTTGATGCCACTCCCGATTCCTGAATGGAAGTGGGAGGACATATCGATGGACTTTATCACTAATATGCCGAAAACCAGGACAGGAATGAACATGATTTGGGTGATAGTTGATCGTTTGACCAAATCAGATCATTTTCTAGGCATTAAGGATACGTGGGGACCAGAGAGGTTGGCACGAGTATTTATTTCGGAGATAGTTCGATTGCATGGTAGACCGAAGACCATTGTTTCTGATCGAGACGGCCGTTTTGTGTCTCACTTTTGGAAAGCAGTTCATAAAGCCTTGGGGACCGAATTGAACTTTAGTACAGCTTATCACCCGCAGACTGACGGACAATCTGAGAGGACTATTCAAACGGTGGAAGACATGCTAAGGGCCTGTGCCTTAGGTTGGTCAAACGATTGGGAAGTTCACCTACCGTTGATTGAATTTACCTACAACAATAGTTGGCATGCTTCCATTAAGATGGCACCGTTTGAGGCATTATACGGGAGGAGGTGCAGGTCGCCCCTATGCTGGGACGATTCGTCAGACTTGATCGGAACAGAACCAGAGTTGATCGTGCAGACTCGAGAGAAGATAGCCTTGATCCGTGAAAGGCTGTTGACCGCCCAGAGTCGCCAGAAATCCTATGCGGACATACGTCGTCGCCAATTGGAGTTCAATACTGGAGACCATGTACTTTTGAAGGTTTCTCCTACTCAGGGAATCTTTCGTTTCGGAAGGAAAGGAAAGCTGAGTCCGAGATATATCGGACCATTTGAGATCCTCGAGAGAGTTGGGGAGTTGGCATACAGATTAGCATTACCACCGTCATTGTGCCATGTTCATAACGTGTTCCACGTATCCCGATTCGGAGGTATATACCAGATCCCAGTCATATCATTGATTTCGGCGAGAACGAAGTCGCGCAGATGGGACGCTTGAAGAAAGACCGGTCAAGATACTCGAGAGTCGAGTTAAGCGGTGAGGAACAAACCAATCGTTTTGGTCAAAGTTCGGTGGTCACGTCACGGAATGGAAGAAGCCACCGGGAAACGGAAGGCGATATGAAGTCTAGATATCCCGAGTTATTTTCGTCTTGAGTTTCGGGACGAAACTCCTTTTTAGTAGGAGAGTATGTAATATCCGGATTTATTACGGTGTATTTCATCTGTATTCAAACCCTGTATTATTCGGATTTGTGGCTTTGATTATTGGAGTATGATATTTCATGCATTGATATCATTGTACATAAGTATAGAAACATGCAAAATTGCTCATGCAACCTCGTGATAGCGCACGCTAAGAATGTATCTTAACGCGCGCTATCGGGCTATTATTAGCGCACGCTATGCAGGTAGGAGTAACGTGCGCTAAGGACTCAATTATTGAGCGGGACAGCTAGCACATGCGCCAGCCGGGACATGGGTCCGGATAAGATTCCATGCGGGCCTTGCCGGACAATTCTAAAGTCAACCATTATTAGCGCACGCTAAGGAATGCTTAGTAGCGTGCGCTAACTTGTTAAAATGCAGAATATTATAAATGGGACAACAACTCATTTTGGCTTACATTTTACTCGTTCCTTCTGCATACTTGAGAGGCCAGAGAGCTGAGATATTCTCCTACATACTTAGAACACATATTGTTGGTGTTTATACATTGGTTATCACTTGGGAGTAATCATTGAAGAGGAATAGCACCTTGGAGTGGCATACAACCAACCGGAGTTGGATTCTACCTTACGGTTCAGTGACCTTCATCATATTAAGGTATGTTCAATCTATCTCAAGACTTAGAGTTGGATTCTAACGATTTGGATGATCATGTTAACAAGATATGGATTTTCATAGATGAATATTCCAAGTATATCATGTTTGGAATAGTGAGATGAATAAGCCTTAAATACCTTGATTATAATCATCATGATTCGAATCTTATTACACTGAATATGTGAAGAGAAGCTTCTATCATTGGTAATTCGAATCTAGTAGATGACTTCATAATAATCATGGACTTGACTTTAACAATCATTATTGTTGGATAAATCTATAGGATTGATCATGGAAAGATTTATCTAGTATAGATGGAACATTTAAAGAACTTCAGCATGATAATATTGATTGATATAAGGTGTTGATATCAACCGTTAAGCTTTTCGAATTGTCGTATGAAGATTTGAAGTCGGAATGGAATATGGTTTTATATTGGTATGCATATCCTTGAATCCGAAGTTGTCTTTATCCGTAAAATCATTCATAAGGGTATGAACATGGTATTCATGGAAGTAACATGAATTATCACGCAAGATTTCATTGTTTCAATCATGGCAAGAACAGTTTACTGCTCAGCAGTAAACTGCCATGCATAGATAGCGCACGCTATGTTATGAAGTTTAACGTGCGCTATCGAGCATGAGTTAGCGTGCGCTATGTTTGGTACGTAACGTACGCTAGACCATCAGACGAGTCAGTTGGCTGGTCAGTGAAGTACTGACCATGCATAGTTAGCGTACGCTAGTCTTTGTTGTTTGCGTACGCTATCGGGCAGACTTAACGCACGCTATACAGAGTACTTAGCGTGCGCTAAGCAGTTCGGGCAGATTGCATTTTATGAACTTTTGGCCTTGAATCGAATTGTTAAACATTCATACGACGTGAGATAAATCCTATATCATTTATTTTGTTAAGGTTTGGTATCGTTACGTGATTGATTGAGGAGGACGATCTTCGAGTGTTCATTTTCGTGGAAGTGTTGTTATTGTCTTCAAATCGAGGCAAGTACTTTATTTGTTTTATGTATTGTTGGTATACATATTGTCGTGCATGTATGTCGTTGTTGTATGTTCACCTCGTGTTGGTCCGACGGGATCATCGGGGGATCTATGCTAGCGTGCGCTGGATCATCGGACGGGTTTTTCCACCACGGGTTGGTCTGACGGGATCATCGTGGGTTCTAGGCAGTGAACGCTGGATCGATGGAATTACCATGTGTATGTTATGATATCATGTTGTGATTATCAGTTGTGTATGTTATGTTTGAGTTTCTCGTAGGAGAAGACTCGTTGGTACTTTGTCGTTTACGTTATTATTCTTCGTGAGATATGAATAATATGTTGTGGTACTTGTACTAGCATCGTTGTGCTAACCCCTTCGGGGGTGAACATTTTGTTTGTGTTCAGGATCCAGGAGAGCGGGGAAACAACCACCGGGCCGTATGACGACGAGGGTGCAGAGTGATGTCCCGACCGGGTTTATTTATCTGTTGTTTACTCGTTATTTCAATAAGTACTCGAGTACGAAGTCATTTGTGACGATTTGAATTTGGTGATGTATTATTGAGTTCTGTTGAACAATTGTACTATTTCTGTATTGGGTCAGAACTGTTGTACCTTAATTCCGTTATTTCCATTCGTTAGTACCTTTTAATGCCTGTTCAATTCTTCAGCCTTGTAAATCCTTATGTAAAGGATTTATGGCGCTGTAATATTCCTGAATATATCGGGGGTGTTACAGACGGGTCGGCCATGGGTCCGAGTCTGGGTCCAATCCGTCTCAATTTTTTTTTGAAGTATATAGAACTTTTATTTGTTATCATTTTATACACTAAAAATAACTATAGGTGAACAAGGAAATCATTTGAAAAAATTAGCTTGTATTTAATTTTAAGTTTTTACTTAAAATTAAATTGCCTACGTATCCTCGTGAGGAATCAAAGCTCCACGTAGTTCTTTTACTTGAGAAGAGTTAAAAAAATGGGCTTGTATTTAATTTTAAGTTTTCACTTAAAATTAAATTGCCTACGTATCCTCGTGAGGAATCAAAGCCCTACGTAGTTCTTTACTTACCTGACTTACCTTACTTATCTTTAGTCGAAGTCGATGTCGTCGTCATCTTGATTATCGGTTTGACTCATTTGACTAGACTCTCCTTCAGTAGTGCCTTCTTGATAGGCATCTTGGTCCGCTAATAGGTTACCCAACTTATTTTCTTGATCTCATAACTCGGCTTTTGTTGCGTCTTTAACTATCATTTGAGCCTCGAGATTTTTTGGCGTCTTTCGGGATCTCCCCTCGTCCAACATATAGCCTTCTTCACTAAAAGAACTCTCAACGGAGACTGTGGATGCGGGTACTGCAAGAATTTCTTGTGCCATAATGGAAAGTATGGGAAATTCGGTTCCCCTTCTCTTCCACCAATCCAACAGATCAAATGTACCTGCATTGTCATCCTCCGGCACAAAACTAGTTGCATAATATCGACTAAGGTGATTTCTTTGACCGACATTACTACCACCCCTATTTATTGCTATATTATAGAGTTGTTGTTAAAATAGGTTAGTGGGAGTTCTGTCGAATTCCATGTTAAATACATTTGTAGTCCTAGTTCTTGTTTTTTGAGTTTGAATCTTATCACCATATTTAGAAGAATATTCAGAAAAAACAGTTTCTAAACTTTTTTTAAATCAATTTTTACTTGTTCAACGTCAGGAATATTTTCAAATAAAGTTTGACTTTTAACACTATCTACAATATTAGGAAAACCAAAAATTTTAAGAATATTATAATATATTTCTAGTAATTGTTCTACTTGAGCTAAATTCAAATCGGGAGATAAAACAGCACTAATCAAGAAAACATCATGAATACGATTAAAGTATTTTAGCGATTTTAAACACATATTGTAAATAGCATTCGATAATCTTTCAGATTTACTACAAACATCCATTTCAGATACAATAAAACAACAATGAAATAAAACTTTAGGAGACGTGGGATAATAACAACCACTTAAATCTTTAGTTGTATTTTCAAAAACCTTTAATAGTTTTATTAAATCTTTAGTTTCATCCCAATACGTTGGCAATAAATAAAATCCTTCTACGCGAAAATACGTATCAAAAAATTCACACAATAATTCTTTATATTCATCAGTTGAATTTAACATCTCATAAGTTGAGTTCCATCTATGTTTTACGTCTGGAGTAAAAAATTTGGGTTGTATTTGTTTTGACTTTAAAAATTTTACCCATTGTCTAGATAACTTAGTACGATTATGTAAAAACAAGACATATTTTCTAATTGGTTCTATTGCCTCATCTACAAATTTTAATGCATCTTGTACACATAAATTTAGAATATGACATATACATCTAGTATGAAATAATCGACCCGCTAAAACAGGATTGCAAGCTTGTATTAAAGCTGGTACACTTGCAGTATTAGAACTAGCATTATCAAAACCAATTGTGAAAATTTTAGCTTTTAAGCAATAAAAAGTTAAAATTTTAATAATTGCTCTAGTTATATATCTGCACTATGTGCACAATTAAATTTTTTAAACGCAAGTAATGTTTTGTTTAAGTTCCAATTTTCATCAATGCAGTGTATAGTTATTCCCATATAATCTTTTTTTGTTTAAAATCTGCCCAAGTATCTGCAGCTAAAGAAACTCTATGATTTATAGATCTAAAATAAGCTCGTAGTGCAAGTTTATGTTGTTTGGCTAAGTATACTACTTGTCTAGTCATTGTGGTACGTGGAATTCTTTTAATAGCAGGATTATAGGCATTTTGCATCCTGTATTCCCAACCCATACTATCCGCAAAATTAAAAGGTAAAGATTCTTGTGCACATAATTTTGCCATTTGTTCTCTAGCAATTTTTTCATTATATTTATAAAGTTGAGATTCAGACATACCTTGATTGCCGGCTGGCCCAGCTCCAGTAGAAGGTTGGAAGTTGAGTTGACTTTGTGAGTTTTGTTCTCCGTGGACCGAGGCATGGTTATTCTCAAAATTCCTTTTAAAATCTCCATATCCATCCCCGGCTTTATACGGATACTCTTTCGAGCAGTAGTTGCAAGATACCTTCATCGAATCATCCGACATTTTTCCCTTTTTAAAGTGTTTTGAAAAATGTTCGGATACCGGTTTCTTTTCTGCAACAGGGGCAGGCTTCTTTCTCGCTTTAGTTTTCTTGCTTCCTCTTCCTTTCACATTTTCTTCCTCCTCGGACGATAACTCTTCAACATAAGGAGGTTCTTCTTCAGCTTGGCTTGCCGCAGGACGCTTCGACTTTGATTTTAACGTCGGAGTTGGTACGCCATGAAGAGTGCTCTAGAATGTTACATATGTTTGATTTAACATAGCTTCATCGATTTCATGGTCCATTTCTTCGTCAATGTTTTGCAGTTGTTGACGATTCGGGACACGTCAAAATCCTTGGAGATCAACTTCTTCTTCACTGGTAGTTGTTGTACTACCGTAATAGATACTTTCATGTATAGCATCATATTCATCTTCTTGACTTTCATTTTCAAAACCGGGTGGAGTTTGGTTTTGGGGCTCCGGAATAATTATTCCAGATGGTTTCTTCGATTTGCCCCAAAGACCCATTCGCTCGAACTTGGACATTTTGGATTTTTTAGGAGATGTAGCAATACCCTTTCCCTTGTCAGAACTCGACATAATGATTAAATGCGAAAAAAAGAGAGAGATTAAGTAGTATAGCAATTAGCAATGAGAGTTTGAGAGATAGATTATATTGAAGGTGTGAAAAAATGTGTAGAGTAGTAAGGTATTTATAGATAAGAATTTTTTTTTTTAAATCTGCACTAGCTGTTAGACCTTCCGGGTCACGGGTCCGACCCGCGGGGCCTAACGGCCAAATTTCAATTTTTTTTTACTTTTCCGCCGGGGCGACGGGTCGGACCCGGCGGGTCGTCGGGTAGGCAAAACCTAGACCCGGACCCCACCCGTGTATACCACGGGTCCGGGTCGACGGGTCCGACGGGTCAGCCGGGTCCGGGTCCTACACGGGTCAGCCGGGTTCGGGTCGACGGGTCGACCCGGCGGGCTGGGTCGTTTTGGGCACCTCTAATGTTGAGTGAATATTTCAAGTGGCCGCAATAATTGTAAAATTGCCGCCTATGTGAAAAGATTTCAAAAACTACCTCAAGCACAAGCATAAGGATATGGGGCTTGAGGATATGATTGTAAGACTACCGATTGAGGAAGACAACCGCAAATCCGAAGTCAAGTCTTGCAAACCAGTAATGGAAGCAAAGGCTAACCTTGCTGAGTCAAGTACTATCAATAAGAGGAAGCACCCTGCCAACAATAAGAAAAAAGGAAATGCCGAGAAGTTTAAAGGGAATTGCTACAATTGTGGCAAACCAAACCACATGGCTAAAGATTGTCGTCTTCCAAATAAAGGCAATCAGAACCAAGTCAATGTGACTGAGGACAAGTCTCTTCCATTAGATTTGTCATAGCTCGATCTCTGTGTTGTGGCATTTGAAGCCGATATGGTTGATAATCTAAGGGAATGGTGTATAGATACCTGAGCGACTCGCTACATTTGTGCAGACAAGGAAATGTTTTCTTCGTACACATCGATTAATGGAAGTAAGCTATTCATGGGAAATTCTGCTACTTCCAACATTATAGGACTTGGAAAGGTGGTGCTCAAAATGACTTCTGGCAAAGAGATGACACTAGTGGATGTGCTGCATGTTCCGGACATTTGTAAGAATTTAGTGTCAGATTACCTGTTATGCAAATCCGGATTTAGGCTAGTTTTTGAGGCAGTAAAGTTTGTAATGACCAAAAATGGTCAATTCCTTTGTAAATGGTACCTTGATAAAGGGCTCTTAAAAATGAATGTAATGTCTGTGTTCCACCAAGAGGCGAAGAATAAATCTTCTACGTCTGTGTATTTGCTAGAGTATTATAATTTATGGCACGATAGATTATGACATATTAATTTCAACACAATTAAAAGGTTAGTGAATCTAGATCTGATAAATAGTGTCAAATTTGAGATACAAAACCACTAGTGTGAAGTTTGTGTTGAGGCTAAATTTGCTAAAGAACTATTTCATTAGGTTGAGCGATGTACTACACAACTCGAGTTAATTCATACAGACGTGTGTGATTTAAAACTTGTACAAACTCGAGGTGGAAAAAAGTACTTCATTACGTTTATTGATGATTACACAAGATATTGTTATGTATATCTTCTGAAAAGCAAAGATGAAGCTTCAGAAGTGTTCAAGTATTATAAGAATGAGGTTGAAGACCAACTTAACTTAAAGATTAAAATTGTTCAAAGTGTTAGAGGTGGGGAATATGTTGCTCCGCTTGAAGAAGTATGCAAGGAAGCTGGCATAATTCACCAGACTACAGCACCTTATTAACCTTGTTGGGATAACAACCTTTATCTGAAACTGTTAGGATAACAATACCCGGTATCGAAACAGTTAGGATTTACAATCCCTGTATGGAATAAGTGGTGATAAGATGTTTTGACAAATATGCCAATCCAGCATACAATAAGCAAACTGTATCGAAAAGCTGATCAAAAGTGTCAACCATGTATCGAAGACCTCTCGTAGATCTAGCATACAGTGGAACCTATCATACAGCTAAGAAGTTTCATAAAGACTAAGTATGGAAGCTGTCTCGAATCGACTATATAGCTATCATTCCATACAGTTTCAAACAGGACAAGAAGGAATCTTTGTTATTCGCGTAAGTCAAACTCCTGTTGAAGAAGATATATTTAAATACTAAAGGATATAGTATTTAAATATCAAAGTCGTCAGAGATCTTCAAATCCTGCAAAATCCGGATCATGTTTTATTCAAACACATCATCCTGTTGGAACGGAATCTTGCTCAACGGATTTATCTCAACGGATATATTTCATAAGACTATATATATCCTCTCAAGGCTTTGAAGATTAGTTACCAATAACGTACCAAAGCTTATGAAGTTATTATCATATACATCAGAGCAAAACATATCTCCAAAGCTCACTTCTATTCAGATATAAAGAGATATACAATGCTCAACTCTTGAACAACACATCATCAGCTTACAGCCCAGAAAGTCATAGCTGTTGTTCAACCTTGTTCTATATTTGAACAAACTCTTATCAGCCCTGTGTGGACTGAGGAATCTTTGCTTCTCCTGAACTGTGTGTGAAGGACTTGCATCGAAGAATACGAAGCTTCAGAACTGTGTGTGAAAAATCCAGTCAAAGTGTTAGCTTAAACCAATCTGTGTGAACGGTTGAAGGCTAAGATCATTATATCAATCTGTGTGAATGATATATTGATTAGGTTTGGTTATAATTACGTAGTTGTGTACGCAGTAATTATAATAAACTTTTTACTCTTGTCTGGAGGACCAATAGACGTAGCGGGGTTTACCTCGAACCACTTAAATACTATGTTATTTACCTTCTGCTGTTATTGTTTTAATTAACTGTGATTATTTAAGTATACACTGCACATCGAGTTGATGTATCCACAACAACTTACTGTATTTAAGACTTCCGCTACGCACTCAGATTTAAAACAGTACAGCTTGTTGTTTAAAACACTTTCCAAGCTGTATCCAGTATACTTAGTGGCCAACACACCTCAACCAAATGGTGTTGCTGAATGCAAGAATCGCACTCTTAAGGAGATGATGAATGCGATGTTGATAATATATGGCTTACCCGACAACATGTGGGGTGAAGCTATACTTTAAGCCAACAACATTCTTAACAAAATACTACGCAAAGGTAGATATAAAACTCCATATGAATTATGGAAAGGTCGGAAACCATCATATGAATACCTTAAAGTGTGGGGGTGCTTGGCTAAATTATAAGCACCTAAGCCAAAGCAAATGAATATTGTGCTTTTATTGAATATGCAAACAATAATAGTACTTATCACTTTCTAGTGCAAAAGTCAGCAATTCCTGATATAAACGATGGTATGATCATAGAATCAAGGAATGTTGTTTTCTTTGAAAATGCCTTTCCTTTCAAATAAAGGAAAGAAGTAAGGTCTAATAAGAGGTCTTTCGAAACTGCAGGTTTACCCCAAAATGAAGAATAAGAACCAAGTCACAGTAAAAGGTTAAAAGTAGCTAAGTCTTTTGGTCCTGATTTTCTGACATATATGTTAGAAAATAAACCCAGAACCATTCAAGAAGCTTTGTCTGGTCCAGATGCTCCTCTCTAGAGAGAAGCTATCAACAGTAAAATAGAATCCATCATGCATAACAATACTTGAGAGTTGATTGATCTCCCACCGGGTTGCAAACCATTGGGATACAAATGGATTTTTAAAAGCAAGTATAGAGTAGATGGATCTATTGCTAAATACAAAGCCAGGTTGGTATTCAAAGGATTCAAACAAAAGGAGCGATATGATTTCTTTGATACATATTCTCCTGTAACAAGAATCACTTCCATTCGAGTTCTCATTGCTATTGCAGCCTTGCATAACCTTGAGATACATCAAATGGATGTAAAAACTGCTTTCTTGAATGGCGGACTTGAATAGGAGATTTACATGGAGCAACCCAAAGGGTTTGTTTTTCCCAGACAAGATAAAAAGGTGTGTAAACTTGTCAAATCACTTTATGGACTAAAAAAAGCACATAAGCAATGGCATGAAAAGTTTGACAAAACAATGTTGTCAAATGGTTTCAATATAAATGAATGTAATAAGTGTGTCAACAATTAAAGGAACAAATGATAATTATGTCATAATTTGCCTTTATGTAGATGATATGTTGATTATGGGAAATAATCATGAATTAATCTTAGAAACCAAGGAAATATTAAAGAAGAACTTTGACATAAAAGATATGGGATTATCTGATGTTATATAAGGGATTAAGATCTCTAGAATTTAAAGATGGAATTGTTTTGTCGCAATCCCATTACATCAAAAGCATACTCAGAAGATTCAATGCTTTTGATAGTGCTCCAGCTAAGAACCTTGTAGATATAAGTCTACACTTAACTAAAAACAAAGGGGAACAAGTTTCTCAATTGGAATATGCAAGGATAATTAGCAGTCTAATGTACTTAACTAATTGTACACGTCTAGACATTGCATATTTGGTGAGTAAACTAAGTAGGTTCACAAGTAACCCGAGTAAAGATCATTAGAAAGCCTTGACAAAGGTGCTTAGATACTTAAAGTATACCATAAACTATGCAATACTTTATACGAGATATCCACTAGTATTAGAAGGATACTGTGATGCCAATTGGATATCAGACACAAAAGACTCGAAGTCCACAAGCGGATATTGTTAACAATATGTGGATGAGCGGTGTCGTCGAAATCTTCTAAGCAACCGTGTATAGATCGATACACTATGGAATCTGAGTTTATTGATCTAGATAAAGCTTGAGAATCTTTATTACAATTCAACCATGACAGGGGTAATTTTGGTACTTTTATTAATTATAATTCAACCCCAATTTTAAAACTCTAGGCAATTTTAGTTATTTGGCAAAAGATGAAAGTAATTTTTTTATTTATCCTTCTCATCATAGTTACTTGAATCTTATTTGTAAAATCTAAATACATATGACTCGAGCAGCATGTACAACATTCAACTCGATGAGGAGCTTGCAACCAATTTCAAATATCAAAGATAGCAGAAATGTAAGAAATAAAAATAAAATATATGTACCTCAATATATCATATACCAACGTCAAATACATAGTCTTTTGACGGCGTGGCAGAATTTGCTTTAGCCCGGGTCCTTGGATGGACATCTTCATGCCACTCTCCGTTTGCAGGATTCTTTAGACATGTAACACGGCTGTGGCCTGACACTCTGTGAACTTGCCAAAAAATGAATAAGTATTAACATTCACACAGATATATTGACATTTAAAAGTATATGTAGAGAGAGGAAAATGACATACCCGTATAGTCCGCAATTTTGCTTTTGTCGCGGTGGAGCACCCTCCGACTTAACTTTTATAGGGTCACATATGCCATAATTTGCTTCAACACACAGACCAACCCTATAATTTCACTCTGCTTTTTCATCATCTCCAGCTTGACCCCTACTATCTTCTATATCTTTTGTATTTTTTCTCAACTTATTCAACGAGTTAGTGAATTGTGAATCATCTTGCAACAACGATTGATACAATTTGACACACTCCTTGTATAGAAGTCCTAATCAAGTGCGCCATACTTCGGGCATTGCGAATGACTCTGCAAACGAAATCCCAATTCTCTTCCGATTTTAATCAGCCAACAGTTATATATATTTTTAGCTAGAAAGGCCATAATGCCCATAGACTTGAAACCAGAAAGAATATGTGAACACGAAACACCAACAGACTCCAACATCATGCAATCGCGTCAAAAAATTGCATTCTCGACATCAATTTTTATGGAGTAGCGTTTCTCCTCATCCTTATTGTACTCCCTAAAACTGAATAAAAAATTCTCCTTTCCCAACTTATATGTGGTCTCAAGGATAATACCTTGCTTAGAAGAAATATTCTTACGAATTTTTTGGAAAACCCTTTAGTGCACAAATTAGCAGCATTTTCCTCAAGATCAAATAGAGCACTCGCGAGTCTCACCTTTGGCTTCCTAATCTCATCGTCCAACTGATTCTCAATAAAATTGTTTCTCATCTGCTTCAAGGCCTGGCACAATATCTGAATGAAGTCCGTTGTGATAAACTTGGTTTCAGATACAACTTCAGGAGTGCATTTATTGACTCTGCACACAATGTAGTACTCATTTCTACCAAGAACATACCATTAAAATAAGCGTCACTCCACGTTGGTCTTTTCAGATATGTGTCGCTCACCCATGAGTTGTTAGCCACTCCACAAGCTCTAACTAATTTAGCCTAGTGTTCCTCGAACTGCTGTACAAGCAAGCACCTAGAGCCTGGTATGAAACCCTTACACTTTATTTGATCAATAATGGATTAGAGAAAGGTGCAGTCGACAAAACCCTCTTTAAAATACATGAAGGTGATGATCTCCTTATGGTTCAAATATATGTAGATGATATAATATTTGGTTCAACTAACCTTGTTTTATGTCAAATGTTCTCTCATCTCATGCAAAGTAAATTTGAAATGAGTATGATGAGAGAACTTAATTATTTCCTAAGATTGCAGGTGAAACAACTCCCTACAGGTATATTTATAAACCAGGAGAAGTACAACAAGGAGCTTCTCAACAAATTCGGGATGAACAACTCCAAATCATCATCCACCCTCATTAGCACTTCTACACAGATAAGTGCTTGCAAAGATGGAAAGTCGGTTGATCAATCACTATACATGTAGCTAATAGGCTCACTCCTGTACCTAACAGCCAGCAGGCGCGACATCCGGTTTGCTGTAGAAGTGTGTGCTCGGTACCAAGTAGCACCTAAGGAGTCACACTTCACCATAACAAATACTTAAGTACGTAAAAGGATCAATCGATGTAGGACTGTGGTATCATAAGGAAGGAGGATTCGATTTGGTATGCTAAAGTGACTCGGATCTTGGAGGCTATAAGTTGGTTAGGAAGAGTACAAGCAGCACTTGTCACTTCCTTGGACCAAGACTTGTGTCATGGTTCAGTAAGAAGCAATTGGCCAACTCGCTTTTATAATGCTGAGTCGGAATACTATGCTGCTGTAAGTTGTTGTTTGCAGATTCTCTGAATGCAACAACAGTTACAAGTTTATGGGATCAATATAAGAGAGACACCAATCATGTGCGATAGCATGACTGCAATTGCAATAACACACAATCTTGCATTGCACTCGCGAACTAAGCATATTGATATGAATCATCATTTCTTCAGGAATCATGTTGAGAATAAAGATGTTCGGATCAAGAAGATTAATACAGACATCCAGTTAGCCGACATCATTACAAAACCTCTCAGCACCACCATATTCTGCATGCTTTGCCAAGAATTGGTAATTCTACAGCTGTAACACTCCCAGAGCTATCTGGGAATACTACAGCGCTGTGGGCCCCGCACCAGCATCCACAAGGCTAAAAGACATTGTTTTCAAATACGCTAAGTGTCGATGACAATAATATCTTTTTAAAAATATTCGAAGACTATAAAATCCATTTATCAATACCGTCGTAAAATCTCATTTGAAAGTACAAGACTAAAATGTCAAAACTCATCAGTATACGTTAAACCAGCGCTTACATATACCAACAAAATAGTTTAGGGGGTGATTTTTCAAAATAAACCAAGTATTGCAAAACACCAAAATGCTATTTAAAAGTACTCACGCTGCGGATATTAATTTAACACTTGAAAATTCATTTGCAGCGGACTCAATTAGACAAAAGTACTCTATCCGTAAAACACGCATCATAGCCAGTATCCTCCGGGAAGCTCTTTTTTCCACGACCGCCAGTAGTCCAATGTCCAAGAGCCTAAAAATAAAGCCCACGGCGGGGTCAGCCATAATACTCAAAATGATAACGATCACATCACGTCAATAATTACATGGCAGAAGTACAATGCGATTAACACTTACAAAGCAAACAAGTAAGCGGAGAAGTACTTACTACATTCTACGCATCACGAAGAGATGAGTTCCAAGACAAAAGTTCAAAGAAGCACTTAAAAGTTGGAGAAAACAAAACTTTTGTCTTTGATATTGAGTAGGGGTACTTTCTTGAACGAAGTTCTTGAAAGTTGAGGTTGTGTGACATCCATGGGTTCTTGATTGAAAGGTGAAAGCAACTTGAGAGTTCTGAGGCATCCACGGTTTTTCGATCAAGAGGTGACAAGCAACCAGAGCGAAGGAGTTACTGCGGCCAAGGGTTTTTACTGGTTGAAAGCTGCTGTAACTAGTTCATTGTAACCATCTCCACCTTCGAGGCTAGCATATACTCCCTAGTCCTTCTCAGATACTTGAGTATGTGTTTGACAACAATCCAGTGCCCAGGTCCTCGGTTCGACTGATATATAGCAGCCATGCCTACATCATGACAGATATTTGGTCTAGTGCCAAGCATAACATACATGAGACTTCCCACAGCTGATGCATAACTGATCAGCTTCATGTCATTTATCTCCTTTTGTGTCTTGGGACACATATCATATGATAGTTGAATTCCATGTCTATAAGGTATAAAACATTTCTTGGAATTTTCCATGCTAAACCGCTATAGGTATAGAATGTTGGAGTTCGGGCCATAAATCGAATATGTAGCGAAAATAAAATCGCACAAAATGTGCGCATCCGAACTCCTAAATAGGATCGATCAAGGATCATATAAATGAATAAATTAAAGAATCAAAATCATACTCTCGTAGACCCAACTTGTTTATGTTGATGACGACGAGCACGAATCCAATCCGTGAAGCTTTTGGCAATTCCAACGTCGAAAGTGCCGAACGTCTCTTGGAAATACGCGTCGAAAAAAATGCCTGGATTAAACTCCTTCTTCTCGTTCTCTAAAAACACGGCTATAAGAAGAATATTGAGTATTGCCTTAAACTCTCAAAACAAGAAGAAGAGAAATAAGTTTATAACATTTTTTTCTTCCCTGTTTGTTTTTCAAGTCTCTCACATATGATGGGGGTGTACAGATATATAAATATTCCCACACCCCACCAATTCAAAGTCTCCCCTAATATATAATTCCCTCACATGCAGTTTTGACCAAATCATAAATCAAAATATGTGAGAGGAATCCTGGGGAGATATGTACGGCTAATATGGACTATTAAATGGTCCAACCATTTAGTCCGTGTTCTGGACCCCGTGTATCCAATCCCACAGATAAACCTTGGTCCGTCACTTTGTATTTAAATCAATTAATTAATCTAATTAATTAATTATATCAAATACTATATAATTTATTTCTCTAAGAAATAATTATATTGAACTAAATTGATTACCCGGTAATTATTTAATTTATCCAATAAATTAAATTCAATTAGACACCCAATGTCTAATATTCATCAAGAGAGAATAGGCATAATTTAATCCATCATTAATCCTGTATGCGCGACTGTGTAGGTTCGTCTCAGTCAGCAATTGGAGGATCCAAAGAGTGTGAGGAACACTTAGCCTGTCCGTGGCTCACACCGCAACCCAACTGAGAACGAATGATGGGAATCCTTAGAAAACCTGTTATGAATACCGTATATATATAAACCCTTCAACCATATGTCCTAATCAAGCTTTAGGGTCACATTTAATTCAAACCCTATCTCCACTTGACCCAATGCATGTGTTAGTGCAAATCAAGATCACAGAACTCTTGTTTATCAAATACAACTAGTTCAATTGCTTTGGCCAAAGACTTTTAATCTCATTTGCCACTAACCGCATAGGACGTGATCCTGTTCACTTATAGGAGAAAGAATCATTTCTTAGCATTCAGTAAAGACTGCTACTTGCCCATTAAGTTGCACTTCGAGGTTGATCCCTACCAACATGTGAATAGATCGAAATACTCTACTGAATAACTTAATGTAACAAACACATCTTCTACTGGATCCTCAAGTTAAAGGTCCACGCATACCTATCATAACCTTACGATTCAGTATTTGACTATCCTAGAGTGAAATCCATGTGACCGAATCGAGGTGAGTCATATCCGAATATATTAATCCAATTAATGTACCCATACCGAATGCTCCCACTAATCCTGAGTGAAGACATTCACATGTCCAAGCATACGATATACAAGTCTTCATCATTTGTAGGAACAAATACAGCATGCTATACACAAAATACAGCGTGCTATACACATATTTGGGGTGAAGCACATGTCAAGTTGCCGCAACATTTCTGGGGTGAAGCAACAAATACAACGTGCTATACACAAAACTGTTGTATTATCAACAAGCATCACAACAAAACAGCATACGAGGTATGGAACAACAAAACTCCATTGGTTTCATACTTTCACATATTTGGATCCAGGTGTTTTGTTCTGAACAACGGGAAAGACCAACTTAGAACCTTCGACGAAAAGTCGGATGGAGGGATATTTGTAGGATATTCCTCTGTCAGCAAAGCTTTCAGGATCTTTAACAAAAGGAAGCTGATAGTCGAGGAATCGGTAAATGTAGTGTTCGGTGAAACTCACTATGATCCTACAGGAGTAGAAGATCAGACTCAGAATATCCAACAACTCTCCATTAATGACCCTCCAACTCCAATAGTACCTATCGTCGACCTAGAGATCAACCCCGCAGCTGTAAGAACAGAGGTAGTTGAAGCTGATGATGTAGAAGCTGAAGCTGAAACTACAGCACCACAAGATACAGTACGGGACACTGAACTAGAACCCAACAGAAGATGGTTGAGAGATCACCCACATGAGTTAATCATAGGAGACATCGATGCCATAGTATCTACCCATAGGAGAATACAGAATACACAAGGAACTGTACTGTGTGCACAAGAAGAACCCGAATCTGAGAAATCTCCATTTCCTATATGGAAATCTCAAGCTGAACTTAGAAGTCTTGCCATGTGCACACTTGCTGTATTCATAGCTCAATCCAAACCTGTTTCTACCAAAGAATCTTTGAACAATTTGCACTAGATTACTTCTATAGAAGAAGATCTCAATGGTTTCGAAATAAACAACGTATGGTATCTAGTACTTAGACCTGAGCATCAAGCCGTGATTAGGAACAAATCCCATCTACTCGCACAAGGCTACAGACAGGAAGAAGGCATAGACTACAATGAAACTAGAAGTAGGATATTTTTAGATTTTGCCTCCCATAAGAGCTTTATTGTAAATCAAATGGACGTATAGAGAACATTCCTGAATGGAGACCTCACCGAAGAAGTCTATGTTGAACAACCACCAGGGTTTGTCAACACAGAAGGCGGAGACCTAGTATACAGGCTATGGAAAGCACTGTATGGACTCAAGCAAGCACCTAGAGCGTGGTATGAAACCTCGTCCCTATACCTAACCAATAATGGATTTGAGAAAGGTGCTGTAGACAAGACTCTATTTAAGATACAAGAAGGAGACGACCTGTTGATGGTTCAAATATACGTAAATGATATTATATTTAGTTCCACTCACCTTGCTTTGTCTCAAAGGTTCTCTCATCTCATGCAAAGTAAATTTGAAATGAGTAAGATGGGGGAACTTAGTTATTTCCTAGGATTGCAGGTAAAGCAGTTTCCTACAGGAATTTTCATCAACCAGGAGAAGTACAACAAAGAGATACTCAACAAGTTTGGGATGCTCCAAATCCTCGCAACCCCCATGAGCACTTCCGTGCAAATTAGTGCTGACGAAGTTGGAAATCCGATTGATCAATCACTCTATAGGAAGCTAATAGGCTCAATCCTGTACCTAACAGCTAGCAGGCCCGATATCCAGTTTTCTGTTGGAGTGTCTGCTCGGTATCAAGTATCACCTAAAGAATCACACTTCACGACAGCTAAAAGAATCCTTAAGTACGTTAAAGGAACAGTCGATGCAGGACTCTGGTATCCTAAGGAAGGCGGATTCGATTTTGTTGGCAACAACGACTCAGATCTTGGAGGCTTCAAGCTAGATAGGAAGAGTACAAGTGGTACTTGTCACTTTCTTGGACAGGTTCAGTAAGAAACAATTGGCAAACTCGCTTGCAACAGCTGAATCAGAATACTATGCTGCTGGAAGTTGTTATATGCAGATTCTCTGGATGTAACAACAGTTATCTGATTATGGAATCATTGCCAAGAAAACACCAATCATGTGCGATAGCACGAGTGCAATTGCAATAACGCACAATCCTGTATTGCACTCGCGAACTAAGCATATTGATATGAAGCATCATTTCATCCGGAATAATGTTGAGAATAAGGATGTTCGAATCGAGAAAATTCATACAGATATTCAGTTAACCGACATCTTTACCAAACTTCTCAGCACCACCAGATTTTGTATGCTTCGACAAGAATTGGGAATGGTACAGCCCGACTCCCTGTAAGTTTTTATGCTTTTACTCATCAATCAAGGGGGAATGATGAAAGACCCAAGAATACAGTATCCACCGTTGATTAAATGTACACTCAGAACAGTCAGACAGCACTGTGGAAAAGGAAGGCATGAAGCCTTCCTACAGCTGACATGTGCATTAATTAAGGGGGAATACAATACTACCCATGAATACAGTATTAATCCAAACATTGCTGTAAGAATTGAATCCCGTATGCACCTTTTAATGGGAAATGCTGTATTTTTCGCGGATACAGTACATACACTATGGGCCGCCAATTAATATTTCATTATTTTTTTATTCGTACTATAAAATCATTTTAGTCCATGTGCCCTATTTCAAAATTCAAATGTGTCATCATTTAATGCTTAACATTACGTCTGTACTTTATTATCTCAAACGCCGCGATTTTTAATTAATTCAAACCGCCATTTCATGCAATAAGGGAAGTCGAACTGTCAGAAGTGGGATCGGTTATAATTTCAAAAACGGATGGATAAGATATACAAGTTAAATCTCAGTTCATACTATTCGTTCTTTGAAAAGACGGTTCCCATCCCTTAAATCTGACCGTTTACTATTTTGTAACCCTAATCTTCACTGCACACTATAAAAGGACAGTTTCTTACTCCCATAGACTCTTTGTGCTTTCTACATATTAAACGAGTCTTTGAGCAAACAGCCTACATCGCTTACTGCATTTTATTGCTTTCTTTGCTATTTCACTGACTCACTTTTCTTCAGTAATCAAATGGCATCTTCTCAGACATCATCTCTATCCCTCAAGAAGAGAGACTCCATCATCGACGGGAGAATCTTTGCCAGATCCGTCATGCTTCAATGAGTTCGCATCGAATCCGAGGATGCTGATGCCATGGAACTCATCGTTTCCAGAATCCGTCAACAAGGCCTCTACCGCCTTGGAAGCCATCACACTGAGCTCTATGATGAGCGTATAGTCGAGGAATTCTATCTCGACGCTTCTGTCAGATTTTTCTCTCTAAAAAGAGGAGGATATGTTTCTGATATATCTGCTACCGTCCGGGGAGTTCAGATCTGCGTTCACTGGGAGCTTCTGCAGAATATTTACAGGCTGCCATCTGATGGACTGACGATGGAAGAACTTGAGACCTTTGGGTCCCAAGAAATCCTCACTGCCTATTGGGGATTGTTCACTGGCGATGCTTCGGACAAGAACGTCCATGCATCTTGCCACAAAAAGAGATTTTGCTTACCCTTTGTTTACTTGCACGATTTTTGTTGTCGTGTTTGTGAGAACAGAACTGGTGCATTCCAGATGTGCACCAATCCGCGTTTCAGAATGATGGTCGCCATCATGTCTGGTGAAAAAGTCAACTGGTGCCAGATCGTCCTAAAGAGGCTACAGGAAGAGGCGTCCAAGCCTGCCACTCAAAAGAAGTCCTTCGGCCTCATCCTCAACAATATCCTCACCAAGTGTGATGTGCCGCAATCTAAAGGAGCCAAGAAGATTGGCCACGGCAAGTACATAGGCGGAAGCAAGCCCTCCGCGTACAACAGAGACGGACTCATTGCATCAAGACCCTTTTCAAGATATCTGCCCCTTTCTGCTGATCCAAGGGATGTCACTCTGAAGTCCGGGAGTGAAGAGAGACCGAAGAAGGGAAAGAGAACATCTCATAGCAAATCTCCTCTTCCTGTCAAGAAGCCAAAAAAAAAAGATGGAAGGCTTCAAAAGCTAAGGCTATAGAGGTTACATTGATCTCTGTAGACTTCCCATCATCGGCACAACCCGTTGTACCACAACCCGAGGGCGCAACCCCTGCGGAATAAATAATTGTTGCACATGCTGCAGATCCCGAGCCTCTGGAGGCTATGAAGGATGATCATTATTTGCCAAGTTAGAAGGAACTGGTGAATCGGCTGCCTGTTCAGAACCGACTGCCGCCTCTCTTGTAAGGGAACCCACACCCATACAGGATCCCTCTCCCATCAAGGTACTGACCCCTGTTAGGGACCCCCCTCCAAAACAAGCTCCCACACCTATCCTAGATCCCATTCGTATAGTAAACCCTTGTACTGTAAGGAGCCCCTCCCCCACTGCCATCATTAAGGAAACCCTTGTTCAAGTGCAGATGAGCAAGCATTTGAACGGTATATACAATGGAAGCCATACATAGTTGCACCTTACGACGTCCTGTACAATTGGAAGGAGTGGAAAGAAGAAGAAGCTTTTGCTCTGGAAGTCTCGGACACTCAAGACATATAAATATTGATTCAATGGGACAACAACTTTTACTGAGAGCTGATCTAAAATTACAATCTGGCAAAAGAACAGGCCCGATTGAAGGGAAAATCCAAGTCCGAAGATATAGTTCCTAACAGCCCTAAATCTGATCTCGACTTAGACGACGATGATGATGCCCTTCAAGCAGGTCTGAGAATGAGTCAAGAGGAAGCTCAAGAACAGGAACAGTCCAGAATGCAAAGACCAACAGGGTCAGGGGACCTCTGACAGACATCAGTCCCATCCCCAACAACATCAAGAAGCTGCGAAAGACATCGTAAAGGAGGAATCAGTCCCTCTCGTATATCATGAAGCTTCAGAGCAGGAAGCTCAACAAGAAGAAGCCCGCGCCATCCTACACGAGGAATCAGTCCCTCTGCCGGAGCAGGCGGAAGCTGAGAGTCAGCAGGAGGAATCAGTACCTCCTGTATGCATGACTACAGAAGCCCAATAGGAACAAGAGGAATCAGTCCCCCTGTCTCCAAGATTGACAATTCTGCCCAACCGTCAGCCGAGCCCGCGCCTGATGCCCCCGCATCACCAATATCTGTCATCTCCAAATCCAATGAAGGATTCCTACCAGACGAGAGACCACGTCCTCATGTGGCAATTCGTTAACTAAATAGACCAGAGGATGAGAGAATTGCGCACCCCGACTCTCCATTTATAGAGGCCCGGATAGAGCAACTTCAAGCCATAGGCCGCCAGACAGTGTTCATGCAGGATGCCGTGAAGGCATTGTAAGATGTCGGCAAAGATCTTGATTGTATGAGAGAAACTGCCACTGATGACATGACTGGCATGAAGAGATAAGTTTCAAAAGTTGAAGAGGCATTTCGCATAGTGCCTAGTGCATTACGGCAAGCGCTCGCTCAAATTCAACAATGCCAGGAACAAATTCTCAAGCAAGAGCAGAAAAAGCTCAGGATATCGAAGCCAAGACTGTCGCCGCCCTACAGGAAACTGGCTCGAGGCTCATAGGACATGATAAAAAGATTGATGACATGTCTGTGGTGCTCAGTTCCCTGGTGGACAAAATCTCGAGTATAGAGACCAAACAGGACAACAATATGAAGCTCCTGGAAAGCATTCATGCTAAGATCACTTACCTTGATGATGACAAAAAGGGGGAAGAAGCGAGAGAGGCTAGAAGGCAATGGAAGCTATATAGAGATTAATGCTGTATTAGAGGAAAGCGTTGCTGCTGCAATAGGCCATTTGGCCTTGCCTGCACAAGAATACAGGGTAACCGGTTCTCGCCCAGAGTTCCACGACCCCAACTATCCTTGGAATAATAATGTGCAGAGACCATCGGAGATTCGTTTGCCTGCCAACCGTCGGCCTACAACTGATGGAGTGAAGAAATGGAGGAAGAACGAACTGATGAGATACTTTGTTAAGCTCATCAGGGAGTCCGCCATCTTCAATAAGTGCAATACACTCGTGGAGGTGGAAGATGAATTTGCAAGGATGCTGGAAAAGGGATTACTCCCCATGCAAATTTTAATGAAATCAAGGCACCGGAAAGGTGATCGTCTTACTCATCCCGACAATTGGATACTTGCCTTCGACAAATCTACTGAAGGAATAGCAATCTATCTAGATCGAGGCAAGGATTTCTTGGAGAACTAGTGGAGAGGAACCGATAATGATCCTGACAGGAGGCCTTGGAGACATGCTCATTACAGGAGTTAGCATGGATGCCCCTTTATCCTTGTACTTAGCAATATACAATCTCCGTATCTTTCATTGTCTAAGCATTGTAATCTTTTGATCTCAATCAATAAAATTCTATCTTTTCTTAAAGGATTATAGCTCGTAATCTACCCTTACTGTTTTTACTGTCTGATTACAAATTTAATTTATTTGTTGTAAACAAAGAAGTATAAAACTTGTCAAGTATTAAGCTGTAAGAACTTGTCTGCGAACAGTTCATATGTTAAGTTGTATTCAACCTAGATCACTCTGTAAGACTGTGCCTGCATGCCAATCATAATTTTACACTGTAATACACTTCCCTGTAGATGTTTATGAATTCTTAGAACTTGCTTGCGAGTAGTTCACATTTTTAGACTAAGTGTTGAAGACCAGATCATTCGACAGAAGATTAAGAAGTTAGCCTCTCTGGATCAAGATGTTATCTTTAAGAGGTTTGGGCATTATCAAAAAGGGGGAAATTGTCGGGATAAACAATCCTGTACCTTGTTTTGATAAATGCCATCACAGAAATATTTCGTATTGCCATCACACAGCAATATTTCGTCTAGACATTCTACAGCAAGTTGTCTCAAGAAACCGGAAGGATTCGAAATACCGCCAAGTATGGAAACTGTCTGGAATCTCCATATAGCACCTTTCGTACAGCATTGGAGATAGCGTACAACATTGAAGTCTATAGCTATATCATTAAAGACGTAACATGTTGGATACATCATAAATGCTGAAAGTGTTAGGGAAATAAACACTTATCCAACAGGACTAAAGACCGTTGTGAAGCAATCTACTTTATTCACTGAAGTCAGAACGCCATTTGAAAGAAGTATTTAAATATTGATCGGATAAAGTATTTAATACCAACCAACAAGGATCTTCAGACAAGTAGCAAAATCTGGATCTAGCATCTTGAAAGTCAATCGACCAATCAGAATGGATCTTTGCTCACCAACCAGCCAACAGACATATTTATAACGGATCTATTCCAAAGTTATAAATAGAACATGCAAGATGACATTGCATACACACATATATTCATACGAAATATAAGAACAAGAAGACAAAAGACTGAATATTCATTATCATCAATCAAAGCTTACAAGATCAATTATATTTCTTCGAGCACATATCAATATCTGAAGAGAAGAAATATACTCAGTCAACGTGAACAGCACATTATCAGCCAAAGATCATCGTGTTCAAGCTGCTGTTCAAATCTGTGATTTTACCATATTTACCTTTGAGTAAGACTTAGCGCTGTGTGGGCTAAGAAAAGATATTCTGACCTGTGTGGGAAGAATTGGATGAATCTTCAATCTGTGTGAGAAGAAGAAAGTCAATGAAGCCAACAACCAATCTGTGTGAACAGTTGAAAGCTACAGTCTTTGTATCAATCTGTGTGAACGATACAAGGATAGGTTTGATTAAAGTCGCATAGTCATGTACGTAGTAATTTTAAGAAACATTTTACTCCTGCGTGGAGGACCAGTAGATGTAGAGGGGTTTACCTCGAACCACTTTATATTACGTGTTATTTACCTTCAGCCTTTAGTGTTTTCGTAACTGCGATTATTTATAAATATACATTGCAAAATCCTGTACGCACCAAGCCAACAGGTTAAAGGCTAGTTGCTGTATTTACAACAACTCACTTAAACAAACTTCCGCTACACACTCTTATTTGAAAATCATACAGCTTGTTGTACTAACACTTTTCCAAGCTGTATTTTGTATACTTAGTGACTAACACCACGGGTTCACATTTGGACCAGCCGCACACTATTGTGCACGGGAGGCCATTATCTGCCCCCACAAAAAACACGCCCCATAGGGACAGGAGGGAGGGAGACGCGATGTGTGATGCCCAGGCAGACGTGCCCTTAGCCAGTAGGCTTCAGGCGCAACTTGCATTCATAGACTTGATGGTTCACGAGATTCTGCAATTCACACCAACTATCGCATTTCACTACGTTCTTCATCGATACAAGAGCCGAGATATCCATTGCCCAGAGTCATTTTGACATTTGAGAGACATCATTTCCCCCAACGCTCACCGTGAAAGGGGCGAAGGAGACTTATGCTTCTATGAGTTTTCCTTGGTGCATACCGTACCGGGGTTCATTAGCCTGCACAACACACACCTAGGTGCCTGCATGCGGGAGTGGAGTGCGACGTGATTGCCACAATTCCATATAGTTGACATATTTAGGGTCTGGTTTATAGGTACGACAATAATCCTTCTGCAGGTTCACTTACGGAAATCTTATTACAACTTTTCCTTCCTCTAAATGATAAGGTTCAGTGGACTTCTCACGACATCACAGGCAGCGAACCACCCACATCGTCTCGATCCGAACTCTGCACCAGACCATTCAATCGGTAGGAGCGACGGGTGGTGTGTATAAAGAGCAGGGACATAGTTAACGCGAGCTGATGACTCGCGCTTACTAGGAATTCCTCGTTGAAGACCAACAATTGCAATGATCTATCCCCATCACGATGAAATTTCAAAGATTACCCGGGCCTATTGACCAAGGCTATAAACTTGTTGAATACATCAGTGTAGTGTGCGTGTGCCCCAGAACATCTAAGGGCATCACAAACCTGTTATTGCCTCAAACTTCCGCGGCCTAAAAGGTCGTAGTCCCTCTAAGAAGTTGGCCACAGAGGGATACCTCCGCATAGCTGGTTAGCAGGCTGAGGTCTCGTTCGTTAATAGAATTAACCAGACAAATCTCTCCACCAACTAAGAACGTTCATGCAACACCACCCATAGAATCTAGAAAGAACTCTCAGTCCTATTCAGTCCGGTTAAGGGAAATGCTCTCTACTTGGGTGATTTTGTCCCTCCAAGCCCCCTGACCCTTTGATTTCTCCCCCCAAATTCGTTTTTCAGTTATTCTGGACTTTGATTGTTGATTATTCTTCATGAGAATAACCTCGTCCTTTGCTCCGCACCAATTTGCCATTCATTATGTATTTTGTGAGCGGCCAGCATGCCACTGTTCATCTTCTTCATCGCGATTTTACTGTAGCACCCGCCTGCATCGGTTACTTTTCACATCTCTTTGGTTTCAACTCATGTGGGACCTTTGCGAGCTTCTATTGCTGGACGATGGACAAACGTCCATCCCCACCAGCGAACTACTACAGCGGGACCATGGGGAATAGCAAGAAGAAAATCAACTTCAAGCCATTGTTGACTGTGGACGGAAGCTCCACCTCACATCCAGGTAAAATGGCTAATCCCTTGCTTTCAGTCAAAAACATGGGAGCTGTGGAGGAATTGGAGGTTGAGGAGGGATAGGAAATTGGTTCAGAGATGAACCCAACTGTTAGTTCCAAAGCTAAACTTGCTGCTGCACTTGAAGTGCTTGATAAATTGCCTGGACAGAAAATTAGCAACCATAATGGCACAAAGGACAAGGGTCCTGTTGAAGGAAATGCCGACAAAAAATCTTATGCAGAAATTGTGAAAAATAGCAGGGGCCCTTATGCCAGATTCCAACTTTCATTTGCGGAATCTTCTGAAGAGGCCGTCCGCATCCTACCAGAGGAAATAGTTGATGTTTGGAGCAAATTTGGATATGATCTTATTGGTTATTTCCCAACCTGGAACCCAGGGAAAATTAGAATGGACAAGATCACCAAATCATGGGATGTTGAAGTCAGAGTCATCCCTAATGTTAACAGATAGATTACTTTCATATTCAAAACCAAATGTGACAGAGATATTGTGTTGGGGTGGCCCTTACTCCGTCTACGGGCGCAATCTTCTCCTCAAACCCTGCCTATTTAGTTCAAATTCGGAGAAGATGAGATTGATTCGATACCTACTTGGGTTAAGTTCCCAAACCTGCCTCTTGAATGTTGTAATGCCAAGCTACTCAACCGTATTGCTTCGAAAGTAGGCAGGCCACTTATGACAGACAAATTAACTACAACAATGGAACATATTTCGTATGGTAGAGTCCTTATTGATGTGGATGTTATAAAGGAGCTTGTTCGTACCATTCCCATTATTGATTCTAATGGAAAGCCTTTCGACCAACTGGTTAAATTCGAAAATGAACCAAAGTACTGTGCTATATGCAGAAATATTAGACATCATACAGTCCATTGTAGGAAGAATGATTGACCTCACGTAAAAAATGCCAGTGAACCCTATCATACGCCTTAGCCATATCAAGCTTCAGCGCAAGGTTCGGGACACCATGAATGTTCGCGACGTGGAGGTCGTGAATAAGTTCTTGGCCCAAAAGGATATTATCAGTAATAACCCGCCCGTGAACAAATCCACTCTGGTTCGTAGAGATAATAAGAGGGAGGAGAGGAGCAAGCCGAGCGTTAAGGATTTTCGGGATAATCTTATTGGTCACATTACACATACTAATAGGCCGGTAATCTAACCAACTACTCGGAACAAGCTTCTTCGGGATCACGATGACCGTAGTCGCTGTGAAAGCCGGAGGCATAGGATGACCCTCAAAAAACTCGAGCACAGCCCCCTCCACGTCGGAAGATACAATCTCCCAACAATGCTGAAAAAACAAAGATGAGAACTCGTCAGGCCCAGAAGCGCTGTGAGGATCGATATCAAATACCGCAGCACGAATCTCCTGGGGAGAGGGTGGGACACACAAACTATCAGAATCAAAAGAAGAGGGGATAGAGGGAAAACAAGTGTCATCCGGGGGGACGAGAACATCACCATCGGATGTAAGCAGAGTCCTAAAGAAATTCACAGCGGATGATCAGATGTCCGACTCTACAGCGATTGTCGTACCACCATTCTCAATGCTGTGAATATGCGACTGACAACGCTTCTGCTTCGCAAAGCCCTGAAAAAACCGGGTGTTGCGCTCGCCCTCAGTAACCCAATGAACTGCGGTCTTCTGTTTCCAGAAATCTTCCTCCATAGAGGTACAAAGATGGTACTCAGCACGAAAACGGTGCATAACGGTTCTATTCTACGGAGTAGGATCCGAATCATATCGCCGCTCGGCCTCGTCAGCATCCCTCAAGGCCTCATCCAACTTCGTATGAAGATTACCAAAAACAAACCAGTTCCACTGTTTCAGTCTACGCTTAACCCTAAGGAGTTTGGCTTGTAGGTTACACATGCCAAATAATCCAGTCGGAGTAAGCCAGACCTCCCTAACAGTGTCCAAGAATGTGTGATGTTGGACCCACATACTCTGGAAATGGAATGACGACTTGTGATGAGTCGCGAAGAAGCGACACTGGATAAGAAGAGGCGCATGATCAGATCAAAGTCGAGGCAGGTGAGTGACGGTAGAGACCGCAAACACGTTCGACCATGCTTCATTAAATAAAGCACGATCTAGCCTTTCCCTGAAACCATTGCGCTCCCAAGTGAAAATATCGCCCTCGCAGCCCACGTCAATCAACTCACAGTCAGCAATAGCCTGTGTGAAGTCCAGAATCTCTGGAGAACGGTCAATGGTACTACCCTCGCACTCATGTGAATGCAATAAGATGTTGAAGTCACCGCTGACTAGCCACGACAACCCCTCTACTTCGAAAGCAATCTCACGGAGGGTGTCCCAAAGGGCGTAATGACCAACACGGTTAGTGCTGGCATAGACATAAGTGACGTAAATCAAATGAGGAAGAAGGGAAGAAGAAATAGAAAGATGAAGGACTTGATCGGTATCCAACAAAACTTGGTGCTTAAAGTGAGGGGAAGAAAAGAACTAAATTTTGTTAGACCGATTATAAAGTCCCGACGCAAAACCTAAAGAACGAATATAAAAATCAAAATTAGCATTGGAACCCATGGGTTCTAAAATGCCAATAAAAGAAAACCTATGAACACGGTTGAGATGTCGAATGCGCTTCTGTGCTCAGGTGTTAGCCAGACCACAAGCGTTCCATGTAAGAATGGGTATCGACATAAACTAAACAACCAACTCAGATGAAGACCTAGGACACTGACTGGAGCGGCACCGTCTCCGAGGAGTATCCTACCAGGCAGATGTTCCCCTTTCAGGGGCGATGAAGATCGCCCCTTAGAGGAGGAATAGGGTCCGCGAGAAGCTGCTCTTCCTCGTGTGGAAATCGTGGACTCAGAAGCAGCTTTGCCCCTAGTCGTGACACCAGGGGCAGCAGTAGTAGACATCAAATGTCTCTTAACCGGGGGCTTTGGTGCCGACGGGAGAGGCACCATCGCCGAAGAAGGGAGACTGGACTCAGAGATCTCAAATTGAGTGCATTTAAGACCGCACTCAGTCTGAGAGAGAGGGGGAAAAGAAGAAGGGGGAGGAGGAGGAGGCTCGTAAACCACCAAGTCCAAGGACTCGGGCTGAATGACGATGGCCGTCGACGCGGCCGTCACCGTCATGGCGGGGGGAGGTAGATTCAAAGAGTATAGAAGAGTGAGGGACGGTAGAGGACTCTGTGTCATCCTCTAAAACATGATCGTCATGAATCACGTGACCACTGCAGTCACTACCCGACACACTATTTTTATCACCCATACTAATGATATCGTCAGTGCCAACTAAATACTCCTCCTCTCTAGCAGAGGAGTCCAAAGATGTAAAGTAAGAGTGCTAGCCAGTAGCAGCTGTGCCCTTGGGAATCAATCCCGTCTCCTTGGGCCCTTTTTTGGCAACTACTTGCCAAACGGAAGGCTCCATGCCTTTATGGGCTGCCTAGGAAGTACTAGATTTAGTGGCTTTAGGAGGGTGTTGCGACCTGGCGACGAGAAGGCGGCTGAGGTTTCTTCTGTTTGGGGCGGTGGAGGCTGTTCTTTGTTGCCAACTATGTAGCAACTGGACTGCTCGTGCCCCACGTGAGAACGGAGAGAGCAATATAGTGGCACTCTCTCGTAAATAATGCGCTGTGTAATAACCTGATCGCCAAACTCAACCTCGATCTCAGGCACTCTGGGTGCCAGAAGGTCAATCTCGACGCACACACGGGCGACTGATAGTCGTGAATGTGTGGCCATCGGGGCATCAACTAAAATGGGATTGCCAACAGCCTTGGCAATTGTGTATAATGCACGTGGATGAAATAAATATAGAGGTAGACCTGGAAGTCTAATCCAGACCGGAAAAATAGACGTCTCTGTCCTAACCGAGAAACTAGGTGACCACTTAAATACTCGTGCAGGGCATCCAGAAAAATTCCAGGTAGAACCTAACCAAATACGTCTAAAGTCCTCATCATTATCAAACCTAACTGCTACATGACAATAGTTCAACCAACTCCAATTAAATTTACCCCTCAGTTTCATGTCAATCAATCCCGAAGATACATCTCGAGGGGTGGGAATAGCATGTGAAAATTTAAAAATCAAAGTGGTTCCCATGACGTGGCAAGAGTAATCATATCAGAAGAAGAAAACGTAACACGCGTCTTCTCATTTACGGAGGAAAGAGTACCAAAAGGACATACCTTCGCTCCGTCGAAATTGAAACTTTTAACTGTTGACCCGGTATTCTGGACTAAACCGGGCTGCTGTGCCGAGTCGGATGAATTATTTACCATCTGGGCGTAGGATTTCGGTCGAACTTGGTCGGCGGGAGGACGTGTCGGATCTTGAGTGTTGTTAGTGGGTCGGCCGTTTGGTTTGGCTAGAACCGGAGCTGCCTGAATCGGTGCTGCTCGGAATTGGTTGGCTGGAGAGGTCTGTCTTGGATCTATGGGCTGATTTGGATTTTGGGTCGGGTGGTGTTTGGTAGGGTTGGGCTGGGATGCATGGGTAGGGGCCATAGTGGGTGGGCTGGGGTGATTAGTTAGGATGGGCTGGGTTGTGTTTGGTGTAGATGGGCTATTTGTTTTGCTTGGGCTTTGAGGGTTGTATTTGGGTTGGGCTGTATGTTTTTTAATAATGGGTAGAAAATAGTTAAGTATAGAATTGGGCTTAATGGATTGTTTGGGCTTGGGGTAAATAATGTTGGGTTGGGTGTTAAACCTGGGTAGGTAAGGTGGGTGGGCCGAAAGCTGGGCCGGGATTAATTGGGAAGGGTTAAAATCGAATGGGCCGACAATTATATCTGGGCTTATATTTGGTGCATGGGTTGGGCTGGCTTGCATATAGGAGGTGGGCCAAATAGTGGCTGGCCTAGTATGGTTAGGGATAATGGGCCGTACCTTAGTTGCTTGGGCTGCTGCGACGGACTCCTTTGCATGGCCCGGTAGATCTGAACCGCTGGAGGGAAATGGCCCTAAGATCGACGATTCCCTTTCAACAGATGAAACCTTTATATGGTTTAGTTCTTCCGCCGTTAGGGTTACGAGCAGCGCGGAATTTCCAGCTAGGGTTTTTGACGAAGGCGACGGCGCGGGTGCTGGGACTTGGATAGTGATCGGAGCGACATCTCCATGAGAACTAGTGTTAGGGAAACATTTGCTACGGGGAGACGCGACGGAGCGAGCAGGCGAAACTCTGAGATGTCGGGAAGATTTCTGTGGCGACGGCGAACGCGAAGCAGACGGCGAAGTCGATCGCGACGTCGTTTTTTCTTTCATTTTTTCTTCCGACTTTCTTTTTTCTTCTTCCGACTTTATTTTTTCTTTTGCCGGCGACGGACCCGGCCTATGTTGCAAAATGTCGTGCTGGGCGTTAGTCACGGTAGGTGACTTGTTGGGCATTCGCGATGCCCGTTTTTTCTTTGTCATGGATGTGGCTTCTTAGTCGCCGGAGGCAGTGCCGGCGAACATGAAGTTGTATAGCTGGTGTGTTCGACTTGCTATCATGATATCGGATTGGTGGGTGAGTGGGCCGGAGAAGATGGCCGGACGGGGGTGCGGTTTGAGGTTGAAATGGCGGCGTGTGTGTGTGGAGCAAATCGCCTTCGGGATCAGAGCGATTGGAGGCGCAAAAAAAAAAGTCCTATTGTTGTGGGGACTTATTATACATGGTGTATAATTAATACTTTTTGTTTATTGGCATCAAGTATGTGAGAAAGTTGGGCAAACCACTGGAAGAGTTTGGTGGGCAGTTTAATGTGTTTACCCCTTCAAGAGAACTCTTGACCTCGGAAAAAGTTCTCCGATCCTGCAGTGTAGTAATCAACAATTAGGAACTGGATGCTGATCTCATTGTGCTCAACATGTCGGATTATGAAGTAATCCTAGGGATGGATTGGTTATCCAAGCATCATGCTACCATGGATTGTAAAAAGAAGGTTGTTACATTCCAACCACTAAATGAAGAGGAATTTGTGTTTGTTGGGAGTAGCAGTAAATTGAGAACGAGAATAATTTCAGCAATGATGGCACGAAAATTACTCAGAAATGGATGTGTTGGTTATTTAGCCAGTGTGGTGGACACAAAGGGGGAGCAGATCCACAAACCCGAAGATGTACCTGTGGTACAGGAATTTCTAGAAGTATTCCCAGAGGATTTACCAGGGCTACCTCCAGACAGAAATTAAATTCAACATTGCGCTGATTCCAGGAGTAGCCCCAATATCGAAAACACCGTACAAAATGGCTCCTACAGAATTGAAAGAATAAAAACTCAATTGTAGGAACTGCTTGATAAAGGATTCATACGACCCAGTTTTTCACCATGGGGAGCCCCAGTACTCTTCGTCAAGAAGAAAGATGGTACCATGAGACTCTGTATCGATTATAGAGAATTGAATAGGGCGTCCTTTACCAAGAATTGACGATTTATTCAAGCAGCTTCAGGGAGCTGCAATACTTTCAAAGATCGATTTAAGGTGGGTTACCATCAATTGAAGATCTAAGAAGATGACATACCAAATACGGCATTTCGAACCAGGTATGGACACTATGAATTTTTGGTGATGCCTTTTCGTTTAACTAATGTCCCTGCTGCTTTCATGGATTTAATGAATTGAGTCTTTAGAGGGTACTTGGATAAGTTTGTCATTGTCTTTATTGATGACATCCTTATCTACTCTCGATCATTGGATCAGCACAAGGAACATTTGAGAACAGTGTTGGGTATCCTAAAGGATAAACGGCTATATGCTAAGTTTAAGAAATGCGACTTCTAGAGGGAACAAGTGGCATTCCTTCGGCATGTAGTGTATTGTTACCCAAAATATTATTCGGATATGATATTGCTAGAATGGTCGAGTAACAAACAAAGTGCGAGAGCACGTCCGTGAGGAAATAGATAACACAATATTTGTCGGGGTTGTTAGTCCCGGGATTGAATGCTCTCCCGAGATGTTATTAATACGAATACGTTGGAGTACAAATATTAATGTAAGAATGCAATTACAGTGAGTGTAAAAGATCCTAGTTATCTAGCTCTTGAGTGCTTGTCGGAAGAACTAGAGTTGCTCTGAGTTCTTATTCTCGTTTCTGCCGACCGTCTTATGGGTTAAGAGGTCTCGAGAGTAAGAGAGAAAGATGTCCAAAGTATATAGCGTTGCCAAGAGTGAGAAAGCAGAGAGCCAGAGAGCAGACTGGCAGGAAAGCAGCCATTTTTCCAAGTGCAGGAGGCCTTCTATTTATAGGAGGAGCCGTGATGTCCTTTTCTGGCGGGCGATCGCCTTTACTGTATTATATTAAGGGGGCGATCATCTATAGCACATGGGTTGGTTGCCTTAAAGTCCGCTGCTGCTTCTGGCATCCAACTGTGCGAGCCAATGAGAAGTCTGCAAGCGTCCTGAGTCGCTGTCCCGGGAGGTCCCACTTTGCACCTTTCGGCGGGTCTGTCGGTAGGTGAGAAGGTAGTGACAGGCTGTGGTCAAAGGGTCTTAACTTTCGGCGCCTTTTCCGGATCTGTATGTGGGTATCTATCCCGATATTTGATCTTCGCCGACTTGATGGATGCTGGCATTATACGGCATGAGGCGGTCGTCCATGATCGGTCATCAGAGTCGATCGCCAAGTGACAAGATACGATCGCCTTGGGTGTGGATCGCTCGGCACTTGGACTTGATCTGGGATCTCCATTCTATAGGTGTGCCGTGGTTCATTCGACTCTAGATCGATCGCCCGGTCTCTGTGCCGATCGCCTGTTGAGATGTATAAATCTCGACACAACAATTGCCCCCAGCTTGCTCTGATGTTGAAGACATGGGGTGAGGTGGCTCCACTGGTGGTCGTTTTAAGATAGTGACGGGTGATCCAATCGTTTGGCGAGCTATCTTCGGTCTTGTTCTTGAAATGTAGGGAGTTTCTTCAATTTTGTAGATCCCTCGTGGAAAGATGATTGTTTCGACGTTGAGGAACCGTGCACGGTCGCGGAGTTCGATGGACCGACCTCCATGACCGTGTCTTGTGCGCGAGCGACATTCCAACTATAGGTTTGTCTCGTGACTCATTTTATTGTGAGGGTCCTCCGTTAGGCTGCGCCCGTCTCGTATTTAAACAAAGGGCGTGCGGTCTTGGTCTGGAGGAGTCCTTACACGGGGTGTCGTCGGATTAATCGACTCCACGTCAGCGGCTTGTTAGCACTTTTCTACCTAGGATCGTCATGTTAGATGGTAATCCTCGACGGTATATATTGTGACGGGGGTAGGGACGCGTCGCATTGTCTGGGTACACCAGGTTAGATGATGAACCTTTGAGGGCGGGCGAGCATGTCCACAGATTTGTTTGGAGGGTCCTTCGGCTACACCTGCCTCGTATTTAAACGAAGGGCGAGCGATCGCAGCCCAAAGGAACCTTGCATGGTCGAGGCAGTTGGTTCCATCGACTTCCAAGACCATGGCTGCAATCTTCTACCTCGGATCATCATCTTAGATGGCGATCCTCGACGGTATATGTTGTGATGTGGGATTCGATCTCGTGCCTAGGTCCATTATGTTAGATGATGAACTTTAGAGGGCGAGTGAGTCCTCCATTTTCGGAGATGTTGCTTGATTCTGGCGATCGGGTTGGAAGACTGATGATCGTCGTTCGGTCGCCGATCGCGTTACTCATAGGTGAAAAAGAAACCTCTGCCTAGCCAAAAAGTCTGCGGCCTTGGCGCGGAAGATTGCATAGGTCGGGGGGATGTCCTTCGTAAGGTGACTGAACATGGGAGAAAGACCATCGAATCTCCCTAGGACTGAGTAGAGGGCGATCTCGTCGCTTACGGGATCGCCGTTGAGGATTATCTCATCCACCCGGTCGATGTAGTCTGCATTTCACTCGTCTTCCCCCTGCCTGATTTTCATCATGCGGTGGGGGCCTTCTGGTCGAGCGACCTTGGCGGCGAAGTACGACGTGAAGTCGTTCGCCAGTTGTTCAAAGGAACTGATAGATCGTGGTGGCAATGAGACGTACCACCTATGGGCCAGGTCGCCCAGCGTTAGCGGGAACATTCGGCATCTGGTCGCGTCTGATGCCCCACATCCGGTCATGTAGATCTAGAACTTGCTCAGGTGAGTCTCGGGGTCCGACCTCCCCTCGTACAAAGGTGTTTGAGGAGGAGTGATCCTTGGTTGCACGGGGGCGAGTTCGATGTGGACCGCGAGTGGCTCGCTCGGTCCGATGACCTTTCTCTTGGCGCCTGCCCCAGTTTCTAGGAGCGCCTTCATGTCATCGAGTTGGCGTTGCATCGCGGCCATCGCCGTGGCCTGGCTGCTCGCGGCTAGGCGCTCGGAGTGGGAGCCGAGGCGATTGTGTACTGATCTCCTGGCTCCGCAGTGGGCGGTGAGTTCGTCGCTGCTGATCTTGGTTCTTCTGCGAGGGGGAGCCAAGTGGCCGACCTGCCTTTCGGGAGTTGGGTATACCGAACTCCTGGTGATGGATTCGGGCTTTGTCGTCTCGTGGCTGGGACCATAATGCCCCGGTCGCCATGATGGGTCGCTTCCTAGGCGGCTGAAAACAGAACCGTCCCGCCTCGCGAGCGCTTCTGCTCGTGAATCGGGGCTTCGTGACGATCGCTCGACCAGTAACCCTTTGAGCTTCCGTTTGCCCGCGCGGCAGATGACTGAAGGGGTAATTGCGGGCGCATCGAATGCTCTTCATCACCCATGTAGGATGGCCATGGCCTCCTCGATCTGTTGCGCTGTTTGGAACTAATCGAGCGAGAGGCTAGGACCGTCCCTCGGGGGCGGGATCGAGAGTCTCGCGCCACCGCGGCTGCCCTCCGCCGTAGGGTGGGTCTCGAATTGAGCCAGAATATGACGTTCGGCGGTTCTGAGAGCGGTTCTCTTCGTTGTGGTGGCAGACACCATTATTCTGAAGGTTTTTCTTTGATGAACAGTGAGTGTTTCTTCAAGTATATGCCCTGGAGAACAGTGAATGTTCTTCGAGACGGTAGGAATGAAAACGAAGATTAAGATAGCCCCCCTTCTTCTAGCGCCAATTGTTGTTACCCAAAATATTATCCGGAGATGATATTGCTGGAATGGTCGAGTAACAAATAAAGTGCGAGAGCACGTCCGTGAGGAGATAGAAAACACAAGATTTTTCGGGGTTGTTAGCCCCGGACTTGAATGCTCTCACGAGATGTTATTAATACGAATACATTGGAGTACAAATATTAATGTAAGAATGCAATTACAATAAGTGTAAAAGATCCTAGTTATCTAGCTCTTGAGTGCTTGTCGGAAGAACTAGAGTTGCTCTGAGTTCTTATTCTCGTTTCTGCCGACCGTCTTATGGGTTAAGAGGTATCGAGAGTGAGAGATAAAGATGTCCGAAGTGTATAGCGTTGCCAAGAGTGAGAAAGCAGAGAGATAGAGAGCAGACTGGCAGGAAAGCAGCCATTTCTCCAAGTGCAGGAGGCCTTCTATTTATAGGAGGAGCTGCGATGTCCTTTTCTGGCGGGCGATCGCCTTTCCTGTATTATAATAAGGGGGCGATCGTCTGTAGCACATGGGTTGGTTGCCTTAAAGTCCGCGGCTGCTGCTGGCAGCCAGCTGTGCAAGCCAATGAGAAGTCTGCACGCGTCCTGAGTCACTGTCCCGGGAGGTCCCACTTTGCACCTTTCGGCAGGTCTGTCGGTAGGTGAGAAGGTAGTGACAGGCTGTGGTCAAAGGACCTTATCTTTAGGCGCCTTTTCCGGATCTGTATGTGGGTCTCTATCCCGATCTTTGATCTTCACCGACTTGATGGATGCTGGCATTATACGACATGAGGCGGTCGTCCATGATCGGTCATCAGAGTCGATCGCCAAGTGCCAAGAGACGATCGCCTTGGACTTGATCTGGGATATCCATTATGTAGGTGTGTCGTGGTTCATTCGAATCTAGCTCGGTCGCCCGGTCTCTATGCCGATCGCCTGTTGAGATGTATAAATCTCGACACAACATAGTGTAGAAGGAAGGAATTTTAGTTGACCCAGGGAAAGTGGAGGCCATGAGTAAGTGGCCCAGACCGAAGAATGTTCATGAGGTACACAGTTTTTTGGGGTTAGCAGTTTATTACAATCGATTCGTTGAAGGATTCTCCAAGATAGCCTCACCGCTTACTCAACTGACGAGAAAGAATGTTAATTTTCAGTGGTCTAACGCATGTGAAAAGAGCTTTGAAGAACTGAAACAGAGGTTAACAGCTGCACCGATCTTTTCGATTCCAACAACTACGGGAAGATTTGTTATTTATAGTGATGCGTCAAAGTCAGGATTGGGAGCTGTGCTTATGCAAGATGGAAGAGTAATTGCTTATGCTTCACGGAAACTAAAGGATTATGTGAAAAACTATCCAATTCATGATCTTGAATTGGCAGCCGTAGTATTTGCCTTGAAAATGTGGCGATATTACCTCTATGGAGAAAGATGTGAAATTTACACGGATCATAAGAGCTTAAAGTATTATTTCACATAGAAGGAACTCAATATACGGCAAAGGCGATGGCTAGAATTGGTTAAGGATTATGATTGCACAATAAACTATCATCCAGGTAAGGCAAATGTTGTTGCATATGCTTTAAGTAGAATGTATAATGCTAGCGTATCGACAATAATAGGGACCCAGAAACCATTATTACGAGAATTGGAAAAGTGGGGATTGCAGATTGTGCAAGAAGGACATGTCAGAAAACTATTTTCAATGACGCTGCAACCTACTGTACTTGAGACTATTAAACAGGATCAACTTACGGATCCCTATCTGTCTCATTTGAAGGAAGAAGTTGAGACAGGCAAATCCAAGGATTTCGGAATTACACCAGATGGAGCAATCAACTTCAAAGGGAGGATATGTGTACCGGATAGTAGTAGTTTGAAGAAGGAGATACTCTCAGAAGATCACAACGATCCATATACAGTACATCCTGGAACCACCAAGATGTACAAGGACCTAAAGATGCACTATTGGTGGCCTGAGATGAAGAACGATGTGGTTAAATTTGTGGCTCAGTGCCTAACTTGTCAACAAGTAAAGGCAGAACATCAAAGACGCGCAGGGACTTTACAATCACTGGATTTCCCAAAATGGAAATGGGAAGACATCACTATGGATTTTGTAGTTGTAATCCAAAGAACCAGAGAAGGTCACGATGTCATATGGGTTATAGTTGATAGCCTTACAAAATCATCTCACTTTCTTTCGGTGCATACTACGTATTCCATGGATAAGTTGGCGGATCTATACGTTAGAGAAATTGTAAGATTTCATGGCGTGCCCTTATCAATTGTATCAGACAGAGATCCCCGTTTTACTTCATAATTCTGGAAGAGCTTACATAAAGCTCTGGGAATAAAGTTGGCGTTAGTACAGGGTTTCACCCATAAACTGATGGTCAGTCGGAGAGAACTATCTAGACTCTGGAGGACATGTTAAGGGCGCGTGTACTAGATTTCCAAGGGTCGTGGAATAGCTACCTACCTTTGATAGAGTTTGCGTATAATAACAGTTTCCACTCTACTACTAGAATGGCGCCTTACGAAACTCTTTATGGCAGAAAGTGCAGATCACTGTTTCATTGGGATGAGCTGGGTGACAGGAAGTTTCTTGGACCAGAATTGGTGCAGAAAGCCAAAGAATCCATCGAGGAAATTATAAAAATAATGCTTACAGCTCAGAGTCGGCAGAAGAGCTACATGGACAACCGACGAGGAATGCTTGATTTTGATGTCGGAGACAAAGTATTTCTCAAGGTGGCACCAATGAAGGGCATTATGAGATTCAGAAAGAAAGAGAAATTAAATCCAAGATATATAGGCCCATTTGAGGTACTGGAAAGAATTGGAGAAGTGGCATACAGGTTAGCACTTCCGCCCTCACTAATAAATGTTCACGACGTCTTTCACATTTCAACGTTGAAGAGGTATGTCTCGGATCCATCACATATATTGAGCTATGAGAAATTACCGTTAAGTGAGGACTTGAATTATGAAGAGACACTGGTTAAGATCTTGGATAGTAAGCAAACAGAATTGAGGAACAAAAAGATGTCGTTTGTTAAGGTGTTGTGGAAGACACAATCAGTTGAAGAAGCCACGTGGGAAAAGGAAGATGAAATGAGGCATAAATATCCGGCTCTATTCGGTAAGTAAATTTGGAGGACGAAATTTTTATAAAGAGAGAAGATTGTGATGCCAAAGGACTCTCACACACAAAGTCTAGTCAATAATAGCATATTAATCTTAAAGCATGCAAGACTTCATGCTTAATTGTATAAAAATGTGACAGTGTGACATGAAACTGCTATTATTTGAATAATATGATTCATGCATTACTTGTTATTAAGTATAATTTGACATTTCATGATTCACCTTATTTGATAGTTAATTTAACGGCATTGAAGTGGCTAAGCATTGAACATAACCCCAAGTTCAAGTGGTAAGCCTATAAGGAGTAAATAATATCAGTGTCGTGTCTATCGGTTGGTCTCGGGGTTTTAGTCGACGGGTATGCTGAGTCAATTTGGATCGATGATTCAAGTAAATAACCCTTTCTTATTCCGATAACACGTTTCAAGCATCTTGATACTTGTGAATACCATCAATGATGAAATTCAAGGTCTCAGTGATAACCTTTGTTAAGTCATTCGATTTGTAAGTACCTTATTCGTCCCAAATAAGGTCGGATAAAATTGAATTTGTTCTTTAGTTCATTGTCCAATAATGTCATATTTCTAAGTGAGTACTCGGACTCTTATTTCTAGGGTTAATTATATAAAATTTCATATAGATAACAACAAACTCATTTTCTACCACTTTCGAATGTATTCACAAAAGTAGCTAAGTTTAAACAATAAAAATACATATTAAGCTTTATCAAAACCCTTGTACGTTACATCCATTCCCTAAAAATTATCAATCCCTACTATGAACCGGTTTAAAACATCCAAGAACCGGATTATAACAACTTCAACCGGTCCATTCTTCTAAACCTGACTTCTGGAGGCCATTGAGGGGTATTTTAGTACTTTCACCCTTATAAACCGACTCTTACACTTAGATAAGGGAGGAAACGGACATAAAACTCTTCTAGACACTCTTAAATTGATCAATAAGCTCCACACTTCGAAAATTCATCAAAAAATCTAGGAGAAATCATAAAAACATCAACACCTCAATTCAGTTGACAATCAAGTTGAGTTATCTTTATTTTGCTCTTGCTCTTGCTATAGTTCTTGTGTGATATGAAGTTGTTAGAGCTGTTTTAGGTGCATATATACGTTCTAATGATGTTAAGAACTCATACATGGCATAAACTTGTGTTTAACGTGGATTTATAGGGCTTAAAACTCACCAAGACAACAAAAGAATCAATTCTGTCACCTTTTGAAAATATGTTTGGATAGTATTGAATTCGTGTGCTTCAGGGGCAGAGGTTGCTATATACATGTTCTTAAGTATATTAGGTATGCTATATCAAAAATTTATGCAAATAACGACTTATAATCAAGTGGATATACGCGGGACAAATTCAGTTATTTTAAGATCTTGATAATTTCCCCTAAACCATTGTATTATTATATAGGGGTGGGTTATGGAGTGAAATGGTTTAAGTGTAAGAAATAAGAATGTATCCTAACCTTACATCTATAAAGAATTAATGGTTCAGACTTAACTAGATTTGATGCTGACATCATGATTGATTCACCCGATTTTAACAACAAGGGTATTTGTGAAATTAAATTTTTTTCTCACTCCTTTCCATTCATCTTATCCATCTTTTAAGGGATTCTGAATTTATTTTCAAAATTAATTTTCTCTCCCCTCATTTCAATCTATCCCTAATTTCGTCCGCTCATTTTCTCTCCCCCATTTCTTCTCATTTCTGCTCCCCCATTCCAGTGCTGCGTGCATTTGTATATTAGCACGATTATTCTGAGTAGTTAGCACAATCTTTGTAATTAGTAAGCACATTTAATATTATTTTGCAGCATAAGTGTTTTTATTATCAGCACATTTAGCTGATTGTTTCGCACATTTATAATAATATTTCAAAGACATTTAGTGATGGTTTACGCACATTTAAAAAAATAAGCAGTAATATTTGTGCTAAGTAGTGTAATGTGATTTATTAGTAATCATAATAAATATAATTTTATTTTAGTT
This sequence comes from Orobanche coerulescens, assembly GCA_033398695.1. Lineage (NCBI taxonomy): Eukaryota > Viridiplantae > Streptophyta > Magnoliopsida > Lamiales > Orobanchaceae > Orobanche > Orobanche coerulescens. The sequence continues at coordinate 76,092,171 of CM065810.1, read as the reverse complement.
TTTGCAATCTGTAAATTTCTTGAGAGCTTAAGTTATTATTATTATTATATTTTTTTACAGATAATGATAAGGGTAAAGCAAATGGAGATGGGAGAGTAAAGCGTCGAATGGACCTAATCATTTGAAGAGGCCAAGAAATGAGGATGAGGAAGCTGAACGTAGGGATTATATTTGCGGCAATTTACTGTATGAAATTAGGGTATAAATGATGGAGGAAGGATGAAGGATGAAGGAAAGAGATAAAAGGATGGAGGAAAGAGTAAACAAAATCACGGCTTACACCTTGGGAAGAGATGGGAAAGTGGGATATGAAATCCCATGATTATAGGAAATACCAAACATACAATCTGTATAATTACAAATATATCCCCACAAAAATATTCCGCGTAGCACACATAGGCTAAATTCTTAGCACAACGTGGCCAAATCGCAGCCATTGATCACCAAAGATCAAAGGCCCAAAATCATTCTTATTTCTTATGGAAATTAAGCTTTCCTACCTGAACCTATCCCTTATTATATAATCCTAGAGTTGTGGCCTATAAGAGTTGATCTAAAACTATGAACAGAAAATAATAGGCTTCATAATGAATTAGGAGTGCAAAAATGATAGAGTATTATGCTCGTATATAATGAAATGCGCACATAAAATTTGTAGAATACCAATTATATGAAATCGGAAAAACCCTTCGGACACGCAGTGAATTAAACCTTGTGTATACCATATAGATTATTTAAAGTCACTCCTTGAAATAGGCTATGAAGACATATCATCACAACCACCTCTTATTGGTATAAAAGCAAAGGTATCACCTGAACAAGGTAAGTAGTAACCGATTTCAAAACTGTATCACAAGAGCATTTATCTGAAATATGTGTTAATGATTGTTGTTTTGGATATTGCTCGTACGTTGTGTATATGTGGATAATATATTGCTCTATTTTTATTGTGTGACGTGTCCCATAGAGCATTTATACATGAGATGGTAGTGACAGGCTGTGGTCAAAGGGCCTTATCTTTCGGCGCCTTTTCCGGATCTGTATGTGGGTCTCTATCCCGATCTTTGATCTTCGCCGACTTGATGGATGATGTAATTATACGACATGAGGCGGTCGTCCATGATCGGTCATCAAAGTCGATCGCCATGTGCCAAGAGACGATCGCCTTGGACTTGATCTGGGATCTCCGTTCTGTAGGTGTGTCGTGGTTCATTCGACTCTAGCTCGGTTGCCCGGTCTCTGTGCCGATCGCCTGTTGAGATGTATAAATATCGACACAACATAGTGTAGAAGGAAGGAATTTTAGTTGACCCGGGGAAAGTGGAGGCCATGAGTAAGTGGCCCAGACCGGAGAATGTTCATGAGGTACGCAGTTTTTTAGGGTTAGCAGGTTATTACAGACGATTTGTTGAAGGATTCTCCACGATAGCCTCACCGCTTACTCAACTGACGAGAAAGAATGTTATGTTTCAGTGGTCTGATGCATGTGAAAAGAGCTTTGAAGAGCTGAAACAGAGGTTAACAGCTGCACCGATCTTTTCGATTCCAACAACTGCGGGAAGATTTGTTATTTATAGTGATGCGTCAAAGTCAGGATTGGGAGCTGTGCTTATGCAAGATGGAAGAGTAATTGCTTATGCTTCACGGAAACTAAAGGATTATGTGAAAAACTATCCAATTCATGATCTTGAATTGGCAGCCATAGTATTTGCCTTGAAAATGTGGCGATATTACCTCTATGGAGAAAGATGTGAAATTTACATGGATCATGAGAGCTTAAAGTATTATTTCACATAGAAGGAACTCAATATGCGGCAAAGGCGATGGCTAGAATTGGTTAAGGATTATGATTGCACAATAAAATATCATCTAGGTAAGGCAAATGTTGTTGCATATGCTTTAAGTAGAATGTCTAATGCTAGCGTATCGAAAATAATAGGGACCCAGAAACCATTATTACGAGAGTGGTAAAAGTGGGGATTGCAGATTGTGCAAGAAGGACATGTCAGAAATCTATTTTCAATGATGATGCAACCTACTGTACTTGAGACTATTAAATAGGATCAACTTACGGATCTCTATCTGTCTCATTTGAAGGAAGAATTTGAGACAGGCAAATCTAAGGATTTCGGAATTACACCAGATGGAGCAATCAACTTTAAAGGGAGGATATGTGTACCGGATAGTAGTAGTTTGAAGAAGCAGATACTCTCAGAAGCTCACAATGCTCCATATACAGTACATCCTGGAACCACCAAGATGTACAAGTACCTAAAGATGCACTATTGGTGGCCTGAGATGAAAAACGATGTGGTTAAATTTGTGGCTCAGTGCCTAACTTGTCAACAAGTAAAGGCAGAACATCAAAGACCCGCAGGGACTTTACAATCACTGGATGTCCCAAAATGGAAATTGGAAGACATCACTATGGATTTTGTAGTTGGAATCCAAAGAACCAGAGAAGGTCACGATGCCATATGGGTTATAGTTGATAGCCTTACAAAATCATCTCACTTTCTTTCGGTGCATACTACGTATTCCATGCATAAGTTGGCGGATCTATACGTTAGAGAAATTGTAAGATTGCATGGCATGGCTTTATAAATTGTATCAGACAGAGATCCCCGTTTTACTTCATAATTCTGGAAGAGCTTACATAAAGCTCTAGGAATAAAGTTGGCGTTAGTACAGGGTTTCACCCATAAACTGATGGTCAGTCGGAGAGAACTATCTAGACTCTGGAAGACATGTTAAGGGCGCGTGTACTAGATTTCCAAAGGTCGTGGAATAGCTACCTGCCTTTGATAGAGTTTGCGTATAATAACAGCTTCCACTCTACTACTAGAATGGCGCCTTATGAAGCTCTTTATGGCAGAAAGTGCAGATCACCGTTTCATTGGGATGAGCTGGGTGAGAGGAAGTTTCTTGGACCAGAATTGGTGCAAAAAACCAAAGAAGCCATCGCGAAAATTATAAAAATAATGCTTACAGCTCAGAGTCGGCAGAAGAGCTACGCGGACAACCAACGAGGAATGCTTCAGTTTGATGTCGGAGACAAAGTATTTCTCAAGGTGGCACCAATGAAGGGCATTATGAGATTCAGAAAGAAAGGGAAATTAAATCCAAGATATATAGGCCCATTTGAGGTACTGGAAAGAATTGGAGAAGTGGCATATGGGTTAGCACTTCCGCCCTCACTAACAAATGTTCACGACGTCTTTCACGTTTCAACGTTGAAGAGGTATGTCTCGGATCCATCACATATATTGAACTATGAGCAATTACCGTTAAGTGAGGACTTGAATTATGAAGAGACACTGGTTAAGATCTTGGATAGTAAGCAAACAGAGGAACAAAAAGATGTCGTTTGTTAAGGTGTTGTGGAAGACACAATCAGTTGAAGAAGCCACGTGGGAAAAGGGAGATGAAATGAGGCATAAATATCCGGCTCTATTTGGTAAGTAAATTTCGAGGATGAAATTTTTATAAAGAGAGAAGATTGTGATGCCAAAGGCGTCTCACACACAAGGTCTAGTCAATAATAGCATATTAATCTTAAAGCATGCAAGGCTTCATGCTTAATTGTATAAAAATGTGACAGTGTGACATGAAACTGCTATTATTTGAATAATATGATTCATGCATTACTTGTTATTAAGTATAATTTGACATTTCATGATTCACCTTATTTGATAGTTAATTTAACGGCATTGAAGTGGCTAAGCATTGAACATAACCCCAAGTTCAAGTGGTAAGCCTATAAGGAGTAAATAATATCAGTGACGTGTCTATCGGTTGGTCTCGGGGTTTTAATCGACGGGTATGCTGAGTCAATTTGGATCGATGATTCAAGTAAATAACCCTTTCTTATTCTGATAACACGTTTCAAGCATCTTGATACTTGTGAATACCATCAATGATGAAATTCAGGGTCTTAGTGATAACCTTTGTTAAGTCATTCGATTTGTAAGTACCTTATTCGTCCTAAATACGGTCGGATAAAATTGAATTTGTTCTTTAGTTCATTGTCCAATAATGTCATATTTCTAAGTGAGTACTCGGACTCTTATTTCTAGGGTTAATTATATAAAATTTCATAAAGATAACAACAAACTCATTTTCTACCACTTTCGAATGTATTCACAAAAGTAGCTAAGTTTAAACAATAAAAATACATATTAAGCGTTATCAAAAACCTTTTACCTTACATCCATACCCTAAAAATTATCTATCCCTACTAAGAACTGGTTTAAAACATCCAAGAACCGGATTATAACAACTTCAACCGGTCCATTCTTCTAAACCTGACTTCTGGAGGCCATTGAGGGCTATTTTAGTACTTTCACTCTTATAAACTGACTCTTACACTTAGATAAGGGAGGAAACGGACTCTAAACTCTTCTAGATACTCTTAAATTGATCAATAAGCTCCACACTTATAAAATTCATCAAAAAATCTAGGAGAAATCATAAAAACATCAACACCTCAATTCAGTTGACAATCAAGGTGAGTTATCTTTATTTTACTCTTGCTCTTGCTATACTTCTTGTGTGATATGAAGTTGTGAGAGCTGTTTTAGGTGCATATATACGTTCTAATGATGTTAAGAACTCATAAATGGCCTAAACTTGTGTTTAATGTGGATTTATAGGGCTTAAAACTCACCAAGACAACAAAAGAATCAATTCTGTCACCTTTTGAAAATATGTCTGGATAGTATTGAATTCATGTGCTTCAGGGGCAAAGGTTGCTATATACATGTTCTTAAGTATATTAGGTATGCTATATCAAAAATTTATGCAAATAACGACTTATAATCAAGTGGATACACGCGGGACAAATTCAGTTATTTCAAGATCTTGATAATTTCCCCTAAACCATTGTATTATTATATAATCCTAGAGTTGTGGCCTATAAGAGTTGATCTAAAACTATGAACAGAAAATAATAGGCTTCATAATGAATTAGGAGTGCAAAAATGATAGAGTATTATGCTCGTATATAATGAAATGCGCACATAAAATTTATAGAATACCAATTATATGAAATCGGTAAAACCCTTCGGATACGGAGTGAGTTAAACCTTGTGTATACCATATAGATTATTTAAAGGCACTAATTGAAATAGGCTATGAAGACATATCATCACAACCACCTCTTATTGGTATAAAAGCAAAGGTATCACCTGAACAAGGTAAGTAGTAACTGATTTCAAAACTGTATCACAAGAGCATTTGTCTGAAATATGTGTTAATGATTGTTGTTTTGAATATTGCTCGTACCTTGTGTATATGTGGATAACATATTGCTCTATTTTTATCGTGTGATGTGTCCCATAGAGCATTTATACATGTGGTATTATCATGATGCATATGATCATAGCATAGCACTGGAGGTTGTTGTCGCATGCATTGATCATAGTACAGGCGTTCTAAAGGTGATCAGAACAAACTGTTTTGGTTATGTGCATCGTGGGTTACCGGTAAGGGGATGTTTTGTGTCGGAGTCTAGGACATGTCGTAGTGATCCATGTGTTATGATTGGACACTTTGTGTGATGTTTTGTGGTGGAGTCTGGGACACACCATGGTGACTCATGTATATGATTGGGCACCTTTATGGCCATGATCCTGGTGGAGTATGGGACACGCTAGGCTGACCCATGTGTTATGATTGGGTAGTTTGTTCTGGCTATGGTTGGACATGCACACTTTTGGCCCGGGCCAGGAACTCGAGATGTTCATAGCAGTGTGCTATAAAAGATTTTTCGAAAGTTAAAGGAAAATGAAACTGCATTTCATAAACTCATTCATAAATGCATTCATGCATTGTGTGTCACTACTTACTGAGCTTTCGCTCATTTAGTTGAATTCTTGTGATACAGGTAATAATTCGGGGTATCAGGCATAGGTTGATGTCCGGGATGCTTCTCTACGCCAACGAGCCGTTGTATATGAACATCAGACCTGTGGAGTGTTCTCTCTGTGTGTGTTAAGTCTAAGTTTCCTTATAAACCTATACATCCTATGTTTTCTTTTGGTTGTAATATAATAGTCGGCTGATGTGTAAAGGTAACTTTTGGTGTGTAAAAGGAGTTTCCTCGGAAAGGTTTTAAGTTTCTCGCTGTGCTGTAATATATAATAAGGATATTTTTAATATCTGGTATCTGATAGACAAATCTAGGGGGAGTGACATGGATATTCAATTAGAGAATTTGTAATTACACTTATAACCCTTTGATTAACTTAAACAAATTTTAAGAAAATAAATCATAAAATAAGTTTATATTAAAAAAGTGAATTATCTTTATCATCGATATGGACGATGAGAGTAGAGCAGCTTTACTCTAATGCTTCCTATCAATCAAACCCCAACATTTCAGTCCAACATCCACTAATAGTTCAATTCCGATAGTTCCCTCAGCAATTTCATCGTTGCTAATGAAGTCCTTGTCCTTATCAACTCTGTGCACCCCGTTGTGCCCTCCCTCCAAAAATTGATTCCTTTTCTCAATCGCAAAATCATGATTTCAGTCTTTAAGTCCCAGGCCGAGTTGAAGAAAGACCCTCGAATCAGTTTTCTATTTTTTACCTGTGCTTCTGTGGAAAGGCGACTACTAAGTGGGTTTTTGTATAATTTGATGGTTGACATGCTTTTGCGCGGTGACGGGAATCCATTTGATTTGTACTAGACGTTCTTGATGAATTGGGGAATGAAACGCTGTTCATTTCTCCTGACGCATTTATAGTGTTGATTTCGGGATATTGGAGTTTGAAAAGGGCAGAACATGTTGTGGAAACGTTTGGCAGGATGAAGGATCATGAGTACAGACCAAATTTAGCTTCTTGTAATGTTATATTGAATGTTCTAGTCAAGAAAGGCGTGATTTTGTTGGCATTGGCAGTTTATAACATGATGTTGAATTTGAACTATTAAATCTAGTGTGATACATTCAACATTTTGATCGACGGATTGTACAAGAGTAGGATGACTCAGGATGTGCTCCAACTGTTCGATGAAATGACTGAGAGAGGGATCCTGCCAATTGTTATTATGTACACAGTGATTATGTCAGATTTGTGCAAAGCAAAGAGGATGCATGATGCGCATAAGCTGTTTAGTTTAATGAAAAACAGCAGATGTAAACCGGATCCCGCTTCATACAATGTTTTGCTTGATGGGTTCGATAAGTGTGGCCAGATTAACGAGGCCTTCTCGCTTTTCAAGAAAAAAATCAGTGACAAACATTATATATTAATATGAAAATTTGTTATTTTCATATACTTTTTTGAGTAACTCCAAGAATAATACATATTTTCGAATGAGTGTTTAAGTCTATTCACAAAAGGGTAGGAAGATTTCGCTGAATGATTACTTCAATGTGTTTCTTGTGAGATGTCGAGGTTCTCGAAAATCCCCAATGAATGAAGGAGATATTTGCTATTTTGCTAAAGTACTTTCTGGATACTCATCTTGGACGATGATAATATTGTTACCATTAGGCACACCATTTTTAGTGGGAATGACCAAAATAAGTTTTTAATTCTTGGAGCCCATGAAGTATGGATTTGAAGATTTTTGCAAGGAGATCTTGAAGATTTTTGCAAGGAGATCTTCTCTTTTCTTGTTCAAACAATGGAGGGTGTTGTGAGATCATGGAAAGAAAGTTCGATTATGGGTCCCAGATCTTATTTCCTACTTCAAAAGGATAAGGTAGACAATGAAATATATGCTTCAATTGTTAATACTGAGAAGGTCTACCTTTCTACTCGTGATGGTTTTGCTTAGCATATATGGTTTCTTTGCTTTTCTGACATAATTATTTGAAAAGTTTGTTCTGATTTATGTATGCACTTGATACTATAGTTAAAATATAGTTAATCCTTTCTTTGTTGGCATTTGAATACACATAATAGTTGTTTTTAATTTCTCAGGCAGTATGCTAAAGATTTTTTCTCCCATACTGCTTGCGTGGTGGCTTCAAAAAGTATAATATCATATTCTCAGGTAAGTTCAACTTCCTTATGTTATGCATATCTTTTACCTTTAATGCTTATAGGATGCATACATATTTCGATAATATGTTCATGATAAATTAACTTCTCTTACCACTTCAACCAGTGAAGATCTTTGCATTCTTAATTATTACTTGAGGGGATTTCATATCTTGGTCCAGATTCGTGAAATTTCTGATTTATTTTCGCTCGAAAATATATGGTTTGTTCCTATTTCTAATAAGAAGCACCAAATATTCTGATGGCCTGTATCCACTCACCCACCATGTATGCACTCTTATGTGTTATAGCTGCAGTTGTATAGTTGTATGTATTAGCTTTATCGTCTGATATCGATAAAGTTCGCAAAGTATGTTTTGAGGGAGTATTGAGACTTTGATGAATGATTGTGTGACTATTGAGTGAGAATTGCAAGTAGGTGATATTGTTGTAGTTTCAGTTTATATTCAACCGAAATTTGTGTACCAGAACCACATTCGTGGAATGATGAATTTAATTTATATTTCTTTTGATAATTACTTTTTTTAAGTTGAAGATTACCTATTAATGTGAGAATCATTTTTTCAAAGCGGAGAATAAAATGGATAAGTGGTCAAGAAAAAAATAATTAATTTCATCGTTTTTGTTTGGTCAAATTTATCTTTTGTTATATTTGGTAGACTGTGTTCTTCACTATTTGCTTTGCAACCAATGTCTTATGCAGGACGGGGGACGATCCCCCTCGTGTGTGTGTGAAAAAAAAAACCAATGTCTTATGCAAGGGAAAGATGCTTTCACATGAGGAGGATATCCTTCCAGGTATTATATTTTGCCAATTTCCTTCATTATCTTACAACTGCATTTTACATAACTTGGGCCGTATTTTATATGTCAGATGGACAAAAAAGTGTAATACCCGTACTTTTATTGACTGTTTGACCTTGCCGTTTTTCTTATTTCATCGCTCTGTAAACTCTTAGTGATCTTGTCGATATTGTTATAGAGTTTCGTATCTTGTTTGGATCACAATCGTGTTGTTTAGACTTGCGGAAGTGTTCTGGGTCAGAGAAATAGCGCACGCTAGGCCTAGGCTAACGCACGCTAATTCTGCTTGAGTAGCGCACTCTAGCTTTGAGCCGTAGTGCACGCTAAGGGACCAGTCAGGTCAGAACCAATAACTCATACTGCTTTCTGGACTGGCAGTTAACGCGCGCTAGGAATTCGTTAACGCACGCTATTCGTGGTCAGTAGAGCTTACTAACATCCGTCCGTAGCGCACGCTAACAAGCTGGTTGGCAGAGGCAGTGAGGTTGTCAGGTTTTCTAGACTATCAAGTAACGTATGCTAGTCTTCGGATAGCGCACGCTATAAGAGCTGCGTAGCGCACACTAATCCATAGCGGTAGCGCACGCTAAGACTCGAGCAGGGTAGAGGACGGTAGGTTCTGGACTCCAGTTTCTGGACACCATTTTTTGGCTAGCGCACGCTAAGATAAGGCTATTAGCACACGCTAACGCGGCCGGCAGAATCCACTGGACTACCCAGTAGCCTCGCTAGCGCATGCTAATAATCGAGGCGTAGCGTGCGCTACACTGGGCGAGTATATATTGGACAGTTGACTTCCTTTTCGTCATTTTTCATCCGCTCACTCAATTTCCGACCGGGAGCAGCGGATTTAGGCGATTCGAGGAGTTTGGAAGCGATCTTTCCTCAGATATCAACATCTTTGGTTGGAGAACAAGGAGTTAACAACATCTAATCCATTCTATCGTACAAATCAAGGTAAAAATCCTTAGAACCCTTCTTTTTTGGGAATTTTGGGGTTTTCCTAGATTCATCCGATTTATCCATTTTGAAGCTTGAGAACCTTCATATTATGATGTATCTATCCCGTATTCATGCTTTTCCTATGATTTTACGGATTGGTTTGTGCCGTGTTCGGACTTGTGAGGGGTTGGGTGATTTTCCAAACTCTAGTTGTTTACCCTTGTATTTTCGTGAATCGTAGACGGGTTTCGGGAGTTTCTTCATGGATTATGAGTATGGATTATTGATTATCATATTCCTTACGAATTATTTAGGTGCCGGAAGCATGTTCTTGGACCTACTGAACCCATACTCTTTTCCCGTTCAATTTCTCGATGTCTCAAAGGCAATTATATATTTATGATTATATGTTCTCGACTTTGAAAGTAAGATATATTAATGGCATGATTGTTTATATCCACTCTGGGGCAGGCCGACAGGTCCCCTAAGGGTTTCGTATCCTTTGGTGTGATTCCACGGATAATTTGGGTTAACCACTCTGGGGCGGGCCGACTGGTCCCCTGAGGGTTCCGTAGCCTTTGGTACGGTTCCATCGTTTATCATGTATGCATTGTTGTGATACTATGAGATTTAGTTATTCCCGAATACTTGTCTTGAATTGATGAATTGACGGTTACCATTACTTTATTGTCGAGGAGTATTGTGTTTCATACTTGATATACTTGCACTAGCTATTCGACGGCTAACCCCTTTGTGGGGAAAATACTTTTTATGTATTTCAGGTTCCAGGAGAGCGGATAGGCAGGTATTGGGTCGGCATGAAGATGATGGGCAAGCGTGATATTGTGTTTTATCTCCAGTTATGTTTTGTGTTCCTCCATTCAGTGTTGTTGTACTGGAATGGTTATTGAATACTCGAGTATTGTTTGTTTTCAGTCTTTCTTGATATTCCGGCCTGTGTTGCCGAGGTCTTGAATTTGTACTATGATGTATTTGGATACATTGGACATATTTTGAATACCCCTTGTATCGTCTTTCATTTCATTGTATTTGGACCTTCTCGGTCAAGTTTTTTAGTTCCGCGTATGATTAGCCTTATGGGTCCCACGGTGGGGTTCACGGTGCTATAATATATCCTGAATAACTTGGGAGTGTTACAGAATATGGTATCAGAGTTTAGGTCCATGGATACCTAGGATGTCGGTATTTTGGGTCGATTGAGTCGCCTTTTGTCCACAGTATCATTACTCTGCCATCATCACAATGCGACCAGTACTTGTAAGACCTCTTACTCTTCTGGTGTTTCCTTATTCGTTTTGCTTCTATTTTTGGTATTCTTGAGAATCGGTCACTTTGATGACGTGCGATTGAATTGTACTTACGTGCCTTGTGTGTTCTTCAGTATGTCAGCTGGTAGGGGCCGTGGACGAGGACGTGGCGGCCGTTTCCCTCAGTTCTGTTGCAGGGTCGACCAACCCCAGTTTATCGAACTCGGTGCATCCGGACACCGAAAGTCAATCGGCCACGACGATCGGCGCGAGGAGCACGGACATTGGAGTTGCGAATGTGCTTCAACAATTGGCCAACCAGATGACCATTTTAGCCCAAACCGTTCAGCTGAATAATCCGTATCCGAACGTGGATGCCTTGCTTCAGAATGTAATCCGTATGCACCCTCCATAGTTTGGCGGTGCCACAGACCCGTTAGGTTGGGAAGATTGGCTAGCGGAGTTGGAGAAAATTTTGAAGCGGTTGATTGCCCCGATGTGAGAAAAGTACTGATTGCCCAGTATTTCCTCACTAAGGAGGCCGCTACATGGTGGAAAGTCATCAAGCCACAGGATCGTGTTGCCACATGGGATGAATTTAAAGAGCTTTTGGAGGCCGAGGTTTGTCCTTAGCCGGTGCGAGAGGGCCGAATCCGAGCCTTTTTCGAGGCTAAACTGCAGAATATTCCTGTCTCGCAAGCAATTGTAGAGTACAACCAACAATTGATCCACGTGAAGGATCAAGTGAGGAACGAGCGTGATAAGATCCGTTATTTTCATATGCGGATGAATATGGACTTACGGCGGTACATGGCCGGATTTTCTTGCACCACACTGATGGAATATCAGGACAGAGCTTTAGCCCATGATATGTTAAGCCCCGACAACAATACCACGGAAGAATCAAAGAAGCAGAAGGTCGCGGGAAATTTTTCTGGCTCTAAGAGTGGCAACTTCCAGAGGTCACAGATGACTAACCGTTCTACTGGACAGTCGTCACGTTCTGCTAAAGGAAAAAGGGGTTTCCGCTCTGCCCCGGGCACCACAAATCGCACTGTAACTTGCTATAATTGTCACCGTCCAGGCCACGTTAATTTGGAGTGCAATTTTCCGCCGTTGAAGTGTCACACTTGCGGACAGATGGGACATAGAGCGGCTTATTGTTCAGAACCAAATCAGACTTTGGACACTCGGGCTTCTGCCCCAGCACCACTTGACCAAGGCGTTAATCAGCGGAAATCTTTTGGTCAATCTCAGCAGAGTTACGGCAGGGGCTGGGGACAGGTTCAGAACGCTGTAGGGGGGGAACTCTAGCATCGGTTTGGTACAACCACGGGTCTATGAGATGCGTCGATCAGACGAACCCGATGCAGTGGTGGCTTCAGGTACCATTAATATTTTATCTCATCCAGTCCGTGTGCTTTTTGATACGGGTGCTACGCATTCTTTTATTTCCTTGGAGTGTGTACACCGTTTGAATATAACTTGTATGACTGCTTGCGATCCCTTCATTGTGAAACTACCTAGCGGGGATAGAATTATGGGAAATCGGGAGATTAAAGATTTTCCGGTGATTATATCCGGTGTGGAATGGTTATCGAATCTGATTGTAGTTGATATGGTAGACGAGGACGTGATCCTCAGTGAGGATTGGCTTGATAGTCACCAAGCGATTATAAATTACCGTACTAAGGTTATCACCATGATGACTATAGACGGAACCGAGTACTCATTTTTGGGACGTAATTCGGGCCAATCCAAGTTACTTATTAGCGCCATGAAGGTTGTATAACTTTTGAATAAAGGTTGTACGGGTTATTGGTGTTATGCCTTGAAAACGGAAGGGAACGAAGTTGATTTCTCTTCGATCCCGGTTGTTAGTGAGTATCCCGATTCCGGACGATCTCCCGGGATTACCGCCAGATCGTGAGATAGAATTTTCTGTGGACTTAGAGCTAGATGCGGCTCCGATTTCTAAGGCACCTTATCGTTTGGAACCTTCCGAGATGCAAGAATTAAAGAATCAGTTGGGACAACTTCTGGAAAGAGGGTACATCAGACCGAGCGCTTCGCCTTGGGGCGCGCTTGTTCTTTTTGTGAGGAAGAAGGATGGTTCACTACATTTGTGCATCGACTACCGTGAGCTGAACAAAGTAACCATCAAGAACAAGTACCCTTTGCCTCGTATAGACGATGTATTTGATCAGTTATAGGGGGCTGCAGTTTTCTCGAAAATTGATTTAATATCAGGGTATTATCAACTCAGGGTGAGAGAGTCCGACGTTCCAAAAACGGCATTTCGGACAAGATATGGGCATTACGAATTTGTTGTTATGCCTTTTGGGTTGACTAATGCACCGGTGGTATTCATGTAGTTAATGAATAAGATTTTCGTCGAGTATATCGATAGGTGTGTGGTCGTCTTTATTGACGACATTTTGATCTATTCTCGAGATAAAGAAGAACATGCCCGACACTTGCGTTTGGTACTAGATATTTTGAGAACTGAGCACCTCTATGCAAAATTCTCAAAATGTGAGTTCTGGTTGGAAGAAGTTATGTTTCTCGGCCATGTGATTTCGGCCGAAGGGGTTTGTGTAGACCCGCAGAAGATTGAGGCAGTGCTAGATTGGGCACCGCCTAAAAATGTTAAGGAAGTTCGTAGCTTTTTGGGCCTTGCTGGGTATTACCGTCGGTTTGTCGGGGGGTTCTCGAAACTCGCTCGGCCGCTTACGAAATTACTTCAGAAAACAGAAAAGTTTGTTTGGACGACGGAGAGACAACAGAGCTTCGATGAGCTGAAGAGACGCTTGACTTCAGCGCCGATTTCAGCTTAACCACATGGTAGTGAGGGCTTTGCGGTTTATAGTGATGCTTCGGGTCAAGGTCTTGGTTGTGTGCTTATGCAGCATGATAAGACGATAGCTTTTGCGTCATGACAATTAAAGCCGTATGAGATGAATTATCCTACTCACGATTTGGAGTTGGCCGCGATTGTCTTCACACTCAAGATTTGGCGACATTACTTGTATGGTTCTCCGTGTTGGATTTATACCGATCACAAGAGTCTGAAGTATATTTTCAGTCAGAAAGAGCTGAATATGAGACAGAGATGTTGGTTAGATTTGATATAGGATTACGATTTGGAAATTCTATACCACCTCGGAAAAGCCAATGTCGTCGCGGATGCTTTGAGCTGCAAATCGGCATCTCTTCAAATGCTCGAGGTTCTTACATCTCAGACGAAGATTCGTCAAGATTTAATCGGGCAAGGGATAGACGTTTGGCTTCAGCGAGTACAAGGACAATTGTGTACTCTCGAAATTACTTCGTCCTTGGTTGACGACATCAAAGGGAAACAGTGGAGTGACCCGATGATCTCTCAACTGAAGGAAGATGTAATTAAAGGAAAAGCTCCTGGCTTTATAGTTCACGAGGATAGTATACTGAGATTTCAGGGCAGGCTTTGTGTTCCGAATGATCAAGAGTTGAGGCAGAAAATTCTCCGAGAAGCCCATGCTACGCCTTACTCAATCCACCCCAGAACGAGTAAGATGTATAGGACTTGAAACGAAATTTTTGGTGGAATAACTTGAAGAAGGATGTCGTGGAATTTGTACTATGGTGCTTGACGTGTCAACAAGTCAAGATCGAACATCAACGACCAGCAGGGTTGTTGAAGCCACTTCCCATTCCCGAGTGGAAGTGGGAAGACATCTCTATGGATTTCATCACTGGCATGCCGAGGACTAGGGCCAGAATGAATATGATTTGGGTAATCGTCGATCGGTTGACCAAGTCTGCACACTTCTTGGGTATTAAGGATAGTTGGGGACCGGATAGATTGGCTCGAACTTTTATAGCTGAGATCATAAGATTACATGGTTCCCCTAAGACCATTGTTTCTGATAGAGACGGTCGTTTCATATCGCATTTTTGGCAGGCCATTCATCAGGATTTGGGTACTAAGTTGAGATTGAGCACATCTTTTCATCCTCATTCAGACGGTCAGACAGAGAGGACGATTCATACATTGGAGGATATGTTGCGAGCTTGTGCCTTAGACTGGAGTAGCGATTGGGAGCTTCACTTACCATTGATCAAGTTTGCCTATAATAATAGTTGGCATGCGTCGATAAAAATGGCACCATTCGAGGCACTTTATGGTAGGCAATGTAGGTCGCCATTATGTTGGGACGAGGCTTTGGAGCTAATTGGAATGGAACCAGATATGTTGATGGAGACTAAGGAAAAGATTTCTATTATCCGGGATCGATTGCTGACTACCCAGAGCCGTCAGAAATCTTATGCTGATACTCGTCGTCGACCCTTGGAGTTCAAAGTGGGGGATCATGTCTTACTCAAGGTGTCGCCGACCAGAGGGGTTTTCCGCTTCAGGAAAAAGGGGAAACTTAGTCCGAGGTATATCGGACCTTTCGAGATCTTGGACAGGGTTAGAGATTTAGCCTATAGCTTGGCGTTGCCTCCAGCCTTAAGTCACGTCCATAGTGTTTTCCATGTGTCCCAGTTGAGAAAGTACGTGCCAGATCTGAGCCACGTTATCGACTACAGTGAGATTGACATAGCCGAGGATATTACCTTTCCGGAGAGACCCATGAAGATCCTTGAGTGTCGCGAGAAACAACTTCATCATAAGACCATTCCACTGGTTAAAGTGCAATGGTCGAGACATGGAGTCGAAGAGGCGACTTGGGAAATGGAAGAGAAGATGCGGTCGGAGTACCTCGAACTTTTTATTTCTTAAGTTTCGGGACGAAACTTCTTTTTAGAGGGGGAGAATGTAATATCCGTACTTTTATTGACTGTTTGACCTTGCCGTTTTTCTTATTTCGTCGCTCTATAAACTCTTGGCGATGTTGTCGATATTGTTATAGAGTTCCGTATCTTGTTTGGATCACAATCATGTTGTTTAGACTCACGGAAGTGTTCTGGGTCAGAGAAATAGCGCACGCTAGGCATAGGCTAACGCACGCTAATTCTGCTTGAGTAGCGCACGCTAGCTTTGAGCCATAGCGCGCGCTAAGGCCTTGGCTAACGCACGCTATTCGTGGTCAGTAGCGCGCGTTAACATCCGTCCGTAGCGCACGCTAACGGGCTGGTTGGCAGAGGCAGTGAGGTTGTCAGGTTTTCTGGACTATCAAGTAACGTACGCTAGTCTTCGAATAGCGCACGCTATAAGAGCCGCGTAGTACACGCTAATCCATAGCGGTAGCGCACGCTAATCCATAGTGGTAGCGCATGCTAAGACTCGAGCAGGGCAGAGGACAGTAGGTTCTAAACTCCAGTTTCTGGACACCATTTTTTGGCTAGCGCACGCTAAGATAAGGCGATTAGCGCATGATAACAGGGCCGGCAGAAGCTACTGTACTACCCGGTGACCTCGCTAGCCCACGCTAATAATCGAGGCATAGCATGCGCTAGACTGGGCGAGTATATATTGGACAGTTGACTTCCTTTTCGTCATTTTTCATCCTCTCACTCAATTTCCAACCAGGAGCAGTAGATTCAGGCAATTTGGGGAGTTTAGAAGCGATCTTTCTTCAGATATCAACATTTTTGGTTGGAGAAAAAGGATTTAACAACATCTAATCCATTCTATCGTCCAAATCAAGGTAAAAATCCTTAGAACCCTTCTTTTTTGGGAATTTTGGGGTTTTCCTAGATTCGTCCGATTTATCCATTTTGAAGCTTGAGAACCTTGAGATTATGATGTATTTATGCCGTATTCATGCTTTTCCTACGTTTTTACGGATTGGTTTGTGCCGTGTTTGGACTTGTGAGGGTTTGGGTGATTTTCCAAACTCTAGTTGTTTACCCTTGTATTTTCGTGAATCGTAGACAGGTTTCGGGAGTTTCTTCATGGATTATGAGTATGGATTATTGATTATAATATCCCTTACGAATCATTTAGGTACCGGAAGCGCGTTCTTGGACCTACCGAACCCATACTCTTTTCCCGTTCAATTTCTCGATGTCTCAAAGGCAATTATATATTTATGATTAAACGTTCTCGACTTTGAAAGTAAGATATATGAATGGCATGATTGTTTATATCCACTCTAGGGCGGGCCGATAGGTCCTCTGAGGGTTTCGTAGCCTTTGGTGCGATTCCACGGATAATTTGGGTTAACCACTCTGGGGCGGGCCGACGGGTCCCCTGAGGGTTCCGTAGCCTTTGGTGCGGTTCAATGGTTGATCATGCATGCATTGTTGTGATGCTATGAGATTTAGTTATTCCGGACTACTAGTCTTGAATTGATGAATTGACGGTTACCATTACTTCATTGTCGAGGAGTATTGCGTTTCATACTTGATATACTTGCACTAGCTATTCGATGGCTAACCCCTTTATGGGGGAAATACTTTTTATGTATTTCAGGTTCCAGGAGAGCGGATAGGCAGGTATCGGGTCGGCATGAAGATGATGGGCAAGCGTGATACTGTGTTATATCTCCAGTTATGTTTTGTGTTCCTCCATTCAGTGTTGTTGTACTGTAATGGTTATTGAATACTCGAGTATTGTTTGTTTTCAGTCTTTCTTGATATTCTGGCATGTGTTGCCGAGGTCTTGAATTTGTACTGTGATATATTTGGATACACTGGACATGTTTCGAATACCCCTTATATCGTCTTTCATTTCATTGTATTTGGACCTTCTCGGTCAAGTTTTTTAGTTCCGCGTATGATTAGCCTTGTGGGTCCCTCGGTGGGGTTCACGGCCCTGTAATATACCATGAATGACTTGGGGGTGTTACAAAAAGCCAGTAGTATATCTCTATTATGCACGCTCTCACACTCACACATATTAATATAGTTTTATTTTATCTTAGATTTACCTATGTTGAAATTGTATTCCCAGACAGAGATCCTATTGAGCAGCAGTGGCACAAAATGGATAAGTAGTCATTCGTTACATTTTATGATGTAGTTACTTAATGTATGCTAAAATTCAAATCTAGTAGCTCTTTGTCATTTGATTATTCCTTAATTAGAAATAAATATTGAAAACCTAGAGTGCAGTTTCATCTGAAGCAGTGGAA
Source organism: Orobanche coerulescens (assembly GCA_033398695.1). NCBI lineage: Eukaryota > Viridiplantae > Streptophyta > Magnoliopsida > Lamiales > Orobanchaceae > Orobanche > Orobanche coerulescens. Next base: position 76,074,081 of record CM065810.1, on the reverse strand, counting down.
AATGAAAACTGAAGTGTTGGGTTAGATTGTGTCTCATGCTTGTATTTTTGTCTCCGTGGGATTCGCCGATTCAACATATAAATTGTTCTGCTGAAAGTGTGTTAACAAGATATTGTCCCCTGCAGGAGAAAATGCCATTTTGCGAGAGAGTATGCATGCAATATCTGATTCTTTCTTTTCCTTCGGATCTAATTTTAGACAGTGTTGTGTCTGACCATTGAATTCTAATGAATAACTGAAGAATGATTTACAAGAGCGGACCAATTAGATGGTTCAACACCAAAATGGATGGAACTGTGTTTTCTTCATAATTTTGTGGGCCACTTCAAGATGCCGAGTGCAGTTTTGCCGCAAATCCATCCTCTTGAAGAAGCGATTTAGTTGCAAGTTTGGAGATATACTTCATAAAAGTAGTCTTCCCTTCCAACACCTTTGAGTTTCAAAATATGGGATGATCCATCTGACAAATGGAATGAATTCAAAAAAAGAGCATGTGGAGCACCTAAGGAGTCGGTTGAACTGTTAAGAAGATGAGCCCTGTGATTTCACTGGTCAGTTGATAAAGCACAACTTATGGGCTCGAAGAATTTGGAATTTTTTTTAAATACCTATAGAAAAATGACCCCTTTATAGCTACCTTCATGTGTGTCTGAATGATATAAATGCAAATAAGCATACAAGATATTACTATAAATACAGATACGTTGGAAATGAAGATAATTCTACAAATTGTGGAATTATATTGGTAACGAGGATATGTCCTATAGATTCGATAAAAAATTACTTTATGCTCTGGAATTATTTGTTTTTACAATTCTGGTCTCATAATTATTATTCAATTTGGTTTTATTGTGGAGATGAGTTCAAGGTGTGTTACCTTATGTTTGTGTTTGGGACACTACTCTTTCCTGACACACTACGAAATATTCGGATGGGATACTTGAATATTGTTGTGAAGTTGGAGAAAGTGTCGTACATGAATTGGGCCAAGTTAGTGGTAGAAAAGCTAAATGATGGGGCGAAGTTACGGAAAGAACATGGAAGAACATGTATAACCGGATGCTCATTCTTGCTCCAGGTACGATTGAATATCTTTCACACCTTCAACCCGATTTGATTAATTTGGAAAATCCATAATACTTGCAATTACTCATTTCTCTTATTTATGTTCAGGTTATTTTCTTTGCCCATATTTGTCCAAAAGGTTCAACTCCCGGTGTTAATCTTACCTCTCCATTGCCATATGTGGAACTACTAACTCGGGAAATAATTTCTAACATCGCACTTGATTTCAACAATGCAGGGGGCTACTGGAATCCCAAAGTAAGCCTTTTAAGTAGTTTTTTCTGCTACTTCAGTAGTATTTGATATTGTGATGATTAAATTATTATGTTATTGAAAATTTTCTATTATATAACTCATGTTATACAATATGATATCTCTTATCATCACCCTTATCATTACGACTTGGATGAAATCTTTTCAGTTTTTATTTCTTAATGTTACTTCTAATTACAAAACAAACTAAATTGTCATCGCCTTATTTTTTGTTTTCAAAGATTTGAAATCACTGCTATGGTTTTCAATGTTTGTTATGCAAACATTTGAAAACAGGAAATAAAAGTAAGAAATAAAGGTAGCAATCCTGTATGCTGTAATTGAAAATAAATACAGAAAATAGATATTACTTTTAGAATATGAGAGGCCTAACTCTATCTAGCTCTCGAGGTGAGAATTACCTTCCCACTAATAAACACTTCAGTAGTCATTACAAAAGTGATGCACATAAATGAACACTATCTACATTAGATATTGATGGTATAGGAGCAGGAGTAGAATACGAAATAATTCATAGAAGCTACTCCCCAATTACATAAATCTCATGAACTACTACGGTTGTTGTAATGATGAACCTTCTTTTGGCTCAAGTTTCAAAATTTACCCACTATGTTTGCATAATTACAAATTTTTTAAAATGGTACAATAAAACCATGTTCTTTTTCATAAATTCACATGCCATCTTCACATTTATCTCTTTAAAAGCTGGTCATACATATTTGCAAAAAATGTTTCCGCTTTCCAAGTTCAGACAATAAATTAACGTATATTATCCGCATGCAGGCCCGAGTTGCTAATGAATCACGTAACAGATTCCCAGTAGATATAGATGCAACACATAATTTGGTGTCTCCTAATACAGAAAAGGAGAGGTGTGGCATTGAAACTGACGAGCACATTACAAATGAGAAGGAAAGTAAGAAAGAAAACTTTGATGGACCAGAAATTCATGGCAGTTACTTTGGTAATGTTGCCCCACCGATGAAATCATGGGGAATAGATGACGGGTATGCTTTGATGGTAGTGAGGAGCAGGAAGTAGAAAATTGTGATGATGAACAAATAATGAATACACATATTTCAAATTTAGGGGAGATTCTCCCCATGTGCCCAAAGTCCCTCCGACACTTGAGGCTAGAGTTAGCACTGTTGAAACCATATGGTGCCAAGTATCTCAAATTTTGAATATAAAACTTGTTGGGCAAAGCATTCTAAATGTCGGAAACTCTGCCATGATCACTGATAATATACTTAGACAACAATTCAAACTCATCGAGGAACTAAAAGATTGCATGACTGAGATGCCCAAAAATATGAAGTCGACAATACGGTCCGTAATGTCTAAGTTTGTTATTAAAGAGCGTCAGTATGATAGCAATCAAATAAAAAAAGGCATAACAACCGCAAATTTGTTATGTGATTGCGCAAACTCGAATGATATCTTTGAAAATATCAAGGTACTCATATGCAATTCAACATCATCGGAAGAAGAAATTGTTCAATTCCTTTTCAACGAAAATTGTCTCAGAGGTTTGCACTTCTCACTATAGTTGAAATATTTGTTAATGAGATGATGCATCTATAAACAATATGATTCTTTATTTGTTTACCCTTCTTGCAGCACAATTGTGATCGACTACGGAAGATATCATCTTAGTAGCGAAGATGTAAGAACCTTCAGACCGGAGTGTAAAATCAGGGGGACCGTGAGTATTAATTTGAAAAGTTAGTTCAATTTATTTTTCCAATTCGTGATTTTGTTATTTCTAATTGTATTTTCCATATGTGTTTATTGATCATCGATGTTGTATCGTATATGTGCACTCTTATTTGAAGAATTAAAACAGTTGTTGCGCTCAATTGTTTTTTCCCATAAATTATGACGGTACGCATGCCAATATCTTAATATTCTATTGTGCATACCCAAACTCAATGTTGGTCATGTGTGCTATATTTTTTGGGAGCAGAGGCATATACTCGATGGAAAAAAACATAATGATACATCGTTGGATTGGTACTTCAATGGAAATGGAAATTTTACCAAATCAGTTGAACATTTTGAACGGGTTCATTTTCCCATCCATGTTCAGAAAGACCATTGATTGAAGCTTCATCACTTAGCTCTAGCCGTATCCTCGGAGGATAGCAAGGTGATTGTCGTTCCGGTCATTTCTCCGGCGCGTGGCAAGTCGAGACGCGGTGCTTTCGGCGTTGGATCATTCAAGAGTTTGGGGAATAGCTCAAGAGAAGGTTATCCATCTAATCAACGGACTACAAGGGTGAGTTTCTATATCTCTTGTGAATTCGTTTTTGATATTCGTATATACATAGCTCGATCGATCCTCGTAGGGATTCGGATCGAATTAATTTTCATTTTACCGCTTCCGCTAAGCCTTCGTTTTAGGCACCGAATCCCAACATGTCTGTCTTTGCATTCAGGTTTTGGGGAGCATAACACAGGGTCGACATGAAGGATGATGAAAGATGAACGATACTAATCATATGAGGACTCGTACATTGTCGTATTGGTTTAGTTGTATTTTATTTCCGCTGTGGTATTATTTCCCCATTGTACGAGAGTGTGTTGTATTCGACCCCTGCGTGGGCATGTATTGTATTTGAGTTGTATGTATTTATTGAAAGACCAAGTCGGTCTACTGAGTCATTTTAGCCTTAGAGGCATGAAGAGAGTGACTCTCTAAGTCCAAGAATTCGGATGTGGGAAGTGAAAAGTGTGAAAATATGAAAAAGATGATGTCCTATATATAGAAAATGGTTATTAGCGCGTGCTAGTCCATATTCATAGCGTGCGCTAACGGCTATATGAAACTTACTGACTTCACTGTACTCAGCATTTAGCGTGCGCTATCCTCATATGAGTAGCGTGCGCTACCGCATTGACTTGGCTTTTTCCCGAAAGCCGTCCAGGTTCATCCCGACATAATCCGACCAAGATCCCCGGCCTGATCTCACCTACCAACACGTCTCAATCATGCTGACTACATATAGCGCACGCTAAGGTTCATATATAGCGTGCACTACTAAACCCAGATTAGCATACGCTACGCCTAGCCGATAGCATGCGCTACAAGTGAAAAATCACAATATTGAACACAATCATGCAATCATGCGCTCAACAACACCGGATCATGAAATACGGAGAATAATACTCAGATCAAAATACAACAATTGCAATATCACAAGGTTCAATTACACATCAGAAATCTCGGGTATTACATCCTCTCTCCCTAAAAAGAAGTTTCGTCCCGAAACTTAAGATGAAAACAATTCCGGATATCTAACCCTCATACTGTCCTCCGTTTCCCAGGTGTCCTCTTCAGCTCCATGCCGTGACCATTGCACTTTAACCAAGTGTATTGGTTTATTCCTCAATTGTTTGATCCGACTCTCAAGTATCTTGATTGGTCTCTCTTCGAAGGTGCCGTCATTAGCTATCTCGATCTCATCAAACTCAATGATATTACTGGGATCCTATACATACTTCCGCAATTGGGATACGTGAAACACATTGTGAACGTGACTCAGCGATGGCGGTAAGGCCAACCTGTATGCTAAATCCCCAACTCTCTCGAGGATCTCAAATGGCCAAATATATCTCGGACTTTGCTTACCTTTCCTCCCAAAATGGAAAATTCCTCGTGTAGGAGACACTTTCAATAGTACGTGGTCCCCAATCTCGAACTCTAGCGGGCGACGACGCACATCAGCATAAGACTTCTGTCGACTCTGGGCAGTCAACAGTCTTTCCCGAATCAAAGCTATCTTCTCTTGAGTCTGAACTATCAATTCCGGTTCCGTCCCGATCAAGTCCGAAGGATCATCCCAGCACAGGGGTGATCGACATCTTCTCCCGTACAAAGCTTCAAACGGTGCCATCTTAATAGAACCATGCCAACTATTGTTGTAGGTGAATTCAATCAATGGCAAGTGAACTTCCCAATCAGTTGACCAATCCAAAGCACAAGCTCTTAGCATGTCTTCTACTGTTTGTATAGTCCTTTCGGACTGACCGTCCGTCTGAGGGTGATAAGCCGTGCTAAAGTTCAGCTCGGTCCCCAGGCCCTGTGAACTGCCTTCCAAAAGTGCGACACGAAGCGACCATCCCGATCTGAAATAATGGTCTTCGGTGTCCCATGCAATCTGACTATCTCTGCAATAAATACTCGTGCTAATCTCTCGGGTCCCCAAGTATCTTTAATTCCTAGGAAATGAGCCGACTTGGTTAGTCGATCAACTACAACCCAAATCATGTTCATTCCCATCTTAGTCCTTGGCCTACTGGTGATGAAATCCATCGAGATATCCTCCCACTTCCATTCGGGAATCGGAAGCGGTTTTAACATTCCGGCAGGTCGCTGATGTTCAATCTTAACCTGCTGACAAGTCAAACACTTCGAAACGTACTCTGCTACGTCCTTCTTCATATTTCCCCACCAGAAGTTTTGTTTTAGATCCTTATACATCTTACTGCTGCCTGGGTAATAGAATAGGGAGCGCAGTGAGCTTCCTTCAAAATTGTCCGTCTCAAAACATCATCATTGGGAACGCACAGTCGACTTTGAAATCTCAGAACTCCATCATCTTGTATCACAAATCCTGGGGATTTTCCTTTCTTTACTTCGTCACGTAACCGAAGGATCAGAGAATCGTTCAACTGCTTAGATTTGATTTCCTCGACTAGGGACGAAGTCAGTTCCATCACATATAGTTGCCCTTGGATTTCTGGTGACCATACTTCAATCCCTTCGCGGACCAGTTCTCGTTGAATGCTGGTTTGGGACGTAAGTGTTTCCAACACTCGAAGAGAAACAGGTTTACATCTCAATGCATCGGCTACTACGTTTGCTTTACCCGGATGATAGAGAATTTCCAAGTCGTAATCCTTGATCAATTCCAGCCACCTTCTCTGCCTCATGTTTAATTCTTTCTGACTGAAGATGTACTTGAGGCTTTTATGATCTGTAAAGATCTGACATTGAGTACCGTATAAATAATGTCGCCAAATTTTCAAGGCAAAGACCACAGCTGCTAACTCCAGATCATGAGTCGGGTAATTAACTTCGTACGGTTTTAATTGCCGAGAAGCATAGGCAATCACCTTATCCTTTTGCATCAACACACATCCCAGACCCTGATTTGAAGTGTCGCTGTATACCATGAATCCATCAGTTCCATCTGGTAATGCTAATATAGGTGCTGTCGTCAGTCTCTTCTTAAGTTTATCAAAACCAACCTGACATTTCTCATCCCACGTGAACTTTTGAGTTTTCTGTAACAGCTGAGTGAGTGGACGAGCAATTTTGGAAAATCCCTCTACAAAACGGCGATAATATCCAGCAAGTCCTAAGAAGCTTCGGACTTCTTTCACGTTATTAGGAGCTTCCCATTCCAAGATTGCTTCGACTTTCTTCGGGTCCACCTGAACTCCGTCAGCTGATATCACATGCCCAAGGAAGGTTACTTCCCTAAGCCAGAACTCGCATTTGGAAAGCTTCGCATAAAGCTGTTCATTTCTCAAGATGCTCAAAACCACACGCAAATGCTCGGCATGCTCCTCTGTGTCTTTCGAATAGATCAAGATGTCATCAATGAAAACGACCACAAACTTGTCTAGGTATTCTAAGAATACCCGATTCATCAATTGCATAAATACCGCAGGAGCATTGGTAAGTCCGAATGGCATCACCACGAATTCATAGTGCCCGTACCGGGATCTGAAAGCAGATTTTGGTACATCCAATTCCTTAATTCTTAACTGATGATATCCTGATCGCAAGTCAATCTTCGAGAATACCCTTGCCCCTTGCAGTTGAACAAACAAGTCGTCGATCCGAGGTATAGGATACTTGTTCTTGATCGTCACCTTGTTTAGTTCCCTGTAATCAATACATAATCGGAGGGATCCATCTTTCTTTCGGACAAAGAGAACGGGTGCTCCCCAAGGAGAAACGCTAGGTTGAATGTAACCTTTCTGCAATAATTCCTCCAGTTGCTTCTTTAGTTCATGCATCTCGGTTGGCGCCATGCGGTATGGTGCTCTGGAAATAGGAACGGCTCCAGGCTCTAATTCGATAGTGAACTCCACTTCTCTCTGCGGAGGTAACCCAGGTAGTTCGTCAGGGAATACATCTGAAAATTCATTCACAACTGGAATAGATGAGAGTTCTACTCCTTCTTCTTTCTTCATGGCATAGCACCAAATTCCATGACATCTCTGCTTCAGTAATTTCACTGATTTCATCGCTTTGATCAATTTTCCCAAGCTTCCCGGTCTCCATCCTCTGAATAAGTGTTCAGACCCATCATCAGCAATGATAGAAATGACCCACTTTCGGTAATTCAGAATAGCTCCATAACGGTTGAGCCAATCGTCTACGAGAATTAAATCGTCACCGTAGATGTCAACTACAATAAGATTCGATGGCCAATCTCTCCCTCCTATAGACACTGGAAAATCTCTAGTTTCTAGGGTTCCCACAATTTTCTCTCCGCTCGGTATTCCCACAACATAAGGTTCACAATCATACAAGCACGAGATCTTCAAACGATTAACACAGTTCAAAGATATAAAAGAATGCGTAGCTCCTGAATCGAATAAGACACTAACTGGTTGCAAAAGGATATGAATCGTACCTGATGCAACAGTCGTGTTATGATTGTCTGACTTCTTCATCTCGTAAATACGCGGAGGAACGGACCCAGCGCTAGATGCTTCTCTTTTCCCAACATTCTGCTGCTGGAATCCACTTTGCCGTGTCTGGTTTACACTAGTGTCCTTCGGAACCGGTGCAGGAGTGCGAGTACCAAAAGATCGAGTCGCATTTCCACAAAATTTTGCGCGATGCCCTTCCTGTCCACACTTGAAACAGGTCACAGCAGGTGCGAAACAGTCACGTCGAACATGCCCCGCTTTGCCACAGTTATAACATTTCTTTCCTGCGTCTGAAATGGTCGGTGCTGCCCAGAACTTCTTTCCACCTCGAGAAGGATGCGGAGGCCTCTTAGATGAGTTAAATGAGGACTGGCCCCTGCGGGGCCCACTACTCTTATTCTCCGTGAAGTTGCCAGCCACTTTCTGCTTCTTTGCTTCCGTTGATTTCTCTACTGCCGCCTCTTTCATATCATAGGCCAGCGCCTTGTCCTGATACTGTCGCAGGGTGGTACATTCAAATCTGGACATATATTGCTGAATCTCCGGCTTCATTCGCATGTCAAAATGGAAAATCCTCTCCGCCTCGGTCCTGACCAAGTGGCGCACTTAAGTCAACTGGTGATTAAAAGCCTTAATCACGTCGGTCACAGATGCCTCTGAATTTTGTTGTGAGAAAAACTCTCGGACTCGTGCCTCTCTAACTGGGCGAGGACAATACTGCGCTTCCATCAATAATTTGAACTCCGTCCAGTCAACATTATGCTCCTCAGGTCGAATGGCCTCCCACCAGTCGAAAGCCTCCCCCGTCAGAAGATACTGGGCGACCGGAACCTTTCTGTCATTGGGACAGTTAATCCCTGCAAATATCTTCTCTAACTCCTTCAGCCAATGATCCCAAGAAAACGTCTCAGCAGAACCGTCAAATTTCGGAGGGTGCAATTTGACCACCTCAGTAAGCCATTTGTCCCCCCGATTTTCCTCGTTATGCTGCTGTCCTATCGCCGTCTGCATGCGATCAACAACCTGAGCAAACTGGTTTATCTGAGCAACCACCTATTGAAGTACTCCCGGCACGTTAGGATCTGCATCCTTATTTGCTGATCCCTGCTGTCCTCCGGAATGGGAATCTGTTCGACTAGCGGTTATTTCTGGGCTAGACACCGAATCTTCCTGTCTCGCACTTCCGCGTCCGCGTCCACGACCTCCCCTCAACATACTGTAAACACAAATATTCAATATCCAGGGCAACTTTTTAAAATAAAGTCCGTCAATATTCACAAAAAGGAATTAAATAAAACGGTAGTAACTGAGATTAGGAGACTTACAACCACGGTCCACAGGACGATGCTGGCTCAGCAGTGATATTACAAATGATCCGTAAATAATGTAAACAGACCCAACTAAAACCCGACTGCCAAGATATCCATGAATCTTAGCTCCGATACCATATTCTGTAACACCCCGAGATATTCGGAATAATTACAGCGCCGTAAACCCTTTAAGTAAGGATTTACAAAGCTGATTAAAAGAAATGTAAACATAATTCAACAGTACCACTGAAATTCAAAATACAGAACCGGTTCAACTAATCCAGAGAGTTAATTTATACAACCATATCGAAAATGACATTATTAAAACACACGTACTCGAGTACTAAAGTGAACCAAGAAGACAAATCACCAAAACAATAAACATCAACCACATCACTGAGCCATCTCATCGTCATGTCGGTACTGTGGTTGCCTCCCCACTCCTCGGCTATCTAAACATCAAAACAATGTCCACCCCAGAAGGGGTTAGCAAAACGATGCTAGTACAAGTATCACAATACAAGTTTCATCAATGCATTATAAAACATACAAAACGGACTTCCGTCATCGGAATCCAACGATGTGAATCCTCACGATTCCATCAATACAATACAGGGTAATCCAACGATCCAGCGCCCTCGGTATAGATCCCCATGATGATTTCGTCGGACCAACGCATGGTGGAAAACCCGTCCAACGATCCAGTGCCCTCAGCATAGATCCCCATGATGATCCCGTCGGACCAACGCATGGTGGACATTCAATCCAGCGCCCTCAGCATAGATCCTCATGATCCCCTCGGATCATTTACAACACAAACAATACCATTATGCATACACATATGCAAATCAACACGTTCATCGACGTAAATATCATGACAACTCACAGAATATAATCTCATATTCAACAACACGAATAAATCGTACCCACGATCAACAATACAATATCTATACGCTTAAAATACGATACTTGCCTCAAAGATGGCAAGAGCAAATCACTCCAACGATCTCAACACACTCTAAGGCCGTCTCCTTCGATCAACGTAGCAAGCTCAAACCTTAACAAAAGAAATAATATAGAATTTATCTTATGTCGAACGAATGTCTAACAACCCGGTCTACGGCCGAAAGGTCTAAAAATGCAATCTGCCTGAACTACTTAGCGTACGCTACATTCTCTACGTAACGTGTGTTAAGCCTGCCCGTTAGCATACGTAAACGACGAAGTCTAGCATACGCTAACTTATGTACCGACAGTCCTCTCTGTCCAGCCGACTGACTCGCCTGATGACATAACGCACGTTACGTACCAAACGTAGCGTACGTTATTCATTCCCGATAGCGCACGTTAATACATACATCTTAGCGTGCACTACCTGTGCATGTCAGTTTACTATTGGGCAGAAAACTAATCTAATGGTGATGAGACTCATGAAATCTTCAGTGATAAAACATGTCATCTCCGTGCATACTATGCTCATACAATTTGTGAAAGATCTTTACGGATTAAATGACTTCAAGGTACAAGGATACGTACAACCATCACAACATCTTAATTCATCTTGATCTTCAAAAAAATATCTTAAGTTTAATCCATTCCAAATCCTAAAGCGTATGATTCCATTATGTAAAGACCTAAAGACCTAAGAACTTGCTAATCTCCATGAACTGGTTAATATCGGTTAGAAGATACATGAATATGCTTAGGAGTCCAAACACTAAAAAGGTTCAACGGTTTATACGATGAAGATGTACCGAAGCATCGAAAATATCCTTCTAACAACATGATGTTCGACTACGTACGAATTTTAACTGACTAGAAAATCCCAAATCATGATCAAAACATCCTTCAGAATACTACTAATATTGGTGAAGAATCACCTACCTCAAAGTAGCGAAGAACACGAAGGAACTTTGAAGAAATCCAACACCGAGAGCTTGAACACCAATCTCCAATGATCTACAATCTTCAACTCGGGCTAGGATGATGATATGAATGGTTTAGGATGAAGAGAGTGACTCTCTAAGTCCAAGAATTCGGATGTGGGAAGTGAAAAGTCTGAAAATATGAAAAAGATGTTGTCCTATATATAGAAAATGGTTATTAGCGCGCGCTAGTCCATATTCATAGCGTGCGCTAACGGCTATACGAAACTTACTGACTTCACTGTACTCAGCATTTAGCGTGCGCTATCCTCATATGAGTAGCGTGCGCTACTGCATTGACTTGGCTTTTTCCCGAAAGCCGTCCAGGTTCATCCCGACATAATCCGACCAAGATCCCCGGCCTGATCTCACCTACCAACACGTCTCAATCATGCTAACTACGTATAGCGCACGCTAAGGTTCATATATAGCGTGCGCTACTAAACCCAGATTAGCGTACGCTACGCCTAGCCGATAGCGTGCGCTACAAGTGAAAAATCACAATATTGGACACAATCATGCAATCATGCGCTCAACAACACCGGATCATGAAATACGGAGAATAATACTCAGATCAAAATACAACAATTGCAATATCACAAGGTTCAATTACACATCATAAATCTCGGGTATTACACTGCTTGTCCCGTTCGTTGATTCCTTAGCCTGAAAAACATAAACGACGAGGTGTGAGTATGCGAGCATACTCAGTGAGATTAAACCCTTATAAATCGTCAAAATCATGTATGCACATAAAACATTCTTATCTGTGTGAGGCTCGTCTTGTATTTCTCTCATTCTTTTGACCCCTCTCGGGTCGTCATGCTACACGACACAACAATGACCGTAACATATTAAAATAGTATAACCTCACCTCATTTGTGGAAATCTTGAAATATCTTCCTTTAAATTTGGCTCGGTTGTCCTTCTTCGATCCCGGATACACTGCTCCTAGCACATGAAAATGCTTTTTCAAATTTCTGGCCATAAATTCTTAATGTAAAATCTGAAATCTCTTTGGGGACTTTTATCAAACACCTTTGAAAAACTGTCAGATTTGAGCTTTCTGTTTGATCGGACTTTTTGAGGCCTTTATAATTTTTTGAATGGAAATATGTTACGGGCGTTTTAAAGTAGAGGTTCACAGCTTCAAAATGATATATTATTTGTTGGAACATACTTACGTGTATATGTATTTACAGGAGTCCAAACTCGGTGCAAAATCAACCTTATCCTGACAGCTGGAAGCCTTCTCCGGACAGCTGGCCGAGAAGCTTCTGTCGGTCGTGACCGACCTTATCCGGACAGCTGGACATCCTTATCCGGATAGTGGCTGGGAAGCTTCTGTCGGTTGTGACCGGCAGCTATCGGTAGGCGTGTCCGGCGGTGACCGGCAGATGTCCGTCAACTTGGCTCGACCGGTTCGACCCCTTCATGATGTCCAAATTCGATTCTGCGACCTGTTCCGGACTCATCGGAGTTAAATCCTCGATATGCTTGGAACGGATTTTCGATAATAATAATAAAATAATTTAATATTATTTTTGCAATATAAGTGTTATGTGATGAAAATTTTAATGTATCAAATCGTCGGAACTTTTCGAAATCACTTTCATAAATTCTAAAAATGATCCTTATAATTTATTTTGAAATCTCTTCCTTTTAATTCCTTCATTTTATTCTAGGAACGTATCGGTCCAAGTATCGCACAACCTGTAAATATTAAAAAATCAAAATCCATGATCGTTAGCAAAATAAATAGCATTTAAATAAGTATTGGGGCGTTACAGTTGTCTTGATGCCTAAGCTATCACTTTCCCATGTTGCATCAATACACAACCTAGCCCATTCTTAGAAGCATCCGTGTAAACCATATACTCCTTGTTCGCTTCTGGTACTGCTAAAACTGGCGCAGTAGTCAATCTTCTCTTGAGTTCCTGAAAACTCTCATCACATTCATATGTCCATAAATACTTAATTCCTTTTCGTAACAGTTGTGTCAATGGTCTAGCAATCTTGGAAAATCCTTCTATGAACCTTCGGTCGTACCCAGCTTGACCCAAGAAACTCCTAATCTCATTAGGGTTGGTTGGTGACTTCCAATCACGTACTGCTTCCACTTTAGCTGGGTCCACCTTAATACCATCTGCTGACACAATGTGCCCAAGAAACATTACTTCTTTCAACCAAAATTCGCACTTACTAAATTTGGCAAAGAGTTTCTCCGTTCTCAGTGTTTCCAACACTATCCTGAGATGTTCTTCATGCTCCTTCTCATTTCTAGAGTAGATGAGAATATCATCTATGAACACCAAGACAAACTTATCCAAGTACGTGTGGAAAACACTGTTCATAAGATCTATGAATACTGCAGGGGCATTGGTTAATCCAAAAGGCATGACTATAAACTCATAGTGTCCATATCTTATTGGGAAAGCCGTCTTAGGTATATCCTCTGGTCGAATCCTCAACAGATGATACCCAGACCTAAGGTCTATCTTAGAAAACACAGTTGTTCTCTTGAGTTGATCAAACAAGTCATCTATCCTTGGCAGAGCATATTTGTTCTTGAGTGTGAGCTTGTGCAGCTCCCTGTAATCTATACACATTCTCAGTGTACCATCCTTCTTTTTCACAAAAAGGACAGGTACTCCCCATGGAGAAACACTCGGTCTAATGAAACCTAAATCCAATATCTCTTGCAGTTAGATCTTAAGTTCTTGTAGTTCCTTCGGTGCCATCCTATATAGTGCTTTCGACACTGGGACTGACCCTGGCTCTAGGTTGATGTTCAAAACCACTTGTCGATCTGATGGTAAACCCGGTAACACTTCTAGGAATACATCCTCGAATTCTCGCACAATTGGCACATCACATATCGCCAGTTCTTCTCCAGCTTCTCCATTAAGGTAAACAAGGAAAGCCTGACAATCCTTCTTTCTCATCATTTTCTTGGCTTGGAGAGCAGAGATAACACGTGATCCTCTACCCATTCTTATGCCGTGAAAGTCTGTGGGCTCCTTTCCCGGTGGTCTGAAGGAAATTTTCCTATCATAACAAAGAATTGTAGCATAATTCTCAGCTAACCAATCCATTCCTAGAATTACATCAACATCCCTTTATAACTCACAAAACATTTTATCATACTCAGTCACTGACATCCTTCCTTGCTTCAGATTATAGAACTCAGCTTCCTTCTTGACCTTGAAGGTTTTTGGAACATACTTGTCATACTGTGACTCCTTGAATTTCTCCCAAGAGTAGTTTTCCAGTTGCTCAGCCGTCAGGATCTTCCTGCGTGCTTCCCACTAGAAGTCTGCACATCCAGTGAGTTGGAAGAGCACATAAGAAAGACGCTCTTGGTTGGTACACCTTAGGAAGTTAAAAATTCGTTCCATAGCTCTAACCCAAAGCTTAGCATCGCTCGGGTTTCCTGACCCATTGAAGGTAGGGGTATTTTGCTTGAGGAAAATCTCTTCAATAGCCCGTTGGGGTGGAGGGGGAGGTGGTGTAGGTGAGCGTTCATGTCCTCCTCTCCTTCTTTCTCTTTTGGGTGGCATTCTGTGGTGCACATAATCATCATTAGTTCATTCTCATTGGTCCATAATTATCATCATACTGGATCATAGAAAGGAGTTCGCGACTACATAATCATAACACATCGATATATACTCATTGATAACTCTCGTGGCAAGGTTGAGAAAGAGATCAGAAATAACAACATCATACTCATGAGAATAAAAGCCCATGAAGGGTCAAAATCTATATCAATATATCATATGCATCATAATAGTATAATTGCCTTTAACGAGGTCTTACTGACTATCAATATAAGCTGATCTAGGCTACCTGCCTACACATATGCCAAAATGCACGATGCTCTAACAAATAGCATTGTCGTCTATAAAATAAGAAAGTGTTAGACATCGGAACGACACGTATAAGCAAAAGAAGTGATGTTCCGCATATAGAATACAAAATAAATGGCTAGCACCATCCTCAGCTATCTCAAGTCGCCCTCGACTCGGCGGTCGAGCTGTCCTCCTCGGAGAACTCCTCCGGATCCTTGTCCGGATCTTCTTTTGACTCCTCGTCTAAAGCTGGAGAGACTGCAAAAGGGTCTTCAGTGACTCTGCGCTTCTTCAAGAGAAGTAGATGAGCATCATATGCGATCGGTTGTGGATGGACTGGATCGATGACTGGCATAGGTCGAAGTGGCGGAGACGTCCTCCTGAGAATAAAAGGCTCGGTCCTCATGTCCCTGCGGTGAGGTGCTGAGGTCCCTGCCTCCATGTCTAACCCATCCTGAGCATGAGACGGTGAAACAAGAACCACTTGGATCGTTAGAGGTGTATCTAGACTCTCCGGAAAAGCTCCCTTAGCATAAGGTCGAAACACACAATATCGAGGGGGAGGTGCACGATACTGGAGGTACTGAGTGGTGCTGCGGATAGCAAAGGCCATGAAATCTCCGAACGGTACTAAAGTGGGCTCACACAAAAAGATATAGTACCATGAGACTGCAGCAGCCCACTCCCTCCACTCGATCGGAAAGAGGTCGATTAGGCGCTGAATGCCCTTGTAGTCTGAGACACCATGAGGAGCAGTTAAGCGCTAGGTCGCCTCTAGGTCTGCCACGCACTGGCCCACGGTGGCACCTGTGCCTCGATACGTGCTGCGGAAAGCCTCTACAAGGTCGCTCGGTGTACGCCTTCTCCTTGTTGACTTATGCGGCGTTGTCTTCGTGGTCGCCATCCTATGAAGAAGGTATACGTATAATACATCAACATCTCAACATAATAGAATAACTCTACTAAGGGTTCTTAGAAGAAGGATATAATCTGGTCCCAAGTTCTCGACTCGGACTCTGGACTCTGAGAAACACCTAACATAAAAATAATAATATACTCCCTGACGGGGTATGTTATGAAAGTTATTCGGGTTCCGCCATAAATGGACATCCCGATAAAATAACCATACTCATATAACTCATACGTAAGTCATATTCGTTAGAGGCGTCACTGCATCGTCGATCCTCGTTATTACATCGTCATTGTACGTCCTTCATATTCGTACGCGTGCTGAAATACCTAAGGCGTGTAAGTTCTCGTTCGCATAATAGAAGACACTAAGGAAGTTTCTAAGTTCTCGTCTTTCATGTTTCTTCGTCAGCAGCAATTCATGTGTAAATCGTAAAATAAAAATTCATATAGTACATGCTTCGTCATACATATATTATTCCATATGTGTTCATAATTAACATTTCATAAAAGCTCGTAAAGAGATACATTTTTATAGCAAAAGAAGTTTGAATCATAAAGAATAGTAAATCTTTTACTTTACTCTTCAGTTGATCATGACGTGATGGGGTGTTGAGTTGACAATTGATTCTTAAATTCGTTTAGAGAATCGAACTAAACTTCGCTTGAAAGAACATAGACTCAGAGTGAACGAACTGCTCTGATACCATTCTGTCACGGCCCCTTATCCCTAAGGACGGCACAGCCGGAGCATAACCCAGGGTAGGAATTAAGAAGCAGGGAAGAAAGGGGGAGACATACGTTTCATAAGAAATAGGGGTGAATTTCCATGCATAACCTATCAAGGCATTATGAAGGGGAGTCAATCCCGGGTAAATGACTTAGAATCCAAAGTAGGATACATAGTTATAATATCAGCCTTGAAGTTTAGAAAAAGGCTTCATAGCATATTACAATCAACATAACTTAGAAAACAAAATCATAAAGAGTGTTTGCAGCGGAAAAATATGGTTGGTTACATATATGAAGATATGTAACTGGGGCTTAACATTGATCGTACATAAAATACTTCCATTCAACATCCTCCGTCGCATCCCCTGCTCAACCTGTATATTTTAAAAGGTATACAGGGTTGAGTACAACGTACTCCGTGAACATATTGCCAAAACATAAAACATGCTTTCGTATTCATCATCATGCATATAAGCAGTAACACACGGGGGTTTTAGGAAAAATCCCATGTTTACTAAATCATTTCATTTCATAGCATATATCATCAGATTCACCATATCCATAATTTACGCCGGGGAAGGTGGCCACCTCTCGCGAACGTTACTCCCCGATATCGGCCACTCTGAAGAGAGCTCACAATCCCGAGTACTGTGTACACTAACCCTGGCCAGCAACCTTTGTCTAGCTCAGGATCCGATCATTTCATAGGTTGGCGAGCCAACAATGATAGGTTCATAAGAATCCACATAAAAGTTTTTATGCATCATAATCATTTGAAATCATAATTTGCTTGTAAAACATTTCATCAAGATAGAGCAAAGCTCAAATCATTTTCGTATAGAAAGCCCACATAATCATTTTCGTATAGAAAGCCCACCTGGACAAGTAATAAACACAAGCAAAAATGATTCTCGACTCTTCCTTACGCTTCAGTCTGCTGCTCCACCTTTCATCGGAAACAACTAAGTTTAGCGGTCGATCGAGCTTAACGAAGTCTAACGGACAACGGACTTGATCTACAAGTTTGGACTTTAGAGTTTTTCATTCGACTAAAGTTTAATAATAAAAGCTATGATTATTTTAGTGAACCTAACTGACCATATAATATATAAATATACTAACAACGGTAATCGATACTCGATTCCGTTACACATTCCTTGGTTCGAAAACTAACATCAAACACTTAATAAAATCATAACATAATGTGCATCAAGGATGGAAAGAATTAGCATTCTGTTAATGCACAGTAAGAACTAGATAGTTTATCTTATACCACTGGAAAGACACTGAAATCTAGTTTCATATCCATTTTAGGGATCTCAAAAATATTAAATATGGAGAAAGTTATAGCCGTTTCTGTGAAGTGTAATGAAACTGCCAGTATCCGACGAAAATGGGAAAAACATCATATTAACCTAGAGCTCGTTTCTAGCAACGAAAACCCTAAACATGTAAACTCTAATCATGCATATCATACTTATAACACATATAGGAGTCGACATATAAACATGCTTCTCGAAATTACGAACTCCATTTCATAATCTTTTCTTTTGAAAATATGACTACTTACTCATTTTTATTTCCCAACCTTAAACCTTCAAACATCATTAACATCAAGTATCATCATCAAGCATCAATTGTTTCCACACTTAACATACACTCATGTTGATAATCAAAGTCTTGGTCCTAACATATGAATGACCTAAACATGACTTTAAAATCCTCAATACATAACATGCTCCTTAACTACATCAAATATTACCAACACATCTTCCAACTTTATAAATCTAACTTCATGCTCTTGTTTTCAAATAAATTTCCAAAACATTTTATAAAAATCTAACAAAAACATATCATGTACTCATTTCATATATCATCATAATCACCAAGTCACTTTTGAAAATATATCAACATATCAAGAACTAAGCATGATTCTTCCTTACTTTCAAAACACCAAACATTTTATAAAAATCCCATAAATTCAACATATCATCATATCATCATATAGCAACATATTGTGTAAGAAAATCATAAGAAAAACAACACATGATTGGGTTATAAAACCCTAAAAGTTTCGGCCAACATAAAAAAAAATCAAGACATGATTACAACTTGTTCTAAACACTTTCAAGAACCTTAAAATCAACATAGAGACGACATGCAAAACATTATAACATTAAACCTAAACTCTTCATATATTTTCCAAATTTTAAATTTACCCAAAACCTATTTATTTTTGGATAGAAATGAAGAGGAGATTGTTACTTACTTGAATATGAACTGTAACACCCCCTAATCCCATTGGGTCATTACAGCGCCATGGACCCCACACCAGGAGATCCACCAGGCTAACACGACCAAAAATACAATTAACTGACCAAAAGGGGAATCACAATCCCTACACTGACATCCAACATAATATTCCGATATGGAATTTCAATGACAACAGTGGGCCTACATGGCCTAAATAAAATACAGCGACATCCACGAGCCTTGCTCGGATAATACAAAATAACAAAGACTAAACAAACTGGAGTACTCCAACTGTCTGACTGACATGAACAACAAAATATCTCGGACTAGTATCGCTCGAATGCCTCGTCGCCATCGTCATGCCCCTGTGTCTCAACTCTCTCCTCGCAAACACCTAAAACATGAAAACATGTTCCGCCCCCACGGGGTCAGTCATCCAGATAATGATTATCAAGTACATGTACAACATGATATACATCCAAAAGCAGAATGAACAGTACAACAATGGTAGTACGAGATGCTCACAAACCAAAGTAAGAATCGAGCATTCGTGGAACACTATGCCCACGGCATACGATCAATACCTGCTCAATAGGTTAAAACATAAGTGTCCAATGGCGAATCATCAATATAGAACACAACAATACATTATCCGAAGGTAAATCAAACCAACGCTGAAATAAATAAGGATCACAATGCCCGAAGGCTCCAACAGGAATACCGATACATCACAATGGCCTAACAGCCGAACAGCCCGAAGCTGTTTATCATCATAATACCCTGAATGTCACTCAGCCGAAGCTGTCAATCACCACAATGGCCCGAAGCCAAAACAGCCCGAAGCCGTATCAATGAGGGCCGAAGCCACGACACGAAGCCGTATCACAATGAGATCATCCAATGACCGTGACCTGCTGAATTGCAGGTGCTGGGAAACCAACCGCGAGGGTTCAAGCCCCAGACTTACCCATAATGAGATCACCGAGTGACCGTGACCTACTGAACTGTAGGTGTTGGGAAACCAACCGCGAAGGTTCAAGCCCCAAGCTTACCCATAATGAGATCATTAACATGACCGTGACCTACTGAACTGTAGGTGTTGGGAAACCAACCGCCAAGGTTCAAGCCCCAAGCTTACCCATAATGAGATCATTAACATGACCGTGACCCTCATCAATCGTAGGTGTTGGGAAACCAACCGCGAAGGTTCAAGCCCCAAGCTTACCCATCGAGCACTAGCCGAGACTAGCCTCCAAAACATAATTAATCACAACAGTAACAATCCCAAGATTACCAAATTCACAAAAATAATAGCGTGCTGTCTTGAGTCGTCCAACACGACAACAACAACTCATGGATGGGCACCGTCCACGGTGGTCCCAATTCAAATACCTCGACTGCCTTGGAATGGCCAATCGATCACAACGACTTAACGGATGGAAATTATCCTTGACACTCCCATTTCAATACATCGATTACCTTAGAACGGTTAATCGATAACGATGACACAACGGATGGGAATTAACTTCGATAATCCCAATTAAATACATCGATTACCTTAGAACGGTTAATCGATAACCAATGATACAACGGATGGGAATTATCTTCGATAATCCCAATTAAATACATCGATTACCTTAGAACGGTTAATCGATAACCAATGATACAACGGATGGGAATTATCTTCGATAATCCCAATTAAATACATCGATTACCTTAGAACGGTCAATCGATACACAATGATACAACGAATGGGAATTATCTTCGATAATCCCATTTAAATACATCGATTACCTTAGAACGGTCAATCGATACACAATGATACAACGGATGGGAATTATCTTCGATAATCCCAATTAAATACATCGATTACCTTAGAACGGTCAATCGATACACAATGATACGGTAGAGTGGATGTCCTGGCGTCTTAAACTGACCACCGAAACAGATATAAACGAATATATCATACGCCTTCAGTCGGCCAATGCAACATCATAGTGACAGTTCCAATTCAATAATAACGATTCAACGATGCCTCAGAACGACATTCACGTCAACAATAATAATCGATACTTCGATGCCGCGAACCGGCTATCGACAACAAGAATCTCAATGCCTTAAACCGGCCGTTAACGAATAACAATCACATATGGCATAATCACCGAAGGGTATTGCATCAAACAATTCCCGAATATCAACAAATCATGAAGAGACTAAGTCTCGAAATGATACAATACATTCATACACATATATGATAACATTAATCTCATTGACCAGTACAAGTATAAAACTTGCCTCAAACCGAAGGCGAGCAAGTCCTTCCACGATCAACGTCCTGGCATGAAACGATGAACGGCACCTCCCGACGATCATAAACACTCGAATAACCTTAAATGAAAACGATTCATTCAAAAACACAAAATCAATAGAAAACAACGACAAAGACAAAGCCCAATTCAAACACGAATCGATCACACCGCACGAACGAATATCATAGTTCCCAACTATGAATTCTAACATCCTCTAACACCTCGATGATCAATTAACATGATCATTACGTTCTTAACACTTGTGAAATCCATTCAACAAGATTCACTTAAGAACAATCATCAAAACAAACATCTCAAAATGATAATATCACCAATATCATCAAATTGATCCTCCTACAATGATAATATTATCAATATTATCATTATCACCCCAAGAACATCATCAACTCAATAATCATGATGTCTGAAACAGAAATCCTTCATCAATACATCATGAATTCGGATTAAACGACAAGATTCACTCAACCATTTCCAAATTATGATAATCACCCCTTAAATTATCATAAATCCTTACTAAAATGGTTATAATCTTTCAAGAACACCACCAACAACAATAATCATCTCAAGGCTATGTTAATCATATAACGATCTTAACATAATCCTTCCTAGACATGATTAAAAACCTCCAAACAATCTAAAACATCAAGAACATAATCCAACTCAAGTAATACTATGATGTTCTTCATCAAAAGTTATCAAAACCATGAAGAATCATGATATACTCCATTAATCAAACAATACCCGAAGAAAACAACAACAAAAACTCGAAAATCACTTGAAGAACAAGAGATTGAGGGAACTTACCAAAGAAGAACAAGAAGAAGCCTCCAAACACCAAAAGAGCACCAACAAACTTCCAACTTCAAGCTTCAATCCAAGCTAGGATGATTAAGATCGAGTTGGAAGGGGCTAAACATCAATAACAAGTCCAAACGGACGATTCTAGGGAGAGAAATTGTGTTTTGGTTCGTGAGGAAATGAAAGACGAAACCAAGATAAATAGACTGACCAATTCATTACGTATGTTATACATTATGGTTAACGTACGTAAGAGGCATTACGTACGCTATGTTAAGACTTTAACGTACGTAATGTAAATCCAGAACTAACTGGACTAAAATATGAAGGCCTTAACGTACGTAAACAAAAACATATTACGTACGTTAACAAGACCTGCATTACGTACGTAGAGTTCACCTCTTAACGTACGTAAGGGTCCGTTGACTGCAATAGTGAGATCCGATCGGAAGATGCTCGGGACCCACCGGCCGAAAGTGACTACGAGGAAGGTTCCTGCCACCTACCAAGCATTACGTACGTAACCTTACAGGCATAACGTACGTAATACTCAGCCTATAACGTATGTAAGTCTACACATGTAGCATACGTTAAGGCTAGTGTACTTAGCCAAAAATCCAAACTCTCCAACCAACATTCAAACGACGAAACCAACCCGACGACAAGTATAATATTTCGATCCCGAAATATTCCAATACAATATACATTGTATCAGTCCAAAACAACAACACATGTACAATTCCAAATGAATACGTACAACTCAACAGTAACACGAAAAAAAAATTATCCCCGGATATTACATACTCCCCCCCTTAAAAAGAGTTTCGTCCCCAAAACTCAGGGTGCAAAAACACGGGGTACGAACTATCCATCAGGATAAGAAAACAACATCTCCAGGAATACTCCTCACTGTGAACCACTTCGCCTGAGTAATCGGGCCAACCCCACGGGTTCCCGCGTCTCCTGTCCGATCACAGCGAAAAACAGGGGATAAAAACACTCAACCAACTGCGAGATCAGCCGAATCATAACTCTCCCGTTAGAGACCAGCCAGGAAGTCGTACCAACCGCATGACTAGTAACACCGGCGTACACACCCCGCGGGTGCCGCCCATTGTACATGCCTACAACCATCGGTGTACACTTCCCTTATTCTCATTAGCATCGAACGTCTATGCTATCACTGACTTACATCACAAAAGAGAATAACAACGCATAAATATAGTCCTCAGGACCATATCAAATGCACACTCAAGTCCTCGCAACTTGACGTCTCGAATTGAAATGAACAATTACCTAGATCACCACAAAAATCTCGGGTACAATACCGAAAGGAAAAGAATAACGTATCAGACGACGTAAAATCTCAAGATTCTCAAAAGCTATCATAACAAGATAGATCAATAATAAATGGTTCACAACCACAAGATCACAATACAGACTGAGTCAAATATCAATTCGAAAAAAAAGACAAGGAAACTACAAATCAAGAATACATCTCAAATGTACCCGAAATCAACATCCTCCAGATCATCGAACTCCTCTATCTCATCGACTCGAGGAAGACCTAAATCTGAACTTGCTGCTCCTCTTCGGTTGTCCATACCTCTGGCTCTCGAAGCCTGACAGGACCCCTTGGATGGAGTACGGACTGAAGAAACAAAGTCTCTCGAGGCCCGTGATTTCCCTTGAGATCTACTGGCACTAGAACCCCTGCAGTATTTCTGAAGGTGTCCCTGCCTCCCACACAGAAAACAAGCAATAGATCGCATCGAGCACCGAGTACTGCGATGTCCTATTGTATCACAGTTAAAGCAAACAACGGCCGAACCTGTCGCCTGAGAAGAAGATGCTTTCCCAGCACGAGGACGACTAGAAAACGACCTCCTAGACTTCGGAGCCCGATGTCCCTCTGAATGAACCGGCATTCTAGTCCTCTCAACGGAAGAAACTGAAGGGTTCTTCCGAGCAAGCTCTTTGATCAAAAGCTCTGCTCCAAGAGCCTTCTCGATGAATTCACCAAGTGAATTGCAATTATGGTTGAACAACTTCATCCTCAACTGCGGGTTCAGCCTCTTGCTAAAATACTTGATCTTATCCGCCTCAGTACGGATAACATATGAAGCAAACTGAAGGAGTCCCTGAAACTTCTCCGCAATAACAATAACACCCTCGTCCTCGACGGATTCGGGGCTCAAAACCTCTGACAGCTTGGCTTCACGAAGTGGAGACGGATAATACCTCTCTAACATGAGAGTCTTAAACTCACTCCAAACACAATCACGATCGGTGGGTTTTACGGAAAGCCACCAAGAATAAGCGCCTTTACTCAAATAGTAAGCCTCTACTGCCACCTTACTCTCTTCTGAACACTGAACCATGTCGAAGAGTTTATCAAGATGTTCAAGCCAATGAACAATATCAGCTGGTTCCGATGAACCCTCAAAGATAGGCGGCCTTTGACGAGAGATGTTGCCGATAATTTGACTCACTCTCCCGGTCTGTCCATAAAACGGCACCTGGGATCCCTGCTGCGGTGGACCACGAACCACTGAGGTCTGCATGGCCTCCATCATCTGCGTCATTTGAGTCATCTGGGCCATCATGCCCCTCATAAGCAAGAAAGGGTCGACGGGTCCACTCTCAATCTGATCGACTCCTCGAATATGACGTTCTGAAGGGAAATCGATCGCATAAGTC
The DNA here is from genome assembly GCA_033398695.1 of Orobanche coerulescens. Classification (NCBI taxonomy): domain Eukaryota; kingdom Viridiplantae; phylum Streptophyta; class Magnoliopsida; order Lamiales; family Orobanchaceae; genus Orobanche; species Orobanche coerulescens. Next base: position 76,049,263 of record CM065810.1, on the reverse strand, counting down.
ACATCTCCGGCAGAATTCTGATCCATATCGGCATCTGCACGCGCATAAACACGAGGTTCTGGGTTTCGGCCTGCTCTGCAGCCTTTACCCCCTCTGCCACGTCCTCGGTTTCCTCTTTCCATACTGAAAGAATAACGCTCGATCATGAACAAAGCTCAAATATGCCTCAACGACCAATACACAATGCTAAGTCAATAGCCAAACACGAGTATACATACTCAACAAATAAACAATCACTTCAAACATGCTAATTATAGCCAATACTGGGCCGACACGCTCCAAAGCAATTAATCATGAATGGGTCATAACACAATGTTACATACAGATTTCAACAAAACATGTATAATCAATGGCATAATGAATGTATGAACATACAAGAGAATCGAGTCCTTACACAGGTCATACGAAGCTTCGAGGTCTTGCGATACTAGTCTTCACCGACGATGACTCGATGAAATAAAGACTCATACAGTCGCTCAACTATCACGACTCACAAAACCCGACTGTCCAGATTGTCATAACATGACAGCCCCACTACTACCGCGTCGGTAGTGCCACATAACTCACATATCAGGGTATCTCACAACCCAATTCTCTGATACCATCTTCTGTAACACCCCCTAATCCCATTGGGTCATTACAGCGCCGTGGACCCCACACCAGGAGATCCACTAGGCTAACACGACCAAAAATACAATTAACTGACCAAAAGGGGAATCAAAATCCCTACACTGACATCTAACATAATATTCCGATATGGAATTTCAATGACAACAGTGGGCCTACATGGCCTAAATAAAATACAGCGACATCCACGAGCCTTGCTCGGATAATACAAAATAGCAAAGACTAAACAAACTGGAGTACTCCAACTGTCTGACTGACATGAACACCAAAATATCTCGGACTAGTATCGCTCGAATGTCTCGTCGCCATCGTCATGCCCCTGTGTCTCAACTCTCTCTTCGCAAACACCTAAAACATGAAAACATGTTCCGCCCCCACGGGGTCAGTCATCCAGATAATGATTATCAAGTACATGTACAACATGATATACATCCAAAAGCAGAATGAACAGTACAACAATGGTAGTACGAGATGCTCACAAACCAAAGTAAGAATCGAGCATTCGTGGAACACTATGCCCACGGCATACGATCAATACCTGCTCAATAGGTTAAAACATAAGTGCCCAACGGCGAATCATCAATATAGAACACAACAATACATTATCCGAAGTTAAATCAAACCAACGCTGAAATAAATAAGGATCACAATGCCCGAAGGCTCCAACAGGAATACCGATACATCACAATGGCCTAACATCCGAACAGCCCGAAGCTGTTTATCATCATAATACCCTGAATGTCACTCGGTAAGGCATCAATCACCACAATGGCCCGAAGCCAAAACAGCCCGAAGCCGTATCAATGAGGGCCGAAGCCACGGCACGAAGCCGTATCACAATGAGATCATCCAATGACCGTGACTTGCTGAATTGCAGGTGCTGGGAAACCAACCGCGAGGGTTCAAGCCCCAGACTTACCCATAATGAGATCACCTAGTGACCGTGACCTACTGAACTGTAGGTGTTGGGAAACCAACCGCGAAGGTTCAAGCCCCAAGCTTACCCATAATGAGATCATTAACATGACCGTGACCTACTGAACTGTAGGTGTTGGGAAACCAACCGCCAAGGTTCAAGCCCCAAGCTTACCCATAATGAGATCATTAACATGACCGTGACCTACTGAACTGTAGGTGTTGGGAAACCAACCGCGAAGGTTCAAGCCCCAAGCTTACCCATCGAGCACTAGCCGAGACTAGCCTCCAAAACATAATTAATCACAACACTAACAATCCCAAGATTACCAAATTCACAAAAATAATAGCGTGCTATCTTGAGTCGTCCAACACGACAACAACAACTCATGGATGGGCACCGTCCACGGTGGTCCCAATTCAAATACCTCGACTTCCTTGGAATGGCCAATCGATCACAACGACTTAACGGATGGAAATTATCCTTGACAGTCCCATTTCAATACATCGATTACCTTAGAACGGTTAATCGATAACGATGACACAACGGATGGGAATTAACTTCGATAATCCAATTAAATACATCGATTACCTTAGAACGGTTAATCGATAACCACTGATACAACGGATGGGAATTATCTTCGATAATCCCAATTAAATACATCGATTACCTTAGAACGGTTAATCGATAACCAATGATACAACGGATGGGAATTATCTTCGATAATCCCAATTAAATACATCGATTACCTTAGAACGGTCAATCGATACACAATGATACAACGAATTGGAATTATCTTCGATAATCTCATTTAAATACATCGATTACCTTAGAACGGTCAATCGATACACAATGATACAACGGATGGGAATTATCTTCGATAATCCCAATTAAATACATCGATTACCTTAGAACGGTCAATTGATACACAATGATACGGTAGAGTGGATGTCCCGGCGTCTTAAACTGACCACCGAAACAGATATAATAAACGAATATATCAAACGCCTTCAGTCGGCCAATGCAACATCATAGTGACAGTTCCAATTCAATAATAACGATTCAACGATGCCTCAGAACGACATTCACGTCAATAATAATAATCGATACTTCGATGCCGCGAACCGGCTATCGACAACAAGAATCTCAATGCCTTAAACCGGCCGTTAACGAATAACAATCACATATGGCATAATCACCGAAGGGTATTGCATCAAACAATTCCCGAATATCAACAAATCACGAAGAGACTAAGTCTCGAAATGATACAATACATTCATACACATATATGATAACATTAATCTCATTGACCAGTACAAGTATAAAACTTGCCTCAAACCGAAGGCGAGCAAGTCCTTCCACGATCAACGTCCTGGCACGAAACGACGAACGGCGCCTCCCGACGATCACAAACACTCGAATAACCTTGAATGAAAACGATTCATTCAAAAACACAAAATCAATAGAAAACAACGACAAAGACAAAGCCCAATTCAAACACGAATCGATCACACCGCACGAACGAATATCATAGTTCCCAACTATGAATTCTAACATCCTCTAACACCTCGATGATCAATTAACATGATCATTACGTTCTTAACACTTTTGAAATCCATTCAACAAGATTCACTTAAGAACAATCATCAAAACAAACATCTCAAAATGATAATATCACCAATATCATCAAATTGATCCTCCTACAATGATAATATTATCAATATTATCATTATCACCCCAAGAACATCATCAACTCAATAATCATGATGTCTGAAACAGAAATCCTTCATCAATACATCATGAATTCAGATTAAACGACAAGATTCACTCAACCATTTCCAAATTATGATAATCACCCCTTAAATTATCATAAATCCTTACTAAAATGGTTATAATCTTTCAAGAACACCACCAACAACAATAATCATCTCAAGGCTATGTTAATCATATAACGATCTTAGCATAATCCTTCCTAGACATGATTAAAAACCTCCAAACAATCTAAAACATCAAGAACATAATCCAACTCAAGTAATACTATCATGTTCTTCATCAAAAGTTATCAAAACCATGAAGAATCATGATATACTCCATTAATCAAACAATACCCGAAGAAAACAACAGGAAAAACTCGAAAATCACTTGAAGAACAAGAGATTGAGGGAACTTACCAAATAAGAACAAGAAGAAGCCTCCAAACACCAAAGGAGCACCAACAAACTTCCAACTTCAAGCTTCAATCCAAGCTAGGATGATTAAGATCGAGTTGGAAGGGGCTAAACATCAATAACAAGTCCAAACGGATGATTCTAGGGAGAGAAATTGTGTTTTGGTTCGTGAGGAAATGAAAGACGAAACCAAGATAAATAGACTGACCAATTCATTACGTACGTTATACATTATGGTTAACGTACGTAAGAGGCATTACGTACGCTATGTTAAGACTTTAACGTACGTAATGTAAATCCAGAACTAACTGGACTAAAATACGAAGGCCTTAACGTACGTAAACAAAAACATATTACGTACGTTAACAAGACCTGCATTACGTACATAGAGTTCACCTCTTAACGTACGTAAGGGTCCGTTGACTGCAATAGTGAGATCCGATCGGAAGATGCTCGGGACCCACCGGCCGAAAGTGACTACGAGGAAGGTTCCTGCCACCTACCAAGCATTACGTACGTAACCTTACAGGCATAACGTACGTAATACTCAGCCTATAACGTACGTAAGTATACACATGTAGTGTACATTAAGGCTAGTGTACTTAGCCAAAAATCCAAACTCTCCAACCAACATTCAAACGACGAAACCAACCCGACGACAAGTATAATATTTCGATCCCGAAATATTCCAATACAATATACATTGTATCAGTCCAAAACAACAACACTTGTACAATTCCAAATGAATACGTACAACTCAACAGTAACACGAAAAAAAAAAATTATCCCCGGATATTACATGAACTTTGTTTCAAGTTTGGAATACAAAGTGAGCTTGTAACTTGAGTGCTTAATGAAGAACAATGGTGAACATCAATGGTGAAGGGGGAGGCGGCGGCTAAGTTGAGAAGAAGAGAGGAATAATATGAAGTGAAGAGGAAAAATGAAAGGGGGGTGATGTCCCTTTATATACTATGTTAACCCTAGACGTCATCATAAAGCGGTCGAATAATATTCTACGTTTCGCTCCTCTGCAGATAAAATTACTCGAGTATTGAATATATGTCATATAATTAAATTATAGTATCGCATTTACAGCTTAAAGTCGAAGAAAAGTTTCACATTTTACGGAACGCGAATTATCGGAGAAAACGACTCGACATAAAATATACCCGAAAATTCGAAAAGTAAACTCTTGAAAATCGTACTCGTAACGTAAAAATAGTGTATATAGAAGTCGACGGAATCACGATTCTGTCTATTGAAACATAAAAATCAAATTCGGAAAATAAACCCAACCGGATAACCGAACATCCGATTTATGAATTTAAAACGTGCAAATAGTTCTAAACTTATTCCATTAGTCATAATTTGATTATTTGTCAATGAAAAACCCTAATGTCGCACTTGAGGTCGTAATAATTCATGCATATAAAAGACTGGGGCATTACAAAAAACTTCTGCCCGGCCGGGGTAGCGTGCACTGCGTCCGAATAACGTGCGCTAAGCCCGCCGAGTTAGAGCGTGCAAGGGCCGACTAGGGTGCGCTACCTGATAGTGTGGCCGAAGTCCAGACTCTACTGCCCCAACTGCCCGACCAATTAGTGTGCGGTGCCGATAGGCAATAGCGTGCGCTAACGGGACTCTAGTCCCAGTCCAGTAGCTCCTGGACTGCCTCTGGACTGCCAGTTAGCGTGCGCTACACACCCAGTAGCGTGCGCTAACAATGGCATGGTAGCGCGCGCTACACCACAAGCGGTAGCGTGCGCTACACTGAAATGAGTCAAAACTCATGAAATGATCCCAAACGGAATTCAAACACGTTCAACTCATGACACGACCATACGTGGCACAACATTCCAAAGACATGGACAACGCCAATCCGATAATCCGTAGAAAACTCAACGAAACTGGAACGAAGATCTTGGGTATTACAAAAACGGCCTAGCAAAATAGCTAAATTAGCGCCATGTTCCAGCACCGTATTCTGGCAGTAGACGAAATGAAAAACCTCAGCAAAATGGCTCAACAAAACGGTACGAATTAGCACCGTGTTTAGTGTTGGAAAGTAAAACGCATCGGAAGCGAAGTTGGATAAAGTTGATAATAGAGTTTTACGCATCTACGAGCATTAGATCTATTTAGGCATGCTAATTAATTAATTACTATGACTAATAAGCAATATAAATATTATTTATTATTTATTAATTAAATATGTTGATTAATTGAAATATCCTAATCTAGATCCAAGATCATAGGATATTACCTTTTGAAGCGTGTTGGTTACTTCCATCTTGATCGCCTTGTATTTCTACCTTTAGATCTTCTAGAGTATGATCCGCCTTGAACCGGACGTTGTGTGGGCAACGAGCTACCGGATCTTGTTTGGACACCTATGGATCGGCCAAATTCTTTTGCCTCACAACTCTCGATTTTCTTTTCTTAAAGTAATTCCGATATGTAGCAAGAATTAAAGTGTTCTCTCAATTGTGGAATCAAAGACACAAGTCAAGATCCACAATTAAACACTTGGAAGAAAAAATCGAAATTCCTTGTGTATGCCAATGCATAAAATCGGCCATCAACCCATAAGTCCTATTTATAGGCTCTTGGACTACTACTAGGGATCTTGAGGAGGATTATGAAAGGACTCCCAGTTAATTCATCTTACCTTATTAGGACTCTTCCTAATATATGATGAATCTATTAATATCAACTTAGTCCACTAAAAAGTTGATATTGCACTTCCTACCAAAATCCCAAATTACGAAATTGGGCTCCTTATTAAATATATTATTTCCCGTGTTTAAGATATCGAATGTCCATTAATTAATTATAAGCTAGTGACAGTTTTAATTAATTAATATCTTATCCAAGAGTAGTACCACTCATACCTTATTATTATATCGGAATTAAATCCACCTGCAGGGTTTTAATATAATAATCATTATCGAGCTCCTCAAGGGGACATCATCAACCCGCACGAGTCGGGACACGACTTCTAGTAATAATAATAATTGTCGTATAAACAATATTATTGCCCAAGATACGAGGCTTATTGAGTCGATCATTTTGACTCTCACCTATGGTAAATCAAAGCAATAATTATTATAAATACACAATTAAATATTATATACTTAGAATTAAGAAATAATAATTATCCGAGATTTACGTTCTTCTTACAGTCAGTACAGAAGACACTATCTCACCTTGATCCTGTTCAACGTATGCAAATACGCTAATGTATGCTAGTAGTCAAGACCAACTATTCTCAAGCATACACTACAACCCTTTATATAATTTGTCTAATAATTATATAGGTTGTGAACTATTATATTATTTTATAAGGAACCGATAATGTGATCTTCCATGTGACACCAACACACCACATTATCTACAATATAAAATAATTAGACATTTCATTTGCATAACCATAACGTGAATTAATATGCAAAACATGTGATCGAATGTAATTAATATCCTCATAGGTAGTAACAGGGAAATTAGGTAATACAAGCATAAAGTATGCTTTGCAGTATACAATCCTAACAATCTCCCACTTATACTCAAAGCATGCTTTTAAGTATACTACTCTATTACATAGTCTCTTATTTCTCCCACTTATACTCGAAGCAATGCTGCCATACACCGTAATCCCATTCCTTCCACATGCCTTTCAAAAACTTTTGAAGGTAGGCCTTTCGTGAAAGGGTCAGCATGATTATCTTCCGATGCAACCCTGGCTACAACTATGCCTCCTTCCTTTACGAAGTGTCGTATGATGTGGTACTTGCGGTTGATATGTTTACTTGCCTGATGGGCTCGTGGTTCCCTTGAATTTGCGACTGCACCAGTATTATCACAATAAAGTGTAATACCCTCTGGCAAATCGGGAATCACATCTAAGTCCTGCAGGAAGTACTTGAGCCACACTGCCTCCTTGGCTGCCTCAGAGGTTGCCACGTACTCGGCTTCCATGGTAGAGTCCGAGATGCATTTCTGCTTCACACTCCTCCAACTAATGGCTCCACCTCCCAGGCTAAACACATAACCCGAAGTAGACTTGGACTTTTCTTTGTCCGATGAAAAATCGGAGTCAGTGTAACCCACCGGAAGCAGGTCGTCTAATTGATATACAAGCATGTACTCCCTAGTCCTTCTCAGGTACTTGAGTATGTGCTTGACAGCAATCCAGTGTCACAGTCACAGGTTTGGTGATATCTAGCAGCCATGCCCACGGCATGACAGATATCTGGTCTAGTGCAAAGCATAGCATACATGAGACTTCCCATAGCAGATGCATAAGGGACCATCTTCATGTCATCTATCTCCTTTTGTGTCTTACGACACATGTTCTTAGATAGTTGAATTCCATGTGTGTAAGGTAGAAAACCTTTCTTGGAATTCTCCATGCTAAACCGCTTCAGCACTGTATCGATATAAGATGCCTGGGATAAGCAAAACATCCTTTTCTTCCGATCACGAAAGATCCTGATTCCAAGGATGTGTCCTGCTTCTCCTAGATACTTCATATCGAACTTCTCAGATAGCCATACCCGTACGTCCGACAATTCCTTCACGTTGTTTCCAATCAGAAGGATATCATCTACATACAGTACAAGAAACACCAACACGTTTCCATCGCATTTCTTATACACGCAACTCTCACTCGGACATTAGACGAATCCATATTACTGGACAACTTTGTCAAAACGAGTGTTCCAAGATCTAGATGCTTGCTTAAGTCCATAAATGGATTTCTTAAGTTTGCACACCAAGTGCTCTTCTCCTTCGGCAATAAATCCCTCTGCTTGGCGCATATATATTTCCTTGTCTAGACTCCCATTCAAGAATGTAGTCTTGACATCCATCTGCCAAATCTCCAGATCCAAATGCGCAGCTATAGCTAAAAGAATCCGGATTGATTTAAGAATGGCTACCGGCAAAAAGGTTTCATCATAATCGATACCCTCTTTCTGAGTGTAACCTTTTGCAACAAGCCTCGCTTTGAAGGTTTCAACCTTCCCGTCACGTCCTTTCTTTTGCTTGTAGACCCATTTACTCCCAATGGCTTGTACACCATCAGGTAGCTCTACTAGCTCCCACACTTGATTGGAATCCATAGATCCCATTTCTGATTCCATTGCTACTTGCTAGGAGTCAGCATCTTTATCTTGGATTGCCTCCTTATAGGTCCAGGGAACTGATTCATCTTCACTTGGGATTGAGTCCGAAGACTTTCCCACGCCTATGAATCATTCGAGCTGACGAACAACCCTCCCACTACAACGAGGCAAATCCTGAGTTGGTGTAAAAGTTTCAGAATCGATACGTGGTGCAGTGTTAGTTGGCGCTTGTACGATTGGTATAGTCGGAGTCTTGCCCCTCAGCTCTTCCAGAATTATCTCGCTCATGGGCTTGTGACTAACTATATAATCCTCTTCCAGAAATCGGGCATTGGTGCTAACAATGACCTTCTGATCCTGGGGACTATAGAACAAGCCACCCTTCGTTCCCTTAGGATATCCTACAAACACTCGTACTTCTGTACGAGATGCCAACTTATCAGCTTCCTTATTCAGCACATGTGCTGGAGTACCCCAAATCCGAACATGTCCTAGACTGGGCTTACGCCCACTCCACAGTTCTGTGGGTGTTTTTGGAACTGATTTCGAAGGCACCAGGTTTAGAATGTACGCCGCTGTTTCTAAAGCGTATCCCCAAAACGAAATAGATAAATCTGAATAACTCATCATTGATCTAACCATTTCTAAAAGAGTCCTATTCCTTCTTTCAGCCACACCATTTTGTTGTGGAGTTCCCGGCGCGGTGAGCTGGGACGAAATCCCCTCATTCGCCAAGAAATCCAAAAACTCTCCACTAAGGTATTCGCCACCACGATCAGATCGTAGCGACTTGATACTCTTCCCATGACGCTTCTCCGTTTCAGCCTTGAAGTCTCTGAACTTGTCAAAGGCTTCAGACTTACGTCGCATCAAATAGATGTATCCATATCTCGAATAATCATCTATAAACGTGATGAAGTATTCGAAACCCCCCCAGCCTGGATATTCATTGGACCACATACATCCATATGAACCAATTCTAACACATTCTGAGCACGGTTTCCCTTGGTTTTAAAAAACATTTTTGGTCATCTTACCTTCCAGACAGGATTCACAAATTGGAAATGACTCAACTTGGAGATCATCCAATGGGCCATCATCTACCAATCTTTGAATCCTTCCAAGGTTTACATATCCTAACCGTAAATGCCACAGATATGTTTGGTTTATGCTTGAAGGTTCTTTTCTCTTTTTAGGTTTAGACAAAGAGTTAAGTGATTTATGTATAGGAGTTTGTGCAGTATTAACGACATATAGTCCATCATTAAAAGTACCTTTGCAAATATATTCACCGCTTCTTTTCTTAATAATGGCATCATCATCAAAAGAAACTGAATAACCATCGCTTTTTAATTTAGAAACCGCAATTAAATTCATTCTAAAATCTGGTACTAATAATACATTATTGAGAACTAATAATTTATCATTAATCTTCAACTGCAAAACTCCCACTGCAACAGCTATAAGCCTGGAATAATCGCCTCAGTTGATGGTAATCTCGCCCGCACTAAGCTGCTTGGTTACCTGAAAACCATGCGAGTCAAAGCAAACATGATCAGTGGAGACTGAATCAACTATCCACGAAGTGGAAGAACAAGCTGCCAAACATGTTTTGACTACTAGTGCACGAGACATACCTTTCTTAAGAGCAGGGCAGCCCGCTTTAAAATGTCCTTTCTGACAGCACTTGTAGCACTTTCCCTTTGGCTTTTTGTTTGCCTCGGGGTGAGGAGCCTTGTTTTTCACCTTGAGGGTTGCCACTTGCTTCTGGCCAACCTGCTTCTTCCTCTTTCCCCATTTGGGTTTGGAAGAAGTAGCACCGGTTGCCGCAAGAATCTGATGATAACCTTGTTTGAAGAGACCTTCAGCAGACTGAAGCTCTGTCAGAAGTTCCGCCAAACTATATGTCATACGGTTCATATTGTAGTTAAGGCGGAACTGCTCAAAGCTTCTAGGTAAGCTGCCTAAGATAATATCGACCTGCGTTTCCGCATCGATAGTAGCCCCCAGTATGCTCAGTTCGTTCAAATGAGACATCATTTTCAGAACATGATCCCTTACTGGGGTCCCTTAAGACATTTGGGTTGTCATCAATACTCTCATTGCATTTTGTCTAGCCGCCCGGTTCTGATGACCAAACATCTCGGTGAGACTTTTCATCATTTCCGCGGCCGAGCCCATCGTCTGATGTTGATGCTGCAATACATTTGTCAGTGAAGCCAAAATGTAACAGCGAGCCATCTCATCAGACATTTTCCACTTTCGGAATTCAGCCAACTCTTCGGGAGTGGCATCCGGTTCTAGCTCTAGAGGGCTCTCCTCGATTAAGACAAATTTATGCCCCTCAGCAGTCAGGACAATGTCAAGATTTCTTTTCCAGTCGGCAAAGTTAGTGCCATCTAGTTTATTTTCTTTGAGAATAACAGCTAGTGGATTGAAAGACATCTGCGAATAGAAATTAAAAACATCCATCACATAATGCATAGCAAAATATATCGAAAAACCTCAAAAACACAATATATATGCTAGCAACCAACACCTCGAAAAATCCGCACATGCAAGCCATGATCGTGTGGACGTTTACACACACATTTTTCAAGTAGAGTTTTACGTCTTTAATTTTACTATCTAGTCAAATTACGTTATGACAAGTAAAATTAATAGTTGGTTCCTCTTGGCCATGTATTATTTAACATAGACTCCGATGGGGAGCTTATTAATTAATACACCTAAGTGAACACCATAATTTAACATCCTTAAAATATTATCTTTTAAATAATAGTCCTACAGATGGAGAGGTCCTATCATAAAAAGTAATATTTACCTTATGTTATCATTTTGAAATTTAAAACTAGTGAACCTATAAATAGCACATCCGATATGGAGGAAGACTCTAATGTCAACGCGCATGCTAATTACTTCACAATTTAAATTAATTATGGAGGCCAATTTGATTTTATTTTTTAAAAAATAAATCAATTTAATCACTTAGTTATTTTAGACTTAAGGTTTTTAATTATCTCGTCCTAACATGCAAGGAAACATATCACGCATACATCCATACATGCCATACATCAAAACAATAAAAACCAAAAATAAAGCATGGATAATTAAATTTATCCAATTATCATGGTCTTCTTTCTTGAGTTGAATCCGAGAAAATCTTCGACTCGATCTCTCCCACTGAATCAAGCATCTCGTTGCTCCTCCCCGGCCGGGCCGTGGATTTCCAAAATTAAAATTTCACTTTTATGCAAAATTAATTACATAAAAAAAAAAATTTAATTTCAAATCCCGACTTCAATGGGACCGAACGGTGGCAGCAGGCGGACCAAAGCTGGGCGGCCGGCCCGAACCAATGAACCGGCGAACCCGGGCTGCCGCCTTGGCGGTAAGCCGGCCTTGTGCTCGACGGCCGTGTCTTTCGCAGCGCCTACTACATTCTTGTTAGTTCGTACGCCAGCCGATCCGGCGATCCGGTTCTGCTCTATTTCTTCGTGATCCCGTTTTTTCCGAATTCGATTACAATTTTATACGAAATAAAATACATCGAAATTACATCAAGATTACACGAAAAATAAAACCACCTAGAACTACCCGCGGATTTTCTCACGGGAAAAACCATTACATGCCTCAAAAAAATGGGCCAAACCAACAATTGCATAATTAATAAAAAAAAAAAATAAATACACCATTCATATAAACCATGATAATTGGATCATATCACATGTAAGAACACATCTAGCAAAATATTCCAACATCAAAATATATGAATATTTAAATTGCTATCAATTAATCACTAAAATTAATTAAAATAGCAAAAGCCTAAAAATCCGGCTCTGATACCAAATGTTGGAAAGTAAAACGCAGCGGAAGCGAAGTTTGGGAAAGATGATAATCGCGTTTTACGCATCTACGAGCATTAGATCTATTTAGGCATGCTAATTAATTACTATGACTAATAAGCAATTTAAATATTATTTATTATTTATTAATTAAATATGTTGATTAATTGAAATATCCTAATCTAGATCCAAGATCATAGGATATTACCTTTTGAAGCATGTTGGTTACTTCCGTCTTGATCGCCTTGTATTTCTACCTTTAGATCTTCTAGAGTATGATCCGCCTTGAACCGTACGTTGTGTGGGCAACGAGCTACCGGATCTTGTTTGGACACCTATGGATCGGCCGAATTCTTTTGCCTCACAACTTTCGATTTTCTTTTCTTCAAGTAATTCCGATATGTAGCAAGAATTAAAGTGTTCTCTCAATTGTGGAATCAAAGACACAAGTCAAGATCCACAATTAAACACTTAGAAGAAAAAATCGAAATTCCTTGTGTATGTCAATGCATAAAATCGGCCATCAACCCATAAGTCCTATTTATAGGCTCTTGGACTACTACTAGGGATCTTGAGGAGGATTATGGAAGGACTCCCAATTAATTCATCTTACCTTATTAAGACTCTTCCTAATATATGATGAATCTATTAATATCAACTTAGTCCACTAAAAAGTTGATATTGCACTTCCTACCAAAATCCCAAATTACGAAATTGGGCTCCTTATTAAATATATTATTTCCCGTGTTTAAGATATCGAATGTCCATTAATTAATTATAAGCTACTGACAGCTTTAATTAATTAATATCTTATCCAAGAGTAGTACCACTCGAACCTTATTATTATATCGGAATTAAATCCACCTGCAGGGTTTTAATATAATAATCATTATCGAGCTCCTCAATGGGACATCATCAACCCGCACGAGTCGGGACACGACTTCTAGTAATAATAATAATTGTCGTATAAACAATATTATTGCCCAAGATACGAGGCTTATTGAGTCGATCATTTTGACTCTCACCTATGGTAAATCAAAGCAATAATTATTATAAATATACAATTAAATATTATATACTTAGAATTAAGAAATAATAATTATCCGAGATTTACGTTCTTCTTACAGTCAGTACAGAAGACACTATCTCACCTCGATCATGTTCAACGTATGCAAATACGCTAATGTATGCTAATAGTCAAGACCAACTATTCTCAAGCATACACTACAACCCTTTATATAATTTGTCTAATAATTATATAAGTTGTGAACTATTATATTATTTTATAAGGCACCGATAATGTGATCTTCCGTGTGACACCAACACACCACATTATCTACAATATAAAATAATTAGACATTTCATTTGCATAACCATAACGTGAATTAATATGCAAAACATGTGATTGAATGTAATTAATATCCTCCTAGGTAGTAACAGGGAAATTAGGTAATACAAGCATAAAGTATGCTTTGCAGTATACAATCCTAACATTTAGTGCCGTGTTCCAATAGACGCTAATTATGCACTATATGCTGACAGTGTAGACTTTGCTATTTTGACCATAATTCCTTCGTTCGGACTAGGATTGACGCACCGTTTAAACCATTGGAAAGCAAACTTGATGTTCTATCACACTGTAAAGTTTCAGAATTTTTAGAATTTATAAGTGCCGGTGGTGATCTTACAAAGTCGACCCAAATACACAACAATGACACTCCTCGACAAAACAACGATCATTCCACATGCAACGAAACACTAAGGGACAACACCAACGATCCAAATAAAAAACAAACAAATAACAAAGCACGACATATTATTACATAAACACGGGCACCAGATATCCGCTTTATATCATAAATACGATAGCACGATACCAACACGTATCAGTCAACGAGTAAATAATACCAATCGCTCGACAACAGACAAACAATATACTGCATAAAATGACAAACAATTCAAGATAACGGGAAATAAAATCTCGGATATTACATTCTACCCCTCTAAAAATAAGTTTCGTCCCGAAACTTAAAACATGGAACAATCAAGGCAGGGCAATCCTAGATAACACACGTTATCTGCTGCTGACAGCGTACAAGAGCTCCATGCAGTACAGAGCTGTTGCAGTCCGATTCAACACGCAAGAATAATTACAAAAAGCAACGAACATGAATCACTACGGTTGATAAATCCGAGCAGTACAACAATCAAAACACGAGTCTAATGTTGAACAAGTATGTAATTCAGGTAACCTCGAGGGTTTGTAAGATCACATACGGGAACAATTACCTGAACTTAACAAAATTATGAAGTGGCCTAGATGCTCAATAATCGCGATACGATATCGAATAGCAAAATCGGACAATAACGATCGAACAACAACTCCGAAGTTCACAGTTCAACTCAAGACATTAAATGAACTTGTAGAAACTAAAAGACGTTATTCTCGAACAATGTTCACAAGAAACGAACCGAACTCGGAAAAGTCACAACGATAAACGGATTAATCCAGAACAATATCAAAACTCGTTCGAATGGCAAGAAGCGAAGGACAAAACAAGTTCAAAAAGTATCAACGAACACAAACGAGTCGATAGGATCGAAAAATACAGAAGTAAAAAATAATACGAGTATTACATTCTATCCCACTAAAAAAAGTTTCGTCCCGAAACTTAAATTTGAAGAGTGGTAAACAAACAAGACGAAGCAACACTCTGCTCATCTCCGAAAGCCACGAATAATTTGTAAACACGAAATTCCTCGAAATATGATGAACCACACTAGATTAACGAAGTTCAGTATTCACGCAACAAAATTGTAGCATCTCCGGATGACTCTGGGATGACTTTCAAATTTATCCAAAAATAGGAGGGTAGAAAGAAATATGGCTTCGCTGCGCAACTCTGATGATCATCCATTCAGAATACAAGAAAATGGGTCCAAGGATAATTACACCGAGAATGAGCAAGATAGTAAAATCATGGAATAATTCAAAATGATCACGAAACTCGTTCGTTTCATAAAGTATGGGAAAGAGAAAGAGAACATGCCATAAAAATCATGACGATCACAAGGCATATAATAAAACTCTGAAGTGGCACTTCCAACCTCAGAAAACTTACGACCATAGCAATCAATAACTTACGATCGTAGGATGCTGTCGAATTACAAGAAAAAATAGCTATCATCCTGAATGATCCAAAATAGTGTTGGCAACTTCAAGATAAGATTTGTAGAGCATGCACCCCACAGATAAGCCTGCGCGTGCTCGCTTTACATGGAAACAACACTATATGGGCCACAAAACCATTAAAACTCAAAGAGCGTTAAACTCAATAACTACATTCCTATTTTCCAACAAGGACGAGAATATTATGCACATAAACAATATGACTGGGCATTCGCACCATCACCCGAATTATGATATCGTGCATTATTGCCATAAATAATAATATTGACACTACGTGCACTCCATGTGAATGAAACTTTTGAAAAAGGTGGCGAATTATATTTCGCCTAAAACTCATCAACACTGTTCTATCTCGAGAAGAGGAAATTTTATTTTCGCATCTCGACTTTAAAAATCGTATTTGAAAATGTAAAGCTTTCGAAGACGTCATCTCTAACAGGAAATTTTACTTGGGATCCAAATATAAAAACTGAAGTCTTTCCTCTTCTACCAAATTATTTGATTCAAAGTTTATTTATCACCGAAGCACGTGCCTATTTGTCAATACGATATCAAATTTTAGGTTTATAAAATATTTAAAATTCCAACACCACTTTAAAAAAAATCTCACTGTCGTTTCCTTATCCATTCGTGGTCATCCACATCAAAACATTTTTATCGTATTTCATATCTCATATTCCTAAATGACCGAATGATACTAAACACCGTAGATAACTCGTATCCTTACCCCTGCATACTCAATTCCCAAGTATACCAATAACGAATGTAAATCATATATATTATGATTTGACTCCTGTAACAGCCCCAATCCACTCAGGGATATTACACGCCGTAGAACCCTTCCTCAAGGATCTACCAGGCTGGTAACAACATCGAACATATCAACAATGCCTTTAAGGCTAAAATGACTCAGTAGACCGATTTGGTATTTCAATAAATACATACAACTCAAACTCATTACATGCCCACGCAGGGGTCGAATACAAAACACTCCCGTACAACGGGAAAGAATACTGCAGCGGAAAATAAACTATAACTAAACCAATGACATCATACGGATCCTCGTGTGATTAGTATCGTTCATCTTTCATCATCCTTCGTTCCGACCCCGTGTTATGCTCCCAAACCTGAATGCAAAAACAGACATCCACCCCCCGAATACTCGGTGGTTAGCAAAACTCCACTATTTTGCTAGTGCAAGAACAAAGTGCAAATACAAGCCATACAATACAAGTTCCAAGGACAATAATAATCAGGAATCCTCAAAGATCCAAACGTAATGAAAAATACTTCCCGAGGCAAGAGTTTGGGTAAAACATCCTAAAACCGAAAGGTCACAAATCAAGGGAAAACAATTTATAAAATGGTTTAAAATGCCATCGAGAGTTTTAATAGAAAACAATTTAGGATTATCAAATCCTCCTCTTTCAAAAATCAACGGGGGTCACAACCCAAAGGTTTTGTTTTCACAAATGAAACCAACAACAATACGCAAGGTTAAAACCCATGTCACGCGTCCTCGACGGACATAAAATCAACACCAACTCGTGAAGTTTTTACTCATGAATCCAGGTCGAAGCCATTAGACTCCCTCCGTGGCCCCGTCGAACCCTCCCGATGTGAGCAAACACATTCACAAAACATACAAACACAGTCGTGAAGTTTCACTCGTGAATCTAGGTCGAAGCCATTGGAATTCCCTCTGTGGCCCCGTTGAAACCCCCGAGGCGAGCAAACACATTCACAAAACATACACACGCACTCGTGAAGTTTCACTCATGAATCCAGGTCGAAGCCATTAGAATTCCCTCCGTGGCCCCATCGAACCCTCCCGAGGTGAGCAAACACATTCACAAAACATACACACGCACTCGTGAAGTTTCACTCGTGAAACCAGGTCGAAGCCATTGGAATTCCCTCCGTGGCCCCATCGAACCCTCCCGAGGTGAGCAAACACATTCACAAAACATACACACGCACTCGTGAAGTTTCACTCGTGAATCCAGGTCGAAGCCATTGGAATTCCCTCCGTGGCCCCGTCGAACCCTCCCGAGGTGAGCAAACACATTCACGCACACGCATCGCCTAGGACCGGGACGAAGCCACGAATGCCACTCGAGGCCCCGTCGGACCCTCCCGAGATGGCTAGAGAAATAATCAAGCACACACGTCGCCTAAGACCGGGACGAAGCCACAAATCCCACTCGAGGCCTTGAAGGACCCTCCCGAGCTGGCTAGCGAAACAATCAAGTACAAATAACATATCACACCAAGGATATCCAAATAATTCACCCAGAGGCATCAAACACTTAAAAAAACACCACGTCAAATCATAACGCACCGAAAAGAGATAATATGTGTATATATATTATCAAAGCACAACAACATCAACAACAATGACAACAAGCGAATTCATAGGGTTCACTTAATCATTCACGGGGCACAATATTCACAAAACATGCGCGTTTGAAAGTGAGCCTTTAACGAGGCTAAACCAATTCTTTTGAAAACTCATTTCAAACAATCAAACAAACATGTTAAGGCATTCACCAATCATCATATCCCAAAACAAGAATGGTATGGACAAGGTACTTGCCTCGAATAATCACAACGCGGAGAATCGACCAAAGTGAGGAGGCTCGAACCGACTACGAACCCGCCGACTCTGCCGAACGACAACTCGAGACAATAAACTATGAACGAAAACAATAACAACGAAAATGAATTCCAAAGTACGACCCAAAGCCGTTGAATTCAAAGAACAAATGACGAAGTTCAAGTGTTTCCCGCAAAACGGCCAAGAACACGATTCGTCCCGTCAAAACATGAAAACGGAATTCCAAATCGAAATATGGATATACAATCCATAGGATATGTTTAACAACATCATTTAACAACAATCGATCCATCAAAAACGGATGGAAAACGAGATCAAGAACAAATCCCCCAAAAAGTCGATTCGAAGGAAATCAAGAAATATACATTGATTCGACGAAGAAAAATGGATTAAATGATGTTAAACACATGAATAATACTAATATTAATCATACTCATCATGGATTAATCAACAATTCGGAACGAATCGGAAAAAAACCCAAAAAACCCCATATCCAAGAAACTAGGGTTCTAAGAAGAGATTACCTTGATTCGCTGGATCAAAGGGTGATATAGGATGATCAATCAATGATATGAACTCAAGAACTTCATGGATTTGTTGTTCAACAACATGGCTTCGCCTCCTCCGAAGCTCCAGCTGCGGATAGAAAAGAAAGGAAATGAAAAACGAGTGAAAATGTGACTGCTCTGTCACATTTATACTTGGACGGAACTAGCATGCGCTATCGGCCAGTATCGGCCCAGAACCCTCGGCCAGGGCCCGCACGACCCGGCACTGCCGACCAAACCTGCCGACCGTGACCTGCCCGCTCGACCCCCACTAGCGTGCGCTGCGGGGACGCTAGCGCGCGCTAGCGGACCTGTCCAGTAACCTCTGGACTAAATAGCTCGCCCAGGTAACATACGCTAGTCGGCCGATAGCGTGCGCCACTAGTACAAGAATGACCTATGGTCACACTTTTGCCAAAACAGCCCAGCCATATTTTTTATTAAAATTGTGGCTAAAGGTTATTGATAAAATTCTGTCATTGTTGTAGCCACATTTTAAGTTGAATTTCGTGACCATTGGATACATAATCGAAAACTCTAGCCACACTTAAATATAACAAATGTGATAATTACGAGCCACAGTCGAATAGTGTGGCCAAATGTCACCATCTGCCACGTGTTTTGTTTGATAAATGGAAAAAATTTGTGATGGTTTTTATAAGAGACGCTAAATAAATATATGGTCACATGAAGCAATTATTTATGTGTCTATATCACAGAGATGATTTATGTAATATCCGAAATTTCTACTACCGTTGTTTAGTATTATTTTATCCGAGTTATATTGTACAGCATGGAATCTGTACAGTATAGATAAAATAAATGAAGGATTGAGATGTCAGTATCGGTATAATTGTCGTACTTGGTCGACAATTGTATTAGAGGATATAGTACGTCATGTATACGTATCTGATATGTCGAGACGTTGGACGAAAATAGCTAAATATGGCTAAGTGTAACATTATTAGCGCACGTTAATAATCATGAGTAGCGCACGCTATCGTGCAGGTTTAACGCACGCTACGGATATAAGATAACGCACGCTAATGCAGTCAGATCGTAAGGAATCTACGTGTGGACCAGGCCACTTTCGGCGCACGTTCTGATAAGTCAACGGATGTTGTAATGTAGTGTTAGCGCACGCTAATGCATGTTGATTAGCGCACGCTAACTATATATCGGACGAAAAGGAATCTTATCCTCGTCAGCACTTTCGGCGTGTGGACCAGTCTTCGGAGCATACAGACAATCAAGTCAACTATGATTAGCGCACACTATGGAAGAACACTTGCGTACGCTAAATATAGGCATTTACGTACGCTAATGCATGGGCATTACGTACGTAAGTCATTGTACGAAGCCAGACAGTAGCCTCTGGATTGCGATAGCGCACGCTAACAAAAGTCGGTTAGCGCACGCTAAGGCCGTAGCGCACGCTAAACATAAGTTTTAGCGCACGCTAGTAATACACTTTATAAAAAGGGACAAGAGGGTGTTATGAAGCATTTCGTCCACTTATTTCCTTTCACTCGATAGAGAGAGCCCTGGGAGGTACTTGAGGTACAGAAACACTGAGAGATGATGATCTTTAACAAGATTAAGCTGGGGATCATGAATTAAAGTCTTGTTCTTGAAGTTATTGATGATTCTTGGAATGAAGTGATTGTTCTCCTTCATGGTTCGTCTATACAAGGTAATAGTTCTTCACCTTTGGATTTCGTTTTGGATTGAAGATTGATGTTCTTGAGTTAATGATTATCATATAAACAAGTTGATAAGTATGATTATGAGATTGGTTACCGAGTTATGAGTATTGATATGATTTGGATGGTTTCGAATGTGTTGTTTATCTTCAAAGAGATATGTTGGCCAATGTCTTCCTTCAATTCGGATCTTTGATGTTGTTGTTGTTGGTTTCTTCATATGATGGTGATCATGGCATGATTATGAGTTCTTGGTGTTTAGGTTGTTGATATTAAGGAAGATGAAATATGAATATATGACTTGAATTAAGAGTCGTATGATTACCTATATGTTAAAAGATATTGGATTTCGTTGTTTGATAGCTATGTACATGGTTCAGAATCACTTAGAGTTTTTGATAATCGCCATATATTGATCGGTATCCGAAATGCATGTAACTGCACGTCATTAGCGCACGCTAAGCCTACTGGCTAGCGCACGCTATCGGGAACAACTTAGCGCACGCTACGGTAAGAGATTAACGTGCGCTAAGTCAACAGGCAGGGTAATATATTCTGTTTCGGTTATGAATTCGTGATCGTTTAAGTTGGTTTGATCAGACTTGTGGTTAAATGAGATATTGTTGAGCCATTGGGTTTGTGAATTGGTTTTAACGGTTGTTGATTATTATCGGATTGTTGTTTAATCGATTATTGTAATAGGTCAAGTTTATTGATCGGTGTTTATAACCATATGATGCGGTCGTGTTCGAGGATGTTCGTGAATTGCTTTGGTCGGGACCGAGGAACTTGTAGATGACGACAATGGATTTGGTAACGACTTCATCATCGTCGTATCGGTATCGAGGCAAGTTATTACTTGCTCAGTTTATAATATTTAATGAATGGTTTCAGTTTCATTCGTTTATAATTCGTATAGCAATGTTTATAATCGTAATCACAGGAGATTTGGGATTATAAATCGTATTCGAGTTTTGAGAATCTAAATCATATGTATATGATTTACTTTTGTTATTGGTATACTTGTATATCGAGGATATATTGTGATAAAGACGAAGATATGAATTATCAGCAATCTGTGATACTATGGACCGTCGAGTATTGAGGATAATGGTTCGTGATGGTTTAGACATTGAGATCGTTCTCGAAGGACTCGGGGCAAGTACTCTAATCATTTTTATCATTTGTGTCGATCATGTCGTGATACATTCGTGTATCATTGTTGTCATGTATTTGTGCATTGTTGTTGTCGTGTATTGTGTACTGTTGTTTTGTGCAGTTGTACATTGTTGTCATATGTCCACCTCGTGTTGGTCCGACGGGATCATCGGGGGATCTATGCTAGCGTGCGCTGGATCATCGGACGGGTTTTCCACCTCGGGTTGGTCTGACGGGATCATCGGGGGATCTAGGCAGTGAACGCTGGATCATCGGATTGCCATGTATTGTTGTTGTGCATATGTATATTATGGGTTTGCCATAAGTATACATTGTCATTATTGTTGTGATCATATTGACGTTGTCATATGAGTATGAATTTGTAGGTCTTGTGTTAGGACCATGTCCGTATGTTATGTTGATCTGATCTCGGATTAGACTGACGTGATTGTCATGGTATTTCGTATCTTGAGGTATGTTCCGTATTTCCTTGGTACTTGTCTTTGATGGACAATCGATTATCGTATTGGAATTGTCGACGTTATCCGATGGATTGAATTGACCAGAGTTGGTATAATTTCCGTATCGCGAGTTATGATAATGTTTTGGGAACCTTGGGTATTGTTGAGATACCGTACAGATATTTCGGTATTATCTTATTGTGTTGTTAAGGATATGAATCGTGGATTTTCGTAAAGTTACGACGGTAAGATTACATTGGTAGTATTCTTACTCAGTATTTCCATTGATATGTAATTATTGATGTGATATGATGGTTACCATTGTTGGATATTATGGCTGACCCCGTCGTGGGTTTTCTTTTTAGGTTCTTGGATTATCAAGCTTGTAGCGGTCGTGGAGAGATGAACTTCCCGGAGGATACTAGCAAGGGCATGTATTTGTGTATTGAGTTTCTGATCAGTTGTTGTATTCCGCTGCTAGAGTATTTTAATTGTTTGTCTTTATCCGCTGCGTGAGTATTTTTAAATGGCCTTTTTGGTATCCGGTAAATTAGGTTACTTTGGCAATCATTTTCTAAATCTATTCTGTCGGTACGTGTAAGCGATAGCTTAACGTATGTTTTTAAACTGTTGAGTTTTGGCATTTTGGGCCTTGTGGTTTCAAATGAGTTTTTACGACGGTTTGATAAACGAGTTTTATGAATCTTCGAATGGTTTTAATAGATAATACCGTCGTTAGCCTCTTGGGCGTTTGTAAATGTTCGCGAAAATTTCCTTCAGCCTTGTGGGTTCCATCTCGGGGCCCACGGCACTGTAATATTCCTGGTCGGATCTGGGGGTGTTACAGAATATGGTATCAGAGCTTTAGGTTGTGAAAACCTAGGCAGTCGGGTCGAGTTGGGTCGTGCTTTTGTCGTGTCATTCGAGTTTTCGGTTGACAAGTGTTTGAGCTCTGGGTTTTTTCGGGCTTGTGCGTTATGTGATTTATCAATGTGGTACTGGGATTGTTGTAACTTTTTCAAATAGTGTTAACGTGTTTCTTCAGATAGAGCTGTGTTGTTTTCTCGAGTTGAACTGAGTTTGCAAAATGTGTGTTTTGAAAATATCTGTGTCGAGTATTTTCTATAGTCGAGACATGTGCTAGTATCACGGGGAATCGTCGGCTTCACGATCTGTAAGTATTTGGATTTTTGAATTTCATTGAGATTTATTGTCCTTCTAAGTTGATATGGTTTGAGATTCAGAAAGATATTATGCTTCACAGTATGAGATGACAGAGTTGGGACAGGATTGATGATCTTGAGGAGTTATGATTTTGAGAATCAGTATGTTGGTTAGATTTTGGAACAGAATTGTCTATTCGGGAGAAGGACTATGGATTGTTGAGAAGAACATGTAGCATGTTAATTCATTTTGAGATATATGAACTGTTTTGAGCATTTGAAAATGATACTTTTGAAAATGAATGTTTTACGGATGTTTTACCGTAAATGATTTTGGGCCGAGACCCAATCGATTTTGAAATGGTTTTATAACTCAGGACTTGGGGTCCGAAAAAAGGTTTTCTACTTTTAAACTTCTTATAATGCAGAACGAGATGTGGGCTGAGACCCTAGTGTTTCAAAAAAAAAAAAGAAAACTTTTTAGTTTTCATAAAACTCCCGAGATTTGTAAAGCTCTTTATCAATCGTTTATTTATTTCGTTCCTACCTTTTGAGGTTTTGGTTTACTTGTTCAAATGAAACCTCTCGGGAAGTCTTTCGCTATGTTGATTTGTTTCAATGTTTTTGTCATAGCATAATTGAGGTGATCCAGGATGGATTAATGATTGACGTTGTGAGCCATATGTGGAAAAGGAGTTTTTATCAGAGCCTATGTGTTGAGATTTTGGATTCTATCGTGTAGTTTTCTGACCGAATGTCAGTGGAATTTGTGATGAGCCGGACTGGTATACAGGGGTATATATGTGGTCAATCATTTGCATAGTTTTCATTTTTAAACTTCGAAATCGTGTGGATTCGGAGGACACTGTTATTGAATACTTGGCATTAGCGAGCCAGTTAATTTTCCGAAAATTGATTTCATGATCTTACGAAAATTTATGTTTTGAGTTTTCAAACTCTTGAAAGAATTTTCGAAAATTTGTCTTTCGACAAGACTATATGATTTCAAACTGGTTTTAAAAATATGATCGATATACATACGCATTTAGTGCATAATGCATATCATGGTGAAGTTCTGAGTGTGACTCACGAACTGGATAAGACGTTAGTATGGAAGGATGAATAAAGATTCGAGCTTCAGTATGGTAGTTGGTTATCCAGGGATGATCGGTTGATTGATCGGATAAGAAGAATATACTGCGTGATGTAGAATTCATGCACATGATGTAATTTTGGAACTTCGGGTTTTGTGAAACAGGGACGTATGCGCTACCATAATGTTTTTGAATGGTTTCTCTGTAAGTGTAGATTCGGGGATGGTGCCCCCATGCTGGTTGTTTTGGATATTGAGTGGTCGTTCCCACTCCATGTATGATTGGATATGTTCGTCGGTGTGTGATTGGTGTGTCGTTTTGTGAACTTTATTTGCTCATATATCGGTTTCTGTGGTTCTGTGTTGATCGTGTTGAAGTTTACCGTGTGAAGGTATTCTCGATTTTAGTTGATCGTTCGTTGGTCATATTGGAGTTTATCATGTTGATGATATTCTCGATTGTGTTTTAACCTCTGGTTGGTCAGATTGGAATTTATCGTGTCGATGATAAATTCGGTTGATTGTTGATCATTGATGGTGATCATCTGAGCATTCAGATTGTCTGTCGATGTTTCAGAATTCGTTGCCATTGTATTGAGCAGTTGTTTCACAGATACATCGGATATTATTCGTTTTATCGAGTGAGACTGATTATGTAATCAAAGTGCACGTGATTTGATTCGGGCAGATTGTTTCATCCGAAGATGATATATTTGGTTGGGACTTATGGAATTGTTATTGTAAGCATGTTGAGGCTTTACAGTGAAGTCACTTGCTAGTACCTCAGGAGATCGTCGACTAGGCGCATATATAAGTGTACTGTTTTGATTATTCGTTATTAATGATGATTGATCGTTGTCGTGATGGTTTCGGAATATTTCGATTGAACGGTTTGTTGATTTTTCTATGACCGATTGCAAGTTTCGAGGACGAAACTTATTTTAAGTGGTGTAGTATGTAATATCCGAAATTTCTACTACCGTTGTTTAGTATTATTTTATCCGAGTTATATTGTACAGCATGGAATCTGTACAGTATAGATAAAATAAATGAAGGATTGAGATGTCAGTATCGGTATAATTGTCGTACTTGGTTGACAATTGTATTAGAGGATATAGTACGTCATGTATACGTATCTGATATGTTGAGACGTTGGACAAAAATAGCTAAATATGGCTAAGTGTAACATTATTAGCGCACGTTAATAATCATGAGTAGCGCACGCTATCGTGCAGGTTTAACGCACGCTACGGATATAAGATAACGCACGCTAATGCAGTCAGATCGGAAGGAATCTACGTGTGGACCAGGCCACTTTCGACGCACGTTCTGATAAGTCAACGGACGTTGTAATGTAGTGTTAGCGCACGCTAATGCATGTTGATTAGCGCATGCTAACTATATATCGGACGAAAAGGAATCTTATCCTCGTCAGGACTTTCGGCGTGTGGACCAGTCTTCGGAGCATACAGACAATCAAGTCAACTATGATTAGCGCACGCTATGGAAGAACACTTGCGTACGCTAAATATAGGCATTTACGTACGCTAATGCATGGGCATTACGTACGTAAGTCATTGTACGAAGCCAGACAGTAGCCTCTGGATTGCGATAGCGCACGCTAACAAAAGTCGGTTAGCGCACGCTAAGGCCGTAGCGCACGCTAAACATAAGGTTTAGCGCACGCTAGTAATACACTTTATAAAAAGGGACAAGAGGGTGTTATGAAGCATTTCGTCCACTTCTTTCCTTTCACTCGATAGAGAGAGCCCTGGGAGGTACTTGAGGTACAGAAACACTGAGAGATGATGATCTTTAACAAGATTAAGCTGGGGATCATGAATTAAAGTCTTGTTCTTGAAGTTATTGATGATTCTTAGAATGAAGTGATTGTTCTCCTTCATGGTTCGTCTATACAAGGTAATAGTTCTTCACCTTTGGATTTCGATTGAAGATTGATGTTCTTGAGTTAATGATTATCATATAAACAAGTTGATAAGTATGATTATGAGATTGGTTACCGAGTTATGAGTATTGATATGATTTGGTTGGTTTCGAATGTGTTGTTTATCTTCAAAGAGATATGTTGGCCAATGTCTTCCTTCAATTCGGATCTTTGATGTTGTTGTTGTTGGTTTCTTCATATGATGGTGATCATGGCATGATTATGAGTTCTTGGTGTTTAGGTTGTTGATATTAAGGAAGATGAAATATGAATATATGACTTGAATTAAGAGTCGGATGATTACCTATATGTTAAAATATATTGGATTTCGTTGTTTGATAGCTATGTACATGGTTCAGAATCACTTAGAGTTTTTGATAATCGCCATATATTGATCGGTATCCGAAATACATGTAACTGCACGTCATTAGCGCACGCTAAGCCTACTGGCTAGCGCACGCTATCGGGAACAACTTAGCGCACGCTACGGTAAGAGATTAACGTGCGCTAAGTCAACAGCAGGTAATATATTCTGTTTCGGTTATGAATTCGTGATCGTTTAAGTTGGTTTGATCAGACTTGTGGTTAACTGAGATATTGTTGAGCCGTTGGGTTTGTGAATTGGTTTTAACGGTTGTTGATTATTATCGGATTGTTGTTTAATCGATTATTGTAATAGGTCAAGTTTATTGATCGGTGTTTATAACCGTATGATGCGGTCGTGTTCGAGGATGTTCGTGAATTGCTTTGGTCGGGACCGAGGAACTTGTAGATGACGACAATGGATTTGGTAACGACTTCATCATCGTCGTATCGGTATCGAGGCAAGTTATTACTTGCTCAGTTTATAATATTTAATGAATGGTTTCAGTTTCATTCGTTTATAATTCGTATAGCAATGTTTATAATCGTAATCACAGGAGATTTGGGATTATAAATCGTATTCGAGTTTTGAGAATCTAAATCATAATGTATATGATTTACTTTTGTTATTGGTATACTTGTATATCGAGGATATATTGTGATAAAGACGAAGATATGAATTATCAGCAATCTGTGATACTATGGACCGTCGAGTATTGAGGATAATTGTTCGTGATGGTTTTGACATTGAGATCGTTCTCTAAGGACTCAGGGCAAGTACTCTAATCATTTTTATCATTTGTGTCGATCATGTCGTGATACATTCGTGTATCGTTGTTGTCATGCATTTGTGCATTGTTGTTGTCGTGTATTGTGTACTGTTGTTTTGTGCAGTTGTACATTGTTGTCATATGTCCACCTCGTGTTGGTCCGACGGGATCATTGGGGGATCTATGCTAGCGTGCGCTGGATCATCGGACGGGTTTTCCACCTCGGGTTGGTCTGACGGGATCATCGGGGGATCTAGGCAGTGAACGCTGGATCATCGGATTGCCATGTATTGTTGTTGTGCATATGTATATTATGGGTTTGCCATAAGTATACATTGTCATTATTGTTGTGATCATATTGACGTTGTCATATGAGTATGCATTTGTAGGTCTTGTGTTAGGACCATGTCCGTATGTTATGTTGATCTGATCTCGGATTAGACTGACGTGATTGTCATGGTATTTCGTATCTTGAGGTATGTTCCGTATTTCCTTGGTACTTGTCTTTGATGGACAATCGATTATCGTATTGGAATTGTCGACGTTATCCGATGGATTGAATTGGCCAGAGTTGGTATAATTTCCGTATCGCGAGTTATGATAATGTTTTGAGAACCTTGGGTATTGTTGAGATACCGTACAGATATTTCGGTATTATCTTATTGTGTTGTTAAGGATATGAATCGTGGATTTTCGTAAAGTTACGATTGTAAGATTACATTGGTCGTATTCTAACTCAGTATTTCCATTGATATGTAATTATTGATGTGATATGATGGTTACCATTGTTGGATATTATGGCTGACCCCGTCGTGGGGTTTCTTTTTAGGTTCTTGGATTATCAAGCTTGTAGCGGTCGTGGAGAGATGAACTTCCCGGAGGATACTAGCAAGGGCATGTATTTGTGTATTGAGTTTCTGATCAGTTGTTGTATTCCGCTGCTAGAGTATTTTAATTGTTTGTCTTTATCCGCTGCGTGAGTATTTTTAAATGGCCTTTTTGGTGTAACACCCCCAAGATATTCGAGGTGTATTACAGCGCCGTGGACCCCTATCTGGGATCCACCAGGCTAACACAAGAAAACACCTCTCGACTAACCGTCTCGGTTAGCAAGAAAATAATTGTTAACAACAAGAACATAAAACACCACGTCCGGTACAACCGGCATAATAAACATCAACCGACAAATACAGTAACTCCAACAAAGACCAATCACAATCTGAGAGGAAAAGCCTAAGTACTCGCGAGTACAATCTATAAGTTTACAATTTGGAAAACACCCACATCAAAAGAGACAGTAGGAAATAACAAGACTCAATTGCACATGTCAACAACCTTGGCCGACATCCTCGTACCATCCCGTAGCAGCTCGTCTGGCTGAACATAACCTGAAATCCATAACAAGAATTTCCCCGACAACGGGTCCCCAAAGGGGTTAGCAATTACGCTAGTACAAGTATTCAAGGCAAACCAATCGCTTACACATTTCATAGTACATGCACCAATATCATTTCGAAAACCAAAACAAGACATGTCTTTTTCCGGAAAACATACAGTCCACAATTAGCCTTGAGAAGAGGACGACAACATACATTCTCACTCGAGGCCTCATAGGGACCCTAACGAGTTGGCTACAATTACAGAAAAACAAAACCACGCACACGCTATGCCGTGAGAACAGGGCGGCAGCATACATTCTCACTCGGGGCCTTGCAAGGACCCTAACGAGTTGGCTAGCGGTACGAAACTCGTGAAATCCAGGGAGGCAGCATAGATTTCCCTCCTTGACCCCGTCGGGCCAACACAAGGTGAGCAAATTACACACAATATACATTACCATTTCACGTTAAGCATAAAGGTTTCCAAAAATACTTGCCTTGAATTATTGACGACGCAACGAACGGAAAGGAAAGTCACCGACGAACGCTAGGAACCAATGAAACCGAACCTAACGATTCGAAGAATACAATCACAACCATTTCTAAAATGAATACGGAATTGGAATACACCCGAAAACCCGCCTACGATTCATGTATATTCGTATATAAACAACAACGAGGGCGGACCACAACCAAACCCTCTCGATTCCGTAAAAATCACGAAATATACCATGAATCCGTAGGGAAACTAAGAATACCAACAAGATTAATAATATTCATCATGAATTAATCGACAAAACGGAACGAATCGGACAAAAACGCGAAAATCCCCAAATCTACCCAAAAGTAGGGTTCTAAAGATCTAACCTTGAATCGATGGATCGAAGGATGTTATAGGATGATTGATCAACGATATAACCTCAAGAACTTCATGGATTTGTTGTTCAACAACATGGTTTCGTCTCCTCCGAAACCCCAGCCGCGGACCGAAGAGAAATGAAATGAAAAATGACGGAGAAAGTCGCTGGTCTGTCATTTATATATCGGGCGGAACTAGCGTGCGCTAGCCTTCCGCCTAGCGTGCGCTATCGGCCAGTATCGGACGAGCACACTCTGCCATGGCCGGCTCGTCCAGGCACCACCGTCCTTTGCCGCCGACCGTGACTCGAGCGCACGAATCCCGCTAGCGTGCGCTACGGCCGGAAGCTGCGCGCGCTAGCCGACTGGCCCGTAGCCACCGGATCGACAACTCATCCGTGCAACGTCGCTAGTCGGCCGGCGTGCGCTACCTGCCGGTTAGCGCGCGCTCGACCGACGATGGCGTGCGCTACCCGCCGATCCCGACCGAGTCCGAACCTCGAATACCTCTACCCGGGCCCGAGATGGCGTCTGGCCGACTCGGCAGCGTGCGCTACATCGCTGAAGCTAGCGCAGCGTGGCCCCGGCCGTGGCGTGCGCTTACGCGGTTCTGCCGCGTGCTGCCGGCGATGTCCAAGACTCGTCCGGCCGATCCCGCACCGTCCCGGCCAATCGCTGCCCGCCACGACCCGACGCCTCGATTTCCGAAAACGCACGGAACGGACACGACGAAAAGTTCGCGGACGACGTCAACGACTCGAGATGAAAACGTAATGCAATAATTAATCATACGTGACCAAGAAAAGGGTCAAGACGACAAATACAGATATGGATACCCGTAACTTTCAAGAAATTACAAAATGGCCCAAAACGCCCGGAAATCACGATACGTGATCGAATAACTAAACCAAAGTTCACAACACGTCTAACAAAGTTAAACGGACTTGCGGGAAACTCGAAACAGCAGTTTCGGACGAGATTCGCAAGAATCGAACTCAAATGCGGAAAAGTCGCTAAAAACCACAGAACTCAACAAAACAACACCGAAACGAACTCGGATGACAAAAAGTGTAGAATTAATCATTCTCAGAATGACGAAACGGTCATGAGCGAGCCGTCAAAACGGACTCCGGTCGAAAAAAGAAATTTACCGAAAATCGAAAATTGTGGATATTACATTCTACCCTCCTTAAAAGAAGTTTCGTCCCGAAACTTAAAATAAGTAGGGAGAAGTAATATCCTTTGCCAGGAAAACTCGACGAGATACACAAAACCGAAGACTCGCGCCCGACGGCGAAACGCTGCAAGGAACGCAAAGAGACATACGGCGAGAAAATACGCTCTAGGGCGACTAACACAACGTCACCGGTAGAGACATAATAAAATCAACGAGTGACAAGCGTCATCAAATAGACAATCCAATCGAGTCGATTATCCGAACAATCACAAAACTCAACGAACGAAAATCAATACGATTGACCAACCTAACGGTTCATCAACCCAAAACGCGAGTCAACGCTGAACAAATACGGAATTCCACCGCCCAAGGGTTGGAAGATCGAAAACGAGACTAATTTCCCGAACTTAAGGGAACTACGAAGGAGCCTGAACGCTCAACAATCACGAAACGAGAACAAAAACCGAACAAGCAAACGATTGAGACAACAAGAATCGAACAATCATGTCCGAAACACGTAGGATAATAAAATTCAAACAACAACTCCCGGGATGACTGGTGAGAATAAAGAAGACGTGCATTCCCACAATATCCACGGGAAAGGGAATAGCGATTGAAAAGCCACAACGACAAACGAGTTATTCAAACAATACCACCTCGTTCGATCAACAAAAGCAAGGGATAGGGAAAGTTCAGAAATGTTAACGAGCATAAACGAGTTGATAGAGCTAAAAATACAGAAGTTCAAAATCCGATCCACTTTGAATAAAAGAACTATTAGAACCAAAAGATGTTACTTCTGAACAAGATTCACAATAGTCGAACCGAATTCGAAAAAGTCACAGCGATAACCAGATCGACTCAAAACCAGATTACAGCTCGTTCGAATGATGAAACCAAGGTATAGATCAAGTTCAGAAGGTATCAATGAACTCGAGCGAATCGATAGACTGGAGAAAGAGAAGATATAGAAGTCAAAATAGTATGGGTATTACTTTTGACCTCGCTCCCGAAACTCACAACAACGGAACCAAGGTAACAATACAATAAGCAACCGACACGATGCGGAACAATCACCGATGCACACAGTCATACCAACCCGAGCTCTAACAGCTCGCATATATGCGATAACGCATAAACCGCTACGAGGCGACAACATCCAATATCAATATCACCCCTCGCAGAGGCTACCACGACAACTGTGTGGCGAACGACTCAACGCTCACACCACCAATTCAACAACAACTCGGGGTTAACACCCTAACGAGAGCACGAACATCACACATATATTCCCGGACCACAATTAGGAATGATAGGTTTTGAAAACAAAACCATCTTTTGAAAATAACTTGCAAGCACCAGTTGATCTTGAGTATCATATATCAAAAAGTAGTACAAACATCGTCATCGAGACAAAAAAAAAATCATCTTGCGTTTGAAAAAAAAGAAATGAAGACACCTTTCGTTAAATTAAAACTTGTCAGCTATATTCGACCTTCGGGTCTAAGCGAATGCATTTCTAAATCATTAGAAATATTTCAAAATATTTTGATTCTCAAAGTAGAATAATTTTGAAACATAGCGTGACACTAGTAGGCATCTTGAGAGCACTGTGAGAAAATAATTTATTTTAAAAGTACGTCTCGAGGTTTATTTTCTAAGATACTCAAGGTTTTTCAGAAGTACAATAGGCCAAAATGCCCAAAATTCGCACGCATCAACCTTTACTTAAACACATCATATCACACGCATCAAATCGCTCAAAATCACGACAGTGATATACAATCCTCAGGATATGTTTAACAACATCGTTAAAACAACAATCGGTTTATCAAAACTGGATGGAAAACGATATCAAGAACAAAACTCCAAAAAGTCAACTCTAGGGATTCAAGAAAATACCTAGATTCGGCGAAGAACAATGGATTAGATGATGTTAAAAATCATCTAGGATACTCCAAAACACCTTTGGATGGAAGAAAAATCAGCCCAGATGCGAAACCGAGTCGCTACGTCTCAAACTCATGGAGGAAGGAGAAGAAATGAAGAAAAATGCAACTTCCAGACTGGTGTCCAGTATTTATACTGGACACAATTAGCGTGCGCTAATCATTAAGGTTAGCGTGCGCTATCACGGCACCAAACAAAACTCCTGACCAAAAAATACACTGTTAGCGTGCGCTAACCCCAAGTATTAGCGTGCGCTAACGAGAACTTCAGGCCCAGTCCAGTAACTCCTGGACTGCCCTGAACTACTAGGTAGCGTGCGCTATCCTCCCCTTAGCGTGCTACCAACGCACTCTTGCGCGTGCTAGCTGCAAAGCGTAGCGTGCGCTAACGACCCACAGAGACAACAACAGAACACATCAGAAATATTACATGCCGTAACCCTTTCTCACAAGGATTTACCTGGCTAAGCACAATTTCCCATGTCATTTCGAAATGCTAAAAAGACCAATGATCTCAAACGACGCGTCGCGATGCGACTAAGTCAGACAAAATCCGACGAGACAAAACTCAACAAACACAACTTGACTCGACAGCCTAGGTTTCCCCAGGCTAATCTGATTTTAAAATCGTATACTCTAGTTATTCGAAAATAAAACCGATAAGTTAAAAATCGTTTTCAAGACCCTTTCAAATACGACAAGGGCTTAACAGCGGTGGCATTTTATAAAATGTCCTAAAACACTTTTAAACACGACCTTTAAATACCGACTCAAGGTTTTATATGAAAATACAAGGCTGGCTCGCCCAAATTCATGTCACTTTCAAAAACCCACAATACGATCAAGTCTAAGAAATTTTCAAGCATGCACGCCGCATGTATTATTATTAATAGAAACACATTGGTTGTAAATAACAATAATTAGCCAAGTACCAACAATTTCCGAACACACGCATATACGGCATCCAAAAATCACCAGTTCAACAAGCGCAACTCGGGAATACTAATTCCAAGCATATGTCAAACTATCTCTTCAAGTTTGACAGCGTAACCAAAGATCACCGATTTGGACGTATGTCGAAACCAGCTATGTGAGTTTCTCAACAAACTCTGCCATCAATACCTATACCGGAACATATCAATGTTCAAAACTTCTACATCATACTGCACCCTTCGGTGTCCAACCCATCAGTACATTCGGCTCAACATACATTTAGTATATCGCAATTACCAAACACAGATTCCATCATACAACAAAAGACTAGAGAGTCAAGCCCTCTCACAATATACCACGGAGCAAAATTTGGATCTTTCGATCACCAACGATCCCACCAATGCTAGGAAGTTTAGCGATGGAAGGCTCGCAAAACGAGAAACGGCCAAACCCAGAACGGCGCACATACTCCAGAGAGATAAAGGACTGCGCAATACTAGAATCAAAAGTACACAACCGGATGGATCGAGAAACAACTCGACGATAAGTACGAGAGAGGCAATCACAGTTCAAGAAGTGGAATTTCAATACGAGAAAACAAAAGAATTGAGTAAGGAAAACTTACGAGCACTGGATGTACTGAGATGCCGGCAGCGGTTTGACAATGTGCAAAACAAAACACAACTAGACCCAAATAACCAACAAGCCTAGGTATCCATAAACCTAGATCTCCGATACCATTTTCTGTAACACCCCCAAGATATTCGGGGTGTATTACAGCGCCGTGGACCCCTACCTGGGATCCACCAGGCTAACACAAGAAAACACCTCTCGACTAACCGTCTCGGTTAGCAAGGAAATAATTGTTAACAACAAGAACATAAAACAACACGTCCGGTACAACCGGCATAATAAACATCAACCGACAAATACAGTAACTCCAACAAAGACCAATCAAAATCTGAGAGGAAAAGCCTAAGTACTCGCGAGTACAATCTATAAGTTTACAATTTGGAAAACACCCACATCAAAAGAGACAGTAGGAAATAACAAGACTCAATTGCACATGTCAACAACCTTGGCCGACATCCTCGTACCATCCCAGCGCCCGCTCGTCTGGCTGAACATAACCTGAAATCCATAACAAGAATTTCCCCGACAACGGGTCCCCAAAGGGGTTAGCAATTACGCTAGTACAAGTATTCAAGGCAAACCAATCGCTTACACATTTCATAGTACATGCACCAATATCATTTCGAAAACCAAAACAAGACATGTCTTTTTCCGGAAAACATACAGTCCACAATTAGCCTTGAGAACAGAGCGGCAACATACATTCTCACTCAAGGCCTCATAGGGACCCTAACGAGTTGGCTACAATTACAGAAAAACAAAACCACGCACACGTTATGCCGTGAGAACAGGGCGGCAGCATACATTCTCACTCGGGGCCTTGCAAGGACCCTAACGAGTTGGCTAGCGGTACGAAACTCGTGAAATCCAGGGCGGCAGCATAGATTTCCCTCCTTGACCCCGTCGGGCCAACACAAGGTGAGCAAATTACACACAATATACATTACCATTTCACGTTAAGCATAAAGGTTTCCAAAAATACTTGCCTTGAATTATTGACGACGCAACGAACGGAAAGGAAAGTCACCGACGAACGCTAGGAACCAATGAAACCGAACCTAACGATTCGAAGAATACAATCACAACCATTTCTAAAATGAATACGGAATTGGAATACACCCGAAAACCCGCCTACGATTCATGTATATTCGTATATAAACAACAACGAGGGCGGACCACAACCAAACCCTCTCGATTCCGTAAAAATCACGAAATATACCATGA
Organism: Orobanche coerulescens; assembly: GCA_033398695.1. Classification (NCBI taxonomy): domain Eukaryota; kingdom Viridiplantae; phylum Streptophyta; class Magnoliopsida; order Lamiales; family Orobanchaceae; genus Orobanche; species Orobanche coerulescens. The sequence goes on along the minus strand of CM065810.1, from coordinate 76,013,417 downwards.
ATCCGTAGGGAAACTAAGAATACCAACAAGATTAATCATATTCATCATGAATTAATCGACAAAACGGAACGAATCGGACAAAAACGCGAAAATCCCCAAATCTACCCAAAAGTAGGGTTCTAAAGATCTAACCTTGATTCGCTGGATCGAAGGATGTTATAGGATGATTGATCAATGATATAACCTCAAGAACTTCATGGATTTGTTGTTCAACAACATGGTTTCGTCTCCTCCAAACCCTACCATGACCGAAGAGAAATGAAATGAAAAATGACGGAGAAAGTCGTTGGTCTGTCATTTATATCTTGGCCGGAACTAGCGTGCGCTAGCCTTCCCGGCCTAGCGTGCGCTATCGGCCGATCGGCCGAGCACACTCGGCCATGGCCCGCACGACCCGGCACCACCGACCAGTGCCGACCGTGACTCGACCGCCCGACTCCCGCTAGCGTGCGCTACGGCCAAGCTCGCGCGCTAGCCGACTTGGCCCAAGAGCCACCGGATCGACAACTCATCCTGCATCGCACGCTAGTCGGCCGGCGGCGGCGCTACCCGCCGGTTAGCGCGCTACGACCGACAATGGCGTGCGCTACCCGCCGATCCCGACCGAGTCCGAACCTCGTAATACCTCGCCAGTGCCCGAGCACAGACTGGCCGACGACACAGGCGGCCAGATCGCTGAAAGAAGCGCTTGCAGCGGCCCGGCCAGAAGCGTGCGCTACGCGGTTCTGCCGTGCTGCTCGCCGCGATGTCCAAGACTCGTCCGGCGGCCCCGCACCCGTCCGGCCACTGCCACCCGCCACGACGCCTCGATTTCCAAACGCACGGAACGGACACGACGAAAAGTTCGCGGACGACGTCAACGACTCGAGATGAAAACGTAATGCAATAATTAATCATACGTGACCAAGAAAAGGGTCAAGACGACAAATACAGATATGGATACCCGTAACTTTCAAGAAATTACAAAATGGCCCAAAACGCCCGGAAATCACGATACGTGATCGAATAACTAAACCGAAGTTCACAACACGTCTAACAAAGTTAAACGGACTTGCGGGAAACTCGAAACAGCAGTTTCGGACGAGATTCGCAAGAATCGAACTCAAATGCGGAAAAGTCGCTAAAAACCACAGAACTCAACAAAACAACACCGAAACGAACTCGGATGACAAAAAGTGTAGAATTAATCATTCTCAGAATGACGAAATGGTCATGAGCGAGCCGTCAAAACGGACTCCGGTCGAAAAAAGAAATTTACCGAAAATCGAAAATTGCGGATATTACATTTGGTATCCGGTAACTTAGGTTACTTTGGCAATCATTTTCTAAATCTATTCTGTCGGTACGTGTAAGCGATAGCTTAACGTATGTTTTTAAACTGTTGAGTTTTGGCATTTTGGGCCTTGTGGTTTCAAATGAGTTTTTACGACGGTTTGATAAACGAGTTTTATAAATCTTCGAATGTTTTTAATAGATAATACCGTCGTTAGCCTCTTGGGCGTTTGTAAATGTTTGCGAAAATTTCCTTCAGCCTTGTGGGTTCCATCTCGGGGCCCACGGCGCTGTAATATTCCCGGTCGGATCTGGGGATGTTACAATTTAGACACATTAATCTAATGTTGATAAAAGCTAATATATATCGCCACAATAATTATTTGTGTGTTTATATGGTAGCGTTATTAGCAACTTAGTAAAAGCAACAAAACAAGTTTCTATATCTATTTTATGGTCATGTTTTATTTTATTATGTGTGTCTAGAAATGAATACTTGTCATGATAAAAGAAAAAAATAGTGTGTGTAAGAATATTATGGTCACGGTTTGATGTCTGATGTGTGTCTAAAGGCAAATTATGTTCCTGATAAATGGAAAAACGTGTGACTATAATTATATTATGGTCTCTCTTTATTGATATATGTTTAAATTTAAAGAATAGTCATAATAAGAAAAAAAATATGTAACTGCAAGTATTAAGTGGTGACTTATTAATTAATTATGTGTGTAAGATCCAAAAATATTTATGATTGAATATAAATGTGCCTATATGTATTATATTGCCATATTTGAGAAAACATGTGAATATAAGTGTTTTATGGTCACGATGTAATTTTTTATGTGTGTATAATAGTAAGGAATAGTCATGATAAAATAAACAACATATGACTTTTATTATTTTATGGTCACGTTTCTAAAATTAAAAACTATTAATGATAAAAGAAAAAATATGTGAATTTAAGTCTTCTATAGTCACGGTTCAGGAAAAAAACTAGGACTATAAGCATTCTATGGTCACGGTATAATGAAAAAAAATCCTCTAGACTACAAGTGATTAATGGTAACAATTTAACTATTATGTGTGACTAAACGTGCACAATGGTCATGATAAAAGAATAAACATATGCATATTAGTATTCGATGGTCACGGTTAAATTCTTATGTGTGTCTAAAAGTGAAGAATTATCATGATAAAATATATTAAAATATTTGTACATAAGTATTTATAGTTTTGTTGTAGTTTATTGTGTGTCTACATGTAAGTAATCGTTATGATAAAAGAAAAAAACATGTTATTATTTCTGGTTTCTCGGCTTAAAAAAAACATAGGTCTATAAGCTTTCTATGGTCACAGTTTAATGAAAAAATATTGGACTACAAGTGGTTTATGGTAACAGCTTTACTATTATGTGTGACTAAAAGTACACAATGGGCATGATAAAATAATAAAAGTATTACTATTAATATTTAATTATCTGCAGTTTGATTCTTATGTGTATCTAAACTTGAAGAATTTTCATGATAAAATAAATTAAAGCTTGTGTATATAAGTATTTTATAGTAACGTTGTAGTTTATAGTGTTTGTCTAAACGTAAATAATCGTTATGAGAACAGAAAAAACATGTTACTATAATATAGTATGGTCATTGATACTTATTTAATAATAGTTGAACTCTATATTTTGTAAAATAGCAAAAGTAGTTATAGCAATGGTTTAATTGATTACATGTGTCAACAAGATAATAATTACTCACATTGAAGGCAAGAATATGTTATTAGTGTATGACCATGTGTGTAAATTTAAATTTACATAAAATGCCCATGCGTTAGCATGAAAGAAAATAATACAAATTCATATAATTTAAATGGAAAACAAATTTTATTAAATACGAATGACAGCTTGGAGTAGTACAATTACAAGGAGAAAAACTTTGACCAATATCGTATAATTATAGTTCCACACAATTTTGTTAAAAAAATTTAGCAATAAGGGTAATATTATTAATTTGGGGCCAAATCACCAATGAGACACAGTAGTTTCAATTTATTCGGGGGAGAAACGTTGGCTACTAGCCTGCACTTCCAATCAAACTTCCAAGAAACAATTTTTTCTCATTAAACATACCAGCAATGTTTTAAAAAGCGTGAGGCGTGTTTGAGGCGTTCTCAAAAAATGAGGCGACGCATAAGCCTCGAGGCGTACCAAGGCGTAAGCCTCAGTTTTTATGAAAAAATATATTTATATATAATAGAAGCTTCATCATTAACAAAGGAACATAGCCAAAATAGTACTGTTTTGAATTACTCAGCAATTACACCAATATAACGAACATAAAAACGCATAAAACATAGTTTATCATCTCAAACAAAAAAAGTAAGATTATAATATCACAGTGAATTTAAAATGGGATCATCGGTATCTAGTAATTTAAAATGCATTTGAGACCAAAACTTGTGAGATTCCTTTCCTTTTTCTTTTTTTGGGTTGAGCTCAATAGTGTAGTAGAGGAGACAATAGTGAGCCCATGAGAACTTGGTGAGCAACTGCTGAGGAAAAGAAACAAGCAACAGTTAAGAATATATATAGAGAGAGCTTGTTTCACTTAGGAACTATGTCCATATGTATTATCTATTGTTCTTGTATGTGTAGTAAAGTATAGTGGTATGCTTATGATTTATTGAATTCGATTACGCTTGGATGATTCTAATTAGTTGTATTTTTAAGTATTTGTAGGATCATTAACCAGCATGGAAAATGTTCCGACCCCCAAGACATAAAACGCGATACACGCGTGAGAAAACGAGCGAAAAAATGAGAAACGCAAACTCACACAGTGGGACAGCAGAAGGAAATAAGGATCTGGAAATACTTGTCTCCTCACAATTCAACTCCTTTTAGCTGTAAAAATCCGTGATAAGTATCTGATCATAGGCAGTCAATAACACAATATCAGTGAAAAGATGTCAATCTCCAATATGTGATCCGCCTGCAACAATTAATCTGCCTCATGGCACAAGAACATATCAGTGAAATATTGATCTGCCTCATGGCACAAGATCTGCCTCGTATGATATTACACTTTGCTGTAATGCCAATGTTCAGATCAGAAAAATAATCTTTTTCTCCTGTTATACCAGATGAAATCACCAAAATGACCCAAATGCTCATTTTGACAAAAAAGACAAGATAAGGTTTAAATGACCAAAAGTACCCAAACGGTCCTAATGCGTTCCTTTGTACCTGTTTAAATAGAACAAACTGCCCAATTCAAAATGACCACAAGGGTCAAGGGGGTGTTTTAAAATTACCTTAAAATTAGATACTGCTGATAATCCCCCTCTTGAAATAATGCCGGGATAAAGGGTTCCCATGTGTCTGATACAAACAAATGTAATCATTAGACTATTGTAAATAAAGCAAAAAGATTATTTGTCCAAATTTAAATCATGGCATGTTCACTGTTGAAATAAAATAAACAAATGTATGAATAATAAAGTCATACCTTATGTAAAACTATACCCCGACAGTCGGTCCGAAAATAATCATTTCGGGATTCTCTACCCAAGTCAAGTGGGTCCACACATGGCAACTTATTATCATTGTTAGGAAGAACTACAGTACTAAATTCCTCATCGACATCGTCATATGCATCTCTGTAATTTTTGGGAGGTGTCATGAAGACAATAGATATTTTTTTATCCAGTTGGTCTGTCACGTAAAAGACTTGTCGTGCTTGTGAGGTCAATATGAAGGGATCATCCTTATGGCCTAATCTATTAAGCTCAACCAATGTGTAACCAAAACTATCCTTCTTGACCCCAGATTTATTGTCTACCTAGTCACACATGAAAAGAGGAATATTTCTAAAATGATAATCTAATACCCATATCTCTTGCAAAACCCCATAATAAGCTTTTTGGCCATACGTTACAACTTCCTTAGAAATGTGCATGTCAGTTGCCACTACACTAACCCCACTGTTCTGGTGAACTTTACCTTCACGACATTTTGTACGAAATGTATATCCATTGATGTCATACACATCGTATTTCAGTACGTTGCTGTTTGGTCCATGTGAAATCCACCTAACAGTCTCTGAAATACTTTCTTTGGAGAATGCTAACTCTCTCTCAACGTAGCATTTATTACAAGGATGAGCTTCAACTCAAGATAAATACAACAAAGAGTACTTAACGCCAATATGAAAATAGTGTACCTCCTCTCGTAACCACTGACCAAATGTTTTACTGTGCTCTTTCTCTAGCCATGCTATTCCTTTAAAAGGATTTTGGTTTTTCAAAAACACCATGTGACGACTGTAAAAACAACAACATACATGTAAATATAATACTTGATACAATGTCAACTGGACATGAATATATTGAAATAAGGACTAGGAACTAACATGGACATGAATATATGGATTACATAATACTTGATATTGTAATACCCGAGATTCTCGGTTCCGGTTATTTTTGATTTTTTGTCGATTGCGCCGTTCATTTTGTTCTGTTGGCGATTTCTTGAGATTTTCCCCTATGTTGGGTACGGCACGATGTACCGTGTTGTGGTGTTCGTCGGGTACGACTTATCATTGCGTAAGTCGAGCTAATAGTATGTCTTGCTTTGTTATGTGTTCGTTTTCGATTTGGATCGTTGGTGTTGTCCGTTAGTGTTTCGTTGCATGTTGAATAATTATTGTTTTGTCGAGGAGTATCGTTTTTGTGCATTTAGTCGACTTTGTCAGATCACCACCGGCGCTTATAAAGTCTAAAAATTCTGAAACTTTACAATGTGATAGAGCATCAAATTAGCTTTCCAATGGTTTAAACGGCGAGTCAATCGGAGTCCGGACGAAGGAGTTATGGCCGAAATAACAAAGACTACACAGTGTGTAATTAGCGCACGCTAAATACATATATTAGCGCGCGCTAACGGATCTGGCAGAGGGTTCTGGACTGCATTTTACAGCCGTTAGTGCACGCTACACATACCTTAGCGTGCGCTAACTCTTGACAGTATATATAAGACTGCAGAGGTCAACTTTCGTCATTTCTTCCTCCCCTTTCTTCCTTCCGGCGATCTAGATGATCTTGAGGGCGTATAAGCATGGATTTTGGCCTGATATCATCACCCATCAATATCTTTGAGTTCCTAGTACGGATTTAACAACATCCCAACATCTTTCGCCATTTTAATTGAGGTATTTTCTTCTTAAAACCCTACTTTCGGGATAATTTGGGGTTTATCGTGATTTCATGATTCCAATCCGAAATTGTTGATTCCTTTGTTGTTATCTAGTCTTGTTTATCTTAACCCCCAGTTTGGAGTTTCGTTTTCATGTTTTTATCGGGTTGATTTATGTTCTTGAGATATTTTGGGGTTTTTCTTTTGATTTCAATTCTGGGCCGATTATGATGAATTGGTCATGTAATTCTTATTGTATTGGTTGTAATCTACGGATTAGTAACTCGATTATCGACTTCATCTCACCCGAAACATGATTTTGGCTTTCTTGGAACGAACCCTTGAACCCTTGTAGTTTCTTAGTGTCGATTGAGATTTCGTTTAGTGTTGTTGATTCATAGCGGTGTTATTCTCGTGGTGATTGTGTTGTTATTGATTTCTCGTGAAGGTGGTCGGTTTTTGGGGCTGTTTCGGGGCTATTTTGGGGCTGTTTCGGGGCTGTTTTGGGGCTGTTTCGGGACTATTTTGGGGCTGTTTCGGCCGAGACGCTTTCGTCGGAGTATTCACAAATTGATTTCGAGGCAAGTATCTTGCCCATACATTACGTGTTTTGTGGATATATTAGTTGGTAATTTTCGATACGTGATTTATGAAGACCTATAATTAACTTTCAAAGGAATTGATATGCTTTTCAATACTTCCTTTAAAGATGACTCGTATGATTTCGTTGTTAAATATGCTTGTCTAAGTATGTGTGGGGTATTGTTTTGTGTGATTATGACGTTGAGGATTTATAGCTTAACCTTTCCTTGAGATATGTATGGAACGTATGCCTATTGATGATCCTGTCTCATTGTGTCGTTCGGCGTGGTTGGATAGGTATTTTCCCTCGTTGCTATGTTATTTGTACTAGCTGCATCGTTGAAATTCTAGCATGAATCGTATCATTACTTGGTCGTGAGTATATGTTGGATGAACTGGCCATTCTAGCAAGGTACCTCGACTATATATACTGTGATTGATCTTCGAGGCTTGTGGTTTGCAACTGTGATTTTGGAACGTGTGTGTGTGTTGTTCCTTCCACCCGGAGTGTCCGACGGGATGTTTGGGGGTCGATACTAAGGGGTACGGCCACGGAAGTGGACTTGGGTGCGTGTGTGGATGAACTTCCACCCGGAGTGTCCGAAGGGATGTCTGGGGATCGATACTAAGGGGTACGGCCGCGGAAGTGGTTTCCCACCCGGAGTGTCCGACGGGATGTCTGGGGGTCGATACTAAGGGGTACGGCCGCGGGTTACCAGTTGTGGTTTTCATCTTGAGGATGACGTTGATGTTTTCGTTAATTGTGATATTGTCCGGAGTATCACAATGCTTTGTGCTCGGGGTCGAGAGACATTATATATCGAGTCTTGGTGCTTGGCTAGAATGGCATAAAATTAATGTGTTATGTGTAATGTGCACTTGTAAGTGAATTGAAGTGGATGATCGGGTCGTGGACCCTGTGTTCTGTGACCGGAATGGTTGGGTCGTGGACCCCGCGTTTTGTTAACGGATTTGCATTTTGGAAAATGAACTTTGGGGCTGTGACCCTAAATGACTTTCGAGAAATTAAGAACTTTTCAATTTCTAATGTTTCCAAAACTCCCGAGATTTGGAATTATTCTCAAAGTGCTTACTTGCTTCGCTTCTACTTTCAAGACTTGAACTATTTTTAACTATATATATCTCGGAAAGTCTTTCGTTGTATTCTCGGAATGTGTTGTGTATGGATCGTATTTGCACTTTATACTTGCACTAGCGAAACAGTGGAGTTTTGCTAACCCCCGAGTAATCGGGGGGGTGGATATCTGTATTGTGTCCAGGTACATGCTGGTTTTCGGGAGCAAGACACAGAATCGGTGCGAGGGATGATGAAAGACGAATGATACTAATCACACGAAGGCCAGTTTTGACTTCAGTTAGTCGGAGTCCATTGTATTGTCTTTTCCGCTGTCTTATTGTTCGTCGTTGCAAGTATTTTACCCTTGCATGTGTATGAGTCTGAATGAGTTTATGTATTTTGATTTGTAAGTCAGTGACGGAAGACCAAATCGGTCTATTGATTCGTTATTTTGATTCGTCAGTATGTAATGTAATGTGTTTTGTCAGGACTGACGGGAGCATTCGTGACACACTGTGATTTATTTTAAGTCAATGAACATTTTTAGTACTTCCGCTTTTGTCATTTCTATATTAGAAAGTTTTACTTATGTTGTTTTCTTTAGAAGTTTGATAACTTGATTGCCATTATTGGCTTATTAAATTAAATAAATGAAGTCCCTTTATGAATTGGTGTCAAACTTTATATTATTTCCGCAAAAAAAAAAAAAAAAAAAAAAAAAAAAAAAAAAATTTGGGTGTTACAGTTGATGTCTAGCCTGGTGGATCCTCACGGAGAGGGTCTGCGGCGTGTAATATTCCCGGTTTGATCTGGGGGTGTTACATTTATGGTATCAGAGCTTAGGTTGCGGAAACCTAGGCTGTCGGGTCCAGTCGTGTATTGTTGGGTCTTGTCTTGTCAGATTGAGTCTGACTAATGTCGTGTCGCGACGCGTCGTCTGGGATGTCGGTCGTGATTAGGATCATGGTGCAACCATCATCTTCGTGCGATCTGTGGATGTAAGTCTCCCTACTACATGTTGTACCACGAGCTATACGAGCCGGTGTGATTCTGTGTTAAGTAGTAGTATTTGAAGGTGCATCGTGAGTAAGTGACATATATTTGTCGATTCTCGTTTTGTACTAGAATGAAGAGTGATATTGCTAAATGTATCCTTGTATGAACTATTTTTCTTGCAAGAGTAACAACCTTGGAATTTTAAGTTTTCGAAAGGCTTTCGGGGAGTCGTAATTTTTTTTAAAATGTTCTCCAAGGGAGGAAAAATTTTGATTTTTTGTATGATGACCTCAAGGTCAAAATTTTTGAGACTTCAACTACCGATATTTCATTTTCATCTCATACTATAAGTTTTCAAAACACGAGTTTTTAACTCAAATAAGGTCTACAAAATATACTCAAGACGTGACTCTTGCTTTTAACTTTTCGGTTTTGAATGACAATTGCCTATTGATGGTTGCTCATGAGGTGTTGTAATTATGTGAATCGATGGCTTTGAGATTCGAATATTGTTGTTGTTTATTTGTGACCTTCGATTCTAGTAATGTCATATATATGTTCACAATCATGTTGCTGAAATAGAACGGTTAGCGCACGCTAAGTGTGAGGCTAGCGCGCGCTAATGCAGCATGGGTAGCGCACGCTAAATATTTGTTGTAGCGCGCGTTAGTCAGTCTGGACAGAGGCTATGGAACCGCATTTTTAGCCGTCAGGTCTATGTTTTGCTGCAGTCAATCATCTTCGACGGTATTCTATGTGTGTTGAGCGATGCAACTGTTGTGTGGGAATAAGTGTTAGGACTTTTTGTAGCGCTAGGTGATAATTGATTTTGTTTAAATTATGTCTGATGTGTGTGTGTTTGAAAACGCCACCCTGAAAATTTCATAAAGTTTCGACGATTCGATTAATCGGCGGCTCTGTGCGTACTTTAAAAATTATTTAGAATTGGCGAGCCGGCCTCGGATTCTCAAATAAAACCTCAACGGTATTTGAAAGAGTTGTTTTAAAGTATATGTAGACATTTTGTAAAATATTACCGTCGTTGGTTTTTGTGTAGTGTTGAGAGGATTTTCGAAAATGATTTTTGACGTATTGTTGTATTTTCAAATAATCCGAGTACATGATTTCAGAAATCTTTCACATCATAAAATCTTTATTTTCAAAAATATATATATATATTGCTTTGCAAGTGATGTCAAATGAGACGGTTAAAGTCCGTCGTTTACGGGTTTTGATGAAACAAACTGAGGTACCAAAAATACTTTCAAGATTTTATTTTGAATAGCGCACAAATCCAAGGATTCCAAATGAAATCATTTAAAAGGATACCTCGTGGATTTTCTTATTTAGTTGTTATCAATTACCTTATGTGTTATGTCGTGCTGGGTTGGTACTTTAGCATATTATTTTCGCGAAGTTGTGCCATCGTATCGAGTGAGAATCCGCTTAGTATGTCTAGGGACAGAGGATACGGTCGTGACCGCGGTATAGTTAGTCATGGAGATCAGATACGAGACCAAGAGGATATGGCCGGGAAAGTTGCTACTCCAGCACTTCATTCTCGTTGTTTAGGTTTTGGGGACAAAACCTCTTTTAAAGGTGATATGATGTAATATCCGCAATTTTCGATTTTCGGTAAATTTCTTTTTTTGGCAGGAGTCCGTTTTAACGGATAAATGCATGTGATTTAAATCATACGTGAATGTTTCATTCTACACTTGTTAACATCCGAGTTCGTTTGATTGTCGTTTCTTGAGTTCCGTGCTTTTTGGCGACTTTTCCGCATTTGAGATCGATTCTTGCGAATCCCGTTCGAAATTGTTGTTCGTATTTCCCCGTAAGTCCGTTTAACCTTGTTAGACGTTTTGTGAAGTTCGGTTTGGTTATATGTTTTCTTATCGTGATGTTTCAGGCATTTGGCTATTTTGTAATTTCCCAAAGTTTTGGGGTGGTTGCCTTCGTATCGTCTTTCCCGATCTTCAAGTTATCGGAATCATGTGTCATCTAGAGTTGCTCTGCCTGGATTGTTTCATGTTTTAAGTTTCGGGACGAAACTTCTTTTAAGGAGGGTAGAATGTAATACCCGAGATTCTCGGTTCCGGTTATTTTTGAATTTTTGTCGATTGCGCCGTTCATTTTGTTCTGTTGGCGATTTCTTGAGATTTTCCCCTATGTTGGGTACGGCACGATGTACCGTGTTGTGGTGTTAAATCGGGTACGACTTATCGTTGCGTAAGTCGAGCTAATAGTATGTCTTGCTTTGTTATGTGTTCGTTTTCGATTTGGATCGTTGGTGTTGTCCGTTAGTGTTTCGTTGCATGTTGAATAATTATTGTTTTGTCGAGGAGTATCGTTTTTGTGCATTTAGTCGACTTTGTCAGATCACCACCGGCGCTTATAAAGTCTAAAAATTCTGAAACTTTACAATGTCATAGAGCATCGAATTAGCTTTCCAATGGTTCAAACGGCGAGTCAATCGGAGTCCGGACGAAGGAGTTATGGCCGAAATAACAAAGACTACACAGTATGTAATTAGCGCACGCTAAATACATATATTAGCGCGCGCTAACGGATCTGGCAGAGGGTTCTGGACTGCATTTTACAGCCGTTAGCGCACGCTACACATACTTTAGCGTGCGCTAACTCTTGACAGTATATATAAGACTACAGAGGTCAACTTTCGTCATTTCTTCCTCCCCTTTCTTCCTTCCGGCGATCTAGACGATCTTGAGGGCGTATAAGCATGGATTTTGGCCTGATATCATCACCCATCAATATCTTTGAGTTCCTAGTACGGATTTAACATCCCAACATCTTTCGCCATTTTAATTGAGGTATTTTCTTCTTAAAACCCTACTTTCGGGATAATTTGGGGTTTATCGTGATTTCATGATTCCAATCCGAAATTGTTGATTCCTTTGTTGTTATCTAGTCTTGTTTATCTTAACCCCCAGTTTGGAGTTTCGTTTTCATGTTTTTATCGGGTTGATTTATGTTCTTGAGATATTTTGGGGTTTTTCTTTTGATTTCAATTCTGGGCCGATTATGATGAATTGGTCATGTAATTCTTATTGTATTGGTTGTAATCTACGGATTAGTAACTCGATTATCGACTTCATCTCACCCGAAACATGATTTTGGCTTTCTTGGAACGAACCCTTGAACCCTTGTGGTTTCTTAGTGTCGATTGAGATTTCGTTTAGTGTTGTTGATTCATAGCGGTGTTATTCTCGTGGTGATTGTGTTGTTATTGATTTCTCGTGAAGGTGGTCGGTTTTTGGGGCTGTTTCGGGGCTATTTTGGGGCTGTTTCGGGGCTGTTTTGGGGCTGTTTCGGGACTATTTTGGGGCTGTTTCGGCCGAGACGCTTTCGTCGGAGTATTCACAAATTGATTTCGAGGCAAGTATCTTGCCCATACATTACGTGTTTTGTGGATATATTAGTTGGTAATTTTCGATACGTGATTTATGAAGACCTATAATTAACTTTCAAAGGAATTGATATGCTTTTCAATACTTCCTTTAAAGATGACTCGTATGATTTCGTTGTTAAATATGCTTGTCTAAGTATGTGTGGGGTATTGTTTTGTGTGATTATGACGTTGAGGATTTATAGCTTAACCTTTCCTTGAGATATGTATGGAACGTATGCCTATTGATGATCCTGTCTCATTGTGTCGTTCGGCGTGGTTGGATAGGTATTTTCCCTCGTTGCTATGTTATTTGTACTAGCTGCATCGTTGAAATTCTAGCATGAATCGTATCATTACTTGGTCGTGAGTATATGTTGGATGAACTGGCCATTCTAGCAAGGTACCTCGACTATATATACTGTGATTGACCTTCGAGGCTTGTGGTTTGCAACTGTGATTTTGGAACGTGTGTGTGTGTTGTTCCTTCCACCCGGAGTGTCCGACGGGATGTCTGGGGGTCGATACTAAGGGGTACGGCCACGGAAGTGGACTTGGGTGCGTGTGTGGATGAACTTCCACCCGGAGTGTCCGAAGGGATGTTTGGGGGTCGATACTAAGGGGTACGGCCGCGGAAGTGGTTTCCCACCCGGAGTGTCCGACGGGATTTCTGGGGGTCGATACTAAGGGGTACGGCCGCGGGTTACCAGTTGTGGTTTTCATCTTGAGGATGACGTTGATGTTTTCGTTAATTGTGATATTGTCCGGAGTATCACAATACTTTGTGCTCGGGCTCGAGAGACATTATATATCGAGTCTTGGTGCTTGGCTAGAATGGCATAAAATTAATGTGTTATGTGTAATGTGCACTTGTAAGTGAATTGAAGTGGATGATCGGGTCGTGGACCCTGTGTTCTGTGACCGGAATGGTTGGGTCGTGGACCCCGCGTTTTGTTAACGGATTTGCATTTTGGAAAATGAACTTTGGGGCTGTGACCCTAAATGACTTTCGAGAAATTAAGAACTTTTCAATTTCTAATGTTTTCAAAACTCCCGAGATTTGGAATTATTCTCAAAGTGCTTACTTGCTTCGCTTCTACTTTCAAGACTTGAACTATTTTTAACTATATATATCTCGGGAAGTCTTTCGTTGTATTCTCGGAATGTGTTGTGTATGGATCGTATTTGCACTTTATACTTGCACTAGCGAAACAGTGGAGTTTTGCTAACCCCCGAGTAATCGGGGGGTGGATATCTGTATTGTGTCCAGGTACATGCAGGTTTTCGGGGGCAAGACACAGGATCGGTGCGAGGGATGATGAAAGACGAATGATACTAATCACACGAAGGCCAGTTTTGACTTGATTAGTCGAGTCCATTGTATTGTCTTTTCCGCTGTCTTATTGTTCGTCGTTGCAAGTATTTTACCCTTGCATGTGTATGAGTCTGGATGAGTTTATGTATTTTGATTTGTAAGTCAGTGACGGAAGACCAAATCGGTCTATTGATTCGTTATTTTGATTCGTCAGTATGTAATGTAATGTGTTTTGTTGATGTCTAGCCTGGTGGATCCTCACGGAGAGGGTCTGCGGCGTGTAATATTCCCGGTTTGATCTGGGGGTGTTACAGATATAATGTCAACTGGACATGAATTAGTGACTTTATCATATAAGGACCTTTCTGTATATCCTTTGCTATAACATATGCTGTGATTCTTAGGCAACACAGACACGAGATAACTACCAGCACATTAATGAATATTTGTATAACCTAAAAATTTAATTTGTCGTTCCAAATTGTGGGGTGCTATTAAATGTGTCGCTGATGTAAAACATTATAGAGAGTAGTTTACACTAGAAACTAATGCACGATGGTAAGTATACGTTCAAGGGAAACATGCATGATCAATTATTCTGCACCACACCGAGCATATGAAGTACAGTAACCAATGGTGCAGCTTAAAGTAGCAAGATGCTAGACGGTCTTGAAGGCAACACACTAGAATAAACAGCTGCTGAATCTGTTAATGTTCTCACTAGGAAAAATGGGTGCTTTGAGTCATCACTCGAAAAGGAGTGGCGGACAATTTCCGAATCTGTTAATGTAGTACAAAGAAAAAAAAATGCAGCTCCCAATTGAAAGAAAAGGTCCATGAAAATGATAACTCCAGTCAAACAAAATCAGAGGGAGCAATAGTACTATAACATTTCTGCCATATTTACCAAGAGTGAAGCTGCAGCTCAATAAAGCTAAGCATATAATTGGTTCCTAGTCCTTATTTCAATATATTCATGTCCAGTTGATATTGATTACCTGCCTTTTAAATATTCATGTGCGACTAGTATTATACTTGATACACCATATTGTAAAATATAAAACAACAACATGCATGTAAATAATACTTACTCGATATAGGGTACAACTTCAGGTGTATTTTGCAAGACATAGAAATGTGCTTTAATGAAGAGCTCTGGAGAAACGTTAACTGATTTACCCGCTGATAGTGGAGTTCCATCCCTAAGAGAAATATTATCTTCAGCATTCTCTCTTCCAAATCTATTTTGCTTGTCAGGTGGAATACCAACAGTCTTCAAGCTTTTTAGGAATTCGCTGAAGAACTCAATCGTCTCTTCTGCAACATTCTCTTCCGCAATATATCCTTCTGGTTTATTTTTATTTCGCACGTGCCCCTTAATAATCTTCATACACCTTTCGAATGGATACATCCACCGATAGCATACTGGACCACATAATTTTACTTCCCTAGTAAGGTGAACAGTTAAATGCACCATAACATCAAAAAAGGATGGAGGAAAGTATTTCTCGAGCAGGCATAATGTCACACAGAGTTCTTCTTGTAACTTATCGATCTCCTCCACTTTGATTTCTTTGCTACATATTGATTTCAAAAAGAAACAAAACCTAATAATTGCATTTCTAGTGGGTTTCGGCATAATAGATCGTATGGCAATGGGCAAAAACTGTTGCATGAGCATGTGATAGTCATGTGATTTTAGTCCGATAAGCTTCCTATCCTTTACACTCACCAAATTAGAAAAATTAGAACAATACCCTTGTGGAACCCTTAAATTGTATAATGATTCACAAAACTTGTCTTTTTCCTCTGTTGTTAATGTGTAACTTGCTGCCGGAAGTGTGGTTGTGTTCCCTTCTATCTTAGCTTGTAACTCTGGTCTCAACCCAAAATGTGCCAAATCTGATCGAGCCTCTAATCCATCTTTCGTCTTTCCGGTGATGTTTAGCAATGTTCCGACTATACTTTCAGCCACATTCATCTCGATATGCATAAAATCTATACAATGTTGGACACAATTATATCGCCAATACCTAAGATGTCGATACCATACATTATATTTCTTCCAATATGTGGTTTCTTTGTTTCCAACGTCTGAACAGCCCACTTCTTTTGATGTTCTACTCTTTCTTTTCATCTTCCCACCTCTTCCAGTCGAAGTTTGTTGGATGTCTGCTTCCTTATTCTCATCTCCCTTTCCCCATTTATTTATAATATACTTGACCTCGTTATATATTTCTTCCCCATTCATAGGTTCAGGAGCATGTCCGAACTCTTGTTCTCCATTGAAACCCTTCTTTTGACTTCTAAATGGATGGTTATAGGGTAGATATAAATGCATGGCCGCATAACTCTGTTTCTTCGATTTAGGAAGTCTAATACAGTGTGTCTGTTTACCACACACTACACAACCTTTGTATCCGCTGTAAGGACATCCACATAGTGTACCAAGTGCCGGCTAATCATTTATCGTCCATAACACAACTGCATGTAGAGTAAACTTCTCATGTGCAAATGCATCATATGTCTCGACTCCAACTTCGAATAAGAGCTGCAGGTCATCAATCAAAGGTGCTAAGAAAACATCAATATCATTTCCTGGCGTTCCCGATATCAATAATGAAAGCATGATAAACTTTCTTTTCATACACAACCATGGTGGCAGGTTGTAAATGACAGTTAAAAGTGGCCATACACTGTGATGCCTATTTCCACTATTCACATCGACTCCGTCAACCGAAATGCCTAGCCGTAGATTTCTTGGATCGTTAGCAATTTCTGGATCTCTGTCATCTATGGCAGCCCATGCGGGTGAATCTGCTGGGTGACGTAAAACACCGTCATTTATTCTACCGGTCGCATGCCATGTTAAATCTTGTGCTATGGTCTTTGATTGAAACAGTCGTTTCATACGCGGAATAATGGGAAAATACCACAATACTTTTGCAGGAATATTTTCGTAAATTTTCTTTTTTGCCTCATCCATCTTCTATCTTGATTTTCCGCAAGTGGGACATTGTTTCGCGTCTTTATACTCATTTCTGTAAAGAATGCAGTTGTTGATACATGCATGTATCTTTATATACCCTGAACCCATTGCTTTCATTGCTTTATTGGCCTCATATGTACTACTTAACATTTCATTACCTTTAGGCAGCATCTTCTTTAACAAAACTAGTGTTTCAGTAAAACACTTATCTGAAACTCCAAACTTACTCTTCAAATTGAGGAGTTGTACAATTGCAGACAACTTTGTGAAGGTAGGACACCCTTCATAAAGTGGCTTCTCAGCATCCTCAATTAGTTTTTGAAATTTGTCAAGGTCCTCAGTGAAAATTTCTTCTGTAGCTTCAACCATCTCTACTGCTTTCAAAGAAGATCTCATTGGAATTCCTATTGTGAAATTCATAGATGCAACAAAGTCTGTTGTGTGCATTGCATAGTTGTCTTCAAAAAGCACACGTTTCGGTGGGTCCTCTTTTTCTCCATGCTTAATCCAATTGGTATAGTTTTGATCTATTCCATATCTGAATAAGTGATGATCTACCTCCTCCACATGAAGAGAAATGTGGTTTAGACATCTGGTACACGGACATGGAATTTTTATTTTTTCTCTAGTTTTTAGAGGGTCCATATTCCTTAAGATTTTCAAATTAAGGACCGCATAATCTATAAATGCTGCAAATCCATCGACATAAGGCTTTTTGTGTCTATCAGTTACCATCCAAGACTTGTCCATCTGTTTGTCACAATAGTGAAAATTCGGACATGTATCTATAAGTACTTTTAGAGATAAAAATAACTTGTCACATTGTTCAATACAAGTGGGACACATATACATATGTATAACTAATGTTTACAGATAAAACTATGCTATTGTTTGGTTATCAGAATGCTTTATATAATAGTTTATTGAAGCTTCAAATGTGTTATTTCCATAGTGTTTATCAATTACTATTCAGATTATTTATGAACAGAATAAATGTGTCTCCTACCTTCTCGTGAAGACACATTGCTTATGTATGTACAAAATATGATCCCAAAACAATAAAACCTAAACTGATCAGCATTTGAAATGGCAATGCCACACCATAGTCTGCAAAACCAAGCCACATATTACACAGTCAAAAAGAACGGCACAAGAATGTCTATCCACTCTTATGTCATGTATGTATATATAACATATACATGTATATGATTATCTATACTTAAGCATTCAAGCCTAAAGCTTCACAATGGAGTAATTTCAACCAAAAAAAATGAACTTCAATCTGAACAGCATGGCCAAGAAAATCTTTAACAAAAATAAGCATATTGCACTGATAATTGGTTGGTAGCAAACTGATAAACTAAACACGAATACAAATTTGCAGAAGTTGAAGATAATTTTTTCACTCGCTCAGCTCAAAAATACTATACAGATAAAACACAAACACAATATAAACGATTAAATCATAGACACAAGGAAAGCTATAAGAGAATATTACCCCATCACATAATGATTTTAACAAAATATAATCAAAAACCAAGTATTAAGCATTGTAATGTATTCCAACTAAAAAGTTAATTTATTCAACACAAAATATGTGAAGTAGAAATAGTCAGTAACTTAATCTATCATATTAATAGCAATATAATAGGATGCAACCAGTACTACAACATTACCGAAGGCAGTCCGTGACATCAAACATAATGGATTTTTTAAACCATATTCAACAAATAAAAATTGAAACATTAAGTTACATACCTGACACAGTCTCTAATCCAATTGTTAGAGTTAGGCTATACTGCGAGAGCCGGGAAAAGGCGAGGTTAGACGGCGGTAGGCAGCGACCGAGTCAAAGAATGGTTGCGCGAGCGCCGGAGAAGAAATTTTGATTCTTACAGCCGATTATTTTTCTATGCTGGTGGTGGTGGATGGTTGTTCGAAAAAGGGGGAAGATAAAAAAAGTTGTCTGGTGAGAAAAATAGAGAAACGAGAAATAGTTCTAAAAAAACGAAAAAAAAAAAATTACTGCAACGCGCTGGTGGGAATCGAACCAGGGACCTAGGGGAAATATGATAGTGCCCCTGCCACCTTGTCCGGTAGTGGCATCCGCGATAAATTAGGCACAAGAAATTGTTTTATATATACCAATAGAGAAAAATGAAAAAAAAAAATATTGCAACGCACTAGTGAGAATCGAACCAGGCACCTAGGGGAAATGTGATAGTGCCCCTGCCACCTTGTCCGGTAGTGGCATCCGCGACAAATCATGCACAAGAAATTATTTTATATGTACCAATAGAGAAAAACTAAAAAAAAATATTGCAACGCGCCTGGTGAGAATCGAACCAGGGACCTAGAGAAAATGTGATAGTGCCCCTGCCACCTTGTCCGGTAGTGGCATCCGCATTAAATCATGCACACGAAATTCTTTTATATGTACCAATAGAGAAAAACCAAAAAAAAAATATTGCAACGCGCCTGGTGAGAATCGAACCAGGCACCTAAGGGAAATGTGATAGAGCCCCTGCCACCTTGTCCGGTAGTGGCATCCGCGGTAAATCATGCACAAGAAATTCTTTTATATGTAACAATAGTTGATTTTCACGCTAGCTTTACTTCGTATTGGAAACAAGACTGTATATAACTTCAGTGTAAACTTACATAATAACAAATAAACTACTAATATAATTTGAAGGTCTCGGGTTCGAGTACTCCGCGACGCAACCTTTAAATTTATGTGATAATTTAATATAATAATAATAATTTGCTTTTAAAAAAAATTAAAGAAAAAGGAAACTACTAATAATTTGTCATATGTATAGCATAATCTTATATAAATGTTATTCGACAACAAAAAATAATGATTATATCGCTTAATCGGGTCAACCTAGTCGATTTTCACGCTAGCTTTACTTCAGATTGGAAACAAGATGTATATAACTTCAGTGTAAACTTACATAATAACAAATAAACTACTAATATAATTTGAAGGTCTCGGGTTCGAGTACTCCGCGACACAACCTTTAAATTTATGTGATAATTTAATATAATAATAATTTGCTTTTAAAAAAAATTAAAGAAAAAAGGAAACTACTAATAATTTGTCATATGTATAGCATAATCTTATATAAATGTTATTCGACAACAAAAAATAATGATTATATCAGTTGATCGGGTCAACCTAGTCGATTTTCACGCTAGCTTTACTTCGTATTGGAAACAAGACTGTATATAACTTTAGTGTAAACTTACATAATAACAAATAAACTACTAATATAATTTGAAGGTCTCGGGTTCGAGTACTCCGCGACGCAACCTTTAAATTTATGTGATAATTTAATATAATAATAATTTGCTTTTAAAAAAAATTAAAGAAAAAGGAAACTACTGATTAGAAGTTGGTTTTCGACACAAATGAGATTAGTTGTTTAGGATGGGAGATTGTTTTCAAGGTGTTTGTCGAAATGCCTAAATGCGTTTGGATTTATTGTATCGACATCTTGAGTTGGTTATGATCATTTTTGGTTCGTATATTAAGCGAGTTGTTGATAATTATGTTATTCAAGGTTGTTCGAGGGACCGGTAGTTTCCCTTAGGACGTTGTTCGAGAAAGGACGTATTATCACCGGTGTTAAGGTAAGTTGATTCTTACTCGGTTAGATGGATATTCATTCCTTATGTTGTTGTTCATTCATACATGTAATTCACTCATAATATATCATTCATGTCGAGACCTGTATTTCATCAACTAATCATGTAACTCACAAGGAACGATGGTTCCAAATCATTTCATTGAGCTATCACTCGTTGTATCATTACGTCATCTTGGTGAGTCGTTTCTCCATCCTTGTCGGATTCATTTCATTATCTCTCATTTTGGTCGCTTTTGTTCTTGTGACCTTCCGGGCTTGTATTGCGTTGCCGGGTGGCGTATGTGTGGAATTTTTAGTCGGGCACACTATAGTCATGTGTATATGCGGGACTTCGGACACATTGGACTGTGCACACGGTAATGTGTATATGCGGGACTCCAGACACATTGGACCGTGAGACTAATTAGGCCAAGAGCGGGTGTATATGTGGGTCTCTGGATACTCGGCTACTTGTGCACTCACACATTCCATTCGGGCGTACTATGATGCTCATCATTCAACTCAATTCATTAATTCATTCATGTGATTGTTGTATATTGTTCAACTCTTGAGAATTGTTGTTCTGTTTAACTGACCCCGTTGGGGATTATTGTTTTTAGGTCATGGCAAGGCGAAAGCACAGGGAGAGAACGTTGACAGCGAGGAGTACCAGTGATACTAGTAGGCCCCCCCGGTCTCTCCATTTATTCATGTTGTCTTTCTATGTATTTTCCGCTGCAGTTCCGTTTGAACTATATTTTATTCAATGATGTATATTTTATCTTCACATGAAATATACATATATTCTGTTTTCCTGGGTGTGTTGTAATTGAAACTCCTCATCGGAGTATTTGTTGTTGTAATGTGGTTCGGTACTACATCTACCCTGTGTAGTTCATTCATTTTCACTTGCCTGGTGGATCCCAGTCGAGGGTCCACGGCGCTGTAATATCCGCCTAGTTTGGGGTGTTATATGGTTGTTTGCACTGAGTCATATTTATCATTCATACATTTGATGACAATTTTTAAATTTATACATTTACTGATATTTTATATATTTAAATTTAATTATATATATAATGATTATATATTTGTCAATAAATAAGTTAATTATATTAAAAATTATAGAAAATATATTTATCGTTATAATTAAATTTTAAAAATTTATGAAAAAATCATCAAAATTTGAATTAATTGTAATTCTTTAATAAAAATAAAAAATTCATACTATAATGATGAAAAATATCACCATTTCGACTCGTTCCAACTGCAAGCAACAATGGACATCGTTTTATGACTTATTTTGTAAAAATTTTTAATTAAGCACAACTAATTAAACAAATATTTAACTTGAAATATTTTCTGAATTTCTAAATAAAACAAATATTTATGGAACTTTTACAAATTAAATGATATGTTCTTCTAAGGCTCGTAGAGTCACCACTTGAGTCTGTGTCGGTGTCGGAGTTGATAACTGACAGCATATGTTTGGACTCGTCATCGTCATCTTCATTAGAGTCTGCACATAATTCATCTGTACCTACATCTATGAACCCACGTTCTTTACCATGCAGTCGAACCACTCGACCTTCTACAACATTATTCAGTAGTATTGTGGAGGATGGTGGAATATTAGTTGTATCCGGCTCTTGATATGTCTCATTGTCATCCTTATCCACTGCTTGTCAAAGTGTAGCTGCACTATATATATTTCTCGTAGTCATATGATCTACGATCTTCCATGCTCCTTTTTTTACCAAGTCATCCAGGTAGTAAACTGGTTTAGCCGATGTTGCAAAAATGAAAGGATCACCTTCATACCAACTTGTAGAAGTATCAACAGATAAAAGTCCATAATTATCCGCCCTTCTGATTTCAGGATAAGTATCAAACCACCTACACTTGAACAAGTACACTGTCAAGCCTTCTCCATAAATTAGTTCCACTACTTTGAGAAGAACACCGTAATATCCACCGTTAATCATAACCCCAGAATTTTGACATCTCCTTCTTTGATCTCTATCGATGGATGTTGGGATAAACAGTTCTGTTTTGATAATTGCCAACATACAACAAAGAAGTCGAAAGAGTTGAAAATATCGCTAAGTATGGAAGTTGTCTGGAAACTCCATACAGCCCTTGAAGATCTTCTACAATCCATTCTACAGTGCCTACACCTTACAGCAAAGAGTCAATGCGTTGGATACAGCATACAGGCTGAGTGTTTTACTTAGGAAAAGTAAAACACATCCAACAGGACTGATTAAAACAAGCTTTAAACCATTGTGAAATACACTTTGTTTATTCATAAAGTATTCATGATTAAAGAAGTATTTATTGCTGATAGGACGATATTTAATGCAGCCGAAGTGAGACAAGTCTGAACGCGCTGAAGAGCATTTAATGCAAAGTCAAAAGATTATCTGAAGCATTAAATGCGATTTGCTTTAATTTAAATATTCAGGAAAGCCGCCAATCATAGACGTCAACATCTCACCAACCAGCAACGGCTACATTTATAATAGATATATTTCCAAAGGTTATAAATAGACGCAAGCAAGAGGAGTTCAAACACTTGATACATTCATACTCGCGCATACTCTGACAAGATTCTGACAATTTAGCTATATCAAGAACAAGTATATTTCGCAACCATACAACAAGTATCTACAGTGAAGAAATATACTATGTCCTCAAAGAGAACAGCATAGCCTACAGCGAATGTGGATCAAATATCAAGCTATTGTTCAGAGTGTGCGACCCTTTACTGTTAAGATTATCATTAGCTCACCTATCGTAGACTTAGAGATCAACCCCGCAGCTGTAAGAATAGAAGTAGTTGAAGCTGATGTTGTACAAGCTGAAGCCGAAACTACAGCACCACAAGATACAATACGGGATGCAGGACTA
This sequence comes from Orobanche coerulescens, assembly GCA_033398695.1. NCBI lineage: Eukaryota > Viridiplantae > Streptophyta > Magnoliopsida > Lamiales > Orobanchaceae > Orobanche > Orobanche coerulescens. Next base: position 75,990,043 of record CM065810.1, on the reverse strand, counting down.
GAACCCGACAGGAGATGGCTAAGGTATCACCTCAGGAGTTAATAATAGGAGACATTTATAATACCCGAGATTTTTATAACGGTTGCCTTGAACTATTTGTCGTTTGGTGTCGGTTATTTCATTTCATTATGATTATGTGGAATTCATTTTTTGTCATGAACGGTATGATATATTCTGTTGTAGTGTTCGTCGAGTGAGACTTGTTGTTGCGTGTGTCTCTATGATTAAATGTGTGCTTGGTATGGTATGTTATGTTTCGTAATTTGCTAGTTATTGTTTTGAATCATAGCTGTGTTAGTGTGACCGAGATGTTGTCGAACGTCTAACCGGACTGTCGAAATGGCCGAGTTATGGCCGTAAGGCACGGTCGGTTACAGCAGTAAGTCATAGTCGGTTACGGCCGCAATGCATGGCCTAGTTACGGCCGTAATGCCTTACCGGTTACGGCCGTTATGTACCACACATTTTTGGGCAGTAGGCATGTGGACCAGGTTACGGCCGTAAGGAGTGGGCGGGTACGACCGTAATACCGTGTTACTGCCGCAATGCTTTGACTGGTAACGGCCGTAATATGCCCGAGCATTTTGGGCAGTGGCCTGGGAGGTGCCGGTTACATTCGTAAGGAGTTTCCGATTACGGCCGTAAGGGCCGAGTTACGGTCGTAAGGTACTGCATGTTACGGCCGTAACGTACTCGACTATATATATTTGTGCCATTTTCTTCCCTTCCTCTCTTCCTCTCGCGACTGACGGACGGGTGAGACGGGAACCTTGATTCCTGGTCGATTCTACTCAATTCCAAGGTGTTTTGGCAGGCCTTTGTCGATTATATTAACATCTAATCCTTGTTCTTCGTCGGATCGAGGTAATTTCTTGAAATCTCCTAGGGTTGACTTTCAGGATTTCCTTCTTGACTTTCACCGTTCGTCCAATTTTGATGAATATGTTGATGTTATTGAGTATTATTAATCGTCTTCTATGGGTTGTATATCCATATTTCGAGTTTGTTTAACTCGATTGGCGATTCTAGTGTTCTTGGAAGTTATTGAACATTTAATGTTCGATTAAATGTCCCAATGAGTTTCCCTTCGATAGTTTAGTGGGATTTCCATTGCTTTTGGTCTTGATTCTCGTTGTAATTACATTTTCGTTGTTTTCACCCGGAGGATTTGTAGGTGTTCGAGGTTTCCCGATTGAGCCGTGTTCGTCGGAGTGTTCGGTAGCGGTTAATGAGGCATGTATCTTGCTATACGATTTGTGTTTTGTGAATAGAGACTCCGTGTTGGGTTTATGATGATTTGGTTTACCTTCGTGGATATGCTTCGTGTGAATTGATTATTGTGAACGTTTAATGGTAGTGATGATATCCTTACTTGTTTAACGTTGTGGAATTGTGTTGATTGTGTTAATCATATTGTTTGTGTTGTACGTGATTGTTCATGATTGAGTTATCGTGATGATTATGATAATTGTGCCGTATTGATTACATGCTTGAATATGTATTGCGGTGTATTGTTGAATGGTTTGACACATTGGTAGTAATGTGTGTTGTTCGTGGTAACGTGTTGAGTTGATCAATATGTGTTGTGAAGTCAACGTGTGTGTTCCGGGTAGGGTCTGTCGAAGCCTCTGGAGTTCGGTGCATGATGGGTACGAACAATATGTGTGTTCCGGGTAGGGTCCGTCGAGGCCTCTAGAGTTCGGTACATGATGTGTACGGACAACGTGTGTGTTCCGGGTAGGGTCCGTTGAGGACTCTGGAGTTCGGTACATGATGTGTACGAATAACGTGTGTGTTCCGGGTATGGTCCGTCGAGGCCTCTGGAGTTCGGTACATGACGTGTACGAACAACGTGTGTTTTCCGGGTAGGGTCTGTCGAGGCCTATGGAGTTCGGTACATGATGTGTACGAACAATGATCATGTAACCAGGATTGATTGGATAACGTTTTGAAGTTGGGTCTCGGACCCATGATGATATCTTAGCTAACGTGTTTTGAAACGAGAACCGGGCTGAGGCCCTAACAATTTCAAAAAAGGTTTTGTAAATTGGGATTCTAGGTCCAAAAGAATTTCTACTTTTAAAATCCCCGAGACGATGAGTTTCTTTTCAAATACTTTTTTGCTTGAGTTCAGAATTGTAAAGCCTCTCGGGAATATTTTGATAGTTGATTGTTGTATCTGATTCATTGTTGCTATTTGCTTGTTACATTTCATATAGTATTACACTTGCACTAGCAAAATAGTGGAATTTTGCTAACCCCCGAGTAATCGGGGGGTGGATGTCTGTTTTGCGTCGAGGTACATGCAGGCTCGTGGGAGCAGTCACAGGATCGGCACAGGAAGTGACGAGCTATGATACTAATCAAGAGTTGGGAGTTTAGCCGAGTCATCTTGTATCATCAGTGTTGTAATCCTCCTTCTGCTATTTTGTATCTTTACCCCTGCATGGGTATTTATTGAAAAGAATTGTATTTTTCTATTTGTGTTAGTCGTGCGACCTCATCGTCCAGTGTAGTTGTTTATAATTGACCTTAACGGTCCGTATTATTGTATTGTTTGCCCCGACCGGGCAAACACTGGGTCGTTTTGATGGTTAGCCTCGTAGATCCTCATGGGAGGGACCTACAGCGTGTAATATTCCCATATGGTTTTGGGGGTGTTACATTTATGGTATCAGATCTTAGGTTATGGAAACTTAGGCTGTCGGGTCAAGTTGAGTCGTGGTTTGTCGAGTAGTATGATGTCATGTCATTCGAGTTGTTGAGTGACAAGTTGAGTTGTGTGTGGTCACAATGTGTCGTATGTGTTGTCGGATGAGATTAGTATCGTAGGCGACCGTCATCTCCGTGCGGCCTGTGGACGTAAGTCTCCTCTTTAATGCAAGGTATCAGTGTTTCATGATTTCATTTATGTGCGATATTTGTGGTGCATAATTTTGTTTGCACGGTGTTATGTAATGGAGTTTGTATTTGATCTTTGTGATACACTCTATGTGCATAGAACTAGAAGTATTGATGGTTTGAATTTGAACCACCGCATGGGGTGGTATGATGTGAAAGCTGTGAACCTTGATGTGATTCATAAAAGGTATCGACAGTTGAGTTTGTGAGAAACTCAGATGGATGGTTTTGTTATATGTTTAAACTTGATGCCCACGAGATGTATTTGATTGAATTGGTGATCCTATTTGCCATTTGGGCATGTGGTTTTAAGTTCGATTATTTTTGGATTGTTGTAATTATGCCCGCTGCGGGTAGGTTTGAAAACATTTTTTCTGAAAGACTTTATGGGTTTGAGTATTTTTGTGGAAATCGATTTTTGAAAATATTTTGATGGTGCAGTTAAACAACAATTTCGTATGAATCTTGAAATCGGTTGAATTTTGACAAGTTAGTCATGTATTTTCAAATGACACCATCAGACGGTATTTGGAAAATGTGTTTTAAAGTACTTCAGACATTGCAAAATATTACCGTCATTTTTGGTTATGATCGAAAGGATTTTGGAAAATTTTTATTTTGCAAAACGACTTTGATTTTTGGAATTTAAAATATTATGTGTTTGTGTGGGACCAAGTCGTTGGAACTAGCTTGTTATGTTGTTATTCCCGTTGGAGAATTTTTACAGTGTTTCTATATGTCGGGATACATTGTTAGGAGTCGATCCTTAACCTTCGGAGCCGTTTCGGGGATGCTGAGACAATTCTGCTATCTTGCAGCTAGTGATTACGGCCGTAATATGTTCTCCATCATGGCCGTAATTGGTAGATGTTACGGCCGTAGGAAGTTAGTGTTACGGTCGTAAGCTCCTAGTTGTTACGGCAGTAAACTGCATGTTGTTTCGACCGTAAGCTTTTGACTGACTCGGTGATAATCTTGTTGTTACAGTTGTATCTGTGCCCTTTTATTGATCATTTGAGAGATGTTGATATATTCGTATGGTCCGCCAGTGATGACTGTGAACTTTAAGTATTTTATTGGTAATGTTGCACTTGATTGGTTACCCGGTATGTCGTTTATGGTGGTGATGTTGTATATTGATAAGGTCATTTTGATGACATCAGTTATCGAGTAGGTTTGATATTTCAAAAATGTTGGTTTGCAATGACTTCAAAACAATACAATTATGATAATGGGTTCATGGTTCTGATTAAACGATCGAGGTATTAAAAGTATTTTTCAGAAATTTCATTTCAGGAAAATCTTTCAAACTCACGAATTTTAAAATATTATCATTTGAACTAATACCTCGGAAAATTTTATTTTTTTGAATATTACCCATGTTTGACCACAATGGTATGTACAATGTTTTAACAGTGATTGTTGAGATGAAGGTCGTACATCTCCGTTGATGTGACCGTGTGAATTACTTATGAATTTAGGTTTTATTATTGCAGCGATGGTTCGTGTATTCATGTTATGACTCGGAGTGAATATTTTATTGTGCTGCTGTTTATTATCCTATGTTGATTATGTGATGTTTGTTTTGTTATGTTATTCTGAATGGTTGTCCATTCAATATGCCGAGAGATCGAGGCCGAGGACATGGTCGTGGTAGTGGTCGTAATCAGGAGCATGAGAGGGCGAATCGCTCGTTGTTGAGTGCCAATCAGCTCAGTACAAATGGTCGAGATGACCAGTCGTGTGATCAGGGGAAATCAGCCAGAGGTAATGTTGATGTTGGTGCCACCACCGTCCTTCGTCAGGTGGTTGACCAGTTGGTGCAGATGAATCAGACCGTGCATCGGATGAGATCCCAGATGGGGTAACGGAGCTAGTAAGTGGTTACGAGATGTGATGAGAATGCACCCGCCCCGCTTCGTAGGTTCTTCGGACACGTTAGGTTGGGAGAAATAGCACTTCCGGTTGGACATAACATTTGATGCTGTAGCTTGAGAAGAGTACCTATTGCTCAATACCTGCTCGACAAGGAAGCTGCAGACTGGTGGGAGGCCGTAGCGCCTAGTGATTGTACAGCTATTTGGGCTAAATTCAAGACTGCCATGGAGGCCGAGTATTGTCCGCCGCCTGTTAAAGAGCATAGGATTATCGAGTTTTTATTGGCTACGCCTTAAGATGTGTCGATATCTCAGGCAATAGTCGATTATAATCGGCAACTGTGTTATGTTCGGGATCAAGTGAGAAGTGAGGCAGAGAACGTTCGTTATTTCGATATGCGTATGAAACCTCATGTTCGAAAGTGTATGGCTCCTTTTATGTGTACCACATTGAAGGATTATCAGGATCGAGCCTTAGCATTTGAAATGAGTATAATGTCTACAGAGTCTATATCTGCGGCAAAGAAATAGAAGATTTATGATGACGCATCGAGAAGTAAGGGAATTGGGATTCCTAAACCTCAACCCTTGTATCAGTGAGTATGGGACCTTCTCGGTCCACTAAAGAATCTAAAATAGCCAAGCTCGTGTCTTTGAGTTCTGGTAGTGCTCCAAGGTGTTTCAACTGTAATGTTCTGGGCCATGAACGTGCGCATTATAAGAAACCACTGGTGACTTGTTATAATTGTGGACGCGAGGGGCATCGAGTTCAGTACTGCGAGATTGTTGCTAAGATGGTAGGGAAACGGAGTTCCATTCCTACTTCTGGAGGGCCCAGTGATAGTATTTTGTGCTCGTATTACGGATTGTTTATCGTGTGGAGATATATTATGTGATGTTTTTATGTTTGGATCATGATGACTGATATTTTGTTTTGAATAAGTTCCGTGTGGGTTGTTGAACCTATGGAGACACGTGACAGTAGACCACGGGGTCATGAATTTGGTATTTTTATATGTGTCATTGTGTTTTGTTTTGTAGCACTGTGATGACCTTGTTTTAAGTTTCGGGACGAAACTTATTTTTAGAGGGGTAGAATGTAATACCCGAGATTTTTATTCCGGTTGCCTTGAACTATTTGTCGTTTGGTGTCGGTTATTTTGTTTCCTTATGATTATGTGGAATTTGTTTTTCTGTCATGAACGGTATGATATATCCTGTTATAGTGCTCGTCGAGTGAGACTTGTTGTTGCGTGCATCTCTATGATTAAATGTGTGCTTGTGGTGTGGTATGTTATGTTTCATAATTTGCTCGTTATTGTTTTGAATCATAGCCGGTGCGTTAGCGTGACAGAGACGTTGTCGAAAGTCTAACCGGACTGTCGAAATGGTCGAGTTACGGCCGTAAGGCACGGTCAGTTACGGCCGTAAGGCATAGTCGGTTACAGATGCAATGAATGGCCAAGTTACGAACACAAGGCATGGCCTAGTTACGGCCGTAATGCCTTGCCGTTATGTACTGCACATTTTTGGGTAGTAGGCATGTGGACCAGGTTACGGCCGTAAGGAATGGCCGGATACGGCCGTAATGCCGTGTTATGGCCGCAATGCTTTGCCTGGTAACGACCATGTTGTGAGGAAATCCCTCACACTATGCCGCAAGTGCACGGTGTCAACAAGTAATAAAGTGATAAGATATTGTTCTCTCGAGGACTGATTTCAGTAAGTACCAAAATATAGTCAACTCGTAATTTTATTTGAAGAACAATTATATAGAATTTATTTCTAAACTAATTGCAGAAAAATAAATAGAAAATAATAATAGTAATAATAATAATAAGGGCGTAGGATTATGATTTTCACCTCAAACAATCAGGAATGATTTTTATTTAATTCAATTTACTTTTATTCAATTGATTGGTAAGACAGGAATTCCTAAATTATTCTAAAGTCTTTCCCAAGGTCGATAGAAATTACTAAGAATTATTAACTCGATATATCCCTATTCGAAATAGATAATTAATAGCTAAAACAGTTCATGAATTCCCACAATAAACAGGCTTCACAATTCCCATGAGTATATCCCTATCTCACGAAAAGCATGATTTTTCTCACAAGAACTATGCCTAAATTTCATCTCCCGAATCCATAAAGAAATTCAAATCAATTCAACTGTTGGCCAGACAATTAAAAGCATTGAGAACAGTGAGAAGAATCTAATTCAATACGAATAACGAGTGAATTGAAATGAAATATAAATAAATAAAACCGTCATGTAATCGGCTACAATTCACAATCCTACTCAAACAGATCTAGAAAATAAGATGCGGAAAAATTAAGAAAAACCATAAGGGATCCGTGGTCTTGTCATCGCCCACAAATCTCTTCGTTTTCGCTCTCCCCGGATTCTTGTGTTCTTCGATCCCGTCCAACGATGTCTCACTCATCTCTTTTTCTGACCTTCAATGTTTATTTATAGCTATCCTTAGCCTCCAAAACGCATCCGGGAATTAGGTTGAAAACGGGCTTCAGAACAGTCCAAAAAATGAGGGCTGAATCATCATTACCGCCCCGTGGGCCGCGGCTCAGTAAGTGCTTGCCGCGGTCCCTAATGCTCAGTAGCCTGGGCACAGGTTTTCATCATGGGCCGCGGATCAGTAAGTGAGTGCCGCGGCCCCCGGTACAGTGCGCTCGGCGTCTTGGTGTGCCGTGCGTGTGCCGCGGCCTGCTTTCCTTGTGTCGCGGCCCCAGGCCAAAAATTGCCGTTTTGGCCCGTTTTTCGCCGTTTGAGCTTCCGGACTCCAATTTTCTACAAAACATATAAAGATAGTGCATTGAAAGCTCATTTATGCAGATTTAGACTCAAAATGGATATAAACTAATGATAAATAAGCGCATAAAAATACGCCTAACAAATACCCCCAAACTTGAGCCTTTGCTTGTCCTCAAGCAAAAATCAATTTTCAAATAAAAAGTATCGTGAATGATCGTGCAAATCCATAGTGCTCAACTTAATCAATACTACCCTGAAAATCTCAAAGAATAATACGAGTATCGTATTAGTGAGTCACATTCACGGACACTGATTCCAAAAAGTAATCATTTTCAGTCCTAACCAATCGTTCATGAAGAAAATCAAGCTCAAAGATTAACAAGTGTGAATTTAACCGACCGTAAATATGAAGGGTTAGATTAAACAAGCCAATTCGCCCAGTCCCATAGTCTAGTGGCAAAAATTTAAGAGTTTCATCGTCAAAAATAAACCTCGGACAGCATTCCCTTATGTATGATCATAATAAAGATTCGAGTTAACCACTAGGTTTCAGATCTCGGGATGTTTCATCGGGATAACCCTAGGGTGGATTTCCATTCTCATGTATTAGAGAACCGTTTGACGTAAAAGACACTCATGGGGCACATGGATGCTTCTAGTTACTAAGTTCCCCTCTACAGCGGAGAAAAAACTCGAATGGCTATTCGTGCACGTCCGATTCAAGGTTGCTGTTTTACGCGAGAGTAAAACGAGTCATGTGAATACCCCCGGTTACTAGGCTTCCGATCACCGGCACATGCGATATCTCTAAACCATTAGTCTATTCAGGGTTGTCGTTTTATGCGAGAGTAAACAACGGGTCACGCGAATACCCCAGTTACTAGACTTCCCATCATAGAACAATTTTTGACTTTGGGAAAGACAATCCGACTCTAAACTCAATTTAAGTGCCAACATGACTCATGTTACTGACCGACTAGCTACGCGAAAAGTGTAACCAAACGTATAGATGGCGGTTTGAATACACGTATTTCTCCTTTCTTATACGCTAATATTTCTACAACAACGAAAAATTTTGGACCTAAATGAATACTCAGAGGAAACAGATATCGCTGTCTGCAACTCGACCAAAAGTCAACCGTTTCTTCAAAAAGAAATCAGTATTGTAACATCAGTTTTACACACGGAAGCACGAAAAATTCACGAAAAATTTATGTTTTTTTGGCAAAAACCATCAACAGCATGCAAGAAAAATAAAGCAATGATGAAATCGCAATTTATAACCAAGAAAAATTAAGAAAATATCGCATGCTTCAATTTATTCCACTACACATAAAATCATCAACAATAAAACTCATGTGAAAAAAAAAGAGATAAGAAAAAGTGAATCTTATTCCAAATGTCTTCTTGAACGCCAGCACATGTTTGAGTGGAATCGTCTGTCAATCCATACTTCAAATAATGCCCAACATCACCAGGGTCCCCCAAACTTAGTCTCTAGTCATGAAATAACTATAGACATTAAGTCAAGAAAGACTAGAATATGAAGGATAATAACTCATTGGGGTAAAAAAAATATTAGAGAAATAAGGGCCAACAAGAATACACGAATCCAAACGAAATAACAAAACAAAGAAAAAAAAATTTTATTAACGAAAAATCAAATAAAAACAACTAACTAGAAAGCAAGTAAAAATGATGGGTTGCTTCCCATCAAGCGCTCTATTTTACGTCTTGAGCACGACGTGGCAAATAAAAAAAAATTAACATGACTTCTTTCTAGGGAGATTTCCAAATACCCCCTTCTTGCAATCTATAAGCCTCTTATTCCACAAGGGAGGTTTTGGTTCATGCCTGGTTGCCAAAAATAATGAGTAAGAATAATTATGCAGACAACCAAAAAATAATGAAAGAATATAATAACTATAAGGTATGAAAAAATAAGCAGAGTTCGAATGGGTAAATAATAAAGACATATCATGAACAACCTCATTAGAACTCACAGAATCAGCCTCAACAAAATCAAAAGTAATGGGGCCAATCTTTCCCAATATGGATTTAGGAAAAATTATGCGTGGCACCGTTAATAAAATTTTAGGCACAAAAGTGTTCACCTTATTGTTCGAAGTTTGATGACAAATTAATGAAATTTCTTTGGAAACATCATCAATGGTAACTTCTTCTACAAGCTCATCACACTTTATGTAATTATCAGGTGCTGGGGGATCGACCCTAAAACTCAGCATGTCTTTCTTCTCAACCTCCCCCTCAACTTCACTACTAAATCGATGAGCTGGAAAATAACCATAGTGAATCTCAAGACCATGACTTGCACATTCTCGCTCAAGAGGAGTACTATCAGGATTTTTGAGAGCGTCTACACAATGTTCAAGCATGGTCTTTTGTTTCGGGGGGAGATCAATTTATTAGGCAAATTATTAAGATAATCGAAATTTATGAAATGCCAAGGGTCACGATAATCAAAGAAAAACATAATGAAAAAAAAAACTAAAGAAAAAACTTCAAATTAAAATTAGAGTCGCTTGGTAATGATATTAGCGAAAAATCAGTCACCGGCAACGGCGCCAAAAACTTGTTGTGAGGAAATCCCTCACACTATGCCGCAAGTGCACGGTGTCAACAAGTAATAAAGTGATAAGTAAGATATTATTCCCTCGAGAACTGATTTCACTAAGTACCAAAATATAGTCAACTCGTAATTTTATTTGAAGAACAATTATATAGAATTTATTTCTAAACTAATTGCAGAAAAATAAATAGAAAATAATAATAGTAATAATAATAATAATAAGGGCGTAGAATTATGATTTTTACCTCAAACAATCAGGAATGATTTTTATTTAATTCAATTCACTTTTATTCAATTGATTGTAAGCCAGGAATTCCTAAATTATTCTAAAGTCTTTCCCAAGTTTGATAGAAAATACTAAGAATTATTAACTCGATATATCCCTATTCGAATTAGATAATTAATAGTTAAAACAGTTCATGAATTCCCACAATAAACAGGCTTCACAAGTCCCATGAGTATATCCCTATCTCATGAAAATCATGATTTTTCTCACAAGAACTATGCCTAAATTTCATCTCCCGAATCCATAAAGACATTCAAATCAATTCAACTGTTGGCCAGCCAATTAAAAGCATTGAGGACAGTGAGAAGAATCCAATTCAATACGAATAACGAGTGAATTGAAATGAAAAATAAATAAATCAAACCGTCATGTAATCAGATACAATCACAATCCTACTCAAACAGATCTAGAAAATAAGATGCGGAAAAATTAAGAAAAACCGTAAGGGATCTGTGGTCTTGTCATCGCCCACAAATCTCTTCGTTTTCGCTCTCCCCGGATTCTTGTGTTCTTCGATCCCGTCCAACGATGTCTCCCTCTCCTCTTTTTCTGACCTTCAATGTTTATTTATAGCTATCCTTAGCCTCCAAAACGCGTCCGGGAATTAGGTTGAAAACGGGATTCAGAACAGTCCAAAAAATGAGGGCTGAATCATCATTACCGCCCCGTGGGCCGCGAATCAGTACGTGCATGCCGCGGCCCCTAATGCTCAGCGCCTTTAGCCTGGGCGCAGGTTTTCGTCATGGGCCGCAGCTCAGTAAGTGCGTGCCGCGGCCCCCGGTACAGTGCGCTCGGCGTCTTGGTGTGCCGTGCGTGTGCCGCGGCCTGCTTTCCTTGTGCCGCAGCCCCAGGCCAAAAATTGCCGTTTTGGCCCGTTTTTCGCCGTTTGAGCTTCCGGACTCCAATTTTCTACAAAACATATAAAGATAGTGCATTAAAAGCTCATTTATGCAGATTTAGGCTCAAAATGGATATAAACTAATGATAAATAAGCGCATAAAAATACGCCTAACAGGCCATAATATGCCCGATCATTTTGGGCAGTAGCCTGGGAGGTGCCAGTTACGTCCGTAAGGAGTTACCGATTACGGCCGTAAGGTACTGCATGTTACGGCCGTAACGTCTCGGCTATATATAGCCTGGGCGACGGGATTTGTGCCATTTTCTTCCCTTCGTCTCTTCCTCTCGCGGCTGACAGACGGGTGAGACAGGAACCTTGATTCCTGGTCGATTCTACTCAATTCCAAGGTGTTTTGGCTGGCCTTTGTCGATTATATCAACATCTAATCCTTCTTCTTCGTCAGATCGAGGTAATTTCTTGAAATCTCCTAGGGTTGACTTTCGGGATTTCCTTCTTAATTTTCATTATTCGTCTGATTTTGATGAATCGGTTGATGTTATTGAGTATTATTAATCGTATTTTATGGATTGTATATCCATATTTTGAGTTTATTTAACTCGATTGGTGATTCGAGTGTTCTTGGGAGTTATTGAACATTTAATGTTCGATTAAATGTTCCAATGAGTTTCCTTCGATAGTTTGGTGGGATTTCTGTTGTTTTTGGTCTAGATTCTCGTTGTAATCATATTTTCGTTGTTTTCGCCCGAAGGATTTGTAGGTGTTCGAGGTTTCCCGGTTGAGCCGTGTTCGTCGGAGTGTTCGGTAGCGGTTAATGAGGCAAGTATCTTGCTATACGATTTGTGTATTGTGAATAGAGACTTCGTGTTGGGTTTATGATGATTTGGTTTACCTTCGTAGATATGCTTTGTGTGAATTGATTATTGTGAACATTTGATGGTAGTGATGATATCCTTACTTGTTTAACATTGTGGAATTGTGTTAGTTGTGTTAATCATATTGTTTGTGTTGTGCATGATTGTTCATGATTGAGTTATCGTGATGACTATGATAATTGTGCCGGATTGATTACATACTTGAATATGTATTGCGGTGTATTGTTGAATGGTTTGACACATTGGTAGTAATGTGTGTTGTTCTTGGTAACGTGTTGAGTTGATCAATATGTGTTGTGAAGTGAACGTGTGTGTTCTGGGTAGGGTCCGTCGAGGCCTCTAGAGTTTGGTACATGAGGTGGACGAACAGTCTGTGTGTTTCGGGTAGGGTCCGTCGAGGCCTCTGGAGTTTAGTACATGATATGTACGAACAACGTGTGTGTTTCGGGTAGGGTCCGTCGAGGCCTATGGAGTTCGATACATGATGTGTACGAATAACGTGTGTGTTTCGGGTAAGGTCCGCCGAGGCCTGGAGTTCGGTACATGATGTGAACAACGTGTGTGTTTCGGGTAGTCTCTTTCGAGGCCTCTGGAGTTCAGTACATGATGTGTACGAACAATGATCGTGTAACTGTGATTGATTGGATAACATTTTGTAGTTGGGTCTCGGACCCATGATGATATCTTAGCTAACGTGTTTTGAAACGAGAACTGGGATGAGGCCCTAACGATTTCGAAAAAGGTTTTCTAAATTGGGACTCGAGGTCCAAAAGAATTTCTACTTTTAAAATCCCCGAGATGATGAGTTTCTTTTCAAATACTTCTTTGATTGAGTTCGGAATTCTAAAGCCTCTCGGGAATGTTTAGATAGTTGATTGTTGTATCTGACTCGTGGTTGCTATTTGCTCGTTACATTTCGTATAGTATTACACTTGCACTAGCAAAATAGTAGAATTTTGCTAACCCCCGAGTAATCGGGGGTGGATGTCTGTTTTGCATCCAGGTACATGCAGGCTCGTGGGAGCAGTCATAGGATCGGCATAGGAAGTGACGAGCTAAGATATTAATCAAGAGTTGGGAGTTTAGCCGAGTCGTGTTGTATCGTCAAATTTGTAATCCGCCTTCCGCTATTTTTCATCTTTACCCCTGCGTGGGTATTTATTGAAAAGAATTGTATTTTTCTGTTTGTGTCAGTCGTGCTACCTCATCGGTCAGTGTAGTTGTTTATAATTGACCTTAACGGTCCATATTATTGTATTGTTTGACCCGGACGGTCAAACACTGGGTCATTTTTGTGATGGTTAGCCTGGTATATCCTCGTGGGAGGGACCTACGGCGTGTAATATTCCCATATGGTTTTGAGGGTGTTACAACATTGATGCTGGAGTATCTACCCACAGGAGAATATAGAGTACACAAGGAACTGTATTGTGTGCGCAAGAAGAAACCGAATCTGAGAAATCTCCATTTCTTGTATAGAAATCTCAAGCAGAACTTAGAAGACTTGCTATGTGCACCCTAGCTGTATTCTTAGCCCGATCCAAACTTGTTTCAACCAATGAAGCTTTGAATAATTCTCACTGGATCACTTCTATGGAAGAAGAACCTAATGGTTTCGAAAGAAATAATATATGGTATCTAGTACCCAGACCTGAACATCAGGCTGTAATTGGAACCAAATGGTTATTTAGAAACAAGAAGGATGAGAATGACTTGTAATCAGGAACAAACACGTCTAGTCGCACAAGGCTACAGACAGGAACAAGGCATAGATTACGATGAAACCTTTGTCCCTATAGCCAGAGTAGAAGCCATCGAGATATTTCTTGCCTTTGCCGCTTATAAGAGCTTCATAGTATATCAAATGGATGTTAAGATCGCATTCCTGAATAGAGATCTCACAAAAGAAGTCTATGTTGAACAACCACCAGCATTTGTCAATACTAAAGGCGGAGATTTAGTATACAGACTACGGAAAGCTCTGTATGGACTTAATCAAGCACCTAGAGCATGGTATGAAACCCTGTCCCTGTACCTAACCAATAATGGATTTGAGAAAGGTGCTGTGGATAAGACTCTATTTAAGATACAGGAAGGAGATGACCTGTTAATGGTTCAAATATATGTAGATGATATTATATGTGGTTCCACTAATCATAGCTAAGGGCGATAAGGTCTCGAAGTAATCGACTCCTTCTCTTTAGGAATAACCTTTTTCCATAAGCCTGGCCTTATAGGTGTCAACCTTGCCATCTCCATCAGTCTTTCTTTTATAGATCCATTTATTTCCAATAGGCACCATGCCCGTAGGACGATATACTAAAGTCCAGACCTAATTAGCATGCATTGAGTCTATCTAAGCTTCCATAGCTTCTTGCCACATGGCGGAATCAACATCTATCATCGCTTGGTCGTATGTAGAAGGATCATTCTCATGACTATTTTATGTCATCTCATGGATACCCAGTTCCTCTTGATGTAGATAGCCATACCTCTCAGGTATTTGAGAAATTCTACTATACTTGTGAGATTGTGTTTGTATTTCAGAAGGTTTGGTTCTAATATCTTGCACATGTGTCTCATTTGGTGTTTCTTTGATTTCTTCCAAAAAATATTTCTACTTGCGCCTCCTTCCTAAATGAACTCATCTTCCAGGAAGTGTTCTTGTAAAGCAACGATGATCCTATGATCTTCGTGCATGTAGAATAGATATCCAATGTAATCCCTTGGATATCCTATGAAACGATCTTTCACAAACCTAGCTTTCAATTTCTCTACTTTAGTGTTCTTGACATTGTAATATCCGCAATTTTCGATTTTCGGTAAATTTCTTTTTTCGGCCGAAGTCCGTTTTGACGACTCGCTCATGACCGTTTCGTCATTTCGAGAATGATTAATTCTACACTTTTTGTCATCCGAGTTCGTTTCGGTGTTGTTTTGTTGAGTTCCGTGCTTTTTAGCGACTTTTCCGCACTCGAGTTCGATTCTTGCGAATCTCGTCCGGAACTGCTGTTTCTAGTTTCCCGCAAGTCCGTTTAACTTTGTTGGACGTGTTGTGATCTTCGGTTTGGTTATTCGATCACGTATCGTGATTTCCGGGCGTTCTGGGCCATTTTGTAATTTGCCCAAAGTTACGGGTATCCGTATCTGTAATTGTTGTCTCTGTAATATCCGGTACTTTTCCTTCCCTTGTATTTTCATTTTTGGTATATTTCTCGGTCATAGTGACCCTCGTGTACCTTTCAGTGTGTCCTTCCTGTCAACTGTTGAACTGTATTCTCGTTATTGTGGTGCGGAACCGCCGTTTCGGGGTTGCCGTGGATCCATTTCGTGTTATTGTTTCCCAAATATTGATTCCTATCGTTTTATTCTCTTTCCGGATCATTTTTATCATTTTGAAACCCAATAGGGGGTGTGGGCCGCGACACAAGATGTGCGTGCCGCGGCACACAAATTCCTTCAGTTGTTGGTCGAACAAACTGTACTGTGTGCCGCGGCACACCCATCCGGTGCCGCGGCACAGTGCCAGGCCAGTGCCGCGGCACACCTGTCCGGTGCGGCGGCACACTCGAGTGTCTTCTGCGACCTAAACCCGACTGTACCGGGTGCCGCGGCACACGAAGCGGTCAACCGTGCAAATTCGTCTTTATTAGACGAAATCGGCCGATTTCTTCTCCATTTTCACTGCGCAAGAGAGAGAGAGAGCTAAGGGGGGGAGAACTCTCAAGCTTTCTTCATCCGGGGGGTCGATTTTCACCATTTTTCTTCGGTTGTAAGGCTCGGGCAATCAATCTAACGCGTGTTCTACGGATCTTAGTACTTGAATCTCCTAAGGTATTATTTCTTGAAACCCTCCCTTTTGGATAATTGGGGATTTTGGGTATTTTTGTTCGATTTCGTCCGGTTAATCCAATTTAACTTAAGATTGTGATGGATTGATGATTATTCGGATGTATTGTATCATTTCCCTTGTTAACCCATGGTCGGATCGTATCGATTCGTTATTTTGGTCGAGTTCTTGACCGACGCCTTGAAGGTGTCCGGTAAAATATCATAGAGGGGTTTTCGGGCGTTCTACGATTATTCTTCCTCGTATGATCGATGATTTATTGAATTTATGTTGTTAGGGTCGAATTCTTGTGAAGAACTCGAGTCGGAACCCTTCCGTTCGTTGTCTCCTTCGGGGTCCGAGCTTCCCGGTCGAACGGTGTTCTTCGGAACGTTTGGTAGCGGTTATTAAGGCAAGTATCTTATTATACGACTTGTATCTTGTGACTAGTAATTACGTATGATATGTGTGATGATTTTGCTTGCCCCCGTAAATATGTTCCGTTTGAGTTGGTTGTGTTTTCCGAAATTTGAAGGCTTTGTGATAATAGTGATATATTGGTATCCATGTTAGGCGTCGTGCCATTTGTGCAGGATTGCGATGTACATATGAGATGGTTGTACACGTGGTTGTTCAATGTATTGTGTACCGAATATGTGTTATGTTGGTTAAGAGTCGTTGTGATGATCATGATATATGTGTTGTTTTGGTTTACATACTTGATTGAACATTTCAGTGTAATGTGGAATGGCTTGACATTTAATGATTATGAATTGTGTCGTGTCGATGTGTGTGTGTTCCAGGTAGGGTCTGATGAGGCCTCTGGAGTTCGGTAGATGATGTGTACGAACGAAGTGTGTGATCCAGGTAGGGTCTGACGAGGCCTCTGGAGTCCGGTACATGACGTGTACGGACAAGGTGTGTGATCCAGGTAGGGTCTGACGAGGCCTCTGGAGTTCGGTACATGATGTGTACGAACGATGTTGTGGCCGGGTAGGGTCCGTTGAGGCCTCCGGAGTTCGGTACATGATGTGTACGGACAGTGTGTGTGGCCGGGTAGGGTCCGTCTAGGCCTCCGGAGTTCGGTACATGATGTGTACGAACAGTGTGTGTGGTCCGGGTAAGGTCCGTCGAGGCCTCCGGAGTTCGGTACATGATGTGTACGAACAATGATCGTGTAGCAGTGATTGTTCGGGTAACATTTTTAAATATGGATCTCGGACTCATAAAGATATATTATTTAGTATGCTTTGAAACGAGAATCGGGCTAAGGCCCTATTGTTTACGAAAAGGGTTTTTGTAAATTGGGACTCGAGATCCAAAAGAATTTCGCTTTAAAAAAATCCCCGAGATGATGTGTTTCTTTTCAAATATCTCTTACTTGAGTTCGAAATTCTAAAACTTCTGGGAACATTTTGATAATTGATTTCCGTATTAAATTCGTAGTTGCTATTTGCTTGTTACATTTCGTATGGTTTGATACTTGCACTAGTAAAACGGTGGAGTTTTACTAACCCCGAGTATTCGGGGGTGGATGTCTGTTTGCGTCCGGTACATGCGGAGTTCGAGGCGATCACAGGATGGGCACAAGGGGATGACGAGCTGCGATACTAATCAAGAGTTGAGAGTTGGTAGAGTTTATTTGTATTGTTAGAGTTGATTCCGTCTTCCGTTGTATTGCATTTCGAACCCTGTGTGGGTAATGTTGTTAGTCAGTCCTGTTGATAGAGTTGTGTGACCTCATCGGTCTGTGTGTTTATGTGTAAGTGACCTTAACGGTCTGTATTATTATATTGTTTGACCCTGGCCGGGCAAGCATTTGGTTGTTTATGGACGTTTAGCCTGGTAGATCCTTGCGGAAAGGGTTTACGGCGTGTAATATTCCCATACGGTTTTGGGGGTGTCACATTTATGGTATCAGAGCTTAGGTTGTGAAAACCTAGGCTGTCGGGTCGAGTCGAGTCGTGGTTTGTCGAGTAATGTGTTGTCTTGTCGTTCGAGTCGTCAGGTGACAAGTTGAGTTGTGCGTAGTCGCGATGTGTCGGATATGTTGTCGGATGAGAT
Source organism: Orobanche coerulescens (assembly GCA_033398695.1). Lineage (NCBI taxonomy): Eukaryota > Viridiplantae > Streptophyta > Magnoliopsida > Lamiales > Orobanchaceae > Orobanche > Orobanche coerulescens. The sequence goes on along the minus strand of CM065810.1, from coordinate 75,971,989 downwards.
TAGTATCGTGGGCGACCGTCATCTCCGTGCGGCCTGTGGATGTAAGTCTCCCTTCTTTGTGTTGTGCCTCGTGTGACACGAGCTATTTTTATGATTATGAGTCAATTGACGGAATCCTCTTATGGATTTTGATTTCGTGATATGTGATCATTTGACTCCCATTTTTCGTTCATATGAGGAGTAGTGTTGCTGTCTTGTGCATGTTTGATTTTATTTATTTTATCCGCTGCATGAGTTCTTTTGTAATGGCTTTCGGTATTTTACCGACTGAGTTTTATTTCGAAGACCAATTCCCTTAACCGAGTTTTTGGCATTATGGCCTTGATCATTTTGGCGAAATTCTTATGACGGAATTTAGTATTTTGTAAACGGATTTTGTGAATTTTTGAAATATTACCGTCATCGGCCTTTTTGGTAGCTTATAAAAGGTTTTTAGCCTGGTGGGTTCCGGCGCGGGACCCTCGGCGCTATATTGTCCCGTGTAATTACCTGAAATTTTTGGGCGTGCTAGCCCATTGAATTATTTTTGAAAACCTTGAGTATCTTAGAAAATTGAAATTCGAGACGTACTTTTAAAACGAATTATTTTCTTGCGGTGTTTTCAAGGTGTTTTCTAATGCCGCAATACATTTCAAAAATTTTCCGGTTGAGGACCAAAAATATTTTGAGATATTTTCAAATGCAGTTGTTTAGACCCAAGGGTCGAATATTTTTGAAAGTTTTTCACTAAAGGAAAGGTGTCCTCATTTTTGTTCAAACGCAAGATGATTTTCAAAGTCTCGATAATGGTGTTTGTACTACTTTTTTTGTAAAATGATACTCAAGATCAACTGTTGTTTCCAAACTGTTTTCAAAAGGTTGTTTTCGTTTTAAAACTTATCATTCCTTTTTGCGGACCGGAAATGCGTGTATGGTTTTTGAACTTTCGTTACGGTGTTACATTACGGTGTTAACCCCGAATTGTGATTGAATTGGTGGCGTGAGCGTCGAGTCGTTCGCCACGCATATATTTTGCTAGCCCTTGTGGGAGGTGTGATGACGATCCTTTATGTTGTCATTTCGTGGTGGCTTGCGTGTTATCGCACCTGTGTGAGCTGTTAAAGCTTGGGTTTGTACGTTCGTGTGCATATGTGATTGTTTCATAATGTTTGTAATTATGTGCTGGTTATTGTTCGGGCCGTTGAGGTCGCCGAACGATACCGTCGTTGCTGTAGTGTTTGTGTGTATTATTTTACGATGATAATCGTTGTATATGATATGTATTATGATTCCTTGTTGTGCTGAGTTGGCATCTCCGCTATGTTGTTTTGCGACGTTATGCCCCATTGTATTTATCATTTGTATTTTCGGTATGCCGAGTCGAGGCGTTTCAACCGTGATGTGCCGGGCATGCACGTGTAAATTGTCCTTCTCGTCAAGAACACATTTCAAGTGTGGACTCGAGGACACCGAATTCGATTTGCGATTTGACTACCAAGACTTTCGGAGTTCGCGCTTCAAAGACAGCTTATCGGAATCGGCTCTAAGAGGCCCATGGGAGATGTTTCTGTCGGATGCTTGTTGTGTTGTCACCTTGATTTCGTGTTGTGAGTTTCGGGAACGACACTTTTTTTTAAGAGGTCGAACATAATACCCGTATTATTTTTGCCCCCTGCATTTTCTCTTTCTCAATTCTATCGACTCGCTCGTGTTCGTTGATACTTCTGAACTTGTTCTGTATTCCGGTTTCGTCGTTCGAACGAGCTGTGATCCTATTGTGGGTCGATCTGGTTATCGCTGTGACTTTTTTCGAGTTCGGTTCGATTCTTGTGAACCTTGTTCGGAAGTGACATCATCTGGTTTTATTAGTTCTCTTATTCGAAGTGGATTGGATTTTGAACCTCTGTATTTTCGACTCTGTTGACTCGGTTATGTTCGTTGACATTTTCTGAGCTTGTCCTACCCCTTGCTTTTGTTGATCGAACGAGTGTGGTATTGTTTCGGAATAACTCGTTTGTCGTTGTGATTTTTTTCAATTGCTATTCCCTTTCCTGTGGATCTGATGTGGGTGCACATCTTGTTGTTTTCACCGGATCATGTTTTGTCTCGAGTCGAGATGTGAACTTCGGAGTTGTCGGTTGAACCTTATTGTTCTTCGTGATCCGAACATGATTATTCGATTTTTGTTGACTCGATCGTTATGGTTGATCATTGATTGTTCGTTTTTTTTTTTTTTTTTTGTTGATCTCGATTCATGATTGTTGAACGTCCAGACTCCTTCGTAATTTCCTTATGTTCGAGAAATTAGTCTCGTTTCGATCTTCCAACCCTTGGGCGGTGGAATTCCGTATTTGTTCAGCGTTTGGCTCGCGTTTTGATTGATGAACAGTTGGGTTGGTCAATCGTATTGATTTTTGTTCGTTGTGTTTTATGATTGTTCAGATAATCGACTCGATTGTATTATCTGTTTGATGACGCTTGTCACTTGTTGATTTTATTATGTCTATACTGGTGGCGTCGTGTTGGTCGTCGTGGAGCGTGTTTTCACGCCGTATATTCCGTTGCGTTACTTGTAACGTTTCGCCGTTGGGCATGAGTTACGCACTTCTTGTGTATCTCGTTGAGTTTTTCCAGGCGGGATATTTCTTCTCCCTACTTGTTTTAAGTTTCGGGACGAAACTTCTTTTAAGGAGGGTACAATGTAATATCCGCAATTTTCGATTTTCGGTAAATTTCTTTTTTTGGTCGAAGTCCGTTTTGACGACTCGCTCATGACCGTTTCGTCATTTCGAGAATGATTAATTCTACACTTTTTGTCATCCGAGTTCGTTTCGGTGTTGTTTTGTTGAGTTCCGTGATTTTTAGCGACTTTTCCGCACTCGAGTTCGATTCTTGCGAATCTCGTCCGGAACTGCTGTTTCGAGTTTCCCGCAAGTCCGTTTAACTTTGTTGGACGTGTTGTGATCTTCGGTTTGGTTATTCGATCACGTATCGTGATTTCCGGGCGTTCTGGGCCATTTTGTAATTTGCCCAAAGTTACGGGTATCCGTATCTGTAATTGTTGTCTCTGTAATATCCGGTACTTTTCCTTCCCTTGTATTTTCATTTTTGGTATATTTCTCGGTCATAGTGACCCTCGTGTACCTTTCAGTGTGTCCTTCCGGTCAACTGTTGAACTGTATTCTCGTTATTGTGGTGCGGAACCGCCGTTTCGGGGTTGCCGTGGATCCATTTCGTGTTATTGTTTCCCAAATATTGATTCCTATCGTTTTATTCTCTTTCCGGATCATTTTTATCATTTTGAAACCCAATAGGGGGTGTGGGCCGCGGCACAAGATGTGCGTGTTGCGGCACACAAATTCCTTCAGTTGTTGGTCGAACAAACTGTACTGTGTGCCGCGGCACACCCATCCGGCCGCGGCGAGCGAGCAGTGCCAAGCCGCGCACACATCGTCTTTGCGGCACACTCGAGTGTCTTCTGCGACCTAAACCCGACTGTACCGGGTGCCGCGGCACACGCAGGCTGTGCCGCGGCACAACGCGAAAACCTGGGAGTAAATTTTCGGCCTGTGCCGCGGCACACTTCGGCTGTGCCGCGGCACACGAAGCGGTCAACCGTGCAAATTCGTCTTTATTAGACGAAATCGGCCGATTTCTTCTCCATTTTCACTGCGCGAGAGAGAGAGAGAGCTAAGGGGGGGGGAGAACTCTCAAGCTTTCTTCATCCGGGGGGTCGATTTTCACCATTTTTCTTCGGTTGTAAGGCTCGGGCAATCAATCTAACGCGTGTTCTACGGATCTTAGTACTTGAATCTCCTAAGGTATTATTTCTTGAAACCCTCCCTTTTGGATAATTGGGGATTTTGGGTATTTTTGTTCGATTTCGTCCGGTTAATCCAATTTAACTTAAGATTGTGATGGATTGATGATTATTCGGATGTATTGTATCATTTCCCTTGTTAACCCATGGTCGGATCGTATCGATTCGTTATTTTGGTCGAGTTCTTGACCGACGCCTTGAAGGTGTCCGGTAAAATGTCATAGAGGGGTTTTCGGGCGTTCTACGATTATTCTTCCTCGTATGATCGATGATTTATTGAATTTATGTTGTTAGGGTCGAATTCTTGTGAAGAACTCGAGTCGGAACCCTTCCGTTCGTTGTCTCCTTCGGGTCGAGCTTCCCGGTCGAACGGTGTTCTTCGGAACGTTTGGTAGCGGTTATTAAGGCAAGTATCTTATTATACGACTTGTATCTTGTGACTAGTAATTACGTATGATATGTATGATGATTTTGCTTGCCCCCGTAAATATGTTCCGTTTGAGTTGGTTGTGTTTTCCGAAATTTGAAGGCTTTGTGATAATAGTGATATATTGGTATCCGTGTTAGGCGTCGTGCCATTTGTGCAGGATTGCGATGTACATATGAGATGGTTGTACACGTGGTTGTTCAATGTATTGTGTACCGAATATGTGTTATGTTGGTTAAGAGTCGTTGTGATGATCATGATATATGTGTTGTTTTGGTTTACATACTTGATTGAACATTTCAGTGTAATGTGGAATGGCTTGACATTTAATGATTATGAATTGTGTCGTGTCGATGTGTGTGTGTTCCAGGTAGGGTCTGACGAGGCCTCTGGAGTTCGGTACATGATGTGTACGAACGAAGTGTGTGATCCAGGTAGGGTCTGACGAGGCCTCTGGAGTTCGGTACATGACGTGTACGGACAAGGTGTGTGATCCAGGTAGGGTCTGACGAGGCCTCTGGAGTTCGGTACATGATGTGTATGAACGATGTTGTGGCCGGGTAGGGTCCGTTGAGGCCTCCGGAGTTCGGTACATGATGTGTACGGACAGTGTGTGTGGCCGGGTAGGGTCCGTCTAGGCCTCCGGAGTTCGGTACATGATGTGTACGAACAGTGTGTGTGGTCCGGGTAAGGTCCGTCGAGGCCTCCGGAGTTCGGTACATGATGTGTACGAACAATGATCGTGTAGCAGTGATTGTTCGGGTAACATTTTTAAATATGGATCTCGGACTCATAAAGATATATTATTTAGTATGCTTTGAAACGAGAATCGGGCTAAGGCCCTATTGTTTACGAAAAGGGTTTTTGTAAATTGGGACTCGAGATCCAAAAGAATTTCTGCTTTAAAAAAAAATCCCCGAGATGATGTGTTTCTTTTCAAATATCTCTTACTTGAGTTCGAAATTCTAAAACTTCTCGGGAACATTTTGATAATTGATTTCCGTATTAAATTCGTAGTTGCTATTTGCTTGTTACATTTCGTATGGTTTGATACTTGCACTAGTAAAACAGTGGAGTTTTACTAACCCCCGAGTATTCGGGGGGTGGATGTCTGTTTTGCGTCCAGGTACATGCAGGTTCAGGGGAGCAGTCACAGGATGGGCACAAGGGGATGACGAGCTGCGATACTAATCAAGAGTTGAGAGTTGGTAGAGTTTATTTGTATTGTTAGAGTTGATTCCGTCTTCCGTTGTATTGCATTTCGAACCCTGTGTGGGTAATGTTGTTAGTCAGTCCTGTTGATAGAGTTGTGTGACCTCATCGGTCTGTGTGTTTATGTGTAAGTGACCTTAACGGTCTGTATTATTATATTGTTTGACCCTGGCCGGGCAAGCATTTGGTTGTTTATGGACGTTTAGCCTGGTAGATCCTTGCGGAAAGGGTTTACGGCGTGTAATATTCCCATACGGTTTTGGGGGTGTCACAGACATAAGCAGGACATCCCCAAATCCTAATATGATCAAGACTTGATTTCCTACCTCTCCAGATCTCATGTGGAGTCTTAGGAATAGATTTGGAAGGACATCTGTTCAAGATATGCACAACAGTAAGGAACGTATGGCCCCACAGATAAATTGGTAGATCAGTATAGTTAAGCATGGAGCAAACCATGTCCAATAAGGTTCGGTTCCTTCTTTCTGATACACCATTTAATTGTGGAGTAGCTGGAGGAGTGAATTGTGACACTATTCCTAGTTCTTTTAAGAACTCATCAAACTTAGTACTCATGTACTCACCTCCTCGGTCTGACCGAATAGTCTTAACACGGTTACCTATTTGGTTTTCAACTAGGGCTTCAAATTCCTTTAATGTATTGAAAGCTTCAGATTAATGTTTCATTAAATACACGAATCCATACCTAGTATGGTCATCACTGAATGTTATGAAATACTGAAAGCCATCTCGTGCCACTTCAAAAGGGCCACAGATATTGGTACGGATCAATCCAAGTTTTTCAGCAGCTCTTTCAAAAGTCCCGGTGAAGGGCAACTTAGTCATTTTTCCTTGACGACAAGATTCACAAGTTGGATAGGGATCCGATCCCAATGGACCCGTAAGTCCATCTTTCTCCATTTTATGAACCTTCGTCTGACCAATAGGACCAAGTCTATGGTGACACTTAAGTGCTTGGTTTGTTTCCTCCCTACCACGCTTCCTAGTTATAGTGTTCACAATAATTTTATTCTATAGATTCAAATGGTATAAACCATTTAATAATGTAGCATTACCAACTAATTTATTTCTAAAATAAATTCGACAGGACCCATCTCCAGTAAAGAAGTGAAATCCCTTTCGGTCCATGACCGGAATTGATACAATATTTTTATGCACCTTGGGCAAAACAAGCACATCATCCAAAGTAATTATAGAACCGAATTCTAAATCCAACATAAGTGATCCGATGTCATTAGCCTCGACACTATGCCCACTGCCGACTGTCACCATCACTTCTCTAGCTCCAAGCTTTCTACTTTGTTCAAGATCCTGATTCATTGTACATATATGGGAACTTGCACTAGAATCAAGTATCCAAGAAGTAGAATATACAGTTACAGATCAATTCATTTCCAAAACTTGTAGTTCCGTACCTGAAGGCGCATTACGGTCAAGTTTTGGACAGTACATCCTCCAGTGGCCTAGCTCACCGCAGTTGAGGCATACGTCTATTTTCTTAGCCCCTTTTCTCTATTGAACCATTGGGGCTTTGCCCTGTCCCTTATCGATCTTGGCTATTGGACCCGATTGCTTTTTTTTTCTTTTTCTTCTTATTCTTGAACTTCCAAGTCACAGAAGAAATCACAAGTGCAACTTATTTTCCTTTTGTCTTCATCTAAGACTGGCAGTCATCAGTTTGTTCATTAAGCCAGTTAAGTTATATGCAATCTCATTGCAGTTGAAGTTCATGACAAATTGGAAAATGGAGTCAGGAAGTGACTGCAGGATAAGGTCAGTTTGGAGAGATGCATGCATCTAAAAGTCAAGAGCTTCTAATCTCTCAATCATCGAGATCATCTTGAGGACATGGTCCCCAACTCCCTCTCCTTCCTTCATCCTGGCGCCAAAAAATTGCTTCGATATCTCTTATCTAGCAGTTTGACTATGCTCTCCATAGATCTCAGCCAGGTGCACTAAGATGGATCTTGAAGACGTCATCTTTTCATGGGCACGTTGAAGCTCATTGGTCATTGAGCCTAACATGTACCCATACACTCTTACGTTGTCTTTTACCCATTTCTCATGGGCATCGACTTCTTCCTGATTGGCTCGGATTCTTGCAGGAGCCGCTGGGATGTCCGCCTCCAAGACGTATCCAGGCATTTCCATAGTGAGGACAATCCTCAAGTTTCGAAGCCAACCCACATATTTCAGACCAGTCAGGGCGTTCTTTTCAAGTAGTATAGCGAGTGGGTTCATTGTCATTTTGAGAGATTTTGTTAATTGCAGAGAATAATTTAGGATTCAGTAGTGATTGTTTAATTATGATCCGAGTAAAGAATTTAAGGACTTTCTTTATTCATAACTCGGCTCCCACTATTTTATCGGCATTTACACATTCCCATGTAAAATCCGGAAGTCACGGTTAACTTCATAGTGGTGATCAAGTTCTTTACAAATTTTAGTACAGGGCAATCCATTCGGTTTTTTATTCTATCATTCTTTATAAAGTGGTATCTAACACCAATGCATCTAATGGATGATTCGATCTTCTTTTACCCTAGTTCACTTGCCCTCAACCCATTCGGTTTCTATGGCTCGTTGAACTATCTAAGTTTAAATCATCAACTCCTATTAGTCTGACGATTAAATCTTACATGGCAAGCCATACGGTTTCTAGGGGTTTGATTTGTCACAACCAAAGGCATCTAATGCACTCTAGGATTTTATCAACCTTCCCCAAAAATATTACCTCAACATACTCGGAAGAATAATATTTCAGTTTAGATTTTAATTTTCTATGAGTTTGACGGAGGGTAGGAAACCTCGTAACCTTTATAACTTAGTGTTTTTAAGTGGGAGTATAACGCGATTATATATTACACTTTGCACATTAATCCGTTTATAACTGTGGTTTGTCTGTTTGTTTGTTCGTCATAGAATATGAAAACATACACAACCTAAAACTAACAACATGCAGTACGTAGACCATTCCTAAGTACCGAATCTTCATCAACTCGATAAATATACAAGTAATCTAATTATAAGTCTTGAATCTTCATCTTCATGGCGGTTCGTCCTCGGGTCTTCGTCATAGCTAATTTATTACATTTATAAATTTTGCATCCCATACAAATTTACATAAAAATAAATCGGCTCAAAACGGCCATTACAACCCATCGAAATAAAGATTCAATAAACTAAGTCCATGAACTACATCACCATTCAGAAATAATGCAACCATTATATTAAAATAAATGCAATAATAATTAATCTAAATATTGATCTAATCAACAAAAATTAATCCAGCTATTAGAATTAATCCAATTAATTTACATAATTTTTAATTTGAATTCGTTCCGGACCAAAAAAAATATTTCATTAAATTAATTCCCTTAAAAATAAAATTAACATAATTATATCTTAGTCAAATTAAATCCAATTTAATTTGCGAAAAATTAATTTACCGAACGAAATATAGATTCGGAAAAGACAAGGCCCGGGCCAAGCCCGCGGCCATAGGTCGGCCAGTCAGCGGCCGAATGTACCTTGGCTCCTCGCTCTCCTTTCTTCTTGCGGCGGCCGAGTTGCCGGGTCCGGCCATTTTTCCGGCTCGTCTTTTCGTCCCGAATCTAAAAATAATATTTTTTTTAATTTTTATATTACACATTTAAATCAGTTTTTCAAAAGAAAAATAGATTTATATTGTAACATAAAATCATGAAAAATAATTTTTAGATAACAATTAAACATTAACAATTATATCAATTATGATTCTAAATAAAAAAACCAAGCATTCAAATACCGAACATACGATTGCATAGTCCTCTCTCTGATACCACTGTTGTGATTCGTTGATTAATAACGAGCTACGCAGCGGAAATTAACCGGTCAAACCGGATAAAAACCAAACCCCAAAAACGGATCGATCATGCATTGTATAAACGAATATAAATTGACGAAGAAAAATTAAGAAATCATGCCCTCTTTGGCCTTTGATAATATCTTCTTGATTCCGAGCACGAACACGAATCCAGTCGATCGAGCTTTTGGAAATTTCCTAGCACTGAAAATACCGTGCCTCTACGTATCACACATTAAAAAGATGACCGGAAAAATGTAATCGTCACTCCAAGACCTCCAAGGTCGACGGCTATTAGAAGTGATGAAAGGATAAAATTTTCTTTTAATTTTATCTCTCAAAGGATTAAATTTGAAAATGAAATAATATCTCAAAACTATTTTGAAGATGAAATTTCTTCTTCTCTTTTTATCTCTTTTTCTCTCTTTCCCTCTTACTGCCGTTGGCCTCTATTTCAATCTAATTGAAATTGTTCAGCTCCACTCCTTTTAAAATTGTCTTTCAAGCCTTATAATAAAATGATATATCTAATATACATTATCTCAACCAACATATGAAGAATCACCATTAAAAAGTGGTTCACATGAGTTGGTCAAAACCACCACATAACATAAACGAATGTGGTGGATCGGCCATGAGGAGAAAAAGAAGTTTGGTTCGTTTCTGTAATACCCGTACTTTTTATTGAATTATTAGCTTTGACGTTCCTTCACTTTTGTCACTCTTGTAAGCACTTATCGAGATGTTGTTGATTATAGAGTTTCGTATCCTTCCGAACATGTTCGTATCGATTGGACCTTGCGGCGATGTTATTAGATGGAGTAGATAGCGCACACTAGGCGTGAGCTAACGCACGCTAATTCTGTTTGGTAGCGCGCATTAGCTTCGCCAGTAGCGCATGCTAGCTTCGCCAGTAGCGCGCGCTAATGGTTTGAGTTGGGCAGTGGAAGTAGTCGAGTTCCTATCTCTGGACTGGCATTTAGCGCACGCTATGCGTGAGTTAACGCACGCTATTCATGTCGAGTAGTGCGCACTAGCTTCGCCAGTAGTGTGCGCTAATGGGTTGAGTCTGATAGAGGCAGTAGCTGAATTCTGGTCTCTGGACTAGCAGTTAGTGCACGCTATCGACGTTGCAGAGCACACACTAGCGCCAGATGTAGCGCACGCTAACGACGCAGGTCAGAATCCACTGGACTACCGGGTGACCCCGTTAGTGCATGCTAACCTTTTGACTTAGCGCACATTAATCAGACGTAGTATATAAGGGTGGTCAGCCCTGTTATTCGTCACTTTTCCTTCTATTTCTTCACTTCCGATGAGAGGGCACGAGAGGGGGGATTCTAAGGTGATTTGGGGCAGCTACTCATCATCTATCATGTATAGAGTCTAGTCAACACTTAGTCAGCCTAGAGGGCCGCACTGTAAACCCCGACTGAGAACAAATGAATGGATCATTCCAGAACCATTATGTCGTGAATACCATATACGTATAGACCCTTCATCAGATGTCCCGGTCAAGTATTCGGGTCATGGTTCAGTCAAACCCTACCGTTGTCTAGACTCTATACATGTGTTAATGCCAATCAAGACCGACTGATTAATAGTGTATCTAATACGACTATATCGGAACGCTTTGGCCAAAGACTTATGATCTTATTTGCCATTAACCGTATAGGACATTCGCCTGCTCACTAACAGGAGATAGAATCCTTCATTGGCATACAATAAAGACTGCTACCTGCCCGTATAGTCTGCACTTCGAGGTTGACTCAGCAATTAAGCAAATGAGTATAACTACTCTAATGACAAACTAAACGTCACATGCACATCTTCTACTGAACCCTCAAGTCAAAGGTCCACGTATACTATCACAACCTTTCGATTCATCATCGACTCTCCGAGAGTGAATACCGTGTGACTGAATCAAGTATGAGTCGTGTTCGAGTATACTGGTCCCACCAATATACTTATAACTATGCTATCAAGACATGTACATGTCCTAGCATCAGTTATACAAGTCTTATTCAAACTTAATGCCCATTTAAGTTTATTGACTTGCGAACGATACACGTAAATAAACTTTTAACACTTCCAGTGCATTTTTTCTTATCCGATAACGAGAATGGAATATTCGTTTTACTTACATGGACTTCACTTCAATGTTCACCAAATCAAGAATGCATTTGAAATACAATAAACAGTGAATGAATTGTATTGCCTTTTTATTAATTATTTCATAATTACAAGTACAATGCCCCTACTCTCTCATCCCCTGAGTGGCATTCGAGGGCATATTCCTAACAGTACTGTATTCGGTCTCATTGGATATTGTTTTGAGTTTCAATTTTGTTGTCATACATTAGATTATGCTTGGACCTTAACGGTCAAAGTTCATGGTTCCGCGTGTGTATAGCCTTGTGGGTCCCACGGCGGGGGTCACAGCGCTGTAATATACCCTGAATAACTTGGGGGTGTTACAGAATATGATATCAGAGCTTATGTTTATGGATACCTAGGTTGTCGGTCTTTTGGGTCGATTGAGTCATCATTTGTCTATAGTAGCACCACTTTGCCATCATCAGTGCGACCGGTACTAGTAAGTCCTTTTACTCTTCTTGTATTCTTCCTAATCGTTTCACTTTTAATTTGGTATTCTTGGGAATCGGTCACTTCAATGACGTGCGGTTTGAATTGTACTTACGTACTTTGCATGTCCTTCAGAATGTCTGCTGACAGGGGACAAAGGCGAGGCCGTGGTCGTGGACGCGGACGAGTACGTGGCGTGGCCACTTCCCTCAGTTTCATTGCAGCGTCGACTACCCCTAGTTTATCTAACTCAGTGCACCCCAATACCGAGAGTCAACACGACCAGTCGACCGATCAAGAGAATAATACAGATATTGGGGCTACGAATGTTCTTCAACAATTGGCAAATCAGATGACTATCCTGGCCCAAGCTGTTCATCTGAATAATTCTAATTCGGCAGCAGTTGTTTTGCTCCAAAATGTGGTCTGTATGCGTCCTCCGCAGTTTAGCGGTGCTACCGACCCGAATGATTGGGAGAATTGTCTCTTCGAGATGGAAAAAGTGTTCGAGGCTATTGATTTCCCCGAAACAAGGAAGGTACCTATTGCTCAGTACTTTCTTACTAAAGAAGCCGTGACTTGGTGGAAAGCTGTTAAACCAAGAGATCATGTTGTTACTTGGGACGAATCTAAAGAGCTACTGGAGGCTAAGTTTTATCCTTGGCCAGTGCAATAAGGCAGAATCCGAGCCTTTTTCGAGGCTAAGCCACAGAACATTCCAGTCTCGCAGGTGATAGTGGAATACAACCAACAACTGATCCTTGTGAAGAATCAAGTGCGGGATGAGCGTGATAAGATCCGCCATTTCGACATGCATATGAATATGGATTACGGCGTTACATGGTCGGGTTTGCTTGCACTACTTTGAAGGAATACCAAGACAGAGCTTTTGCATATGACATCTTAAGTTCCAACAATGATACCACAGAAGAGCCGAAGAAGCAAAAGACCGCTGGTAATTTTTCTCGCTCTAAAGGTGGCAACTTCCAGAGACCTCAGGCGGCTAATCGTTCTGTCGGGTAGTCTTCACGTTCTTTTAAAGGGAAGAAGAGTTTACATTCTGCTTCGGGCACCTCAACTCGCCCGGTAACCTATTTTAATTGTGGTCGTCGAGGACACATCAGTCTGGAGTGCAATTTCCCATCTGTGAAGTGTCACACTTGTGGTCATATAGGACACAAGGCAGTTTATTGTCCGAATAAGATCAGACTTTGACACTCGGGCTTCTGCCCCAACGCCTATAGATCAGAGTATGAATCAACGGCAATCAGTTAGTCAGTCGCAGCAGAGTTACACTATACCATATATGGTCTTTCCCAACACTAGAAACTGGTGTTGCCATGTAAAATGTTGCCTTAGACGGCTAAGAATAGATTAAAGTTGATGTAATCCAACATCATAATTTGATGTTGCCGTTGATGTGAAGATGTGTTGCCTTAGATGCAATAAGTTCTTCAATGCCAACACTTACAATGATGTTGCCTTAGATACTGAAAATGTGTTAAAAGGGGAGGAAATGCCTACACCTTTTCAATAATTTGCATAGTACAAAAAATAAAGCCCGCTCCTTTAGTGTTTAGATGCAATTATGCCCGCTAAATTAAAAACACAAAAAATAAAACATAATTCACAAACAACTGAACATAATTTACAAATAATACTTTTAAAACACCATTGAAGCCCGCTCCTTCACTCTCTCGTTCTATTTCGTTCTCTGGTTCTCGTTTCTCTCATATCACGATGCTCGTTGTTGTCATATCTCTCTCTCATCTCACTTCGGTACGCAGTTCTCAGCTCCAATCTCAGTTCTAGGTATCTCAGTTTGTAGGTAATTTCTCTCTCTCGCTCTCTCTCACTCACTCACTCACTCACTCACTTAGCTTTCAATTTATTAATTTAGGTGGGGTGTTAAACCCTAAGTTTTGGGGCTTTATATGATTTTAAATTTTGGGGTTGTTGAAAACACAAATTTTCTTTTTATCCATGTAGTTGTTTTTATGTAATTAAGGCTTTGTTTCATGTTTATCTAGAATCAGGGCTCGATTAAGTTGGGTTATGTTCGCGCCTGATTCAAAACTTTTGAATAAAGCCTGATTAAATTGGTTTGTGTGTCATAATTTGATGTTTGTTTACAGTTAGTCAATGTTTTACTAACATCAAGATATGGTAGTTAATGGTTCTAGGTTTACTTTACAGCTTCCCCTTCAATAATTTCTAAGGTTTCAGAATTTAAGCCTGACATAATCTAGTCCGTAAGGTTTCAGAGTTAACGGTTCTTTTTCTGTAGTTGTTTCTTACAGTTTTATGTTTTGATTATGAATTATGACAATACCTATGATTATTTCAATATAAGAAATAATAAAAGTGGCTAGAGAAGATGGGATTTGTTAAACCACAATATACTTATAGAAAGGGGGGTTGAATACAAGTATAAGCAATATGTAAGATTTTTGATAATTAATGACACAGATATATGAATCAAACTATTTGTATTAAAAAGGTTCTAAATACTTATACTGAAAATGGTGATCTAGTGATATGCTTAATACATATCTGCAGACATTTTCATCTATAGTTGGCAGTGGCATAGTTAGCCGTTTACTCTCTTATTCTATTTTAAGTTAACATAGTATTTTTGTCAGTGGTTTAGCTTCCTTCATGTGGAAAATTAGTAGCTTACGAGCAAGACGAGATGCTCATGTCTTAACTTCAATATTTGTAGCCAATTTCAGATGCTTGTAGCATAAATCATGTAGAGATTTGCAATCACTTCTATACCTAATGGCTTGCATGCTATTATATTCTCCTCTGTTATAACTTGAACTTGCCCTTGTGGTATCAGGTTTAAGTTTTGATGAGCATGGTGTTACAACATTGACTAAGTTTAACATCTTACAATTATATTAATCTCACTTTCTCTTTGACTAAGATTCTTATACTTATGTCTCTATGCAATTAAGATTCTTCACTCTCTAGATCAAGCAAATCTTCTGAAATTCAATTCCTGGTAAGCCTGCTAACTTACAGGACAGAAAATATAGTGGCATTTTTTAAAAAAAGGAATATTACATTTGACTGCATTGTTAATATTTATCAATATAAAATAAGCGTTGGAGTTTGAGTTAATGGATTCTGTGTTTATGCTTGATTTACTTATTAGGTATGAAACCACTGCTCACTTGTGGTTGGTGTTGGAATATTTTGTTGGAGGAGACCTCACGACCTTACTCAAATAAGTATCTATATGTAAACATATCTAATAGCAATCAGTTATCTGTTAGTGGACAATAGTCTATAGTTCTAGCGAAACTAATAGAGATATCCATAGATTCGTGCTCTCACAAACGTATGTGCCATGCACAACATGCTTATAACATGTGCATGTCCAATATTATGTCCATAATTTTGGCAAATCAACCTGCGAGAAACTTTGTATTATTTCATGTCATTTAAAATTAGGGATATGATACTTTTTGGTTTTAGTCAAAGTTTGGTTGTTTACTGTAGGATTTAAATTTAAGTGGCTTTAATTTAATGCAACACACTTAAATGTCAAAGTTGCAAGCTACTTACAACTTGTTCCTCCTTTCCCCGTACCGAATAGAGCAAGTACAAGGTAATTGCGAAAATAGAACAAATACTTAAAAGGAACTGCTGTACAAGAAGAAATAAATGACTAAAGTTGAGTTTTAACAGTCCATCTTTGGGAAGCCTTCACAAGGGCTTTGGTATATATTTAAGCTTTTATCCTCTATATTTTTCATAAATCATAGAATTCAATGTACATAATCGTCATAGCGATTGATTTACTAAAAATAATTCAATAGCTTTTAGAGACTATTATCCTAGAATAACAGGAATTAAAATTTTTCTTTCTACATCCATTTTGTGCTAAAGTAAAATCTTAATGTTGGGTTTCCCATATTTAAACTACGAGACATCAAGAGTAAGACTATTGGGGCTAAGTCGGTTGAATGGTCGTATTATTGGATGTGT
This sequence comes from Orobanche coerulescens, assembly GCA_033398695.1. Classification (NCBI taxonomy): domain Eukaryota; kingdom Viridiplantae; phylum Streptophyta; class Magnoliopsida; order Lamiales; family Orobanchaceae; genus Orobanche; species Orobanche coerulescens. Next base: position 75,956,104 of record CM065810.1, on the reverse strand, counting down.
AATTAATTAAGTCAGATTGGAGTGAATTTTTATCAGCGACGATGCTGCAGACTATTTACAATTTGCTGAACATGTGTAGGATAGGGAAAGCTGCAGAAATTAATTATGTTGTTCAAGATTTATTTAGTCCATATTTATATGGGGTTCAATGGCTTTGTACCACCTACATTATGGAGATTAGGAAAGTAACTTTTAGTCATGGATGTGTTGCTAAATAAAATTGGATAAATTATTTTTCATCATTACTTTTTAGCTATATGATTGTATATCTAACGACTATGATTTAACTACAGGACATGTCTGTTTGAAATGGCTATAATCTCCGGCAGTCTAGCCTGATGTCTTATCTGCAGTCTGCTCTTATTTTGTCATACTTCATTTTTTATAATAATCCTATAACTTAGTTTAGATTACTTCCTAATTCATTTTGAGGGGATTATAAATCTCACCCTCTCCATGTATATTATTATTCCCGAAAATGAACTAAAAGGTGATTGGTGTATGATTTACCACAATGCTCTAAACTGCAAATAAAGCAGTACAAATTAGTTGAGGAATGAGTCACTAGTATATTTGGATGTTCATTAATTTGTATATATCTATTTGATAGTTTGAGGTGATGATATTCTTCCTTCAAAATTTTATGTTACTCTGATTTCATGCAGAGAATTACGGCGACATTGATGTTCTAGAGGAAGTAATATCTGCCTGCTGGACTGATGGTGTAAAAATTGACAAATGCCCATTATATTATGTGAAAGTTCACACGATCAAAGTATTACTTGATAAATAAAGTTCGTTCCCGTAGAGATTGCGTATGTGTGATCATCACCAAAAGTCAGTTTTTAACCGACGGTTCAATTGACATGTTTCCAGTTGATTTGGATTGCGTAGTATTTATCTAATCTTTTGGAACTATAAGACCATACTTAATTCTGATGATGGTTAGGACACTATGGTACCGTAATATGTCTACCAGATTTAAAAAATTGGTATATGTCCAACTATGACTTTCTTATAACTAATTTGGTTTGTATGTGAAGTAAAAAAGTTACTGTTCCTTTTGGTATATTTTTGTTTTGAGCTAAAGAGCTCAAATATGAAAAGTGTTCATAAAACAATTGTTGCAATAATAAAATGGTGTTGCTAATATAGTATTTAATAAACAAATGTTGCAATAACAAAAAAATATGTTGCCAAAATTTTAAAAGTGTTTAATAAACAAAATGTTGCAATAAAGCTGCAAAAGTATTGTCAAAAAGAGAAAATGTTAGAAAATGGGAATGTTGCAGTAGAAAAAAATGATGTTGCAATAAGGTCTATTGCATCATTTTCTTTGGTGTTGCTATAGACCAGAAAGTGTTGCCATAGATTACTAAGGTAACATATAAAACAATGTTGCCGTATATTGGAAAACACGTTGCCTTACCCACTTAAGGCTACGTGACCTTGTGTGTTGATTATTGTGATGAGGATACGTGATGACGTGGATATCTTGATGATGTTATTTCCGAAGAAATTGATCTTTCAGAATGTTGCTTTGCAAATGATTTCAAAATGAGACGATTAAGATCTTTTGTTTACAATTTTGGTAAAACAGTCTGAGGTATCAAAAATATTTTCAAATCTTATTTCAGAAACTTATACACACTCAAGGATATTAAAATATTATTATTTAAATGAATACCTCAGAGAGTTTTTAAAGAAGATGTTATCAATAGTTGGTTACAATTATATGTAATTTTATTACGGCCATGTTTAAATCGGTATGGGTTGTAAGTTTTCGGGTAATACGCTCATATGATCTATCAACGATCATGAATTCCATTTATTGCAGTAGTAATCTTTGTATTCACATAATTATATGGAGTAGATAATCGTATCGTGTTGCTATTTGTTGCCTTATGTGGTTATGTTGTGCTGGTTTGGCATTTTGGTATATTGTTTTGCGATGTTTTGTTTCGTTATGCCTTATGGTTTGGAGAGGCCGGATAAAACACACTTTCTCTTCCCGTCCCGGGTCATACTCTGGTGCGTCCACATATGATGTTCTCCGGCCTCGGAGTTGTAATACCCGTAATTTCGATTTCCGGTGATTTTCTTTTTTTGGTAAGAGTCCGTTTTGACGACTCGCTTGGGACCGTTTCATCATTCTGAGAATGATTAATTCAGCACTTTTTGACATCCGAGTTCGTTTCGGTGTAGTTTTGTTGAGTTCCGTGCTTTTTGTCGACTTTTTCCCACTTGAGTTCGATTCTTGAGAATCTCGTTCGAAACTGCTGTTTCGAGTTTCCCGTAAGTCCGTCTAACTTTGTTAGACGTGTTGTGAACTTCGGTTTGGTTATTCGATCACGTATCGTGATTTTCGGGCGATTTGAGCCATTTTATAATTTAACCAAAGTTATGGGTATTCGTATCTGTATTTGTTGTCTCGACCCTTTTCTTGGCCGCGCATGATTAATTATTGCATTATGTTTTCATTTCGGGTCGTTGATGTTGTCCGCGAGCTTTTCGTCGTGTTCGTTCCGTACGTTTCTAAATCGAAGTCGGGTCATGTGGTGGCGGTGGCCAGGACCGGGTGCGGCAACGCTGGAAGTCTTGGGCCATCGCCGAAAGCCTGACGGCATCAATCGCGTAGCACAGGCTACGGCCGGAAGGCTGCACGCTAGCTCGGCAGGAACGGGCATGTTTATGTATTAATATGTCGTGCTTTGTTATTTGTTTGTTTTTGATTTGGATCGTTGGTGTTGTCCATTAGTGTTTCGTTGCATGTGGAATGATCGTTGTTTTGTCGAGGAGTGTCATTGTTGTGTATTTGGGTCGACTTTGTAAGATCACCACCTGCACATATGAAGTCTAAAAATTCTGAAACTTTACAATGTGATAGAACATGAAGTTAGCTTTCCAATGGTTCAAACGGTGCGTCAATCGGAGTCCGAACGAAGGAGTTATGGTTAAAATAGCAAATTCTACACTGTCACCATATAGTGCATAATTAGCGTCTGTTGGAACACGGCACTAAACACAGTTTATATCATTGATTGGTCATCATATATCACCCTTTGATCCAGCGAGTCAAGGTAATCTCTTCTTAGAACCCTAGTTTCTTGAATTTTGGGGTTTTTGGGTTTTTGTCCGATTCGTTCTGAATTGTTGATTAATCCATGATGAGTATGATTAATCTTAGTATTATTCATGTGTTTAACATCATTTCATCCATTGTTCTTCATCGAATCAAAGTATATTTCTTGATTTCCTTCGAATCGACTTTTTGGGGGATTTGTTCTTGATCTCGTTTTCCATCCGTTTTTGATGGATCGATTGTTGTTAAACATATCCTATGGATTGTATATCCATATTTCGATTTGGAATTCCGTTTTCATGTTTTGATGGGACGAATCGTGTTCTTGGCTGTTTTGGGGGAAACACTTGACCTTTCGTCGTTTGTTCTTTGAATTCAACGGCTTTGGGTCGTACTTTGGAATTCATTTTCGTTGTTATTGTTTTTGTTCGTAGTTTATTGTCGCGGGTTGTCGTTCGACGGAGTCGGCGGGTTCGTAGTCGGTTCGAGCCTCCTCACTTTGGTCGATTCTCCGCGTTGTGATTATTCGAGGCAAGTACCTTGTCCATACCATTCTTGTTTTGGGATATGATGATTGGTGAATGCCTTAGCATGTTTGTTTGATTGTTTGAAATGAGTTTTCAAAAGAATTGGTTTAGCCTCGTTAAAGGCTCACTTTCAAACGCGCGTGTTTTGTGAATATTGTGCCCCGTGAATGATTAAGTGAACCCTATGAATTCACTTGTTGTCGTTGTTGTTGATGTTCTTGTGCTTTGATAATATATATACACATATTATCTCTTTTCGGTGCGTTATGATTTGACGTGGTGTTTTGCTAAGTGTTTGATGCCTCTGGGTGAATTATTTGGATATCCTTGGTGTGATATGTTATTTGTACTTGATTGTTTCGCTAGCCAGCTCGGGAGGGTCCTTCGAGGCCTCGAGTGGGATTTGTGGCTTCGTCCCGGTCCTAGGTGACATGTGTGCTTGATTGTTTCGCTAGCCATCTCGGGAGGGTCCGACGGGGACTCGAGTGGCATTCGTGGCTTCGTCCTGGTCCTAGGCGATGCGTTTGCGTGAATGTGTTTGCTCACCTCGGGAGGGTTCGATGGGGCCACAGAGGGAATTCCAATGGCTTCGACCTGGATTCACGAGTGAAACTTCATGAGTGCGTGTGTATGTTTTGTGAATGTGTTTGCTCACCTCGGGAGGGTTCGACGGTGCCACGGAGGGAATTCTAATGGCTTCGACCTGGTTTCATGAGTGAAACTTCACGAGTGCGTGTGTATGTTTTGTGAATGTGTTTGCTCACCTCGGGAGGGTTCGACGGGGCCACGGAGGGAATTCCAATGGCTTCGACCTAGATTCATGAGTGAAATTTCACGTGTGCGTGTGTATGTTTTGTGACTGTGTTTGCTCGCCTCGGGGGGTTCGACGAGGCCACGGAGTAATTCCAATGGCTTCGACCTGGATTCACGAGTGAAACTTCACGAGTGCGTGTGTATGTTTTGTGAATGTGTTTGCTCACCTCGGGAGGGTTCGACTGGGCCACGGAGGGAGTCCAATAGCTTCGACCTGGATTCATGAGTAAAAACTTCACGAGTTGGTGTTGATTTTATGTCCGTAGAGGACGCGTGACGTGGGTTTTAACCTTGTGTATTGTTGTTGGTTTCATTTGTGAAAACAAAATCTTTGGGCTGTGACCCCCATTGATTTTTGAAAGAGAAGGATTTGATAATCCTAAATTATTTTCTATTAAAACTCTCGATGGCATTTCAAACCATTTTATAAATTGTTTTCCCTTGACTTGTGACCTTTCGGTTTTAGGATGTTTTACCCAAACTCTTGCCTCGGGAAGTATTTTTCATTATGTTTGGATCTTTGAGGATTCCTGATTATCATTTTCCTTAGAACTTGTATTGTATGGCTTGTATTTGCACTTTGTTCTTGCACTAGCAAAACAGTGGAGTTTTGCTAACCCCCGAGTATTCGGGGGGTGGATGTCTGTTTTTGCATTCAGGTTTGGGAGCATAACACGAGGTCGGCACGAAGGATGATGAAAGATGAACGATACTAATCACACGAGGATCCGTATGATGTCATTGGTTTAGTTATAGTTTATTTTCCGCTGCAGTATTCTTTCCCGTTATACAGGAGTGTGTTGTATTCGACCCCTGCGTGGGCATGTAATGAGTTTGATTTGTATGTATTTATTGAAAGACCAAATCGGTCTACTGAGTCATTTTAGCCTTAAAGGCATTGTTGAGATGTTCGATGTTGTTACCAGCCTGGTAGATCCTTGAGGAAGGGTTCTACGGCGTGTAATATCCCTGAGTGGATTGGGGGTGTTACAGGAGTCAAATCATAATATATATGATTTACATTCGTTATTGGTATACTTGGGAATTGAGTATGCAGGGGTAAGGATACGAGTTATCTACGGTGTTCAGTATCATTCGGTCATTTGGGAATATGAGATATGAAATACGATAAGAATGTTTTGATGTGGATGACCACGACTGGATAAGGAAACGATATTGAGATTTTTTTTAAAGTGGTGTTGGAATTTTAAATATTTTATAAACCCAAGATTTGATATCGTATTGACAAATAGACACGTGCTTCGGTGATAAATAAACTTTGAATCAAATAATTTGGTAGAAGAGGAAAGACTTCAGTTTTTATATTTGGATCCCAAGTAAAATTTCCAGTTAGAGATGACGTCTTCGAAAGCTTTACATTTTCAAATACGATTTTTAAATTCGAGATGCGAAAATAAAATTTCCTCTTCTAGAGATAGAACAGTGTTGATGAGTTTTAGGCGAAATATAATTCGCCACCTTTTTCAAAAGTTTCATTCACGTGGAGTGCACGTAGTGTCAATATTATTATTTATGGCAATAATGCACGAGATCATAATTCGGGTGATGGTGCGAATGCCCAGTCATATTGTTTATGTGCATAACATTCTCGTCCTTGTTGGAAGATAGGAATGTAGTTATTGAGTTTAACGCTCTTTGAGTTTTAATGGTTTCGTGGCCCATATAGTGTTGTTTCCGTGTAAAGCGAGCACGCGCAGGCTTATCTGTGGGGTGCATGCTCTACAAATCTTATCTTGAGGTTGCCAACACTATTTTGGATCATTCAGGATGATAGCTATTTTTTCTTGTAATTCGACAGCATCCTACGATCGTAAGTTATTGATTGCTACGGTCGTAAGTTTTCTGAGGTTGGGAGTGCCACTTCAGAGTTTTATTATGTGCCTTGTGATTGTAATGATTTTTATGACATGTTCTCTTTCTCTTTCCCATACTTTATGAAACGAACGAGTTTCGTGATCATTTTGAATTATTCCATGATTTTACTATCTTGCTCATTCTCGGTGTAATTATCCTTGGACCCATTTTCTTGTATTCTGAATGGATGATCATCAGAGTTGCGCAGCGAAGCCCTATTTCTTTCTACCCTCCTATTTTTGGATAAATTTGAAAGTCGTCCCAGAGTCATCCGGAGACGCTACAATTTTGTTGCATGAATACTGAACTCCGTTAATCTAGTGTGGTTCATCATATTTCGAGGAATTTCGTGTTTACAAATTATTCGTGGCTTTCGGAGATGAGCAGAGTGTTGCTTCGTCTTGTTTGTTTACCACTCTTCAAATTTAAGTTTCGGGACGAAACTTTTTTTTAGTGGGATAGAATGTAATACCCGTATTATTTTTTACTTCTGTATTTTTTGATCCTATTGACTCGTTTGTGTTCGTTGATAATTTTTGAACTTGTTTTGTCCTTCGCTTCTTGCCATTCGAACGAGTTTTAATATTGTTCCGGATTAATCTGTTTATCGTTGTGACTTTTGTAATATCCGCGTTTTCTATCCTTGGTAATTTCTATTTTTGGTGCATATTCGTTTCGGACAACTCGCCTGACACTGTTTTGTAATTCTGAACCTATTTTGTTCTTGGAGTTTTTCCGTTTAGACGGGTCTTGATAATGTTTTTACGTAATTTCATCTCGTGTTATATTCTGTCGCATGTGTATTCGTTTCTCGTTAAACTCGTTCGATTCCGTTGTTTTCTTACTTCCATGAGTTCGTATGCTTATGTAGAGCATGTTGCGAGTTTCGGATTGTTAATCCGACGTTGTGTCGTGACTTTTCGGTTGTTTGGGCCGTTTTTGTAATTTCCTAGAAGTTTAGGGAATTTGACCCTTATTCGACTTTGGTTGTGTACCTCAGATCGTTTTGGGTTACGTACTTCCATTTCGTGTTATTGTTGCCCAAATATCGATCCCTGTTGCTTTTATTCTCCTTAGGATCATTTTTCGTCATTTTGGGACCCGAGGGGGTGTGGGCCGCGGCACAAGGATTGTGAGCCGCGGCACACACATCGCCCGCTTGTTGCCTAAACTAAGCGTACCGTGTGCCGCGGCACAAGGATTGTGCGCCGCGGCACACAGCCGAGTCAGTGCCGCGGCACACTTGTCCGGCCGCGGCACACCGGTGTGACACTTGCCGGCAAAATCGATCAGACAGCGTGCGGCAAGATCCCGGCAAAGGCCGCGGCACATGCCGAGTCTGAGCCGCGGCACACTTCAGATGAGCCGCGGCACAACGAGCGGTCAGCCGACCACTGGGCACAATTTTTGGCTCTGTGCCGCGGCACAGTTTAGCTGAGCCGCGGCACACGGCGCGGTCAACGCTATATCAGCGTTTTATTCAAATAAATCACCCATTTCCTCCCCCTTCTTCAACCGTGCGCGAGAGAGAGAGTCTTGAGAGGGAGAGTTCCTCCATCTATCACTTAATTGTGTAGATTTCTTCAACCCTTTTCGATCGGGTGGCTCGGATTACGGATCTAACACGTGGTTTTTGGATTTGAATGCTTGATTCATCAAGAGGTAAGAATTCCTTTGACCCTAGTATGATTTTGGGGAGGGTTTGGTGGTAATCTTGTGTTTTAATCCGAATTAGCCGATGTTGTTGTTAGATTTGATAGTATACTCATGACCCTTGGTTTTCTTGTTTTTGATTGGGATGAAATCCCGTTGTTCTATCATTGACCGATTTCATTTCCTTATGCGCTCTTAGTGTCCGATGAATTGTCCCAATGGGTAGAATTAGGATTAATTCTTACCTTTCCGCATTATTGAGACTTGTGTATACCGTTATTGTGTTAGGATTGGATTTGGGAGGATTGTTCGGACCAAAACCTATTCCGTCGTCATTTCCTTCGTTTCGTTTCATTCAAGGCAAGTACATGTATTACATTTCGTTATGTATATTGTGATTTTCGAAATGAATGATGAATGGTGAATTTTTGGGTGCGTGAGATGTGTTCCTTCCACCCGGAGTGTCCGACGGGATGTCTGGGGGTCGATACTAAGGGGTACGGCCGCGGAAGGGAACTTGTGTGCGTGTGTGATTGAACTTCCACCCGGAGTGTCCGACGGGATGTCTGGGGGTCGATACAAGGGGTACGGCCGCGGAAGTGGTATCCCACTCGGAGTGTCCGACGGGATGTCTGGAGGTCGATACTAAGGGGTACGGCCACGGGATACCAGTTGTGATTTTGTGATATCGTGATGATTGGAAATTGATGTGATTGCCAATGTAGTATTCCGGAATATATATGCGGCAAATGACTTATGTTTGAGATGATTGTGTAAAACCGTATTTTTGTATATAATGTGGTGTAATTGTGTACTTGCACTAGCTATTCGAATGCTAACCCCTTAAATGGGGGAAATGCGTCTTATGCATTTCTGTACCGGAGAGCCGAGGAGCAGCACTGGCACGCACGCGAAGGACGGGATGGCTTGATGATAGTGGCTCGAGTCTGTTTTGTTTATTTCTATGTTTGGTCATTGCATATGTCGAGTATTGGAATTAAACTGTTTATTCTTGAACTTGGTTTAAGTCCCCTGCGTGGGCATCGAATTGATATTTACATTATGTTTTATGTACTCCGTTGAAATGATTTGGCCGAGGCCACGGCCCTATTTACTTTCGAGTGTATCTTTTGGGGTTTTCATTGTGGTTATGTGTCATGTGTTAGCCTGGTAGACCTCAAGAGGGTTCTACGGCGTGTAATGTCCCTTTTGTGAATTGGGGTGTTACATTTATGGTATCGGAGCCTTAGGTTTTGAATACCTAGGCTGTCGGTGAATTTTTGGGTCTGTCAGTTGCGTCATTAGAGTCAGTCGTTGAGCCTAATATCATCATGCTGCCGTCTTTTCGTGCGACCCGTGGCTGTAAGTCTCCTCGAACTCTTATATCTCTGTAATTCGTTTTCTTACGTTGTTCGGAATCGTGACTTGTGTTACCAACTTTGTGAATTGTGAATCTTTCTGATCTTGTCCTTTTCTTACTTTCCTTCAGTATGTTGAGAGGTCGTGGTAGACCGGCTAGGGGACGCGGCCGAGGCCGTGGTCGGGGTGCTGATAATGAGGAGGGCTCACTTTCTCAGTCCTCTGCGGACTCAGCCTCTCACTCGGCTGCCGGGTAATAATGCCGACGCCGGCTACTGCCAGATTTGCCAGCTTGGTAGCCCAACTTACTCGTATAGCTCGGGGTGGACGCGTAATCCGCCCCGACACCTAAGAGGAGGCTAGTAAGTGGCTTCAGACGGTGACTAAGATGCACCCTCCTCGTTTCTCCGGATCCTCCGACTCCCTCGGTTGGGAGAATTGGCTCTTTCGGTTGTCCAGACCTTCGATGCCGTAGCTTGTCCCGAAGACAGAGGGTACATATTGCCCGACTCTCCGGATAAGGAAGTCATGGAATGGTGGGAGGCCGTTGTGCCCAGAGACCGTCGAGCTACTTGGGAGGAATTCAAGGCCGCTATGGAAGCAGAATATTGCCCACCGCCGCTAAGGAGCGCAGAATTGTGGAGTTCTTCACCGCTACACCTCGGGACGTGCCTATTTCTCGTGCCATCATTACTTACAATCAGCAGTTGGGTTTCGTGAGAGATCAGTGAGGACGGAGGCTGATAAAATCCGTTACTTCAACATGCGCATGAAGCCGCATATTAGGCAGTATGGCACCGCTCATGTGTGCCACTTTGAAAGAATACCGTGATCGCGCCCTAGCGATCGAGATGGCGGTTCCGAATCGAGTCGGTTTCGGAAGCTAAGAAGCGAAGACTACCGGTGGATTCTCGACCGAAGGGTGGCCGGCCAAGGCTCGCTCGCTCCCATACCGGGAAGAGGCCGTTCCATCAGCCGGTGGATCTCGTGGTAACTGCTCGGCCAATTACGCTTCGGGTGTCGTGGTTTGTTTTAATCGCAACCAATATGAGCATTTGATGAAGGATTGTCCTTTTCCCCGTTGCTTGCTTCACTTGCGGCGTATCGCATCGGGCGCTCATTGTGAGAGAGCCACCGGGGCCGTTAGAGTTCCGACTACCACTACCGATCGGAGGATCATAATACTCCAGCCTACTCAGTTCCGCAGGTTCGGTCGCGGTAGAGGTCGGGACAAATGGATCGCCGCGCAGCCTCGAGCTCGGGTTCATCCACCCCGATCAGATCGGATGAGGCGCACAGAGGAGACAGACATTCCGGTGGCGTCGGTACCACCAGATCCTTACTCATCCAGTTTAGTACTTTTTGATTCGGTGCTACCCATTCCTTTATTGCGTCGGATTGTGTGAATCGTATTGGCTTTAATCGCTTGTTTGAGTGTGAACCGTTTGTGGTGGGTACGCCTAGCGGGATCGCATGGTTGGGGACCGGGAAGTTAGGGATTGCCCGTGAGGATCGGGAGCCGAGATTCGCCTCGAACCTCATCGTTATCGACCTTAAGGGTGAGGATTTAATCCTCGGGGACGATTGGTTAGAGCGTCACGGTGCTATCATGAACTATCGGACTCGTACTATCTCGATCGTGGCCGAGGATGGCACCGAGCATACTCTTGTCACCGTAAGCCGGTAGATCGGGAGCGTGATTAGCGCCTTGAAGGCGATGAAACTTCCGAACTGTGTGTGGCTGCCATCGTGCTATGTCCTGAAGGCGGAAGATGGTGGAGTTGACATGTCGTCAATTCCAGTTGTTAGTGAGTATCCCGATGTCTTCCCAGACGACTTGCCGGGATTACCACCACAGCGAGAGGTGGAGTTTCCTATCGATCTAGAGCCGAATGCAGCCCCTATTTCTCGAGCACCGTACCGTATGGCACCGTCGGAGATGTTAGAGTTGAAGAACTAGTTGGGAGAATTGTTAGATAAAGGGTATATTCGACCGAGCGCATCGCCTTGGGGTGCGCCCGTACTTTTCGTTAAGAAGAAAGATGGGTCGCTTCATTTATGCATCGATTATCGAGAATTAATCAAGTGACCATCAAAAATAATTACCCTTTGCCCAGATTGACGATTTGTTTGATCGGCTTCGGGGGCGGTCTTTTCAAGATTGATTTGCGATCGGGCTACTACCGATTGAGAATTGGGACGCCGATGTTCAAAGCCGCCTTCGGACGAGATATGGCCATTACGAGTTTGTGGTTATGCCTTTCGGCTAACTAATGCCCACAGTTGTTCATGCAATTGATGAACAAGGTTTTTATTGAGTATCTGGACAAATTCGTAGTCGTTTTTATCGACGATATTCTTATCTATTCACGGAGTCGGGAGGAACACGCCTTACATCTCCGAATTGTATTAGACACTTTGAGGACTGAGCAGTTGTACGCGAAGTTCTCTAAGTGTGAGTTTTGGCTCGAGGAAGTGACGTTCCTCGGGCACGTGATTTCAGCAGAGGGAGTTCGGGTAGATCCGCAGAAGATAGAGGCAGTGATGGCTTGGGAGCCGCCTAAGAATGTGAAGGAGGTGAGGAGTTTTCTGGGTCTCGCCGGCTATTACCGCAGATTCGTTGAGGGATTTTCTAAGATCGCTAGACCACTCACTCAGTTGCTCCAAAAAACTCAGAAGTTCGAGTGGACTGCAGACAGCAGATGGCTTTGACGAGTTAAAGAGACGTCGACTACCGCGCCCGCTTTAGCATTGCCTCGGGGAACGAGGACTTCGTAGTGTATAGTGATGCTTCGGGCCTTGGTCTAGGTGTGTTTTGATGCAGAGAGACAGGTGATTGCTTATGCGTCCCGCCAATTGAAACCTTATGAAGTAAACTACCCCACGCACGATTTGGAGTTAGTCAGTCGTTTTCGCCTTAAAAATATGGAGGCACTACCTCTATGGGTCATCATGTAAGATTTTTACGGATCACAAGAGTTTGAAGTACATCTTCAGCCGTAAAGAGTTGAACATGAGGCAGAGGTGGTTAGAGTTAATTAAAGATTTCGACCTCGAGATACTTTACCATCCGGTAAGGCCAACGTAGTGGCCGATGCGTTGAGCGTAAAACCGATGGCTTTGCGGATGCTAGAGGTACTTACACCGCAGAGTAAGATCCACAGATTTCATCCGTCGAATATTGAGGTTTGGGTTCGCAGAGTTCAGGCCGCTTATGTGCATTAGAGATCACTTCGTCCTTGATCGATGATATCAAGGCGAAGCAATTTGACGATCCGTTTTTGGTCCAGTGAGGGAGGATGTGAGGAAAGGGAAAGCCCCTGGATTTGTGGTTCACGATGATGGAGTTTTGAGGTTTCGCGCGTACTTTGTGTACCATGTGATATTGAGCCGAGACAAGATCTTGAGCGAAGCTCATACCACGCCCTACTCCATACATCCCGGTACGAGTAAAATGTACAAGGACGTGAGGAGTAACTACCGGTGGAGTAATTTGAAGATGGATGTTAGCGAGTTCGTGGCGAAGTGTTTGACACATCAACGAGTTAAGATTGAGCATCGGCGACCGCTGGTCATATTTACGACCACTTCCTATCCCGGAGTGGAAATGGGAGGATATTTCTATGGATTTCATTACCAATATGCCCAAGACTCGGACGGGAATGAACATGATTTGGGTCGTTGTTGATCGACTAACCAAATCAGCTCATTTTCTAAGTGTAAAGGACACTTGGGGGCCGGAGAGGCTTGCACGAGTGTTTGTTGCGGAAATAGTGAGATTGCATGGAACCCCTAAGAGCATTGTTTCGGATCGTGATGGCCGATTCATATCACATTTTGGCAGCCGTTCATAGAGCTTTGTGAACCGACTTGAGACTTAGAACATCCTACCACCCACAGACAGACGGACATACTGAGCGGACGATACAGACACTAGAAGATATGTTGAGAGCCTGTGCCTTAGATTGGAAGGATGATTGGGAGACACACTTGCCGTTGATCGAGTTCACGTATAATAATAGTTGGCATGCCTCGATCAAAATGGCACCATTCGAAGCGTTGTATGGAAGGAGGTGCGTATCACCGTTGTCCGGGATGATACGTCCGAGCTAATCAAACCGAGCCCGATCCGATAGTTGAGACGAGGGAGAAGATTACCCCGATTCGTGGTAGATTGCGACGCCCAGTCGCGAAGTCTTATGCCGATACACGTCGCCGACCGTTGGAGTTTGAGGTGGGAGATCACGTCTTGCTTAAGGTGTCGCCGACACGGGGAGTTTACCGCTTCGGTCGGAAGGGTAAACTTAGTTCGAGATTTATCGGGCCGTTTGAGATTTTAGATAGAGTTGGAGAACTCGCGTATCGGTTAGGCTTGCCGCCGGCCCTGAGCCACGTGCATAACGTATTTCATGTTTCCCAGCTTAGGAAGTACGTATCGGACCCTAGCCATATTATTGATTTTGGAGAGATCGAGTTGGGGCCCGACATTACCTTCGAGGAGAGGCCGATTCAGATCGTAGAGCGTCGGGTTAAGCAACTCAGGCACAAAACCATCCCTTTGGTCAAAGTGCAGTGGTCGAGGCATGGATCCGAGGAGGCCACGTGGGAAACAGAGGAGAGTATGAGGTCGAGATACCCCGAGTTATTCGTATTGTAAGTTTCGGGACGAAACTTATTTTTAGGGGGAGATAATGTAATATCCGCGTTTTCTATCCTTGGTAATTTCTATTTTTGGTGCATATTCGTTTCGGAAAACTCGCCTGACACTGTTTTGTAATTCTGAACCTATTTTGTTCTTGGAGTTTTTCCGTTTAGACGGGTCTTGATAATGTTTTTACGTAATTTCATCTCGTGTTATATTCTGTCGCATGTGTATTCGTTTCTCGTTAAACTCGTTCGATTCCGTTGTTTTCTTACTTCCATGAGTTCGTATGCTTATGTAGAGCATGTTGCGAGTTTTGGATTGTTAATCCGACGTTGTGTCGTGACTTTTCGGTTGTTTGGGCCGTTTTTGTAATTTCCTAGAAGTTTAGGGAATTTGACCCTTATTCGACTTTGGTTGTGTACCTCAGATCGTTTTGGGTTCCGTACTTCCATTTCGTGTTATTGTTGCCCAAATATCGATCCCTGTTGCTTTTATTCTCCTTCCGGATCATTTTTCGTCATTTTGGGACCCGAGGGGGGGGTGTGGGCCGCGGCACAAGGATTGTGAGCCGCGGCACACACATCGCCCAGTTGTTGCCTAAACTAACTGTACCGTGCCGCGGCACAAGGATTGTCTTGCGCCGCGGCACACAAAAGTCGGTGCCGCAAGACACTTGTCCGGCCGCGGCACACCCGTGTGACACTTGCCGGCCAAAATCGATCAGACAGCGTGCGTGCCGCAGATCCCGGCAGCTGCCGCGGCACATGCCGAGTCCGAGCCGCGCACACTTCGGATGAGCCACGGCACAACGAGCGGTCAGCCGACCACTGGGCACAATTTTTGGCCCTGTGCCGCGGCACAGTTTAGCTGAGCCGCGGCACACGGCGCGGTCAACGCTATATCAGCGTTTTATTCAGCGAAATCACCCATTTCCTCCCCCTTCTTCAACCGTGCGCGAGAGAGAGAGTCTTGAGAGGGAGAGTTCCTCCATCTATCACTTAATTGTGTAGATTTCTTCAACCCTTTTCGATCGGGTGGCTCGGATTGCGGATCTAACACGTGGTTTTTGGATTTGAATGCTTGATTCATCAAGAGGTAAGAATTCCTTTGACCCTAGTATGATTTTGGGGAGGGTTTGGTGGTAATCTTGTGTTTTAATCCGAATTAGCCGATGTTGTTGTTAGATTTGATAGTATACTCATGACCCTTGGTTTTCTTGTTTTTGATTGGGATGAAATCCCGTTGTTCTATCATTGACCGATTTCATTTCCTTATGCGCTCTTAGTGTCCGATGAATTGTCCCAATGGGTAGAATTAGGATTAATTCTTACCTTTCCGCATTATTGAGACTTGTGTATACCGTTATTGTGTTAGGATTGGATTTGGGAGGATTGTTCGGACCAAAACCTATTCCGTCGTCATTTCCTTCGTTTCGTTTCATTCAAGGCAAGTACATGTATTACATTTCGTTATGTATATTGTGATTTTCGAAATGAATGATGAATGGTGAATTTTTGGGTGCGTGAGATGTGTTCCTTCCACCCGGAGTGTCCGACGGGATGTCTGGGGGTCGATACTAAGGGGTACGGCCGCGGAAGGGAACTTGTGTGCGTGTGTGATTGAACTTCCACCCGGAGTGTCCGACGGGATGTCTGGGGGTCGATACTAAGGGGTACGGCCGCGGAAGTGGTATCCCACTCGGAGTGTCCGACGGGATGTCTGGGGGTCGATACTAAGGGGTACGGCCACGGGATACCAGTTGTGATTTTGTGATATCGTGATGATTGGAAATTGATGTGATTGCCAATGTAGTATTCCGGAATATATATGCGGCAAATGACTTATGTTTGAGATGATTGTGTAAAACCGTATTTTTGTATATAATGTGGTGTAATTGTGTACTTGCACTAGCTATTCGAATGCTAACCCCTTAAATGGGGGAAATGCGTCTTATGCATTTCTGCACGGAGAGCCGAGGAGCAGTACACTGGCACGCACGCGAAGGACGGGATGGCTTGATGATAGTGGCTCGAGTCTGTTTTGTTTATTTCTATGTTTGGTCATTGCATATGTCGAGTATTGGAATTAAACTGTTTATTCTTGAACTTGGTTTAAGTCCCCTGCGTGGGCATCGAATTGATATTTACATTATGTTTTATGTACTCCGTTGAAATGATTTGGCCGAGGCCACGGCCCTATTTACTTTCGAGTGTATCTTTTGGGGTTTTCATTGTGGTTATGTGTCATGTGTTAGCCTGGTAGACCTCAAGAGGGTTCTACGGCGTGTAATGTCCCTTTTGTGAATTGGGGTGTTACAACTTTTTCGAGTTCGGTTCGTTTCTTGTGAACATTGTTCGAGAATAACGTCTTTTAGTTTCTACAAGTTCCTTTAATGTCTTGAGTTGAACTGTGAACTTCGGAGTTGTTGTTCGATCATTATTGTCCGATTTTGCTGTTCGATATCGTATCACGATTATTGAGCATCTAGGCCACTTCATAATTTTGTTAAGTTCGAGTAATTGTTCCCGTATGTGATCTTACAAACCCTCGAGGTTACCTGAATTACATACTTGTTCAACGTTAGACCCGTGTTTTGATTGTTGTACTGCTCGGATTTATCAACCGTAGTGATTCATGTTCGTTGCTTTTTGTAATCATTCTTGCGTGTTGAATCGGACTGCAGCAGCTCTATACTGCATGGAGCTCTTGTACGCTGTCAGCAGCAGATAACGTGTGTTATCTAGGGTTGCCCTGCCTTGATTGTTCCATGTTTTAAGTTTCGGGACGAAACTTATTTTTAGAGGGGTAGAATGTAATATCCGAGATTTTATTTCCGGTTATCTTGAATTGTTTGTCATTTTATGCAGTATATTGTTTGTCTGTTGTCGAGCGATTGGTATTATTTACTCGTTGACTGATACGTGTTGGTATCGTACTATCGTATTTATGATATAAAGCGGATATCTGGTGCCTGTGTTTATGTAATAATATGTCGTGCTTTGTTATTTATTTGTTTTTGATTTGGATCGTTGGTGTTGTTCATTAGTGTTTTGTTGCATGTGGAATGATCGTTGTTTTCTCGAGGAGTGTCATTGTTGTGTATTTGGGTCGACTTTGCAATATCACCACCGGCACTTATAAAGTCTAAAAATTCTGAAACTTTAAAATGTGATAGAACATCAAGTTAGCACTCCAATGGTTCAAACAGTGCGTCAATCGGAGTCCGAACGAATGAGTTATTGTCAAAATAGCAAAGTCTACACTGTCAGCATATAGTGCATAATTAGCGTCTGTTGGAACACGGCACTAAACACGGCCCCTATGTGTTGTTAATTGTGATGATGTTGTGCGATAACATGTGATTACCCTATGTGTTGATAATTGTGATGATGCCGAATGGTAACATGTGGTTACCTTGTGTGTTGATTATTGTGATGAGGATACGTGATGACGTGGATATCTTGATGATGTTATTTCCGAAGAAATTGATCTTTCGGAATGTTGCTTTGCAAATGATTTCAAAATGAGACGGTTAAGATCTTTTGTTTACAATTTTGGTAAAACAGTCTGAGGTATCAAAAATATTTTCAAATCTTATTTCAGAAACTTATACGAACTCAAGGATATTAAAATATAATTATTTAAATGAATACCTCATAGAGTTTTTAAAGAAGATGTTATCAATAGTTGGTTACAATTATATGTAATTTTATTACGGCCGTGTTTAAATCGGTATGGGTTGTAAGTTTTCGGGTAATACGCTCATATGGTCTATCAACGATCGTGAATTCCATTTATTGCAGTAGTAATCTTTGTATTCACATAATTATATGGAGTAGATAATCGTATCGTGTTGCTATTTGTTTCCTTATGTGGTTATGTTGTGCTGGTTTGGCATTTTGGTATATTGTTTTGTGATGTTTTGTTTCGTTATGCCTTATGGTTTGGAGAGGCCGGAGAAAACACACTTTCTCTTCCCGTCCCAGGTCATACTCTGGTGCGTCCACATATGATGTTCTCCGGCCTCGGAGTTGTAATACCCGTAATTTCGATTTCCGGTGATTTTCTTTTTTTTTAGCGAGAGTCCGTTTTGACGACTCACTTGGGACCGTTTCATCATTCTAAGAATGATTAATTCTGCACTTTTTGACATCCGAGTTCGTTTCAGTGTCGTTTTGTTGAGTTCCGTGCTTTTTAGCGACTTTTTCGCACTTGAGTTCGATTCTTGCGAATCTCGTTCGAAACTGCTGTTTCGAGTTTCCCGTAAGTCCGTCTAACTTTTTTAGACGTGTTGTGAACTTCAGTTTGGTTATTCGATCACGCATCGTGATTTTCGAGCATTTTGGG
Source organism: Orobanche coerulescens (assembly GCA_033398695.1). Classification (NCBI taxonomy): domain Eukaryota; kingdom Viridiplantae; phylum Streptophyta; class Magnoliopsida; order Lamiales; family Orobanchaceae; genus Orobanche; species Orobanche coerulescens. The sequence goes on along the minus strand of CM065810.1, from coordinate 75,937,803 downwards.
CCATTTTGTAATTTACCCAAAGTTATGGGTATCCGTATCTGTATTTGTTGTCTTGACCCTTTTCTTGGTCGCGCATGATTAATTATTGCATTATGTTTTCATTTCGGGTCGTTGATCTTGTCCGCGAGCTTTTCGTTGTGTTCGTTCCGTACATTTTTGGAAATCGAGTCATCGGGTCGTGGAGGCTGAGCAGCTGGCCGGACAGGTGCGGCACTATTGGAAGTGCTGGACACTGGCCGAGCAAACACGGCAGGAACTGGCATAGCACAGGCTATGGCCGGAAGGCTGCGCGCTAGCTCGGCAGGTGTAGCGCACGCTGTCGACCGGCCCAACGTACGCTATCGGGTCTGGCCAGAGGGGTTCTGAGGTTCTGGACTCGGGTAGGATCGGCAGGTAGCGCACGCTACTGTCGGTCGTGGCGCACGCTAACCGACATGGGTAGCGCACGCTGTCGTCCGACTAGCGTACGTTACCTGGGCGAGCTGTTTAGTCCAGAGGTTACTGGACAGGTCGGCTAGCGCGCGCTAGCGTCCGCGCAGCGCACGCTAGCGGGGGTCGGGCGGGCAGGTCACGGTCGGCAGGTTTGGTCGGCAGTGCCGGGTCGTGCGGGCCCTGGCCGAGGGTTTTGGGCCGATACTGGCCGATAGCGCACGCTAGTCTGGGAAGGCTAGCGCACACTAGTTTTTCATTTCCTTTCTTTTCTATCCGCGGCTGGAGCTTCGGAGGAGGCGAAGCCATGTTGTTGAACAACAAATCCATGAAGTTCTTGAGTTTATATCATTGATTGATCATTCTATATCACCCTTTGATCCAACGAATCAAGGTAATCTCTTCTTAGAACCCCAGTTTCTTGAATTTTGGGGTTTTAGGGTTTTTGTCCGATTCGTTCCGAATTGTTGATTAATCCATGATGGGTATGATTAATCTTAGTATTATTCATGTGTTTAACATCATTTAATCCATTGTTCTTCGTCGAATCAAAGTATATTTCTTGATTTCGTTCGAATCGACTTTTTGGGGGATTTGTTCTTGATCTCGTTTTCCATCTGTTTTTGATGGATCGATTATTGTTAAATGATGTTGTTAAACATATCCTATGGATTGTATATCCATATTTCGATTTGGAATTCCATTTTCATGTTTTGACGGGACGAATCGTGTTCTTGGCCGTTTTGGGGGAAACACTTGAACTTTCGTCGTTTGTTCTTTAAATTCAACAGCTTTGGGTCGTACTTTGGAATTCATTTTCAATGTTATTGTTTTTGTTCGTAGTTTATTGTCGCGGGTTGTCGTTCGGCGGAGTCGGCGGGTTCGTAGTCGGTTCGAGCCTCCTCACTTTGGTCGATTCTCCGCGTTGTGATTATTCGAGGCAAGTACCTTGTCCATACCATTCTTGTTTTGGGATATGATGATTGGTGAATGCCTTAGCATGTTTGTTTGATTGTTTGAAATGAGTTTTCAAAAGAATTGGTTTAGCCTCGTTAAAGGCTCACTTTCAAACGCGTGTGTTTTGTGAATATTGTGCCCCGTGAATGATTACGTGAACCCTATGAATTCACTTGTTGTCGTTGCTGTTGATGTTGTTATGCTTTGATAATATATATACACATATTATCTCTTTTCGGTGCGTTATGCTTTGACGTGGTGTTTTGCTAAGTGTTTGATGCCTCTGGGTAAATTATTTGGATATCCCTGGTGTGATATGTTATTTGTACTTGATTGTTTCGCTAGCCGAGTGGGATTTGTGGCTTCGTCTCGGTCCTAGGCGACGTGTGTGCTTGATTGTTTCGCTAGCCAGTTCGGGAGGGTCCGACGGGGCCACGGAGGGAATTCCAATGGCTTCGACCCGGTCCTAGGCGATGTGTGTGCTGAATGTGTTTGGTCACCTCGGGAGGGTTCGACGGGGCCACGGAGGGAATTCCAATGGATTCGTCCTGGATTCACGAGTGAAACTTCATGAGTGCGTGTGTTTGTTTTATGAATGTGTTTGCTCACCTCGGGAGGGTTCGACGGGGCCACGGAGGGAATTCCAATGGCTTCGACCTGGATTCACGAGTGAAACTTCACAAGTGCGTGTGTATGTTTTGTGAATGTGTTTGCTCACCTCGGGAGGGTCCAACGGGGCCACGGAAGTAATTCCAATGGCTTCGACCTGGATTCACGAGTGAAACTTCAGGAGTGCGTGTGTATGTTTTGTGAATGTGTTTGCTCACCTCGGGAGGGTTCGACGGGGCCACGGAGGGAATTCCAATAGCTTCGACCTGGATTCACGAGTGAAACTTCACGAGTACGTGTGTATGTTTTGTGAATGTGTTTGCTTGCCTCAGGAGGGTTCGACGAGGCCACGGAGGGAATTCCAATGGCTTCGACCTGTATTCACGAGTGAAACTTCACGAGTGCGTGTGTATGTTTTGTGAATTTGTTTGCTCACCTCGGGAGGGTTCGACAGGGCCACGGAGGGAGTCCAATGGCTTCGACCTGGGTTCATGAGTAAAAACTTCATGAGTTGGTGTTGATTTTATATCCATCGAGGATGCATGGCGTGGGTTTTAACCTTGTGTATTGTTGTTGGTTTCATTTGTGAAAACAAAACCTTTGGGCTGTGACCCCCGTTGATTTTTGAAAGAGAAGGATTTGATAATCCTAAATTGTTTTCTATTAAAACTCTCGATGGCATTTTAAACCGTTTTATAAATTGTTTTCCCTTGATTTTTGACCTTTCGGTTTTAGGATGTTTTACCCAAATTCTTGCCTCGGGAAGTATTTTTCGTTACGTTTGGATCTTTGAGGATTCCTGATTATTATTGTCCTTGGAACTTGTATTGTATGGCTCATATTTGCACTTTGTTCTTGCACTAGCAAAACAGTGGAGTTTTGCTAACCCCCGAGTATTCGGGGGGTGGATGTCTGTTTTGGCATTCAGGTTTGGGAGCATAACACGGGGTCGGCACGAAGGATGATGAAAGATGAACGATACTAATCACACGAGGATCCGTATGATGTCATTGGTTTATTTATAGTTTATTTTCCGCTGCAGTATTCTTTCCCGTTGTACAGGAGTGTGTTGTATTCTACTTCTGCATGGGCATGTAATGAGTTTGAGTTGTATGTATATATTGAAAGACCAAATCGGTCTACTGAGTCATTTTAGCCTTAAAGGCATTGTTGAGATGTTCGATGTTGTTACCAGCCTGGTAGATCCTTGAGGAAGGGTTCTACGGTGTGTAATATCCCTGAGTGGATTGGGGGTGTTACATAAATGGTATCAGAGCTTTAGGTTGTGGAAACCTAGGCTGTCGGGTTTAGTGATGTCTGTTGAGTTTTGTCTCGTCGGATTTTCTCTGACTGAGTCGTGTCGCAACGCGTCGTCTGAGTTGGATGGTCGTGATTAGTATCGTGGGGCGATCATCATCTTCGTGCGACCTGTGGATGTAAGTCTCCGTTCTTTGTATTGTGCCTCGTGTGACACGAGCTATTTGTTTGATTTTGTGTTAAGTGATGAAATCTTTATTTAGATTCTCAGTTTCGTGATGCATTTATGTGACTCATGTTTCATTTATATGAGGAGTGTTGTCATTATTTACGTCCTTTTGACTGTTGTTTCCGGTAAAAGACAGGTGTTGTCATGATTTTGAGCGAGTTGATGCGTGTATTATGATTGTATGTAAGTGAATATTGTTACATGTGAGTTTTTAGGCATTCTAGCCTAATAGATTTTCGAAAACCTTTAGTATCTTAGAAAATAAAATTCGAGATGTACTTTTAAATGGATTGTATTTTTAAGGCGCCTACTAACGCAACTATCTATTTCAAAATTGTTCTACCTTGAGAACCAAAATATATTTTTTTTTCTTCCTTCCAGTAATTTTGGAAATGCTTTGCTTAGACCTGAGGGTCGAATATTTTTGAAAGTTTTTCACTAAAAGAAAAGTGTCCTCATTTTTGTTTAAACGCAAGATGATTTTCAAAGTCTCGATAATGGTGATTGTACTACTTTTTGTAAGGTGATACTCAAGATATACCGGTGTTTCCAAATTGTTTTCAAAAGGTGGTTTTCATTTTTAAAACCCACCATTTCCTGCTTGTGGTCGGAGAAGGTGTGTATGATTGTGTACATACGTGCTTGTTTCGTGATGTTTAGTAATTATATGCTGGGTATCGTCTGGGCCGTTGTAATCTTCGAACATTGTCGTTGTTGTCATGATTTTTGTATGTGTTGATATGTTATGCTGAGTTGGAATCTCCGGTATGTTGTTTTGCGATGTTACGTCCATGGTATCTAGCATTTGTATATTCGGTATGTCGAGCTGAGGCGTTTTCAACCGCGGTGTGCCGGGGGCTTGCACGTACCAATTATCTTTCTCGTCGGTAACACATCTCAAGTGTGGACCCAAGAGACACAGGATCCAGTTTTACGAGTTGGGTTCCGAGTCTTTCAGGGCGCGAACTTCAGTACAGATATCAGGATCGGCTCTAAGAGGCCCATGGGAAATGTTTTCGTCGACTGCTTTTGTGTTGTTGCCTTGTTCCATTATTGGGAGTTGCGAGGACGACCTTCTTTTATAAGAGGTCGAATGTAATACCCGTATTGTTTTGGACTTCTGCATTTTCTCTTCCTCAAGTCTATCGACTCGCTAGTGTTCGTTGACATTTTCTGAGCTTGTCCTGTCCCTTGTTTTTGTTGATCGAACAAGGGTGGTATTGTTTCAGAATAACTCGTTTGTCGTTGTGGCTTTTCAATTGCTATTCCCTTTCCTGTAGATCTTATGTGAATGCACATCTTGTTGTTTTCACCGGATCATATATTGTCTCGAGTCGAGACGTGAACCTGGGAGTTGTTGTTTGAATTTTATTGTTCTTCGTGATTCGAACATGATAGTTCGATTTTTGTTGTCTCGATCGTTTGATTGTTCGGTTTTTATTGATCTCGTCTCGTGATTATTGAACATTCAGGCTCCTTCGTAATTCCCTTAAGTTCGGGAAATTAGTCTCGTTTTCGATCTTCAAACCCTTAGGCGGTGGAATTCCGTATTTGTTCAGCGATTGGCTCGTATTTTGATTGATGTACCGTTGGGTTGGTTAATCATATTGATTTTCGTTCGTTGTGTTTTGTGATTGTTCGGATAATCGACTCGATTGTATTATCTGTTTGATGACGCTTGTCACTTGTTGATTTTATCATGTCTCTACCAGTGGAGTTGTGTTAGTCGTCGTGGAGCGTGTTTTCACGCCGTATATTCCTTTGCGTTGCTTGTAACGTTTCGCCGATGGGCGTAAGTTACACATTTCTGGTGTATCTCGTTGAGTTTTCCTGGCGGGATATTGCTTCTCCCTACTTGCTTTAAGTTTCGGGACGAAACTTCTTTTAAGGATGGTAGTGTGTAATAACTGTAATTTCAATTTTCGGTGATTTTCTTTTTTTGGCGAGAGTCCATTTTGACGACTCTCTTGGGACCGTTTCATCATCATGAGAATGATTAATTCTGCACTTTTTGACATCCGAGTTCATTTCGGTGTCGTTTTGTTGAGTTCCATGCTTTTTAGCGACTTTTTCGCACTTGAGTTCGATTCTTGCGAATCTCGTTCGAAACTGCTGTTTCGAGTTTCCCGTAAGTCCGTCTAACTTTGTTAGACGTGTTGTGAACTTCGGTTTGATTATTCGATCACGTATCGTGATTTTCGGGTCCGTATCTGTATTTGTTGTATCGACCCTTTTCTTGGTCGCGCATGATTAATTATTGCATTATGTTTTCATTTCGGGTCGTTGATGTTGTCTGCGAGCTTTTCATCATGTTTGTTCCGTACGTTTTCGGAAATCGAGTCGTCGGGTCATGGCGGCTGAGCAGCTGGCCGGACAGGTGCGGCACTGTCGGAAGTGCTGGGCACTGGCCGAGCAGGCACGGCAGGAACCGGCGTAGCGTACGCTACGGCCGGAAGGCTGCGCGCGCTAGCTCAACAGGTGTAGCGCACGCTGTCGACCGGCCCAACGTATGCTATCGGGTATGGGCAGAGGGGTTCTGAGGTTCTGGACTCGGGTAGGATCGGCAGGTAGCGCATGCTACTGTCGGTCGTGGCGCACGCTAACCGGCAGGGGTAGCGCACTAGTACAAAAATGAGCAATGGTCACACAAAACAAATGTGACCATATGCCTTTAGTCACATATTTTTTTTCATTGAAAGTGTGACCAAAGGTCGTGTCATTTTAGGCAACATACGGCTACATTAAAATTAAGTGGTTGTATCAACTGAAAAACTGTAGCCGTAGCATAAAATCGTGGCTATTGGGTAAGAAATTTTGTTGTTGTAATCGTGCATTTTATCTTATTTTGTGGCCGTAAACCCTTTCTAGACACACAATTTTATTTTTTTAGTGACCATTGTTCACCCAATAGCCACATGAATTTATTTTCAAAGTGGCGCTTGCTATTATTTAGTCACAATAATATGTATTTATTATGACTATTGCCTATCTTTTAAAGACATAGAATTAATCAAACAATGGCCAAAAGTATTTTAAAGACACACAATTTTTTTTTAACTATGGTTATCATATAACTTACAGCCACATACATGTTATCTACCATGACCGTTGCTATCTTTCAGACATACAAATACTTGTAAGTCTGACTATTTTATATTTTTTTCGAAATAGAAAATCTAATAAACAATGACTATATTTGATTTATAGACACAAAAGTGTTTGTAACTGTGGCCAATTTTAACTTTAAGACTACAATAATTTGTTTTCAGTATGACCTATTTTATCACTTAGACACTTAAAAATTGTTGTGTGTGACTATTGTTTGTATTATAGACACTGAGAATTACTTAAACCATAGTTGTAAATGTGTTATGGTCACATAATGTATTTATACATGTGACTGTTGTAGAACTTATTGTCACATGCATGTTTGAATCCGTGACGATTGTTATCAATTTGACACACTATTATCCATTATCAATACTATTATTTAGTTTTTAGTCATGTATATTAAAAAAAACATGACAATAAATTCATTGTAAACACACGAATACTTTTTTAGCATGGCTATTGTTCACAATTTAGCCACATGAACTTATGTTAACCATCACATTTGTTATCCTTCAGACACATCAATATTTGTCAACGTGGCTATTGATTATAATTTCTACGTCAGAAAGCAAATAAATTGTATCCATAATGGTTCTTTCGACACATAATTTTATTCACCATGACTATCATTTACCATATTGCCACATTAATTTATATTATCATGTCCTTTTTTTAGATTATGACACACAATTCTTTTTAAACTGTGACAATAGGGTACATTTTAGTCACGTGATAATGTAATAAAGTGACATGTGCTATCATTTTGACACACTAACAATTTAATAAAATATCACCATATATATGTTTTAGCCACATTTGGTTTATATTATATCAAGTCCTCTGTTTAGATTTTGACACAATTGTTTTATTAGGTGTAACTATTTAGTACACTTTAGTTACATGAAATTGTAATAAAATGACATACGCCATCATTTTGACACACTAAAAATGAAATATATTGTGACCATACGTATTTTGTGGACACACAATTTAATTTACTGTAAATAATGTATATACAATAGCCACATGAAAATATTACTAAGATGACGTATTTTTCATTTTAAGACAAAAAATTTTTGTAAAGTGACGACTGTGTATGTTTTAGTGACAAATAACATATTTAAACGTGGCATCAGTTGCTTATTGTAGATACACAGATTATTTTGAGCGTGGCTTTTGTCTACGCTTTAGCCACATTAATTAATTTTTACTATTACATTTGCTATGTTTTAGACACGTTAAAAATCAATGTGAAGTGATTGTAAACAAAGCCGACAATGTGAAATAATAAATGAATACCAATATTAACAATAAAAGAGAATCCATACATAAGTTCTGAAGATAAATAGCAAAGCAAAAACTTCGAATCCAAACAAATCTACGAAAATCCCAAGGGAATTGCAAAAAAAAAAACAAAAAAAAAAAACAAAGAACTAGATGTTTTTACTCTTGATCTTGTTCATATTGCTCCTTGTCTTGACAATGCCTTGTAATGTTGTAAACTGTTTCCGCTTCTTGGGATTTTGAACTTCGTTCTTTTGATTTGATTTTGTATGCGGTTCCTATAGTAACATTGAATCAAATATGAAAAACACGTTGGTAAGAAACATTGAACCAAATATGAAAAACTAGGTAATTTATAGAATAGTTTATGAAAAAAAAATGTAATGCATTATGAAATTAATTCAAGGAACAAACCATTAAGTCACATTTGACAAGGAATTTTGGCCAACCAACAAAACTTTTATGTGCATCCCCAACTGTCTTGTGCACACTAGTTTCTATTGGTAAAAATGATGCTGCCTTTATCACTTCATCAACGGAAACTTTATAGCAGTCATCTTGAAGTGGAACTCCATGAATGCTCTGTTTTTCTGATGACAAGTAAATGGTACCACAAGCTACGATATTTCTGATATCCGGATACGACAAAGTACACTTCATTGACTGTAATGACTTATGGCATATTAGCATCATAAAAGCTAAATGAAAATATACATATATATGAGCATGGCAAAATAAATACATGTGCGACATTTGTTGATTGTGTGTTGTGTATCTTTGGTCGTGAATCATTATTTAATGGCATCGCAGGATTTGTAGTCGAATTCTTAAGTCCAATGGCTTTTTTGCTGGTTTTCGCAAATTCCTAAAAAGAAAAATAAAAGCCATATGCTTTCTGTTATGCACCCGTAAGACTATGATTAATGCAAAACTAAACTGAAAAGAACACAACTATCAGGGCACCTACTGAACTAGATGCAACTCAAAAGAAAGCTTGGGCAGTAGGTTGCTAAGCAATTTGTAGAGTGTGGATTTCAACCTAAATCCTCTCGATTTCTCATAATTCAAGAATTTAATCATCAATTTGTAGGAGAATAACATCTACGAATAATCATATGCAACATGATTGTACAGACAAAACGGATTGAAACAGACAATTTATCAAAAAAAACCAAAGTACCAAAATCAAGTTCTGTTTGCTAACAGCAGTATTGTTGTTCAGCCCAAAACGACGAGAAAAAGGCAACTAGAAAGGAGATGAAGCACTTATGATGACAATCCATAAACGAGTCTAAGCGCTAATCAGAAACGCGAGTATGAAAAGCTGAAGGTGCGGAAAAACGAATACTAAACTAAAAGTCCAGAATATCAAAATTACGAAATAGTCCCAAAGATTCAAAAATTATAATCGCGACATTTGTTGACTGTGTGTTGTGTACCTTTGGTTGTGAATCATTATTCAATGGCATCGCATGATTTGCAGTCGAATTCTCAAGTCCAACGGCTTTTTTGCTGGTTTTCAAAAATTCCTAAAAATAAAAATGAAAGACATATGCTTTCTGTTATGCGCCCGTAAGACTATGATTAATGCAAAACTAAACTGAAAAGAACACCTGAAGCTCCGGCTACCAAACGATATGCAATGAAACATGTAGAGTGTGGATTTCAGCCTAAATCCTCTCGATTTCTCATAATTCAAGATTTTAATCATCAATTTGTAGGGGAATAACATCTACACAGAATAGAATAATCATATGCAACATGATTGTACAGACAAAACGGATTGAAACAGACGATTTATCAAAAAAACCAAAGTACCAAAATCAGGTTCTGTAGAATTTACCAAAATCAGGTTCTGTTTGCTAACAGCAGATCATTGCTCACCCCAAAACGACGAGAAAAATGCAACTAGAAAGGAGATGAAGCACTTACGATGACAATCCATAAACGAGTCTAAGGGCTAATCAGAAATGCGAGTATGACAAGCTGAAGGTGCGGAAAAACGAATACTAAACTAAAAGTCCAGAATATCAAAATTACGAAATAGTCCCAAATACTCGAAAATCATAATCGCGACATTTGTTGACTGTGTGTTGTGTACCTTTGGTTGTGAATCATTCTTCAAGGGCATCGCAGGATTTGCAGTCGAATTCTTAAGTCCAACGGCTTTTTTGCTGGTTTTCACAAATTCCTAAAAATAAAAATAAAAGCCATATGCTTTCTGTTATGCGCCCGTAAGACTATGATTAATGCAAAACTAAACTGAAAAGAACACCTGAAGCACCGGCTACTAGACGATATGCAATGAAACAATGTAGAGTGTGGATTTCAACCTAAATCCTCTCGATTTTTCATAATTCAAGAATTCAATCATCAATTTGTAGGGGAATAACATCTACACATAATAGAATAATCATATGCAACATGATTGTACAGACAAAACGGATTGAAACAGACGATTTATCAAAAAAAACCAAAGTACCAAAATCATGTTCTGTAGAATTTACCAAAATCAGAATTTGCTAACAGCAGTACTGCTGTTCAGCCCAAAACAACGAGAAAAATGCAACTAGAAAGGAGATGAAGCACTTACGATGACAATCCATAAATGAGTCTAACGGCTAATCAGAAACGCGAGTATGACAAGCTGAAGGTGCGAAAAAACGAATACTAAACTAAAAGTCCAGAATATCAAAATTACGAAATAGTCCCAAATATTGGAAAATCACAATCGCGGCCAAGCGCCAACATACAAGTCCACAATATGACTGGAAACATCAAGCGATTTTGCAGAAACTATGACCTAATTAATATAGACATTATTAACGAGAATCAAGCACAAAAGAGAAAAATCGTATTAATCCATGTACCACTCCAAATAGTCTTAAAACTAGCTCGAATGACAAAAAAGTGAAAAATAAAATAAGTTCAAAACATGATAACAGATACAAGTGAGTCGTCAAAAGCGAAAAAGTACGAAAAAAGTACAAATATTACACAAGGCACAACCACGGATACTTCAGCGCAAATTATATATATAAATTGATACTAAATTAAAAGTATGGATGCAAATTGTAGGTAATTAAAAATTAGTGGATGTATTTTTGTAAGTTCACCCTTTGTCGAGGAGCAACTCTAATCGCTCTGTCTTCACACGGTTAACAAACAAGCCTGAAAATTTCCATAGTTTAAAATGCACGCTGGCCGAATTTGTTTCACAGGATGTATAATGCTACACATCTTCAAGCCACTATATGTGTCGGGGACCCCTTCCAACATGGTATTTTGTGGTATTGCTCCCATTTTGGAGAGGTCGGCCCCCTCCAAATCCATAAAATATTAAAAGCAAATATATTGTCAACTACATGACTTACCGGCGTTACGTCTTCCTTTTGCAGTACTTTAGATGTGTTAACATTAGGAGTGTCCTTAGATCCAACATTACTGTCCACTAAAATCACCTGCAAAATGTAAGGAAAAAAGGGTAATTGATGTAATAATTGCATTTTACTGAAATTGGGACAATTTCTGTAATTTTCCAAATATTTTGTTGTGTTGTTCACACTCATCAATCTATGGCACATAATATCGAGTGTACATCAGTTTATGTTGTGCTGTGAGGAGTTGTTTCTTTATTAACATAATATCTTACTTGTTTATCATTTTAAATAACATATTATCTTTTATTTTCATATTATAAATAAATATTAAAATAAAACAACTACAAAATAACTTACTTGTTTTGGAGACATTTCATTTGTAGGATGTGAGCTCTGTAACGCCATTCCTTGAGAAGCAAGATGAGCTAATACCATATTTAGTGTGTTATTTTGTTTCGTCACCTGGGTGGACAACTCCTTAAGTTGTTCATCTTTCTTCGCATGCTCATGTCTCTCATTCTGTAGTTGAAAGTTAAGGTCTGCAATTACTTCTTTTGATGATCCTTTTGTTCGAGGAAGATGCCAATATCTTGTGGAAGTGACTCCCGTGCCAACCCCTTTTAAATATCCGCCATGTTCCTTTCCAAAGACTAGTGTGAGGGCATCCGTGCCCGGATCAAGCTTCAGGCCTCCATCATTGATTTGTTTTTCATGATCGATCTGTATACATAAGATGTCAAATAGATGTACTCAATGGTTATTTAACAAGTTTCACAATTATTATAGTAAAACAACATACAAGAAAGTTTCTTTAAACTTACTATTTTATCTGCAATGACCTTAACAGCATCATCTACCAATTCGCCATTTTTGTTTTTACGTCCTTTCCTCCACATGAATGACCGGTCGGGAAGTTTACCTTTCTCAATCACTTTATCTTTAATCTTGTAATCATTAAATATACATATTAGTTCACAATTAAAAATGGAGAAAACCATGGATGTTGTACTGTACATACATACATACGCCATATTTAGCACGGGACAAAAAAAGTAGCATACAATAATTTAATTTGCACAAACGTAAAGGATTGATGTAACTATTAAATTATTATTTGACTCTTGAATAGTGAACATGAATCAAAGACGGCTAATGTGTAAATTAAAAAGAACGGTACATTATATGAGATTGTTTACTACTCTCCTTTACATTGTCACTAACCTTTGAAAAATTCATATAGCGTATCTAGATGTCTTGAAAAAGTTACAGTTTTGGTCGTTGTTCTACATGAAAAAGACTGTTATACCCTTTATAATATATCTTTTCTTTTTCTATAAAGGGCAACAAATAAGTATGCTAATTTTTGGTGTAAAATATACATAAAAATTTGATTTTACATTAAAGTATATCAATGTTGATATTTATCAAGAGAGAATAAAAAGCTCAGAATTGTAACATATTATTTTGCTTATATTGAAATAAATGTAAGAAAAAGTAAATGTCAGACATAAGTTAAATAACACATAATCAAGATTAAGCAACCTTTGATTTAGTTTGTTGTATTGTGTGGCAACATAATCAAGAAGCGGATATAATGTCAATAATTGTAAAATAAGATTTGATTATACTACAGAATCAAGAAGCATATTACAGGTTTCAAGAAGAGGATACTCCTTACCAATTTCTCTGTTAGCCCTGCATATCCACCTCGTCCCATCCGATGCTGATAATGGGAATTCGAACGCGCTATTTTCGTATTATTTGACATATCCTTCCAAAAGAAAATATAAGGATGTGATAAGTATTTTTTAAAGTAAAACCATGAAAACAAAATGATGATGAAGATAACAAAAATGAATAAAACCTTGAATTTGTCCGATTGTGTATGTTGTACAAACTTGTCCCAGTGTTCTTGATTAAGTATAATTATACGATACTGTCTGGGAATTTTTGCAAGCTTGATGGGTTTGCCTATGTCCGGAACTATGTGATTTGCATACAGTTTTCTTCTAAAGTTCCGTAGAAGATTACCTAGCCGGTTCATTACAAGCTTCCTTCTACATTCCTCAATATCATAATAACGCTGCAATAATAATTACTAATATGTTATGAATGGAATGAAATTGTAATGTAGCATCAATACAAGTACTTAAAAAAAAAGATGTTTACCGTTATCTCTTCCCAAAGTTTTTCCTTAACTTCATTGGTCACCTTCTTCCAGGAAAGTTCACTAACTCCTACTTTCTCCCGTACTAGATCTCCCAAAAAACTAGGAAACTCTGACCTATACTTACCCGAAAACTGACCCAATTCATCAAAGGTTACTTTGCGTTTTTTTCCACCAGAAGAGTATATGCAGTCCGCAACTTTGGCAACCGAGTCACGCCCCTCTTAGTCTTTTTCTTTCTAGTACCCGTATTTTCCATTTCTTGTTCTGCATCTGTCATGCTATTGGACTCGTTTGAACTGTTATCAGATTCATCTTCGTGGTCTAAATCTCCTTCGTTGGGTTCAACATCATCTTCCATTTCATATTCGGGCAAATCCTCAATGAATGTCATTTCTCAAATGATGCTTCATTTCACATGAAACATTAACATACAAGTTTGATATGTGTTACAATAAAGAATAAGGAACCAGAAAATAATATTTGATGAAAAAGGATATTAGATCAGTACATATTGTTGTCTAAAGTATAATGTGCACCCGCGATTGGAAATTTAATGAAAAAGGTAGTTGCATTTACTTATTAGAGCATGCTGTTATGACTACATAAATTAGACTGACTTATGCAATTTTTCTTACAATTTTTCCAGATTTAACTTGGGAAGATCTAACAGAAAGTATTATGAACATTGCTCTTAGTGTGGATGTTCCTCCTAATCCACAAGGTAACAGTTCTGATCTGTACTTGGCAGCAGGAGTACAAGTTAATCTGCAATTTTTTGTACTTGTACAAGATAGATGTTATTCTTCAATTTATGTCTAATCTGCAATTTATTTTTCTGTCTACAATTCTACAGGTCCAGTGATTAATAAAACTACAAGGACTGGGTGATTATGTACAGCTTATTTCAGTCTTAAGAGGGTATTCTGAAGTTCTAATATTCTCAAAATTTTCACAAAAATGACACAACAGGGTGTTATTTGTAAATCTTCGTGGCCTGAATCTCCTTCGTTGGGTTCAACGTCATCATCCATTTCATATTCAGGTATATCCTCAGTGAATGTCATTTCTGTAATACCCGAGATTTCTGTTATATATTTAGAACTTGTGACATTGTTATTGTTGCACTTTTATCTGAGTATTATTCTCCGTATTTCATAATCCGATGTTGTTGACCGTATGATTTCATGAATGTGATGAAAATTGTGATTCTGCGCATGTAGCAGACGTATCGACTATGTCTAGCGTACGCTAAGTTGGATCCATAGCGCACGCTGTGCATGACCTTAGCGCGCGCTATACGTAGTCAGCATGATTGAGACGTGTGGTAGGTGAGATCAGGCCGGGGATCTTGGTCGGATTGTGTCGGGATGAACCTGGACGGCTTTCGGGAAAAGCCAAGTCAACGCCTTAGCGCACGCTACTGACATGAGGATAGCGCACGCTAAGTGCTGAGTACAGTGAGGTCAGTAAGTCGTTAGCGCACGCTACGAGCATGGACTAGCGCGCGCTAATAACCATTTCCTATAAATAGGACAGCATCCTTTTCGTAATTTCAGTCCTTTCTTCTCCCACATCCGAATACTTATACTTAGAGTATTACTCTCTACATCCTAAACACTTCATATCAGCATCCTAGCTCGTGTTGAAGATTGTAGATCATTGAGGATTGGTGTTCAAGCCTTCGACGTTGGATTGCTTCGATTTCCTCCTTGTTCTTCACTACTTCGAGGTAGGTGATTCTTCACCAATACTAGTAGTGTTCTAAAGGACGTTTGATCATGTTTTACTAGTCAGTTATTTCGTTTATAATCGAACATCACGTGTTAGAAGGATACTTTTGACGTATCGGCACTTATTCTTCGTATAATCCACTGAACCTCTTGGTGTTTGAACTCCTAGCATATTCTGAAGCTTCAAACCAATTTGTGATCAGTAGATGGACATTACCTAGTTGTTACGTTTTACACATTGGAATCATGCGTTTTGGAACATAGGACGAACGGAACTTAAAATATTTTCTTGAAGATCAAGATGAATGATGGTGTAGTAATGATGATACGTATCCTTGTATCTCGTAGTCGTTTAATCCGTATAGAACTTTCACAAACCTTATGAGCATGATATGCACGGGGATGACATGTATTATCACCATAGAATTTTTGAGTTCATCACCATTAGAACAAGTTTTACGCCGTGTGTAATCTGCCATGCACGGTTAGCGCACGCTAACATACGTAAGTTAACGTGCGCTATCGGGGATAAGTTAACGCACGCTACGTTTGGTACGTAACGTACGTTATGATATCAGCCGAGTCAGTCGGCTGATCAGAGAAAACTGTCAGTCCATGGCTAGCGTACGCTAGGCTTAGACGATAGCGTACGCTAACAGGCAGGCTTAGCGCACGTTACGTAGAGTACGTAGCGTACGCTAAGTGGTTCAGGCAGATTTTTTATTTTGAGCTTTTGGCCGTAGACCGAATTGCTAGGCAATCGTTCGAATTGAGATGATTTGTATATCATTCCTTTTGTTAAGGTTCTAGCTTACTACGTTGATCGAAGGAGGCGGCCTTCGAGTGTGTTGAGATCATTGAAGTGTTTCGTTCTTGCCATCTTCGAGGAAAGTATCGTAATATGTTAATATTGGTATTTTGAGCATGCGTGTGATTATTCATGTTGTTGAACATGAGATTTATTTCGTTGAATTGTCATGATATTCGTTATCTAGTGTTTGTATGTTCATGTTGATGGACATGGCGATTTGGCATATATGTATGCATGAGTTATGTTTGTGTTTGTGCGCGATCTATGCTGAGGGCGCTGGATCGGATGTCCACCTCGTGTTGGTCCGACGGGATCATCTTGGGATCTAGGTTGAGGGCGCTGGATCATTGGACGGGTTATTTCCACCTCGTGTTGGTCCGATGGGATCATCTTGGGATCTATGCTGAGGGCGCTGGATCATTGGAATACTCATGCTGTGTTAATGGAATCTTGTGGATTCGCATTATCGGATTCCGGTAGCGGAAGTCCGTGTGATGTATCTTGTTATGTATTATTGATGCATATTTGATTCGTTTAAATGATACTTGTACTAGCATTGTTTTGCTAACCCCTTCGGGGGTGGACATTTGTTTTGATGTTCAGGTAGCCGAGGAGCAGGAAAACAGCCACAGTACCGACGTGACGACGAAGGGGTTCAGTGATGTTTGTTGTTGTTGGTGATTTGTTTTCTTGGTTTGATTTCAGTACTCGAGTACGTGTGTCTTAATAATATCATTTCGATATGGTTGTATTAATTACTCGTTGAACCAGTTGTACGGTTTTGTAAACTTGAATTTCCGTGATGTTGATGTTCTATATTTACATTCTTTTAAATTAGCCTTGTAAATCCTTACTTAAAGGGTTTACGGCGCTGTAATTATTCCAAATATCTCGGGGTGTTACATAATATGGTATCGGAGCTAAGATTTATGGATATCTTGGCAGTCGGGTTTTAAGTTGGGTCTCTTTACGTTATTAATTTACGAGTCGTTCGTAACATCACTGTTCAGCCAAAAGTTGTCATGTGGACCGTGGTTGTAAGTCTCCTAATCTCTTATACAACCATTTTACTTAATTACTGTTTTGTGAGTATTGACGGGCTTTATTTCGAATACTTTGTCCTGGATATTGAGGAATTGTGTTTACAGTATGTTGAGAGGAGGACGTGGACGCGGACGCGGTCGTGGACGCGGACGGGGTAACATGAGACAGGAGGATTCCGCAACTACCCTGCATTATCGGCTAGTCGAACCGATTCCTGCTCGAGGGCAAGGATCAGCGAATGACGACGCAAATCCTAACATGCCGGGAGTGCTTCAACAGGTGGTGGCGCAGATAAACCAGTTCGCCCAGGTAGTCGACCGCCTGCAGACGGCGATGGGACAGCAGCACCACGAGGATAACCGGGGAGACAGATGGCTTGGTGAGGTGGTCAAATTGCACCCGCCAAAATTTGATGGATCTGCTGAGGCACTTACTTGGGATCACTGGCTTAAGGAGTTAGAGAAGATATTCGTGGGTCTTAACTGTCCCGAGGACCGGAAGGTTCCCATTGCCCAGTATTTTCTGACTGGGGAGGCCTTTGATTGGTGGGAAGCTATTCGACCCGAGAATCATAATGCGGATTGGACGGAATTCAAACTAATGATGGAAGCACAATATTGTCCTCGTCCAGTTAGAGAGGCAAAGATCCGAGAGTTTTTCTCACCACAGAGTTCGGAAGCATCTGTGACAGATGTAATCAAAACTTTTAATCATCAGCTGACTTGTGTGCGACACTTGGTCAGAACGGAGGCAGAAAAGATTTTTCATTTCGATATGCGGATGAAGCTGGAGATTCAGCAGTACATGTCCGGATTCGAGTGTACTACGTTGCGACAGTATCAAGACAAAGCGCTGGCCTACGACATGAAAGAGGCGGCGGTGGAGAAATCAGTGGAGGCAAAGAAGCAGAAAGTGACCGACAGCTTCTCAGAAAACAAGAGCGGTGGGCCCCGCAAGAGCCAGTCTTCCTTTTATTCGGCTAGGAAACCTCCACAACCTTCTAGAGGCGGAAAGAAGTTCCGTACTACATCAGCAGTTTTGGACGCATCAAAGAAATGCTACAATTGTGGTCGAGCAGGGCATATTCGACGTGACTGCCCCGCATCTTCTGTGACTTGTTACGATTGTGGACAAGAAGGGCACCGTGCGGCCTTCTGTGGAGCTGCTACTAGATCTTTTGGTATTCGCACTCCAGCGCCAGTTCCGAAGGAGACAAGTGTGAACCAGACGCAGAGAGAAGTGGATTTCAGCAGCAGAACGTTTGGAAGAGAGAGACATCCAGTGCTGGGTCCGTTCCTCCGCGCCTGTACGAGATGAGGAAATCTGACGATCAGAACACTGCTATTGCATCAGGTACGATTCAGATCCTTTTGCAACCAGTTAGTGTTTTATTCGATTCTGGAGCTACACATTCTTTCGTATCATTGAACTGTGTAAATCGTTTAAAAATCTCGTGCTTATTTGATTCTGAACCATATGTTGTGGGTTTGCCGAGTGGAGAGAGAATTGTGGGAACCCTAGAGGCTAGAGATTTTCCAGTGTCTATAGGAGGGAGAGATTGGCCATCGAATCTTATTGTAGTTGACATCTACGGTGACGATATAATTCTCGGAGACGATTGGCTCAACCGTTATGGAGCTATTCTGAATTACCGAGAGAGAGTCATTTCTATCATTGCTGATGACGGATCTGAACACTTATTCCGAGGATGGAGACCGGGAAGCTCGGGAAAATTTATCAAAGCAATGAAAGCCATGAAATTATCAAGGTGGATGTCACGGACTTTGGTGCTATGCCATGAGGAAAGAGGAAGGAGTAGAGCTCTCGTCTATTTCAGTTGTGAATGAGTTCTCAGATGTATTTCCTGACGAACTACCTGGGTTACCTCCACAGAGAGAAGTGGAATTCACTATCGAATTAGAGTCTAGAGCAGCTCCTATTTCCAAAGCACCATACCGCATGGCGCCAACCGAGATGTATGAACTCTTGAAGCAACTGGAGGAATTGTTACAAAAGGGTTATATTTAACCTAGCGTTTCTCCTTGGGGAGCGCCTGTTCTCTTTGTCCGGAAGAAATACGGATCCCTCCGACTGTGTATTGATTACAGGGAGCTCAACAAGATGACGATCAAGAATAAGTATCCTATACCTCGGATCGACGACTTGTTTGATCAACTGCAAGGGGCAAGGGTATTCTCGAAGATTGACTTGCGATCAGGATACCACCAGTTGAGAATTAAGGAATCGGATATACCGAAATCTGCTTTCAGATCCCGGTACGGGCATTATGAATTTGTAGTAATGCCATTTGGACTTACCAATGCTCCTGCGGTATTCATGCAATTGATGAATCGGGTATTCTTGGAATACTTGGATAAATTTGTGGTCGTCTTCATTGATGACATCTTGATATATTCGAAGGACGCAGAGGAGCATGCCGAACATTTGCGTGTGGTTTTGAGCACCTTGAGGAAGGAACAACTGTATGAAAAGTTTTCAAAATGCGAGTTCTGGCTCAGGGAGGTAACTTTCCTTGGGCATGTGATATCAGCTGACGGAGTTCAGGTGGATCCGAAGAAAGTCGAAGCAATCTTGGAATGGGAAGCTCCTAATAACGTGAAGGAAGTCCGGAGTTTCTTAGGACTTGCTGGATATTATCGCCGCTTTGTAGAGGGATTTTCCAAAATTGCTCGTCCGCTCACTCAGCTGTTACAGAAAACTCAAAAGTTTTAGTGGGATGAGAAATGCCAGGCTGGTTTTGATGAACTTAAGAAGAGACTGACAACAGCACCAATATTAGCATTACCAGATGGAACTGATGGATTCATGGTGTACAGCGACGCTTCAAATCGAGTGCAGGATGTGTGTTGATGCAAAAAGATAAGGTGATTGCCTATGCTTCTCGGCAGCTGAAACCATACGAGGTCAATTACCCGACTCATGATCTGGAGTTAGCAGCTGTAGTCTTTGCATTGAAAATTTGGAGACACTATTTGTACGGCACTCATTGTCAGATCTTTACCGATCATAAGAGCCTCAAGTACATTTTCAGTCAGAAAGAATTAAACATGAGGCAGAGAAGGTGGCTGGAATTGATCAAGGATTACGACTTGGAGATTCTCTATCATCCGGGAAAAGCAAACGTAGTAGCCGATGCATTGAGCCGTAAACCTATTTCTCTTCGAGTGTTGGAAGCACTTACATCCCAAACCAGCATTCAACGGGAACTGATCCGCAGAGGGATTGAAGTATGGGCACCAGGAATCCAAGGGCAACTATATGTGATGGAACTGACTTCATCACTAGTCGAGGAGATCAAATCTAAGCAGTTGGACGATTCTCTGACGCTTCGATTATGTGATGAAGTAAAGAAGGGAAAAGCCCCAGGATTCATGATACAAGATGATGGAGTTCTGAGATTTCAGAGTCGACTTTGCGTTCCCGATGATGATGATTTGAGACGGACTATTCTGAAGGAAGATCACAGCGCGCCCTATTCTATTCACCCGGGTAGCAGTAAGATGTATAAGGATTTAAAACAAAATTTCTGGTGGGGGAATATGAAGAAGGACGTAGCAGAGTACGTTTCGAAGTGCTTGACTTGTCAGCAAGTTAAGATTGAACATCAGCGACCTGCCGGAATGTTAAGGCCGCTTCCGATCCCTGAATGGAAGTGGGAGGACATCTCGATTGATTTCATCACCAGTATGCCAAGGACTAGAATGGGAATGAACATGATTTGGGTTATAGTTGATCCACTAACCAAGTCGGCTCATTTCCTAGGAATTAAAGATACATGGGGACCCGAGAGATTGGCGCGAGTATTTATTGCGGAGATAGTCAGATTGCATGGGACGCCGAAGACCATTATTTTGGATCGAGATGATCGCTTCGTGTCGCATTTCTGGAAAGCAGTTCACAGGGCTTTGGGGACTGAGCTCAACTTTAGTACGGCTTATCATCCCCAAACGGACGGTCAGTCCAAAAGGAGTATTCAAACAGTAGAAGACATGCTTAGAGCTTGTGCCTTAGATTGGTCGATTGATTGGGAAGTTCATTTGCCGTTGATTGAATTCACTTACAATAATAGTTGGCATGCTTCTATTAAAATGGCACCGTTTGAAGCTTTGTACGGGAGAAGATGTCGATCACCCCTGTGCTGGGATGATTCTTCGGATTTGATCGGGACGGAACTGGAATTGATAATTCAGACTCAAGAGAAGATAGCTTTGATTCGAGAAAGACTATTGACTGCCCAGAGTCGATAGAAATCTTATGCAGATGTGCGTCGTCGCCCTTTAGAGTTCAACGTTGGGAACCATGTACTATTGAAGGTGTCTCCTACATGAGGGATTTTTCATTTTGGGAGGAGAGGTAAGCTAAGTCCGAGATATATCGGACCATTCGAGATCCTCGAGAGAGTTGGAGATTTAGCATACGGGCTGGCCTTACCGCCATCGCTGAGTCACGTTCACAATGTGTTTCACGTATCCCAACTGCGGAAGTATGTACCGGACCCCAGTCAAGTCATTGATTTCGACGAGATCGAGATAGCTAATGATGGCACCTTCGAAGAGAGACCAATCAAGATACTTGAGAGTCGGATCAAACAGATGAGGAATAAACCAATACACTTGGTTAAAGTACAATGGTCACGACACGGAGTCGAAGAGGCCACTTGGGAAACAGAGGATAGTATGAAGACTAGATATCCGGGGTTGTTTTCATCTTAAGTTTCGGGACAAAACTTCTTTTTAGGAAGGAAGGATGAAATACCCGAGATTTCTGTTATGCATTTAGAACTTGTGACATTGTTATTGTTGCACTTTTATCTGAGTATTATTCTCCGTATTTCATAATCCGATGTTGTTGAGTGTATGATTTCATGAATGTGATGAAAATTGTGATTCTGCGCATGTAGCGCACGCTATCGACTATGTGTAGCGTACGCTAAGTTGGATCCATAGCGCACGCTGTGCATGACCTTAGCGCGCGCTATACGTAGTCAGCATGATTGAGACGTGTGGTAGGTGAGATCGGGTAGGGATCTTGGTCGGATTGTGTCGGGATGAACACGGACGGCTTTCGGGAAAATCCAAGTCAACGCCTTAGCGCACGCTGCGACATGAGGATAGCGCACGCTAAGTGCCGAGTGAGTGAGGTCGATGAAGTCGTTAGCGCACGCTACGAGCATGGACTAGCGCGCTAATAACCATTTCCTATAAATAGGGACAAAGATCCTTTTCGTAATTTCAGTCCTTTCTTCTCCCACATCCGAATCCTTATACTTAGAGTATTACTCTCTACATCCTAAACACTTCATATCAGCATCCTAGCTCGTGTTGAAGATTGTAGATCATTGAGGATTGGTGTTCATGCCTTCGACGTTGGATTGCTTCGATTTCCTCCTTGTTCTTCACTACTTCGAGGTAGGTGATTCTTCACCAATACTAGTAGTGTTCTAAAGGACGTTTGATCATGTTTTACTAGTCAGTTATTTCGTTTATAATCGAACATCACGTGTTAGAAGGATACTTTTGACGTATCGGCACTTATTCTTCGTATAATCCATTGAACCTCTTGGTGTTTGAACTCCTAGCATATTCTGAAGCTTCAAACCAATTTGTGATCAGTAGATGGATATTACCTAGTTGTTATGTTTTACACATTGGAATCATGCGTTTTGGAACGTAGGACGAACGGAACTTAGAATATTTTCTTGAAGATCAAGATGAATGATGGTGTAGTAATGATGATACGTATCCTTGTATCTCGTAGTCGTTTAATCCGTATAGAAATTTCACAAACCTTATGAGCCTGATATGCACGGGGATGACATGTATTATCACCATAGAATTTTTGAGTTCATCACCATTAGAACAAGTTTCCTGTCAGTAGTAATCTGCCATGCACGGTTAGCGCACGCTAACATACGTAAGTTAACGTGCGCTATCGGGGATAAGTTAACGCACACTACGTTTGGTATGTAACGTACGTTATGATATCAGCCGAGTCAGTCGGCTGATCAGAGAAAACTGTCAGTCCATGGCTAGCGTACGCTAGGCTTAGATGATAGCGTACGCTAACAGGCAGGCTTAGCGCACGTTACGTAGAGTACGTAGCGTACGCTAAGTGGTTCAGGCAGATTGTTTATTTTGAGCTTTTGGCCGTAGACCGAATTGCTAGGCAATCGTTCGACTTGAGATGATTTGTATATCATTCCTTTTGTTAAGGTTCTAGCTTACTACGTTGATCGAAGGAAGTGGCCTTCGAGTGTGTTGAGATCATTGAAGTGTTTCGTTCTTGCCATCTTCGAGGAAAGTATCGTAATATGTTAATATTGGTATTTTGAGCATGCGTGTGATTATTCATGTTGTTGAACATGAGATTTATTTCGTTGAATTGTCATGATATTCGTTATCTAGTGTTTGTATGTTCATGTTGATGGACATGGCGATTTGGCATATATGTATGCATGAGTTATGTTTATGTTTGTGCGCGATCTATGCTGAGGGCGCTGGATCGGATGTCCACCTCGTGTTGATCCGACGGGATCATCTTGGGATCTAGGTTGAGGGCGCTGGATCATTGGACGGGTTATTTCCACCTCGTGTTGGTCCGACGGGATCATCTTGGGATCTATGCTGAGGGCGTTGGATCATTGGAATACCCATGCTGTGTTAATGGAATCTTGTGGATTCGCATTATCGGATTCCGGTAGCGGAAGTCCGTGTGATGTATCTTGTTATGTATTGTTGATGCATATTTGATTCGTTTAAATGATACTTGTACTAGCATCGTTTTGCTAACCCCTTCGGGGGTGGACATTTGTTTTGATGTTCAGGTAGCCGAGGAGCAGGAAAACAGCCACAGTACCGACGTGACGACAAAGGGGTTCAGTGATGTTTGTTGTTGTTGGTGATTTGTTTTCTTGGTTTGATTTCAGTACTCGAGTACGTGTGTCTTATTAATATCATTTCGATATGGTTGTATTAATTACTCGTTGAACCAGTTGTACGGTTTTGTAAACTTGAATTTCCGTGATGTTGATGTTCTATATTTACAATCTTTTAAATTAGCCTTGTAAATCCTTACCTAAAGGGTTTACGGCGCTGTAATTATTCCGAATATCTCGGGGTGTTACAATTTCTCCATTCACGATGAACATTAACATACAAGTTTGATATGTAGTACAATAAAGAATAAATAACCAGCAAATAATATTTGACATAAACTTTTTCATGTAAGCATCTCACCGAACAGTTGGAGTGCAACAAGCACACCCCAACTGTTAACAAAAATATCAGTTTTCTAAGGCATAATTCACCTCGTTATACAATCAGTAACATGATCAATCATAATGAAAGATCATACTAATGTTAACATTCATTGATATACTTACATATTAATGTCAGATTGTTGTGGAGCACCTATAGCAGCCGACTTGGTGTGACAATGGAGATAACGATACAACTGGTGGGATATTTTCATCTGGTTTATAGGGATGATAAGAATCCGTTCCTAATTTCATGGCACTTACCTAATATCTTGTATTACCTTTCTGGAATGGATTTGGTAAAATTTTTGGCGGTGGTGAAGGATGATGTATTCCCGCCTTATTTTGCAGCCGAAAAAACTTCTGGAAATAGATGAAATTACTAAGATGAAATTACTATCCATTTTTTTTTTGAGATCGCATCCAGTTGTGGTGTGATTCGGTTAGGATGAGAAACGGAATGTCTCCATGGACGAGTCCAGAAACCTAGCAAGTTAAAAAACTCAAACACCCGAATTATATAGATATATTATTATAGTATATTATACATAAAGATTATATTATATTATATATTATGTATATTATTATATAAAATATAATATTTTAAATATTTATTATACTAAATTGAATTTATTAATTATATTAAATGTATAAATGATATATATTAAAAAATATTTATATTTTTAAATATAGGTTATACGGGTACCCGAATACCCATTGGGTACCCGATTACCCGATGAGCAATATCCAAACCGATCTGAATCAAATAGGGTAGGGTATGGAGGAGGCATACCCGTACCATATCCGACCCATTGACATCTTTATTTATAATTTTTAAAATTAAAAAGAAATGATCAGTCACATCTATCTTTAGATTCTATATGAAATATCGGTTAGTAAATAAAAATAATTTTGGAGTCTAATTAGAAATCAAAGTACTCTTCAATAAAAGAGATAAATGAATATTTTTGTAACACAACAACAAATCGTAGTTTGAGGTATAAGGAAAAATCTTTAAGTTAAATATCAAACATAATTATTTGGTGTATAATTTGCCTCACATTCACAAATATGTAAAATCAATCGAACACCTTTTATAATATAAAGTCATAGAAATTACTCTAGAAAGTACAAAATAGAGTTCTCCGAAAAATAAATACCTAACCGATAATTTGTAAAGCTTAATATATTTACTTACACTCGGCCTCGGTAGAGCGCTTCCTCAATAACCTTAAAAATATTGACCAAAGATCAATAACATGTATATTTAATGTAGATTTTACAAGATTAATATCGTTTCAGTATAATTTTTACTTATATACATATCGTGTCCCTGTATGGAGCGCGAGTTGTTTTTCGTTATGGATTAAAATGGATGATTTGGTTGTTCCGTGCCATCCATCATGACTCCTACATGCATATACGAGAAAAATTACCATACAAGGTGATTCAAACTGTCGTGAACCGCCGGTTCCGGGCCCGAACCGGTGGTTCCTGTTCACCAGAAAAGGTGAACCGTAACCGCCCCGGTATTACGAAGAAGGGCGGTTTCTAGGTCCGAACCGGAAGTTCGGGTCGGGCCGAAACCGATGGTTCGGGCGAACCGTGATTCATCTTTTTTATTATTTTTATGTTTGAATGAAATTATATGAATTGTGTAGTTGTGTTGAAATTTCGAATGTTGAAACTATTTATGTTGTGTTTTTATGTAATTTATAATTAATTGTAATATTTTTTATATCTTTTTTTTTTAAATTAAATGATTAGTGATTTTAGTGTTAAAATTTCTAAATTTTATAATTTACAAGTGTTGAAATTTTAAACTTACTTAGTTAATTTAATAACATGCCTTTGACGATGAATTTGAAACGCTCTTTTGAGGAATGATTTGTTAAGGTTATCACATGTGTTGGATGAATTCAAGAAGATAAATGTAGATGGTGTTCTTCGAGTATAGTTCATGATTTGTAGAGGTTTCTTGATGTGATAATCTTCATATTGATGGTTAGAACGAAGTGATAATCGTAGAGATGAACTAATCTAGAACTCGGTTGGAATGTGTTAAAATAACCGAACCAAGTACTGGAATTGATAATCAGAATTGTAGTATGGATTTGTGAGGATTTGAATGAAATTACGAGTGTTTTTTATTTTTATTTATGTAATGACTGCAGAAGGGCCGGTTCCGGGCCGAACCGCCGGTCCGGACCGCAGATTAACGGGCCCAGAAAGTTTGGCCCGTAACCGGACCGTGCTTAATACCAATTCCGGTTACGGATCCGGCCCATGATCAGCCAGTCGGATCGGAATCGTTGACAGTCGGTCGGTCTTTGGAACCGTCGGTTCCGTTACAATGTGGCAACACTAATTCAAACGTATTTTAAAATGGTGGTCAAATAGATAGACATGATTGATGATCAACTATTCAATGTAGAACTTATGTAAATTGAAATTGAGAACTTAATAATTGATTGATCATCATTGATTGATCGTTTTAAAATGGTGGTCAAATCGTTTATATTGTGTTTGTGTTTGTTATTATGTAAGTTTACACTGAAGTTATATACAGTCTTGTTTCCAATACGAAGTAAAGCTAGCGTGAAAATCGACTAGGTTGACCCGATTAACTGATATAATCATTATTTTTTGTTGTCGAATAACATTTATATAAGATTATGCTATACATATGACAAAGAATGGTCTAAACCACCAAAAACACCATCAATATAATTGATAATCCAATAGGAATACTCAAATTGAGTTTACGATAACATTAAATTGCAAAACCCAACTCCAAGTCAACCTTCAAAGTGTTCTTGAGAAAAACTTCCAACAATCCGATGATAACCCGTAAAAACTAATAATCATACGTATATCCCTCACAAATCATGATTATATCATCCAAAACATCAAGTTCCAACTCAAAATCGAATCTAGGGTTGAAGAAATGACCTTGGATTAGGATGAAGAATCCACAAATATGTTGTTGATCCACACTACAACTTTAAGAAGATGAAAATATCTGAGTTTTGATGATGTTAAAACAACCCAAAATCGCCAAAAATCACCCCAAGGAAGAGAGGAAGAAGTGAAATGAAGAAATGTGCTTGTTCTCCTCAACAAAACACAGTTATAAAGAAGTCTGCACTGTGTGCCGCGGCACGGGCTGAGTGTGCCGCGGCACAGAGCCAAAAATCTGCCCCAGTGCTCGGCAGTGTGCCTCGGCCCGGCCGAGTGTGCCGCGGCACAGGGCCAGAAATCTGACCAGGGGCTCGGCAGCGTGCCGCGGCCTGGCCGGCAGGAGCCGCCCGCGGCCCCCGGTACAGAAGGGTCGGCCACAAACTGCAACATGTGTGTGCCGCAGCGCACACTCCCTTGTGTCGCGGCGGACACCACTCGGGTCCTAAAATGACAAAAAATGACCCGGAAAGAGAATAAAAGCAATAGGATTCAATATTTGGGAAATAATAACACGAAATGGAAGTGCGGAAACCCCAAAACGGTGGTTCCAAGCAATGATTACAAGGGTTCGCCCAACAATGAGGAGATTTGAAATGACATGAACTCCAATGTCAACATCGACTAATGAATCAATTACAACAATCAAGATAATATTCTTGTCTCGATTTCCACGCAAGGTTGAAACAATGAACAATATCGATACACGACTTGAAGTTATTCCGAACGGTGAACACGAATGAATGAATGTGGATGATAAATGATTATTAACAAGTGAAAATTATTGAATGACAATTACTGAATGATAATGACTGAATTACAATTGGGTATTACATACACCCCCCTTAAAAGAGTTTCGTCCCCGAAACTAAGGGTCAAACAACTCGGGATAACTCTCCCGTATACTATCCTCTGTTTCCCAAGTAGCCTCTTCAACTCCGTGTCTAGACCACTGGATCTTAACCAAAGGAATCGTCTTTCTCCTCAACTGTTTGATTCGCCGCTCTAAAATTCGTACGGGATGCTCCACATACGTATGATCATCCGCTATCTAGATCTCAGTGCCGATTGATTCTGATAAGTCATCCCAACAAAAAGGAGATCGGCGACGACGACCGTACAAGGCCTCGTAGGGTGCCATCTTAATCGAAGCATGCCAACTATTATTATACGTGAATTCGATCAATGGTAGTTGGGCTTCCCAATCATCTTTCCAATCGAGAACACAAGCTCTCAACGTGTCCTCCAATGTCTGGATAGTTTGTTCTGATTGTCCGTCGGACTGAGGATGAAAAGCTGTGCTGAAATTGAGCTAATTTCCCATAGCACGATGAACTGATTTCCAAAAAGGAGACACGAATCGCCCGTCACGATCAAAAACAATACTCTCAGGAGTACCGTGCAATCTCACTATTTCTTCGATGAACAACTGGGCAAGTCTCTCGGGACCCCACGTATCCTTAATCTAGAGAAAATGAACTGACTTAGTTAGACGATCCACGATTACCCAAATTGTATTCATGCCACGGCGACTCATCGACAAACTCGTGATGAAGTCCATTGAAATATCCTCCCACTTCCACTCTGGAATAGGGAGCGGTTTCAGCATACCTGCCGGTCGCTGATGTTCTATCTTGACTTGTTGACAGGTGAAACATCTCGAAACAAACTCGGTGACTTCACGCTTTATATTACTCCACCATTAATTTTGTTTCAACTCTTTGTACATCTTGATGGACCCCGGATGAATAGAATAAGGGGTAGCATGGGCCTCTCTCAAAATTGAGCTTTTCAACTCGTCATCTGCCGGAACACATAACTGGTTCTTAAATCGTAAAAGCCCATCCTCGTGGACCACAAATCCAGGGGCTTTCCCCTGAGTCACATCATCTCGAATACGTAATAAAAATGGGTCTGAACCCTAATTCACTCTGATCGCCTCTTCAAGTGGCGATGAAATCTCCAGCATACAAAGCTGTCCCTGAACACGCTGTAACCAAATCTCGATCTCATGCCTAAGTAATTCTTGCTGAAGTTCCTTTTGAATAGTTAAACGAGCAAGCATCTGCTCCTGAACGGACTTACGGCTTAAGGCATCGGAGACCACATTCGCCTTACCCGGGTGATACTGAATCTCGATATCATAGTCCTTAATTAGTTCCAGCCACCGTCTCTGACGCATATTTAACTCCTTCTGAGTAAATATATATTTCAAAATCTTGTGATCGGTGAAAATCTCACAGGTGACACCATAAAGATAATGACGCCAAATCTTCAATGCAAAAACCACGGCCGCTAACTCCAGGTCATGGGTCGGATAATTGACCTCATAAGGCCTCAGTTGTCGTGAAGCATAGGCAATCACTTTCCCATTCTGCATGAGTACACATCCGAGACCCTGTCCGGACGCGTCACTGTAAACCACGAATCCCTCCGTCCCTTGTGGCAAGGAAAGGACAGGTGCTGAAATTAGACGACTCTTGAGTTCCTCAAAACTCCGCTGACACGCATCGGTCCACGTGTACTTCTTATCCTTCCGCAAAATGTTCGTCATGGGTTGAGTGATTTTAGAAAATCCTTCCACAAATTGCCGATAGTAATCAGCTAATCCGAGAAAACTTCGGATTTCCTTAACATTCTTCGGAGGTTGCCAATCTCGAATAGCCTCCGTCTTATGAGGGTCGACACAAACTTCGTCTGATGAAATTACATGTTCGAGAAACATCACCTCGGACATCCAGAATTCACACTTGGAAAACTTTCCATAAAGTTGTTCTCGTCTCAACACGTCGAGAAAGTAACGAAGGTGAGATTCGTGCTCCTCTTGGTCACGAGAATAAATCAAAATATCATCAATGAAGACAACCACGAACTGATCCAAATAGTTGATGAAAACTCGATTCATTAATTCCATGAATACCGCAGGTGCATTAGTTAGTCCAAACGGCATTACCACAAACTCATAATGACCATAACGCGTTCGAAACGCCGTTCTGGCAATATCCGACTCTCGGATTCACAACTGATGATACCCAGATCTTAGATCGATCTTGGAAAATACTGAAGCTCCCTGAAGTTGATCCAAAAGATCATCAATACGGGTTAGGGGATATTTATTCTTGATCGTCACTCTGTTCAATTCTCGGTAATCAATACACAAGCGAAAAGAACTATCCTTCTTCTTGACAAATAACATCGGTGCTCCCCACGGGGACGCACTCGGTCATATATAACCTTTCTCGGTCAAATCCTCCAATTGATTCTTCAGTTCTTGCATTTTGGTCGGGGCCATCCGATACGGTGCCTTCGATATTGGGGACGTACCATGCTCCAACTCTATTGTGAATTCCACATCTCTCTGTGGAGGTAAACCCGGTAACTCGTCTGGAAATACGTCGGCATATTCTCTCACTACCGAAATATCTGACAATGACACTGATGATTTCTCGGTTTTGGTCATATAGCACCAATAACCAACACACCCTTGACTGAGTAATTTTACTGCTTTCATCACATTGATAACCTTTCCGGAACAGCTGGGGTTACTCCCCTGAAAAACATACTCGATTTGCCTCAAACACTTCGTGCTTAGATGACCCTGTTCACCACAGTTGTAACAGGTGACGGCCGAGTTGGCCACTCGGGACTGAGATTCCGCAGGACTAGGCGCCGTAGGAGGTCGCTCCGAAAAAGTAGAGCCCGCACAAGGCTTCTTGATGGTTGCCTGATCGCCTTCAGACTGATTACAGTTCTTTGATTTCTTGTCATACGATGAAGGTTGATGCTTTGCAATTTCCTTAGCAGTAAGCTCATACGTAAGAGCTTTCTCGATGAATTCGGCCAGAGTGGTGCAATTGTGATTATGAAACTGCATCCGCATGCGAGGCTTCAACCTCTTACTGAAATATTTGATTTTATCCGCCTCTGAGTGGATGATAGATGAGGCGAAAGGAAGTAGCTCCTGGAATTTCTCGGCAATGGCGAGAACGTCATCTTCCGTTGAGGGGTCGGGATTGAGTAACTCTGACAGCTTGGCCTCCCTGAGTGGGGCCGGGTAATATCTTTCCATCATGAAAGTTCTAAACTGGGCCCACGTACAATGTCCATCGGTGGGCTTCAGAGATATCCACCATGAGTGAGCGCTCTTACCCAGGTAGTAAGCCGCGACTGAAACTTTGTGTCCCTCGGGACACTCCACCATAGCGAATAATTTCTCGAAATACTCCAGCCAATGAATGATGTCCACCGGTTCAGATGAGCCCTCGAAAGTAGGCGGCCTCTGGCGAGAGATGTCATTGATGATGCTGTTGACAGTCCTCTCCTGCCTCTGAGGTGGCGGCGGAGGGGCCTGTTGATTCTGAGCCGCTGAGTTCTGCATCGTCTCCATCAGACGTGCCATCTGAGTCATTTGGGCCATCTTGCCCTACATGAAAGTGAGAGGATCGACTCGTACACCTTCTGATTGAGCTGTGTCCCGGGTACGACTCCCTGACAGTGAATGATCATTTCCAGGAGAATAAGTGGCGGCGTCGCTGCTCGATGAATTAGCATTATTCCTCGCGTTCGCACGAGTATTAACACGAGCCCTCGGGGTTCGGCCCGCACCGTGGCCTCCTCCCCTGCGTCCTCTGCCAGCTCGATCCATACTGAAGGAAGGAACACATGATAATTATAGATTTCGCATGAATATCACATTATGATTGAATTATGAGATGATAAAAATGAGCACACGCGCTACACAATGATTACGTGAATGATCAACTGACATGACATGATTATCCAATGAAATTTTTGAAATGATTATCTTGAACAAGTTAACAAGATTAATGATACGGTCTTCAAGATCAACTACTGAGTAATGAAATGAACTGAGTGATTAATGAGTTAACATGATCGACATGGTCAAAATGAAACTGATGATTGAGGATTATTAACTGGTGAATGATGAATGAGTGATTCTTATTGCCAGAAACTATACTATGGCATCAGAAATCTTACAGTTCTTTCGGTCTGAGGGGCTCTGTGATTGCACAGCTCACACGTGACGCGAAAGTCCAATGGTACTAGTCTGACGAACGATGATTTCAAATGAGCCATGACTCGGAAGGTAGTATTCAAAACCACGCGCTCTCATACAACTCTGTAACACCCCAAACTAGGCGGATATTACAGTGCCGTGGACCCCCGACTGGGACCCACCAGGCAAGTGAAAATGAATGAATTACACAGGGTAAATGTAGTACCGAACCACATTACAACAACAAATACTCCGATGAGGAGTTTCAATTACAACACACCCAGGAAAACAGAATATATGTATATTTGATGTGAAGATAAAATATACATCACTGAATAAAATATAGTTCAAACGGAACTGCAGCGGAAAATACATAGAAAGACAACATGAATAAATGGAGAGACTGGGGCCCCCTACTAGTATCACTGGTACTCCTCGCCGTCAACGTTCTCTCCCTGTGCTTTCGCCTTGCCATGACCTAAAAACAATAATCCCCAACAGGGTCAGTTAAACAGAACAACAATCCTCAAGAGTTGAACAATATACAACAATCACATGAATGAATTAATGAATTGAGTTGAATGATGAGCATCATAGTACACCCGAATGGAATATGTGAGTGTACAAGTAGCCGAGTGTCTGGAGACCTGCATATACACCAGCTATTGGCCTAATTAGTCTCACGGTCCAATGTGTCCGGAGACCCGCATATACACATTACCGTGTGCACAGTCCAATGTGTCCGGAGTCCCTCATATACACATGACTATAGTGTGCCCGACTAAAAATTCCATACATACGCCACTCGGAAACGCAATACAAGCCCGGAAGGTCACAAGAACAAAAACGACCAAAATGAGAGATAATGAAATGAATCCTACAAGGATGGAGAAACGACTCACCAAGATGACGTAATGATACAACGAGTGATAGCTCAATGAAATGATTTGGAACCGTCGTTCCTTGTGAGTTACATGATTAGTTGATGAAATACAGGTCTCGACATGAATGATATATTATGAGTGAATTACATGTATGAATGAACAACAACATAAGGAATGAATATCCCTTTAACCGAGTAAGAATCAACTTACCTTAACACCGGTGATGATACGTCCTTTCTCGAACAACGTCCTAAGGGAAACTACCGGTCGCTCGAACAACCTTGAATAACACAATTATCAACAACTCGCTTAATATACGAACCAAAAACGATCATAACCAACTCAAGATGTCGATACAATAAATTCAAACTCATTGAGGCATTTCGACAAACACCTTGAAAACAATCTCCCATCCTAAACAACTAATCCCATTTGTGTCGAAAACCAACTTCTATCGAATGATCTAAACCACCAAAAACACCATCAATACAATCGATAATCCAATAGGAATACTCAAATCGAGTTTACGATAACATTAAATTACAAAACCCAACTCCAAGTCAACCTTCAAAGTGTTCTTGAGAAAAACT
Source organism: Orobanche coerulescens (assembly GCA_033398695.1). Taxonomy (NCBI): domain Eukaryota; kingdom Viridiplantae; phylum Streptophyta; class Magnoliopsida; order Lamiales; family Orobanchaceae; genus Orobanche; species Orobanche coerulescens. The sequence continues at coordinate 75,904,067 of CM065810.1, read as the reverse complement.
TCCAACAATCCGATGATAACCCGTAAAAACTGATAACTCACGGCACAGGGCCAGAAATCTGCCCAGGGGCTCAGCAGCGTGCCGCGGCCCAGACGGCAGGAGCCTCGGCCCCCGGTACAGAAGGGTCGGCCACAAACTGCAACATGTGTGTGCCGCGGCGCACACTCCCTTGTGCCGTGGTGCACACCACTCGGGTCCTAAAATGACGAAGAATGACCTGAAAAGAGAATAAAAGCAATAGGATTCAATATTTGGGAAATAGTAACACGAAATGGAAGTGCGGAAACCCCAAAACGGTGGTTCCAAGCAATGATTACAAGGGTTCGCCTAACAATAGCACGATTTGAACAATAAGGAGATTTGAAATGACATGAACTCCAATGTCAACATCGACTAATGAATCAATTACAACAATCAAGATAATATTCTTATCTCGATTTCTAAGCAAGGTTGAAACAATGAACAATATCGATACACGACTCGAAGTTATTCCGAACGGTGAACACGAATGAATGAATGTGGATGATGAATGATTATTAACAAGTGAAAATTATTGAATGACAATTACTGAATGATAATGATTGAATTACAATCGGGTATTACATGGACCTCAACCCCATCGGGCCCAGCACCAAGGTACATTTTTTTTACATTTTTTTTATAATTTAGGGTTATTTTTTAATTGTTGGGATATTGGTCTTGATTATTAAATTTATTGGGATATAAGTTTTGATTGCTGAATTTATTGATAGTTGAATTTGTTGGGATATTGGTATTGACTATTAACTTTGTTGGGATATTATTGTGTTGATTGTATTGGAATGATATTGAATTTGTTGGGATAATATTGTTGATTGTTGAACTTATTGATTGTTTAATTTGTTGGTATCTAGTGTGTATATTGGGCTGTGTGAGTTTAGTTCATGTGATAGTCTGTGAATGTGTACAGGTTAAATGGATAAAATTAAGAAAGTAACGGGTGGTAAGAAAAAGTCCAAGACTCCAGAGTCGGGGGAGAGTTTCGTAGCTTCAATCGTGCGGATACTATGTGTAAGTATTTGGATCAGAGTAGCTCTCGTGTAGGTGAATTAGTACAAAATAGTGGGCTGAAGTTCAAGGATGGAAATTTGTATCCGATAGATGACACACATACTAATGTGAGGCGCTTGTTTTATCAGATTCCCAGACTGAGGATGACCCCCACTACTGCCGAGATGACTCAACCTCGTATCCCGCTCATATACCATAATCCCTCCCCTCCTCCTACATATGGGAGCCACATAGCTACATGGAGCACATAATCTAAGGTGCCTTCCGGTCCACCGTCGACTCTATTTATGCCCCTTTATAATACCGGCAATTCCAGGGGGTCGACGAGAAAGAAGTCTGTCGGCCATATAGCTTGGTTAAACCAATGGAGGCGTATGTGTTCCAGGCTTGGCCTGAGCAAATGATTTGGCGGACATGTCAGATATCTTAGACGAAGTTGTACATGGAGCTTGTAGAAGAGAATGAGGAGGGTCGTACCGAAGCAGAACCAAAAAAGAAGAAGAAGAGTCGTGGCAATCTAAGGGCCTAGCACTTGACGCATATGTTAAAGTCACAAGATAGCAGTAGATGAAAAGTATCGACAACTCATTTTGGCTTCTGATGCTTGTACGGAATATTGTCGTAATATTGAGTTTGTCATACTCGATAGGGTTCCGTTACTGTGGGCTGAGCGGAAGGATGTGCCCCAATATGTGAAGGATGCATTGAACAATGCTATGTCGGTAAGTTTACATCTCAATTCCAAAAGATGCTTTTTGTATTTAAATTCGGAATAAATTTAGTAATATATATTATATGGTAATTGTAGGCGTGGTTTGATGCTCCTTCTTTCCTACTACATACTTGGTGTGATTAAGTGCAAACAATCAAGTAAGTAATTTCACAATACGTAGTTGAGTAATTACTCGAGATACTTTGTGTGATTGATTATTATTTATAAATGTTTGTTATAGGTACAAGTCTTGGAAGAATGAGCTACACATGTTCTGTCGGCTTGGGGTAATTCCCGCGAGGCTAGTCCCGAGGAGTTCAGGTATCGGGAGTATGAGTGGAGGTAGCTATACACACATTTTAGCGACTCAGACTATATTATATGCAATCGATCCCTAAATATTATCGTAACGTTATTGTTATTTAATGAAAATTACATGTTTCTATACGTAGGCGAGCAGTTCAACCAGCACTGCTAACCGTAAGGGTTTGACAGAGCAGCACAGCTTAGGTTCGTGGTCGTTAGCGAGAGTTCTACACGCGGCCACTTCTGATGAAAATGTGTCCAATGCCTTTATCTACGTGACTCGGAAGGCATATCCAAACTGTCTAGATAGACTTGTAAGTTGTAAATGTATTCTAAACATTTTAATACTACTATCAATCTTTACCTATGGACTTTATTAATATTCAGTTACTTTTTTTGTTCCCACTTAATTAGGAGAGAGTGATGGAGGAGTCTGAGAGGATGTTGACAGAGATGACGAGGCAGGAGCATCTGGATTTGGACGAGATCAGCCTCGATTTAGCATGACGAGAGATCGATCAGGCCGATCCCTACATTAGGGCAAGGTTGTGGGCTAACATTTACCCTCTTAAAGGGAGTCATCACCGGACGCCGATGATGGGAGCTGAAGGCAACAAATTATTGAAGGATACTATAGGGTTTCAACGTAATTAAAGGGGCGACACTCAAAAGGCCTATCTGAAGGAGCAATTGAGGATCGAGAGGGAGCTCCTAGCTGAAGTAGAGGAAGGTTCAACAAGAGATGTTATCTTACCACCTAGCCATGATGTAGTATATGATGTCATTGCGTCAGACCATGACTCAATCGGGAATTCAGGAATTACCACCACCTCCATTCTTCAATTTACAAACACCCCTTCTTCTTCACAGCAGTGGGACGATGACATGCAAGATGGTAGTAATCATTCTTCTATCTTTAAGAATTTGTAGGATTTAGGTGAATTTTAGTTGTCATTGTAGTAGTACTTTTACTATATAAACATATCAATGCTAAATATTTGTTTATTTAGATTTGTGTTTGTTAACATTGGTATTTATAGTGATTTTGTTGATGTTGACATGGTGTGATTTTATACGGTTGGTGTATAAATTATGATTTTCATACATTGATGTATGCTGATTGTGCTGTATGGTGATGTACTGTATATTGGAATATACAGGTTAATTCTAAACAGGTTTGGGGATCTTAAAATCGGAATATATTATTTTCAATGCACTTTAGCCGACAACATTTGCAGAAACCTTCGGCTAAATTTTTTTATAAATAAAAAGCACTTTAGCCGACAACTGCTAAGCCATCGGCTAAAACGTACTATACACTTTAGCCGACAATTGCCTAGCTGTAGGCTAAAAATATAGACTTTAGCCGACAACTGCTGAACCGTCGGCTAAAACGTATAAACTTTTGCCGACAATTGCCTAGACATCAGCTAAAACAGTTAGACTTTAGCTGACAATAATTACGCTGTCGGCTAAGACTGTTAAAGTATAGCTGACAATTGCTATGCCGTCGGCTAAAACTATTATATTTAAGCCGACAACTGCCTATCCGTCGGCTAAAGTTTAACTTTAGCCGATGACCTTTTGTCTCTGCCGTCTGTTAAAGTTTAGACGACCGACTTTTAGCCGACGACTTTTGAATTTAGACGATGACTTTTTGCTGACGGTTGAAGTCTGAACATTGATATTACACTTTAGCCGACAACAAAAAATCATCGGCTAAAGTTTGAAACAGTCGACTAAAGTGACCGACTGTCGGCTAAAAGTCGGTCGGCCAAGGTTGGTCGGCTAATGTTAACTTTAGCCGACGACCTTTTTGTCGTCGACTAAACTCTATAAGTTTTAGTCGACGACCTCTCTATTGTTGGCTAAACTCTATACGTTTGAGCCGATGGCGCAACAGTTTTCGGCTAAACGTTATAAGTTTTACCCGACTACTTTTGTGTTGTCGGGTAGTGTGCTTTTTATGTAAAAAATTTTAGCTGACAGTTTATGCAAATGTTGTCGGCTAAAGTCCATCTTAAAAAAAAAATCAAACTTTGAGACTACGCCCAAAAGTGATGATTCACTTGTCCCTTTGTTCATAGGGACCTCGTGGCATACAACTAAAACAATCCCCAAACCTATTCAGAACTAACCCGTATATTCCAAATGTACAGTACATCACCATACATCACAATCAGTATACATCAATGTACGCAACACATAATTTATACACCAACATTACAAAAACCACACCATATCAATATATCATATAGCAACATCAACAAAATCACTAAAAACACCAAAATTAACGAACACGAGTCTAAATAAATAAATATTTAGCATTAATATATTTATATAGCAAAAGTACTACTACAACTAAAACTAAAACCCACCTAAATTCGTCAAATTCTTAAAGAAAGAAGAAGTATTACTACCATCTTGAATGTTGTTGTTGTAATATCTGGAATTTCTACTACTGTTGTTTAAAGTTATTTTATCCGAGCTATGTTGTACAGTGTGGAATCTGTACAGTATGGATAAAATAAATGAAGGACTAAGACATCTGTATTGGTATAATTGTCGTACATGGTCGACAATTACATTTGAGGATATAGTGTGTTGTGTATACGTATTCGGTATATTTAGACGACCAGGAAGATCAATGTAAATGGCTAAGTATAGAATCTATAACGTACGTTAAGCATATGAGTTTACGTACGTTAATTCCAAAAGGTTACATACGTTAACATTAGGTTGTTACGTACGTTAAAGTATTAGGTGAGACATAGTTGGCTGATCAGAGAGGACCTTGTCAAGAGTAGCGTACGTTAAGCATAGGAGCTTACGTATGCTATGACAAAGATGTAACGTACGTTACGTAGAGTGTATACCGTACATTATGAACAGAATCGGACAGGATCAGGCTATGGCTGACATGTGGGTCCCATGGTCGGTAGCTTTCGGCGCAGAACGTGGGAGCGCGAGTCAACATCATGTATTACATACGTTATGGACTACCCATTACGTACGCTAAATGGATATGTATTGTAGCAAGTCAACGTGTGTATTACGTACGTTATGGCCTACGCATTACGTACGTAAGCAATCGAACGAAACAAGGCAGTGAGTTCTGGAATGATGTTACGTACGCTATGAAAGACCTGTAGCGTACGTAAGGGAGCATTACGTACGTTAATGTACGAAATGAGCGGTGCAGATTATAAATGGAAGTTCGGCCTTTCATTTCTTCACGAGAGAAATTGATGCTTTTCCCCCAAACTTCGTCCCTCTGAGTATGGTAGTGAATATAAACCTCTTCTATCTTGGATATAAGCTTTGAAACATGTATTTGAGGCTTGAATATGAAGAAATTGTTGATCCTTGATGTGTTTAATGGTGTTGTTCATGTTCTTGAGGTATGTTGTTGAACTCTACACCTTGATTTCGGATTCTTGGTATTGTTATCCGTATTTGATTCATATGATGAGGATTATAGGGGTGTTGATACGATTCTTAATGTTATGAGGAGTGTATATTGGAGAATATGGTAATATATGACTTGGATTATGAGTTGGATGATTATCTACATGTTAAAGAATATCGGATTATGTTGTTTTGATGATTATGAACACGGTTTCGAATCACTTGGTGTTCTTGAAGAACTTCTTGATGAATTTAACATAGCAAGACGATCGTATGTTGAATTATCAATATTTTTAGATATGAAGATCGAATGTTCGTTAAGTCATGTTGATTGTAGTGGTAGAATTCGTATGTTCTTGATGAAATACGAATCATGATAACAATTTGGAATCCGGAAAGATTGTGATTGATCATCGAATATGATTTCCTTTACATTCGTATCCGTAATCGTATTGTGGTTGTGAATTCGTAATTGTTTGAGTTGTACTGTTCGGACTTGTGTTTAATCGAGATATTGTGAAATCGTTGGGTTTGTTGATCGGTTATATTGATTGTTAATAACGATTATCGAATTTCGGTTCATATTATAGATATGGGTTCGTGATGGTTTGAGTTATAATATTTGGTTTTGTATATGATTGAGGAATTGCTGAGCCATTGAGTTTGATTAATTGGTTACATCGAAAATTGATTATTATTGAATGTGTGTTAATTGATTACTTCAATAGGTTGTGATCATTGATTGTTGGTTACAATCGTCGACTAGAATAATATGTTGCGGTCGAGTTCGAGTATGTTCGTGAATTGCATTGGTTAGGGCCGAGGAACTCGTAGACGAAGGCAATAGGATTGGTAGTGGCTTCATCATTGTCGTGTCAGTATCGAGGCAAGTTATTACTTGCTCAGTTTATAATATTTAATGAATAGTTTCCGTTTCATTCATTTATAATTCGTATAGCAACGATTATAATTGTGAACACAGAAGATTTGGGATTGTAAGTTGTTTTCGGATTTTGGGAATTTAAATCATAATGTATATAATTTACTTTTGTTATTGGTATACTTGGGTATCGAAGATACATTGCGATAAAGATGAAGATATGAATTATTACAGTCCGTGACATTTTGGACCATCGAGTATTGAGAATAATGGTTGGTGATGGTTTAGACATCGAGAATGTTCTCAAAGGACTCGGGGCAAGTGCTCTAATCATTTTTGTCATTTTGTTTCGATCATGTTGTGATACATTCATGTATAGTTGTTAATATGCATTTGTGCATTGTTGTCGTATGTCCACCATGCGTTGGTCCGACGGGATCATCATGGGATATCTATAGTTGTGTGCGCTGGATCGTTGGACAGGTATTTCCACCATGCGTTGGTCCGACGGGATCATCATGGGATATCTATGCTGTGTGCGTTGGATCGTTGGATTATCATGTGTTGTTGTTGTGCATATGTATATTATGGGTTATTCACCTCGTGTTGGTTTTTCAGGATCATCTTGGGATCTATGCTGTATGCGCTGGATCATCGGATTTCCATAAGCATACATTGTTGTTGTTATCGTGGGCATATTGATGTCGTCATGCGAGTATGAACTTGTAGGTCTTGTGTTAGGACCATGTACGTATGTTATATTGATCTGATCTTGGATTAGACTGACATGATTGTCGTGGCATCACATATCTTGAGGTATGTTCCGTATTTACTTTGATATTTGTATTTTGATGGACAATCGATTATTGTGTTGGGATTTGATGATGTTATTCGATGGATTGAATTGGTCAGAACTGGTGTTTTTCCGTATCATGAGTTAGTGATGATATTTTGAGAATTTTGAGCATTGTTTAAGGAACAATACAGATGTTATGTTTGAGTTTATTTGTTAATCGTGATTACGAGATGTGCAATATGATAATGGTTATTTTGATGAGGATTATTCGAGTAAGTAAAGTTACGGCGGTAAGATTACATTGGTCGTATTCTTACTTAGCATTTTCATTGGTGTGTAATTGTTGACGTGATGTGATTGTTATCATTGTTGGATATTATGGATGACCCCGTCGTGGGATTTCCTTTTAGGTTCTTGGGATATCGAGCTTGTAGCGGTCGTGAAGAGATGAGCTTCTCGGAGGATACTGGCATGTATTTGTGAATCGAGTATTCTTATTATATGTTGTATTCCGCTGCTAGAGTATTTTTAATTGTTTGTCCTTTCCGCTGCGTGAGTATTTCTTAAATGCCCTTTTGATTTTTTGGCAACTTAAGTTACTTTGGAAATTATTTTCTAAACTATTTTGTCGGTACGTGTAAGCGATAGCTTAACGTATGTTTTTAAACTGTTGAGTTTTTGGCATTTTCAGGCCTTGTAGTTTCAAATGAGATGTTACGACGGTTTTGATAAACGGATTTTATAAAGTCTTCGAATGTTTTTAAAAGATAGTACCGTCGTTAGCCTCTTGGGCGTTTGTAAATGTTTGCGAAAATATCTTTTAGCCTTGTGGGTTCCGTCTCGGGGCCCACGGCGCTGTAATATTCCTGGATGGCTCTGGGGGTGTTACAGACTATGGTATCGGAGCTTAGGTTGTGAAAACCTAGGCTGTCAGGTCGAGTCGAGTCGTGTTTTTGTCATGTCATTTGAGTTGTTGGTTGACAAGTGTTAGAGTTTTGGGTTTTTATTGATCACATGTGCTTGTGTGTTATGTGATTTACCGGTATGGTACTGTGGTTGTTGTAAATTTTTCCAAATGGTATTAACATGATTCATTGGAAAGAGATGTGTCGTCTTTTGAATTGAACTGATTTTGCAAAATGTATATTTTGAAAATATTTGTATCGAGTATTTTCTAGAGTTGAGACATGTGCCAGTGTCACGGGTAATCGTCGGCTTCACGATCTGTAAGTATTTGGATTTTTGAATTGCATTGAGATTTGTTGCCATTCTAAGTTGATATGCCTTGAGATTCAGAAAGATGTTATGCGTCACAGTATGAGGTGACTGAGATGAGACAGGATTGATGATCTTGAGAAGCGATGATTTTGGAAATCAATATATCGGTTAAATTTTGGAACGAAGTTGTGCATTTGGGAGAAATGTTGTGGATGGTTGAGAAGAACATGTAGTCATGTTAATTCATTTTGAGATATATGAATTGTTTTGAGCATTTGAAAACGATACTTTTCAAAATGAATGTTTCACAGATGTTTTACGGAAAATGATTTTAGGCCGAGACCCAATCGATTTTGAAATAGTTTTATAACTCAGGACTTGGGGTCCAAAAAGGTTTTCTACTTTTAAATTTCTTGTAATGTGGAACGGGATATGGGCTGAGACCCTAATATTTCAAAAAGTCTTTCATTTTTCCTAAAACTCCCGAGATTTGTAAAATCATCTTACCAATCGTTAATTACTGCCTTTCGGGGTTTTGATTTAATTATTCAAACGAGAATTCTCGGGTTCTTCATTGTGTTTGATTTGTCAATGTTTTGTCATAGCATAGTTGAGGTGATTCTGGATGGGATAATGGTTGACGTTGCGAGTCATATGTGGAAAAGGAGTTTTTATCGGAGTCTATATATTTAGATTTTGGAACTCTGTCGTGTGGTTTTTCGATGGAATGTCAGTGGAATTGGTGACGAGCTGAACGGGTATATAGGAGTATGGATGTAGTCAAGCATTTGCATAATTCCATTTTATTTAATCATATGTATTCAAAAATAATTGTCATCGAGAACTTGACACAAGCAAGCCGGTTTAACTTTTCGAAAATTGATTTTGTGGTCTTACAAAAATATGTGTTTTGAGTTTTGAAATTCTGGAATGAATTTTCGAAAATAGTTTTTTATTGACAACATTGTATGATTTCAATGTTGTTTTGAAAATGTGATTAGTATACGTACAAACGTAGATCATAATGCATATCATGGTGAAGCTCTGAGTGAGACTCAAAAACTGGATAACACATCAATGGTACAATGAAAAGAGATTGGAACTTTGGTACGGTAGTTTGGTTATCCAGGGATTACCGGTTGGTTGATCAGATAAGGGAAATATGTCGCGTGTTGTAGATTCAGTACCGAATATGATTTTGGAACTTTGGGTTTTGTTAAACTGGAGCATATGTGCTATGTGGCTCTATTGATGTGGTGGCAGCGTGATTTTTCCATTGTGATTTTTGAATTTTGAGCCATACTGATTGGTTGTTCCCACTCGATGTATGGTTAGGCATGTTCATCGGTTTGTGATTGGTTGATCATATGCCGAGAGGTATGTTCAACGATTAGGCGTGTTTCTTTGAGATCCACTGTATGTGATTTGTGTAACGTTTTGAGAATGTTATTCTCTCGTATATCTATCCCTATGGTTCTGTGTTGATCATTGTTAATGATCGTATGAGCGTTCGAATTTTGTGTCGACGTTCCAGGATTTGTGTCATTGTTGTGGCAGTTGTTTCACAAATGTATCGTGTATTATTCATTTTATCGGAATTGGGACTCGATTGTGTGATCAGGCAGACAGGATTTGACACGGATAAGTGTTCCAACAGACGCTAATTATGCACTATATGCTAATAGTGTAGACTTTGCTATTTCGAACATAACTCCTTCGTGCGGACTCCGATTGACACACCGTTTGAACCACTGGAAAGCTAACTTGATGCTCTATCACATTGTAAAGTTTCAGAATTTTTAGACTTTATAAGTGCTGGTGGTGATCTTACAAAGTCGACCCAAATACACAAAAATAATATTCCTCGACAAAACAATGATCATTCCACATGCAACGACACACTAACGGACAACACCAACGATCCAAATCAAAAACAAAAAAATAACAAAGCCCGACATATGATTACATAAACACAGGCATCACATATCCACTTTATATTGTAAATACAATAGCACGATACCAACATGTATCAGTTAACAAGTAAATAATACCAACCGCTCGACAACAGACAAACAATATTCTGCATAAAATGACAAACAATTCAAGATAACTGGAAATAAAATCTTGTATATTACATCCTACCCCACTAAAAATAAATTTCGTCCCAAAACTTAAAACATGGAACAATTAAGGCAGGGCAGCCCTAGATAACACACGTTATGTGCTGCTGACTGTGTAGAAGAGCTCTATGCAGTACAGAGCTGCTGCAGTCCGATTCAATACGCAAGAATGATTACAAAAAGCAACAAACATGAATCACTATGGTTGATAAATCCGAGCAGTACAACAATCAAAACGTGAGTCTAACGTTGAACAAGTATGTAATTCCAATAACCTCGAGGGTTTGGAAGATCACATACGGGAACAATTACCCGAACTTAACGAAATTACGAAGTGGCCCAGATGCCCCAATAATCGCGATACACGATCGAACAACAAAATCGGACAATAACGATCGAACGACAACTCCGAAGTTCACACTTAAACTCAAGACATTAAATGAACTTGTAGAAACTAAAAGACGTTATTTTCGAACAAGGTTCATAAGAATCGAACCAAACTCGGAAAAGTCACAATGATAAATAGATTAATCTGGAACAATATCAAAACTCGTTCGAATGACAAGAAAGGAAGGACAAAACAAGTTCAAAAAGTACCAACGAGCACAAACGAGTCGATTGGATCAAAAAATACATAAGTGAGATATAATATGTGTATTACATTTTCGAGGCATCCTCAATAAACCATTTATAAACTGATACCATTCTATAAAACAGTAATCAAGATCAGTTATCCAGTATTTGCAGAAAATCTTTCTCAAATCATTTTCAAAATATTTTTGAAATCTTTTTCAAAAAAAACATTTTCAAAATTCTTTCGAACATTGTTTATTTTAAGAAATCATTTTCAAAATATTTTCGAAATCCTTATCATAAACATTTTCGAAATCCTTTTGAAGCATAGTTTATTTTAGGAAATCATTTTCAAAAATATTTCAATATAGCAACGTAGAGTTGCTGAATTCAGAGCATGAACAAAACCATTTGGGAATCACGATATATACATATTCAATTGCAATTTATACATAAAGCATGATCAAATACTTGTCTGGTGACTTTAGGGACAAGAACGTTTCGAATGTTTTGTGATTAGGATTTAAAACTCCGAAACCTCATGCCTATAGCGAGGAATTCATGATAATAGGCATTATGGCTATTCATTTTATTTGAAATAACGTCGAAAATCCTATTCGGATCTCTTAGAGAACTTTTATCGGACACTTTGCGGACGGTATCTGATTAGGTGAGTTAACGAAATATTTAATTTTCGTTCCACGAGAATCAATAAAAACAGCCCTAGGGTACTCGAGATGCGATCATTTTCAAGTTCTAAACAAGAATAAATCCAAAACCTCGAAGAACAAGTTTAGGGTCCAAGGTTGAATTACCTCCAATCTGGGAAGTTGGCCTGATTCTCTCGTTATATACTCATTATCTGATCCCTACGAAGATTATGGAATGCTTAACAACCCAAAAATCACTCAAGAACATGTATTCTATACCGAGGGCCGATGGGTTGGGGAGGAGCTGCTAGAAAATGCTGGAAACTGCCCTATTTATAGGGATGTTCGATCAACACGGCGGTAGACCCGGCATTGACTCCATCGTGTCATCTGCCGTGTCTCACAAGCGGTCGAGACATGACACAGTGTGCTGCGCAACACGGCGCGCTCAGCGCTGGGTGCTTCGCTGTGTGCTGCTGACTGACATAATTGTCTTGCTTTGGCCATAACTTATCCGTTCGCGCTCAAAATTACTCGATGTTTGTTCCATTGGAAAGCTAACTCAATAATCTAAAAAACTGTTAAGTTTCAAAATTTTTAGGATTTTATACAATTTATGGTGATCGATCAAAGTTGGTCCTTGCGCACAGCGCTTTCCAGAAAGGTCCACATTTATTTTATCGACTCCCTCATGGTACTCCATTTATTTTTTGAATTGTCCAATAATATAATACTCGAAATTAGAATTCTAAATCATGAGGCCGATCAAACAATCCAGTCACAGTTTGATCGGCGAGTCTAGAACGTTCCTCGAGACATCGAGAAACAATGGAAATGTCATTGAGACGTTGAAGTGAATTCTTTAGGTCTCATAATCGACTTTAAAGTATTATAATGAGTACGATTGTACCTGACATTATTAAGATGACCCTTAATGATATCGCGGATCAGTTCACATCACCAGTTAGAGTTATAGTGAAGAATACACGGTTAAGAAAAGTAATATATATGGGATTATGAGTTCTGCAACGAGAGTAGTGCTGATCATTCACCAATCTCAAGGTAATATGGAGGATGTCGTGTAATCGATATGTGTCGATATTCAGAATCCTGAAAGTTGAACGATTAGTTAAGAATGAAGAATGGCAACAATTACAAGTTCCACAAAACGACAAAAGAATACATAAAACGGGTCGGAAGTTAGAAATTATTTAGTGGTAAAAATCTGGGGTCTCTCACCCTCTCCCTCTAAAAAGAATTTCCGTCCTTGAAATTTGAAACAAGAAGGGGTTGTTGAAATATACTTGGATTATAGGTCACATCCATGAACAATTTTATTCTTCAATCGCAAACATTACACCGGTACATATTTGGGAGGACATATTAGTACATTCATAGTAGTACACTTATCGACGACGAGGTATTTATATCTTCGTCTGTTGGGCCCATAGCATGCCTTGTTAGGCATACTTCATGGGTTAATGACGACAATGTCGTCTTTAACCTCTTCTTCAGATTCCTCTTCGGGATCTTCCTCGGGATCCTCTTCAGCCTCTGCGACTTCTTGTCCCACATTAGGGCTGCTGGGAGGACAACAAGAATCTCTTCTGCGCTGACTCATATCATCTCTCTCTCCTGATAGATCTGATCTTGGAGAGCCTTTCTTGCCTGATTGTACTGGTCCTCCCTCTCTTCAAGGGTGCACCGTATTGCAGCCAATTGATCTTCTAGATGCACAACACGTTCGTGTTCCCGTGAAGCTATCTCTTGCCCAGTCTGGCTTGCGACTAGATGAAATTGTCCTAGTACCTCTGAATAGATGATATGCTCCAGGCAACGGGTATGTTTGGCAGGATCCACTCCTATGAAGTCACGCAATTAATTCCTTATAGGAGATGTCTTATGTGTTTTGAAGAAGTACCTCTCGGGCCTCGTATACATATTAGACCGGGTTTTATTCGGTGTTTCTGGCAGGCGCTACGATATCACTTAGCAGACGTTATTATGGCGGCGGCATTGCTTGAAGTCGGTTATCCCTTGTTGTCGTAATGAATCATCATAACTGGATATTATCATAGACTTGCAAGGGTACTGGATGAGAATTGAAATGTCGAGAAATAGGGGAAAAGGGGAACTGAAGGAAAGAGGTTGACATTACGGTTCTTAGGTCTATTGTTCTATTGCGGCCATAAGTAAGGATTCGTTAGAGCCGTAACACGACTTGTATTCATCTAACCACCATCTTTATGGTTATAAAAAGTGATGTATAATGGCCGCAACATGACTTCAGAGTTATTTTGAAAACCGACTCATTTGTTTCCAAAAAGTTCGATTGACCCCTATAGTTACGGTCATAAAAGACAACAACAAATGTCCGTAACACGACTTCTCATAAGTCCGGCCAATTACTTTCGTGCGGCCATAATATTCCTGTAATCATGATCATATCCATGTATCATTTATAGTCATTACGTCGCCCTGGTAGTATCTCGTTCCTTCAACCACCCAAGCTGATACGTCCATAGGGAACCACTTAGTTAGATATTCCCCGTGTTTAGCAGTTCATCTAACTGCTTGTCTAATGTAAGCATTTTGACACCATTATATCGTGTAGTGCTCCTGTTGTTAGAGCCCCGCTAGGTCCCCGCTCAACCGTGAACCCACCGTTAAGTTGTGATAGCCCTGGCGAATAATCGGAAGGTGCGTATAAGGGCTTATTCGTGAGTAGAATCGGGTATTATTGTTGGGATCTACCACTCTTGAACCTCACCACGCAGCATCAGAAGCTAGTATAGCGTCGCCTCAATAATATCATCACTTTCATAGCTCGCACCATCTCCTCAAGGAAACTCAGTTCTCTTTCGGTAATTCATAATCATTTTATATTGTCTAACTGGTCTTCATCGTGGATTAAATCCTCGTCCTATGCCACCTTAGGGGAAGCTAGGAATCAATATTGGTTCCTGATACGCACGGGGCAATCGTGAATCTCATGATTCCAACAACCCGATCTCTCCCTGATATGCTCAAGATGAAGGGCTACCAAGAAAATATGTCGTCGAGGTTCAACTCAATGCACCTAAGACCAACATATCAAAGATGGGGTGTAGAATAACAAAAGTTGATCCTAGCTTAAGGATTTCAATTAGGTACAAAGAAAAGAACTTGCTTCTCAAGAAGGGTAAATGAGAAAATATTTTAAGCACCAAAAGGAGAATTATCCGCAACGGATTGGAATATTAATATGTCACATCTCGAGTGGAGTGTTTGTTAAGAATATGCCCTCGAATGCCACTCAGATGATGTATGAGAGAGGGTATTATACTTGTTATTATGTAAATAATTATCAGAAGGCAATTGTATGTTTCTTTATTTACTGAAAGTCACTGGCATTCCTGACTTGTAAATATATACATAGAAATTAGTCCATGTATTTGAGAGAAAACTTGCCACTCCTTATTAGATAAGGGGATAGGCACTGGTAAAGTTTGTGACTCAAATACTTAATAGTTCGCAAGTTGATGAAACTTGATTGGGCGTTATGTGAAGACTTGTATGACACGTTCTTTGACTTTGAGAGTGTCTGTCGTCCTTAATGGTTAGTGGGAGAACATGTTGTAGGTATGCTAAATCGAACCGACTCACCCTCGATTCGTCACCCAAATTTCACTCTGGGACAGTCAATGACGGAATCGAAAGCTTGTGATAACTACTCGTGAACCTTCGACTTGAGGATTTAGTAGGGATGTACTTGTGACGTTAAGATTTTTAATAGAGTAGTTCGACACAGAACACCGAGAGGTGGAGATCAACCTCAACGTGCATCTTGACGGATAAGTAGCGGGTTCTACTAAATACCAATATAAGATTCTTTCTCCTATAAGTGAACAGGTATATGTCCTATGTGGTTATTCGCAGATGAGATCATAATCTAGTTTATAAAACAAAGTTCATCCCCTCCACCAAAAACAGAAGAAAATCAGCCATAGTCAAGGAAGAGAGAGAGAGAGGGTTCATTTTCGTTCATGTTCTTACACTCTTAGAGAGAGAGAAAATCAAGAACAAAACTTATATCACTTAGAGTGATCACATACTTGAGAGATCATTCCTACTACTTTTTTCTAGCTGTATCCTTAGAGGGAAATTGAGAAGTTGTTGCTCCGATCATTTCCCAGCACGTGGCTAGTAGAGACGCGGTGCTTTCGGCGTTTGGACCATTTAGGTATTATCAAATCGGATTTGCGGTCACTAGGATCAACTTCAATATTCAATAAAAGGACTTAAAGTGTATGTTTCCATATCTTAACTCTTGTCCTTTTATATTCGTATATATGTTGCATGATCAGTCCTCTTTAGGCATTTTGTAAATTTGTTTTTGCTTCCGCTGCGCCTTTGTTTTAGGCGTCGAATCCCAACAGTGGCATCAGAGCAAGGTCTTGCGACCGTATATACGATATTTAACATTTGGAATCCTTGATTGAATGATTTATGATTTGGAATCATAAATGTTTTGATCGTTGGTTTTGTTTTTGTTCATTGTAGTTATATTTTTCATAAATCTATATCTAAATATACATCTTGAATTTATTGGAAATGTGACTTATATTGAAGATATGAAAGTAAAAAAATATTGATATTGGATATCCGGTCGAAAATCAAGCCCTGGATTGCCGTTGGACGGACCTGTGTCAAGACTCTGGGCTATCGGGTACCTGACATGACTGAGTCACTATTTGACACACCAGAGTCACCTGTCCAATGAGTTCGGCACGGCCGTGTCATCCTATGACTCGTCCGTGTCACCTTTCAGATTTGTTCCGGACTCGATTTTTTCGTGTATTCCAGAAAATTAATCTCCCTCATTTTAAATTGGATTTGATTTGATTAAAATGGAATATGGTATTTCATTTTATAAGGGAAAATTGATTTGTTGGAATACTTATGATTGGCCGAATTACTTTGAACAGATTCATTTTACTGATTATGTGAATTTATTGGATTAATTCTTATGGATAGATTAATTATTTATGTCATTTATTTTAGTTTGATTGTTGTATTAGTTTTGAATGGTGATGTGGTTCATGTACCTAGTTTTTGAATCGTTTGTTCGATTGGGTTGTAAAGGCCGTTTTGAGCATATTTATTTTACTAGAAAAAATTTGTATATAGGATGCAATTTTTCCATAAAATTTATATATAATGACGAAGACCAGAGGAAGATCTATTCAAGAGGATGAAGATTCAAGACTCGAGATATGTAATTAGATTATGATGTTTTCGGTTCTGGTAACGGGCCGTGAACTACATGTTGGTAGTAACTAGGTTGTGTATGTTTATTCATATAGTATGAATGTCGACAAACGCGCTTAAATGAATTAACGTGCAAAGTGTAACATTAATCGCGAAAATTCTCCCACGACAAAATATTAAGCTTAACAGGTTTCAAGGTTTTCCTTCCTGAAGAGATAAATTCACCACTAGAAGTGGGGTTGAATAGTGGTAATGCGGAATATCGAACTTTCTCGCGAGTAAAGGTAAAATGTGCGGAAAGTAAAAGACTCAAAGATATATAGAGGTTCGGCAACTTGCCTACGTCCTCGCTCCGGCTTCTTTTTCTATTGGTTAAAGAACAACCACACACACTTGTCTCGTCTTCTATCGGTACGAGCACAACAACCATTACAACCCGCTTGTCTTGTATTGGTCCAAGCATAACCACTCTCAAAATAAACTTTTTGTATCTAGTGTTCTATCGGAACTAGACAATCCTCACTTACGAATGTTGGAGTGTAATCCTAACAATGCCGGATCAAAGATCCTAATAACACCGGATTAGTGACTCTTAATTCATTTCTTTTACGCTCGTGTATGAGTGATGCAACACTCACAACCAATGAAAGAATACAAAGTATAAGAAATATTACAATATGTATCACTCTTGTATCTTTTCTTCTTCACAACTTAGAATGTAACAATCAATAGTAATCTGAGCTCAAGAATGCTTTAAATACTTAAATGCTTGAATGCTTGAATGCTGAAATTGTGTGTTGAGATACCCAAGTGATATGGATATTTATAGTGTCAAGTCTTTCTTCATATGCTTAAAAACGTATTATTAGCGTGCGCTAATAATTCTTCATAGCGTGCATTATCGGCGTTTGACTTGGCTGATCTGAACGGTCTGTAAACTGTTCCAACAATAACAATACAATTCTACCGTGTGCTAGACGGTCTTCTGTAGCGTGCGTTAACGTTGATCAACAGGTCTTCACTTTTAACTTTGAATCGTGTCGGTTTGTCTCCTTAACGTCTCTTTTCCAATGGATAAAATTGTACTTAGTGTGCGCTAGTAATTATACTTAGCGTGCGCTAGTATTATTTAATATAAGCTTTCCACATTTTTCGGATCTCCTTTTTGACCTCTGCGTTCCAACGGATAAGTTGAGTAAAGGTAGGAGTTAGAACGCTTAGCGTGCGCTAATAAGTGTTTTGTAGCGTGCGCTACATATTTTCCAGATAACGTACGTTAGCTTGTATAACGTACGTAAATGCTTCCTTATTTGAGTCCAGGGGCTACTGGACTTCCAATAGGTTTCCGGTAGCGTGTGCAAGTTTGGTCATGTAACGTGTGCTAAGTCTTCTGAATAGCGTGCGTAAATATTCTTCCCTGGCATGCGCAAATGATTTCCTTTTTCTGTCCAGGCCTTACTGTCCTCTTCCTTGTTTAAGTGGGACGCGATAGCATGCGCTAGAGAGAAAAGATAGCATGCGCTAATTTTGGCAATTTAGCATGCGCTGATAATATAGACTTTGCGTGCGCTATCCATCAGGTAGGACTCCAACTTGACTGCAGGTGACTTGCCTGTCTGCTTAGGGCCTTCGATAGGCTGCGCTACTCTGCATCCTGTAGCGTGCGCTAGGAACAAGTTTCTCCTTCAATGAAACAACTCGTTGAGATAGATTTTGTTAAATGTTTTGAATCTAATCATCATCAGAATACTTTTGAGTCAACAATCTCCCCCTTTTTGATGATGTCAAAACATTTAATATATTCCTGCAAAACCATTTAAAAATTTCGAATAAAAGTAATTTGTTCGATATGTTAGGATGTTCGGTTTTAGAGTGTTTCTCCCCCTTTTTGACATTAACAAAAAGGACTCCCCCTGAAATGTTGCGTATATAGCATAATAAAACAATTAAATACATATGTCAAAGCAGAACACATAATTAAGACATTAACGAACCAAAGTACATATGAAGCAATAAGTATGAAAAACATCGAAGGGAATGCGCATTTCATTAACGAAAATAATCCAAACATTACAAACAAATAACCAAAGCATATGACATAAAAAACACATGAAATAAAGTTTGCTACATCGAGAATCAAGATCCTAAAAACTAAGGTGCTTGAGGGGATGAGGAGGATGGAAACGGGAAATAAGGGTGAGTGAATCGGATAAAGTCTTCAATCAGCCCACGAACTCCTTAAACTTCCGAACGGAGAGAACGAACATCTTCACGAATTTCCAGCTGTGAAGTTTCGATGCTAGGCATCTGGGTAATGAGATCACTCTCCTCTTCCTCGTCGATGGCAACCTTCCTCTTACCCTTTGTAACAACCCCGATATATTCAGGAATATTACAGCGCCGTAAATCCTTTACATAAGAATTTACAAGGCTAAATAAATGAAAAGACAATGACAGATACCAAATTATGAAATCACTGAAAATACATTACGACAGTTCTGGTTCGATACCGAAAATACAAATATCCAAAAGGAGAATATTAATACACCACCGAAATCCAAACATCACAAATTACGATGTACTCGAGTACTTATTAAAATAACCAACAACAGACAATAAACCCGGCCGGAACATCACTCTGCACCCTCGTCGTCATGCAGCTCCAGTGGTTGTTTCCCCGCTCTCCTGGATCCTGAACATAAACAAATGTTCATCCCCGAAGGGGTTAGCACAACGATCACTACACCAAAATGGCCGATTTGTCACTGCCAAAAGCAGTAACAAATGGATTTTGTCACTGCTATTGAAGGTGACATTTTCAGGGGTGACAAATCCCTTAGTCACTGCTACCGAAGGTGACAAAATTCCATTGTCACCGCTAATGTTACACCTTGAAAAGGGTACATTAAAAACACTAGTCACTGTATTTGTCACTGTCATGGGAAGTGACAACTGTTTTAATTTGTCACTGGCCATGAAGGTGACAAATATCTTTATTTGTCACCTCATATTGTCACCTCTATTAACAATGACAATATCTAACTTTGTCACCGCTGTTGAAGGTGACAAATGTTCCATGACTTCTAATTTTATCACCTCCTTTAGCATTGATAAATCGGACATAATTTAACTACAATAATATAATTTTTCTAAATATTTTTTCTTTAATTTTTTTGATACCTGTACAATTATTAACTAATCAACTATAAATAACACAAATTCCAATATCACCACACCCACATCATTTTAATATCACAGAATGCACTAATTAAATTCATCATTTGTTCATATTCATAAACAACACGCAAGTGTTCAAATTCTCAAGTTACACACATAGTGTTCAATTTCATAAAAAATACTTAACAAAAGTAAGACTTAATGCTCAAATCATTTTAGCAACCATATAGGCCATACCACCCAACTACCCTCGGTTTTCTTGATATTTGTGGCACACCCTTGACTATGTAGATACAAACTTTGTCCCTCTTCTCCTGGAACGACGTCAATTACTAGAACTTTACGTTCAAAGTCCACCAATGCATGACCATGCACAATCGTTCCCGTAGTTGCCGTTGAAACAATTACTCCAGTTACAATCGTTCTCGTAGTTGCCATTGAAACAATTACTCCAGTTGCCGTTGAAACAATTACTCAATAATTTCAACCTGCAAGAAACCAATAAAAAACATATCATTAGAGATATTGACACATATTTGCTGAAACATGAGGAGCGAGTTCAATTGCTTATAATTTTTTAATAAAAGCAGAGGTAAGTTTCTGCTCGGCAGCTTGGCTCGGCTGGTCTAGTTGATGAGCCAGCTTTAGCTCCACTCATTAGGCTCGATAACTGAGGTTTTTCTTATAATTTCATTGGGCTTGCTGGGCTTGTTAGACTCATTTTTTAGTCAGAGTCGAGCGATATTTCTGACTCGAGATGAGGTTGACACTGCTCGATAAGAGCTCGAGTTGAGCTCGAGCTTCAGATACTTTGGCTAGCTTTGCTCGAATAACAGCACTGGTGGGATAATAGGTAATGGATTTAGTGAAATGCTATATACTACAACAATATTTTTCATTTCTTAACTGATTGTGTTTGATTAATTCACACATAATGTAAAGCAGATTGTTGCTGCAACATGTTATCAAATGATAGCACATATGATACAAGAGAAATATAGGTACGATGAGCAAGGAGATACTCATGGAGGGAGAATCTGAGGGACTGACTCTAAAAATAATACCAAAGCTTATGCATACTGCATAATTCGTCCTCACTTTAGAAAACTAAACACATTAAAGAGAGGAGAACTATATAAAATCAGTTCTTACTCTATGGCAACATATCCCTGGGTACCCAACAACACTCTCAGGTAGACGCAAGTCCACCAGCTTTGTCAGATCCAAGCTTGGCCAATTCCAAATCAGAAAATCTAGCATGAAAGTTCCTGTTCAGAAGGATGTTGCTGCTCTTAAAATCCCTATGAATGATAGGGGCTCTAACATGGATATTCCAAACCTTTGGCTGCTTCTAAAGCTATTCACAGCTGGATCTCCTACTTCAATAAAGAAACAACACTAGAACCTGCACAGTGGAGCGTAACATCATCATAATTACTCTAGAGTTCAGAAACATCAAATTATAACTACTTTCTTGTATTGAATATTTAAATCCAACTTATTTTGTAGGATTAGTAAATGATTTCTCATTTACTTAATATGTGAGAGAAAGTGGGTTTCATATTGATCAATGAAAAGATGAATGGCCTCACAGAGGCAGGAAAATGTCACCCGCATGACCAGTTGACTACATGGTGTGGTTACCTAAGAGAACTATTCTTATCATCACATTAAGTACTAGTCTTCCAAAAAGTTACACAAGGTATTAGTTTTTCCAACACGAATTTTGTTGTCTGGTTTGATGAGCGCAACAAATCTGTTAAAACATCCAAAATTTTGGCTTAATATTTGGTCATCATCCAATTATGGGTGTTGCTCGACATTAAGGTTGAGTTGGTCGAAGCGTCGAAGCTGGCTAGATTTTGTCAAAGCTGGCTAGATTTTTCAGACCGACCTTTAATGTATTTAGATCTTGTCCTGCTCCTAGCTCCACAGGTCCTTAATTCGAGTGGACTTGGTCGAATTCTTATTTTTTCGTTAGTTGACCATGACAACGTGTGTTAGAATGATGAACTACTAGATGAGCACCTATCAATAAGTATGAGAAAAATGATTCTCTTGAGGTTTGTTTTTAATAAAAGCTCCAAGGTGTGTAGCTACATACAGAAGTAGAAATGCTACTTCTCTAATGCTCCTTTTCCAGTCTGTAGGTTCACCCAAGATCCTTTTTGGTAATTTATAGCTGTAGCAAACAGTTATAAAACATAAAATACAAATACGGAGAGAATGACATTGCTTACGGTATTCTGTGGCTGGAAGAAACCGTGAAATGTCTAATATATATGCAACTTTATATCTTTCACCAAATAGAAAACCTAAGCATACATAATCTTCACCATGCATCACCTAGTAAGAACATAAGAAAAAGAATAATATCAGAAAGGCATAAGGTATTGTTTCTAGGACACAGAAAATGAGATGAGCACAAGATAATACTAACGGGTAGAGGAGCAAACTGCAGTCCAGATGTCACAAATGGCTTTGTGCAATCATTTTCTATAATTTTTTCCAGTCAAGTTGGGCAACACGTCTAACTTCTTGGCCAGGCTTGAGTTTTTTCTGAACCAGGTAAGGGAATTTGACTGCAATGCTATTGAAAATGTATTAACAATCTATAGCACATGACATCAATTTGCAACTGCAAACAACCACCATCTCAAGGTCTAAATCGACCATTATTAGTAACTAACATCATTTACGGTTGCCAGCAATTATTCCTGGACTTTCGAATGTGTCAGGAAATTGGTGGTGGATTACTAAATAGATTCATAACTTTTCAAAATTAACCGTACTTATATATTGTCAAGGCTTCCTTGAAATGGTGAAAAAAGAAATATAGCTTACCGTATAACTTATTTAAAGGCAATCAATCTAATTTGTTGGCCTACTAATCCTTTTGAAGCATAAGAATAATAAATCATTAGTATTACTCCATTTATGCTCAAAACTAAGATTACCATCAACCTCCTGTTTTTTTCACTTACTTTATAAGAAGGGGGTGAACATGAAAGTTTCTTTTCAAGTTTTGTAAGCTTATAACCTTCTCATCAATGAGTACACTCAAAAGATTTTTCCACATCATTCTTTCGTTGAACCACAAACTACTTAACCTAATATATTTGCTAATAATATCGTGCAGCTAAAAGAAACATGTGAACCGGACAATACGAAAGTAAAACCAACAACAAGAAGACCATCATCGGAAACGGTGTGGACACTTTGTACAATAGAAGCAAATAGCTGGTATGAAATAGAATTATATTAAAAAGATAATGTGAAGTACATTTTAACTAAGACATATGATTCCCTAAGTCTCCCAAACAAATTAAACTTCAATATTGTAAATCCATTTAATAACCAAAGTTTAGATCCACAAAGCCAGGAAACACAAATAATCCAACAATCCAAAATTTAGAGGGCTAAACAAAATTATAAACCCTAATTTTGTCTCAGGAAAAATGTGTCAATTACTCCACTTTCGAATTGGAACGGTTCATAAAAAACGGAGAGAAAGATACTAGTTGGATTGACGAACAGTGCGATGACTTCTCGGAAGAGATGCTTTACTCTCCGATTCGATGGCCGAACGGAGACAGAGGAGCACTTTCGTCGCGAGAAGGAGAGTGAGGAGAGTGGCTAACTTCCGTCGTGAGAAGGAGAGTGGCTAACTTCCGTCGCGAGAAGGAGAGTGGGGAGAGTGGATAACTTCCGTCGTGAGAAGGAGAGTGGGGGAGGAAGAAGAGAGCGTGGTAGGTTGGGAGAGGAAGAGGGTGAAGTCGTGAAGAGAGAACAGGATATTTTGCTTTTGATTTTTAATATCTGGCATGTCTTTGACCGTGATAAAAATTTCTTTAAACTTTGTCATGAACTTGTCACGGTTAACAGTCGTGACAAAAATTTCTTTAAATTTCTCACGGTTAAAAGCCGTGACAAACATTTTAATTGTCACTTTTTATCATTTGTCACCGTCTATAGCCGTGACAATATTTGTCACGGTCATTAGCGGTGACAAATAGCGCGTATAAAAAGGTGACAAATCGGCCATTTTGGTGTAGTGGATGCTAGTACAAGTACAATAATCATACAATAGTGATGTAATTAACAATCATCATAACAAGTTTCTCCAATGAGAAATAACAACAACACTTATCACATCACAACAGTCTCAACATACTGATGGTATTCCAACGATCCAGCGCACACAGCTATAGATTCCCATGATGATCCCGTCGGACCAATGCATGGTGGAACTACCTGTCCAACGATGCAGCGCACACAGCTATAGATTCCCATGATGATTCCCATCGGATCAACGCATGGTGGACATTTAATCACAACACATATACACAATACAATCACAGTATAACTGTCATAATATAAACAATTCTAATTAGAGTACTTGCCTCGGTTCGATGACAAGAATAAAACATCCACGAATATCAAAATACTCGAAGTTCGTCCCCTTCGATCGATCACGTTGCTAAACTCGAACCTTAACAAAAGAAATAATATAGAATTCATCTCAAGTCGAACGAACATCTAACAATCCAAATTACAGTCAGAAGTTCTTAAAATGAAATCTGTCTGGCTTTCTTAACACATGCTATGTATCCTATGTAGCGTACGTTAAGGCTACTCGTTAGCGCACGCAATTATACGCGGCCTAGCGTACGCTAACCGTGCACGGTTAGTACCTCACTGATCAGTCGATTGACTCGTCTGATGATATAATGCATGCTAATTTCCAAGCGTAGCGTACGCTAAACGTTCCCGATAGCGTACGTTAATTTACATAGCTTAGCGTATGCTAAGCGTGTAACACCCCAATTCACAACTGGGACATTACACGCCGTAGAACCCTCGTGAGGTCTACCAGGCTAACACATGACATATAAACCACAATGTAGTCCCGAATAATGCACTCAAAAGTAAATAAGGACGTGGCCTCGGCCAAAACATTTTTAACGTAATACATGAACAGAGGTTAAATACCAATTTATTGCCCACGCAGGGGACTTAAACCAAGTTTTAAAATGGACAGTATAACTTCAATACTCGATCATGCAATGACAAAACATAAAAATGCAGACTCGAGCCACATCATCAAGCCAGCCCATTCTTTACGTGCGTGTCCCGTGCCTGCTCCTCAGCCCTCCCGGTACCTGAAATGCATAAGACGCATTTCCCCCATTTAAGGGGTTAGCATTCGAATGGCTAGTGCAAGTACACAATTACACAACATTATATACAAAAACGGTTATACATAATCATCTCAAACATAAGTCATTTGCCACATATATATTCCGGAGTACTACATTGGCAATCACATCGATTTTCAGTCATCACGATATCACAAAATCACAACTGGTATCCCGTGGCCGTACCCCTTAGTATCGACCCCCAGACATCCCGTCGAACACTCCGGGTGGGATACCACTTCCGCGGCCGTACCCCTTAGTATCGACCCCCAGACATCCCGTCGGACACTCCGGGTGGAAGTTCAATCACGCACGCACCCAAGTCCACTTCCGCGGCCGTAACCCTTAGTATCGACCCCCAGACATCCCGTCGGACACTCCGTGTGGAAGGAACACAACTCACGCACCCAAAAATCACCATTCATCATTCATTTCGAGAATCACAATATACATAACGAAATGTAATACATGTACTTGCCTTGAACACGATGAAACAAGGGAAACAACGAAGGAATAGGTTTTGGTCCGAACAATCCTCCCAAATCCGCTCCTAACACGACAACGGTATACAACAAGTCTCAATAATGCGGAAAGGTAAGAATTAATCCTAATTCTACCCATTGGGACAATTCATCGGACACCAAGAGTACATAAGGAAATGAAATCGGTTAATGGTATAACAACGGGATTTCATCCCAATCAAAAACAAGAAAACCATGGGTCGCGTGAATACTATCAAAATCTAATAACAACATCGGTTAATTCGAATTAAAACACAAGATCACCACCAAACCCTCCCCAAAATCATACTAGGGTTGAAGGAGTTCTTACCTCTTGAAGATTCAAGCCCTATAATCCGAAGAACACGTGCTAAATCCACAATCCGAGCTACACGATCGAAGGAGGATGAAGAAAATAAAACACTCAAATGATTTGTGAAGGAAAAACCCTCCCTCAAGCTCTCTCTCTCGGTTGTAGGTGAAGAAAAGGGAAAGAAATGAGCTGAAATGCTCAAAGAATGAATTTATAGGGGTTGACTCGGCTGACAGACTCGACCGTGTCCGCCTGACACGGTCGCGGCGCGCAGCTGGCCGGCAGGGACTCGACCGTGTCCTGCTAGACACGGTCGCAGCGCGGAGGGGCCTTCCGATAGTGACCCGTCCGACAACGACTCGGCATGACTCGACCGTGTCCTGGAACACGGCCGGGCGTCCGGCGATCGGTTCGCCTATCCGGAAGAGTTCGACTGGCCGTGCGCTGACGACACGGTCGGGTCCTGAGGCTTAGACTTCGGCATTTACGGACGAGTACGGCCCGGGCCGTGTCGGATGACACGGCCGAGTTCGGTCGGCAGTGATCGGCCAATAACTGAAAAAAATGAGCGGGTGAGCTAAAACGACCATAACTCTCTCGTCCGGACTCCGATTGACTCACCGTTTGAACCATTGGAAAGCTAATTCGATGCTCTATAATATTGCAAAGATTTAGAATTTTTTGGAGTTACCAAAAATTAATGGTGATCTAACAAAGTCGAACTCATAAGAGGAAAGTTGAAACAATGAACAATAATGATACACAACTCGAAGTTTTTCCGAACGGTGAACACGGTTAATGAACATGATTGATGAATGATTATAATTGAGTGAAAATACACTGAGTGACAATTACAGACTGATAATTACTGAATGAAAATGAATGAATTACAACCGGGTATTACATTATCTCCCCCTAAAAATAAGTTTTGTCCCGAAACTTACAACACGAATAACTCGGGGTATCTCGACCTCATACTCTCCTCCGTTTCCCACGTGGCTTCCTTGGATCCATGCCTCGACCACTGCACTTTGACCAAAGGAATGGTTTTGTGCCTGAGTTGCTTAACTCGACGCTCTAAGATCTGAATCGGCCTCTCCTCGAAGGTAATGTCGGGCCCCAACTCGATCTCTCCAAAATCAATAATATGGCTAGGGTCCGATACGTACTTCCTAAGCTGGGAAACATGAAATACGTTATGCACGTGGCTCAGGGACGGCGGCAAGCCTAACCGATACGCAAGCTCTCCAACTCTATATAAAATCTCAAACGGCCCGATATATCTCGGACTAAGTTTACCCTTCCGACCGAAGCGGTAAACTCCCCGTGTCGGCGACACCTTAAGCAAGACGTGATCTCCCACCTCAAACTCCAACGGTCGACGACGTGTATCGGCATAAGACTTCTGCCGACTCTGGGCCGTCAGCAATCTACCACGAATCAGGGTAACCTTCTCCCTCGTCCCAACTATCATGTCGGGCTCGGTACCGATTAGCTCAGACGTATCATCCCAACACAACGGCTATCTGCACCTCCTCCCATACAACGCTTCGAATGGTGCCATTTTGATCGAGGCATGCCAACTATTGTTGTACGTGAACTCGATCAACGGCAAGTGTGTCTCCCAATCATCCTTCCAATCTAAAGCACAGGCTCGTAACATATCCTCTAGTGTCTGTATCGTCCGCTCAGACTGTCCGTCTGTCTGAGGGTGGTAGGATGTACTAAGTCTCAACTCGTTTCCCAAAGCTCTATGAACGGCCTGCCAAAAATGTGATATGAACCGGCCATCACGATCCGAAACAATACTCTTAGGGGTCCCATGCAATCTCACTATATCCGCAACAAACACTCGTGCAAGCCTCTCCGGCCCCCAAGTGTCCTTAATACTTAGAAAATGAGCTGATTTGGTTAGTCGATCAACAACGACCCAAATCATGTTCATTCCCGTCCGAGTCTTAGGCATACCGGTAATGAAATCCATAGAGATATCCTCCCATTTCCACTCCGGGATAGAAAGTGGTCGTAACAGCCCCGCGGGTCGCTGATGCTCGATCTTAACTGGCCGACAGTCGACACCTCGACACAAACTCGCTAACGTCTGCCTTCAAATTACTCCATCGCAGTTGCTCCTCACATCCTTGTACATTTTACTCGTACCGGGATGTATGGAGTAAGGTGTAGCATGAGCTTCACTCAAGATTTTCTGTCTCACCAATATCACTCGGTACACAAAGTCCGCCGCGAAACCTCAAAACTCCATCATCGTGAACCACAAATCCGTGGGCTTTCCCTTTTCTCACATCCTCCTCAAGCTGGACCAAAACGGATCGTCATATCGCCGCCCGATATCATCGGGCCAAGGACGAAGTGATCTCTAACGCACATAATCGGCCTGAACTCTCTGAACCCAAACCTCAATATTCTGACAGATGAAATCTCGTTGGATCCTACTCTGCGGTGTAAGTACCTCTAACATCTGCAAAGCCATTGGTTTTCGGCTCAACGCATCAGCCACTACGTTGGCCTTACCCGGATGGTAAAGTATCTCGAGGTCGTAATCTTTAATTAGCTCTAACCACCTACGCTGCCTCATATTCAACTCTTTTTGGCTGAAGATGTACTTCAGACTCTTGTGATCCGTAAAAATCTTACACGATGACCCATAGAGGTAATGCCTCCAGATTTTTAAGGCGAAAACGACCGCAGCTAACTCCAAATCGTGCGTGGGATAATTTACTTCATAAGGTTTCAATTGGCGGGACGCATAAGCAATCACTCTGTCTCTCTGCATCAAAACACATCCTAGACCAAGTCCCGAAGCATCACTATACACTACGAAATCCTTGTTCCCCTGAGGCAATGCTAAAACGGGTGCGGTAGTCAGACGTCTTTTTAACTCGTCAAAGCCGCCGTCTGTCATGCACCACTCGAACTTCCGAGTTTTCTCGAGCAACTGAGTGAGTGGTTTAGCGATCTTAGAAAATCCTCAACGAATCTGCGGTAATAGCCGGCAAGACCCGTAAAACTCCTCACCTCCTTCACATTCTTAGGCGGCTCCCAAGCCATCACCGCTCTATCTTCTCGCGGATCTACCCGAACTCCTCTCGCTGAAATCACATGCCCGAGGAACGCTACTTCCTCGAGCCAAAACTCACACTTAGAGAACTTCGCATAACCGCTCGGTCCTCAAAGTGTCTAATACAATCCGGAGATGTAAGGCGTGCTCCTCCCGATTCCGTGAATAGATAAGAATATCGTCGATAAAAACGACTACGAATTTGTCTAGATACTCAATGAAAACTTTGTTCATCAACTGCATGAACACTGCTGGGGCATTGGTTAGCCCGAAAGGCATAACCACAAACTCGTAATGGCCATATCTCGTCCGAAAGGCAGCTTTCGGAATATCGACGTCCCGAATCCTCAACTGGTAGTAGCCCGATCGCAAATCAATCTTCGAAAAGACTGTCGCCCCCTGAAGCTGATCAAACAAATCGTCAATCCTGGGCAAAGGGTATTTATTTTTGATGGTCAACTTGTTTAATTCTCGAAAATCGATGCATAAACGAAGCGACCCATCCTTCTTCTTAACAAAGAGTACAGGCGCACCCCAAGGCGATGCGCTCGGTCGAATATACCCTTTATCTAACAATTCTCCCAACTGATTCTTCAACTCTAACATCTCCGACGGTGCCATATGGTACGGTGCTCGAGAAATAGGGGCTGCATTCGGCTCAAGATCGATAGGAAACTCCACCTCTCATTGCGGTGGTAACCCCGCAAGTTGTCCAGGAAAACATCGGGATACTCACCAACAACCGGAATTGACGACATGTCAACTCCACCATCTTCCGCCTTCGTGAGCGTAACACCAAAGAGCCGACACAACCCCGGTTCGAAGTTTCATCGCCTTCAAGGCGTTAATCACGCTCCCGATCTACCCGGCCATACCGATGAGAGTATGCTCGGTGCCATCCTCGGCCACGATCGAGATAGTACGAGTCCGATAGTTCATGATAGCACCGTGACGCTCTAACCAATCGTCCCTGAGGATTAAATCCTCACCCTTGAGGTCGATAACAATGAGGTTCGAGGGCCAGTCTCGGCTCCCGATCCTCACGGGGCAATCCCTAACTTCCCGGTCCCCAACCATGCGATCTCGCCAGCGTACCCACCACAAACGGTTCACATTCAAACAAGCAGTTAAAGCCAATACGATTCACACAATCCGAAGCAATAAAGGAGTGGGTAGCACCCGAATCAAAAAGCACGGAAACTGGATGAGTAAGGATCTGAGTGGTACCTGACGCCACCGGAATGTCCGCCTCCTCTGTGCGCCTCATCTGGTACAATCGGGGGTGGACTGAACCCGAGCTCGAGGCTGCGCGGCGATCCGGCTGTCCCCGACCTCTACCGCGACCCGAACCCTGCGGAACCTGAATAGCTAGAGTGTTATGATCCCTCTGATCGGTAGTGGTAGTCGGAACTCTAGCGGCCCTGGTGGCTCTCTCACAATGAGTCGCCCGATGTCCGGTCTGCCCACAAGTGTAGCAAGTAACTGGAGGAAAAGGACAATCCTTCATCAAATGCTCATATTGGTTGCAGTTAAAACAAACCCTGCCACCAGAAGCAACGGTCTGAACTGAACGGTTACCCTGAGATTCACCGGCCTGATGGAACAGACTCTTCCCCGGTATGGGAGCAGAACGAGACCTCGAAAAATGACCACCCTTCCCGGTCGAGAATCCACCGGTAGTCTTCTGCTTCTTAACTTCCGAAACCGACTCTGATTCCGGAACCGCCATCTCGATCGCTAGGGCGCGATCCAGGTATTCCTTCAAAGTGGCACACATGAGAGGTGCCATACTCTGCCTAATATGCGGCTTCATGCGCATATTGAAGTAACGGATTTTATCAGCCTCCGATCGCACTTGATCTCTTACGAACCCCAACTGCTGATTGTAAGAAATGATGGCCTGAGAAATAGGCACATCCTGAGGTGTAGCGGTGAAGAATTCCACAATTCTGCGCTCCTTGACTGGCGGCGGACAATACTCTGCTTCCATAGCAGCCTTGAATTCCTCCCAAGTAGCTCGACGGTCTCTGGGCACAATGGCCTCCCACCATTCCGCAGCTTCCTTATCCAGGAGGTACTGGGCAATATGTACCCTCCTGTCTTCAGGACAAGCTACGGCATCGAAGGTCCTGGACAACTGAAAGAGCCAATTCTCCCAACCGAGGGAGTCAGAGGATCCGGAGAAATGAGGAGGGTGCATCTTAGTCACCATTTGAAGCCACTTACTAGCCTCCTCTTCCAGTGTCGGGGGCGGATTCTGGCGTCCACCCTGAGCTATCTGAGTAAGTTGGGCTACCAACTGCTGAAGTACGGCAGTAGCCCCGACGTCGGCATTATTACCCGACGGCACTGAGTGAGAGGCTGAGTCCGCAGAGGACTGAGAAAGTGAGCCCTCCTCATTATCAGCACCCCGACCACGGCCTCGGCCGCGTCCCCTAGCCGGTCTACCACGACCTCTCAACATAGTGAAGGAAAATAAGAAAAGGACAAGATCAGAAAGATTCACAATTCACAAAGTTGGTAACACAAGTCACGATTCCGAGCAAGTAAGAAAACGAATTACGAGATATAAGAGTTCGAGGATACTTACACACGGTCGCACGAAAAGACGGTAGCATGATGATATTAGGCTCAACGATCGACTCTAATGACGCAACCGATGCACTCCAAAATTCACCGACAGCCTAGGTATTCAAAACCTAAAGCTCTGATACCATAAATGTAACACCCCAATTCACAACTGGGACATTACACACCGTAGAACCCTCGTGAGGTCTACCACGCTAACACATGACATATAAACCACAATGTAGTCCCGAATAATGCACTCAAAAGTAAATAAGGCCGTGGCCTCGGCCAAAACATTTTTAACGTAATACATGAACAGAGGTTAAATACCAATTTATTGCCCACGCAGGGGACTTAAACCAAGTTTTAAAATGGACAGTCTAACTTCAATACTCGATCATGCAATGACAAAACATAAAAATGCAGACTCGAGCCACATCATCAAGCCAGCCTATTCTTTACGTGCGTGTCCCGTGCCTGCTCCTCAGCCCTCCCGGTACCTGAAATGCATAAGACGCATTTCCCCCATTTAAGGGGTTAGCATTCGAATGGCTAGTGCAAGTACATAATTACACAACATTATATACAAAAACGGTTATACACAATCATCTCAAACATAAGTCATTTGCCACATATATATTCCTGAATACTACATTGGCAGTCACATCGATTTTCAGTCATCACGATATCACAAAATCACAATTGGTATCCCGTGGCCGTACCCCTTAGTATCGACCCCCAGACATCCCATCGAACACTCCGGGTGGGATACCACTTCCGCGGCCATACCCCTTAGTATCGACCCCCAAACATCCCGTCGGACACTCCGGGTGGAAGTTCAATCACGCACGCACCCAAGTCCACTTCCGCGGCCGTACCCCTTAGTATCGACCCCCAGACATCCCGTCGGACACTCCGGGTGGAAGGAACACAACTCACGCACCCAAAAATCACCATTCATCATTCATTTCGAGAATCACAATATACATAACGAAATGTAATACATGTACTTGCCTTGAACACGATGAAACAAGGGGAAACAACGAAGGAATAGGTTTTGGTCCGAACAATCCTCCCAAATCCGCTCCTAACACGACAACGGTATACAACAAGTCTCAATAATGCGGAAAGGTAAGAATTAATCCTAATTCTACCCGTTGGGACAATTCATCGGACACCAAGAGTGCATAAGGAAATGAAATCGGTTAATGGTATAACAACGGGATTTCATCCCAATCAAAAACAAGAAAACCATGGGTCGCGTGAATACTATCAAAATCTAATAACAACATCGGTTAATTCGAATTAAAACACAAGATCACCACCAAACCCTCCCCAAAATCATACTAGGGTTGAAGGAGTTCTTACCTCTTGAAGATTCAAGCCCTATAATCCGAAGAACACGTGCTAAATCCACAATCCGAGCTACACGATCGAAGGAGGATGAAGAAAATAAAACACTCAAATGATTTGTGAAGGAAAACCCTCCTCAAGCTCTCTCTCGGTTGTAGGTGAAGAAAAGGGAAAGAAATGAGCCGAAATGCTCAAAAACGAATTTATAGGGGTTGACTCGGCCGACAGACTCGACCGTGTTCGCCCGACACGGTCGCGGCGCGCACTGGCCGGCAGGGACTCTACCGTGTCCTTCTAGACACGGTCGCGGCGCAGAGGGGCCTTCCGATAGTGACCCGTCCGACAGCGACTCGGCAGGACTCGACCGTGTCCCGAACACGGCCGGCGCCTGGCGCCGGTTCCGCCTATCCGGAAGAGTTCGACTCGGCCGTGCGCTGCATTTACACGGTCGGGTCCTGAGGCAGAGACTTCGGCATTTCCGGACGAGTACGGCACGGGCCGTGTCGGACGACACGGCCGAGTTCGGTCGGCAGTGATCGGCCAATAACTGAAAAAATGACGGGTGAGCTAAAACGACCATAACTCTCTCGTCCGGACTCCGATTGACTCACCGTTTGAACCATTGGAAAGCTAATTAGATGCTCTATAATATTGCAAAGATTTAGAATTTTTTGGAGTTACCAAAAATTAATAGTGATCTAACAAAGTCGAACTGATAAGAGGAAAGTTGAAACAATGAACAATAATGATACACAACTCGAAGTTTTTCCGAACGGTGAACACGGTGAATGAACATGATTGATGAATGATTATAATTGAGTGAAAATACACTGAGTGACAATTACAGACTGATAATTACTGAATGAAAATGAATGAATTACAACCGGGTATTACAAAGCGTGCATGGCAGTTTCACTACTGGGCAGCAGACTTGTTCTAATGGTGATGAAACTTACGAACTCCTCAGTGATTAATGTAGGTTATACGTCTATATGCCATGTTCATAAGCTTATGAATGATCTTACGGATTCAAACATCTTTGAATTTCAAGGAAATGAATATCATCACAACTCTTATATTCAAACTCGATTATCATTCTCATGTGAAGTTTGGTGATCTCAGGTTGATGCATTAGATTCCATTATCATTATCACATTCAGACTTCATCTTAAAGGTGAACTAACAATTCCAACTTATACGAAAGGATACAACCTAAGATGATTCTTTCTTAAGTCCTTATAACCAAAAGTGATATCACCTCCAAGTTTATGATCAATATGACAACATACATCATACGGATAATCAACCTCAGAATGTTCCTCTCATCATTTGACGTACTAGGATTCCAACTACGAGGTTTTCAATGACGATATCAAAAGCATAGTTATTCCGACTTCTAAGCATGATGTTTGTTGAATAATTCACTAATGGAACTCAATATCTTGATAGGATGATTCATCTTATACTTCAGAACACGAATCTAAGGCTGGAGAAAGAATTAACATACCTTAAGATGAAGAAATCACTGAGCCAAAAAGGTAGAATCCAACTCCGGTTGTTTGTGTGCCAATCCAAGGTGCTACTCCACTTCAATGATCAATCACAAGTGATATCCAATCTTTAGTGAATCAAGTAGAGGTGGTCTAAGTGTTTAAGGAGGATATAATGCTCTCTGGTCTCTCAAGAACGAAGGATAATCGAAGAAAATGTAAACCAAGTAAAATGGGCTGCTGTCCCATTTATAACATTTCTGCACATTAGCCGATTAGCGCATGCTATCCTACTTTCCTTAGCGCACGCTAATAAGCGTTGACTCCAAAACTGTCCAGTTCTGCCCGTGGGAATCTTATCCGGACTCATGTCTGGTAGGCGCATGTGCTAGCCGTCTAGCTCAATAATTGACTGCCTAGCGCACACAATTCTTCATTCATAGCGTGCGCTAGTTGTAGCCAATAACGCACGTTAAGCTACATTATTAGCATGCGCTATCACTAGTTTACATGAGAAATTTTGCATGTTGTTATACTTATGTACAAGGATACAAATGTGAGAAATATCATACTCCAATTATCGAGATCACAATTCCGAATAATACAGGGTTCAAATACAAATGAAATACACAATAATAAATCCGGATATTACATACTCTCCTACTAAAAAGGAGTTTCGTCCCGAAACTTAAGACGAAAATAACCATGGATATCTGGACTTCATGCTATCTTCCGTTTCCCAAGTGGCTTCTTCCACTCCGTGGCGTGACCAGTGAACTTTGACCAAAATGATTGGTTTGTTCCTCAATTGCTTAACTCGACTCTTGAGTATCTTGACCGGTCTTTCTTCAAATGTTCCATCCTGAGCGACTTCGATTTTTCCGAAATCAATGACATGACTAGGATCCGGTATATATCTCTGTAATTGGGATACGTGGAATACATTATGAACATGGCTCAATGACGGCGGCAATGCCAATCTGTATGCCAACTCTCCAACTCTCTCGAGGATCTCGAATGGTCCAATATATCTTGGACTTAGCTTACCTTTTCTCCCAAAACGAAAGATTCCCTGAGTAGGAGAAACTTTTAAAAGTACGTGGTCTCCATTACTGAACTCCAATGGGCGACGGTGTATGTCTGTATAAGATTTCTGTCGACTCTAGGCGGTCAACAGCCTTTCACAAATCAAGGCTATCTTCTCTCGTGTCTGCATGATCAACTCTGGTTCTGTCCCGATCAAGTCTGATGAATCGTCCCAACATAGGGGCGATCTGAATCTTCTCCCGTACAAAGCCTCAAACGGTGCCATCAGCATGCCAACTATTGTTGTAGGTAAATTCAATCAACGGTAGATGAATTTCCCAGTCGGTTGACCAACCTAAGGCACAAGCCCTTAGCATATCTTCCACAGTTTGAATAGTCCTCTCGGATTGTCCATCAGTCTGCGGGTGATAAGATGTACTGAAGTTCAATTTGGTCCCCAAGGCCTTATGAACTGCTTTCCAAAAATGCGATACAAAGTGACCGTCTCGGTCAGAGATAATGGTCTTCGGCGTACCATGAAATTGGACTATCTCTTAAATAAATACTCGTGCCAACCTCTCTGGTCCCCATGTGTCCTTAATGCCTAGAAAATGAGCTGATTTGGTTAAACGATCAACTATCACCCAAATCATGTTCATTCTTGTCTTGGTTCTCGGCATACTAGTGATAAAGTCCATCGATATGTCCTCCCACTTCCATTCAGGAATCGGGAGCGGCTTCAACATCCCGGCAGGTCGTTGATGCTCGATCTTAACCTGCTGACAAGTCAAGCATTTTGAAACATAGTCCGCTACATCTTTCTTCATGTTGCCCCACTAGAAATTCTTCTTCAAGTCCTTGTACATCTTACTGGTGCCCGGGTGGATAGAATAGGGCGAGCTGTGAGCTTCCTTCATAATCATCTGTTTCAGAACATCGACGTCAGGAATGCAGAGTCGGTTCTGAAATCTTAAAAATAAATCATCATGAATTGCGAATCCGGGGGCCTTTCCCTTGATCACTTCATCACGTAACCGAATCATCAGAGGATCATCTGCCTGCATAGATTTGATTTCTTCGGTTAATGATGAAGTTATTTCCATCACGCACAGCTGTCCTTGGACTCTTTGTAACCACACTTCAATTCCTTCTCGAATCATCTCTCGTTGAATGCTTAGCTGGGAGGTCAGAGTCTCCAGCATCTGGATAGAAACAGGCTTGCGGCTAAGTGCATCGGCCACTACATTTGCTTTGTATGGATGATAAAGAATCTCCAAGTCATAATCCTTAATAAGTTCCAGCCATATCCTTTGCCGCATGTTCAACTCTTTTTGACTGAAGATATATTTGAGACTCTTGTGATCCGTAAATATCTGACAGTGAGTCCCGAACAGATAATGTCTCCAGATTTTCAAAGCAAAAACTACTGCTGCTAGCTCCAAATCATGCGTTAGGTAATTCACTTCATAAGGTTTCAGCTGTCGTGACGCATAAGCGATCACCTTATCATTCTGCATCAATACACATCCGAGTCCTTGTTTCGAAGCATCACTGTAAACTATGAATCCTCCAGTTCCCTGTGGAAGTGTTAAAATCGGTGCTGTCGTCAATCTCTTCTTCAATTCATCAAAGCTATTCTGGTACAACTCGTTCCAATCAAACTTTTGTGTTTTCTGCAGTAGTTGAGTAAGTGGGCGGGAAATTTTGGAAAACCCTTCCACGAACCGATGATAATACCCATCAAGTCCTAAGAAACTCCGGACTTCTTTCACGTTATTTGGAGGCTTCCAATCTATAACCGCTTCGATCTTCTGAGGATCTACTCGGACTCCTTCAGCTGATACCACATGGCCGAGGAACATTACTTCCTTTATCCGGAATTCACACTTAGAAAGTTTGGCGTAAAATTGCTCGCTTCTCAAAAGTCCTAATACAATCCGCAAATGCTGCGCATGTTCTTCCGTGCTTTTGGAATAAACTAGAATGTCATCAATGAACACAACCACAAATTTATCCAAATATTCTATGAACACTCGATTCATCAATTGCATGAATACAGCAGTTGCGTTAGTGAGACCAAACGAAATCACTACAAACTCATAGTGTCCGTAGCGAGTTCTGAATGCTGACTTTGGAACATCAGATTCCTTAATCCTCAGCTGATGATATCCTGATCTCAGATCGATTTCAGAAAATACTGTTGCCCCTTATAACTGGTCAAAAAAATCATCAATCCGTGGCAACAGATACTTGTTCTTAATCGTCATTTTGTTCAGCTCTCGATAGTCAATACACAGTCGAAACGATCCATCCTTCTTCCAGACAAAAAGAACTGGCGCTCCCCAGGGCGAAACGCTTGGCTCGATATAGCCTTTGTCCAGTAACTCCTCCAGCTACTTTTTTAGTTCGTACATCTCAGTAGGTGCCATACGATACGGCGCCTTAGAAATTGGTGTAGCTTCGGGTTCCAGCTCAATGGTGAATTCTACATCCCATCATGGAGGTAGTCCAGGTAACTCGTCAGGAAATACATCCGGAAATTTGTTCACAACAGAAATGGATGAAAGTTCCACAATTTCGTCTTCTTTCTTCATTGCATAGCACCAGTATCCGGTACAGCCCTATTTCAACAATTTGACAGCTTTCATCACCTTGATCAACTTTCCTGAACTTCCTGGTTTCCATCCTTCAAACAATATTTCGGAACCATCGTCAGCGATCAGCGAGATATTCCTCCTACGGTAGTTTACAATAGCTCCATATCGATTAAGCCAATCGTCTCCGAGTATCAGGTCATCTCCTTGCATTTCTATCACAATCAGATTTGAGGGCCACTCTCTGCCTCCAAACAATACAGGGAAATCTCTAGTTTCTAAGTTTCCAACAATTCTCTCTCCACTCGGTAAACCAACAACATAAGGTTCACAATTATGAAAACCAAAAATTTTCAAACGATTTACACAAGATGAGGATATAAATGAATGCGTAGCTCCTGTATCAAATAAAACGCTAACTGGCTCGGAAAGGATCTAAACAGTACCTGATGCGACAGCAGCATCTTGATCATCTGTTCTCCTCATCTTGTACAGACGTGGGGGAACAGATCCGGCACTCGATGTACCCTTTCAGTCCCACTGTCCTCTGCATCGTCCGCGGCCAAAATTCTGAGGCATCTGAACACTTTGCTGCGTCTGTTGGATACTAGCTTCCTTCTGAACTGGCTGTGATGTACGGGTTCCATTGAACTTGGTGGCATCCTTGCAAAACGTCGCACGGTGCCGTTCCTATCCGCAATCAAAACATGTAACTGGAGTGCGCAAACAATCACGCCAAAGGTGGCCTGGGCGACCACAGTTAAAGCACCTCCTAGCTGTATCTGTCGTGGCTGACATTGTTCCGAAATTCTTTCCGCTCTTAGATGGGTGCGGAGGTTTATTGAAAGGGTGAAAGGATGACTGGGCCTTGTGGGTCCCACTGCTCTTTTGCTCTGTGAAACTACCAGAGACTTTATGCTTCTTGGATTCTGCAAACTTCTCCATTGCTGCTTCCTTGATCTCATACGCCAACGCCTTATCCTGGTATTGACGGAGAGTGGTACATTCAAAACCGGACATGTACCTCTGGATTTCTGGTTTCATTCTCATATCAAAATGGATCATCATTTCTGCATCTGTTCTGACCAGATGTCGAACGAATGCCAACTGCTGGTTAAACGTCTTAATTGTCTGGGATACAGGTTCTTCTGACGGTTGAGCGGATAAAAACTCCCGAACTTTGGCTTC
Source organism: Orobanche coerulescens (assembly GCA_033398695.1). Taxonomy (NCBI): domain Eukaryota; kingdom Viridiplantae; phylum Streptophyta; class Magnoliopsida; order Lamiales; family Orobanchaceae; genus Orobanche; species Orobanche coerulescens. The sequence goes on along the minus strand of CM065810.1, from coordinate 75,864,618 downwards.
CCTAACAGGATGAGGGCAGTAATGAGCTTCCATCATCAATTTAAATTCTGTCTAGTCAGCATCATGATCTGCAGGCCGGATGGCTTCCCACCACTCGGATGCTTCCCCTATCAGAAAGTACTGAGCAATAGAGGCTCTCCAGTCGTTTGGGCAATTAATTCCGGCAAAATTTTTCTCCAATTCCTTCAACCAATGGTCCCATGTGGGAGTCTCAGAAAAGTCGTCGAATTTGGGTGGTTGCATCTTCGCCACCTCTTGCAGCCATCGGTCGCCTTGATTTCCCATATCTGTGATCCCTTGCTGTCTATCTCCCTGTTGTAATCCCACCGCCACCTGCATTCGATCCACGACCTGGGCAAACTGAGTCATCTGGTTCACCACCTGATGAAGGATTTCGGGCACAGCAGGTTCCGATTCATTATTAATAGATCTATGTGTCTCGCCTGAGCTGTGGCTGGCCTGATTAGAAGGCGAAGCTTCTGTTTCGGCAATCCTTCATCCGCGTCCGCGACCGCGACCACGTCCACGTCCACCTCTCAACATACTGAAAGCATAAATACTAAATATACAGGAAACAATATCATTCTAATGTTCAAGTATAAAGAGATACAACATGTAAAGGGCGAGATAGAGTTTCGGAACTTACAACCACCGTTCGCACGAAGACGTAGGCAGTACAGTGATGTTATTCACAGCCGGTTATCTCAAAAGACGTATACGACCCCTATTTTAACCCAATGGCCAAGATATCCATAATCTTAGCTCTGATACCATATTCTGTAACACCCCAGATATAATCAGGAATATTACAGCGTCTTAAATCCTTTACATAAGAATTTACAAGGCTAAATAAATGAAAAGACAATGACAGATACCAAATTATGAAATCACTGAAAATACATTACGACAGTTCTGGTTCGATACCGAAAATACAAATATCCAAAAGGAGAATATTAATACACCACTGAAATCCAAACATCACTCGAGTACTTATTAAAATAACCAACAACAGACAATAAACCTGGCCGGAACATCACTCTGCACCCTCGTCGTCATGCAGCTCCAGTGGTTGTTTCCCCGCTCTCCTAGATCCTGAACATAAACAAATGTTCACCCCCGAAGGGGTTAGCACAAAGATGCTAGTACAAGTACAATAATCATACAACAGTGATGTAATCAACAATCATCATAACAAGTTTCTCCAACAAGAAATAACAACAACACTTATCACATCACAACAGTCTCAACATTCTAATGGTATATTCCAACGATCCAGCGCATACAGCTATAGATTCCCATGATGATCCCGTCGGACCAATGCATGGTGGAACTACCTGTCCAACGATCCAGCACACACAGCTATAGATTCCCATGATGATTCCCGTCGGATCAACGCATGGTGGACATTTAATCACAACACATATACACAATACAATCATAATATAACTGTCATAATATAAACAATTCTAATTAGAGTACTTGCTTCGGTTCGATGACAAGAATAAAACTTCCACGAATATCAAAATACTCGAAGGTCATCCCCTTCGATCAACCACGTTGCTAAGCTCAAACCTTAACAAAAGAAATAATATAGAATTCATCTCAAGTCGAACGAACATCTAACAATCCAAATTACGGTCGGAAGTTCTTAAAATGAAATCTGTCTGGCTTGCTTGACGCATGCTACGTATCCTATGTAGCGTACGTTAAGGCTACTCGTTAGCGCACGCAATTATACGCAGCCTAGCGTATGTTAACCATGCATGGTCAGTACCTCACTGATCAGTCGATTGACTCGTTTGATGATATAACGCACGCTAAATTCCAAGCATAGCGTATGCTAAACATGCCCAATAGCATACATTAATTTACATAGCTTAGCGTACGCTAAGCGTGCATGGCAGTTTCACTACTAGGCAGCAGACTTGTTCTAACGGTGATGAAACTTACGAGCTCCTCAGTGATTAACGTACGTTATCCGTCTACATGCCATGTTCATAAGCTTATGAATGAACTTACGGATTCAAACATCTTTGAATTTCAAGGAAATGAATATCATCACAACTCTTATATTCAAACTCGATTATCATTGTCATGTGAAGTTTGGTGATCTCAGGTTGATGCATTAGATTCCATTATCATTATCACATTCAGACTTCATCTTGAAGGTGAACTAATAATTCCAACTTATACGAAAGGATACAACCTAAGATGATTCTTTCTTAAGTCCTTATAACCAAAAGTGATATCACCTCCAAGTTTATGATCAATATGACAACATAAATCATACGGATAATCAACCTCAGAATGTTCCTCTCATCATTTGACGTACTAGGATTCCAACTACGAGGTTTTCAACGACGATATCAAAAGCATAGTTATTCCGACTTCTAAGCATGATGTTTGTTGAATAATTCACTAATGGAACTCAATATCTTGATAGCATGATTCATCTTATTCTTCAGAACACGAATCTAAGGTTGGAGAAAGAATTAACATACCTTAAGATGAAGAAATCACTGAGCCAAAAAGGTAGAATCCAACTCCGATTGTTTGTGTGCCAATCCAAGTTCCTACTCCACTTCAATGATCAATCACAAGTGATATCCAATCTTTAATGAATCAAGTAGAGGTAGTCTAAGTGTTTAAGGAGGATATAATGCTCTCCGGTCTCTCAAGAACGAAGGATAATCGAAGGAAATGTAAACCAAGTAAAATGGGCTGCTGTCCCATTTATAACATTTCTGTACATTAGCCTATTAGCGCACTCTATCCTACTTTCCTTACGGCACGCTAATAAGCGTTGACTCCAAAACTGTCCAGTTCCGCCCGGGGGAATCTTATCCGGGCCCATGTCCGGCCGGCGCATGTGCTAGCCATCTAGCTCAATAATTGACTGCCTAGCGCACGCAATTCTTCATTCGTAGCGTGCGCTAGTTGTATCCGATAACGCACGTTATGCTACATTCTTAGCGTGCGCTATCACGAGTTTACATGAGAAATTTTGCATGTTGTTATACTTATGTACAATGATACAAATGTGAGAAATATCATATTCCAATTATCGAGATCACAATTCCGAATAATACAGGTTTCAAATACAGATGAAATACACAATAATAAATCTGGATATTACATACTCTCCTACTAAAAAGGACTTTCATCCCGAAACTTAAGACGAAAATAACTCTGGATATCTGGACTTCATGTTATATTCCGTTTCCCAAGTGGCTTCTTCCACTCCGTGGCGTGACCACTGAACATTGACTAAAACGATTGGTTTGTTCCTCAATTGCTTAACTCGACTCTCGAGTATCTTAACCGGCCTTTCTTCAAATGTTCCATCCTGAGCGACTTCGATTTCGCCGAAATTAATGACATGACTAGGATCCGGTATATATCTCCGTAACTGGGATACGTGGAATACATTATGAACATGGCTCAATGACGGGTAATGCCAATCTGTATGCCAACTCTCCTACTCTCTCGAGGATCTCGAATGGTCCAATATATCTTGGACTCAGCTTACCTTTTCTCCCAAAACGAAAGATTCCCTGAGTAGGAGAAACTTTTAAATGTATGTGGTCTCTATTACTGAACTCCAATGGGCGACGGCGTATGTCTGCATAAGATTTCTGTTGACTCTGGGTGGTCAACAGCCTTTCACGAATCAAGGCTATATTCTCTCGTGTCTACACGATCAACTCTAGTTCTGTCCCGATCAAGTCTGATGAATTGTCCCAACATAGGGGCGATCTGCATCTTCTCCCGTACAAGGCCTCAAACGGTGCCATCTTAATGGAAGCATGCCAACTATTGTTGTAGGTAAATTCAATCAACGGTAGATGAATTTCCCAGTCGGTTGACCAATCTAAGGCACAAGCCCTTAGCATATCTTCCACCGTTTGAATAGTCCTCTCGGATTGTCCGTCAGTATGCGGGTGATAAGCTGTACTGAAGTTCAATTCGGTCCCCAAGGCCTTATGAAATGCTTTCCAAAAATGCGATACAAAGCGACCGTCTCGGTCAGAAATAATGGTCTTCGGCGTACCATGCAATTGGACTATCTCTGAAATAAATACTCGTGCCAACCTCTATGGTCCCCACATGTCCTTAATGCCTAGAAAATGAGCTGATTTGGTTAAATGATCAACTATCACCCAAATCATGTTCATTCCTGTCTTGGTTCTCGGCATACTAGTGATAAAGTCCATCGATATGTCCTCCCACTTCCATTCAGGAATCGGGAGCGGCTTCAACATCCCGGCAGGTCATCGATGCTCGATCTTAACCTGCTGACAAGTCAAGCATTTCGAAACATAGTCCGCTACATCTTTCTTCATGTTGCCCTCAAGTCCTTGTACATCTTACTGGTGCCCGGGTGGATAGAATAGGGCGAGCTGTGAGCTTCCTTCATAATCATCTGTTTCAGAACATCGACATCAGGAATGCAGAGTCGGTTCTGAAATCTTAAAACTCCATCATCATGAATTACGAATCCGGGGGCCTTTCCCTAGATCACTTCATCACGTAACCGAATCATCAGAGGATCATCTGCCTGCATAGATTTGATTTCTTTGGTTAGTGATGAAGTTATTTCCATCACGCACAGCTGTCCTTGGACTCTTTGTAACCACACTTAAATTCCTACTCGAATCATCTCTCATTGAATGCTGAGATGGGAGGTCAGAGTCTCCAGCATCTGGATAGAAACAGGCTTGCGGCTAAGTGCATCGGCCACTACATTTGCTTTGTCTGGATGATAAAGAATCTCCAAGTCATAATCCTTAATAAGTTCTAGCCATCTCCTTTGCCGCATATTCAACTCTTTTTGACTGAAGATATATTTGAGACTCTTGTGATCCGTAAAGATCTGACAGTGAGTCCCGAACAGGTAATGCCTCCAGATTTTCAAAGCAAAAACTACTGCTGCTAGCTCCAAATCATGCGTTAGGTAATTCACTTCATAAGGTTTCAGCTGTCGTGACGCATAAGCGATCACCTTATCATTCTGCATCAATACACATCCGAGTCCTTGGTTCGAAGCATCACTGTAAACTATGAATCCTCGAGTTCCCTATGGAAGTGTTAAAATCGGTGCTGTCGTCAATCTCTTCTTCAATTCATCAGAGCTATTCTGGCACAACTCGTTCCACTCAAACTTTTGTGTTTTCTGCAGTAGTCGAGTAAGTGGGCGGGAAATTTTGGAAAACCCTTCCACGAACTGATGATAATACCCAGCAAGTCCTAAGAAACTCCGGACTTCTTTCACGTTCTTTGGAGGCTTCCAATCCATAACCGCTTCGATCTTCTGAGGATCTACTCGGACTCCTTCAGCTGATACCACATGACCGAGGAACATTACTTCCTTTAGCCAGAATTCACACTTAGAAAGTTTGGCGTAGAATTGCTCGCTTCTCAAAAGTTCTAATATAATCTGCAAATGCTGCGCATGTTCTTCCGTGCTTTTGGAATAAACTAGAATATCATCAATGAACACAACCACAAATTTATCCAAATATTCGATGAACACTCGGTTCATCAATTGCATGAATACAACAGGTGCGTTAGTGAGACCAAACGGAATCACTACAAACTCATAGTGTCCGTAGCGAGTTCTGAACGCTGATTTCGAAACCTCAGATTCCTTAATCCTCAGCTGATGATATCCTGATCTGAGATGGATTTTAGAAAATACTGTTGCTCCTTGTAACTGGTTAAACAAATCATCAATCCGTGGCAACGGATACTTGTTCTTAATCATCATTTTGTTCAGCTCTCGATAGTCAATACACAGTCGAAATGATCCATCCTTCTTCCGGACAAAAAGAACTGGCGCTCCCCAGGGCGAAACGCTTGGCTGGATATAGCCTTTGTCCAGTAACTCCTCCAGCTGCTTTTTCAGTTCGTACATCTTAGTAGGTGCCATACGATACGACGCCTTAGAAATTGGTGTAGCTCTGGGTTCTAGCTCAATGGTGAATTCTACATCCCGTCGTGGAGGTAGTCCAGGTAACTCGTCAGGAAATACATCCGGAAATTCGTTCACAACAGGAATGGATGAAAGTTCCACAATTTCGTCTTCTTTCTTCATTGCATAGCACCAGTATCCGGTACAACCCTGTTTCAACAATTTGACAGCTTCCATCGCCTTGATCAACTTTCCTGAGCTTCCTGGTTTCCATCCTTCAAACAATATTTTGGAACCATCATCAGCGATCAGCGAGATATTCCTCCTGTTGGGATTCGGTGCCTAAAACGAAGGCCCAGCGGAAGCAGTAAAATGAAAATTAATTAGATCCAAATCCCTACGAGGATCGATCGAGCTATGTATATACGAATATCAAAAACAAATTCACAAGAGATATAGAAACACACCCTTGTAGTCCGTTGATTAGATGGATAACCTTCTCTTGAGCTATTCCCCAAGTTTTGATTGATCTCTATGAATCCAATCCGCTCCAAGCTCTTGAACGATCCAACGCCGAAAGCACCGCGTCTCTACTTGCCACGCGCCGGAAAGCAATCGGAATAACAACACTTGATTAACCTCTAAGGTTACGGCTAGAATCGAGTGATGAAGCTTTTTATTATTACACTCTAAGTGTATAATCTTGTTCTCTCTATTTTTTTCTCAATCTTTCTCTAAGAAAGTTGAACAAGATGGAGATGAAGTTGAAGACTAAAATGAAAACTATATTCTCTCTCCCACTTCACCAAACCCACAGCAGGATATCTCTTTTTATTTTGGGTGTGTGAGTGTTTTCAAAGTCTTCAATATAATCTCATTACAACCACCTCAAATCACCTTTCTATATAAAATGAGATATGATATCTCAAATGTCTTTAGTCATCAACCTACCAAGGATGAGACCAAGACCATGAGGGAAAAGTATGAGGTGGGGCAGCCTCTAGAAGGAATTGGACAAGTTCGGTCCGTTTCGGACTCCCGTGAGTCCAAACAGATAAACTCCGATTCTGTTCCGATGTATTTATATAGATTAATTAATCTAATTAATTAATCATCAAATACATAATGACATAATTAATTTCTCCAAGAAATAATTATATTCATGAATGTAATTAATCATCCAGTAATATATTTAATTCATTAGGCCGTAAATTAATTTATCCAATAAATCAATTTAGACATCCAATGTCCCAAAATCAATTAGACATCCAATGTACAATAAATTAGATATCCAGTATCTAATATTTATAATGAGAAAACAAGCTCAATTCATTCCGTCGTCAATCCTAATGCGCGACTCGGTAGGTCCGTCTCAGTCAGCAATGGGAGGAACCAAAGAGTAGTAGCACCACCTAGCTGATCGCGGCCTACACTACTTCGATCGAGAACGAATGATTGGGATCATTCAAGAACCATTCTGTCGTGAATACCAGTATACGTATAAACCCTTGTTTCAAATGTCCCGATCAAGTTATAGGGTCACGGTCAGTCAAACCCCATCTGTAATTGACGCTATGCATGCGTTAATGCAAATCGAGATCATCGAGCTCTCGTGTATCCAATACAACTAGCTCCAATGCTTTGGCCAAAGACTTATGATCTTATCTGCCAATAACCGCATAGGACATATAACCCTCTCACTAACGGGAGAAAGAATTCTATCTTGGTATTCAGTAGGACCTGCTACTTTCCCGTCAAGATGCACGTCGAGGTTGACCCCCGCCTTCCGGTTTACAGGGTCGAACTACTCTAATGAAAATCTTGACGTCACTAGCACATCCCTACTAAATCCTCAAGTCGAAGGTTCACGAATACCTATCACAACCTTTCGATTCCATCATTGACTGTCCCGGAGTGAAATCCGTGTGACGAATCGAGGGTGAGTCGGTTGGAGTATACTAATCTAATTTGCATACCTACAACGTGTGCTCCCACTAACCAATAGCGTTCGACAGGCACTTTCCATGTCAAAGAACACGTCATACAAGTCTTCACATAAACTTAACGCCCAGTCAAGTTTCATCGACTTGCGAACGATTAAGTATATGAGCTATAAACCTTTAAAGTGCCGACCCCCTTATCCAATAAGGAGTGGAACGGTTTTCTCTCAAATACACGGACTAGTTTCTATATGTATATTTACGAGTTAGGAATGCCAGTAACTACTAGTAAATAAAGAAACATCCATTGCCTTATATTGATGATTTACATAATAACAAGTACAATGCACTCACTCAACATCCTCTGAGTGGCATTCGAGGGCATACTCCTAACAATCTCCCACTTGCACTCAATGCCACACACTATGGTATCTAATACCCATGTTCTCCAGATGACGCTCCAAGCTAGTCTGAGAAAGTGGCTTGGTCAGTGGATCGGCGACGTTGTCGGCCGAGTCTACTCTGGCAAGACAATGTATCCCTTGCGAACAAATTCTCTTACGAGATGATACTTCCTCTCAATATGTTTGGTGCCGTTGTGAAACCTCGGCTCCTTGGCTGCGCTACTCTCCGTCGTTGTCGCAGCAAAACAGTAACAGCTTCAAGACATGGTATCACTTGAAGTTCTCCCGAAACTTCTTAATCCGAACCCTTCCTTGAAGCCTCCGAGGCCGCTTGATACTCACTGACAGTGGAATCAGTCGTGCTTTGCTTGGCGCTACGCCAAGATATCGCTCCTCCATTAAGAGTAAATATGTACCTGTAAGTAGACATCGAGTCGCCCTTCGCCTTGGAAGTCCGAATCAGTGAATCCCACCACATCCAATTCTCCACCGCCATACATCAGAACCATATCTCTAGTCATTCTCAAGTACTTGAGAACGTTCTTTACGGCAGTCCAATGTTCCCTACCTGGGTTTGCCTGAAACCTACTCACCACGCTTACAGCATGCGCGATGTCAGGTCTTGTACACAACATAGCATACATAAGGCTACCCACGGCCGAAGCATATGGTATATTACTCATTTCCTTTCGTTGTTCCTCACTTTGAGGACACATCTTCAAGGAGAGTTTTATTCCATGTTGCATCGGTAGGAAACCTCTTTTACAATCATCCATCTTAAATCGCTTTAAGATCTTATATATATAGAGGGCTTGAGAAAGGCCTATTGTTTTCTTCGCTCTATCCCGGTAGAGTCGAATTCAAAGAATATAGATTGCTTCTCCCAAGTATTTCATGGAGAAATTACTCGAAAGCCAAGCTTTTACAGAACTGAACATTCCCACATCATTTCCTATTAGTAGAATATCATCCACATATAGTACTAAGAATGCGATCTTGCTCCCACTAATCCTCTTGTATACACAAGGTTCCTCTTCATTTTGCACGAAGTCAAACTCTTTGACCGCCTCTTCAAAACGAAGGTTCTAACTACGCGACGCTTGCTTCAGTCCATAAATGGAACGATGAAGCTTGCACACTTTTTGAATATCGACTTCGGACACAAAGCCTTTAGGCTGCTCCATATAGATTTCCTCCTCGAGGAATCCATTAAGGAAAGCCGTCTTTACGTCCATTTGCCCTATCTCATAATCGTGGTAGGCAGCTATAGCAAGCATCATGCGAATAGACTTGATCATGGCTACGGGCGAGAAGGTATCGTGGTAATCGATCCCTTCCTTTTGGGTATAACCCTTTGCCACAAGCCTGGCCTTATAGGCGTCAACCTTGCCATCACCATCAGTCTTTCTCTTGTAGATCCACTTGTTCCCAATAGGCACTATGCCCTTGGGGCGGTCTACTAGAGTCCAGACCTGATTGACATGCATCGAGTCTATCTCAGCTTCCATAGCTTCACGCCATTTTGCGGAGTCTACATCCACCATCGCTTGGTCATAGGTCGTCGGGTCGGTCTCTTGGCTATCACTTGGAACCTCATGGAGACCCAGCTCCTCCAAGTGCACAAGCCCATACCTCTCAGGTAAATGAGACACCCTACTAGACCTACGAGGTGGTTGTACTTGTGTTTCAGAAAGTTCGGTTCCAGTTTCTTGCACAGGTGTCTCCCGAGGAGTTTCATTGTATTCTTCTAAAGAAATACTTCTACTTGCTCCGCCTTCCTAAATGAACTCATCTTCCAGGAAGTGTGCTTGCAAAGCAACAATGATCTTTCGATCTTCGGGCATGTAGAATAGATACCCTATCGTCCCAGATGGGAATCCAATGAAACGTCCCTTCGCGGACCTAGCTTCCAACTTCTCTACCTTAGTCTTCTTGACATAAGCGGGACATCCCCAAATCCTAATGTGATTAAGACTTGGTTTCCTGCCCTCCCACATCTCATGTGGAGTTTTAGGAACGGATTTGGAAGGACATCTGTTTAAGATATAAGCGGCAGTCAGGAGTGCATACCCCCATAGGTAAATTGGTAAGTCAGTATAGCCCAGCATGGAACGGACCATGTTTAACAAGGTCCGGTTCCTTCTTTCTGACACACCATTTAACTGAGGAGTACCTGGAGGTGTTAGTTGTGAAATTATTCCATGTTCCTTAAGGAACTCGTCAAACTCCGTACTCATATACTCGCCACCTCGGTCCGACCGAAGTGCTTTGATATGATTACCAGTTTGTTTCTCGACTAGGGCCTTGAATTCCTGGAATTTCTCAAAGGCCTCAGAATTATGTTTCATTAAGTATACATAACCATAACTAGTATGATCATTTGTAAACGTAATTAAATATTGATATCCGTCACGTGCTGCTTCTAAAGCACCACATACGTGGGTATAGATTAATCCCAGTTTATCAGCGGCTCTTTCAAAAGTCCCTGTGAAGGGGGACTTAGTCATTTTTCCTTTAAGGCAAGATTCACAAGTAGGAAAGGGATCCGATCCCAATGGACCCATAAGTCCATCTTTCTCCATCTTGTAAACCTTGGTCTCACCAATATGACCAAGTCTAAGATGCCATTTCAAAACTTGATTGGTTTCATCCCTACCACGTTTTCTAGTCATAATATTCACAACTACTTTGTTGCTGAGATTTAGATGATACAATCCATTCAACAATGTAGCAGTACCCACTAATTTATTTCTAAAATAAATTTTGCAGGAACCATCACCAATGAAAAATGAAAAGCCTTTTCGGTCCATGACCGGAATGGATACAATGTTTTTGTGCCCCTTGGGCAAAACAAGTACATCTTCTAAAGTCAAAACAAAGCCGGATTCTAAACCCAAAAGAAGTGATCCTATGTCGGTTGCCTCGACACTATGCCCGCTTCCGACTGTGATCATAACTTCTCCAGCTCCAAGCTTCCTACTTTGTTCCACATCCTGATTCACGGTACGAATATGAGAACTAGCACTTAATTCAAGATTCAGAAGTAGAAAATACAAGAGGTAACAATTTGTTTCCAAAACTAAAAGTTCTGTACCTGAAGTGCCATGAAGAATCAGACAGTCTCTAGCCCAGTGGCCCAGCTCACCGCACTTGAGACAAGCATCCTTCTTCTTCTTTTTCTTCGGAACCATCGGGGCCTTTCCCTTACCCTTAAGGTCCTTAACTTGTAGTCCAGTTTGCTTCTTGGTCTTTTTCTTCTTGTTCTTAGACCTCTGAGGTCCTGAAGAAATCACAAGAGCAAACTCCTTCATCCGTGGAGTCTTCATATGAGACTGAGCGGTCACAAGTTTGTTCATTAGCCCAGCTAAATTACATGCAATCTCATTGCAGTTGAAGTTCATAACATACTGTGAGAAGGAATCAGGGAGAGATTGTAGGATAAGGTCGGTTTGGAGAGAAGTATCTATTTTAAAATCAAGAGCCTCCAATATCTCGATCATGGATATCATTTTGAGGACGTGTTCCCCAACCTTCTCACCTTCCTTCATCCTTGCACCGAACAGTTGCTTGGATATCTCATATCTAGCAGTTCTGCTGTGCTCACCATAAAGCTCGGTTAAGTGAGATAGAATCTGCCTAGGAGAAGTCATTTTCTCATGAGCTCTCTGAAGCTCATTAGACATGGAAGCCATCATATAAGCACGGACTTTCACGTCATCCTTAACCCACTTTTCGTGGTTTTCAATCTCTTCCTGATTGGCTCGGGTCCGCACAGGAGGTGCCAGAATGTCCGTCTCCAAGACGTATCCGAGTGCCTCTATACTGAGGACAATCATCAGATTGCGGAGCCAATCCACAAAGTTAGGTCCTATTAAGGTGTTCTTTTCGAGTAGAATTGCGAGTGGATTCATTGTCATATTGGGATTTGAGTCTGCATTAAGTATGATAGATTAATTAGTGACTCATTCAATTATGTTCTGAGTATAGAATTAAGGTCTTTTTTATTCTTGTTACCCAGCTCCCACTAATTTTATCGGAACAACACACTCCCATGTGGAATCCGGAAGTATCGTCGCTCTACCTCATAGTGGTGATCGAGTTCTTTATAAATCTTAATAGAGGGTAACGGAACAGGTTTCTAGTCTATTAATTTTTATAAAGTGGTGTCCAACACCAACCCATCTAATGGATGATTTGATCTTCTTTTTCCCCTTGTTCACTCCCCTCAACCTATACGGTTTCTATGGTTCGTGAACAAGTTAAGTTTATACCATCGACGCAAATCAGTTTCACAATTGAATCTTATCCGGCAACCTATCAGGTTTCTAGGGATAAAATTTGCTCCAACCGAAGGCATCCAATGCGCTCCCGGTAATTTATCCGTCCTCCCCGAACGACTACCCCGATAACTCGGAAGCATAGCACATCCGGTTTGGATTTCAATTTCCCGAAAGCTCGATGGAGGGAAGGAAAACCTTGAAACCTTATAAACTTAATAATTTGTTGTGGGAGAATTATCGCGATTAACATTACACTTTGCACATTAATCATTTAAGCGCGTTTGTGGCATTCATACAATATGAAACAACCATTCACAACCTAGTTGCTACCAACATGTGGTTCATGGACCGTTCCTAGAAAACAAAAACTCCGTAATCTAATTACAAGTCTTCGTCTTGAATCTTCGTCTTCTCAAAATGGATCTTCCTCCGATCTTCGTCATTTCATATAAATTTTACATTGAAAAATTGCATCCTAGATACAAAATAATTCTAGTAAAATAAATAGGCTCAAAACGGCCTTTACAACCCAATCGAATAAAACCGAACGATTCAAAACTAAGTCCATGAACCACATCCCCATTCAAAAGCATTCATCCAATAAATACTAAATAAATGGACTACACATTAAATATATTGATCCAGCCAATATAAAAAATAACCATCTATTAGAATTAATCCAATTAATTCAAAAACATGGTAGTTTTAATTCGTTCGTATAAACCGGATGATAAATATTTCACAATAATAAATTTCCTCAAAATAAAACACCAAGTATTTTATTTAGTCAAATTAAATCCAATTTAATTTCCGGAAATTATTATAACGAAACATAAACACAAAACGGAATCGAAATAAAATCGCCCGGGCCTAGCCCGTGGTCCTAAGATCACACCGGTCCTTGGCCGAGGGGCTGATCTGCCCAGTGCAGGAAACAAGCTGCCCGGCAGCGTCCAGCACCCTTGGGCAGCCCTGGGCAGCCCGGCAGTCCACAGGCAGCCTGTGGCAGGCCTCGGGCAGGCGGCCTCTGGCAAAGCGATTTTCCGACTCTTTTTCGTCCCGATATCAAAAATTATAGTTTTCTAATTTAATATTACCCATATAATTCAGTTTTAATAAATAAACCCGATTTATATAGTAACATAAAAACATGGAAAAATTAAATTTTCGACGAACAATTAAAACAACGAATTAAACGGTTGTGATTCCAAATCACTAATCATTTAATCAAGCATTCCAAATGCAATATATCGTATATACGATTGCAAGACCTACGCTCCGATACCACTGTTGGGATTCGGTGCCTAAAACGAAGGCCCAGCGGAAGCGGTAAAACGAAAATTAATTCGATCCGAATCCCTACGAGGATCGATCGAGCTACGTATATACGAATATCAAAAACGAATTCACAAGAGATATAGAAACTCACCCTTGTAGTCCGTTGATTAGATGGATAACCTTCTCTTGAGCTATTCCCCAAGTTTTGATTGATCTCTACGAATCCAATCCGCTCCAAGCTCTTGAACGATCCAACGCCGAAAGCACCGCGTCTCTACTTGCCACGCGCCGGAAAGCGATCGGAATAACAACACTTGATTAACCTCTAAGGTTACTGCTAGAATCAAGTGATGAAGCTTTTTATTATTACACTCTAAGTGTATAATCTTATTCTCTCTATTTTTTTCTCAATCTTTCTCTAAGAAAGTTGAACAAGATGGAGATGAAGTTGAAGACTAAAATGAAAACTATATTCTCTCTCCCACTTCACCAAACCCACGGTCGGATATCTCTTTTTATTTTAGGTGTATGAGTGTTTTCAAAGTCTTCAATATAATCTCATTACAACCACCTCAAATCACCTTTCTATATAAAATGAGATATGATATCTCAAATGTCTTTAGTCATCAACCTACCAAGGATGAGACCAAGACCATGAGGGAAAAGTCTGAGGTGGGGCAGCCTCTAGAAGGAATTGGACAAGTTCGGTCCATTTCGGACTCCCGTGAGTCCAAACAGATAAACTCCGATTCCGTTCCAATGCATTTATATAGATTAATTAATCTAATTAATTAATCATCAAATACATAATGACATAATTAATTTCTCCAAGAAATAATTATATTCATGAATTAAATTAATCACCCAGTAATATATTTAATTCATTAGGCCGTAAATTAATTTATCCAATAAATCAATTTAGACATCCAATGTCCCAAAATCAATTAGACATCCAATGTCCAATAAATTAGATATCCAATATCTAATATTTATAATGAGAAAACAAGCTCAATTCATTCCGCCGTCAATCCTAATGCGCGACTCGGTAGGTCTGTCTCAGTCAGCAATGGGAGGAACCAAAGAGTAGTAGCACCACCTAGCCAGCCTGACGGCCTACACTGTACCCCGAATGAGAACGAATGATTGGGATCATTCAAGAACCATTCTGTCGTGAATACCAGTATACGTATAAACCCTTCTTTCAAATGTCCCGATCAAGTTATAGGGTCACGATCAGTCAAACCCCATCTGTACTTGACGCTATGCATGCGTTAATGCAAATCGAGATCATCGAGCTCTCGTGTATCCAATACAACTAGCTCCAATGCTTTGGCCAAAGACTTATGATCTTATCTGCCAATAACCGCATAAGACATATAACCCACTCACTAACGGGAGAAAGAATTCTATCTTGGTATTCAATAGGACCTGCTACTTGCCCGTCAAGATGCACGTCGAGGTTGACCCCCGCCTTTTGGTTTACAGGGTCGAACTACTCTAATGAAAATCTTGACGTCACAAGCACATCCCTACTAAATCCTCAAGTCGAAGGTTCACGAATACCTATCACAACCTTTTGATTCCATCATTGACTGTCCCGGAGTGAAATCCGTGTGACGAATCGAGGGTGAGTTAGTTGGAGTATACTAATCTAATTTGCATACCTACAACATGTGCTCCCACTAACCAATAGCGTTCGACAGGCACTTTCCATGTCAAAGAACACGTCACACAAGTCTTCACATAAACTTAACGCCCAGTCAAGTTTCATCGACTTGCGAACGATTAAGTATTTGAGCTATAAACCTTTCCAGTGCCGACCCCCTTATCCAATAATGAGTGGAACGGTTTTCTCTCAAATACACGGACTAGTTTCTATATGTATATTTACGAGTTAGGAATGCCAGTAACTACTAGTAAATAAAGAAACATCCATTGCCTTATATTGATGATTTACATACTAACAAGTACAATGCCTTCACTCAACATCCTCTGAGTGGCATTCTAGGGCATACTGCTAACACCTCCTTCGGTAGTTTACAATAGCTCCATATCAATTAAGCTAATCGTCTCCAAGTATCAGGTTGTCTCCTTGCATTTCTATCACAATCAGATTTGAGGGCCACTCTCTGCCTCCAAATGATACAGGGAAATCTCTAGTTTCTAAGTTTCCAACAATTCTCTCTCCACTCGGTAAACCAACAACATAAGGTTCACAATTATGAAAACCAGAAATATTCAAACGATTTACACAAGATGAGGATATAAATGAATGCGTAGATCCTGTATCGAATAAAACGCTAACTGACTGGGAAAGGATTTGAACAGTACCTGATGCGACAGCAGCATCCAGATCGTCTGTTCTCCTCATCTCGTACAGACGAGGGGGAACAGATTCGGCATTCGATGTACCCTTTCGGTCCCACTGTCCTCTGCCTCGTCCGCGGCCAAAATTCTGAGGCATCTGAACACTTTGCTGCGTCTGTTGGATACTAGCTTCCATCTGAACTGGCTGTGATGTACGGGTTCCATTGAACTTGGTGGCATCCTTGAAAAATGTCACATGGTGCCCTTCCTGTCCGCAATCAAAACATGTAATTGGAGTGCGCAAACAATCACGCCAAAGGTGGCCTGGGCGACCACAGTTAAAGCACCTCCTAGCTGTATCCGTCGTGGCTGACATTCTTCCGAAATTCTTTCCGCTCTTAGATGGGTGCGGAGGTTTCTTGAAAGGGTGAAAGGATTACTGGGCCTTGCGGGGCCCACTGCTCTTTTGCTCTGTGAAACTACCAGAGACTTTCTTCTTCTTGGATTCTGCAAACTTCTCCATTGCTGCTTCCTTGATCTCATACGCCAACGCCTTATCCTGGTATTGATGGAGAGTGGTACATTCAAAACCGGACATGTACCTCTGGATTTCTGGTTTCATTCTCATATCAAAATGGATCATCATTTCTGCATCTGTTCTGACCAGATGTCGAACGAATGCCAACTGCTGGTTAAACGTCTTAATTGTATGGGATACAGGTTTGTCTGACGGCTGAGTGGAGAAAAACTCCCGAACTTTGGCTTCCCTCACATGACGAGGGCAGTACTGAGCTTCCATCATCAATTTAAATTCTGTCCAGTCAGCATCATGATCTGCAGGCGGATGGCTTCCCACAACTCGGATGCTTCCCCTATCAGAAAGTACTGAGCAATAGAGGCTCTCCGGTCGTCTGGGCAATTAATTCCGGAAAAAATTTTCTCCAATTCCTTCAACCAATGGTCCCATGTGGGAGTCTCAGAAAAGCCGTCGAATTTGGGTGGTTGCATCTTCGCCATCTCTTGCATCCATCGGTCGCCTCGATTTCCCATGTCTGGGATCCCTTGCTGTCTATCTCCCTGCTGTAATCCCACCGCCACCTGCATTCGGTCCACGACCTGGGCGAACTGAGTCATCTGGTTCACCACCTGACGAAGGATTTCGGGCACAACATGTTCCGGTTCATTATTAATAGATCTCTGTGTCTCGCCTGAGATGTGGCTGGCCTGATTAGAAGGCGAAGCTTCTCTTTCGGCATTCCTTCGTCCGCGTCCGCGACCGCGACCACATCCACGGCCACCTCTCAACATACTGAAAGCATAAATACTCAATATACAAGAAACAATATCGTTCTAATGTTCAAGTATAAAGAGATACAACATGAAAAGGGCGAGATAGAGTTTAGGAACTTGCAACCACCGTTCGCACGAAGACGTAGGCAGTACAGTGATGTTATTCACGGCCGGTTATCTCAAAAGACGTATACGACCCCTATTTTAGCCCAATGGCTAAGATATCCATAATCTTAGCTCTGATACCATATTCTGTAACACCCCCGATATATTCAGGAATATTACAGCACCGTAAATCCTTTATATAAGAATTTACAAGGCTAAATAAATGAAAAGACAATGACAGATACCAAATTATGAAATCACTGGAAATACATTACGACAGTTCTGGTTCGATACCGAAAATATAAATATCGAAAAGGAGAATATTAATACACCACTGAAATCCAAACATCACAAATTACGATGTACTCGAGTACTTATTAAAATAACCAACAACAGACAATAAACCTGGCCGGAACATCACTCTGCACCCTCGTCGTCATGCAGCTCCAGTGGTTGTTTCCCCGCTCTCCTGGATCCTGAACATAAACAAATGTTCACCCCCGAAGGGGTTAGCACAACGATGCTAGTACAAGTACAATAATCATACAACAGTGATGTAATCAACAATCATCATAACAAGTTTCTCCAACGAGAAATAACAACAACACTTATCACATCACAACAGTCTCAACATACTGATGGTATTCCAACGATCCAGCGCACACAGCTATAGATTCCCATGATGATCCCGTCGGACCAACACATGGTGGAACTACCTGTCCAACGATATAGCGCACATAGCTATAGATTCCCATTATGATTCCCGTCGGATCAACGCATGGTGGAGATTTAATCACAACACATATACACAATACAATCACAATATAACTGTCATAATATAAACAATTCTAATTAGGGTACTTGCCTCGGTTCGATGACAAGAATAAAACTTCCACGAATATCAAAATACTCGAAGGTAGTCCCCTTCGATCAATCACATTGCTAAGCTCGAACCTTAACAAAAGAAATAATATAGAATTCATCTCAAGTTGAACGAACATCTAACAATCCAAATTACGGTCGAAAGTTCTTAAAATGAAATCTGTCTGGCTTCCTTAACGCACGCTACATATCCTATGTAGCGTACGCTAAGGCTAATCGTTAGCGCACGCAATTACACACAGCCTAGCGTATGCTAACCATGCATGGTCAGTACCTCACTGATCAGTCGATTGACTCGTCTGATGATATAACGCACGCTAAGTTCCAAGCGTAGCGTATGCTAAACATGCCCGATAGCGTACGCTAATTTACATAGCTTAGCGTACGCTAAGCATGCATGGCAGTTTCATTACTGGGCAGCAGACTTGTTCTAACGGTGATGAAACTTACAAACTCCTCAGTGAGTAATGTACGTTATCCGTCTACATGCCATGTTCATAAGCTTATGAATGATCTTACGGATTCAAACATATTTGAATTTCAAGGAAATGAATATCATCACAACTCTTATATTCAAACTCGATTATCATTCTCATGTGAAGTTTGGTGATCTCAGGTTGATGCATTAGATTCCATTATCATTATCACATTCAGACTTCATCTTGAAGGTGAACTAACAATTCCAACTTATACGAAAGGATACAACCGAAGATGATTCTTTCTGAAGTCCTTATAACCAAAAGTAATATCACCTCCAAGTTTATGATCAATATGACAACATAAACCATACGGATAATCAACCTCAGAATGTTCCTCTCATCATTTGACGTACTAAGATTCCAACTACGAGGTTTTCAACGACGATATCAAAAGCATAGTTATTCCGACTTCTAAGCATGATGTTTGTTGAATAATTCACTAATGGAACTCAATATCTTGATAGCATGATTCATCTTATTCTTCAGAACACGAATCTAAGGCTAGAGAAAGAATTAACATACCTTAAGATGAAGAAATCACTGATCCAAAAAGGTAGAATCCAACTCCGGTTGTTTGTGTGCCAATCCAAGGTGCTACTCCACTTCAATGATCAATCACAAGTGATATCCAATCTTTAATGAATCAAGTAGAGGTGGTCTAAGTGTTTAAGGAGGATATAATGCTCTCCGGTCTCTCAAGAACGAAGGATAATCGAAGGAAATGTAAACCAAGTAAAATGGGTTGCTGTCCCATTTATAACATTTCTGCACCTTAGCCGATTAGTGCACGCTATCCTACTTTCCTTAGTGCACGCTAATAAGCGTTGACTCCAAAACTGTCCAGTTCCGCCAGAGGGAATCTTATCCAGACCCATGTCCGTCTGGCGCATGTGCTAGCCGTATAGCTCAATAATTGACTGCCTAGCACACGCAATCCTTCATTCGTAGCGTGCGCTAGTTGTAGCCAATAACGCACGTTATGCTGCATTCTTAGCGTGCGCTATCACGAGTTTGCATGCAAAATTTTGCATGTTGTTATACTTATGTACAAGGATACAAATGTGAGAAATATCATACTCCAACTATCGAGATCACAATTCTGAATAATACAGGGTTCAAATACAGATGAAATACACAATAATAAATCCGGATATTACACCCTTCACCTTCGGATGATGAACGAAAGACCCGATTTGAATTTCATGAAGAGTTTCTGGCCCTCTTCGAGTAACACGCTCAGCCAGAGTCGGGACTCTCGTTCCTTTCAGAACTCGATCGTCTTCTCGGAGATAAGAGAACAACACCTATCCTCGATTATATGTCTCGACATAGTGCATCGCCTTGAGGGATAGGTCGCTAATCTCATGTCCCCGAGACACCCGAACCGATGCCTCGCCTAATAGATCAATGTTGAAACGGCAGAAAATTACTGTGAGAACAGATCTAAATGGCAGCCCCGCTTTCCGTGACCTAGACAAGTAGTTTTTGGAGCAGAAAGCATCTCCTTTCGATTTCATCCAACTCGTGACGAGAGAGGCAAAGTTGACCTTATCATCATTCAAGACATGATATACCACATTCTTGTCGACTCCCACGAGTTTATGCTGCGAATGAACTTTTGGCATGATACACTTTGTTAAAGCAACTAGGAGCAGCCGGAGATTGAAGCCGAAATCGTTGTTTTTGAAAACTTTATCGATGACATCAATGACCGCTTTCGAACTCAGAAACTCGTTCAATTCTACCCGGTCAGATCGGATCCCTCAACACTTTCCTTTCTTGAACAAAAAAAAACTGGTCATACATAATCCAAAATGTTCAAACAAGATTTCCGAGGAGACGGACACTTCAGTCCCATTCACTCAGCTCTGAAGAACTAGATACGAAGAATTTACACTATCTCCTAAGTGCAAATTAGCATAAAATTCTCTGACTAAACCAGGATAGATAATTTCTTTGGACTCGGTGAATCGGTCGATACCAAAGGATAAAAAGAATTCGCGGATAGGTACCTTGGCCCTTTCCAGGGTTTTGAAATTAAAGTAGTAGCAGTCAGTGAGGGATTCTTGAGGGAGAACATCAGAATACACTCAGAATGTTGCGGACGAGACAAATCGGGAGTTGTCAAATGCCGGTTCGCGAGTTCTTTTGTATTGCTTTTCCATAGCAACTCTTCCTTTGCTTGACATGATTTGAGTAGGAATTTGAGAGATTTTATGGAAGAAATTGGAATTTGAGATAGTCGGAGTTTGCTAGGGTTCTTGATCACAAAGGGGATCTGAAGTTGCGTGCGTTATGAAAGGATGGTTGACTTGCTGGGCTGTTCAGAGTTTATATAAGAAAATGAAAAGTTTTAAATTAGCATACGCAAGGAGTACGAGTTTAGCGTGCGCTATGCATTTATAGGTTGCTTACTGGACTGTCCAGTAGCATATATTTGGATATGAGAAATTTTAGTTAGCGTACACATGGATAGTGGGCTAGCGTACGCTATCGAAGAAAAATTCGTTCAGGAATATGGGATTAGCGCGCGTTAAAGGAATAAGGCTAGCGTACGCTAGCGAATGAAATATTTCTAAGAAATTGATTTCTCGAGTAGATAAACACATTTCAAAAATTGTCGAGATGCCCCATACCAAGTTGCAATCGAATAGTATTAAAGGATTCCTCCGGTAGAGGTTTCGTAAAAATATCGGCTAATTGATCTTTTGTGCCGACAAAAATTAAACAGATATCTTTTTTCTGAACATGATGTTAGGATTGTGTACTGCAAAGTATACTTTATGCTTGTATTACCTAATTTCCCTATTACTACCTATGAGAATATTAATTACATTTAATCACATATTTTGCATATTTATTCACGTTATGGTTATGCAAATGAAATGTCTAATTATTTTATATTGTAGATAATGTGGTGTGTTGGTGTCACATGTAAGATCACATTGTCGGTGCCTTATAAAATAATATAATAGTTCACAACCTATATAATTATTAGACAAATTATATAAAAGGTTGTTGTGTATGCTTGAGAATAGTTGGTCTTGACTATTAGCATACATTAGCGTATTTGCATACGTTGAACTGGATCGAGATGAGATAGTGTCTTCTGTACTGACTGTAAGAATAACGTAAATCTCGGATAATTATTATTTATTAATTCTAAGTATATAATATTTAATTGTGTATTTATAATAATTATTGCTTTGATTTATCATAGGTGAGAGTCAGAATGATCGACTCAATAAGCCTCGTATCTTGGGCAATAATATTATTTATACGACAGTTATTATTATTACTAGAAATTGTGTCCCGACTCGTGCGGGTTTATGATGTCCCCTTGAGAAGCTCGATAATGATTATTATATTAAACCCTGCAGGTGGGTTTAATTCCGATATAATAATAAGGTTCGAGTGGTACTACTCTTGGATAAGATATTAATTAATTAAAGCTGTCAGTAGCTTATAATTAATTAATGGACATTCGATATCTTAAACAAGGAAAATAATATATTTAATGACGAGCCCAATTTCGTAATTTGGGATTTTTGTAGAAAGTGCAATATCAACTTTTTAGTGGACTAAGTTGATATTAATAGATTCATTATATTAGGAAGAGTTCTAATAAGGTAAGATGAATTTATTAGGGAGTCCTTCCATAATCCTCCTTAAGATCGCTAGTAGTAGTCCAAGAGCCTATAAATGGGACTTATGGGGAGGTGTGGCCGAAATTATTCATTGTCCAAGCTTGAGAGATCGATTTTTATTCTTCTTGTGTTTAATTGTAGATCTAGACTTGTGTCTTTGATTCTACAATTTAGATAACACAATCAATTTGCTAAGAGTGTTCATACAATACTAGAAAGCAAAGAAAAAATAAATCGAGTGATCCCAAATGAAGGAGTTTCGGCCGATCCCCATAGAAGTCCAAACAAGATCCGGTAGCTCGTTGCCCACACAACGTCCGGTTCAAGGCAGATCATACTCTAGAAGATCTAAAGGTAGAAGTACAAGGCGATCAAGACGGAAGTAACCAATACTCTTCAAAAGGTAATATCCTATGATCTTGTATATAGATTAGGATATTTTAATAATCAACATATTTAATTAATAAATAATAAATAATATTTAAATTGCTTATTAGTCTTAATAATGAATTAATTAGCATGCCTAAATAGATCTTATGCTCGTAGATGCGTAAAACGCGATTATTATCTTTCCCAAACTTCGCTTCCGCTGCGTTTCACTTTCCAACAATTGGTATCAGAGCCGAATTTTTAGGCTTTTGCTATTTTAATTAATTTTGGTGATTAATTGATAGCAATTTAAATATTCATATATTTTGATGTTGGAATATTTTGCTAGATGTGTTCTTGCAGGTGATATGATCCAATTATCATGGTTTATATGAATGGTGTATTTATTTATTTATTTTTATTAATTATGTAATTGTTGGTTTGGCCCGTTTTTGAGGTATGTAATGGTTTTCCCGTGAGAAAATCCGCAGGTAGTTCTAGGTGGTTTTATTTTTCGTGTAATCTTGATGTAATTTCGATTTATTTTATTTCGTATAAAATTATAATAGAATTCGGAAAAGACGGGATCACGAAGAAATAGAGCAGAATCGGGGCTGGCAGGCGGCGCGACAAGCGGCAAGCGGCCAGCCCGGCACTGTCCAAGGCCACTGTTCGGCGGCCGCCAGCTTTTGGTCCGATTCATGCGGCTGCGTCGCTAGAGAGTCGGGATTAAAAATTAATTTTTTTTATGTAATTAATTTTGCATAAAAGTGAAATTTTAATTTTGGAAATCTACGGCCCGGTCGGGGAGGAGCGACGAGATGCTTGATTCAGTGGGAGAGATCGAGTCGAAGATTTTCTCGGATTCAACTCAAGGAAGAAGACCATGATAATTGGATAATTTAATTATCCATGCTTTATTTTTGTTTTTTTTTTATTGTTTTGATGTATGGCATGTATGGATGTATGCGTGATATGTTTCCTTGCATGTTAGAACGAGAAAATTAAAAACCTTAAGGATAAAATAACTAAGTGATTAAATTAATTTATTTAAAATAAATTCAAATTGGCCTCCATAATTAATTTAAATTGTGAAAGTAATTAGCATGCGCGTTGACATTAGTCTTCCTCCATATCGGATGTGCTAATTATAGGTTCACTAGTTTTAAATTTCAAAATGATAACATAAGATAAATATTACTTTTTATGATAGGACCTCTCCATCTGTAGGACTATTATTTAAAAGATAATATTTTAAGGATGTTAAATTATGGTGTTCACTTAGGTGTATTAATTAATAAGCTCCCCATCGGAGTCTATGTTAATTAATACATGGCCAAGAGGAACCAACTATTAATTTTACTTGTCATAACGTAATTTGACTAGATAGTAAAATTAAAGACGTAAAACTCTACTTGAGAAATGTGTGTGTAAACGTCCACACGATCGTGGCTTGCATGTGTGGATTTTTCAAGGTGTTGGTTGCTAGCATATATATTGTGTTTTGAGGTTTTTCGATATATTTTGCTATGCATTATGTGATGGATGTTTTTAATTTTTATCTCAGATGTCTTCCAATCCACTAGCTATTATTCTCAAAGAAAAAAAAAACTTGATGGCACTAACTTTGCCTATTGGAAATGATGAAAAGTCTCACCGAGATGTTTGGTCATCAGAACCGGGCAGCTAGACAAAATGCAATGAGGGTATTGATGACAACCCAAATGTCTGAAGGACTCCAGTGAGGGATCATGTTCTAAAAATGATGTCCCATTTGAACGAACTGAGCATACTGGGGGCTACTATCGATGCGGATACGTAGGTCGATATTATCTTAGGCAGCTTACCTAGAAGCTTTGAGCAGTTCCGCCTCAACTACAATATGAACCGTAGGACATATAGTTTGGCGAACTTCTGACAGAGCTTCAGTCTGCTGAAGGTCTCTTCAAACAAGGTTATCATCAGATTCTTGCGGCAACCGGTGCTACTTCTTCCAAACCAAAATGGGGAATGAAGAAGAAGCAGGTTGGCCAGAAGCAAGTGGCAACCCTCAAGGTGAAAAGCAAGGCTCCTCACCCCGAGGCGAACAAAAAGCCAAAGGGAAAGTGCTACAAGTGCGGTCAGAAAGGACATTTTAAAGCGGACTGCCCTGCTCTTAAGAAAGGTATGTCTCGTGCACTAGTAGTCAAAACATGTTTGGCAGCTTGTTCTTCCACTTCGTGGATAGTTGATTCAGGCTCCACTGATCATGTTTGCTTTGACTCGCATGGTTTTCAAATAACCAAGCAGCTTAGTGCGGGCGAGATTACCATCAACTGGGGCGATTATTCCAGGCTTATGGCTGTTGCAGTGGGAGTCGTGCAGTTGAAGATTAATGATAAATTATTAGTTCTCAATAATGTATTATTAGTACCGGATTTTAGAATAAATTTAATTTCGGTTTCTAAATTAAAAAGCGATGGTTATTCAGTTTATTTTGATGATGATGCCATTATTAAGAAAAGAAGCGGTGAATATATTTGCAAAGGTACTTTTAATGATGGACTATATGTCATTAATACTGCACAAACTCCTATGCATAAATCACTTAACTCTTTGTCTAAACCTAAAAAGAGAAAAGAACCTTCAAGTATAAACCAAACATATCTGTGGCATTTACGGTTAGGACATGTAAACCTTGGAAGGATTCAAAGATTGGTAGATGATGGCCCATTGGATGACCTCCAAGTTAGTCATTTACAATTTGTGAATCCTGACTGGAAGGTAAGATGACCAAAAGGGTTTTTAAAACCAAGGGAAACCATGCTCAGAATGTGTTAGAATTGGTTCATACGGATGTATGTGGTCCAATGAATATTCAGGCTAGGGGTGGTTTCGAATACTTCATCACGTTTATAGATGATTATTCGAGATATGGATACATCTATTTGATGCGACATAAGTCTGAAGCCTTTGACAAGTTCAGAGACTTCAAGGCTGAAACGGAGAAGCGTCATGGGAAGAGTATCAAGTCACTATGATCTGATCGTGGTGGCGAATACCTTAGTGGAGAGTTTTTGAATTACTTGGCGAATGAGGGGATTTCATCCCAGTTCACCGCGCCGGGAACTCCACAACAAAATGGTGTGGCTGAAAGAAGGAATAGGACTCTTTTATAAATGGTTAGATCAATGATGAGTTATTCAGATTTACCTATTTCGTTTTGGGGATACGCCTTAGAAACAGGGGCGTACATTCTAAACCTGGTGCCATCGAAATCAGTTCCAAAAACACCCACAGAACTGTGGAGTGGGCGTAAGCCCAGTCTAGAACATGTTCGGATTTGGGGTACTCCAGCACATGTGCTGAATAAGGAAGATGATAAGTTAGCATCTCGTACAGAAGTACGAGTGTTTGTGGGATATCCTAAGGGAACGAAGGGTGTCTTGTTCTATAGTCCCCAGGATCAGAAGGTCATTGTTAGCACCAATGCCTGATTTCTGGAAGAGGATTATATGATTAGTCACAAGCCCATGAGCGAGATAATTCTGGAAGAGCTGAGGGACGAGACTCCGTCTATACTAATCGTACAAGCGCCAACTAATACTACACCACGTATCGATTCTGATACTTTTACACCAACTCGGGATTTGCCTCGTCGTAGTGGGAGGGTTGTTCGTCAGCCCGAATGATTCATAGGCGTGGGAAAGTCTTCAAACTTAATCTCAGGCGAAGATGAATCAGATCCCTGGACCTATAAGGAGGCAATCCAAGATAAATATGCTGACTCCTGGCAAGTAGTAATGGAATCAGAAATGGGATCTATGGATTCCAATCAAGTGTGGGAGCTAGTAGAACTACCTGATAGTGTACAAGCCATTGGGAGTAAATGGGTCTACAAGCGAAAGAAAAGACGTGACAGGAAGGTTGAAACCTTCAAAGCGAGGCTTGTTGCAAAAGGTTAACTCAGAAAGAGGGTATCGATTATGATGAAACCTTTCCACCGGTAGCCATGCTTAAGTCAATCCGGATTCTTTTAGCTATAGCTACGCATTTGGATCTGGAGATTTGGCATATGGATGTCAAGACTGCATTCTTGAATAGGAGTCTAGACAAGGAAATCTATATGCGCCAAGCAGAGGGATTCATTGCTGAAGGAGAAGAGCACTTGGTGTGCAAACTTAAGAAATCCATTTATGGACTTAAGTAAGCATCTAGATCTTGGAACACTCGTTTTATCGAAGTTGTCCAGTCATATGGATTCTTCCAATGTCCGAGTGAGAGTTGTGTGTATAAGAAATGTGATGGAAACGTGTTGGTGTTTCTTATACTATATGTAGACGATATTCTTCTGATTGTAAACAACGTGAAGGAATTGTCGGACGTACATGTATGGCTATCTGAGCAGTTCGATATGAAGGATCTAGGAGAAGCAGGACACATCCTTGGAATCAGGATCTTTCGTGATCGGAAGAAGAGGATATTGTGCTTATCCCAGGCATCCTATATCGATACAGTGCTGAAGCAGTTTAGCATGGAGAATTCTAAGAAAGGTTTTCTACCTTACAGACATGGAATTCAACTATCTAAGAACATGTGTCCTAAGACATAAATGTAATATCCGCAATTTTCGATTTTCGGTAAATTTATTTTTTTCTGCCGGAGTCCGTTTTGATGACTCTCTCATGACCGTTTCGTCATTTCGAGAATGATTAATTCTGCACTTTTTGTCATCCGAGTTCGTTTAGGTATCGTTTTGTTGAGTTCCGAGCTTTTTAGCGACTTTTCCGCACTTGAGTTCGATTCTTGCAAATCTCGTCCGAAACTGTTGTTTCGAGTTTCTCGTAAGTTCATTTAATGTTATTATTCATGTTGCGAGCTTTGGTTTGGTGTTTCAATCGCGTATCGTGATTTTCGGACGTTTTGGGCCATTTTCGTAATTTCCCAAAGTTTTGGGTAATTACTTCCGTTGTCGAATTCCGAGCCTTCGGGTGGTCGTAATTGTGTGTTCTCTTAGCTCTTAGATTCGTCTTTGCGAGTACGTCGTAACCGTATCATCGATTCGTATTTAGGTTCGGGTTTCGGGGTCGTTCGGGCCGTCGGATTTGGTAATCCTCGAAGTTATTGATGTTATATCATCAATCAATAATCCTATATCATCCTTTGATCCAGCGAATCAAGGTAATCTTCCTTAGAACCCTAATTTCGTGAAATTGGGGGTTTTTGCGTTTTTGTCCGATTCGTTCCGTATTATTGATTAATTCATGATGGGTATGATTAATCTTGGTAGTATTCTTGTGTTTGACATCATTTAATCCATTGTTCTTCGTCGAATCGAAGTATATTTCTTGATTTCCTTCAAATTGACTTTTTGGGGGATTTGTTCTCGATCTCATTTTTCATCCGTTTTTGATGGATCGATTGTGGTTAAATGATGTTGTTAAACACATTATATGGATTGTATATCCATATTTCAACATGGAATTCCGTTTTCGTGTTTTGTCGGGACGAATCGTGTTCTTGGCCGTTTTGGGAGAAATCCTTGAACTTTCGTCATTTGTTCTTTGAATTCAGCGGCTTTGGGTCGTACTTTGGAATTCATTTTCATTATTATTGTCTTCGTTCGTAGTTCATTGTTGCGGATTGTCGTTCGGTGGAGTCGGCGGGTTCGTAGTCGGTTCGTGTCAACCTACTTCGGTCGATTCTCCGCGTTATTCTTATTCGAGGCAAGTACCTTGCCCATACTTTTCTTATTTTATGGATATGATGATCGGTGATCGTCTTGGTGTGTTTGTTTGGTTGTTTGAAATGAAGTTTCAAAAGATTTCGGTTTGGCCTCGTTAAAGGCTCTCTTTCAAAACGCGCGTGTGTTTTGTGAACGGTGTGTTTGGGAATTGATTATGATTTGATTATTTTGAACGTTGAAGGATTTGATGATGATACTCCTATTGTTTAAAGTTATGGAGTCGTGTATTCCGTATTTAATCTTGTTATTGTGTTTTGAAGAGTTTGATAATGGTGTCGAGTTAATGGCCATCTCTAGTGAGTATTCTTAATGAACTTACATTCTTAGCATGTTAGTATTGCATGAGTAACGTGTGTGTGTGTGTGTATGCTCACTACGGGTTAGATCCGACGGGGTCTCGGTAGGGGTCCACAAGAGACGTGGATCGATGAGCTTGCTTTTAACCACTATGGGTTAGATCCGACGGGGTTTCGGTAGGGGTCCACAGAGACGTGGATCGACGGTTAATTGTGGTGCATTTTGCAAATGTGATTTGATTATGGCATTTCCGGAAATGAGTGCTTTTGAACGGTTTACATGATTGCATGCATTGACTAAGTGTGTAAGAGGTAAGTTGTTCGTTTGGCCTACTTGGCTAGGATGGCTCTAGAGTATTTTGTTATTTGTGTTAAATCCTTTAATTGTGGATTCTGACGTTGGAAGACCAACCTTGTGGTCGTTCTTGTATACTGTGAGTTGATGAGATTTGGGGCTAAAATCCCAATGGTTTTGTAAAAGTCATTTTATGGAATTGGGTCTAAAATCCCAACGGTTTGGTAAATGTCATTTTTTTTGGAAAGTAAACCTTTGGGGCGGTGACCCCTTTTGTCCTTTGGATTTTAAAAAGTAGGATTTGATAATCCTAAATTGTTTTCTATTAAAACTCTCGATGGCATTCTAAACTGTTTTATAAATTATTTCCATTGATTTATGATATTTCGATTTTTAAAGGTTTTCTCAAACTCTTGCCTCCAGAAGTACTTTTCGTTTCGTTTGGATCTTTGAGGATTCCTGGTTATTGTTATTCGTGGAATGTGAATTGTATGGCTCGTATTTGCACTTTGTTCTTGCACTAGCAAAACAGTGGAGTTTTGCTAACCCCCGAGTATTCGGGGGGTGGATGTCTGTTTCTGCATTCAGGTTTTGGAGCATAACACAAGGTCGGCACGAAGGATGATGGAAGATGATCGATACTAATCACATGAGGAACCATACATCGTGTATTGGTTCAGTTGTACTTTATTTTCCGCTGTTATATTTTTCCCGTTGTACGGGTGTGGTTGTGTTTTGACCCCTGCGTGGGCATGAGTTGTATGTTTTTATTGAAAGGCCAAATCGGTCTACTGAGTCATTTTAGCCTTAAAGGAATTGTCGAGATGTTTCATGTTGTTACTAGCCTGGTAGATCCTTGAGAAAAGGTTCTACGGCGTGTAATATCCCTGAGCGGATTGGGGGTGTTACATAAATGGTATCAGAGCTTAGGTTGAGAAAAACCTAGGCTGTCGGGTCAAGTCGTGTTGTTTGAGTCTTGTTTCATTGGATTTTATCTGACTGAGTCGTGTCGCGACGCGTCGTCTGAGTTTGTTGGTCGTGGTTAGTATTGTAATATCCGCATTTTTCTTTCCCTTGTATCTTCATTTTTCGGTGTGTTTCTCGGTTGTAGTGACCCTCGTGTATCTTCCAGTGTATCTTTCCTGTCATCTATTGATCTGATTCTCATTATTGTTGTACGGAACCGCTATTCGGGGTTGCCGTGGATCCATTCTATGTTTCGATGCGTCTTGAGATGTTCCGTTTAATGTTTCGTTCTTATTCCGGTGTTTTGGACCGTTTATATCTCGTACTTAGCGCACGCTATATTTACTGCATAGCGCACGCTAGGGGTCACTTAGTAGCGCACGCTACGACTGTTTCGTAGCGCGCGCTAGAGGGCAAGCCCTGGGAGTGGCAGTGCTGATTCCAGTCCTCTGGACTGGTGGATTAGCGTACGCTACGTAGCCTAGCGCACGCTAATGTTGGGAGTTAGCGCACGCTGAGACGCCCGGTAGCGTGCGCTAGTGTGGATGTCCATTACTGGGCAGTTTGCCACTGGACTCTACTGATGCCCAGGTAGCGCACGCTATTGGTCGATAGCGCGCGCTGACCGGATCAGGTGTGTATTGACAGTTGCTTCTGGACTCGGCTGATGTCTAGGTAGCGCACGTTGTTGGTCGATAGCGCGCGCTACCGAGAGGTTTTTAGCGCACGCTACGTTTGGAGTAGCGCACGCTAACGGCCAGAAATCTGGCTACTGGACTGTAGTCTGTTTCGTTAGCGCACGCTAACCTGGAGGATTAGCGCGCGCTAACACTCCCTGGCTATATAAACCAGGGAGTTGACTCAGATGAACGTATTACGTTCATTTCTTCTCCTCCCCGCGGCTTAGAGCTCCTTTGGCGAATTTGGGCGATTCTTGGTGATTTCTTCTTCCAATCATCTCATCCAACATCCTCCTCGAATTCTTGGTGTATTATAGCAACATCAACACGAATCTGTCATCCTAATCCAAGGTAAAATCTCTTAGAACCCTACTTTTCGATAAATTGGGGGTTTTGGGATTTTCGTCCGATTCGTTCCGTTTTGTTGGTGGATTCATGATGATTATGATTAATCTTGTTGGTATTTTTAGTTTCCCTACGGATTCATGGTATATTTCGTAGTTTTTGTGGAATCGAGAGGGATTGGTTGTGGTCCACCCTCGTTGTTGTTTATATACGGATATACATGGATCGTAGGCGGGTTTTCGGGTGTATTCCATTTCCGTATTCGTCGTAGAGTTGGTTGTAATTATGTTCTTCGAATCGTTAGGTTCGGTTCCGTTGATTCCTAGCGTTCGTCGGTGATTATCCTTTCCATTCGTTGCGTCGTCAATTATTCAAAGCAAGTATTCTTTTGGAAACCTTTATGCTTAACGTGAAATGATAATGTATATTGTGTGTGCTTTGCTCACCCTGGGAGGGTCCGACGGGGCCTCGGGGGAATCTATGACTTCACTCTGGATTCATGAGTTTGTTTCGCTAGCTAGCTCGGGAGGGTCTTTAGAGGCCTCGGGTGGGATTCATGGCTTCGTCCCGGTCCTAGGCGATGCCTGTGCGTGATTTGTTTTATGAAATGGCCAGCTCGGGAGGGTCCTTAGAGGCCTCGGGTGGGATTCATGGCTTCGTCCCGGTCCTAGGCGATGCCTGTGCGTGATTTGTTTTATGAAATGGCCAGCTCGGGAGGGTCCTTAGAGGCCTCGGGTGGGATTCGTGGTTTTATCCCGGTCCTAGGCAAATTGTTTGACTCTTTGTTTCCGGAAAAGACATGTCTGGTTTTGGTTTTTGAAATGATATTGGTGCATGTACTATGAAATGTGTAAGCGATTGGTTTGCCTTGATTACTTGTACTAGCGTAATTGCTAACCCCTTTGGGGGACCCGTTTTGGGGAAATTCTTGTTATGGATTTCAGGTTATGATCATCCGGACGAGCGAGCGCTAGGACAGTACGAGGATGTTGGCCAGGGTCGTTGACATGTGCACTCGAGTCTACTTATTTCTTTTGTTCACTTCGATATGGTTGTTTCCTATATTTATAAACTGATAGACTGTACTCGCGAGTACTTAGGCTTTTCAATTCAAACCCCGTGTTGTATTATTTTAAATTGCTACATTGTCGACTATTGCTTATTTCGCCGGTTGCTCCAGGCATATCTTTATATGTTATATTATTTAAATGTGTGTTCTCGCTAACCGAGATGGTTAGTCGAGGGGTGTTTCTAGTTATAGCCTGGTGGGTCCCATATAGGGGTCCACGGTGCTGTAATATACTCCGAATATCTCGGGGTGTTACAGAAATAGTATCAGAGATCTAGGTTTATGGATACCTAGGCTTGTTGGTTATTTGGGTCTAGTCGTGTTTTGTTTTGCACATTGTCACACCGCTGCCAGCATCTCGGTACTTCCAGTGCTCGTAAGTTTTCTTATTCGGTCTTTTGTTTTCTTGCATAGTATTTCTACTTTTCGAATCGTGGTTGCTTTTTCCTCCCTTACTCATCATCAATATACTTCTGTTATCTCTTAACACCAGTATGGATTCCGGAGGAAACCTTGGTTGTGGTCGTGGTCGTGGTCGTGGACGCGACCGAGGACGTGGGGCAGCCGGTGGGGCGGCCACGTCGCATTCTTCGGGAGCTGGCAGTACCGGTGACCGTCACAGTCATGCTTCTTCTCAGGAGCGCACCGACCTTGGTATTGCGGCCGTCATGCAGCAAATGGTTAACCAAATGGCGGCTATAGCTCAGGTAGTCCAGAACCCCGATCAGGCTCATGCTAATCGGGGCGGAGCGGATCGTTGGCTACAGGATGTCATCAAGATGCATCCTCCTCAGTTTTCGGGAGCTTCGGACCCGATCGGTTGGGAAGGGTGGATCAAGGAGATATCTAAAGTCTTCACTGCTACCAACTGTCCCGAGGACCGCAAGGTCCCTATTGCTCAGTACTTTCTCACGGGGGACGCTACGGATTGGTGGGAGGCCGTTGGGCCCAAAGATCATGTTGCTTCGTGGGCCGAATTTCAGGAGTTGATGGAGACTGAATATTGCCCGTGGCCAGTTAGACAGGCTCGAGTCCATGCTTTCTACGATGCTCAACCTCGGGATATTCCCGTATCCCAAGCTATTGCTGATTTCAACAAAGAGCTGGGCTATGTGAAAACCCAAGTTGTCGCTGAGAGCGACAAAATTTTCCATTTTTCCAGAGGATGAAACTGCCCATTCGGGACTATATGTCAGGCTCGTCTGTACTACCTGAAGGATTATCAGAGTCGAGCCCTTGCCTATGACATGTCGGTGACAGCCGGTGCGGCGGTTCGGGAGAGTAAGAAGGAGAAATCACGGAAAT
This sequence comes from Orobanche coerulescens, assembly GCA_033398695.1. Lineage (NCBI taxonomy): Eukaryota > Viridiplantae > Streptophyta > Magnoliopsida > Lamiales > Orobanchaceae > Orobanche > Orobanche coerulescens. The sequence goes on along the minus strand of CM065810.1, from coordinate 75,831,045 downwards.
TTTTCGGGTCACAGAGGTGGAGGTCACAGAAGTCTCGATGTGAATATTCCCGGAGGTAATTCGGCTCGTTTCTCTGGGGCTATCGAGTGCACGGTGCCTCCGTTCGGGATGCCAAATGCTTTAACTGCGGCGAGCCGGGCCATCGGAACAGGGAGTGTCCTCGTCCGCCCCTAACTTTTCACACTTGTGGTCAGTCGGGCCACAAGGCCTTCTTTTGTGAGCGGGTAAGAAAGCTTCTTGGTACTCAGGCTTCTTTTCCAGCACCTTTGGAGCCGAGTGTGAACCAGGGCTCATTTGCTCCACCGCCACCTCCGAGTGCCGGTCAAGGTAGGGGTCGGGGTTAGCCCGCTAGGGGAGGAGCTTCCAGTGTCGGCTCTGCCCAGCCGCGTATCTATGAGATGAGGAGAGCCGATGATCCAGCAGCTACTGTGGCGACAGGTACCGTTCATATCCATTCCCATCCTGTCAGTGTGCTTTTCGATTCGGGTGCTACGCATTCATTCATTTCTCTAGAGTGTGTACGCCGTTTGAGTCTCGACTGTTTGTCACCTTGCGAGCCTTTCATCGTTAAACTTCCTAGCGGTGATAGAATTGTTGGTGATTGAGAGGTCCGGGACTGTTCTGTGTTTATTTGTGAGAGGGCTTGGCTCTCTAATCTCATTGTCGTGAGCATCGAGGGTGAGGATTTGATTCTCGGGGATGATTGGCTCGAGCGGCATGGTGCAATCATGAACTACCGCACGGGGATCATCACCATGTTAGCCGAGGATGGCACCGAGCACTCCTTCATGGGGCGAAGGAGGGGAAATCAGAAGTTTGTTATTAACGCCTTGAAGGCGATGAGACTCCTACGAAAGGGGTGTACTGGTTATTGGTGCTACGCCTTGAAGGCGGAGAATGGTGGAGTCGCACTTTCGTCGATTCCAGTCGTTAGTGAGTTTCCTGATGTATTTCCTGACGAGTTGTCGGGATTGCCACCGGATCGTGAGGTCTAATTTGTTATAGAGTTAGAGCCGGGCGCGGCTCCGATTTCTAAGGCGCCGTATCGTATGGCACCTTCAGAGATGACAGAATTAAAGAAGTAGTTGAGCGAGCTTCTTGAGTCGGGGTATATTCGACCGAGCGCCTCGCCTTGGGGCGCACCGGTCCTGTTTGTACGGAAGAAGGATGGTTCACTACGTTTGTGTATCGACTATCGCGAACTATACAAGGTGACCATCAAGAACAAGTATCCCTTGCCGAGAATTGATGACTTGTTCGATCAGTTGCAGGGAGCTGCGGTATTCTCGAAGATTGATTTGAAATCGGGGTACTATCAGCTTCGGGTGAGAGAGTCCGACGTACCGAAAACAGCTTTTCGGACGAGATACGGACATTATGAGTTTGTAGTTATGCCTTTCGGGTTAACTAATGCGCCGACGGTGTTCATGAAGTTGATGAACAAAATCTTTATCGAGTATTTGGATAAGTGTGTCGTCGTTTTCATTGACGATATTCTTATTTATTCGAGGAATGAGGAAGAGCATGCCCATCATTTGCGGATAGTGTTAGACATTTTGAGGACCGAGAAACTCTATGCGAAGTTCTCGAAATGTGAGTTCTGGCTGAGGGAAGTGATGTTTTTGGGTCACGTGATTTCATCCGAGGGAGTTCGTGTGGATCCGCATAAAATTAAGGCAGTGTTGGATTGGGCATCGCCCACAAATGTGAAGGAGGTCCGTAGTTTCTTGGGTTTGGCTGGCTACTACCGTAGGTTCGTCGAGGGTTTCTCAAAACTAGCTCGGCCACTTACACAATTGCTCCAGAAATCCGAGAAGTTAAATGCGGAATGACGAGAGAGTCGAGTTTTGAGGAACTGAAGAAGCGTTTGACTTCAGCCCCGGTTTTGGCATTGCCATGTGGCAACGAGGGGTTCGCCGTTTATAGCGATGCTTCGGGTCAGGGTCTTGGGTGCGTATTGATGCAGCACGGCAAGACCATTGCCTTCGCGTCGAGACAGTTGAGGCCGTATGAACTGAACTACCCTACTCATGATTTGGAGTTAGCGGCAGTTGTTTTTGCGCTCAAGATCTGGCGTCACTATCTTTTCGGCTCTACATGTCAGATTTTTACCGATCATAAGAGCCTGAAATACATATTTACTCAGCGGGAGTTGAATATGAGGCAGAGGAGGTGGTTAGAGCTGATTAAGGATTATGACCTCGAAATCCTTTATCATCCGGGCAAGGCGAACGTCGTGGCCGACGCCTAGAGTCGGAAACCGATTGCGTTGCGAACGCTTGAGATCCTTACGTCTGAGTTTGAGCTTCGGCGGGCTTTGATCGAGTTAGATGTTGAGGTTTTGTTGCCTGGAGCTGTCGGGCAACTTTGTGCTTTAGAGATTTCGTCGTCCTTGATCGATGAAATTAAGCTGAAGCAATTAGAGGATCCGATGATTACTCAAATCCGAGAGAACGTTCTTAAGGGAAAGTCTCCTGGGTTTGTGATTCACGAAAATGGTGTTTTGAGATTTCGGAGTCAGCTTTGTGTGCCGAACGACTCAGAGTTGAGACAGAGTATTTTGCGTGAGGCACATGCTACACCTTATTCCGTTCATCCTGGTTCGAGTAAGATGTACAAGGACCTGAGGAGGAATTTCTGGTGGAATGATATGAAGGAGGAGGTCGCACAGTTTGTAGCGAGATGTTTGACTTGTCAGTAGATCAAAATCGAGCATCAGCGACCGGCTGGGTTATTACAGTCACTTCCCGTTCCAGAATGTAAATGGAAAGATATATCGATGGATTTTGTTACGAGCTTGCCGAGATCGAGGTCGGGCATGAATATGGTATGGGTGATTGTTGATCCTCTGACCAAGTCGGCACATTTTCTGGGCATCAAGGACACTTGGGGTCGAGAAAAGTTGGCTCGTGTGTTTATCACGCAGATTGTGAGGCTTCACGGTACTCCGAAGTCTATTGTTTCGGATCGTGATGGCCATTTCGTATCGCACTTTTGGCAGGCGGTGCATGAGGGGTTGGGTACCCGTTTGCATTTGAGTACCTCTTTTCATCCCCAGTCAGAAAGATAGTCGGAACGCACTATCCAGACATTCGAGGACATGTTGCGTGCTTCTGCTCTCGACTGGAGTAGTGACTGGGAGGAGCACTTGCCATTAATCGAATTCACGTACAACAATAGTTGGCATGCGACGATTCGGATGGCACCGTATGAGGCGCTCTACGGGCGACGTTGTCGATCGCCGATTTGTTGGAATGAGGCGTCCGATTTGGTCGGGACCGAACCGGATGTCGTTTTAGAGACGAGACGGAAAATAGAATTAATTCGGGAATGGATGTTGACTGCCCAGAGTCGACAGAAGTCATATGCCGATTTCCGTCGTCGACCTTTAGAATTCGAGGTGGGAGACCACGTTTTGCTGAAGGTGTCGCCGACGAGAGGAGTTTTCCGTTTAGGGAAGAAGGGGAAGTTGAGTCCTAGATTTATTGGACCCTTCAAGAATCTGGAGCGAGTCGGTGGGTTAGCATACCGTTTGGCATTACCCCCGGCCTTGAGTCATGTTCATAGCGTTTTTCATGTTTCCCAGCTGAGGAAATATGTCCCGGACCCTAGTCACGTCATCGATTATGGTGAGATTGATGTCGTCGAGGATATTACTTTCGAGGAGCGTCCTTTGAAGATTTTGGAGCATCGTGAGAAACGACTGAGGCATAAGACCATCCCTTTGGTCAAGGTGCAGTGGTCGAGACACGGTGTCGAGGAGGCAACTTGGGAGACCGAGGATAGCATGCGTGCTAGCTACCCTGAGTTGTTTGTTTCTTAAGTTTCGGGACGAAACTTATTTTTAGAGGGGTAGAATGTAATATCCGCATTTTTCTTTCCCTTGTATCTTCATTTTTCGGTGTGTTTCTCAGTTGTAGTGACCCTCGTGTATCTTTCAGTGTATCTTTCCCATCATCTATTGATCTGATTCTCGTTATTGTTGTACGGAACCGCTATTCGGGGTTGCCGTGGATCCATTCTATGTTTCGATGCGTCTTGAGATGTTCCGTTTAACGTTTCGTTCTTATTCTGGTGTTTTGGACCGTTTATATCTCGTACCTAGCGCACGCTATATTTACTGCATAGCGCACGCTAGGGGTCACTTAGTAGCGCACGCTACGACTGTTTCGTAGCGCGCGCTAGAGGGCAAGCCCTGGGAGTGGCAGTGCTGATTCCAGTCCTCTGGACTGGTGGATTAGCGTACGCTACGTAGCCTAGCGCACGCTAATGTTGGGAGTTAGCGCACGCTGAGACGCCCGGTAGCGTGCGCTAGTGTGGATGTCTAGTACTTGGCAGTTAGCCACTGGACTCTACTGATGCCCAGGTAGCGCACGCTATTGGTCGATAGCGCGCGCTACCGATACACTTTAGCGCACGCTATGTTTGGTCGATAGCGCGCGCTAACCGGATCAGGTGTGTACTGACAGTTGCTTCTGGACTCGGCTGATGTCCAGGTAGCGCACGTTGTTGGTCGATAGCGCGCGCTACCGAGAGGTTTTTAGCACACGCTACGTTTGGAGTAGCGCACGCTAACGGCCAGAAATCTGGCTACTCGACTGTAGTCTGTTTCGTTAGCGCACGCTAACCTGGAGGATTAGCGCGTGCTAACAATCCCTGGCTATATAAACCAGGGAGTTGACCTAGAAGAACGTATTACGTTCATTTCTTCTCCTCCCCGCGGCTTAGAGCTCCTTTGGCGAATTTGGGCGATTCTTGGTGATTTCTTCTTCCAATCATCTCATCCAACATCCTCCTCGAATTCTTGGTGTATTATAACAACATCAACACGAATCTTTCATCCTAATCCAAGGTAAAATCTCTTAGAACCCTACTTTTCGATAAATTGGGGGGTTTTGGGATTTTCGTCTGATTTGTTCCGTTTTGTTGGTGGATTCATGATGATTATGATTAATCTTGTTGGTATTCTTAGTTTCCCTATGGATTCATGGTATATTTCGTAGTTTTTGCGGAATCGAGAGGGATTGGTTGTGGTCCACCCTCGTTGTTGTTTATATACGGATATACATGGATCGTAGGCAGGTTTTCGGGTGTATTCCATTTCCGTATTCGTCTTAGAGTTGGTTGTAATTATGTTCTTCGAATCGTTAGGTTCGGTTCCGTTGATTCCTAGCATTCGTCGGTGATTATCCTTTCCGTTCGTTGCGTCGTCAATTATTCAAAGCAAATATTCTTTTGGAAACCTTTATGCTTAACGTGAAATGGTAATGTATATTGTGTGTGCTTTGCTCACCCTGGGAGGGTCCGACGGGGCCTCGGGGGAATCTATGACTTCACTCTGGATTCATGAGTTTGTTTCGCTAGCCAGCTCGGGAGGGTCCTTAGAGGCCTCGGGTGGGATTCATGGCTTCGTCCCGGTCCTAGGCGATGCCTGTGCGTGATTTGTTTTATGAAATGGACAGCTCGGGAGGGTCCTTAGAGGCCTCGGGTGGGATTCGTGGTTTCATCCCGGTCCTAGGCAAATTGTTTTTCTTTTTGTTTCCGTTAATGACATGTCTGGTTTTGGTTTTTGAAATGATATTGGTGCATGTACTATGAAATGTGTAAGCGATTGGTTTGCCTTGATTACTTGTACTAGCGTAATTGCTAACCCCTTTGGGGGACCCGTTTTGGGGAAATTCTTGTTATGGATTTCAGGTTATGATCATCCGGACGAGCGAGCGCTGGGACAGTACGAGGATGTTGGCCAGGGTCGTTGACATGTGCACTCGGGTCTACTTATTTCTTTTGTTCACTTCGATATGATTGTTTCCTATATTTATAAACTGATAGACTGTACTCGCGAGTACTTAGGCTTTTCAATTCAAACCCCGTGTTGTATTATTTTAAATTGCTACATTGTCGACTGTTGTTTATTTCGCCGGTTGCTCCGGGCGTATCTTTATATGTTATATTATTTAAATGTGTGTTCTCGCTAACCGAGATGGTTAGTCGAGGGTTGTTTCTAGTTGTAGCCTGGTGGGTCCCATGTAGGGGTCCACGGCGCTGTAATATACTCCGAATATCTCGGGGTGTTACAAGTATCATGGGGCGATCATCATCTTCGTGCGACCTGTGGAAGTAAGTCACCCTTCTTTGTGTTGTGCCTCGTGTGACACGAGCTATTTTTATGATTATTTGTTAAGTGGTGGAATCCTTATGTGGATTTTGATTTCACGATATGTATTTAGTCGACTCTCGTTTTTGATTTATACGAGGAGTGTCGTCGCTTGTGATGTATTTTTACTGTTGTTTTTGTCCGTTGCTGATGATTTTCGAATCGATTTGCATGTTTTACAAGTTCTCTTGTGGAAGCTTTGTGCTTATACGCGTTCGACTTGTTCACTAGCCAGCGCGGGAGGGGTTCCTTAGAGGCCTCGAATGGGGTTAGTGGTTTTGTTCTGAATGTGGTATTTTATCGTTTATTTCCGTTTAAAGACATGTATTGTCTTGATTTTAAACGTTTTGATGCGTGTACTAGGAGTTGTTTTAGTGAACGTCGATATGTGTGAGTTTTGGGCATTCTGGCCTATTGGATTTTTGAAAACCTTGAGTATCTTAGAAAAATAAATTTCGAGACATATTTTTCAAATGAGTTATTTTCTTGTGGTACATCCAAGGTGACACAATATATTTCAAAATTTTTCTGCCTCGAGGACCAAAATGTTTTGAGATATTTTCAATGTTTTAGAAACACTTTTATTTAGACCCGAGGGTCGAATATTCTGAAAGTTTCCACTAAGAGAAAGTGTCCTCATTTTTATCAAATGAGAAATGGTTCTCCAAAGTCTCGATAACAATATTTCACGTTTGTACTTTTTGAAAGGTGATACTCAAGATCAACCGGTGTTCTTCTAAATTATTTTCAAAATGAGGTTTTCGTTTTTAAAACCTATCCATTCCCGTTTGAGGGCTGGGTATGTATGTGTGATGTTTGCATTGTCATTTTGATGTTTCCTCCTGAGTATGATCGAATTGGCGGTGTGAGCGTTGAGTCGTTTTCCACACATTTGTTGTGTTAGCCTCCCGTGAGAGGCGGGATGTTGGTGTTGAATGTTGTCGCCTCGTGGTGATTTTTTTTTCAAAGTTGCGCATGTGCGAGCTGTTAGAGCTTGGTTTGGTATGACCGTGTGCATCTGTGATTGTTCCGTTATGTGTCGGTTGTTTAATGACTTTTTACCTTGCTCCCGTTTTTGTGAATTTCGTGGACGAGGTCGAAGGTAATACCTGTATGTATTTTCTCTTTCTCCAGTCTATCGATTCGCTCATGTTCGTTGAAACTTTATGAAATTGTTCTGTATTTCGGTTTCATCGTCCGAACGAACTGTTATCTTGTCGTGGGTCGATCTGGTTATCGTTGTGACTTTTTCGAGTTCGGTTCGATTCTTGTGAATCTTGTTCGGACGCGACATCATCTAGTTCTATTAGTTCTTTTATTCGAAGTGGATCGGATTTGGAACTCTTGTGTTTTCGACTTTGTCGACTCATCATGTTCGTTGACATTTATGAGCTTGTCCTGCCCCTTGCTTTTGTTGATCGAACGAGTGTGGTATTGTTTCGGAATAACTCATTTGTCGTTGTGACTTTTCAATCGCTATTCCCTTTCCTGTGGATCTTATGGGAATGCATGTCTTGTTGTTCTCACCAGATCATCCTGGGAGTTGTTGTTTGAATTTTATTATCCTTCGTGTTTCGGACATGATTGTTCGATTTTTGTTGTCTTGGTTGTTTGTTTGTTCGGTTTTTGTCCTCGTTTCGTGATTGTTGAGCATTCAGGATCCTTCCTAATTTCCTTAAGTTCGGGAAATTAGTCTCGTTTTCGATCTTCCAACCCTTGGGCGGTGGAATTCCGTATTTGTTCAGCGATTGGCTCGCGTTTTGATTGATGTACCGTTGGGTTGGTCAATCGTATTGATTTTCGTTCGTTGTGTTTTGTGATTGTTCGGATAATTGACTTGATTGTATTATCCATTTGATGACAGTTGTCACTTGTTGGTTTTATTATATCCCTAACGGTGACGTTGTGTTGGTCGTCGTGGAGCGTGTTTTCACGCCGTATGTTCCTTTGCGTTGCTTGTAACGTTTCGCCGATGGGCGTAAGTTACGCGTTTCCTTGCGTATCTCGTTGAGTTTTCCTGGCGGGATATTGCTTCTCCCTACTTGTTTTAAGTTTCGGGACGAAACTTCTTTTAAGGAGGGTATTTTCGGTAAATTTCTTTTTTCGGCCGGAGTCCGTTTTGACGACTCGCTCATGACCATTTCGTCATTTTGAGAATGATTAATTCTGCACTTTTTGTCATCCGAGTTCGTTTCGGTATCGTTTTGTTGAGTTCCGAGCTTTTTAGCGACTTTTCCGCACTTGAGTTCGATTCTTGCGAATCTCGTCCGAAACTGTTGTTTCGAGTTTCTCGTAAGTTCATTTAATGTTATTATTCATGTTGCGAGCTTTGGTTTGGTGTTTCGATCGCATATCGTGAGTTTCGGACGTTTTGGGCCATTTTCGTAATTTCCCAAAGTTTTGGGTAATTACTTCCGTTGTCGAATTCCGAGCCTTCGGGTGGTCGGAATTGTGTGTTCTCTTAGCTCTTAGATTCGTCTTTGCGAGTACGTCGTAACCGTATCATCGATTCGTATTCAGGTTCGGTTTCGGGGTCGTTCGGGCCGTCGGAGTTGGCCGTGAGTCATGGCCGGCAATCGGGCCAGGCGGCTTGGCGAGCTATGGCCGGTAGTGCTCGGCAGCTTCTGGCCGATCTACGGCCGGTAGTGCTCGGCAGCTTCTGGCCGAGCAGGCCGTACCGTCGGCCGCGGCACACTCGTGCATTTTTCGCCAAAACTGCATGCACAGTGCCGCGGCTGCCGCCGACCACTGGGAGCCATTTTTGGGCCCGTACCGCGGCACACTCCCGCTGGGCCGCGGCACACTGTGCAGCCTATTTATGGCCCTGCAGACGGGTTTTTGGCCATTTTTCTCCTCCTTCTCCTTCTCCTCCGCGGTTGAGGGTATGCTCATCATGGAGCCATGTTGTTTGACAACAAATCATCAAAGTTATTGAGGTTATATCATCAATCAATCATCCTATATCGTACTTTGATCCAGCGAATCAAGGTAATCTTCCTTAGAACCCTAATTTCGTGAATTTGGGGGTTTTTGCGTTTTTGTCCGATTCGTTCCGTATTATTGATTAATTCATGATGGGTATGATTAATCTTGGTAGTATTCTTGTGTTTAACATCATTTAATCCATTGTTCTTCGTCGAATCGAAGTATATTTCTTGATTTCCTTCAAATTGACTTTTTGGGGGATTTGTTCTCGATCTCATTTTTCATCCGTTTTTGATGGATCGATTGTGGTTAAATGATGTTGTTAAACACATTCTATGGATTGTATATCCATATTTCAACTTGGAATTCCGTTTTCGTGTTTTGTCGGGACGAATCGTGTTATTGGCCGTTTTGGGGGAAATCCTTGAACTTTCGTCATTTGTTCTTTGAATTCAGCGGCTTTGGGTCGTACTTTGGAATTCATTTTCGTTGTTATTGTCTTCTTTCGTAGTTCATTGTTGCGGATTATCGTTCGGTGGAGTCGGCGGGTTCGTAGTCGGTTCGTGTCAACCTACTTCGGTCGATTCTCCGCGTTATTCTTATTCGAGGCAAGTACCTTGCTCATACTTTTCTTATTTTATGGATGTGATGATCGGTGATCGTCTTGGTGTGTTTGTTTGGTTGTTTGAAATGAAGTTTCAAAAGATTTTGGTTTGGCCTCGTTAAAGGCTCTCTTTCAAAACGCGCGTGTGTTTTGTGAACGGTGTGTTTGGGAATTGATTATGATTTGATTATTTTGAACGTTGAAGGATTTGATGATGATAATCCTATTGTTTAAAGTTATGGAGTCGTGTATTCCGTATTTAATCTTGTTATTGTGTTTTGAAGAGTTTGATAATGGTGTCGAGTTAATGGCCATCTCTAGTGAGTATTCTTAATGAACTTGCATTCTTAGCATGTTAGTATTGCATGAGTAACGTGTGTGTGTGTGTATGCTCACTACGGGTTAGATCCGACGGGCTCTCGGTAGGGGTCCACAAGAGACGTGGATCGACGAGCTTGCTGTTAACCACTACGGGTTAGATCCGACGGGGTCTCGGTAGGGGTCCACAGAGACGTGGATCGACGGTTAATTGTGGTGCATTTTGCAAATGTGATTTGATTATGGCATTTCCGGAAATGAGTGATTTTGAACGGTTTTCATGATTGCATGCATTGACTAAGTGTGTAAGAGGTAAGTTGTTCGTTTGGCCTACTTGGCTAGGATGGCTCTAGAGTATTTTGTTGTTTGTGTTAAATCCTTTAATTGTGGATTCTGACGTTGGAAGACGAACCTTGTGGTCGTTCTTGTATACTGTGAGTTGATGAGATTTGGGGCTAAAATCCCAATGGTTTTGTAAAAGTCATTTTATGGAATTGGGGCTAAAATCCCAACGGTTTGGTAAATGTCATTTTTTCTGGAAAGTAAACCTTTGGGGCGGTGACCCCTTTTGTCCTTTGGATTTTGAAAAGTAGGATTTGATAATCCTAAATTGTTTTCTATTAAAACTCTCGATGGCATTCTAAACCGTTTTATAAATTATTTCCATTGATTTATGATATTTCGATTTTTAAAGGTTTTCTCAAACTCTTGCCTCGAGAAGTACTTTTCGTTTCGTTTGGATCTTTGAGGATTCCTGGTTATTGTTATTCGTGGAATGTGAATTGTATGGCTCGTATTTGCACTTTGTTCTTACACTAGCAAAACAGTGGAGTTTTGCTAACCCCCGAGTATTCGGGGGGTGGATGTGTGTTTTTGCATTCAGGTTTTGGAGCATAACACAGGGTCGGCACGAAGGATGATGAAAGATGATCGATACTAATCACATGAGGAACCGTACATCGTGTATTGGTTCAGTTGTACTTTATTTTCCGCTGCTATATTTTTCCCGTTGTACGGGTGTGGTTGTGTTTTGACCCCTGCGTGGGCATGAGTTGTAATCGAGTTGTATGTTTTTATTGAAAGGCCAAATCGGTCTACTGAGTCATTTTAGCCTTAAAGGCATTGTCGAGATGTTTCATGTTGTTAATAGCCTGGTAGATCCTTGAGAAAAGGTTCTACGGCGTGTAATATCCCTGAGCGGATTGGGGGTGTTACAATAAAAGGAGATAGATGACATGAATATGGTCCTTATGCATCTGCTGTGGGAAGTCTCATGTATGATATGCTTTGCACTAGACCAGATATCTGTCATGCCGTGGGCATGGCTGCTAGATATCAGTCAAACCCAGGACCAGGATAATGGATTGCTGTCAAGCACATACTCAAGTACCTGAGAAGGACTAGGGAGTACATGCTTGTATATCAATCAGATGACCTATTTTCGGTGGGTTACACTGACTCAGATTTTTCATCGGACAAAGAAAAGTCCAAGTCTACTTTGGGTTATGTGTTTAGCCTGGGAGGTGGAGCCATTAGTTGGAGGAGTGTGAAGTAGAAATGCATCTCGGACTCTACCATGGAAGCCGAGTACGTGGCAGCCTCTGAGGCAGCCAAGGAGGCAGTGTGGCTCAAATACTTCCTGCAGGACTTAGATGTGATTCCTGATTTGCCAGAGGGTATTACACTTTATTGTGATAATACTGGTGCAGTCGCAAATTCAAGGGAACCACGAGCCCATCATGCAAGTAAACATATCAACCGCAAGTATCACATCATACGACACTTCGTAAAGGAAGGAGACGTAGTTGTAGCCAGGGTTGCATCGGAAGATAATATTGCTGACCCTTTCACAAAAGGCCTACCTTCAAAAGTTTTTGAAAGGCATGTGGAAGGAATGGGATTACGGTGTATGGCAGCATTGCTTTGTGTATAAATAGGAGAAATGAGAGACTATGTAATAGAGTAGTATACTTAAAAGCATGCTTTGAGTATAAGTGGGAGATTGTTAGGATTGTATACTGCAAAGCATACTTTATGCTTGTATTACCTAATTTCCCTGTTACTACCTATGAGAATATTAATTACATTTAATCACATGTTTTGCATATTTATTCACGTTATGGTTATGCAAATGAAATGTCTAATTATTTTATATTGTAGATAATATGGTGTGTTGGTGTCACACGGAAGATCACATTATCGGTGCCTTATAAAATAATATAATAGTTCACAACCTATATAATTATTAGACAAATTATATAAAAGGTTGTAGTGTATGCTTGAGAATAGTTGGTCTTGACTATTAGCATACATTAGCGTATTTGCATACGTTGAACTGGATCGAGGTGAGATAGTGTCTTCCATCTTGATCGTAAGAAGAACGTAAATCTCGGATAATTATTATTTCTTAATTCTAAGTATATAATATTTTATTATGTATTTATAATAATTATTGCTTTGATTTATCATAGGTGAGAGTCAAAATGATCGACTCAATAAGCCTCGTATCTTGGGCAGTAATATTATTTATATGACAGTTATTATTATTACTAGAAATCGTGTCCCGACTCGTACGGGTTGATGATGTCCCCTTCAGGAGCTCTATAATGATTATTATATTAAACCCTGCAGGTGGATTTAATTCCGATATAATAATAAGGTTCGAGTGGTACTACTCTTGGATAAGATATTAATTAATTAAAGCTGTCAGTAGCTTATAATTAATTAATGGACATTCGATATCTTAAACACGGGAAATAATATATTTAATGAGGAGCCCAATTTCATAATTTGGGATTTTGGTAGGAAGTGCAATATCAACTTTTTAGTGGACTAAGTTGATATTAATAGATTCATTATATTAGGAAGAGTCCTAATAAGGTAAGATGAATTTATTAGGGAGTCCTTCCATAATCCTCCTTAAGATCCCTAGTAGTAGTCCAAGAGCCTATAAATAGGACTTATGCGGAGGTGTGGCCGAAATTATTCATTGTCCAAGCGTGAGAGATCGATTTTTATTCTTCTTGTGTTTAATTGTAGATCTAGACTTGTGTCTTTGATTCTACAATTTAGATAACACAATCAATTTGCTACGAGTGTTCATACAATACTAGAAAGCAAAGAAAAAATAAATCGATTGATCCCAAATGAAGGAGTTTCGGCCGATCTCCATAGAAGTCCAAACAAGATCCGGTAGCTCGTTGCCCACACAATGTCCGGTTCAAGGCGGATCATACTCTAGAAGATCTAAAGGTAGAAATACAAGGAGATCAAGAGGGAAGTAACCAATACTCTTCAAAAGGTAATATCCTATGATCTTGTATCTAGATTAGGATATTTTAATAATCAACATATTTAATTAATAAATAATAAATAATATTTAAATTTCTTATTAGTCTTAGTAATTAATTATTTAGCATGCCTAAATAGATCTTATGCTCGTAGATGCGTAAAACGCGATTATCATCTTTCCCAAACTTCGTTTCCGCTGTGTTTCACTTTCCAACACATGATCCCATAAAAAATGATGTCTAATATCAATATGTTTAGTTCTACTATGCAACACAGGATTTTTGCTCAAATTAATTGCACTAGTGTTCTAACACAAAATAGGGGTATTTTCAAAATAAATGCCGTAGTCGCGGAGTTGATTTTTAATTCATAATACCTGCGCATAGGCACTTCCTGCAGCAACATACTCGACCTCAGTTGTAGACATCGCTACACTGGTGTGCTTTTGTAATGCCCCAAAAATTCAAAGACTTATTAAAATGTTATTTATTTGGCTAACGATCATGGATTTTGATTTTTTAATATTTACAGGTTGTCTGATACTTGGACTGATGCGTTCCTAGCATAAAATGAAGGATTTAAAAAGAAAAAATTTCAAAATAAATTATAAGGATCATTTTAGAATTTATGAAAGTGATTTCGAAAAGTTTCGACGATTTGATACGATAAAATTTTCATTACAGAACACTTATATTGCAAAAATAATATTAAATTATTTTATTACTATTATCGAAAATCCATTCCAAGCATATCGAAGATTTAACTCCGACGAGTCCGGAACAGGTCGGAAAATCGAATTTGGACACCGAGAAGGGGTCGAACCGGCCGAGCCAAGTTGACGGACATCTGCCGGTCACCGCCGGACATGCCTACCGACAGCTGCCGGTCACGGCCGACAGAAGTTTCTCGGCACTGTCCGGATAAGGCTGTCTGGATAAGGTCGGTCACGACCGACATAAGCTTCTCGGCCAGCTGTCCGGATAAGGCTGTCCAGCTGTCCGGATAAGGTCGGTCACGACCGACAGAAGCTTCTCGGCCATCTGTCCGGATAAGGCTTTCCAGCTGTCCGGATAAGTATTGATTTTCAACCGACTTTGAGCCCCTATTTATACATGTTCCCGGATGTATTTTTATACATATCTTATATCATATGAAAGCTCTGGACCTCTACTGTAGAACACCCATAACATATTTACCTTCCAAAAATTTAAATGCCCTCAAAAAGCCCGATCAAACAGAAAGCTCAAACCTGACCATTTTCAAAGGTGTTTGATAAAAGTCCTCAAAGAGATTTCAGATTTTACATCAAGAATTTATGGCCAGAAATATGAAAAAGTATTTTCAAGTGCTAGGAGCAGCGTATCCGGGATCGAAGAATAACAACCGAGCCAAATTCAAATGAAGATATTTCAAGATTTCTGCAAACGAGGTGAGGTTATACTGTTTTAATATGTTACGGTCATTGTTGTGTCATGTAACATGACGACCCGAGAGGGGTCGAAAGAATAAAAGAAATCCGAGACGAATCTCACATAGATAAGAATGTTTTATGTGCATTACACAACATGATTTTGATGATTTAGAAGGGTTTAATCTCACTGAGTATGCTCGCGTACTCACACCTCGTCGTTTATGTTTTTCAGGCTAAGGAATCGACAAACTGGACAAGTAGAAGATGAATACATACTCCCAACACGATGAAATTCCAAATAATAAAAGATGTTGTCGCCGTAATTGTTATTATTTTTACGAAACACTTGATGTTCTTCAACGAATATAATTTCAACGGACTATGTCCGAATATTTGATTTCCCATGTTTTTGTAAAACTGTACTGATGTTTGAATAAACGACTTTATTGAAGATTTACTTACTAAAACGCTTCCGCAAATACTCCAAATTTATATATAAAAAAAAATTTAAGGAAAAATTGAGCGATGTAACGTGCTTTTTAATTAAGAAAGCCAGGGAGATACAGAATGGTATCGGAGCAAAACCTCTCTCAGTACGGTGAGATTTGGGGATGAAACAAGCAGAAGCTGGTGAACATTTGACCCTCGGGGCCGACGAGGGCGGGGAGTGATCCCCGGTGGAATAAGAAAAGGGCACGGATAATGAGCGGCTCCGAGAAAGGGGAGTGATCGCCGGTGCAATAAGAAAAAGGGCACGGACAACTAGCGGCTCCTGACAAGGCTTCTAGGCGGAGGGGGATATGACTGAACCAAATTCTCACCAGAACGAGAGGTATTCCAAGACTGTATAGATATGGGACTATACAGGTAAGGAGGTTTAAAAAGATTTATTTATACAAAACAAGATATCCAAAACTTTTTTTTTGAAAGTATAACGAATAATTACGGCATGATTATATTTTCAGGGGAATATGTGGTTCATCGTTGCTCCCAACATCGACTCCGAGGTAATGTTTTCAAGCATTCACTCTTTTATGAAGACTTAAAATTTCGGTATGAGTATAGAATGATTGTGTCGGAAAAAGATTTGAAAGGATATGTGAAAGTTTAAATGTTATCCTAAAGGAACAAAATATGATTTCAAAGAAAGGTTTCAAAGTGACGTTTTTGCTGACACAATATTTTTAAAGTTATTGATGAAAATACTCATATAAAGTTTGATACAGAATTTCAATGTTCCTTACGAAGCTCAATTTCGAGGATGAAATTTTTTAAAGGGCGAAGGATTGTAACGCCCCAAAAATTCAAAGACTTATTAAAATGCTATTTATTTGGCTAACGATCATGGATTTTGATTTTTTAATATTTACAGGTTGTCCAATACTTGGACCGATGCGTTCCTAGCATAAAATGAAGGATTTAAAAAGAAAAGATTTCAAAATAAATTATAAGGATCATTTTAGAATTTATGAAAGTGATTTCGAAAAGTTTCGACGATTTGATACGATAAAATTTTTATTACAGAACACTTATATTGCAAAAATAATATTAAATTATTTTAATATTATTATCGAAAATCCATTCCAAGCATATCGAAGATTTAACTACGACGAGTCTGGAATAGGTTGGAAAATCGAATTTAGACACCGGCAAGGGGTCGAACCGGCCTAGCCAAGTTGACGGACATCTACCGGTCACCGCCGGACACGCCTACCGACAGCTGCCGGTCACGGCCGACAGAAGTTTCTCGGTGCTGTCCGGATAAGGATGTCTAGATAAGGTCGGTCACGACCGACAGAAGCTTCTCGGCCAGCTATCCGGATAAGGCTGTCCAGCTGTCCGGATAAGGTCGGTCACGACCGACAGAAGCTTCTCGGCCAGCTGTCCAGATAAGTATTGATTTTCAACCAACTTTGAGCCCCTATTTATACATGTTCCCGGACGTATTTTTGTACATATCTTATATTATATGAAAGCTCTAGACCTTTCTGTAGAATGCCCATAACATATTTCCCTTCCAAAAATTTAAAGGCCCTCAAAAAGCCCGATCAATCAGAAAGCTCAAACCTGACCATTTTCAAAGGTGTTTGATAAAAGTCCTCAAAGAGATTTCATATTTTACATCAAGAATTTATGGCTGGAAATATGAAAAAGTATTTTCAAGAGCTAGGAGCAGCGTATCCGGGATCGAAGAAGGACAACCGAGCCAAATTCAAAGAAAGATATTTGAAGATTTCCACAAACGAGGTGAGGTTATACTGTTTTAATATGTTACGGTTATTGTTGTGTCATGTAACATGACGACCCGAGAGGGGTCTAAAGAATGAAAGAAATCCGAGATGAGTCTCACACAGATAAGAATGTTTTATGTGCATTACACAACATGATTTTGACGATTTATAAGGGTTTAATCTCACTGAGTATGCTCGCGTACTCACACCTCGTCGTTTATGTTTTTCATGCTAAGGAATCGATGAACGGGACAAGTAGAAGATGAATACATACTCCCAACATGATGAAATTCTAAATAATAAAAGATGTTGTCACCGTAATTGTTATTATTTTTACGAAACACTTGATGTTCTTCAATGAATATAATTTCAACGGACTATGTCCGAATATTTGATTTCCCATGTTTCTGTAAAACTGTACTGATGTTTGAATAAACGACCTTATTGAAGATACGCTTCCGCAAATACTCTGAATTTATATATAAAAAAAATATAAGGAAAAATTGAGCGGTGTAACGTGCTTTTTAATTAAGAAAGCCAGGGCGATACAGAATGGTATCGGAGCAAAACCTCTCTCAGTACGGTGAGATTTGGGGATGAACTAAGTGGAAGATGGTGAACATGTGACACCCGGGGCCGACGAGGGAGGGGAGTGATCGCCGGTGCAATAAGAAAAGGGCACGGATAATGAGCGGCTCCGAGAAAGGGGAGTGATCACTGGTTGAATAAGAAAAAGGGCACGGACAACGAGCGGCTCCTGACAAGGCTTCTAGGCGGAGGGGGATATGACTGAACCAAATTCTCACTAGAACGAGAGGTATTCCAAGACTGTATAGGTATGGGACTATACAGCTAAGGAGGTTTAAAAAGATTTACTTATACAAAACAAGATATTCAAAACTTTTTTTTTGAAAGTATAACGAATAATTACGGCATGATTATATTTTCGGGAGAATATGTGGTTCATCGCTGCTCCCAACGTCGACTCCGAGGTAATGTTTTCAAGCATTCACTCTTTTATGAAGACTTAAAAATTTCGATATGAGTATGGAATGATTGTGTCGGCAAAAGATTTGAAAGGATATGTGAAAGTTTAAATGTTATCCTAAAGGAACAAAATATGATTTCAAAGAAAGGTTTCAAAGTGATGTTTTTTGTTGACACAATATTTTTAAAGTTATTGATGAAAATACTCATACAAAGTTTGATACAGAATTTCAAAGTTCCTTATGAAGCTCAATTTCGAGGACGAAATTTTTTAAAGTGGGAAGGATTGTAACGCCCAAAAAATTCAAAGACTTATTAAAATGCTATTTATTTGGCTAACGATCATGGATTTTGATTTTTTAATATTTATAGGTTGTCCAATACTTGGACCAATGCGTTCCTAGCATAAAATGAAGGATTTAAAAAGAAAAGATTTCAAAATAAATTATAAGGATCATTTTAGAATTTATGAAAGTGATATCGAAAAGTTTCGATGATTTGATACGATAAAATTTTCATTATAGAACACTTATATTGCAAAAATAATATTAAATTATTTTATTACTATTATAGAAAATCCGTTCCAAGCATATCGAAGATTTAACTCTGATGAGTCTGGAACAGGTTGGAAAATCGAATTTAGACACCGGCAAGGGGTCGAACCGGCCGAGCCAATTTGACGGACATCTGCCGGTCACCGCCGGACACGCCTACCGACAGCTGCCGGTCACGGCCGACAGAAGTTTTTCGGCGTTGTCCGGATAAGGCTGTCTGGATAAGGTCGGTCACGACCGACAGAAGCTTCTCGGCCAGCTATCCGGATAAGGTCGGTCACGACGGACAGAAGCTTCTCGGCCAGCTATCCGGATAAGTATTGATTTTCAACCGACTTTGAGCCCCTATTTATACATGTTCCCGGATGTATTTTTGTACATATCTTATATCATATGAAAGATCTGGACCTCTACTGTAGAACGCTCGTAACATATTTCCCTTCCAAATTTTTAAAGGCCCTCAAAAATCCTGATCAAACAGAAAGCTCAAACCTGACCATTTTCAAAAGGTGTTTGATAAAAGTCCTCAAAGAGATTTCAGATTTTACATCAAGAATTTATGGCCGGAAATATGAAAAAGTATTTTCAAGTGCTAGGAGCAGCATATCCAGGATCGAAGAAGGACAACCGAGCCAAATTCAAAGGAAGATATTTCAAGATTTCCGCAAACGAGGTGAGGTTATACTGTTTTAATAAGTTACGGTCATTGTTGTGTCATGTAACATGACGACCCGAGAGGGGTCGAAAGAATGAATGAAATCCGAGACGAGTCTCACACAGAAAAGAATGTTTTATGTGCATTACACAACATGATTTTGACTATTTATAAGGTTTTAATCTCACTCAGTATGCTCGCGTTCTCACACCTCGTCGTTTATGTTTTTCAGGCTAAGGAATCAACGAATGGGACAAGTAGAAGATGAATACATACTCCCAACACGATGAAATTCTAAATAATAAAAGATGTTGTTTCCGTAATTGTTATTATTTTTACGAAACACTTGATGTTCTTCAACGAATATAATTTCAACGGACTATGTCCGAATATTTGATTTCCCATGTTTTTGTAAAACTGTACTGATGTTTGAATAAATGACTTTATTGAAGATTTACTTACTAAAACGCTTCCGCAGATACTCCGAATTTATATATAAAAAAATTAAAGGAAAAATTGAGCGGTGTAACGTGCTTTTTAATTAAGAAAGCCAGGGCGATACAGCTTTTTACTTCCCCAAGATATTAAACATGAACCGATGAAGTGACATGTACTGCTAGTACTCTTTTTATCAATTTTACATCCACCGAAATCGGCATCATCGTATGCAAGCAAATTAAAATCCAAGCAAGAAGGATACCATAGACCTAGACCAATGGTCCCATTCAAGTAACGAAAGATACGTTTACAAGCAATTAAATGGGATTCCTTAGGACTAGATTGGAATCGAGCACATAAGCACATAGCAAATATTATGTCTGGCCTAGAAGAAGTTAAATATAGCAAAGAATCGATCATACCTCGATATAATTTTTGATCCACAGATTTACCATTTTCATATTTATCTAGTTTTAACGAGGAATACATTGGTGTTGAAATCACTTTGCTACTCTCCATTTTGAATTTCTTGAGAAGATCGTGTGAGTACTTCGTTTGATGGATAAAAATTCCATCTTAGCATTGCTTAATTTGAAGCCCGAGGAAGAATGTTAATTCTCCCATCATACTTATCTCGAACTCTCCCTTCATAAGATTAGAAAAGTCTTGGCACAAGGATTCGTTAGTAGCTCCAAAAACAATGTCAGCAACGTAAATTTGGTAAACAAGGATATCATTATCTAATATTTTCACAAACAAGGTATGTAAAAACCCCTATATTCGATGGCTTATCACATGTAAAATGTACTAAATCATGGTGTAATATGATAATATTTATTTTATGACATGATATAACCTACATCTATTTTATTTTATTTCACTCTTTAACTTTGTAATTTATTTGATAAACCAAATAATAAAATAAAAATAGTATATTGATTCACCTATTGGACTATTTGTCAACACCTAATTACATATAGACTCAGTAATAGACTCAACTCAACTTAATAAAATCATAAGACTTGAAGATGCAATTCAAAGCTCAACCCAACTAATTAAATCATTTACCACTATAATTATACTCTTAAAAAAAATATAACACACACACACAAGGGGGCGGCTATATGGGGAAGGGACGAGTGTGTCTCTAGACCCTTCACTCATTCATGCAAGACTTTGACGCTTGTATTCCAACTTCTTCCATTTCTCTTCCCAAACTTATCTCTCTTCCCAAACCACTTCTCTTCCCAAGTCTTCATTAAACCACTTTAAATACATATACTATTATCTAACCTACCTTTCACTTCTACACACACAAAAAATCTGAAATTTGAGAGATATAGAGAGGGTAGGCCGAACCAAAGAGGAAGAAGGGGGGAAGAAGAAAACTCAAGCAAGAAATAGGTAATCTCACTTCTTACTTCCATTTCCATAATTTCTAGTAAAAATCCTTTTAATCTAACTTTAAACTCAAAACATGCACACAAAATATACTCCACGGATGCATGTTTCGTCCGAACCTAGTAGTGGTGAAGGGGAAGATCGTCTTCAACTTCCGAGACCTAGAATTGACTAAATCCGGCAAGATCGAGGTGGGTGAAACTCTTTCAAACTTATAAATTAATAACTCTTGTTTTTGCTTGTGATGCATGTTTTGAATCTGAAAGTTATTCATATATAATGTTGAGAAATTTTTGAAAAACTTCATATTAGAGTTTATGCTATAAAATTTATATTAAAAATACATATATATTTGTAATACCACTAGTATTACATGCTGTTTCACGTTAGGCGCTCACGTCCATTTCTTCTATTTGATAAATAAATGTACTCCATTGCGATAAAACGTATTTTTGTATGATATGGTTGTACTGTATTGTTCGCATCTGTTATTCGTGTATTGTGATGGTGTGATGATTGACGAACTTTCAATGACATACCTTGATGTCGTTAGGTAATTATCGGTGCGAATATGACGGTGGCCAACGTCTTGTTCCCCGAGGAATTACCTGACGATATTGAGAGGGAGTCGCGTCATAAGAAATTAATGTGATAATAACTTAGTAAACAAAACTGGTCCTTACGTACGTTATCCTCCAAATATTACATACGCTATATCCGAGTCATTACGTACGTTAAAGATTGGTACTTATGTACGTAACAATAGTCTTTGGTCTTCGGACATGAATCTTCGTCGGGTAGTACGCGTTGCCGACCAACTTTCGGCGTGATTGCGACAGGCAAGTCAACGACGTGTTACGTACGTTAACCTACTTTCGTTACGCACGTAACGAGGTGTGTAAATTAGCCCAGTGAGTTTCTTTACGTACGTTAATACTTTTTCATAACGTACGTAAAATCCCTTACGTACGTAAGTCGTCAGGCATAATGTACGTAAGGGCAATCTGAGTTTATAAAAGAACACCTTGCCTTTTATTTCTTCCGTCCCAAAATTCATTCTTGTCTCATGTGCACTGCTCTCCACCATCCTTGAACCAATTTTAACCTCCCAATTCAAGTGCTATCCTATTAGAGTGCGTTAATCAAGCTTCGGGGAAGGTCTTGAAGGTGTTATACTCTCATTCTTCATCGTCCTCCGTCGTTCTTCATCATCGTTTGTCAATAAAGGTAAGTTTATCCAACCTTGAACTCATTTCAGTGTTGATTAGCAAGTTATAGTAAATTTCGGATGCCTTGGGTAGTTTAGAACTCTCAGTAATGATCGGACCGGTATATAACCATCACAATTGTTAATCGATATCTATCAAAGCTAGAAATTAGAATGAATAATAGTAGTACTCGTATTTGGATGGGAGAACTCATAATTGGATTGCTAATCACCAATTTCTCGGAATCATCTTGTTAAGGATTTCATGTATAACCGTATTATCATATTGAAAAACCGTTGATAAATCCTTGATGAACTTACCAACAAATTTCTAGTCGAATAGATACCGAAACATGTTAAGTTGACAGATTAATCATTCTAGACTTTCGTATTAGCACAAGTGATGAAATCTCGGTGGTTGTTAGTCATAATTAACGTAGGAATATTGTATTAGAACACTATTATTCAACGGAATGATAACTTGTAAAGAAATGATTACGAACCCAAGAATTTAGTAGCACGCGTTGTGGTTAAACAGAGAATTTCGGTCTCGACAACTTAAACAACTAGGTTAGGGTCCTAACATGGGGGGGGGGGGGAACCGTCGTTGATCATCATTGTTACCATAAGATGTTAATCGACAAACATGTAATAGGTCGGGCTTCTGAGTGTGATCGTTCGAGCCGTTGCCTTGTCAAGAAGTAACTCTCGTCGGATTTGAGGCAAGTGAATCTTGCTCAGACTTTACGTCTTGTAATTTCAAAACATTGTATGTGTTACTATTTGTGGAATGGTGCTCATTCAATTATCTTGTCCGGAGTATTCCTGAGTAGATTCTACCGAGACCCTTGGCCGCGACCCTAGGAGTTTTCCTGTAGAACCGTGTTGTGGGATAAAACCTGAATGGTACCCACGTCCGGAGTATTCCTGTGTAGATACTTCCGTGACCCTTGGTTGCGACCTTGGGAGTTTATGTGCTGATAAAAGGAATAACAATGAATATTCGGTGATAACTTTGTTCTTTGAAATTATCCGATTTTATCTTTGAATTTGGTTCGGATTTTCTGACCTAGGCTAACTGGCACGATACGTCGTGCCAGGTAAATTTTATGAAATTGTGTAGGACATCCCCGAAGGTTACGGCCAGGCGTGAGCTGTGTTGGAAAGAAGGCCTGTTAATTTCTTAAACTAAATTTGAATATTCCACGTTGTGTAATAACCGTATGTACGGACACTGTTTTCTTTTGTATTTTGGGTTGTACAAATACTTTCATAAATACTTCCGCATACTACCAGTTGAATAAATTGTTTTAGAAAATATTTTTGAAAAACTTGCCTTATGGGTCCCACATGGGATCCACGACACTGTGGTGTTCCGGTTTATTTGGGGGCGTTACAGAAAATGGTATCGGATCCAAACACTCACGTGGAAAGTTTTATCAAAATATTTCGAAAACATTTTGCCTTCAAAAATCCAACATTTCTGGCGACCGTAACTCCTCGAGGGATGTCGAGGTAAAATACACGTAAATTCTTAAGAATCAGGTATGATGTTTGAATTCAGTAAGAACTCAGAGAATGTTTTTATTAAATTAACCTTTTAGATCGAACAAACATCACCAATGGCACGTCGTGGAGCTAGAAGAAACGTAAATGATGCACAGGGTTCCGCTATGAACCAGCAGGGAGACAGGAACACCGGTGAAATTAATCCAGCCGAAAATCAACCACCGTCCGTTAATCAGAATGAACAGGAGGTGGAAAACCAGAACAACGGGGGATTTGATCCAGCCTTCGTTCAGACCCTCGCCCAGGCCATTGCTATGGGAATCGCTCAGGTCAACCGGTGAGTACCAATCATTAACATAGAAGAGAACACCGGGAAGGACCGTTGGCTAGGAGAGAGGCTGAAGGCCAGACCGCCATTATTCGAAGGATTAGGGGATAAGCACGTGGACGATTGGATCTCGGAGATGGAGACTGTCTTCGAGGTGATCGGCTGCCCAGGGAACCGAAAAGTACCACTCGGGATCAACCAGCTCCGCGGCACTGCAGCCCAGTGGTGGAGGACCTATAAGCCGGAGGGTAGAATAGTCGGATGGCCCGAGTTTTCCAAAGTATTGAGAGATGAGTACTGTCCCCGATCAGTTCAAACTACACGAGCGCGGAGCTTCTTCAGCGCAGGACCTCAGAATTTACCAGTACCAGAAATCATTCGAGCTTACAGGACCGAACTAAGCTATATCGCACAAATGGTTCCATCCGAAGACCAGCAAATTTGCCACCTTGCTCAACGGTTGCCGGAGGATGTTCAATGTTACGCGGCGGGGTTTCACTGCACCACTTTGAGGGCATATGAGGACATGGTCACAGCATACGCCGGTACGGTTGTCAGTTCGGATGCCGGGCATAACCAAAAGAAGCAGAAGACAGCAAATCAGTCCGGGAGCACCAGTAGAGTGAACTCGGGAATTGGGTTCCCCTCCAAATCAGCAGCTTCATCCCAACAGAGAGGAGCATATGACGGGTCTTCTCGCCGTAGCTGCTTCAATTGTGGCACAGCAGGGCATACCATGAGTCAGTGTCGTAAAGCGTCGACAAAGTGTTTTTCATGCGGAAAGGGTGGACACATGTCTCGCTACTGCTCATGGATAAAACCTACACCAAATCCAACTCCTCAGAGTCAGCAAGTCTCGGTACAGACATCCAGATCATCCGCCATGTCCGATTATCTATCCCCACCTCACCAAGCTCCTCTGCACGGTGCTGGAAGAGGACGTGGCCGCGGGGGAGGCACTGCACCCTCCTCGGGGACACTGCCCTCCCGTGTGTTCGAACTAAGAGCTACTGATGACCAGACTACACCTGCTGTCTTAGGTACACTCCTTATTAAATCCCAGCCTGTTCATGTACTGTTTGATACTGGAGCAACCCACTCGTTTATATCCGTGGAATGTGTTAACCATTTGCATCTCCCTAGTGTACCTTGTGAATCTTTTACTGTTAAACTACCCGAGGGTAGCAGGGTGGGGGGTAACCTGGAAGTTCGAAACTGTCCGATTCGTATCAATAATCTGGGTTGGACAGCCAATCTCATGGTCTTTCCACTCCAAAACAAAGATGTGATTTTTGGTATGGACTGGATGACGATGCACAAGACGGTATTGGACACCTATCACCTAACAGTTTCCATTACGACCCATGACGGTGCCACTCACACAATCAGTGGCCGAGAACACTTCAGTACTAAGGGGTACCTCAGTCTCCTTACAGCAGGAGCATCTCATGATTATCTAGGGACGTATTATTGGTGTTATATTCTTCAGGAGGATACATCGCAACTATAGGTTTCAAACATTCCTGCGGTGAACGAATTTCCCGACGTATTTTCCAATGAACTACTTAGATTGCCACCACGAAGGGAGGTCGATCTCTCATTGAATTTGATCCAGGAACGACGCCCATCTCGAAGGCACTATACAGGATGGCACCAACCGAAATGAAGGAACTAAAGTTACAACTCGAAGAATTGCTAAGGAAGGGGCTCATTCGTCCAAGTACTTCGCCATGGGGTGCACCAGTTCTTTTTGTGAAGAAAAAGGACAACTCTCTGCGCCTGTGTATCGATTACAGAGAACTAAATAAGGTCACTATTAAGAATCGTTACCCACTTCCAAGGATTGATGATTTACTGGACCAACTGCAAGGGGCGACTGTGTTTTCAAAGATCGATTTACGTTCTAGATATCACCAATTGAGAATTCGAGATGAGGATATTCCCAAGACCGCATTTCGATCAAGATATGGACACTACGAGTACATGGTGGTGTCGTTTGGCTTGACTAATGCCCCAGCCATTTTTATGGAAATGGTGAACAGGGTTCTGATAGAGTTTATCGATAAGTGTGTGGTGGTTTTTATTGACGACATTTTAATTTATTCCCAGAGCTGATGGGAGCATGAGGAACACTTGAGGCAGGTGTTGAGCGTTTTAAGGAAACCTCAACTTTATGGTAAACTTTCTAAATGCGAGTTCTGGATGCCAGAGGTAACCTTTTTGGGGCATGTGATTTCAGCAGAAGGCGTTAAAGTAGACCCCCAGAAGATCGAGACAGTTATGAGTTGGGAACCACCAAGAAACGTCAAGGAAGTGAGGAGTTTCCTGGGATTGGCAGGATATTATCGACGGTTCGTCAAGGCCTTCTCTCGTGTCGCTCAGCCATTAATGAATCTGCTAAGGAAGGACACCAAGTTTGTGTGGACAACAGATTGTCAGGAGAGTTTCGACGAGCTAAAAAGAAAGCTTACTACCGCCCCAATATTGGTACTACCGCAGGGCATGGAGGTATTCGTAATATGCACCGATGCGTATAAGCACGGGCTTGGATGTGTGTTCATTCAAAATGACAGAGTTATCGCTTACGCCTCTCGACAACTTAAACCTTATGAGGTGAACTACCCGACACACGACTTGGAACTAGCTGCAGTGGTCCACGCTCTTAAGATTTGGAGACACTACCTGTATGGGGTTACCTGTAAGATCTTCACAGACCACAAGAGTTTAAAGTATGTTTTCACATAAAAATAGTTAAATATGAGACAGAGGCTTTGGCTGGAGTTAATCAAGGATTACGATGTAGAGATTCTATATCACCCTGGAAAGGCCAACGTCGTAGCACATGCACTGAGTCGAAAAACTGCGCAGAAGGTGACACTATCTGGTTTGACAGTACAGCTGGAATTGCAGCAAGATATCAGGAGAAATGACATTGAAGTGTGGGTACAACACCGCCAGGGACAGTTGTGCTCGATTGATATTCGCTCATCTTTGCTGGACGAGATACACCTAGCACAGATGGAGGATCCATAACTTCGTGCGATCGGCGCAAAGGCCGAAGGGGGAATTATTTCAGACTACAGGATCCAAGGGGGCTTAGTTAGATTCAGGAACAGGATTTGCATCCCACCTAATGACGATCTTAAGCAAACTATACTCAAGGAAGCTCATTCTACTCCCTATTCGATACATCCTGGGGCGAGCAAAATGTATAAAGATCTGTGGAAGAGTTTCTGGTGGAAGAATATGAAGCAAGAGGTAGAAAGGTTTGTCGCTCGATGTATGATATGTCAACAGGTGAAGATTAAACACCGTAGACCGGCCGGAATCATGCATCCTTTACCCATTCCAGAATGGAAATGGGAGAGCATATCAATGGATTTTGTCACCAAGTTACCAGTAACGTCGGGGGGAAAAGACATAATATGGGTCATTGTAGACCGACTGACGAAGTCGGAACATTTCATTCCAATTCAGGAGACCATCAGAACAGAACAGTTGGCCACCATCTTTGTCCGGGAAATCGTGAGACTACATGGTGTTCCCTCGAGAATTATTTCGGATAGAGACACTAGATATGTGTCCCGCTTCTGGAGGGCTGTCCACCAAGCCATGGGTACTCAACTGCATTTCAGCACAGTCTATCACCCTCAAACGGATGGACAAACAGAACGCACCATATAGACCCTGGAAGATATGTTGAGAGAATGTGTACTCGATTGGGGCAAGGATTGGGCTAAACACCTCTGCTTAGCGGAATTTTCGTACAACAACAGCTGGCATGCAAGCATAGGCATGGCCCCCTTTGAGGCCTTATATGGTAGGAGGTTCAAGTCTCCCCTATGTTGGGACGATGCATCCGATGTCGTCGCCACCGAGTTGGATCTAATCCAAGAATCTATTAAGAAGATATCCATTGTTCGAAAACATATGTTGGCAGCACAGAGCCGCCAAAAGTCATATGCTACGAACCGGCAGCGACCGTTGGAATTTATAGTTGGGGATCATGTTTGGGTTAAAGTATCGCCAATGCGGGGCATTCGACGTTTCGGCCAGAAAGGCAAACTAAGCCCGAGATTTATTGGCCCGTTCAAAATATCGGATCGAGTCGGTAGACTTGCTTATCGGCTATCATTGCCACCATCATTAGACGGAGTGCATAATGTCTTCCACGTCTCCCAGCTGAGAAAGTACGTGTACGACCCAATCCACAAGATCAACTTCGAGGAAGTAGAGATTTCCAATGATGCTACCATTAGGGAAGTCCCAACAGCGATTTTGGATCGACGCGTAAAGATACTAAGGAACAAGGCCATACCCCTTGTTAAAGTTCAGTGGTCGCACCACGGCATGGAAGAAGCGACTTGGGAGACCGAGGCGAGCATGAGAGAGAATCCTCCCGAGTTATTCTTTTAGTTTTTGGATGAAACTATTTTAAGGGGGGTGGTATGTAATACCACCAGTATTACATGCTGTTTCACGTTGGGCGCTCACGTCCATTTCTTCTATTTGATAAATAAATGTACTCCATTGCGATAAAACATATTTTTATATGATATGGTTGTACTGTATTGTTCGCATCTGTTATTCGTGTATTGTGATGGTGTGATGATTGACGAACTTTCAATGACATACCTTTATGTCGTTAGGTAATTATCGGTGCGAATATGACGGTGGCCAATGTCTTGTTCCCCGAGGAATTACCTGACGATATTGAGAGGGAGTCGCGTCATAAGAAATTAATGTGATAATAACTTAGTAAACAAAACTGGTCCTTACGTATGTTATCCTCCAAATATTACGTACGCTATATCCGAGTCATTATGTACGTTAAAGATTGGTACTTACGTACGTAACAACGGTCTTCGGTCTTCGGACATGAATCTTCGTCGGGTAGTACGCGTTGTCGACCAACTTTCGGCGTGATTGCGACAGGTAAGTCAACGACGTGTTACGTACGTTAACCTACTTTCGTTACGCACGTAACGATGTGTGTAAATTAGCCCAGTGAGTTTCTTTACGTACGTTAATACTTTTTCATAACGTACGTAAAATCCCTTACGTACGTAAGTCGTCAGGCATAATGTACGTAAGGGCAATCTGAGTTTATAAAACAACACCTTGTCTTTCATTTCTTCCGTCCCAAAATTAATTCTTCTCTCATGTACACTGCTCTCCACCATCCTTGAACCAATTTTAACCTCCCAATTCAAGTGTTATCCGATTAGAGTGCGTTAATCAAGCTTCGGGGAAGGTCTTGAAGGTGTTATCCTTCGTTCTTCATCGTCCTCCGTCGTTCTTCATCATCGTTTGTCAATAAAGGTAAGTTTATCCAACCTTGAACTCATTTCAGTGTTGATTAGCAAGTTATAGTAAATTTCGGATGCCTTGGGTAGTTTAGAACTCTCAATAATGATCGGATTGGTATATAACCATCACAATTGTTAATCGATATCTATCAAAGCTAGAAATTAGAATGAATAATAGTAGTACTCGTGTTTGGATGGGAGAACTCATAATTGGATTGCTAATCACCAATTTCTCAGAATCATCTTGTTAAGGATTTCATGTATAACCGTATTATCATATTGAAAAACCGTTGATAAATCCTTGATGAACTTACCAACAAATTTCTAGTCGAATAGATACCTAAACATGTTAAGATGATGGATTAATCGTTCTAGACTTTCGTATTAGCACAAGTGATGAAATCTCGGTGGTTGTTAGTCATAATTAACGTAGGAATGTTGTATTAGAACACTATTATTCAACAGAATGATAACATGTAAAGAAATTATTACGAACCTAAGAATTTAGTAGCAAGCGTTGTGGTTAAACAGAGAATTTCGGTCTCGACAACTTAAACAACCAGGTTAGGGTCCTAACAGCGGGGGACCGTCGTTGATTATCATTGTTACCATAAGATGTTAATTGACAAACATGTAATAGGTCGGGCTTCCGAGTGTGATCGTTTGAGCCGTTGCCTTGTCAAGAAGTAACTCTCGTCGGATTTGAGGCAAGTGAATCTTGCTCAGACTTTACGTCTTGTAATTTCAAAACATTGTATGTGTTACTATTTGTGGAATGGTGCTCATTCGATTATCTTGTCCGGAGTATTCCTGAGTAGATACTACCGTGACCCTTGGCCGATACATCCGTGACCCTTGGTTGCGACCTTGGGAGTTTATGTGCTGATAAAAGGAATAACATTGCATATTCGGTGATAACTTTGTTCTTTGAAATTATCCGATTTTATCTTTGAATTTGGTTCGGATCTTCTGACCTAGGCTAACTGGCACGATACGTCGTGCCAGGTAAATTTGTTGAAATTGTGCAGGACATCCCCGAAGGTTACGTCCAGGTGTGAGCTCTGTTGGAAAGAAGGCCTGTTAATTTCTTAAACTAAATTTGAATATTCCACGTTGTGTAATAACCGTATGTATGGACATTGTTTTCTTTTGTATTTTGGGTTGTACGAATACTTTCATAAATACTTCCGCATACTACCAGTTGAATAAATTGTTTTAGAAAATATTTTCGAAAAAACTTGCCTTGTGGGTCCCACATGGGATCCACGGCACTGTGGCGTTCCGGTTTATTTGGGGCCGTTACAATATCGTTTTCTTCATGAACTATGATTCTAAAGTTATGAAAATAATAGAGCATGCACTAATATGAATTTCTTATATGAATGCATGTATTAAAGATGTGTTATATGATTATATTAACATGCAATACGATTTTAGTGAATTTAAATGACATCCGATTTGGTAGTCGGATTCCGATTATATGAAAATTGAAATTTCATGACTTCTTCGTAATTTCTTGTAAACTCTATAAAAAATATGGAACTTGTGTTACATGACTAATATATGGTATATGGATAAATCACTTGTGGCCAAAACGGGACTTGGAACGAGTAAACGGAACTTTTAGGCATAATTCGTAATTTCTTAAAGTTTGGGTACTAAACTGAAATTTATGAAAATAAAACATTCTGGAGCATGGACAATACATACTATATCATGTATGGGCTGTCCATAAAGTTTCAAGTGATTCGGAGTTCGATATCTAAACTTATTAGTCCAAATTGCAATTTTAAAACAATTTCGGGGTCAAAATACAAGAATTCAAAACTTCTGGACCATGTCCGAATTTTTTCTAGATTTTTCGCAAATATGGAATTCCAGGTCACGAGTCATCTTGTAAAATTTCATTAAATTCCGAGCTAAATTCATAGCTCTATAAGCCTCGGAACGATTTTCATAAGTTTTGGGGTGATATCATAATTTCTGGAAATTTCAGTCCCGAAACTGGAATTTTTCCGAATTTTTCCTTAAATATGGATTCGAGGAAGTATTTTTGGCTTCCTCATAAATTTTCATAACCATCCGATTTCGTTTCATACTCCAAACGCTTAGGCTTGAACCTAAGGGTAAAACCGTCCTTTCAACCTATTTCAGAAAACTCTCGTTTCGTTTCGTCGAACCTACCCATTTAATATATCTGACCTGAACCCATCATACCGTTAATAAATTATTGAGAATATTTTCGAATTTATATACAAGTCCTATTCCGTATTACCGGGCCACAAATATAATTAACCATATTCCATACTTAATCAAAAGACGCTATTAACCTCACTGACCGAATGTTTACGTGATAATTGTGAAATGCGTCAATTTGATAACTGTGACTGTCCGGGAACTAAGTGCTTTACAAACAAAGTGCCACGGACGGGTCCACCTCTAACTGTATCGGGACAAAGTGCCACGTCGATGGACGGGGCCCACCTCTTGAGCTCATACAAAACAGAGAGCCGACCTACAATCCGGGAGCCACCTCTTGAGTTGTAGGAGCGACCTCTAGAGTCCCAAATCGAGTCGGGATCGTTAGACCGAGTCTTGGATCGAGCAGCGCGGCTGCGGTTCATGAACGAGGCTACTGTTGTTTCCTTTTCCCATAACCAAGTAACGGAGTGTTCCGAGGGACCTTGGTCGTAGACTTGGGGTATAATCGCGATTATGGTGTGATCTGCTTATTGACCCATAGCTAAGGACATACCGAGCCCATATAAGAGATAAGGAAGCACACGCTAAGTATGAGAGCGAAGGCTCAGCAATTGGGGCGACGGTCCAAATCTTAGGGCGACGGCCTATATTGCTAGGAGTAATAAGGAGAGTCTAGAATCCAAAGTCCACATCGGTAGGATTCAAAACTGGATTGACTGATCGACTGATTGACTGACTTCTTGACTTTACATCCGTGCACGGAGACAGGATTATAATATTACAACTACACAATGATCATTGTTTTCATCACTTAAAATCACGCATCACTTAAAAATTTTCAAAAGAAAGAGCCACACTCGCACACGATCACCCACTCACTGAGACCCATTCTCTCACCCCACCATTTTTCCCTTTTAAACAAGAGAATGAGCAAACAGTAGAGGACGAAGAAGGCTTCGTGGAAGAGGCCGAATAGAAGACTGCCGTCAAGATTTAGGACTTCTGTTCTTAGAATTTCTGTTGTTATCCCAATTTGTAATAGTTAATTTTGTTTCGCAATTGGATCATTTAGTATTTGGAAAATTTCCGCTGCAAACTTATGAACAGTGTAATTTTGATTATCAGCTTTTGTCAAAACAAATCTTAGAACATCGGGCTAAGATTGTTGTTTTGAAATATTATCCAATTGTTATTTTGCTTCCGCTATTTATTGTTGCATTTTGATTGATTCATCGACTGCGTCGCGCCCTCGTCCTTCCCGATGTTGGGGGCATGACAGAAGTGGTATCGGAGCCCGGTTTGTGAGAATGACACTTAAAATGGGCTAACCAGGATAAGATTCTTCGGACTTAGATGGGAATTCCACCTAGGACAAAGTGAACCATAGGATTGAGACCTAAAGTAGATTTCTCGGGTCAATTCTCATTAAAGATCTATTCGACTTGTTGCTATTCACTTGGAATATGCATAATCAAATTCAAATTTCCTAAGTCATTAGCCAAGGTACTTGATTAAGTATCCACGGCATTTTCCCGACTAAATTAATTCTTCTATTGAACTGTTGAAACAGATATAGTTTATTTCACTTATCCATTTTTCAAAGTCATGTCACTATTCACTCAAAATTGATGAAGTTCCTTTAAACTCCACTAAACTTCATTACTTTCTTAAAATGGAGTATTATCGTTCCTTTGTTGTTAGTATCATATAAGCATTTGTTGAATCATTAAGTTCACTGCCTTAATGTTTATTCATGCTTAATAGAGCCTTATATTGGATATTAAATTTTACGAGATACTAACTTAGTTTCATTTTATTAACTAGATGGACCCCACAGATAAGAAGGTTATGACCCATAAAAATGAGGATACGCCTACTCCGCCGGCGACAATCACTGAAGATCAGCTTCGACAGGTCGTTAGTCAAATTAAGGGTGTTTCTAGACCCATTCTAAACACAACTGTTTTGGGCGATTCAGAGGAGAGGGAGACACAGAACTTGAGGTCCGTGATTGTGCACATTTTTCAAGATGTGACGGCGTATCGTAATCTGAGGGATGAGCTATTTCGGTTGCTGGAGAAGAAGAGACAAGAATGTGAAGAACTGGAAGAGATAGCGCATCACCTGGAAACCCAATCGTTAGTAGACATCCGAACAATCGCCAAGCTCCACAGCCACAAGTTTCTGCAAGCCCACAATAAGCGAATGCTGGAGGAGCAAATCTTGTCTGAACGCCACGAGCATGTAAAATTCCAAGCTATGGTGAAGTCCAAGTTAGGAGCCGTGATCAACCTTTTTCCTAACTCCACTACTGAAATTGAGACCTCATCATGAGCATCCATGATTGCCGACCCTCAGTGTCATGAGTTTGAAGATGAAGATCCAGAGGAGGAACCGGAGGAAGATCCAGAAGAGGACCCCGAAGAAGACAAATAGAAAGTTCTAGGATCGAGAACGTTTATGTAACCTTATGATGTTTTGATGTTAGGATGTTTTGGCCTGAGTGCCGTAAGAACTCGAAATGAATGATTTGGCAGTTAAGCCACTCGTAATTGGAATCAAATATATTTTCTATTCTTATTAGATAAGTCCATTAATCATGAATAATTAGTAGTTAATTATGCGTTTAATTCTACATGACAACATAAAATACTAATAATTCCACATAAGACCTTAAATCCTCACACATTCCCTAACTTATAATAGATGGCTGACCGAAGACGTGGACGCCCTCGCATGAATCGTGACGAGCATCATCAACGCGATAATCGCTCACGCTCTCCTCCACGAGGAGGAAATGGGAACGATGCCATGGCTAAAGCCCTCACTCAATTAACGAACTTCCTACAACAGCAGACTGCTAACAATTGGAACAACAACAAAACTCATGATCGCACCTTAGAAAGATTCTTACGCTTCAACCCACCTACCTTTGACGGGGAACCCGACGATATCAATGCTGAACTCTGACTGGAGAAAATTGAGGGAATTTTCAACGCCCTTCAGTATACTGATGAACAATGAATATCACTAGCTACATTACGACTCGAGGCCGCAGCTCATGACTGGTGGAGGAGTGTAAACGAGCGCCGGAT
Organism: Orobanche coerulescens; assembly: GCA_033398695.1. Taxonomy (NCBI): domain Eukaryota; kingdom Viridiplantae; phylum Streptophyta; class Magnoliopsida; order Lamiales; family Orobanchaceae; genus Orobanche; species Orobanche coerulescens. The sequence goes on along the minus strand of CM065810.1, from coordinate 75,796,423 downwards.
GAGAGAAAACCGTGTCAGGACATGGGCTAACTTCCTGACCGACTTTCGAACTCAATACATGTCAGCAGGATCCAGAGAGGCTAGACGAGACGAGTTCTACCACTTGAAGTAAGGAGCCATGACAGTCGCTCAATATGAAGCCCAGTTTAACAGGTTGTCTAAATACGCACCCGGATTGGTAACAACTCATGAGGACAAGCTCTATAAGTTCACTAGAGGACTGAGGTAGTCGCTTCAACAGAGCCTTCTAACTGTTCAGCTGACGACACATACCCAAGCAGTGGAAGCCGCCAACCGGATCGAGAGCAGAACTGCGAGGTTAGCTCAACAGCAAAGCCGTTTCTCCAACAACGCCAAGAGGCCTGCTACCCGACCAACATCAATGCCACCACATAAGTTTAAGAGGACGGGAACTCAAGAAAGCTCAAGTGGAACAAAGGCACTAGTTCTCAACAAACCAACAGCGCCTTGCACCCACTGTGGTAGGAAAGGGCATTAGTCAGATTTGTGTTGGAGGAAGCTCGGAAAGTGCCTATGTTGCGGCAGCCCAAATCATCAAATTCGAGAATGCTTAGATATGAACCCCCCGGCGATCAAACCAACTACTGCAGCCAAACCAGTAAATAACAAAGCGAAAGCCCCAGCTCGAGTATTCGCATTGACTGGTCAGGAGGCACCAGAGAACAACGATGTGGTGGAAGGTACACTCCTGATATCTAATCAACTTGCACGAACACTTATAGATCCAGGATCGTCCTATTCGTTTGTTGCACCGCATTTTTCTAAGAATCTTGATAGACCATTAGAATCCTTACCATTATGTCTAGAAGTATCTACCCCGATGGAAGTTAGTCAGCTAGCGGATAAAGTCCATTCTGTGTGTGATGTGATAATCAGCGGTAACTGTTATTCTGCCAATTTAGTAGTGCTTCTAATATTGGAGTACGACGTCATCCTAGGAATGGATTGGCAGTCTAAGCACTACGCACAATTGGATTGCCACTCTAATATAGTTAGGTTTTGCGAACCTAACAAGCCAATTGTGGAATTAATTGGAGATGCTAAAGTCAACCTAGAACCTATAATATCAGCTATCAAGGCTAGGAAGGCAGTTGCCAAAGGGGCAACCGGATTTTTAGCCTTCATCATTAACAAGCCCAAGAGTAAGTCAGACATAGAAACCATACGTGTAGTATCCGAATACCCTGACGTATTTCCCAAAGAATTAATCTCCCTACCACCTGACAGAGAGGTTGAATTCAATATTGAAATCATGCCTGGGAAGGCACCCATTGCAAAGGCACCATATCGAATGGCACCACTAGTGCTGCAAGAGTTGAAGGTACAACTGCAGAAGTTACTCGACGTGGGTTTTGTACAACCCAGTGCATCACCATAGTGAGCTTCGGTATTGTTTGTCAAAAAGAAGGACGGAACATTGAGGCTTTGCATAAATTACCGTAAACTTAACAGCGTCACAGTTAAGAACAAGTATCCTCTCCCGAGGATAGATGAGTTGTTTGAACAACTCCAAGGAGCTACGGTGTATTCCAACTTCGATCTTCAACAAGGATACTACCAACTAAGAATTAAGAATGAAGATGTTCCTAAAACTGCATTCCAAACTAGATACGGCCACTACGAGTTTGTAGTGATGCCTTTTGGGCTCACAAATGCTCCTGCGGCATTTATGGATATAATGCACAGAGTATTTCAACCCTATCTCGATCAATTCATAGTAATTTTCATCGATGACATACTCGTGTACTCTATGTGGAAAAAGATCACAAGAGACATCTTAGACTAGTGTTGGATACACTAAAGCAGCACAAGGTGTACGCCAAGTACATCAAGTGTGAATTTTGGTTGAGGGAAGTGGCATTTCTGGGCCACATTATTTCTGTAGAAGGGATTACAGTAGATCCATCTAAAATAGAAACTATTATGGATTGGAAGAAGCCAGAAAATGTAACGGGGATCCGAAGCTTTCTTGGACTTGCAGGTTACTACCTTAAATTCATCAAAGACTTCTCAAAGATAGCGGGACCCCTCACATGGCTAACTCAAAAATAAGTAAAATTTGAATGAATGGATAAATGCTAGTCAAGTTTCCAGGAACTCAAGAAGAGACTTACCATCGCACCGATATTGACACTTCCAGAAGGAACCCAAGGATTTGTCATGTATAATGACGCCTTAAAGGATGGCCTCGGTGCCGTACTGATGCAGAATGGTAAAGTTATCGCATATGCTTCCAGGCAACTCAAGACACACGAGAAGAATTATCCAACACACAACCTCGAACTTGCTGCAATAGTATTCGCCTTAAAGAAATGGTGACATCATTTATACGATATTGAATTCACCGTATTTACATATCATAAAAGTCTCAAGTACCTATTTTCTCAAAAGGAGAAGATGGGTAGAGCTTTTAGAAGATTACCATTGTGAAATTCAACACCACCCAGGGAAAGCGAATGTCGTGGCAGATGCCCTAAGTAGAAAGGCTAGAGTGGCCCGACGCTGTAACACCCCAAATCAGGTGGATATTACATTGCCGTGGACCCCCAACTAGGACCCACTAGGCGAATGAAACTTTACGACTTAAATAATATAATTGTAGTACCGAACCACATTATATCATTAATTACTCCGATGAGGAGTTTCAAGTACAACACACCCATGAAAAATATGGAATACATGTTTATTTTATATGAAGATAAAATATACAACATTAAATGAAAATGAATATCCAAACGAAATTCTGCAGCGGAATAAATTGAAGGAACATGAATGACTGAAAATGACTGGACCCCCCTACTAGTATCACTGGGACTCCTCACCATCAACGTTCTCTTCCCGTGCTTTAGCCTTGCCATCACCTGAAAACAACATCCCCCAACGGGGTCAGTTACACAGAACAACAATCCTCAAGAGTTGAACAATATACAACAATCACATATCTTAGTTATGAAATCCAGCTGAAGAGGGGCATCTTTTGTACGCCCGTAATGGTATGTGCAAGTGCACAAGACGAGTGTCCAGACATACCCGCCCTTGTGCCTAATTAGTCTCACGGAGGTTCGTTACCGTGTGCACAGTCCATTGTGTCGGTGAACCCGATCACATGACTATCCAGTGCCCGACTAAAAATTCCACACATCCCCACCCGGCCACGCAATATAAACCCAGAAGGCCACATGGACAAAAGTGACCAATGAACATTAATGAATAATAATCCGACAAGGGTCAAGAATGACTCACCGAGGTGAAATAACAATGAAATGAATGGTAGCTCATTGAAATGATTGGAACCGTAGTTCCTCGTGAATTGAATGATTAATTGATAATTACAAGTCTCAGCATGAATAATATATTATGAGTGAATTACATGTATGAATGAATAACAACATAAGGAATGAATATACCTTTAACCGAGTAAGAATTTACTTACTCAACACCGGTGAAGAATTTCCTTTCTCGAACAAACGACCTAAAAGAGATGTCGGTCACTCTAACAACCTTGAATAATATAATTACCAATAATCCGCTTAATAAACGACTTAAACACGATCATAACCCACTTCAAAAGTCGATAAAACAATATCCAAACTCATTGGGGCATTATGACAAACACTTAGCAAACAATCATCCTCTGATTATAATCAACACCAACTATATCGAAACCAAACTCCAAAATGAGTAGTTCAATCCAAAAAAACACCTTCAATAATATCAATAATCCAATAGGAATCCACAACTCAAGGTTACGACAACTATAATCAGAAATCCACAAAAATATCAAAGTCAACTCTAAGGTGTTCTTGAATCAAACCCCAACATTCATGAAATCTGAAATATATGCCAATAAATCTATAGGAATACATTTATCCAAGGTAGATAATCCATATCTAACATATTCCAACTTAATAGCAAGCTTACATGAAGAGATTGGGAGGAAAACATTTAAAATCCAAAATTCTAGATTCAAGAATCATTTACCTTGATTTGATGTGTCGGAGAGGATGAAATGATGATTAATCTGAATAATAAGCTTGAAGATGTTGATAGGTGGATGCAGCTCGAAGAGATCTCTCCAAATCATCCGAAATCGCTCGAAGACGCCCAAAACAAAATGAGAAATGAGAAATGACGAAACATGGGCTGACTGTCCTATTTATACTGTTCCGGTTTAGCGCACGCTAAGCCCTGATATTTAGCGTGTGCTAGCGAGTTAACTGGACAGTCCAGTGAGCTCTGACTTCCTCGTTAGCATACGCAACGAACTTGGTAGCGTGCGCTAATGCGTTCCCGATAGCGTGCGTTAACCCAGCGTGCGCTAACTGAATATCTGATGCCCAGTAACTGAAGTCCAGAACCTTCTGTCCTCTGCCCTGCTCGCGATTGCGTGCGCTACACCCAAAACTCAGCGTGCGCTGCTACACCATTAGCGTATGGTAATACTACTCATAGCGTGCGCTATGAACTATTCCAATTCAGTCCAGTACCCACTGGACTCTGCCTGATCGACATTAGCGCGCACTACACCGATTGCATAGTGTGCGCTACCCCAAACTACTAGCGAGCGCTACTTACCATTCGTAGAGTGTGCTACTACAACTCGACTGTAATCCAGTGCCTTCTGGACTGTCATCCTGAACCACCATAGCGTGCGCTAATGCTGAGAGGTAGCGCGCGCTACCTGTACTTAATTAGCGCGTGCTAAGGAGAGTACGTAGCGTGCACTACTCCTCATACACAGCCCACTACAAAGATGACAATGATGATACGCTCGGACCGACTCTCCAACCAGGTTGAAAGACGAATAATAACTGATACACCATGCAAATTACTCTGAACGGTGAATACAATGAATGAATATAAATGATGAATGATTAATAATGAGTGAAAATTACTGAGTGACAATTACTGAATAATAATTACTGAATGATAATTACTGAATTACAACCGGGTATTACAGACGCATGGTCCGAGAATGGAAAGCTCTCGAGGAACTAAGCTACCTGAAACACATTCATGAAGGTACTCGTTTAAATTGCGCCAACCTCATAATTAAATCGAATCGATTGGACGATCTTCGATTAGTTCAAGAGAGAGATCCAAAACTTCAAGAGTTTAAGGACAAGATCGCTAAGGGCGAGAAACTCGAGTTTACAATTTCCAAGGATGGAATTGTAAGGTTTAAGGGACGGTTATGCATACCTCATGACGGGGAGCTCAAAAGACAAATTCTCGAGGAAGCTCATTTTTCGAGATATACGATACACCCTGGAGGTAACAAAATGTACCGAGACTTGAAGAAACACTTTTGGTGGATGAACATGAAGAACCAAGTGGCAGAATTTGTAGAGCGATGCCTCACATGTCAGAGAGTCAAAGCTGAGCATCAGCGACCCTCAGGACTATTACAGCCATTAGAAGTCCCTGAATGGAAATGGGAAATGGTAACCATGGATTTTATCATGGATTTGCCGACCACAAGGGGAGGTTATAACACCATTTGGGTGATCATCGACAGATTGACTAAATCATCACATTTCGTGCCAGTTAAAAAGGACGACAGTTTGCAAAAGCTGGCTAGGACCTATATTAGAGAAATCTTTCGACTTCATGGAGTGCCCGCAGACATAGTATCGGACAGAGATCCTAGATTCGTATCTCGTTTTTGGAAAGTCTTTCATAAGGAATTAGGAACTTCCTTAAGCTTCAACACAAGTGCGCATCCCCAGACCGACGGACAATCTGAGCGAACCATTCAGACCCTTGAAGACATGTTACGAGCTTGCGTACTGGACTTTTAAGGAAATTGGGATCACTACCTGCCATTAGCCGAGTTTGCATACAACAACAGTTACCAAGCGACAATCGTAATGGCACTTTACGAAGCTCTGTATGGGAGGAAGTGTCGATCCCCGCTCTATTGTGAAATTGATGAACATTGGACGCTGAAGACTCAACGAACAGAATCTTCAGTAATGAGTACAGATTTGGTGAAGGAAGTCGTAGATAAAGTACGACTAATCAAGGATAGGATCCGCACAGCGCAAAGCAGACAAAATAGTTACGCCGATCAACATCGGAAGGATCTAGAATTTGAAGTAGGAGATCAAGTCTTCCTGAGGTTAACACCAGGGAAAGGTTTGATAATGTCAAGAAAAGGAGGAAAGCTGAGTCCCCGATATGTAGGACCATTCAAAATCACGGAAAGGATTGGACGATTAGCATACCGGCTGGAGTTACCATCCAATCTGTCTGGAATGCACGACGTTTTCCATGTCTCGAGATTAAAGAAGTATCATCTAGACCCAACGCACATTCTTACTTCTGACATCCCGCCGATCAAAGATAACTTGTCTTATGAAGAGAAGCCAATCAAGATCCTCGACCGGCAAGTACGTGAATTGAGGAAGAAGCGGATTCATTTGGTTAAAGTCGTCTGGTCGAATCACAACAGAGAGGAAGAGGCTACGTGGGAGGCTGAGGAAGAAATGAAGAAATCTTACCCTGAATTGTTCGAGTAGGAATTTGGGGACCAAATTCTTCCAAGGGGGGGAGGATGTAAAACCCCCTAAATTCGGTAGCTTATCACATATACAATGTACTAAATCATGATGTAATTTTATAATATTTATTTTATGACATGATATAACCTACATCTATTTTATTTTATTTCACTCTTTAACTTTGTAATTTATTTGATAAACCAAATAATAAAATTAAAATAGTATATTGATTCACCTATTGGGCTATTTGTCAACACCTTGTTACATATAGACTCACTAATGGACTCAACCCAACTTAATAAAATCATAAGACTTGAAGTTGCAATTCAAATCCCAACCCAACTAATTAAATCATTTACCACTATAATTATACTCTTAAATTAACAAAAAAATAATATTACACACACACACAAGTGGGTGGCTATATGGGGAAGGGAGAAGTGTGTCTCTAGACCCTTCACTCATTCATGCAAGACTTTGACACTTTTTTTTTGTTTTTTTAACAAAAGGGCAGATTTTATAACATAGCGAAAAAACGAGGGTGGACGAGTCCCTCTACACGCCCCAACAGATGAAATACATATAGAAATTGAGGAGCCGACCCCCCGGCTAGGCAACTATTGTTGGGATTCGCCCCATCAATAATAATATTATACATAAACTTTTCTACTCCTAATATATGGATAGGCCAATTTATCAAGTTTAATAAGGCCACCGATTTTCCCTCTCGGATTGGAGATATCATGTAAGTGAAAATATTGACGGTCACATCCTTGATTGGCCAAAAAATCAGCAACGGTATTTCCTTCTCGGAAAATATGGGAGAACCGGATGTCGAATTTGTCCACAATATCCCGAATTTTACAAATAAGGCCTTGGAGTTGCCAATGGCACGAAAAGGATTTCTCTATCAAATGAAGTGCAACCTTCGAGTCGACCTCCACCCAAACTTTGGTGAAATTGTGTTCAACGCATAAATCGAGCCCCCTCCAAATGGCGTAGATTTCTGCAAAATTATTGGTTTAAGCCCAAAGAAATTCTGAAAACATGAAAAGTGGATTCCCGGAATGATCCCGAGCAATACCCCCCGCGGCCGCACCGCCCGGGTTGCCTTCGCGGCACCATCCGTATTGAGTTTCCACCATCCCATATCCTGCTTAATCCAACGAACGTCCATATTATATATTTCGGTCCTGGGCTCGGTTTGATGCCCATGAAATCGGCAATTGTAGCAGCCCCCTTCGAAAAATTTCTTTGAATTTTGCCTCGAACTTCAATATTGTTAATGTAGTTCCAAATACGCTTGCACACAAGATTCGACGTAAATGGAATATTATCAACCCTCTTATCGTTCCTACAACACCAAATAAACCATAGAATGAGGATCAGAATGATGTGAAAAATGTGAATATTGCCCTTCGTTTTACCAAACTAATTGGAAATGACAAGATTAAAGTTAGAGGACACAAGAATTTTAATACCCGCGAGGTTATGGAAAAACTTCCACACTTCTTTAGCAACCGGGCCATGAAGAAAGAGGTGTGGGAGATTTTCAACTCCATTACAACAATAACAATTATTGGTAGCAATAATGCCCATCCGCAAGAGACCATCCGGTGTTGAGATCCATTTATTAAGCACCTTAACCATAAAAAGAGAGATGGTAGGTGTGATAAGTGGTTTCCAACAATACCGCAGAATATTATGCGGAGGGTTTTTTTTACGAACCAGTCCCCAAGCGGATTGGAAAGAAAAAATCCTGTTAGGGGAAAGAGTCCATGAAGGCTTGATGACTGAGGGGAAAGTAGGTAGAGAGCAAATATGATCACAAATGCCAAACAGGAGTTTGAGACTAATTTTATCCCTATCCCACTCCACATTATTCCAGTAAAAACCAATTTTATATTTGGACTTAGTATGGTAAAAGTTGGTGAGAGGGCTGAATTCACACCAAATGTCATGCCAAAAAGACACATTATTGACACTATGCCAAAAATTTTATCATTCGCGATAGACCTAATCCCACAAAGGTTTTTCCAAATAGGAGAACTTTTAAGGTTAAATTTAATAATCATGGGGTGGATCTGAGAACAATATTTTTTGAAATAAGAAATTGGACCAAATGTTATTAGATGTTATCAATCTCCACCACAGTTTGACATGGGCAGCCCGAATAATGTCATTGAGATCCCAACAGCCAAGACCCCCCTCATCCTTGGGGAAACAAAGTCGATTCCAGGCCGTCCAATGTAACTTCCATTTGTTGTCATTAGTTACCCAAAGAAATTTGTTGAAAAGTCTTTCTATGAAAAGAATGACATTCCTAGGGGGTTTAAGCACTTGTAAGTTATAAAAGGCAATGTAGTTTAAAACCGAATTAATTAATTCAAGGCGGCCCCGTCGAAAGTAAATGGTGGTTCCAAGTAGTGATTTTATTTTTAATTTTCGAGAGGAGGGGACCGTACATATCAAAGTATTGAAACCCTTTCCATAGGGGGACGCTACGTAATCGATAATTCAACTTTTTTGAACTCCAATATTCTTTGCACCCAACTAGCAATTTGAGGAGTCGGATTGTTCATAATAAAATTACTTTTGTGGTTGTTGATCTTATGCCCGGAGACATTTTCATAGTGAGTAGTGCAATTATTGAGAATGTGGAGACTTCTTTTGGAAGCATTAGGAAAAACGAGAATATCATCGGCATATGCAAGATGCGTGATTTTTACTTTTTTCTTAATCTTATAGTACATCGAAGGATTATTGGAGAACATTCGATCAACACTCCTAGAGAAGTATTCCACAGCAATAACAAAAATGAGAGTGGAGAGAGGGTACCCTTGACGAATACATCTCCCGCTTTTGAAAACCCCCCTCGGCTGCCCATTCACAAGGACCAAAAACTAATAATTAGAAATGCACGATTTGATAAAACCAATCCAAACATTAGAAAAACCAAGGCTAGACATCACTTGAAAAATAAAATTCCAATTGATCCTATCATATGCTTTTTCCATGTCTAGTTTAATAATGGTATTAGTAGCCGATTGAGAAATATCATGGGTAACTTCATGAGCCGTTAAAATATTATCCGTAATATTCCTACCTTTGATGAAGCCCGACTGGGCAGGATTGATAATGGATGGGAGAATGTTGCCAAGTCTCTTACTAAGAATTTTCGATATGATTTTATAAGAAGTTTTGCATAATCTTATCGGGCGCAAATCTTTCCATGATTGAGGGTTATTATTTTTTGGGATGAGGGTAATGGTGGTCGAAGTGAAGGCCCGAGGCAACGGGGAACCACCAAAAAAACCCAAAACGGCATCCAAAACATCCCAACAAACAATATCCCAACATATTGGGAAAAAATTAGCATTAAATCCATCCGGCCCGGCAACACTATCACCATCCATGTCAAAAACACAACTTCTAACTTCATCAATAGTAGGAATACTACAAAGACTATTATTAACATCATTGGATATGTTATTAGGGACCACCCAGGGGTCGATGTCGTCTAGTTTTGCTCCGTAATACAATTGGAGAAATAAGAAACTGCGGACTCACTTATCTCCTCGGGATTCGTGATCCTGCAGTCATTGTCCCAAATCGAGTGAATAAAGTTATTATGTCTTTTCTTTTTCACAATGGTGTGAAAATTTTTGCTATTCCTTTCCCCTTGTTTCATCCATTTCACATTAGATTTTTTTTTCCAAAAATTCTCTTCCATGGACAGCACAAGGGTAATGTTTGCATTCATTTATTTGAGGTGGATGAGATTATTAATGCAGTGGACGAGATCAAAGTCATTTTCGGCAGCTTCCACCGCATATTGCGCGTAATCAATTTTAGAAAAAATGTTTCCAAATTCAACCTTATTCCATTCCTTAAGGGTGTGTTTTAACCTGTAAAGCTTTTCAACAAGTTTAAACATCCCTCTAGAATTGGTATAAAGTTCCCAGGAATTCTTCACAGTAGGTATAAGAAGGTGGTGTTTAATCCACATATTATGAAATCTGAAGGATGACTTGGTTTTAGAGATATTATTACTAAATTGACACAACATGGAGTTATGATCCAATTTGTATTTAGGAAGGTGTCTAATAGACATGCAATGAAAAACCGAGTACCACTATGGGGATAGAAGGACCCTATCCAATCTTTGCCACACTCCATCCCTATACCAGGTTTAAGGGGAGCCCATAAATCCACCATCAGTCAAGTTGCAGTTCAACAAAGCATCATTGAACTCCTCTATTTCTGATTGGATTGGGGCAGCCCCTCCTTTTTTCTTGTTCGGTTAGAGGATAATGTTAAAATCTCCCCTAACCATCCAAGGAATCTGTCTTTGACTAATGGAGAGAAGATTATCCCAGCGGTCCCTTCTCTCAATTTTGGTATTTCTCCTATATACCGCAGTTAGGAGGAAGGGGTAGGGGAGGGAATCACAAACCACTTCTACGTGAAGCAATTGCTTTTTATTTTGTAAAATATTGATCCGAATATCAGGTTCAGAGAGAATCCATATGTGGTTACTAATATTTGAACAAACATTAGAAAATCCAAATCGTTTTAGAATAAAGTTGGAGTCCAAGTTCACTTTTGGTTCAATGAGGGGCCAAAATGTTAAATTTGTGTTTTATTTTAAGCATTCTAATTTTGTTTTGGGCAGGTTTGTTCCCAATACCTCTAATATTCCAAAAAAGTGTACTAATCATTGACGTAAAACACTACTCCTAGTCCTCCTTTTTGGAATATTATTAGTTTGGGTTTTAATTTTAGCAGGCCCTGTCTTACCAGAATTCTTGGTTTTTCCCTTAATATTCAATCTGGTTAAGTTATCCACATCAGGATCAGAACACTCATCATTGTTATCCGAGAGAGATTGCTCTCGAATCGATTTTTTGAAGTTTGTGGACCTGTCAGACCCTCATGTATCAAAATCAAAATCATCATTAGATTCCGAAAACTGATCACAATCACTATCCGCATCAGCTTTCTGAAGTGGAGAGTCCACATTGGAGACCCTGACGTCAACAAGAGTTTCAAATTCAGTAAGCATATTATTATCAGGGGATCTACAAACAGTTAGGTCTGATGTGTTGACCGTAAAAATATTAGTAACCTCGGCTAGATTGCCGAAAACCCCAGCATTGGCCAGAGATGGGGCATCCAATTTGTTCGGGGGAAGGTCACTGGGTTTTGAGCTATGGGAATGTGAATTTTTGGATAGATTTTCAGTCCCTTGAATACCAGGTTCCATCTGGTTTTTAAATGATTTGTCATTTGCAATTACAGGTGAAATATATTTTGAAGAAACTAGAACCTGGATGGGGCTGACTTTCTGAACTAGATTATCAATTCCATTGCCCCCATTGCTGACCGCCTCCAATTCCTGTATAGGTGGGGTGGGTTTATTACAATCTATATTTTTTTGGGGAGGGGGTAAAACAATCCCCTTATTTTTGTCTACCATTTCTTTCTCAATCTGTAACAGGTCGAACATATTACTAGTCTGAATTCCCTTGTCCTCCGGCTTCTTCAAGTTTTGGAGAGCCTTAAAATCATTTTTCGTCTTGATCGACTGTAACACCTGTTGAATTTTTGAGGGACCTGCAACATTATCCAAACACAAATTCGTAACACTAACCGTTCCTTTTTCACCAATAGGAAACAGTTCTTTCAATATAATAGATTTAACATTTTCTTTATTGGTTGAAGCTGTTTTACTAGCCTGATTAAATTTAGGGAACTCTTTTGGTTTCATCGATGGATTTTTGAAATAACACATATCTATATCATGACCAATATGATGACAGTGAGAACAGTATTTTGGAAGTTTTTCGTATTCAACCGAATATGTTGATAAAACTCCATCACATTTAATAGCAATCTGATCAGGAAGATGATTTTGTAAATTAACTTCAATACACACCCGAGCGTAATTCAATCTACTCCAATTAAGGGTTTGCGGATCTGGTTTTAAGAAGTTACCGATCAAATCGGACACCATTTGTAAAGCACGTAAATCAAACCATTGGATCGGTAGAGCTAAAATTTTAACCCAAATAGGGACAATAGTCGGTTCGTGTTTAAAATTAAAAAACGGTGACCATTTAAACAATCTCATCAGAAACCCTATAACATGAGATTCGCGGCCTAGCCACAATTTAGTGTAGGCAGCTTCATTACCCAGAGAAATCAGCACATGTTTAGCATTAAGTAACTGAACCTTACAAATACCAAAACTAGAATTTTTCAAATGATTAGCTATCGCTTCATTCGGAGGTTTGCCATATGAAAATTTACGAATTAACGCAAATTTATAAGTAGCAGAAACATCATCACATTCTTGTTTAGTGAAAATAGTCGTCGGAATATCCGCGGAGGAATCAATGGAGCCCAAATGGGTTCCTGTTGAAGAAACATTAGAAACAATATTAGCAAAAGATTTTACGGCACCGACTGGGGGATTGACCGGAAAAACCGGTATTTTCCCTTCTTCCAGTTCCTCAATAATTTTAGAAACAGGTTTAAGCACAGGGGGAGGGGAGATCGGAAATGGCGGTACACGATATTTTAAGATCCCTTCGGCGATAGCCGCCACCTTTTCCAATGCCTACGGGCATAAATCGGCCAAGTTAGAAGACGGTGGAACAGAATAGTTAGAGAGTGAAACCGGGAAATTTACCTATGCAGGAGCCATTGACGAGGCACCTTCAAGAACACCTGCTACCTGGCCACCAGCGAGAGAATCCAAAACTGGTGAAACCGCACCACCAATAGGAGAAGATGTTGGAATCGTTAGTGATTTTAATTTTATTTTGTAAAATTATATATCATAGGATCGATCTACATTTCGAGTAGATGATCATGGTATATTCACTTTCTCTAAACCGATTCCCGGTGAGTGAGAAATAGTGAATTAAAGTTTGTCACTTAATTGTGAATTAATAAGGGATGGAATCCCACATTGAATAATGAACCATCATTATTATAGTATATAAGGAGTTACCTTTATGTATGTAATAATTAATGGCACATGTATATGGGCTTAAAACCCACACGCGCGCACACGCGGGCGCTGCGGCCGCGAGCCGCGTGCCGTGGACCGTGGACCTTGGACCTCGGACCTTGGCCTTGATCTTGATCTTGATCTTGGACTTGGACTTGGACTTGGATCTTGGATCTTGGCAATTGGTCTTTGGGCTGGTCTTTGGGCCTGTTCGTGGGCTTGTCCGTGAGCTAGGCCTTGGGCTAACTAAAAGAATTTTTTGGACAAGCACAACAACGTGTTTGGGCTCGTATGTGCACATAAGGATGTCCAGGTACATCCGTCAAATGGTTAAGGAGCTTATTATAGTCTAGGTGCATCCGGACTGTTCAAACTCAGCCAAAAATAGGCAGTAACCTCTCAGGTGTTATGGGGAGGTGTTAAGGCTTCCTGTTCAAATTCAAAACGGGCAGTAACCACTGCCTTGAATTGTGTAACTCCTGTGTTCAATGCAGGCATGAATGCCTGCATTATGACAGCCTTAAGGGCTGTGTTTAGACTCCCCTACAGGTGTGAATGACCTATAAATAGGCATGCATACATTTGCTTCTGCACATGCAATTTTCGAACTCAGTATAATCAAACAATTTTTAGCATTCTCTGATTGGGTGTTTAATGTATCTTACAAATTGCACTCGACCCGATTTAGCTTGCGCTGTAAACAAATTGAGTCGTTACACGAGCAATCCAAGCAAAGAGAATTGGAAAGCTCTCGTTAGAGTTTTGAGGTACTTAAAGTATACTCAAAACCTTGGTCTACACTATTCGAGATACCCCCGGGTACTTGAAGGGTACTGTGATGCGAATTGGATATCCGATACGAAAAGTTCATTTTCTACAAGTGGTTACGTGTTTACCATTGGGGGTGGAACTGTCTCGTGGAAGTCCGCGAAACAAACGTGTATAGCCCAATCCACCATGGAATCGGAATTCATAGCATTGGACAAAGCTGGTGAAGAAGCCGAATGGCTCAGAAACTTTCTAGAAGATATTCCATGTTGGTCCTGTAACACCCCGAACTAGGCGGATATTACAGTGCCGTGAATCCCCGACTGGGACCCACCAGGCGAATGAAAATGATGAATTAAATAATATAATTATGGTACCGAACCACATTATATTACCAAATACTCCGATGAGGAGTTTAAGTACAATACACCAGGACAATACCGAATACTAGTATATTTTATATGAAGATAAAATACACAACATTGAATGAAACGGAGTATCCAAATGAAAGTCTGCAGCAGAAATTAAAGGACAACAACATGAATAACTGAATGATTGGGGCCCCCTACTAGTATCACTGGGACTCCTCTACATCAGCATGATATTCCCGTGCTTTTGCCTTGCCATGACCTGAAAAACAAAATCCCCAGCCGGGCTCAAGGGTTGAAAATACACAATCATGATTTAACTGAAGTTATGAAATATCCTTAGTTATGAATTACGCTGAAGAGGAGTACCATAGTACGCCCGTAGTGTTCTGTGCAAGTGTACAAGATGGATGACCGGACACACCCGTCCTTGTACCTAATTAGTCTCACGGAGTTAATCTTTACCGTGTGCACAGTCCAATGTTTCACTCCCAATACATGGCCATCACATGCCCGACTAAAAATTCCACACATCCGCACCCGGCCACGCAATATGAACCCAGAAGGTCATATGAACAAGAATGACCACAATGAAAAATCAATGGATAATAGTTCGACAAGGTCAAGAATGACTCACCAAGATGAAAGTAATAATGAAGTGATTGATAGTTTCAATGAAATGATTGGAACCGCCGTTCCTCGTTAATGAAGTGACTATTCGACAATTACAAGTCTCAATATGATTAATACAATGATGAATGAGTTATAATTATGAATGATCAACAACAATAAGGAATGAATATCCTTTTAACTGAGTAGGAATTAACTTACACGGCACCGGTGACAATTATCCTTCCATGAACAATGTCCCAATTGAGATATCGATCGCTCGAACAACCTTGACTAAGTACAATTACCAACAATCCGTTCAATATACGAATCAAACCGGAATATAACGAACTCAAAACGTCGATACGATTAAACCAAGTTCATTGGGGCATAATATCCAACACTCTGTGGCCAACTTCGATTGTTTATAACCAAACTTCAAAAATACCAACATCAAATCCCCAAGAAGTGTTTCAAACCAACAAAACATCCTAAATACGATCAATAATCCATAATGAATATCCAAATACGTGATTATAACGACAATTAATCGAAAAACCCCCAACTCCATACGACAATTAATCGAAAAACCCCCAACTCCAATTCGATATTCAAAGTGTTCTTGAATAATCCCTCAATAATCCCATGAATCTTTATACAAACTCATAATCATATGCATATCCCTCCATATAACATGATTATAACATCCAAAACATCATATTCCAATATAAAATCGAAATCCAAGATGTTGAAGAAATTACCTCTTGAAGATTCAACCACTTCGATCTGATGAACACGAGTTAAATCGAATATCCAAGCTTCCCAAACGAATGAAGATGATGAAAATCTAACACTCAAGTGATAGGTGATGGAAAATCTCTCCCTCAACCCTCTCTCTCGGATAAAAGTTGGAGAAATGAAGAAATGAGGAAAAAAGTCCCGGCCAACTCCTAATACACTGCCGGAAGTTATGGCCGTAACTCGGACCTCTTACAGCCGTAACATTCCAGGTCAATGGCCTTACGGCCGTAACCGGCCAACTCGTACGGCCGTAACTCGGCTTCGTCCAAATACCTGCCGATAGTCTTACGGCCGTATCCGCTCCTGACTTACGGGCGTAACTCGCCCTCGTCTAAAACATCTGCCGACATCCTTACGACCGTACCGGCACACCTTACAGGCGTAACTCAGATGATACGGCCGTATCCGGCCAAACTTACGGGCGTAAGCCCCCTTCGTCGAAAATGACCAGGCACCCTGCCTGTAGCGTACGGCCATACCCGGCCAAGCCTTACGGCCGTACCTTCCTCGTCTTACGACCGTATGCCGCAACCCTTACGGCCGTAAGTCCCTCCCGACTGACAAAACCTGAAATATACGAATACCACTTACGGCCGTATCCTATCCTTCTTACGACCGTAACTCGCCTTCGGCCAAAATGCCTGGGCAGCCTGCTGGACACGTACGGCCGTAACCGGCCAAGTCTTACGGCCGTACCTGCTCAACTTACGGCCGTATTCCGAAACCTTACGGCCGTAAGTCCCGTTCGTCCAAAATGGCCTGAAATCAACGAACACTTGTTACGGCCGTAACTCAATGCTGGACAAGGTGAAAAATTCGATAACTCCAATTCCTCGCTACGAATGATGAATGATCCGACATATCATACGAATGTGAAAGTGAACAAGTCCAACACATGCCAAAGATGATACTCCCAGTACAAGACTACTAATCACGATGAAAATGATAATACTCCCATCTCGATCTAGAAACGGAGATGAAATGATGATCGGTAATTGATATACGATTACAACATGCCAACAGTGAACGAAATGAATGAATCATGAATGAAGAGTGATTAATAATGAGTGAAGTTTACTGAATGATAATTACTGACTGATTAATATTGAATAAAAAGGAATGAATTACAACCGGGTATTACATACTTCCCCCCTTAAAAAGAGTTTCGTCCCCGAAACTAAGGGTCAAACAACTCGGGATAATTCTCCCGCATATTCTCCTCGGTTTCCCAAGTAGCCTCTTCGACTCCGTGCCTAGCCCACTGAATCTTGACCAAAGGAATCGTCTTGTTTCTCAACTGTTTGATTCGCCGCTCTAAAACTCGTATATGACGCTCCTCATACGAATGATCATCCGCGATCTCGATTTCGTCGAACTGAGGTATGTGACTCGGGTCGGCAACATACTTCCGCAACTGAGAGACGTGAAACACATTATGAATTCGTCTCAACGCCGGGGGTAAAGCCAAACGATAAGCTAGCTCGCCTACTCGTTCCAAAATCTCAAATGGTCCAATAAATCTCGGACTCAACTTCCCCCGTTTTCCGAAATGGAAAATACCTCGACTCGGGGACACCTTGACCAAAACGTGGTCACCCGTCTCGAACTCTAGTGGTCGACGACGATTGTCTGCATAAGATTTCTGTCGACTCTGAGTGGTCAACAAACGACTCCTGATCAAAGCTACCTTCTCACGGGCGGCTATAAGCATATCGGGCTCGGTGCCGATTGATTCTGATAAGTCGTCCCAACACAAAGGAGATCGACAACGACGACCGTACAAGGCCTCGTAAGGTGCCATCTTAATCGAAGCATGCCAATTATTATTATACGTGAACTCGATCAAAGGTAGTTGGGCTTCCCAATCGTCTTTCCACTCGAGGACGCATGCCCTCAACATGTCCTCTAGTGTCTGAATAGTCCTCTCTGATTGTCCGTCGGACTGAGGATGAAAGGCGGTAATGAGATTAAGCTGGGTTCCCATAGCACGATGAACTGATTTCCAAAAATGAGACACAAACCGTCCGTCACGATCGGAAATGATACTTTTAGGAGTACTGTGCAGTCTCACTATCTCTATGTTGAATAGCTGGGCAAGTCTCTCGGGACCCCACATATCCTTGATCTCAAGGAAATGAGCTGATTTAGTTAAGCGGTACACGATCACCCCGATCGTATTCATGCCACGATGACTCGTCGGCAAACTCGTGATGAAATCCATAGAAATTTCTTCCCACTTCCATTCTGGAATAGGGAGCGGTTTCAGCATACCCTCCGGTCGCTGATGTTCAATCTTGACTTGTTGACAGGTTAAGCATCTCGAAACAAATTCCGCGACTTCTCGCTTCATATTACTCCACCAGTAATTTTGTTACAAGTCCTTTTACATCTTGCTAGACCCCAGATGAACCGAATAAGGGGTAGCATGAGCTTCTCTCAAAATCGAGTTTTTCAACTTATCATTCGCCGGTACGCACAACCAATTCTTAAATCTCAAAAGTCCATCCTCGTGGACCACGAATCCAGGGGATTTCGCCTGAGCCACATCCTCACGGATGCACAACAATGCTGGGTCTGAACCCTGATTCTCCCGGATTGCCTTCTCAAGTGATGATGAAATTTCTAACGTACAAAGTTGCCCTTGTACTCGCTGTAACCAGACCTCGATCTCGGTTCTCAGAAATTCCTTCTGAAGTTCCTTCTGAACTATTAAACGAGCAAGCATCTGCTCCGGAACGGACTTACGACTCAAGGCATCGGCGACAACGTTCGCCTTGCCCGGGTGGTAAAGGATCTCGATATCGTAATCTTTGATTAGTTCCAACCACCGTCTTTGTCGCATATTTAACTCCTTCTGAGTAAATGTATACTTCAACTCTTGTGATCAGTGAAGATCTGACAGGTGACGCCATAAAGGTAACGACGCCAAATTTCCAACGCGAAAACCACGGCTACTAGCTCCAGGTCGTGGGTCGGATAATTAACCAGCTAACCAAGAATATCAAATCCAAAAGCGAAATGATTAGGAAAAACAAAAGAAGAGTAAAAGGACTTACTAGTACCGGTCGCACCGATATGATGGCAATATAGTGATACTGTATTCGAATGATAACTCAATTTCGACTAAAAATGACTGACAGCCTAGGTATCCATGGACCTAAGCTCTGATACCATATTCTGTAACACCCCACGTTATTCAGGGTATATTACAACGCTGTGAACCCCTCCATAGGACACACAAGGCTATAATTACGCGGAACCATAAATTTCGACCGATAAGGTCTAAACATAATCCCAATAGAAGGCAATAAGGATGACACAAATGTAATAACCAATTTGACAGAATACAATACATCGGGAATTTAAAACCCAGGGCAACACAGGACACAACATCATGAACATCTAGAACATTACTCTAGTATTCAAAACCATTCCAAGTACAACAATACCGAATGGAACAAGGTACAAAACACATTTCTAAATAAAACACAGCATCACTCTTGCCCATCATCTTCGTGCCGACCTAGTACATGCCTTTCTCCTTTTATGGATCCTGAAATGCATGAAAGGTATTTCCCCTAAAAAGGGGTTAGCCATCGAATAGCTAGTACAAGTGTATCAAATAGGAAACACAATACTTCTCAACAATAAAGTAAATGTAATCATCATTTCATCAAACTCAAGACTATTATTCCGGAATAACTAAATCTCATAGCACTTCATTTCAATACATACGTGATTAACCATGGAATCGCACCAATGGAAACGGAACCCTCTGAGGCCCCGTCGGACCCTCCCAGGGTGGTTAACCCCAAAATATTCATGGAACCGCACCAACGGCACCGGAACCCCCTAAGGTCCTGTCGGACCCTTTCAGAGTGAATATATACAATCAATCAATTCATATAACTCACTTTCAAAGTCGAGAACATACAATCATAAACATATACTTGCCTTTTAGACATTATAACCGAAGTGAAAACGGTGTTCAAGCTCGAAAGGTCCAAGAACGTACTTCCGGACCTAAACGATTCGTAAGGAAATACGATAATCAATCATCAATACTCTATTATCAAGGAATATTCTCGAAACCCCCCTTTTACGATTCATAAATGTTCAAAGTATTCACATAGAGGTTGGAAATCGTCCAAACCCTCTCTACTTCAAGTAATACAAAAAATCATTCGTAGAATCGTGAGGGAAAAGTGGGTACGGAGTAGATACATCGTAAATATCAAGTATTTCAAGCTTCAAGATGGATAAACCGGACGGATCTAAGAAAAATTGCCAAAAATTTCCCAAACTAGGGTTCTAAGGAATTTACCTTGATTCGGAGAGAAGGAACTGATTAGATGTTTTAAAATCCTTGTTATTCGACCAAAGATGATGATGGTTGATGAAAAGTTATTCCAAATTGCCTCAAGATCATCTATATGGCATGCTCTCATCGAAAATGTGGAAAATGAGAAGAAATTGATGAAGAAGGCGGCTGACCTAGTTTATATACTGGGCCTAATTAGCATGCGCTAATTATAAAGTATAGCACGCACTAACGAGGTCACCCACTAGTCCAGGAGCCTCTGACCTACGTCGATAGCGTGCGCTACACGGTACGCGCTACACAATAACGATAGCATATGCTATCTCACGCCTAGCGTGCGCTACCTGCTAGTCTAGAGAGCAGAAACCCCTACTGCCACTGCCAAACCCGAGTAGTTAGCGTCACTACATCCAATGCTAGCGTGCTACCAAGCTCGAATAGCATGCGTTGTCTCACGCCTAGAGTGCACTAACTGCTAGTCCAGAGGGAAGAACTCAGCTACTACCTCTGCCAGGCCCGGACCATTAGCGTGCACTACAAACGAAGCTAGCATGCGCTACTCAACAAAAATAACATATATTATCTTATGCCTAGCGTGCGCTATCTGCCTTACCCAAAACATCGCCGCAACAGTCCAAATAATACGAACATTCCTCAAAAGGTACGAAATTCTAAGATCAACAACAACAACAACACAACATCTCGATAAGTGCTTACAAGAGCGACAAAGTGAAAGAACATCAAATCCAGCAATTCAATAAAAAGTATAGGTATTACAGTGATGTCTATTTTGAGCCATATTGATTGGTCATTCATACTCCATGTGTGATTCGGTATGTTCGATGGTTTGCGACTGGTTGTTCATACGCCCGAGGGGTATGTTCGACAGTCGGGTTTGTTTCTTTGAGATCCACTGTGTGTGATTTGTGATCCTATGTTGATCGTGTTGGAGTTTATCATGTTGATGATAGTCTCGGTTATTGTTGATCTTTTGTTGATCGTGTTGGAGTTTATCATGTTGATGATATTCTCGGTTGTGATTTGACCTTTGATTGGTTGTATTGGAGATTATTATGTTGATGATATTGTCGTTTGTGATTTGACCCTTGATTGGTCGTATTGGAGTTTATTATGTTGATGATATTCTAAGTTGATGTATTCGTTGATCCAGTTATTGATTGCATGAGCGTTCGGGCTTTGTGTCGATGTTTCTGGACTTGTTTTCATTGGCCTACATATGTATTGTATATATTTGGTTCCGATCAGGATTGGTATTTGATTGTACGATCCGGAGGATGGGATTTGGCATGTATGGTTTATTCCACGCTTTTGGTTACGATGATGTTTTGAGGATTCTTGGTGTTCTTTGAATACAGTACAGATGGTTGTAGTTGAGTTCATTTCATCATTTGAGAATGCGAAATGTGGATATGGTAAGGATTAATTTGGTATGGATTGCTATGGGTTGGTAAGGTTATGATGGTAAGATTACGTCGGTAGTATTCTTACTATATTATTATGTTAGTATGTAATTAATTATGATGATGTGGTCGTTATTATTGTCGAGTATTGTGGCTGACCCCGTCGTGGGCTTTATTTTTAGGTACCTGGAGATCGAGATAGTAGCGGTCGTAAAGGTATGAGCTTCACGGGTGATACTGGTTATGGCATATATTTTTGGCAACCGAGTATTTTACTGTTCGTTATGTTCCGCGGCAAATGTATTTTTAACTATGTTGTGTCCGCTGCGTGTGTATTTTAAAATGACTTTTCGATACTTTACCAACTCATGTATAACTTTAAAATGGACTTTTGGGTATTTCGTAGATTTGGTCTAATTTTTGAAACCTTTTTCCTTAAACAATCTTATCGGTACGTGATGGCGAGTTTTGGCATTTTTGGCCTTGAATACTAAATGGTATTTTATGACGGTATTTGAGAAATATATTTTGGAAAACATTTAATTTTTCGTAAAATATTACCGTCTTTTCCACTTTGGCATGCTTGAAATGATTGTGAAAATAATTTTTAGCCTTGTGGGTTCCGGCGCGGGGCCCACGGCGCTGTAATTTCCCCGGATGGTTTTGCGGGTGTAATAGAAGATGGTATCGGAGCTTGGGTTTTGTGAAACCCGGGCATGCGTGTTATGTGGCTCTAAAGTACGGTAGTGGCGTGACTTTTGAAAAATTATTTTTCTGACGTTTGAGTCAAACCGATTTTGGGAGGTTCCAAAATTTTTGCGATATTTTCAAAATTGCTATAATTGCGATATTGGTGTATATTGGTATTGTGCTGAGACTTCGTATAAGATTCGTATACTAGTATCACGGGAGATCATCGACTTCACGGACCTGTAAGTATATTATTTTGGTTATTCGATTATGACAGTGATTGCTTGCCTTTTTTGATGATTTTGGATTTTCGGGATTGCACTCTTGTTTATGACAGGATGACAAGTTTCGAGGATGAAACTTATTTTAAGGGGGTAGTATGTAATATCCAGAATGTTAGAATAATATTTTATCATTGACCTCGTTGGAAAATTGGTAATGTGATATTTTTCAGTAATAGAAGTGATATTGAGTAAACGAGAGTAATATGTCGGGTGGTATTTTCTAATACTGTCAAATAATTATTGGTAAGAATGTGGCGGTGGCCAACGTTATATTCTCCGATAAATTTTTCAACGAAAACTAGAGAAATTATACGGACTAAGTATGAGCTTGTGAATTTACTTGGACCTATCGAAGATATATTTTTGGACTGGGACCATTTAAAATAAAAAAGGAGCACCAAAAATGTAAATAGAAATAAAATAGGATATTTTCGGGTAATTTTCGTGGACAAGTATCAACTTTAAATAATCACCGCGAATTTTTAAGAACTTCAAAAATTATGAAAATTAGAGTATTATAAAGGTTATGACGGTTTAAATGACAAGCAAATCGGAGTTCGGACGAAGAAGTTATGATCGAATTAGTGGAAGACTGCCAGTTGTCGGGCACCATGCGTCACTGCGTGCATCATCACCCAACAGGCGTCCAGCAATCCCGCGCGAGCGAGGCATGGGTCGTCACTCATGATGCCTAGTCAAGACACTGTTTTGACTGACTAGCGGGATTTTAACCCATAAATAACGGCTTTGCCTTTAATATTCTCACATTCCATTTGTCACTATCTGTAGAGAATGTACACCTCTTTAAGGACGTCTTTCTATATCCTAGTTTTGAGATTTCTATGACCTCCAAAACGCTTAAACACGAGCAGCCTAGTCCAGAAGACGTCCGATAGGTGCTTGACGAAATTCCCCAGAGACTCTGTTAATTCCAGACTGGGTTGCCATCTTTGAACTCGATTATCTCACAAGGTAAGTTATTTATACAAGTACATCTCAGGCATTTTGTAAACAAGATACTGTTTGGAATACTTGTTAGATTTTGATGATGTCATCCTTGTATTGTGATTTATTCAAATTTATGTTCTAAATACTTGGCATTGTAAAGAAGAACCAAATGAGTATCTTCTATAGGTCTTAAAATTTAGGCCAAGTCCTGATCAAGTGTTGATCAGTAAGAAAATCGACTAAGTATAGAACTACCAATATATCTGAGAAGTTCACAGGCAAGTTCATTATCAAACGAGATTTTGGTCAACACAAACATCAGAGAGGTTTGATCAAAACCCATCTGTAGTTAAGTTCTGAAGAAGGCGATACATCAGATAAGTATTGGTCAAACAGGAATATCAAAGAGGTTTGACCAAAACTCAACTTCATATGAGTTATCAGATGAGGTCTGGTCAAAACAAGTATCACCTGAAGTTTGACCATTAGATCAGAGAACATCCATTAGGTCATAGAACTTCAGTCAGATCAGAGGACTTTATCTCAGAGAACTTCTACACAGAGAAGTTTTACATCAGAGAGGATTGACCGCACATCTGTCATGTTTGACCAAGAGATATCAGATGAGTTCTCAGACAAGATATCAGCCACGTTTAAGAAATTCAGTCCATGTCAGCAAGCGTTGAAGTCAACAATAATGGAAATTCACATGCAGACGTAAGGAGACAAACCGAAAAGATTCCCAAAAAGTTAGGAATCAAATATTCCTTGAAATCCGCACACTGAAGACTCATGAATATACAAATCAAGTAAATCGGTGCGACCAAAAGAATTATTTCAAATAGTCAGCATTGAAAAGGGAATCAAGCCATGCTACGGAATGATAAGATAAACAAAGAAGTCCACTCTCCAATGGTCGGATTTGTTACACGAGATGCAATAGCTATGAAGGAAGCTCAAAGAATCGTACTATAAGTATCTGAAGATCAAAATTGAGCAAAGTACGATGCAAACAATACTTACAAGCAATTTAAGCGATCAAAGCAATCAAAGTTATCAAAGTAATCTATAGCATCGTGAAGAGCTATTTCTAAAGTTCATATACTGAGAAGCTCTTAAGTTGGAGAAGACAAACACTCTTGTCTTAAAAGTTGAGTACGAGGTACTTCTGTGAACGAGGTTTCAGAAGTTTCGTGGATGAGAAGTCATCTGCGGGTTCTTAATTGGAAGGTGATAAACAGCTCGAGAGTTGTTGAGGCATCCACGGGTTTTCAATCAAGAGGTGCTAGACAGTCAAGGGAGTTGCAACGGCCACGAGTTTCCACTAGTTGGAAGCTGTTGTAACTGTTTGAATCATTGTAACGTTTATCAATGGTTAAAAGTTATAGTGAATTTATCTCCAACTGGTTTGGAGAAATGTGGACTAGTAAAGGATTACCCCACCTCTGAAATCACTATAAGTGCTTGCGTGTTTGATTGCATTACATCATACCTATCTGTTGCATTCATATTTATTGTTCAATTTAATAGTCAACTGTCTTCCACATTGCTTAGTCTTTACAGTTGACATAAGTCACCTGCAGTTGATATAAGTCACCTGCAGTGTTACCATCTGTGCTTCCGCACTACTCATCTGCAGCTAAGGTTTGTTAGCTGCATATTACACAGCTGAAGAAACTCACCTGATTAAGGAAAAGAGTTTTAATAAGTCTATTTACCCCCCTCTAGACTTATTCCTGGCGACTTGTGACCTACAAGTGGTATCAGAGAGGTTGGTTCAATTTTACAGAACCAGATCCGTATAGTTGAGTATATATTTTAATCTCACATATTATAATGGAACACATGTAACACATGCACTCTAGATTACCTGTATTTTCTATGGATGAACATGACCTTTGGAAAATAAGAATGCAGGCTCATATGTTATCCATTCATGATGACATATGGTGTGTTATTGAGGATGGACCTTTCATATTTGAGAAGGACAACACACCAGAAGAAGTTGCAGCTGAGAATCTAGAGAATATTCCTAAGAAGAGAACCTAGATGTCTTCGAATAAAAGAAAGTTGACCAATCTTGACAACAGGCCATAGATGTGCTATATCAGACTCTTGACAAGGCAACCATGGTCAAGATTAAAAATTGCAACAATGAAAAAGAAATCTGGGTCACATTAGCTGTAATGTGTGAGAGAAACGAGCTGATAAAGGAAAATAAGTTGTCAATTGCCACTCAAAAATTTGAAAATTTCAAAATGAAGACTGGAGAAGTAATTGACCAGGTGGACACAAGATTCACTGAGATTATCAATGAAATAACCTCCCTGGGAAAGACATATGGTAATAGGGAGATGGATCTAAAAGGTTTAATATCTCTCAACCTTGAATGGATCATGAATGCTGTGTCCATGAGAGAATCAAAGGATCTCAACAAAATAAAGATCAAGGAGCTGTTTTTTTATCTGAAGGCCTATGAGTTTGAGCTGCCATGTTCATCATCTAATGAACCAGCTGAAAAAGGGATAACATTTGCAGCAGAACCATCTGCAAAGAGCCTATCTGAAGTTAGTCCCCCCCCCCCCCAGCCCTATAAATTTTTAAGAAGAGATGGCTTTCATCGTGCATAGGTTCAGAAATTTCAGGAAGAACTATTCAAAGTACAAGAAGAATTACAAGGACAATCCAAGGAGGAACTAAAAGGCTGGCAACTGGAAGGTGGAACGCTACAACTGCCACAAAACCAGACACATCCAGTTTGACTGTCCCAAACTCAAGAAAGATGAAGGCAAGAAAGAAGTGGGTAGAAAGGAGGACAAAAGGAAAGCTTTCATTGGACAAGACCAAGAAAGAGTAGAATCTAGCAGTGGATTCTTCTCTGATGATGATGAAGACTACAACTGTCTGATGGCCATCCTAGCTGATGAAGAGGTAACATCTAAACCCTCAATTTTAAATAATGATAGCTCAGACATGTCTCAAGATATTGACCTACATGAATCTGTCAATCAGCTTCTCAAAGACTTTGAGCTTTTGATGTTGGACTCACCTGAAGACCCAACTGCAGATCAGTCTGAAGACCCAACTGCAGATCTGACAGAAGACCCAACTGTAGATCAGATAGGATCTCCAACCATACCTATTCCAACTGCAACCGATAAAGACACACCTGTAGAGCAGATAAGATCCCCATCTGTAGATGACAAGACAGCAGCAGAACCAGATGCAGTTCAAGAAGGCCAGAACCAAGCTGATGCGTAGAGAGACGAAGTTCATAAAATGAAATCAACAGGGGAACAAACCCTGACGATGATATCCCCAAATGGCTCAGAGATCATCCCATTCAACAAATCATTGGAAACCTAACTGATGGAGTCAGAACCAGACAATCTACAGAAGCAACAGGAATGGATATGTTCTCATGTTTCATCTCTCAAATGGAACCCAAGACAACAGATCAAGCACTGGAGGAATATTCATTGATAATTTCAATGTAAGAAGAGATCAACCAAATGGAGAGGAAAAATGTCTGGGAACTAACAAACAGACCATATCACAAGAAAGTCATAGGCAGCAAGTGGGTGTATAAAAACAAATGTGATGATGATGGAGTTGTTGTCGAATAGACCAAGGCAGGCTTGCCGATCGGAGATCCCACATCAAGCCCAAGTGCCGAGCGATCGACATCCAAGGCAATCGTCTCTTGGCACCTGGCGATCGACTCTGGTGCCCGGCCAATGACGACCGCCTCATGCCACACAAGTCCGGCATCCGTCTAGTCGGCAAAGGCCGAAGCTCAGGACAGAGACCCACATGCAGATTCGGAAAAGGCGCCGCAGAACATGGATCGTTGACCACAGCCTGTAAGCATCTACTCACCTACCAATAGACCCGCCGAAAGGTGCAAAGTGGGAACGCCTGGGACAGCGACTCAGGACGCGTGCAGACTGCTCATTGGACAGCACCGCTGGCTGCCAGCAGCAGTCACAGACTTTAAGGCAACAAACCCACATGCTGCAAGACGATCGCCCCCTTATTATAATACAGGAAATGCGATCGCCCCAACCAAGGCCAGTCCTATAAATAGGAAGCCTCTAGAAGCGGAAAAAGGTTTCTCTCCAGACGGTTCTCCACAAGGTTGAGAAGCTCAGCCCACAAACTTGGCTTTCTCTCTTGGCAACGCTATACACTTCGGACATCTGTTCATCTCTCACTCTCGGAACCTCTTAATCCTAAGACGGTCGGCAGAAACGAGAACAAGAACACACCGAGCTTCGCTCAAGAGCTAGATAACTAGGATCTTTTACACTCATTGTAATTGCATTCTTGCATTAATATTTGTACTCAAACGTATTCTTATTAATAACATCTCGCGAGAGCATTCAAGCCCAAGCCTAACAAACCCGGCAAATCTTGTGTTTTTTCCATTCCCACGGACTTGCTCTCGCAATTTGTTGTTGCTCGACCGTTCCAGCAATATTCATCTCCGGATAATATTTCGGGCAACAACAATTAGCGCTAGAAGAAGGGTATCTTAACCTTCATTTTTATTCTGTCCGTATCGAAGAACACCCACTGTTCTCCGGGGCATATACCTGAAGAAACACTCACTGTTCTTCAGAGAAAAGCCTTCAGAGTCATGACTTCTGCCTCCACATCGAAGAAAGCTGCTGGCCGATCCGCCGGACGCCTTATTCTGATTCAATCCGAGCCCCGGCCTATGGCGGAGGGGAGTCGTGGCGACCCGAAACTCTCGATCCCGCCCCTGATGGACGCCCCAATCCTCTCGCTCGATCAGTTCCAAACCGTGGAAAAAATCGAAGAGGCCATGGCCATCCTACGGGAGCGACGGAGATCATTCGACGCGCCCGATCTAACCCCCTTGGCCATTCGCCGCGTGAGTAAACGGAAATTCAAGGGGTTACTGGCCGAGCGATCGCCAGGGGCCCCGATTCACAAGAAAAGGCGTTCGCAAGGCAGGACACCTCCGTTTTCAGCCACCTAGGCAGCGACCCATCTTGGCGATCGGGGCAGTCTGGCCCCAGCCATGAGACGACGGAGCCCGAGTCCGTCACCAGGAGTTCGGCGTACCCAACTCCCAGAAGGCAGGCCAACCATCTGGCCCCTCCTCGCCAAAGAAACCAGGTCGGCAGCGACGACCTCATCGCCCATCGCGGAGTCAGGAGATCGGTACACGATCACCTCGGCTCCCGCTCCGGAAGCTAAACCACGAGCGACCATGCTACAGCGATGGCCGTAATGTAACGCCAGCTCGACGACATGAAGGCGCTCCTAGAAACTGGGGCAGGCGCCAATAGCAAGATTGCCGGGCCGAGCGAGCCACTCGCGGTCCACATCGAGCTCGCCCCCGTGCAGCGTAGGATCGCTCCTCTGCAAACACCTCTGTACGAGGGGAGGTCGGATCCCGAGACTCACCTGAGCAAGTTCCGGATCTACATGACCGAGTGCGGGGCATCAGACGCGACCAGGTGCCGAATGTTCCCGCTAACATTGGGCGACCTGGCCTATAGATGGAACGTCTCATTGCCACCTCGATCAATCAGTTCCTTTGAACAACTGGCGAACGACTTCACGTCGTACTTCACCACCAAGGTTGATCGACCAGAAGCCCCCCACCGCATGATGAAAATAAGGCAAGAGGAAGACGAGTCCGATGCAGACTACATCAACCGGGTGGATGAGATAATCCTCAACGGCGAGCCCGTTAGCGATGAGATCGCCCTCTACTCGGTCCTAGGGGGATTCGATGGTCTTTCGCCTATGTTCAGGCATCTAACGAAGGACATCCCCCCGACCTACGCGATCTTCCGCGCCAAGGCCGCAGACTTTCTGGACAGGCAAAGGTTACTTTTCCACCTATGAATAACGTGATCGGTGACCGAACGACGATCATCAGTCTTCCAACCCGATCGCCAGAATCAAGAAACATCTCCTAAAACGGAGGACTCGCTCGCCATCTACAGTTCATCATCTAACATGATGGGCTAAGGCACGAGATCCCCTCCCCCGCACAACGTACACCGTCAAGGGTCCGCATCTAACATGATGATCCGAGGTAGAAGAGTGCAACCATGGTCCTGGTGGTCGATGGAACTGACTGCTTCGGCCATGCAAGGTCCCTTTGGGCCACGATCGCCCGCCCTTCGTTTAAATAGGAGGCCGGCGTAGTCTAAGGACCCTCCAAAACTAATCACTGGACACGCTCGCCCGCCCTCATAGGTTCATCATCTAACTTGGTGGACCCGGACAATGCGACGCGTCCCTACCCCCGTATCAACGTATACCGTCGAGGGTCACCATCTTAATGGTGGCCAGAGATAGAAGCAAAGCTAACAATCCGCGGACGTGGAGTTGATTAATCCGACGACGCCCCACGCAAGGAATCTTCCAGACCAAGACCGCACGCCCTTCGTTTAAATACGAGGCAAGGCACAGCCTTCGGAGGACCCTACCAATAAAATGAGTCACGAGACAAACCTACAATTGGAATGTCGTTCGCGCATAAGACACGGTCATTGGGGTCGGTCCATCGAACCCCACGACTGTGCACGGTTCCTCAGCAACGAATCAATCAGCTTTCTACGATGGACCGGCAAAATTTGAAATTTGCAGGTACAAGACCGAAGATAGCTCGCCAATCGATCAGATCGCCCAAGTCTGAAACCAAAGCCTGCACAACGGGTCGCCCGTCTTTATCCTCAAATAATCGCAGTAAAAACCACCTCACCCCATGTCTTCAAACATCGGAGCAAGCTGGGGGGCAATTGTTGTGTCGAGAATTATACACCTCAACTGGCGATCGGCACAGACGACAGGCGACCGAGTTAGAGTCGAATAGACCAAGGCAGGCTTGCCGATCGGAGATCCCAGATCAAGCCCAAGTGCAGAGCGATCGACATCTAAGGCGATCATCTCTTGGCACCTGGCGATCGACTCTGGTGTCCGGCCAATGACGACCGCCTCATGCCACGCAAGTCCAGCATCCGTCTAGTCGGAAAAGGCCGAAGCTCAGGACAGAGACCCACATGCAGATCCGGAAAAGGCGCCGCAGAAGATGGATCGTTGACCACAGCCTGTCAGCATCTACTCACCTACCGACAGACCCGCCGAAAGGTGCAAAGTGGGACTGCTCGGGACAGCAACTTAGGACGCGTGCAGACTTCTCATTGGACCCCACAGCTGGCTGCCAGCAGCAGCCACGGACTTTATGGCAACCAACCCACGTGCTGCAAGACGATCGACCCCTTATTATAATACAGGAAAGGCGATCGCCCAACGAAGGCCAGTCCTATAAATAGGAAGCTTCCACCAGTGGAAAAAGGGTTCTCTCCAGACGGTTCTCCACAAGGTTGAGAAGCTTAGCCCAAAAACTTGACTTTCTCTCTTGGCAACGCTATACACTTCGGACATTTGTTCATCTCTCACTCTCGGAACCTCTTAATCCTAAGACGGTCGGCAGAAACGAGAACAAGAACACACCGAGCTTCGCTCAAGAGCTAGATAACTAGGCTCTTTTACACTCATTGTAATTGCATTCTTACATTAATATTTGTACTCAAACGTATTCTTATTAATAACATCTCGCGAGAGCATTCAAGCCCGGGCCTAACAAACCCGGCAAATCTTCTGTTTTTTCCATTTCCACGGACGTGCTCTCGCAATTTGCTGTTGCTCGACCGTTCCAGCAATATTCATCTCCGGATAATATTTCGGGCAATAACAATGTGAAGGAATAGATTTTAATGAAACATATGCGCCTGGAGCAAGACTGGAAGCTATCAGACTATTCCTTGCATATGCAGCATTCAAGGATTTTGAAGTCTACCAAATGGACGTAAAATGTGTATTTCTCAATGGAGTACTAGAAGAAGAAGTCTATGTGGAGCAACCCCCCAGATTTTACAACGGAGACAAAGTATACAAACTTTTAAAAGCTCTATATGGACTCAATCAGGCACCAAGCGCATGGTATGAAACCCTGTCAGTATTTCTTGAGAAGAACAGATTCAACAAAGTACAGGTGGACAAGACCCTCTTCAGAGTAGAACATGAAGACCACATATTACTTGTTCAAATATATGTGGATGATATCATATTTGGCTCAACTAACCTAGAGCTATGTGTAAAATTCTCAGGTCTCATGCAAGGAGAATTTGAGATGAGTATGATGGGAAAGCTAAATTTCTTTCTTGGTTTGCAAGTCAAACAAGTTGACAATGGAATATTTAT
Organism: Orobanche coerulescens; assembly: GCA_033398695.1. NCBI lineage: Eukaryota > Viridiplantae > Streptophyta > Magnoliopsida > Lamiales > Orobanchaceae > Orobanche > Orobanche coerulescens. The sequence goes on along the minus strand of CM065810.1, from coordinate 75,764,421 downwards.
CAACCAAGCAAAGTATACAAGGGACTTAATCAAAAGATTTGGCATGGACTCAGCCAAATCACTAAGAGTTCCCATGAGCACATCCCTACACTTTGATGCAGATGAAGGAGGCATTCCGGTGGATCCAACACACTACAGAGGACTAATTGGGTCACTTTTATACCTCACTGCAAGCAGACCAAATATTTCATATACAGTAAGAGTGTGTGCCAGATTCCACTCCAAGCCGAAGCAGTCTCACCATGAAGCAGCTAAGAGGATAATCAGATACCTTAAATCCACAATCAATGTTAGTTTAGAGTATCCTAAGGATGACAACTTTGAACTCTCAGGATATTCAGATGCATATTTTGCAGGATGCAAGATAGATAGAAAAAGAACCACTGGAACATGCCAGTTCCTTGGAACCAGACTCATATCGTGGTTCAGCAAGAAGCAAGTATCTAACTCAATATCCACAACTGAGTCAGAATACTTAGTTGTAGGTAGCTGTTGTGCTCAAATTCTCTGGATCAGACGACAGCTAAGGGACTACAACATCGAAGCAAATGAAGTTCCAATATGGTGTGACAACAACAGTGCAATTGCAATAACAAACAATCCAGTTCTGCACTCAAGAACAAAGCACATAGATGTCAAACATCACTTTATCAGAGACCATATGCTTAACAAGAGAGTAAAAGTGGAAAGAGTCAGCACAGAATATCAAATTGCTAACATATTCACTAAGCCCTTACCAGAAGAAAGATTTCAAGAACTTAGCAGGAATCTTGGATTACTAGATTGGGAATCTAGTGCTTAATTGAAAAGCAGACAAAAAGTTATCTGACCTGAAGAAAAGTCATCTGATCTGAAGCAGATAAGAGATGAAGGAAAGCCACCTGATCGGAGCAGACAAGGAAGTCACCTGATCAGACCAGACGAGGATCTAAAGGACAGATGAGAAAGTTAGCTGATATCAACTCCTGGCGACATACCTCACCTGATGCAGAAGATGAAGGAAAGCTAGCTAATCAGAGCACAGACAAGAAAAGTCCGCTGGTTGGAGCAGAGAAGATATTAAGATCATAGCTACATCATAAGTCAAACGGTCAACCAGCTAAGTTTCTCATTCCTTGACTGACTTATAATTATTATATTATTTATTTACACATGGACAAAACACATGATCACACTACCTCCATGACATCTAATCAACTCCAACCGTCACTCTTTATTTATCAAAAAATCGGATCGCCGCTTGATTATTTAATTATTAAAATTCAAAAGGTCTTTTCAATTGGGTATATAAGACGGTGGAAACCGTTTCAGAATAATCTTAATGTCTTCAAGCTCAAGAACCCTAATTTTTCAAAAGTAAAATCTTGAATATTCACTGCACTCAAATCGAAAAGCTTATTCTTGCAGAAATGGACTCTACCAAGTACTTCGAAGGAGTTAATCTCAAGCTGGTGAAGGAACAAATAATATTCAGCATCATAGTCGATTTCGAGGGATTACTGGAATCGAACAACACGGGATAAATGAGTCATGTAATTAGGATGATGAAAAAGAATGGTATCTACCATTTTTTGGACATCAATCCTAAGCAGCTATTCAAGAACGCGGTGTTTTCGGCGCTGGATCATCTAAAAGCTTGACGAATAGGATTCGTGGCGAAAGATCACCTAAAGCTTGGGGAATCGCTTACGTGGAGTACACCATTGTAACGCCCCCAAAACCATTCGGGGTATTACAACGCCGTGGGTCCCGCGCTAGAACCCACCAGGCTAAAAAGCATTTAAAAAACATTTAAACATGCCAAAAGGCCGATCACGGCAATATTTTGCAAATACTCAAATATTTTCAAAAACATAGTTCTCAAATACCGTCACAAAATACCATTTAAAAATACAAGGTTAAATGCCAAATCTCGATAGTTTCAAAATGTAAGCTAAGCCGCCACTTAAACGTACTGACAAAATAGTTTAGGAAAATGGTTTAACGAAATAACCCAAGTTTACGAAATACCCAAAAATGCCATTTTGAAAGTTATAACGAGTTGGTAAAAAAACCGGAAAGCCATTTTGAAATACACACACAACGGATAAGAACAAAGTTCAGGATATACATTTACAGTGGAAATAAAACAACCAGAAAAGAATACTCGATTATCCAAAACATGCCACGGCCATTATCACCTGGGAAGTTAAACCCTTCACGACCGCTACTAGCTCGATCTCCGAGTACCTAAAAATAAAGCCCATGTCGGGGTCAGCCACAATACTCAACAATGATATCGAGCACATCATCATAAATAATTACATACCAATGTAATTACAAGTAAGAATACTACCGATTTAATCTTACCGTCATAACCTTACCAATCCATAGCAATCCATAACAGATCAATCCTTACCATCATCCACATTTCGCATTCTCAAATGACGAAATGAACTCTAACAAACATCTGTACTGTATTCAAACAATACCAAGAATCATCAAAACATCATCATAACTCATAAGCATGAACTGCTTCATCTGTGCTAAATCCTGTCCGTCGGATCACACGGTCAAATCTCAACCTGGATGAAAACCAATAACACACAACATATCTATAGATCAACTACCACAAAACAATGAATACAAGTCCCGAAACATCAACGTACCGTCCGAATGCTCATACGATCAAAAACCATGACAAACCAAAACATCGACCGAGAATATCATCAACATGATAACTCCAATACGACCAACCAAAGGATCAACGATAACCGAGAATACCATCAACATGATAAACTCCGACACGATCGACAAAGGATCAACAATAACCGAGAATACCATCAACATAATAAATCCTAATACTACCAACGAAGAATCAACAATAACCGACAATACCACCAACAAGGTAAACTCCAAACACGATCAACAAAAGATCAACAACGACCGAGAATACCATAAACAAGGTAAACTCCAAATGATCAATAATAATGTATCTCAAAGAAATAACCCCGACTGTCAAACATACCCCTCGGGCGTAAGAACAACCAGTCGCAAACCGTCGAACATACCCAACCATAAATGGAGGATGAACGACCAAACAGTATGGCTCAAAGATCGACATCACAGTATGCCCGATCTAGAAATGTGTCCGTGCACATGTCCACCCCGTATACAGAATCCAGGATATACGTGGGACATGTACCTAATTAGCCTCATGAACTACATCTTATGTGCACGGTCCAATGTGGAAATATCAACACATGACCATAGTGTGCCCAGCTAAAAATCCTACATAATAACCAATCGGCACGCAGATATGACTCCATATATGTCACGATGCAACATGACAACTAAACTTAAAGAATCACATATCCAACAAGGATCAAGAGACTCACCGAAGTGAACAAAGACACACGGATAATGAAAGATCGACACGACCGATAATATCCGAAATAACTATCCTGGATCACAGTCCCCAAAGGATAATCCATACGATCGACAATCTCAGACAACAGTTCTGGGATCAACATCCCTCAATGAAACAATCAACACAACCATTAACACCAACAATAGTCCTGGTATCAACATCCCTCAACAAACAACCAATACGAATCTCATTATACGGAACCTCAACATACAACACATACAACAATTCAATGGAATAATTTACCTCATAACTGAACAATACTTAAATTACCTACAAACCAAAGACAATATCCTTTCCACCAATCAACATCCCTGAACGAATACACAGTTATACGAATAATCTCGAAATAAGTACAGGACATTAATATCAATAAACCACCATCCCGACATCAATGCCGACACGGTAAACTATCCTCGATATCCGACATTCCATATCACTGACCAAAATAACTCACACCTCCGTCTTCACCAAACACATTTAAATCATGTACATTATGATTTAATCCAAACCAACACATAACATATAGACCATCATCCCGATAATTTACATTTATAATATCATTGCTATATGAATTATAAATGAAATGAAATCAAGATAATTCATTAAATATCATAAACTGAACAAGTATAACTTGCCTCGATACCGATACTACGAAGTCGTTACCAAAATCCATTTCCTTCGTCCATGAGCTCCTCAGCCCCCGACCAAAAGCAATCTACAAACTCTTCAACCTCAACCGCAACACAACAATCATAATCCACGATCAAACATCTCAACCTATTGAAGTAATCAATCAACGAAAATCCGATAACAATCAATAACCGACATAGCCAACCAATCAAACTAAATGGCTCAACAATACCTCGATAATATACATAAACCAAATAATCCAACTCAACAAATACGAACTCATTGTAATACCCGGTTGTACTTCAGTCATTATCATTCTGTAATTATCGTTCAGTAACTTTCACTCATTAATGATCATTTGTCACTCATATTCAATCATTGTATTCACCGTTCGGAGTATATTAGTATCACGTATCAGTTTTATTCATCATTCAACCCGGTTGGATAGTCGGCCCGAGCGTATCATCATTGTCATCTTTATTGTGGGCTGTGTGTGAGGAGTAGCGCATGCTACGTACTCTCTTTAGCGTGCGCTAATTGAGTACAAGTAGCGCACGCTACCACTCAGCATTAGCGCACGCTAATGTTGTTCAGGCTGGCAGTCCAGAAGGCACTGGACTGCAGGTGAGTTGTAAGTAGCGCACGCTACGAATGGTAAGTAGCACGCGCTAGTGGATTGTAGTAGCGCACGTTATACATTTCGGTGTAGCGCGCGCTAAGGTCGAACAGGCAGAGTCCAGTGGGTACTGGATCGAATTGGATTAATTCATAACGCACGCTATGAGTGGTTTCTAGCGTACGCAAACGATGTAGTAGCGCACGCTAAATATTAAATGTAGCGCACGCTATCGCGAGCAGGTCAGAGAACAGAAAGTCTGGATTTCAGTACTGGGCATCAGATTTTTAAGTTAGCGCATGCTAACATATTTGGGTTAGCGCACGCTACAAAAGGTACGTAGCGCACGCTACCATTTTCGGACAGTGGGTACTGGACTACCCAAAACACCCATTAGCGCACGCTAAGAACTGGAGCTAGCGCGCGCTAAACTGGGATTACTATAAATAGGACAGTTCAGCCCTTTTTTCGTCATTTTCATTTCTCACTTTGTTTTTGGACGATTCCGGGCGATTTTGGACGATTTGGAGAGTGTTCTTTTAGCTACTATCACCTATCATCATCTTCAAGCTTTTGAGTTGGATTAATCATCATTTCATCATCTCCAATACATCAAATCAATGTATTAACTTCTTGGATCTAGAATTTCGGATTTTTGGGTTTTTACTTCCGATTTCTTCATGTAAGCTTGGATTGTTGTTGGAATATGTTAGATACGGATTATCTACCTTGGATAAATGTTTTCCTATGGATAATTCAGTGTATATTTCGGATTTCATGAATTGTTGAGGTTTGATTCAAGAACACTTTGGGGTTGACTTTGATATTTTTGGGGGTTTTCGATTAGATGTTGTCGTTAACTCGAATTATGGATTCCTATAGGATTATTGATATCATTGAAGTTGTTTTGTTGGTTTGAATTACTCATTTTGGAGTTGGTCTTGATATAATCGGGATTTGGATATTATCGAAGGTTGTGTGTTTGCCAAGTGTTCGCTAGAATGCCTCAATGAGTTGGATATTGTTGTATCGATGTTTGAGTCGGTTATAATTGTGTTAGATTCGTATATTTAACATTGTTGGTAATTGTCATTCAAGTTTGTTCGAGCAACCGACATCCCTTTTGGACGTTGTTCGAGGAAGGACATTCTTCACCGGTTGAGTAAGTTAATTCTTACTCGGTTAAAATGATATTCATTCCTTTCGTTGTTGTTCATTCATAATCATAGTTCACTCATAATGTATTAACCGCATTGAGACTTGTAATTGTCAATTAATCACTTCATTCACGAGGAACGACGGTTCCAATCATTTCATTGATCTATCATTCATTTCACTATCATTTCATCTCGGTGAGTCATTCTTGACTTTGTCGGATTGTATTTCATTATATTCATTGGTCACTTTTGATTGTGTGACCATCTGGGTTCATATTGCGTGGCTGGATAGGGATGTGTGAGATTTTTAGTCGGGCACACGATAGTCATGTGTTGGGTTCACCGACATATTAAACTGTGCACACGGTAATGTACCTCCGTGAGACTAATTAGGTACAAGGGCGGGTGTGTCCATACACTCGTCTTGTGCATGTGCACATTCCATTACGGGCGTACTATGATGCCTCTCTTCAGCGTCATTTCATTTTTGAGATATATCATGATTTGTGTTTATTCAACTCTTGAGGATTGTTGTTCTGTGTAACTGACCCCTTTGGGGGATATTGTTTTCAGGTCATGGCAAGGCTAAGGCATGGGAAGAGAACGTTGACGACGAGGAGTCCCAGTGATACTAGTAGGGGGCCCCAATCATTTCATTCACTCGTGTTTTCTTTATTTTATTTCTACTGTAGACTTTCGTTTGGATATTCATTTCATTCAGTTTTGTATATTTTATCTTCATATAAAATATACATGTATTCGGTATTATCATGGGTGTGTTGTAATGAAACTCCTCATCGGAGTAATTATTGGTATACTGTGGTTCGGTACTACAATTATATCACTTAATTCATTCATTTTCACTCGCCTGGTGGGTCCCAGTCGGGGGTCCACAACACTGTAATATCCGCCTGGTTTGGGGTGTTACAGAGTTGGTATCGGAGCGTGGTTTTGAATACTACCTTCTGAGTCATGTCTCATTTGAAATCATCGTTCATCATACTAGTATCATTGGACTTTCGCGTCACGTGTGACCTGTGAAAGAGCCGAGCCCCTCAGCCAAAGAACAGTAAGATTTATGATGCCATGGTATAATTTCTGGCAATAAGAATCACTCATTCATCATTCATCAGTTAACAATCCTCAAACATCATTTTCATTTTGATCATGTTGATCATGCTTAACTCATTAATCACTCAGTTCATTTCATTACTCAGCTGTTGATCTTGAGGATCATATCAGTAATCTTGTTAACTTGTTCAAGATAATCATTTCAAGAATATCATCAGACAATCATGTCACCTCAGTTAATCATTCATGTAATCACTGTGTTAGAACGCGTATGCTCATTTTCATCATTTCATGACGTAAATCATAATACGGTACTCATACGAGATCTATGATTGTCATGCGACCTTCCTACTTCAGTATGGAGAGAGCTGTCAGGGGACGCACGGGGAGAGGTCGCGGTGCGGGCCGAAACCTGGGAAATAATCACTCACTGTCGGGAATTCGTACCCAGGACTCAGCTCGATCGGAAGATGTTCGGGTTGATCCACTCACTTTTATGCAGGTCGTGATGACCCATATGCAATTGCTTAATCATCATTGCGCCACTCTGGCCGAATTAATCGAGAGAACTCTCACGTATGAGCGTGCTGCTAAGGAAATTGCTGAGCAACAACCTTCATTTGTCAGCAAGAAATCAACGAAGCGTAATCAGTCCGAAAGCGGTCAGTCAACCTTCAAGAAGCCTCGTACGAGTCCTAACTTTTCTGAGCGACCTCCTACGGCGCCTAATCCTGCGGGATCTCAGTCCCGAGTGGCCAGATCAGCCATCACCTGTTTCAACTGTGGAGCGACGGGTCATTACAGCACTAAGTGTCAGAAACCGTCTATCACGTGCCATAACTATGGGATTGTTGGGCATAAGGCCCGTTTTTGCCGAAGGGACTCCAAGCCGACTCTGGCAGCATCTCAGGCCCCGAAGCAATCAGCGATTCGGAATCAGGCTGCTCTGTTAGCGTCGTTTAAGACGATGGAAGCGAATAACGGCGGAGCTCATATTTATCGGACGGGAGCATCCGGTTCGGGGGTCGGCAAGTCCCGAATTCACGCGATGAAGAGGACCGACGATCCGTAGGCCCGAATGATCTCAGGTATACTCGTAATTCTATCTCAACCTGTGTGTACCCTTTTTGATACTGGTGAATCGCATTCATTCATTTCCGAATCATGTTTGAATAGACTTCACTTGGATAGTCCTATTAATTGTGGACCTTATATCATTGGTCTACCTGTCGGTAGAAAAATTTTCGGAAATCATGAGGTTAATAACTGACAGAAATAAGCTTAATGACCGCGATTGGTTGGCGGACCTAATCGTGGTGGATTTACCTGAGGACGATGTAATATTGGGTATTAGTTGGATGGATCGTCATGATGCCATCCTCGGTGTTCGTAAGCATATGGTCACTATCATTTCAGTCGTTGGAGCCGAGTGTGTATTTCAGGGAGATAATCCCCTTGTTCCAGAACAATCATTAATATGATGGAAGCAGTGAAATTACTCAATCAGAGGTGTTCAATCATTCATTGTATCATTGTCATCGATTGGTCGTTCTAAGGAAATCGAGGTGTTCAATCATTCATTGTATCATTGTCATCGATTGGCCGTTCTAAGGCAATCGAGGTGTTCAATCATTCATTGTATCATTGACATCGATTGACCGTTCTAAGGCAATCGAGGTGTTCAACCATTCATTGTATCATTGTCATCGATTGACCGTTCTAAGGCAATCGAGGTGTTCAGCCATTCGTGGTATCATTATTACCGATTGACGATGTACTCCCAGACGAGCTACCTGGTTTACCTCCACCGAGGGATGTAGAATTCACGATTGAGTTGGAGCCCGGTACGTCCCCAATATCAAAGGCACCGTATCGGATGGCCCCGACCGAAATGTAGAAGTTGAAGAATCAATTAGAGGATTTGACCGAGAAGGGTTATATTCGACCGAGTGCGTCCTCGTGGGGAGCACCAGTGTTATTTGTCAAGAAGAAGGATGGTTCGTTCCGCTTGTGTATTGACTACCGGGAATTGAACCGGGTGACGATCAAGAATAAATATCCTCTACCCCGTATCGATGTTCTTTTGGATCAACTTCAGGGAGCTTCAGTATTTTCCAAGATCGACTTAAGATCTCGATATCATCAGTTGCGAATTCGAGAGTCGGATATCGCAAGGACAGCGTTCCGAACACGCTATGGTCATTATGAGTTTGTGGTTATGTCGTTTGTGTTGACTAATGCACCTGCGGTATTCATGGAGTTAATGAATCGGATTTTCATCGATTTTTGGATCAGTTTGTGGTTGTCTTCATTGATGACATTCTAATTTATTCTCATGACCGGGAGGAGCACGAGTTTCACTTTCATGAGGTGCTCGACGTGTTGAGACGAGAGCAACTTTATGGTAAGTTTTCCAAATGTGAATTCTGGATGTCCGAAGTGACGTTTCTCGGACATGTAATTTCATCAGACGGAGTTCGTGTCGACTCTCAGAAGACGGAGGCTATTCGAGATTGGCTACCTCTAAAGAATGTTAAGGAAATCCAAAGTTTCCTTAGATTAGCTGGCTATTATCGGCGATTTGTTGAAGGATTTTCTAAAATTGCTCAACCCATGACGAACCTTTTAAGGAAAGATAAGAAATACATGTGGTCCGACGCGTGTCAGCAGAGTTTTGAGGAACTCAAGAGCCGATTAATTTCAGCACCTGTCTTTTCTTTACCGCAAGGGACAAAAGGATTTGTGGTTTATAGTGATGCGTCCGGACAGGGTCTCGGATGTGTACTCATGCAGAACGGGAAAGTTATTGCTTATGCTTCACGTAAATTGAGACCTTACGAGATTAATTATACGACTCATGACCTGGAACTAGCAGCCGTGGTATTCGCATTGAAGATTTAGCGTCATTATCTTTATGGCGTTACCTGTCAGATATTCACCGATCATAAGAGTTTAAAGTATATATTTACTCAGAAGGAGTTAAATATGCGATAGAGACGGTGGTTGGAACTAATCAAAGATTATGATATTGAGATAATTTACCACCCGGGCAAGGCGAACGTTGTCGCCGATGCCTTGAGTCGTAAATCCGTTCAGGAGCAGATACTTGCTCAGTTAACAGTTCATAAGGAACTTCAGCAGGAATTTCTAAGGCCCAAGATCGAGGTCTGGTTACAGCGAGTACAAGGGAAACTTTGTACATTAGAGATTTCATCACCACTTGAGGAGGCGATCAGGGAGAATCAGGGTTCGGACCCATTTTTGTTACGCATTCGCGATGATGTGACTCAGGGGAAATCCCCTGGGTTTGTGGTCCACGAGGATGGACTTTTGCGATTTAAGAATCGGTTGTGCGTACCGGCGAATGACGAATTGAAAAACTCGATTTTGAGAAAAGCTCATGCTACCCCTTATTCCGTTCATCTGGGGTCTAGCAAGATGTATAATGACTTGAAACAAAATTACCCGGTGGAGTAATATGAAACGAGAAGTCGCGAAATTTGTTTCGAGATGTTTGACCTATCAGCAAGTCAAGATAGAACATCAGCGACCGGCGGGTATGCTGAAACCTCTCCCTATTCCAGAGTGGAAGTGGGAAGTTATTTCAATGGACTTCATCACGAGTTTGCCGATGAGTCGTCGTGGCATGAATACAGTCTAGGTAATTGTGGACTGCTTAACTAAATCAGCTCATTTTCTTGAGATTAAGGATACGTGGGGTCCCGAGAGACTTGCCCAGTTGTTTATCAAAGAGATAGTGAGATTGCACGGTACTCCTAAGAGTATCATTTCCGATCGTGACGGACGATTCGTGTCTCATTTTTGGAAATCAGTTCATCATGCCATGGGAACGCATCTTAATCTCAGCACAGCTTTTCATCCTCAGTCCGACGGAAAATCAGAGAGGACTATTCAGACTTTGGAAGACATGTTGAGGGCATGTGTTCTCGATTCGAAAGATGATTGGGAAGCCCAACTACCATTGATCGAGTTCACGTACAATAATAGTTGGCATGATTTGATTAAGAGGGCACCTTACGAGGCCTCGTACGGTCGTCGTTGTCTATCTCCTTTGTGTTGGGATGACTTATCAGAATCAATCGGCACCGAGCCCGATATGCTTATAGCCACCCGTGAGAAGGTAGCTTTGATCAGGAGTCGTTTGTTGACCGCTCAGAGTCGACATAAATCATATGCATATAATCTTCGTCGACCATTAGAGTTCGAGACGGGTGACCATGTTTTGGTCAAGGTATCCCCGAGTCCAGGTATCTTCCGTTTTGGAAAGAGGGGAAAGTTGAGTCCGAGATTCATTGGACCGTTTGAGATTTTGGATCGAGTAGGCGAGCTAGCTTATCGATTGGCCTTACCTCTAGCATTGAGCCGAATTCATAATGTGTTTCACGTCTCTCAGTTACGGAAGTACGTTGCCGATCCAAGTCACATACTTCAGTTCGACAAAATCGAGATCGCCGATGATCATTCATATGGGGAGCGTCCTGTACGAGTCTTAGAGCGACGAATCAAACAGTTGAGGAACAAGAAAATTCCTTTGGTTAAAATTCAGTGGTCTAGACACGGAGTCGAAGAGGCTACTTGGGAAACCGAAAATAGTATGCGGGAGAGTCATCCCGAGTTGTTTGACCCTTAGTTTCGGGGACGAAACTCTTTTAAGGGGGTGTATGTAATACCTGGTTGTAATTCAGTCATTATCATTCTGTAATTATCATTCAGTAATTATCGTTCAGTAATTTTCACTCATTAATGATCATTTGTCACTCATATTCAATCATTGTATTCACCGTTCGGAGTATATTAGTATCACGTATCAGTTCCATTCATCATTCAACCCGGTTGGATAGTCGGCCCGAGCGTATCATCATTGTCATCTTTATTGTGGGCTGTGTGTGAGGAGTAGCGCACGCTACGTACTCTCTTTAGCGCGCGCTAATTGAGTACAAGTAGCGCACGCTACCACTCAGCATTAGCGCATGCTAATGTTGTTCAGGCTGACAGTCTAGAAGGCACTGGACTGCAGGTGAGTTGTAAGTAGCGCACGCTATGAATGGTAAGTAGCGCGCGCTACTGGATTGTAGTAGCGCACGTTATACATTTCGGTGTAGCGCTCGCTAAGGTCGGACAGGCAGAGTCCAGTGGGTACCGGATCAAATTGGATTAATTCAAAACGCACGCTATGAGTGGTTTCTAGCGTACGCAAACGATGTAGTAGCGCACGCTAAATATTTAATGTAGCACACGTATCGCAAGCAGGTCAGAGAACAGCCGTAGCGCACGCTACAAAAGGTACGTAGCGCACGCTACCATTTTCGGACAGTGGGTACTGGACTACCCAAAACACCCGTTACCGCACGCTAAGAACTGGAGCTAGCGGGCGCTAAACTGGGATTAATATAAATAGGACAGTTCAGCCCTTTCTTCGTCATTTTTATTTCTCATTTCATTTTTGGGCGATTCCGGGCGATTTTGGACGATTTGGAGAGTGTTCTTCGAGCTACTATCACCTATCATCATCTTCAAGCTTTTGAGTTGGATTAATCATCATTTCATCATCTCCAATACATAAAATCAAGGTATTATCTTCTTGGATCTAGAATTTCGGATTTTTGGTTTTTCCTTCCGTTTCTTCGGGTAAGCTTGGATTGTTGTTGGAATATGTTAGATATGGATTATCTATCTTGGATAAATGTTTTCCTATGGATTATTCAGTGTATATTTCGGATTTCATGAATTGTTGAGGTTTGATTCAAGAACACTTTGGGGTTGACTTTGATATTTTTGGGGGTTTTCGATTAGATGTTGTCGTTAACTCGAATTGTGGATTCCTATGGGATTATTGATATCATTGAAGTTGTTTTGTTGGTTTGAAATACTCATTTTGGAGTTGGTCTTGATATAATCGGGATATGGATATTATCGAAGGTTGTGTGTTTGCTAAGTGTTCACTAGAATGCCTCAATGAGTTGGATATTGTTGTATCGACGTTTGAGTCAGTTATAATCGTGTTTGATTCGTATATTGAACATTGTTGGTAATTGTCATTCAAGGTTGTTCGAGCGACCGACATCCCTTTTGGATGTTGTTCGAGGAAGGACATTTTTCACCGGTTGAGTAAGTTAATTCTTACTCGGTTAAAAGGATATTCATTCCTTTCGTTGTTGTTCATTCATAATCATAGTTCACTCATAATGTATTAACCTCATTGAGACTTGTAATTGTCAATTAATCACTTCATTAACGAGGAACGACGGTTCCAATCATTTCATTGAGCTATCATTCGTTTCACTATCATTTCATCTCGGTGAGTCATTCTTGACTTTGTCGGATTGTATTTCATTATATTCATTGGTCACTTTTGATCGTGTGACCTTCTGGGTTCATATTGCGTGGCCGGATAGGGATGTGTGGGATTTTTAGTCGGGCACACGATCGTCATGTGTTGGGTTCACCGACACATTGGACTGTGCACATAGTAATGTACCTCCATGAGACTAATTAGGTACAAGGGCGGGTGTGCCCAGACACTCGTCTTGTGCACGTGCACATTCCATTACGGGCGTACTATGATGCGTCTCTTCAGCGTCATTTCATATTTGAGATATATCATGATTTGTGTTTATTCAACTCTTGAGGATTGTTGTTCTGTGTAACTGACCCCGTTGGGGGATATTGTTTTCAGGTCATGGCAAGGCTAAGGCACGGGAAGAGAACGTTGACGGCGAGGAGTCCCAGTGATACTAGTAGGGGCACCCAGTCCTTTCATTCACTCGTGTTTTCTTTATTTTATTTCCGCTGCAGACTTCCGTTTGGATATTCATTTCATTCAGTGTTGTGTATTTTATCTTCATATAAAATATACATGTATTCGGTATTATCTTGGGTGTGTTGTAATGAAACTCCTCATCGGAGTAATTATTGATATACTGTGGTTCGGTACTACAATTATATCACTTAATTCACTCATTTTCACTCGCCTGGTGGGTCCCAGTCGGGGGTCCACGGCACTGTAATATCCGCCTGGTTTGGGGTGTTACACTCATATCCACAATACAATCCGTAACTCGATAATCAATATAACCAATCAATAAACCCAAAGGTTCCACAATATCTCGATTAATAACAAATCCAACAACCCAAATCAATCAATCATGAACTTAAAACCACAACAAGATTCATAATCCAATAATCATATCAATAACCAAATTAAACCAATAACAAGGTCTAAACGTTACCGATTCCAAATTCAATCTAAAATACGAGTACAAGTTTCCTCCTTGTAATTTCATGATTAGAACCAATTACTGATTATCATCATCAATCCGGACAATCCGATTAGTTCAACATATAGATGATCATATTCCAAGGGTGTCAAATAGCTCAATCATTCGATTTGATCACTTGTTCAATACGCATGAACTTCCCAACTAAAAGATGCATAATAATCTCATCAAACTCGAAATCATATTTGTATTCCTATACGAATATTGTACCAAAACACATAACTTAGTTCTAGATATGAATATTTCATGTTTATATCCAAAACACCAACATCTCTTAAACATATTCATCAAATCATATAATCCTAGAGTTCCTTAAGAACACAAATTATTCCGAAGTCACATGCAAAATCTCTAAGACGACATAATCCGATGTGTTCAAACATCTCAACAATCCTCATTCATAATTCAAGATGTATATTATCATATTCTCTAATATACAATTCACGTAACCTCAAGAATAACAATAACACGACTATAACCATCATCATACGAAGAAAAATATCATCAATCAAACCAATAAGGATTGTATCATAATTAATCTGGAATTATCCTCATATCATGATTCATACGAAATCAACATAATCTAGAATTCCATCTCTTCATTGGTTTAAACGAGTCACAATCCCTACAACAGGAAGAATCTTAATTAACATCCGAAATCTCTTATCACAATTCCATTAAATCTCCTATAACATCAAGAATCGCAACAATACTACCAAGAACATCAAGAACACTATGATTCCATAATCATAACCAACATAATCAAAGACATGTATCATCCTCCATAACAAAATTCCTGTAAATACCAAGAATCATCACAATAACTCCATAAACTATCATCATACGAACTAATTATCAACAACAACATCAAAATACGAAACTAAAGAGAGGATTATCCAAAATACCTCTTAGAAGATTAAATACACAAGTAACCACCTCAAGAATCATCAATAGCTTCTCATCTAAAGCTCCAAATCCAAGCTCTTAATCTCAAAGTCGACGTAGAAGAGCTAGTATTCATATCTGAGTGTTAAAGGGCGAAAGAAAATGAAATGAAGTTCGGAAAAAATGAAGTGATGGAAATCCCACTTATATAAACTTCTAACTGTTACGTACCTAACATGCAACCATTTACGTAAGTAAACATCCTTTACCTATGCTATCTGACTTTGGTAGCGTATGCAACGACAGTCCAGAGGTTACTGACTCATTTCGTTCAATGCCTTACATACGTAACCCTTGCTCCATAGCATACGTAATACGTACATTGACTTGCTACAGTAAAATACACAATTAACGTACGTAATTTACCAGTCATAACGTACGTTAACCAAGGATTGACTCGCTCATGCACGTTCTCCGCCGAAAGATGCCGACCACGGGACCCACCTCTCGGCCATCTCTCGGATCCTGCCTGATTCCTCTCGTTATGTATGTAATGCCTTATGCATAATGTACGTAACACGTAGCAACTTAGCGTACGTTAGTCCTTAAGCTTAGCGTACGTAATGGCCTTCTGCACTTGGCTAAAATCCAATTGTTCCTGTCCGCCTCGACATACTGGATACGAACATACGACATGCTGGATACACATACTTCTTCCGAATATATTCTCATACGATACCTTTGATACATGATATCCTCATATACAATTTTTGACCAAGTACGACAATTATACAAATACAGCTGTCTCAGTCTTCAATTTATTTTATCCATACTGTATAGACACCAAGCTATACAATTTAGCTCAGATAAAATAACGCAAAAAATTTATACTGAAAATCCAGGTATTACATACTACCCCCCTTAAAATAAGTTTCGTCCTCGAAACTTGCAACCCTATCACAAACAACAGATCAACCAAAATTTCCAAACTCATCACAAAAGCAATCAATCGTCGCCTCAAGCGAATAACCAAACCAATATACATACAGGTGCGTGAAGCCGATGATCTCCCGTGATACTAGCACACAACTTCCATACGAAGTCTCAACACAATACTAATACACACCAATATCACAAATAGGAAATAGCAATTTGAAAAGATCTAAAAAATTTTGGAACCTCCAAAAATCGGTTTGACTCAAAATTTAGAAAATCATTTTCAAAAGCCACGCTACTGCCGTACTGGTAGAGCCACATAACATACACGCCTGGCTTTCACGAACCCCAAGCTCCGATACCGTATTCTGTAGCGCCCCCAAAACCAGGCTAAAAACGATTTAAAAAAATGTTTAAAAATGCCAAAAGGCCGATGACGGTAATATTTTGCAAATACTCAAATATTCTCAAAAACATAGTTCTCAAATACCGTCACAAAATACCATTTGAAAATACAAGTCGAAATGCCAAATCTCGACAGTTTCAAAACGTAAGCTAAGCCACCACTTAAACATACTGACAAAATAGTTTAGAAAAAAGGGTTTAACGGAATAACCCAAGTTTACGAAATACCCAAAAATGCCAATTTGAAAGTTATACACGAGTTGGTAAAAATACTGGAAAGCCATTTTGAAATACACAAACAGCGGATAAGAACACAGTTCAAGATATACATTTACAACGGAAATAAAATAACCAGAAGAGAATACTCGATTCTCCAAAACATGCCACGGGCAGTATCACCTAGGAATCTCACCCCTTCACGACCGCTACTAGCTCGATCTCCGAGTACCTAAAAATAAAGCCCACGACGGGGTCAGCCACAATACTCAACAATGATATCGATCAAATCATCATAAATAATTACATACCAATGTAATTACAAGTAAGAATACTACAGATTTAATCTTACCGTCATAACCTTACCAATCCATAGCAATCCATAAAAGATCAATCCTTACCATCATCCACATTTTGCATTCTCAAATGACGAAATGAACTCTAACAAACATATGTACTGTATTCAAACAATACCAAGAATCCTCAAAACATCATCATAACTCATAAGCATGAACTGATTCATCCGTGCCCAATCCTGTCCATCGGATCACACGGTCAAATCTCAACCTGGATGAAAACCAATAACACACAACATATCTGTAGATCAACTACCACAAAACAATGAATACAAGTCCCGAAACATCAACGTACAGTCCGAATGCTCATACGATCAAAAACCATGACAAACCGAAACATCGACCGAGAATATCATCAACATGATAACTCCAATATGACCAACCAAATGATCAACGATAACCGAGAATACCATCAACATGATAAACTCCAACATGATCGACAAAGGATCAACAATAACCGAGAATACCATCAACATAATAAACCCCAATACTACCAACGAAGAATCAACAATAACCGAGAATACCACCAACAAGGTAAACTCCAAACACAATCAACAAAAGATCAACAACGACCGAGAATACCATAAACAAGGTAAACTCCAAATGATCAATAATAATGTATCTCAAAGAAATAACCCCGACTGTCAAACATACCCCTCGGGCGTATGAACAACCAGTCACAAACCGTCGAATATACCCAACCATAAATGGAGGATGAACGACCAAACAGTATGGCTCAAAGATGGACGTCACAGTACGCCCGATCCAGAAATGTGTCCGTGTACATGTCCACCCCGTATACGGAATCCAGGATATACGTGGGACATGTACCTAATTAGCCTCATGAACTACATCTTATGTGCACGGTCCAATGTGGAAATATCAACACATGACCATAGTGTGCCCAGATAAAAATCCTACACAATAACCAATCGGCACGCAGATATGACTCCAGATATGTCACGATGCAACATGACAACGAAACTTAAAGAATCACATATCCAACAAGGATCAAGAGACTCACCGAAGTGAACAAAGACACACGGATAATGAAAGATCGACACGACCGATAATATCCGAAATAACTATCCTGGATCACAGTCCCCAAAGGATAATCCATACGATCGACAATCTCAGACAACAGTTCTGGGATCAACATCCCTCAATGAAACAATCAACACAACCATTAACACAAACAATAGTCCTGGTATCAACATCCCTCAACAAACAACTAATACGAATCTCATTATACGTAACCTCAACATACAACACATACAACAATTCAACGGAATAATTTACCTCATAACTTGTAATATCCGCAATTTCGATTTTTCCGGTAATTTTTTTTTTGGTTTAAGTCCATCTTATCAACTCTATTGTGACCGATTCGTCATTACGATAATGATTAATTCTAAACTTTTTGTCATCCGAGTTCGTCTTGGTGTCGTTCTATTGAATTCCGTGTTCTTAAGCGACTTTTCCACGTATGGTTCGACTTTTTAAAATCACCATTAATTCTTGTAAACTACAAAAATTCTGAATCTTATCAATATTATAAATCATCAAGTTAGCTTTCCAATGGTACAAACGGTGAGTCAATCGGAGTCCAGACGAAGGAGTTATGGTCGAAATAGCTAAGGCTGCACCATGTGCCTTTTGGTGCTGGAGCGGGCTGTATCGCGGGCCGCGGCCCCTTCTGGCCGGTCCGCGGAATGTGCTGGGCAGTTTTTGGCCGTGGGCCGTGGCACACACATCCTGTGCCGTGGCACACAGTGCAGTTTTGCCTATTTCAGCGGGTTTCATGAGAATCAAGCTCATTTTATCACTTTCCTTCTTCCTCTCCTCCTTGGACGATTTGTGGGCGATATTTTGGGCGATTTAGCATCATCAAACTCAGATAATTTCATCTTCTTCAAGTTGTGGTGAGGATTAACAACATGTTTGTGGATTCTTCATCCTAATCCAAGGTAATTTCTTCAACTCTAGATTTGATTTTGAGTTGGAGCTTGAGGTTTTGGATGATATAATCATGATTTGTGATGGATATACGTTTGATTACGAGTTTTTATGAGTTATCATTGGATTGTTGGAAGTTTTTCTCAAGACTACTTTGGAGGTTGACTTGGAATTGGGATTTTTGATTAAATGTTATCGTAAGCTCGATTCGAGTATTCCTATTGGATTATCGATTGTATTGAAGGTGTTTTGTTGGATTGAATCATTTGTTTGAAGTTGGTTTTCGATACAATTGGGTTTGGTTGTTTAGGATGGGAGATTGTATTCAAGGTGTTTGTCGAAATGCCTCAATGAGTTTGGGATTTATTGTATCGACCTCTTGAATTGGTTGTGATCATGCTTGATTCATGTATTAAATGAATTATTGGTTTTTGTGTCGTTCAAGGTTGTTCAAGCGGCCGACAATTTCATTAAGGACATTGTTCATGGAAGGACATTCTCGCCGTCGGTTTAAGGCAAGTTTTATACTTGTACTAGTCAATGAGATTAATGTTATCATATATGTGTATGAATGTGTTGTATCATTCCGAGACTTAGTCTCTTCATAAGTTCATTGATATTAGGGGATCGTTCGACGCGATACTATTCGGCAATTATGCCAAATGTTTATTATCATTCATTAATGGCCAGTAAGGCATTGAGATATTCATTGTTAATATTATTATCGATCACCGGTTCGCGGTATCGATGTATCGGTTGTTGTTGTTAATATTGATGTCGATCTAAGACGTTGTAATCATTGTTATTAATGTTGGTGTCCTGTCATTCATGTTGTATTAGCCGATTAAAGGCATTGTCGTATTCATTCTCATCTTCGTCGTCGGTAACCGATTAAAGGTACCGAGGCATTCATTGCATCATTGTCAACGATTAGCCATTATAAGGCAATCGAGATATTGAATCATCCGCTGCATCATTGTTATCGGTTGGCCATTCTAAGGCAATCGAGGTATTGAATTGGGGCTGTCCAGGATAGTTCCCATCCGTTGTGTCATTGTTATCGATTGACCATTATAAGGTAATCGAGGTATTGAATTGGGACTGTCGAGTACGATGCCCATCCGTGAGTCATCATTATCGTGTTGGCCGACTCAAGGTAGCACACTATCATTCTGGTGAATTCGGTAATCTACGGATCATTGTCGTTTGTGATTAATTATATTATTTTGGAGGCTAGTCTCGGCTAGTGCTCATTATGGGTAAGTTTGGGGCTTGAACCTTCACGGTTGGGTTTCCAACACCTACAATTCAGTAGGTCACGGCCATTGGATGGCCAAATTGTGATACGGCTTCGTGCCGTGGCTTCGGCCCTAACTGTGATACGGCTTCGTGCCGTGGCTTCGGCCCTAACTGTGATACGGCTTCGTGCCGTGGCTTCGGCCCTAATTGTGATACGGCTTCGTGCCGTGGCTTCGGCCCTAATGGTGATACGGCTTAGTGCCGTGGCTTTGGCCCTAATTGTGATATGGCTTCGTGTCGTGGCTTCGGCCCTAATTGTGATACGGCTTCGTGCTGTGGCTTCTGTTGGGATTCGGTGCCTAAAACGAAGGCCCAGCAGAAGCGGTAAAACGAAAATTAATTCGATCCGAATCCCTACGAGGATCGATCGAGCTACGTATATACGAATATATAAACGAAAAGCAAGAGTCGTAAGAAATTAACCCTCTAAGTCCATTGATTAAATGGTAACCTTCTCTTGAGCTATTCCCCAAGCTTTAGTTTTATCTCTACGAGTCCAATCCGCTCCAAGCTCTTGAACGATCCAACGCCGAAAGCACCGCGTCTCTACTTGCCACGCGCCGGAAAAACGATCGGAACAACAACTCTCGATTAACCTCTAAGGTTACGGCTAGAATCAAGTGATGAAGCTTTTATTATCACACTCTAAGGGTATAATATATCTCTCAACAATTTTTCTCTAAGAAAATGTGAATGATGAAAAAACACAAGACCAAGTTTTCTCTTCCCTCTCTCTTGAAGATGATAAATGCCGTGAGATGTCCAAGGAGAGGAGAAAGAGAGTTTTTATATTTTGCTTCCAAATCATTCACAAGATAATTACACCCACAAAATCTCCTTTTCCCTTAAAATAAGAGATATGAAATCTCATATGTCAAAAGTCTTCCAAACACTACTACAAAAAGGGCTATTCTTGACGCGCAATGCGCGTCAAGAAGAGGAGTTATGATGCGCAAATGCACGTCAAGGATGGACCCGTCATAAATTTTAATGACTCGCATTTGTGCGTCATCCCTCTATGACGGGCACTTATGACCCACGTTTTATGACTCTCCTTTTTGCGTGTCATAACCTATTTTTTTTTTTAAAAAAAAATTAATTTTTTCCAGTTCCTAATTTTCTATTAAATGACAATTAAAAACCTGATAATACAAAATTAAAAACACAAATATGAAAATAACGCATTTCATATATTAAAACCGTGATAATACAAAATTAGAAACACAAATGTCAAATATCAAAGTCAATGAAACACAAATAAGAGTTCATATCAGATACATAAGTCCACATTATCGTGCCTTGGTAAGTGATGAAGATGCCACTGAGCGTGCTATCTTTCTTTGCTTGACTTCACTGCACCGATTCACTATCACACACTGCAATTGGCACACATACCCCTCTGTTACCGTAGCATTTGTGTTCAACATCTTTCGTCAGTTTTTTTACATTTTATAGAAATATGAGCCTGCATTAAATTTTTTTGTGGATAAGAAAGAAACGTGTGTTAAAGTGAAGCAACAGAAAACAAAAGAGATGGTCACATGTCCTTGCCGTCATGGTTTCAGAACTTACATGAACCCGTTGCACACCAATTCTAACATAACAAAAACGCCTCTGTTGGGTTCCTTTTTCACACCAAATAGACCAACAAACAAACAATTAGCTAGGCCTGTTGGATGGGGCGCTTATCTGTGTGACAGCAACCAAACCAAACGCACCTTTTTGCGCAGAAAAATCAGCAACAAATATACCCTTTTTAGTGCAGAAAATTGGCAGCAAACACACCCTTTTTAGTGCAGAAAATCTGCAGCAAACGCACCCTTTTTAGTGCTGAAATTCCAGCAAACAAACACTCCCATTTGGTGCAGAAAATCAGCACACAAATACCCCTATTTAGGGCTGTTTTGCAGCCACTAAACGCACCCCCTTTGGATAGACTTTGTAGCTAATCCTAATAACAAAATAACTGCCTCTCGGCTGTGAATGTGGACCAAATCAACACACCCCCTTGGGTGATTTCCAATCGAACCAAAAAATAAACCAACACACCCTTGTGTGGCTCTCGGTGATGGGTTGAAACAAATCAAACGGACACCCTCTTTGGGCTGGTATTTCCAGTCGAGTCCAACACAAAACAATCATTGTGCCGAGAAACAAAGCCTATTGGCATTTGAAGGTTGCCTTGTAAAACTAGACCTATGCAGTAAACAAATATAACCAAATAAAAAAATATTGGCAGCTAAAATGCAAACTGATGGATCAGATACAACATTCTGATTTGTGTATAATGCATGTAGAAAAAAAGGGAGTATCTATGAAAAATATTAAGAGATCTGCATAACGCATAAAAAGACGTTGGGACAATTTTATAGGAGAATGATAAAATCTTTTATATCTGCTGAGAACCATGATCAAGTTAAAAGATGAAGCTTCTTCCGCAACTAGTTAAAGGAAATTGATCAAACAAGTAGATCTTTGAAATTGGTAGTACTTGATATTTCAGACTTTGATTTCTACAAGTTCATGTTTCCATGTCGGGAAAAAAATGGCACCAAGCCAGTGTTGAAACTCTTCAACTAAAGCATAAGAGAAATTCATCCATATTCAAGAAGATTCAATACTTGATGATGAGACCTGAAGTTCAATAATATCCAGCAGAAGATAAAAACAATGTTCTGTGCAAAAGATAGGTTTTCCAGAGCTGGTAAGCATCATTATAAGTGGCAGAAGTGTCATCATCTTATAACTAATTCTATTTATAGTTCATACACCAAAATCCTTTTATTCAAAATTTCCAATAATCAAATTATAGCACCTGAAATTGGAAAATTTTTTAGGATAGCTAAACTTATGTTATGGTTGAGCGTGCCACATTTCAAATCAAAACTTAAACAGTCACCCAACCGTCAATGTGGAGGCAGGCTTCAACAATTCCTCAATAAAAATGAGAATCAACCAACAACGAGCAAAGTCTAGTAAACGAGTTTATAATCTGAGAAGACCTAAACAAAATAAGCACGTAAAAGTTGTCCTCCTATGACCTCAAAGCCAAGTGACAAGACATGGCACAATAGCTAAGTTTAATTACATTATCAAAGAGAGTTTTGAGCTTGAAATTTGTAAATAGTACATCATTAAAAAAAGGAACTATACATCACTAGAAAACGGAACTCTGGATTGTGACCAAAATTCAACACTTCAATTCAGAACTTGTGTTAGGTTTTACACTTCATTTACTACTTAATATATAACCAACTAAAAAAGGAGCAAGATTCAAATACATGACAAAAGCTAGAGAACTACATGGGCCAAATCGGTGATGGATCAAGCATTTATCTTACCACTAAAACTGATTATGCAAGAACATAGTGTTGTGTAAAATATCTGATTATGTATCTCCATATTATAGCCTTTAAAAAGTTTATCCTGAAATGTGCTTGTGAAGCCATCAAACCTGAAAAAGGAAGCCAGTAAGTATCAAGTCTATGTGCTCGAACCAGAAAAAGTGAAATTACTTGTCACCTTATTTCCAGAAGGTTAACTATACAGCTAAATAAGTTGTTAGTTAAACCAATAAGATATGAAAAAAAAAACCTGGTCTGGCACTTCATTGGAGCACAAGCAGAAAAGATGTAATACATCAATACTTTAGTTGGATATATGACTCTCAATATTTGATCATAAGGACAACCCAATAAGGCATTCTTGAGAAATGCAACTATTTCATACTAGTAAAACAAGGAGTAAATCAAGTAGATGACTCTATGGACTATAGTGTTTAGTTTTCAACTTGTTCTGGAGTGTATCAAAGCGGACCAACCTGTTTTTAATTTGGGAGGGCAGGTTCTGCCAAACACAGTAACCGGCAGCAGATACATTCGGCCCCAGTCCTCCAGTCGATCCATAATCCTTCCAGGAAAACGAAATTCAAGTCAGAATATAAATACAACACCACAGCAGACAGAAGCTATCAACAATATTCACAACTTAGCAAATAATATTTTCAGCGTCTTAAATCAGGAAGAGGATGCAGTACACACTACCGAGCAGTAGGCGTCCAATAATAATAATGGCGGAGGAATTGAATTTGGACAACCTCGAATTGGAGTTCGTGAGCGGAATGATGATAGCGCACGGTGGTGGCGGCACAGATGGTTGTGGCGTCGGCACAAATACAGAGGGGGCGGAGGGGATGGATGATGGTGGTGGTGATAGAGGCAAGAGTGAGAGAGGGAAGGGAATCACCGGAGCAAAAGAGAGAGGGGAGGGGGTTGGATTGAGGGTGTGTTAACTCATTTTTTGGTTAGGGTTTGATTGATAAATGTTTTTGGGTTTTTTTTGGTTTAGCGGGATATATGTTTTGTTGGAGTGGGAAATGAAAGTTTAGTCCGTGTTTTTTAAAAAAATTGAGATATGACACGAATTTGATGACACACAAAAATGCCTGTCGTCTAGCCTTCAGATTTTACAATTTATGACAGTTTTTTTATGACTTACAATTTTGCGTGTCATTATATTGTGTGCGTCATAAAATGCGAGTCAAGGATAGACCTTTTTCTAGTAGTGAACAAGAAAACAAGACTATGATCAAGGTGGGGACCGACCTCTAGAAGAAATCGGACGAGTTCGGTTCGGACTCCTGAGAGTCCAAACAGATAAACTCCGATTCCGTTCCGATGTATTTATATCGTTTAATTAATCCAATTAATTAAACATATCAAATACAAAATAACATAATTAAGTTCTCCAAGAAATAATTATATTCATGAATTAAATTAATCACCCAGTAATATATTTAATTCATTAGGCCGTAAATTAATTTATCCAATAAATCAATTTAGACATCCAATGTCCCAAATTAGATATCCAATATCTAATATTCATAATGAGAGATTAAGCTCGATTTATTCCGTCGTCAATCCTAATGCGCGACTGGGTAGGTCCGTCTCAGTCAGCAATGGGAGGAACCAAAGAGTAGTAGCACCACCTAGCCAGCCTGGTGGCCTACACTGTACCCCGACTGAGAACGAATGTTTGGGATCATTCAAGAACCATTATGTCATGAATACCAGTATACGTATAAACCCTTCTTTGAAATGTCCTGATCAAGTTATAGGGTCACGGTCTGTCAAACCCCATCTGTACTTGACGCTATGCATGCGTTAATGCAAATCGAGATCATCGAGCTGTCGTGTATCTAATACAACTAGCTCCAATGCTTTGGCCAAAGACTTATGATATCATTTGCCAATAACCGCATAGGACATATAACCTACTCACTAACGGGAGAAAGAATTTTATCTTGGTATTTAGTAGGACCTGCTACTTGCCCGTCAAGATGCACGTCGATGTTGACCCCCGCCTTTCAGTTTATAGGGTCGAACTACTCTAATGAAAATCTTGACGTCACAAGCACATCCATACTAAATCCTCAAGTCGAAGGTTCAAGAATACCTATCACAACCTTTCGATTCCATCATTGACTGTCCCGGAGTGAAATCCGTGTGACGAATCGAGGGTGAGTCGGTTCGAGTATACTAATATAATTAGCATACCTATAACATGTGCTCCCACTAACCATTAGTGTTCGACATGCACTCTCCTTGTCAAAGAACACGTCATACAAGTCTTCACATAAACTTAACTCCCAGTCAAGTTTCATCGACTTGCGAACGATTAAGTATTTGAGCTATAAATCTTTCCAGTGCCGACCCCCTTATCTAATAAGGAGTGGAACGTTTTGCTCTCAAATACACGGACTAGTTTTTACATGTATATTTACGAGTTAGGAATGCCAGTAACTACCAATAAATAAAGAAACATCCATTGCCTTATAATTGATTTACATAATTACAAGTGCAATGCCCTCACTCAACATCTTCTGAGTGGCATTCGAGGGCATACTCCTAACAATCTCCCACTTGCACTCAATGCCATACACTATGGTATCTAATACCCATATTCTCTAGATGACGCTCCAAGCTAGTCTGAGAAAGTGGCTTGGTCAGTGGATCAGCGACGTTGTCGGCCGAGTCTACTCTGTGCAGCACAATGTATCCCTTGCGAAGAAATTCTCTTACGAGATGATACTTCCTCTCAATATGTTTGGTGCTGTTGTGAAACCTCGGCTCCTTGGCCTGCGCTACAGCTCCGTCGTTGTCGCAGTATAGCGGAACAGGCAGCTCAGCACATGGTATCACTTGAAGTTCTCCCAGAAACTTTTTAATCCAGAACCCTTCCTTGGAAGCCTCCGAGGCTGCTTGATACTCAGCCTGACAGGTGGAATCAGCAGTCGCGCTTTGCTTGGCACTACGCCAAGATACTGCTCCTCCATTAAGAGTAAATATGTAGCCAGAAGTGGACATCGAGTCATCCTTCAGTCCTTGGATGTCCGAATCAGTGAATCCCACCACATCCAATTCTCCACCGCCATACATCAGAACCATATCTCTAGTCCTTCTCAAGTACTTGAGAACATTCTTTACGGCAGTCCAATGTTCCCTACCTGGGGTTGCCTGAAATCTACTCACCACGCTTACAGCATGCGCGATGTCAGGTCTTGTACACAACATAGCATACATAAGGCTACCCACGGACAAAGCATATGGTATATTACTCATTTCCTTTCGTTGTTCCTCACTTTGAGGACACATCTTCAAGGAGAGTTTTATTCCATGTTGCATCAGTAGGAACTCTCTTTTAGAATCATCCATCTTAAATCGCTTTAGGATCTTATCTATATAGAGGGCTTGGGAAAGGCCTATTGTTCTCTTCGCTCTATCCCGATAGAGTCGAATTCCAAGAATATAGGTTGCTTCTCCCAAGTCTTTCATGGAGAAACTACTCGAAAGCCAAGCTTTTACGGAACTGAGCATTCCCACATCATTTCCTATTAGTAGAATGTCATCTACATATAGTACTAAGAATGCGATCTTGCTCCCACTAACCCTCTTGTATACACAAGGTTCCTCTTCATTTTGCACGAAGTCAAACTCTTTGACCGCCTCGTCAAAATGAAGGTTCCAACTACGCGACGCTTGCTTCCATCCATAAATGGAACGCTGAAGCTTGCATACTTTCTGAATATCAACTTCGGACACAAAGCCTTTAGGTTGCTCCATATAGATTTCCTCCTCGAGGAATCCATTAAGGAAAGCCGTCTTTACGTCCATTTGTCATATCTCATAATCGTGGTAGGCAGCTATAGCAAGCATCATGCAAATAGACTTGATCATGGCTACGGGCGAGAAGGTATCGTGGTAATCGATCTCTTCCTTCTGGGTATAACCCTTTTCCACAAGCCTGGCCTTATAGGCGTCAACCTTGCCATCACCATCAGTCTTTCTCTTGTAGATCCACTTGTTCCCAATAGGCATTATGCCCTTGCGGCGGTCTACTAGAGTCCAGACCTGATTAACATGCATCGAGTCTATCTCAGCTTCCACAGCTTCACGCCATTTCGCGGAGTCTACATCCACCATCGCTTGATCATTGGTCTTCGGGTCGGTCTCTTGGCTATCACTTGGAACCTCATGGAGACCCAGCTACTCCAAGTGCACAAGCCCATACCTCTCAGGTAAATGAGACACCCTACTAGATCTACGAGGTGGTTGTACTTGTGTTTCAGAAAGTTCGGTTCCAGTTTCTTGCACAGGTGTCTCCCGAGGAGTTTCATTGTATTCTTCTAAAGAAATACTTCTACCTGCTCCGCCTTCCTGAATGAACTCATCTTCCAGGAAGTGTGCTTGTAAAGCAACAATGATCCTTCGATCTTCGGGCATGTAGAATAGATATCCCATCGTCCCAGACGGGAATCCAATGAAACGTCCCTTCGCAGACCTAGCTTCCAACTTTTCCACCTTAGTCTTCTTGACATAGGCGGGACATCCCCAAATCCTAATGTGATTAAGACTTGGTTTCCTTCCTTCCCACATCTCATGTGGAGTTTTTGGAACGGATTTGGAAGGACATATGTTCAAGATATACGTGGCAGTCAGGAGTGCATACCCCCACAGGTAAATTGGTAAATCAGTATAGCCCAGCATGGAACGGACCATGTTTAACAAGGTCCGGTTCCTTCTTTCTGACACACCATTTAACTGAGGAGTACCTGGAGGTGTTAGTTGTGAAACTATTCCATGTTCCTTAAGGAACTCATCAAACTCCGTACTCATATACTCGCCACCTCGGTCCGACCGAAGTGCTTTGATATGATTACCAGTTTGTTTCTCGACTAGGGCCTTGAATTCCTAGAATTTCTCAAAGGCCTCGGATTTATGTTTCATCAAGTATACATAACCATACCTAGTATGATCATCTGTAAACGTAATGAAATATTGATATCCGTCACGTGCTGCTTCTAAAGCACCACATACGTCGGTATGGATTAATCCCAGTTTATCAACGGCCCTTTCAAATGTCCCTGTGAAGGGGGACTTAGTCATTTTGCCTTTAAGGCAATATTCACAAGTAGGAAAGGGATCTGAACCCAATGGACCCATAAGTACATCTTTTTCCATCTTGTAAACTTTGGTCTGACCAACATGACCAAGTCTAAGATGCCATTTCAAAACTTGATTGGTTTCATCCCTACCACGTTTTCTAGTCATAGTATTCACAACTACTTTGTTGCTGAGATTTAGATGATACAATCGATTCAACAATGTAGCAGTACCCACTAGTTTATTTCTAAAATAAATTTTGCAGGAACCATCACCAATGAAAAATGAAAAGCCTTTTCGGTCCATGACCGGAATGGATACAATGTTTTTGTGCCCGTTGGGCAAAAGTACATCTCCTAAAGTCAAAACAAAGCCAGATTCTAAACCCAAAAGAAGTGATCCTATATCGATCGCCTCGAAACTATGCCCGCTTCCGATTGTGATCATAACTTCTCCAGCTCCAAGCTTCCTACTTTGTTCCAGATCCTGATTCACGGTACAAATATGAGAACTAGCACCAGAATCCAGTATCCAGGAAGTAGAAAATACAGTAGCAGAACAATTTATTTCCAAAACTAAAAGTTCTTTACCTGAAGTGCCATGAAGAATCGGACAGTCTCTAGCCCAGTGGCCCAGCTCACCGCACTTGAGACAAGCATCCTTCTTCTTCTTGTTCTTTGGAACCATCGGGGCCTTGCCCTTACCCTTAAGGTCCTTAACTTGTGGTCCAGTTTGCTTCTTGGTCTTTTTCTTCTTATTCTTAGACCTCCGAGGTCTAGAAGAAATCACAAGAGCAGACTCCTTCATCCGCGGAGTCTTCATCTGAGACTGAGCGGTCACAAGTTTGTTCATTAGCCCAGCTAAATTACATGCAATCTCATTGCAGTTGAAGTTCATAACAAACTGTGAGTAGGAATCAGGGAGAGACTGTAGGATAAGGTCGGTTTGGAGAGAAGTATCCATTTTAAAATCAAGAGCCTCCAATATCTCGATCATGGATATCATTTTGAGGACATGTTCCCCAACTTTCTCACCTTCCTTCATCCTTGCACCGAATAGTTGCTTGGATATCTCATATCTAGCAGTTCTGCTGTGCTCACCATAAAGTTCGGTTAAGTGAGATAGAATCTGTCTAGCAGAAGTCATTTTCTCATGAGCTCTCTGAAGCTCATTAGACATGGAAGCCATCATATAAGCACGGACTTTCACGTCATCCTTAATCCACTTTTCATGGTTTTCAATCTCTTCCTGATTGGCTCGGGTCCGCACAGGAGGCGCTGGAATGTCCATCTCCAAGACGTATCCCAGTGCCTTTATACTGAGGACAATCATCAGATTGCGGAGCCAATCCACAAAGTTAGGTCCCATTAAGGTATTCTTTTTTAGTAGAATTGCGAGTGGATTCATTGTCATATTGAGATTTGTCTGCATTAAGTATATCAGATTAATTAGTGACTTGTTATATTATGATCTGAGAATAGAATTAAGGTCTTTTTCTATTCTTGTTACCCAGCTCCCACTATTTTTATCGGAATAACACACTCCCATGTGAAATCCGGAAGTATCGTCGCTCTACTTCATAGTGGTGATCGAGTTCTTTATAAATCTTAATAGAGGGCAACCGAATAGGTTTCTAGTCTATTAATTTTCATAAAGTGGTGTCCAACACCAACCCATCTAATGGATGATTCGATTTTCTTTTTCCCCTTATTCACTCCCCTCAACCTATACGGTTTCTATGGTTCGTGAACAAGTTAAGTTTATACCATCGACGCAAATCAGTTTCACAATTGAATCTTATCCGGCAACCTATCAGGTTTCTAGGGATAAAATTTGCTCCAACCGAAGGCATCCAATGCACTCCCGGTAATTTATCCATCCTCCCCGAATGACTACCCCGATAACTCGGAAGCATAGCACATCCGGTTTGGATTTCAATTTCCCGAAAAATCGATGGAGGGAAGGAAAACCTTGAAACCTTATAAACTTAATTATTTGTTGTGGGAGAATTACCGCGATTAACGTTACACTTTGCACATTAATCATTTAAGCGCGTTTGTGGCATTCATACAACATGAAACAACCATTCACAACCTAGTTGCTACCCACATGTGGTTCATGGACCGTTCCTAAAAAACAAAAACTCCGTAATCTAATTACAAGTCTTCGTCTTGAATCTTCGTCTTCTCGTAATGGATCTTCCTCCAGTATTCGTCATTACATATAAATTTTACATTGAAAATTGCATCCTAGATACAAATTTTTCTAGTAAAATAAATAGGCTCAAAACGGCCTTTACAACCCAATCGAATAAAACGAACGATTCAAAAACTAAGTCCACGAACCACATCCCCATTCAAAAGCATTCATCAAATAAATACTAAATAAATGGAAAGCGTAGAGATACATTGATCCAATCAACAATACGAACCGATCAAATCGATTCACACAATCGGTAATATGATAACGTTCAAAATAATTCGGTCGACCATAAATATTCCAATTAATCAAAATTACCTTATAAAATGAAATACCATAAATCATTTTAATCATATTAAATCCAATTTAATATGCGGGAGATTAATTTTTAAGAATACACGGAAAAATCGAGCCGGGGCGAAAATGGGCTGCCTGGCCGAGTCACCATCGGCAGCTTTGCGGCAGATAGGCCTGGCATGGCCGAGTCACGCTCGGCGGCCGGCACGGCCGTGTCTCGACACGGTCGAGTGCACTGGCGATGGCTGAGGCTAGGACACGGCCCGTGTCACCAGACACGGCCGAGTCACCCTGGCAGCTTCCTGCCCTTTGTCCGAAAAGTCGTCCGCCGACGATTCGGAGCTAGATTTTCGACCGAATATCCAATATCTATATTTTTAGACTTTCATATCTTCAATATAAATCATATTTCCCAGAAATTTAAAATTTATATTTAGACATAAACTTACGAAAAATACAATTATTACGAACGAAGCACATATACCACGATTATGACTAAAATGATTCCAAATCATTCACCATCTAATCGAGCATTCCAAATGCCAATATCGTATATACGATCGCAAGACCTACGCTCCGATACCACTGTTGGGATTCGGTGCCTAAAACGAAGGCCCAGCGGAAGCGGTAAAATGAAAATTAATTCGATCCTAATCCCTATGAGGATCGATCGAGCTACGTATATACGAATATATAAACGAAAAGCAAGAGTCGTAAGAAACTAACCCTCGAAGTCCGTTGATTAAATGGTAACCCTCGCCCCATGTCTTCAACATCGGAGCAAGCTGGGGGGCAATTGTTGTGTCGAGAATTATACTCTCCGACCGGCGATCGCCTCGGAGATCGGGCGACCTAGCCACTGCCGAGCAGCCGAGGCAGAACTGCCGACCAGCGAGCGGGCGGCCTAGCCTTATCCCAGCAGTCAAGATAAATCGTCCAACCGAAGGTCCCAGGACAAGTCCCGGTGCCGAGCGATCGACATCTAAAGATGATCGTCTCTCGGTACTTGGCGATCGAGTCCTGGCGGCCGACTAGCGGATGATCATCTCTCGGCACTTGCCGACCGACCCTTGGTGACCGACCGATGCCGACCCTCAACGACTGGCTGATGCCGACCCTCAGTGACCAGCTAGAGACGACTGCATCATGCCGATAGTCGTCCAGTCGGCAAAGGCGAGCCTCAGGACTGAGCCCACGTGCAGAGTCGAGACAAGATCCGCATATCACGGATCGTTGACCACAGCCTGTCAGCATCCGTCCACCAGCCGACAGGCCCGCCGAAAGTTGTCAGTAGGACCGTATGTGACAGTGACCCCGGACGCGTGCTGGCTCCTCATTGGACCGCACAGCTGGCTGCCAGCATCTACCTTGGACTTTAGGCCGACAGCCCATGTGATCGCCCCATTATAATATTGGCCGGCAGACGATCGCCCCATTATTATAATGGCTGGAAGGCGATCGCCCGCCAGAAGACAAGGCTCCTCAGCCTCTATATATACAAGGCTCCCTGCACTTGTCAATGGACCGAGATTCTGACTCTCTGAACTCCCTGGCATTATCGCGATTTCAGCATACAAAACACAGCACTTGGCTATCTCCTACTCTTGGCAACAGCTATCATTCGGTTCTTTCTTCTCTCGGCCTCTGTCATTCAGCAGACGATCGGAAGGGACGAAGAACACCGAGCTTCGCTCAAGAGCTGGATTAACAGAGTCTTTTTACACTCATTGTATTTAGATTTCTGACATTAATACTTGTATCCACGAATATTTGTATTAATAACATCTCGAGAGCATTCAAGCCCGGGCCTAACAAACCCGACAAATCTTGTGTTTATTCATATTCTCTCGGAAGTGCTCCCGCAAATTGTTGTTTGTTGTCCGTTCATTCCAGCAGTATTTAATCTTCGGATAAATATTTTGGGCAACAACAATTTGCGCTAGAGGAAGGGGATCTAACCCTCAAATTTTTATTCCTACCGTCCCGAAGAACACTCACTGTTCTCGGGGCATATACTTGAAGTGACACTCACTGCGCTTCAAAGAAATCTTTCAGAAATCATATCTTCCGCCTCCGCGTCGAAGAAAGCCGCTGGCCAGCCCGCCAGATGCCTCGTTCCGTCTCAGTCCGAGCCACAACCAATGGCGGAAGGTAGCCGTCGCGGCCAGAGACGCTCGATCCCGCCCCTGAGGTCCGGCCCAAGCCTCTCGCTCGATCAGCTCCGAACCAAGGAACAGATCGACGAGGCCATGGCCGTCCTACAGGAGCAACGGAGTGCTCTCGACGCGCCTCCCGCTATCACCCCCTCGGCTGTCCGCCAGAAGTCCAAGCGGAAACTCATGGCGTTGCTGGCCGAGCAATCGCCAGGAGGCTCTCGTCCGCAAGAAGAGGCGCTCGCCAGTCGGGGCACCTCTATTTTCGATCGCCTGGGCAGTGACCTGTCTTGGCGATCGGGGCAGTCCGGCCCCAGCTACGAGACGACAGAGTTCAAGTCCGTCACCAGGAGCTCGGCCTACCCGAATCCTAGAAGGCAGCCCATCCGTCTGGCTCCCCCTCTCCAAATTGCCGAGGTCGGCAGCAGCGGAGTTCGGAGATCGGTACGCGATCGCCTCGGCTCCCGCTCCCAAAGCCGATCCGCAATCGACCGAGCCACGGTAATGGCCGCGAGGCAACGTCAGCTCGACGACATGAAGGCGCTCCTGGAATCCGGGGCAAGCACTAAGAAGACGATCGCCGAGCCGAGCGAGCCGCTCGCGGTCAACATCGAGCTTTCCCCCGTGCAACACAAGATCGCTCCTCCGCAAACACCTTTGTACGAGGGGAGATCGGACCCCGAAATACACCTAAGCAAGTTCAACATCTACATGACCGGGTGTGGGGCATCAGACGCGACCAGGTGCCGAATGTTCCCTATGACGCTGGACGACCTCGCCTACCGGTGGTACACCTCATTGCCACCTCGGTCTATTGACTCCTTCAACGAACTGGCGAACGTCTTCACAGCGTACTTCGCCACCAGGGCCGCTCGGCCAGAAGGTCCCCATCGCATGCTGTGAATCAAGCAAGGGGCAGAAGAGTCCGACTCGGACTACATCGATCGGGTAGACGAGATCATCCTCAACGGCGAGCCCGTAAGCGATGAGATCGCCCTCCACGTGGTCCTATGAGGATTTCATGGTCTTTCGCCTATGTTAAGGCATCTTACGAAGAACCAATCAACGACCTACGCGGTCTTCCGAGCTAAAGCCGCAGACTTCCTGGCCAGGCAAAGGTTTCTCCTTAACCTCTGAACAGCGCGATCGGCGCCCGAACGACGATCTCCCGCCCGATCGCCGTTATTCAACCTATGAATAATGCGATCGGCAGCCGAGCGATGATCACCAGTTTTCCAGCCGGATCGCCGATCATCAAGCTACATCAGTAACCCGGAGGACACGATCGCCATCTACAGTTCACCATCCAACATGATGGACTAAGGCACGAGATCGCCTCCACCACACATCATAAAGCCATTGTCCTGGTAGTCGATGGAACCGGCTGCTTCGGCCATGCAAGGTCCCTTTGGGCCAAGATCGCCCACCCTTCGTTTAAATACGAGGCCGGCGTAGTCTGAGGGCCCTCCAAAATTAATCAGTGGACACGATCGCCCGCCCTCAAAGGATCATCATCTAACATGGTGAACCTGGACAATGCGACACGTGCCACTACCCCCGTCTCAACATACACCGTCGAGGTTCGCCATCTTCATGGTGGGCCGAGGTGGAAGCAGAGCTAACAAGCCGCGGGCGTGGAGTTGATTCATCCGACGCTGCCCCGCGCAAGTACTCCTCTAGACCAAGACCGCACGCCCTTCGTTTAAATATGAGGCGAGGCGCAGCCTAACAGAGGACCCTCATAATAAAGTGAGTCACGAGACACTCAATGTCTTCGCGCACCAAGACACGGTCATGGAGTCGGTCCATCGAAATCCGCAACTGTGCACGATTCCTCAAGCAAACGAAACCATCAAGTTTCTGAGGGGGATCGGCCAATGTTGTTTTTTGCAGGTACAAGACCGAAAGATAGCTAGCCAATCGACCATGATAGCCCAAGTCGGAATCCAAAGTCAACTCACAAGATCGCCCGTCCTCATCTTACGCGATCGCTAGCAAGAACCACCTCGCCCCATGTCTTCAACATCGGAGCAAGCTGGGGGGCAATTGTTATGTCGAGAATTATACTCTCCGACCGGCGATCGCCTCGGAGATCGGGCGGCCTAGCCATTGCCGAGCAGCCTAGGCAGAACTGCCGACCAGTGACCAGGCGGCCTAGCCTCAGCCCCGCAGACAAGATGTATCGGCCAAACCGAAGGTCCCAGGACAAGTCCCGGTGCCGAGCGATCGACATCTAAGACGATCGTCTCTCGACACCTGGCGATTGACTCCTGGTGTTCGAAGACCAGACGATCATCTCTTGGCACTTGCCGACCGACCCTTGGTGACCGACCGATGCCGACCCTCAGCAACTGGCCGATGCCGACCCTCAGTGACCAACTAGAGACGACCGCATCATGCCGATAGCCATCCAGTCGACAAAGGCCGAGACTCAGGACAGACACCACGTGCAGAGCCGAGACAAGATCCGCATATCACGGATCGTTGACCACAACCTGTCAGCATCCGTCCACCAGCCGACAAGCCCGCCGAAAGTTGTCAGTAGGACCGCATGTGACAGTGAATCCGGACGCGTGCTGGCTCCTCATTGGACCGCAAAGCTGGCTGCCGGCTGTAGCCTTGGACTTTAGGCAGACTGCCCATGTGACCTTCAGGACGATCGCCCCATTATTATAATGGCCGGAAGACGATCGCCTGCTAGGAAACAAGGCTCCTCAGCCTCTATATATACAAGGCAGCCTGCACTTGTCAAGCCCCCGAGATTCTGACTCTCTGAACACTCTCTGCATTATCGCAATTTCAGCATACAATACAGAAGCAAAACACATACACTTGGCTTTCTCCAACTCT
Source organism: Orobanche coerulescens (assembly GCA_033398695.1). Classification (NCBI taxonomy): domain Eukaryota; kingdom Viridiplantae; phylum Streptophyta; class Magnoliopsida; order Lamiales; family Orobanchaceae; genus Orobanche; species Orobanche coerulescens. Next base: position 75,728,247 of record CM065810.1, on the reverse strand, counting down.
TGGCAACAACTATCTTCCGGTTCATTCTTCTCTCTCCACCTCTCTCATACAGCAGACGATCGGCCGAGAAGGAAGAACACCGAGCTTCGCTCAAGATCCGGATTAACAGAGTCTTTTTACACTCATTGTACTTAGATTCTCACATTAGTACTTGTATCCACGAATATTTGTATTAATAACATCTCGCGAGAGCATTCAATCCCGGGCCTAACAAACCCGGAAAATCTTGTGTTTATTCATATTCTCTCGGAAGTGCTCCCGCAAATTGTTGTTTGTTGTCCGTTCATTCCAGCAGTATTTAATCTTCGGATAAATATTTTGGGCAACAACATTAATGCATTCATTGTGTTATAGCATGTATGCTCATTGTTATCATTCCGCCTGGTAGTCATAATGCGATCTTCATACGAGATCTGTAATTATCATGTGGCTTTCCTGCTTCAGTATGGATAGAGCTGTCAGAGGATGCATGGGAAGAGGCCACGGTGCGGGCCAGAACCTAGGATCTCGTGTGCATACCCACGCGTACGCGAGGGATATCATTAATTCATCAAATAGCGAGGCTACTCATTCATCAGCAGATAATCATTCACTGTCAGGGAGTCATACCCGAGATGCATCTCACTCGGAAGGTGTTCGGGTTGACCCATTCATACTTATGTAGGGCATGATGGCCCAGATGATTCAGATGACGCGGATGGTAGAGACCATGCAGACCTCGATGGTTTGTGGTCCACCGCAACAGGGATTCCAGGTGCCGATAATCGCGGAGTAACATTCACTTTGATTAATGTTTTATGAAACGTAGTTGTTTGGATTATATCTTTCAAAATATTGATGTTGTTTTTAAGAAATTCTACCCGCATATCAATTTTAGCAAAGTTCTCCTTGATGGTTGTTCTTGATAAATTCTCATCTGTTGGAACCATACGAATAATCGAGAACACCTTGAATGATAACCAATAATGAGTATAAATTGAAGTTAGTATGAATCCTTGAAATGGAATTATGATACATAGATAGTTGAACTAAGCGAATTGAATTTAGGATATCGATTTGCTGAACTAGATATCGATAGTTATAAGAATGTGTTATTGAATGGATTGTATCCCTTACAAGGTTGATTGTTCGAGTAACCGATATTAAGTCGAGGACCGTTCGTTCGATCGACAAGGAAGGAATATTCTCGTCTCCGTATATAGATGATATAAAAGAATGAGTAGCTCCAGAATCAAACAATACATCTACCGGGTGCATCGAAATATAAACAATAGCTGACGTAGTGGCAGTCCCTACGTCATCAGTCCGCCTCATCTCATACAATCGGGGTGGGGCTGATCCAATGCTAGATGCATCCTTATGCTCGGTTTTACCTCTGCCACTGCCACGTCCGACACTCGGAGTTGGCTGACCATGCTTGTGCCGGCGGAATAGGGGACTGTTTAGAGAAGATTCTGCCCACTGACTCACAATATAATGCGCGATGAACCTGCTTCCCACACTTAAAACAATCAATGGGGCGAGAAGTGCAACGAGAACTGACATGTCCTCGGTTTCCACAATTAAAACAAACTCTCGGCACTCCTCCACTAGGCTGAGGGGAACCGACAGAAGATTGCATAGAAGATTGAGGCCTACGCGATCCACTGCCTCGGAAGCTACCAGAAAATTTCGGTTTCTTCGAGCTCGAAACTGCAGGAACCAGAACTGACACCATCTCGTAAGCAAGTGATCTATCCTGATATTCTCTCAGAGTAGTACACCCAAGGCCCGCCATATACTTTCGGACCTCCGGTTTCATCCTTGCATCGAAATGAAGTATCTTGTCTATCTCATCCTTAACCCGATCTTGGACATACACTAACTGCTTGTTGTATGTCCTAATTGCCTCAGAGATAGGAACATCTTCGGGTTGAGCTCTGAAGAACTCACTGACTCTTGCTAGCTGTACCGGCGCTGGACAATACTGAGCTTCCATCAACTCTTTAAATTCTTCCCAAGTGACATCACGGTCCTTGGGCTTAACACCGCCACCACGGTCAGCGTCATCAAGCTGCCGAGATCTGAGCAATCGGAACTCTCTTGGCTTCAGGACAACCAATACCGTCAAAGATCTTCTCCAGCTCAACTAACCAATGATCCCAGTTGTTCGCATCACCGGAACCATCGAATCTGGGAGGGTTCATCTTCATAACTTCTTGAAACCATCGATCCTCAACCGTCCTGCCAGTATTTATATTCTGCACCACTTGTGCCAGTTGGTGCACTTGTGTTACAACTTGTTGAAGAACGTTAGGCACTTCGGCCTCCGAGCCTCCATTTGAACCTCCCGAAGGGATCGGGTCCGACCTAGTCGCAGAACGAGATGCCGATTATGAAACGGACCTCTCGGACTCAGACACTACCACTCTGCCACGGCCTCTGCCACGACCGCGTTGACGGATAGCTCTACCTCTCGGCATAATGAAGAATAAGAATGATTCAACAAGGAAACGATTACAATAATAGATTGCACAATATTAAGGTAATTATTTCCGAAGGAAAGAAACAACCAACATCCGAATAGTCTTCCAGCACAGGCAACACGAGGTGGTAGCATGCCAATGATATCGTAGACAACAACTGACTCAATTTAATAGACCCAGAACACCGACAGCCTAGGTATCCATAAACCTAGGCTCTGATACCATATTCTGTAACATCCCCGTGATTTACAGGAATATTACAGCTCCGTAGATCCTTTTTGGAGGACCTACCAGGCTTAGACCCAAATAAAACACATTAAATACGACAAATATAAACGTTCATACAGTCAAAACCAACTTCAATTTCAACATGACATACATCATAATACCAAACAATATATCATCCTGTGGGATCATAACCAATACAACCGTTCACAACTGGAATACAACAACATCATTAACCATTAATAGTGACATGACATACAACACCGGACAGTACCTGCGCGAGTACAAAACCAAAACACGACTTTGACCATGACCATATGACCACTAACTCAAAATGATGCACGATATCAATGCTGCCCACCAATTTCGTGTCCGTCCTGTGCTAGACCTCCCACTGGACCTGTACCTGAATACACAAAAGTATATCCACCCCAAAAAGGGGTCAGCAAGAAGCCGGTGCAAGTACAATGATTCTAGAATATGTACAACAAGTGAATAATCAACAAAAACCACAGAAATCATAGTGCCGTCATAGATATTCCGGAATACCACATCACAGTCATCATCACAAAACAACCTCCCGAGCTATACTGGCCCTGTACCTCTCAAGCAAGATACACACCCCAGAGACACCTCGTCAGGCCCTCCCTGGTGTATAGCCCAACCGAGTGATCCGTAGGGATACGCGGCCTACCGGACCCCAGGGGACCCCCACTGGTTTTACTCCGCTCACACACACTCGATCAACAATTTGGCACAAATTCCATTTTTACATATTCACACGATGTACATTAAAAACAATCAAAGTACTTGCCTCAATTTGAACGACACGAGAAACGGCGAACGGATGAATGTACGGTCCGACTTCCTTAAACGATTTGATCCTAACACATCGAAATATGGAATCAAAATACAACACCACGGAAATGGAAGGATTCCCTTCAAATTCTACTCTTATGGACAAACTATCAAACACTACTAAGGCGAAGTTGTTCATACTCAAATCAATAGGTGGGAACTCAAACAAAATCCGTAGACTACAAGAAAAAACAAGGGATTATGGTCTCACAATCATAATCTGACCAAATTCAAGGTTTAAAACGGACTAGAAGGATGAGATCTAAACAAAACCCTCAAAATTCCGAAAAACTAGGGACTGAACAATCTTACCTTGATTTGGATGATACACTCGATGAAATCTTATTAGATTGAGACTAGGAACATGAAAATGTTGTTGGATGGTGAAAACTGGTCGAAAACCACGTCTAACTACACTCCAAATCGCCCAGCCGCCGAAGGGAAGAGGAAGAGGTGAAAAAAAATGACGTTTCTGGAACCTGCCCCCCATATATATACTGGGAGGCATTAGCGCACGCTATGGATATAGGCTTAGCGTGCGCTCACGAGCTGAGGGCGGTGCACTGCTGAAGAAAAGGCACCGTAACTTTCTCGCGACTCATTAGCGTCGCTGAACTATCTGTTAGCGTGCGCTATCGATTGCCACTAGCGCGCTAACTCCATACAATGGCGTGCGCTACTCGCAGTACCGCACCCGTAAACGTTTCTGTCCTCACTGACCTGACATCCAAGTGCACGCTATCCTACAAGTAACGTGCGCTAGTACATCGAAATAGCATACGCTAGTTCTTCCATAGCGTACGCTAGCGCTCCATTCCAGAGTCCAGAAAGTTCACTGTCCAGCGGGCCTAACGCACGTTATTGCACAAGAGTAGCGTGCGCTACTCGAACCTGGTTAGCGTGCGCTAGACATACAGTCTTAGCGTGCGCTAACTGCTATTTTCCAAAATTAAATTCGCAAAAAGTCCGGCTAGAACAAGCACAATCCGAGAATCACAGAACCCAACAATTATCAGCCATGAACATACCAAGGTCAATCATCAATATATACGGTCCAAATAACCACAATACCATAAAAAAAATCCAAAACAATAGTCATAAAATACACGGGTATTACATGCACCATCTAAGGGGTCCCATCAGGCTTCAAGAGCCAGAGGTAAGGACATTCATCACCAGTTTTGAACAAGTTAATTCTTGCTCGGTAATAGTATAATCATTCATTTCATTTTTCGTTCATTCATTCATATAATATGTTGTGTCGAGAATTATACTCTCCGACCGGCGATCGCCTCAGAGATCGGGCGACCTAGCCATTGCCGAGCAGCCGAGGCAGAACTTCCGACCAGCGACCAGACGACCTAGCCATTGCCGAGCAGCTGAGATAGATCGGCCGATCGAAGGTCCCAGGACAAGTCCTGGTGCCGAGCGATCGACATCTAAGACGATCGTCTCTCGGTACTTGGCGATCGACTCTTGGTGGCCGACATGCAGAAGATCATCTCTCGGTACTTGGCGATCGACTCCTGGTGGCCGAGTAGCAGACGATCATCTCTCGGCACTTGCCGACCGATGCCGACCTCTAGTGACCGACCAATGCTGACCGCCTCATGCCGCTCGAAGCCGACGGTCACCCAGTCGGTAATGGCCAAAGCTCAGGACAAAACCCACATACAATGCCGAGACAAGATCCGCATTTCATGGATCACTGACCACAGCCTGTCAGCATCTTTCCACCAGCCGACAGGACCACTGAAAGGTGTCAGTAGGACCGCCTGTGACAGCAACTCCGGACGCGTGCTGACTCCTCATTGGACCGCACAGCTGGCTGCCAACAGCCGCCTTGGACTTTAGGCAGACAGCCCATGTAACTTAAAGACGATCGACCCGTTATTATATTGGCCGAAATGCGATCGCCCGACAGAAAACAAGGCACCTTAGCCCCTATAAATAAAAGGCAGCCTGCACTTGTCCAAAGACCAAAAAATCTTCAGCACCTGCGAGATTTTCACTCTCTGAAGTCCATCTCTCCAAGCAATACACACAACTTGGCTTTCTCCTACTCTTGGCAACAGCTATCTCTTGGTTCCTTCTTCTCTCTCAGCCTCTCTCACACAGAAGACGATTGGCCGAGAGCAAGAACACCAGAGCTTCGCTCAAGAGCTATATTAACAGGATCTTTTTACACTCATTGTACTTAGATTCTCACATTAATACTTGTATCCACGAATATTTGTATTAATAACATCTCGCGAGAGCATTCAATCCCGGGCCTAACAAACCGGACAAATCTAGTGTTATTTACACCCCCTCGGAAGTGCTCCCGCAACCTTGTTTGTTGTTCGTCCATTCCAGCAGTATTTCATCTTCGGATAAATATTTCGGGCAATAACAATTGGCGCTAGAGGAAGGAGATCTAACCCTCAATTTTATTCCTACCATTTCGAAGAACACTCACTGTTCTCCGGGGCATATTCCTGAAGAAACACTCACTGTTCTTCAGAGAAAGCTTTCAGAATCATGACTTCTGCCTCCTCGTCGAAGAAAGCCGTTGGCCAGCCCGCCAGACGCCTCGTACCGTCTCAGTCCGAGCCACAGCTGATGGCGGAGGGTAGCCGCCGCGGTCCGAGACGCTCGATCCCGCCCCAGGCGGGCGGCCCAAGTCTGTCACTCGATCAGTTCCGAACCGCAGAACATATCGAGGAGGCCATGGCCGTCCTACAAGAGCGACGGAGTGCTCTCGATGCGCCTCCCGCTATCACCCCCTCGGCCATCCGTCGGAGGACCAAACGGAAGTTCAAGGAGGCTCCCGTTTGCAGGGAGAGGCGCTCGCCAGCCGGGGCACCTCGGTCTTCGATCGCCTCAGCAGCGACCCATCTTGGCGACCGGGGCAGTCCGGCCCCAGCCACGAGACGACGGAGTTCTAGTCCGTCACCAGGAGCTCGACCTATCCGACTCCCAGAAGGCAGCCCAGCCGCCTGGCTCCCCCTCGCCAAATAGCCAAGGTCGGCAGCAGCGGAGTCAGGAGATCGGTACATGATCGCCTCGGCTCCCGCACCAAAAGCCAATCCACGAGCGACCATGCTACAGCGATGGCCGCAATGCAGCGCCAGCTTGACGACATGAAGGCGCTCCTGGAATCCAGGGCTGGCGCCAAGAGCAAGATCGCCGAGCCGAGCGAGCTGCTCGCTGTCCACATCAAGCTCGACCCCATGCAGCACAAGATCGCTCCTCCTCAAACACCTCTGTACGAGGGGAGATCGGACCCCGAAACACACCTGAACAAGTTCAACATCTACATCGACCGGGTAGACGAGATCATCCTCAACGGCGAGCTCGTAAGCGATGAGATCGCCCTCTACGCGGTCCTAGGAGGATTCCATGGTCTTTCGCCTATGTTCAGGCATCTTACGAAGGACCAACCCTCGACCTATGCGATCTTCCGAGCTAAAGCTGCAGACTTTCTGGCCAAGCAAAGGTTTCTTCTTAGCCTATGAGCAGCGCGATCGGCGCCCGAACAACGATATCCAGCCTGATCGCCGGTATCAACATACGAATAACGCGATCGGCAGCCGGACGACGATCGCCAGTCTTCCAGCCCGATCGCCATCATCAAGCTACATCATCTAAACCAGAGGACTCGTTCGCCATCTACAGTTCACCATCTAACATGATGGACTAAGGCACGAGATCGCCTCCACTACACAACATACAGCCATGGTCCTGGTAGTTGATGGAACCAGCTGCTTCGGCCATGCAAGGTCCCTTTGGGCCAGGATCGCCCGCCCTTCGTTTAAATACGAGGTCGGCGTAGTCTGAGGGCCTTCCAAAACTAATTAATGGACACGATCGCCCGTCCTCAAAGGTTCATCATCTAACATGGTGAACCCGGACAATGTGACGCGTCACTACCCCCGTCTCAACGTACACCGTCGAGGTTCGCCATCTTCATGGCGGGCCGAGGTGGAAGCAGATCAAACAAGCCGCGGAAGTGGAGTTGATTAATCCGACGACGCCCCGCGCAAGGACTCCTCTAGACCAAGACCGCACGCCCTTCGTTTAAATACGAGGCGAGGCACAGCCTAACAGAGGACCCTCACAATAAAATGAGTCACGAGACAGTCAATTTCGTTCGCGCACAAGACACGGTCATGGAGTCGGTCCATCGAACTCTGCGACTGTGCACGGTCCCTCAGCGACGAAGCAATCAAGTTTCTACGAGGGATCGGCCAATGTTGTTTTTTGCAGGTATAAGACCGAAAGATAGCTAGCCAATCGACCAGATCGCCCAAGTCCGAATCTAAAGTCAGCTCACCGGATCGCCCGTCCTCATCCTACACGATCGCCAGCAAGAACCACCTCGCCCCATGTCTTCAAACATCGTAGCAAGCTGGGGGGCAATTATTGTGTCGAGAATTATACTCTCCGATCGGCGATCGCCTCAGAGATCGGGCGACCTAGCTATTGCCGAGCAGCCGAGGCAGAACTGCCGACCAGCGACCAGGTGACCTAGCTATTGCCGAGCATCCGAGATAGATCGGCTGACCGAAGGTCCCAGGACAACTCCCGGTGCCGAGCGATCGACATCTACGACGATCGTCTATCGGTACTTGGCGATCGACTCCTGGTGGCTGACTTGCAGACGATCATCTCTCGGTACTTGGCGATCGACTCCTAGTGGCCGAGTAGCATACGATCATCTCTCGGCACTTGCCGACCGATGCCGACCTCTAGTGACCGACCAATGCCGATCGCCTCATGCCTCTCGAAGATGATGGTCACCCAATCGGCAATGGCCGAAGCTCAGGATAGAACCCAGGTGCAATGCCGAGACAAGATCCGCATTTCACGGATCACTGACCACAGCCTGTCAGCATCTTTCCACCAGCCGACAGGCCCGCCGAAAGGTGTCAGTAGGACCGCCTGTGACAGCAACTCCGGACGCGTGCTGGCTCCTCATTGGACCGCACAGCTGGCTGCCAGCAGCTGCCTTGGACTTTAGGCAGACAGCCCATGTGACTTAAAGACAATCGCCCCGTTATTATATTGGCCGAAAGGCGATCGCCCGATAGAAAACAAGGCACCTCAGCCCCTATAAATAGAAGGCAGCCTGCACTTGTCCAAAGACAAAAAAATCTTCAGCACCTGCGAGATTTTCACTCTCTGAAGTCCATCTCTCCAAGCAATACACACAACTTGGCTTTCTCCTACTCTTGGCAACAGCTATCTCTTGGTTCCTTCTTCTCTCTCAGCCTCTCTCACACAGAAGACGATCAGCCGAGAGCAAGAACACCAAAGCATCGCTCAAGAGTTGGATTAACAGGATCTTTTTACACTCATTGTACTTAGATTCTCACATTAATACATGTATCCACGAATATTTGTATTAATAACATCTCGCGAGAGCATTCAAGCCCGGGCCTAACAAACCCGGCAAATCTAGTGTTATTTACACCCCCTCGGAAGTGCTCCCGCAACCTTGTTTGTTGTCCGTCCATTCCAGCAGTATTTCATCTTCGGATAAATATTTCGGGCAACAACAATTGGCGCTAGAGGAAGGGGATCTAACCCTCAATTTCATTCCTACCATCTCGAAGAACACTCACTGTTCTCCGGGGCATATTCCTGAAGAAACACTCACTGTTCTTCAGAGAAAGCTTTCAGAATCATGACTTCTGCCTCCTCGTCGAAGAAAGCCGTTGGCCAGCCCGCCAGACGCCTCGTCTCGTCTCAGTCCGAGCCACAGCTGATGGCGGAGGGTAGCCGCCGCGGTCCGAGACGCTCGATCTCGCCCCTGGGGGGCGGCCCAAGTATCTCACTCGATCAGTTCTGAACCACGGAACATATCGTGGAGGCCATGGCCGTCCTACAGGAGCGACGGAGTGCTCTCGATGCGCCTCCCGCTATCACCCCCTCGGCCATCCGTCGGAGGACCAAACGGAAGTTCAAGGCTTTGCTGACCGAGCGATCGCCAGGAGGCTCCCATTTGCAGGGAGAGGCGCTCGCCAGCCGAGGAACCTCGGTCTTCGATCGCCTCAGCAGCGACCAATCTTGGCGACCGGGGCAGTCCGGCCCTAGCCACGAGACGACGGAGTTCGAGTCCGTCACCAGGAGCTCGGCCTATCCGACTCCCAGAAGGCAGCCCAGCCGTCTGGCTCCCCCTCGCCAAATAGCCGAGGTCGGCAGCAGCGGAGTCAGGAGATCGGTACATGATCGCCTCGGCTCCCGCCCCAAAAGCCGATCCACGAGCAACCATGCTACAGCGATGGCCGCAATGCAGCGCCAGCTTGATGACATGAAGGCGCTCCTGGAATCCGGGGCTGGCGCCAAGAGAAAGATCGCCGAGCCGAGCGAGCCGCTCGCTGTCCATATCAAGCTCGCCCCCATGCAGCACAAGATCGCTCCTCCTCAAACACCTCTGTACGAGGGGAGATCGGACCCTGAAACACACCTGAACAAGTTCAACATCTTCATCGACCGGGTAGACGAGATCATCCTCAACGGCGAGCCCGTAAGCGATGAGATCGCCCTCTACGCGGTCCTAGGAGGATTCCATGGTCTTTCGCCTATGTTCAGGCATCTCACGAAGGACCAACCCTCGACCTACGCGATCTTTCGAGCTAATGCCGCAGACTTTCTGGCCAGGCAAAGGTTTCTTCTTAGCCTATGAGCAGCGCGATCGGCACCCGAACGACGATCTCCAGCCTGATCGCCGGTATCAACATATGAATAACGCGATCGGCAGCCGGACGACGATCGCCAGTCTTCCAGCCCGATCGCCATCATCAAGCTACATCATCTAAACCGGAGGACTCGTTCGCCATCTACAGTTCACCATCTAACATGATGGACTAAGGCACGAGATCGCCTCCACCGCACAACATACAACCATGGTCGTGGTAGTTGATGGAACCGGCTGCTTCGGCCATGCAAGGTCCCTATGGGCCAAGATCGCCCGCCCTTCGTTTAAATACGAGGTCGGCATAGTCTGAGGGCCCTCCAAAACTAATCAATGGACACGATCGCCCACCCTCAAAGGTTCATCATCTAACATGGTGAACCCGGACAATGCGACGCGTCACTACCCCCGTCTCAACGTACACCGTCGAGGTTCGCCATCTTCATGGCGGGCCGAGGTGGAAGCAGAGCTAACAAGCCGCGGAAGTGGAGTTGATTAATCCGACGACGCCCCGCGCAAGGACTCCTCTAGACCAAGACCGCACGCCCTTCGTTTAAATACGAGGCGAGGCACAACCTAACAGAGGACCCTCACAATAAAATGAGTCACGAGACAGTCAATGTCGTTCGCGCACAAGACACGGTCATGGAGTCGGTCCATCGAACTCTGCGACTGTGCACGGTCCCTCAGCGACGAAGCAATCAAGTTTCTACGAGGGATCGGCCAATGTTGTTTTTTGCAGGTACAAGACCGAAAGATAGCTAGCCAATCGACCAGATCGCCCAAGTCCGAATCCAAAGTCAGCTCACCGGATCGCCCGTCCTCATCCTACACGATCGCCAGCAAGAACCACCTCGCCCCATGTCTTCAAACATCAGAGCAAGTTGGGGGGCAATTATTGTGTCGAGAATTATACTCTCCGACCGGCGATCGCCTCATAGATCGGGCGACCTAGCTATTGCCGAGCAGCCGAGGCAGAACTGCCGACCAGCGACCAGGCGACGTAGCCATTGCCGAGTAGCCGAGAAAGATCGGCCGACCGAAGGTCCCAGGACAAGTCCCGGTGCCGAGCGATCGACATCTACGACGATCGTCTATCGGTACTTGGCGATCGACTCCTGGTGGCCGACTTGCAGACGATCATCTCTCGGTACTTAGCGATCGACTCCTGGTGGCCGAGTAGCAGACGATCATCTCTCGGCACTTGCCGACCAATGCCGACCTCTAGTGACCGACCAATGCCGATCGCCTCATGCCGCTCGAAGCCGATGGTCACCTAGTCGGCAATCGCCGAAGCTCAGGACAGAACCCACGTGCAATGCCGAGACAAGATTCGCATTTCACGGATCATTGACCACAGCTTGTCAGCATCTTTCCACCAGCCGACAGGCCTGCCGAAAGGTGTCAGTAGGACCGCCTGTGATAGCAACTCCGGACGCGTGCTGTCTCCTCATTGGACCGCACAGCTGGCTGCCAACAGCCGCCTTGGACTTTAGGAAGATAGCCCATGTGACGTAAAGACGATCGCCCCGTTATTATATTGGCCGAAAGGCGATCGCCCGATAGAAAACAAGGCACCTTAGCCCCTATAAATAGAAGGCAGCCTGCACTTGTCCAAAGACCAAAAAATCTTCAGCACCTGCGAGATTTTCACTCTCTGAAGTCCATCTCTCCAAGCAATACACACAACTTGGCTTTCTACTACTCTTGGCAACAGCTATCTCTCAGTTCCTTCTTCTCTCTCAGCCTCTCTCACATAGAATACGATCGGCCGAGAGCAAGAACACAAAAGCTTCGCTCAAGAGCCGGATTAACAGGATCTTTTTACTCATTGTACTTAGATTCTCACATTAATACTTGTATCCATGAATATTTGTATTAATAACATCTCGCGAGAGCATTCAAGCCCGTGTCTAACAAACCCGGCAAATCTAGTGTTATTTACACCCCCTAAGAAGTGCTCCCGCAACCTTGTTTGTTGTCTGTCCATTTCAGCAGTATTTCATCTTCGGATAAATATTTCGGGCAACAACATAATACATTCATCATATATCAATCACGTTGAGACTTATAATTATCAAACTAATCATTCACTTCACGGGGAACAATGTTTCCAATCATTTCATTTGAGCTATCACTCATTACGTTATTATTTCAGCCCGATGAGTCATTCTTGATCCTTGTTGGATTTCGATTCATTATCATTCATTGTGATCACTCTTGTTCTTGTGTATCTCGTTGATTTTTCCTGGTGGGATATTGCTTCTCCATACTTGTTTTAGGGGGTGTAGTATGTAATATCCGCAATTTCGATTTTTCCGGTAATTTTTTTTTGGTGTAAGTCCATCTTAGCAACTCTATTGTGACTGTTTTGTCATTCCGAGAATGATTAATTTTAAACTTTTTGTCATCCGAGTTCGTCTCGGTGTCGTTCTATTGAATTCCGTGTTCTTAAGCGACTTTTTCACGTATGGTTCGACTTTGTAAAATCACCATTAATTCTTGGAAACTACAAAAATTCTGAATATTGTCAATATTATAAATCATCAAGTTAGCTTTCCAATGGTTCAAACGATGAGTCAATCGGAGTCCGAATGAAGGAGTTATGGTCGAAATAGCTAAGGCTGCACCATGTGCCTTTTGGTGCTGGAGCGGGCTGTACCACGGGCCGCGGACCCTTCTGGCCGGGCCGCGGCCCAAAGCCAATGTGCTGGGCAGTTTTTGGCCGTGGGCTGTGGCACACTCATCCTGTGCCGCGGCACACAATGCAGTTTTGCCTATTTCAGCGGGTTTCATGAGAATCAAGCTTATTTCATCACTTTCCTTCTTCCTCTCTTCCTTGGACGATTTGTGGGCGATTTAGCATCATCAAACTCAGATAATTTCATCTTCTTCAAGTTGTGGTGAGGATTAACAACATGTTTGTGGATTCTTCATCCTAATCCAAGGTAATTTCTTCAACCCTAGATTTGATTTTGAGTTGGAGCTTGAGGTTTTGGATGATATAATCATGATTTGTTATGGATATACGTTTGATTACGAGTTTTTATGAGTTATCATCGGATTGTTGGAAGTTTTTCTCAAGAATACTTTGGAGGTTGACTTGGAATTGGGATTTTTGATTAAATGTTATCGTAAGCTAGATTTGAGTATTCCTATTGGATTATCGATTGTATTGAAGGTGTTTTGTTGGATTGAATCATTTGTTTGAAGTTGGTTTTCGATACAATTGGGTTTGGTTGTTTAGGATGGGAGATTGTATTCAAGGTGTTTGTCGAAATGCCTCAATGAGTTTGGGATTTATTGTATCGACCTCTTGAATTGGTTGTGATCATGCTTGATTCGTGTATTAAATGAATTATTGGTATTTGTGTCGTTCAAGGTTGTTCAAGCGGCCGACAATTTCATTAAGGACGTTGTTCGTGGAAGGACATTCTCGCCGTCGGTTTAAGGCAAGTTTTATACTTGTACTAGTCAATGAGATTAATGTTATCATATATATGTATGAATGTGTTGTATCATTCCGAGACTTAGTCTCTTCATAAGTTCATTGATATTAGGGGATCGTTCGATGCGATACTCTTCGGAAATTATGCCAAATGTTTATTATCAATCATTAATGGCCGGTAAGGCATTGAGATATTCGTTGTTAATATTATTATCGATCACCGGTTTGCGGTATCGATGTATCGGTTGTTGTTGTTAATATTGATGTCGATCTAAGACGTTGTAATCATTGTTATTAATGTTGGCGTCCTGTTATTCATGTTGTATTAGCCGATTGAAGGCATTGTCGTATTCATTCTCATCTTCGTCGTCGGTAACCGATTAAAGGTACCGAGGCATTCATTGCATCATTGTCAGCGATTAGCCATTATAAGGCAATCAAGATATTGAATCATCCACTGCATCATTGTTATCGGTTGGCCATTCTAAGGCAATCGAGGTATTGAATTGGGGCTGTCGAGGATAGTTCCCATCCGTTGTGTCATTGTTATCGATTGACCATTCTAAGGTAATCGAGGTATTGAATTGGGACTGTCGAGTACGATGCCCATCCGTGAGTCATCATTATTGTGTTGGTCGACTCAAGGTAACACACTATCATTCTAGTGAATTCGGTAATCTACGGATAATTGTCGTTTGTGATTAATTATATTATTTTGGAGGCTAGTCTCGGCTAGTGCTCATTATGGGTAAGTTTGGGGCTTGAACCTTCACGGTTGGGTTTCCAACACCTACAATTCCGTAGGTCACGGCCATTGGATGGCCAAATTGTGATACGGCTTCGTGCCGTGGTTTCGGCCCTAATTGTGATACGGCTTCGTGCCGTGGCTTCGGCCCTAATTGTGATATGGCTTTGTGCCGTGGCTTCGGCCCTAATTGTGATACGTCTTCATGCCGTGGCTTCGGACCTAATGGTGATACGGCTTAGTGCCGTGGCTTCGGCCCTAATTGTTATACGGCTTCGTGCCGTGGCTTCGGCCCTAATTGTGATATGGCTTCGTGTCGTGGCTTCGGCCCTAATCGATACAGCTTCGGGCTGTTTTGGCTTCATGTGATTGTGATATTTGACAGCTTCGGCTGATTGTCTTTCAGGCCTTTGTGATTGTCTTGGTAATTTCATTAGAGCCTTCGGGCATTGTGATTCATAATTAATTCAGTTCTGGTTTGGTTCATGTCGTGTAATTCATTATGGTACTCTATGATTATGATTCGCCGTTGGGCACTTATGTTCTAACATGTCGAACAGGTATTAATAGTATGCCGTGGGCATAGTGTTTCACGAATGATCGGTTCTTACCTTGGTTTGTGAGCATCTCGTATTATTATTATCATTGTACCGTTTCATTCTGCCTTTGGATGCATATCATGTTATACATGTATTTGATGTTCATTATCTGGATGACTGACCCCGTGGGGGCGGAACATGTTTTCGTATTTAGGTGCTTGCGAGGAGAGAGTTGAGACACAAGGGCATGATGATGGCGACGAGGCATTCGAGCGATACTAGTCTGAGTTGTTCATGTTGGTTAGTCAGTTAGAGTGTTCTCCAGTTTGTCAGTCATTGTCATTATGTTTTACCCGAGCAGATGCTCGTTGTCGTTGAAATTCCTTATCGGAATATTGTGTTGGATATCATGGTAGGACTATGATTTTCCCTTGTTGTTTAATTTAATGTATTTTAGTCATGTTCGCCTGGTGGATCTCCTGGCGTGGGGTCCACGGCACTGTAATAACCCAATAGGATTTGGGGGTGTTACATAACTGAACAATACTTAAATTACCTCAAAGTCGAAGACAATATCCTTTGCACGAATCAACGTCCCTAAACGAATACACAGTTATACGAATAATCTCGAAATAAGTATAGTCCATTAATATCAATAAACCACCATCCCGACATCAATGTCGACACGGTAAACTAGCCTCGATATCCGACATTCCATATCACTGACCAAAATAACTCACACCTCCGCCTTCACCAAACACATTTAAATCATATACATTATGATTTAATCCAAACCAACACATAATATACCGACCATCATCCCGACAATTTACATTTATTATATCATTGCTATATGAATGATAAATGAAATGAAATCAAAATCATTCATTAAATATCATAAACTGAACAAGTATAACTTGCCTCGATACCGATACCACGAAGTCGTTACCAAAATCCATTGCCTTCGTCCACGAGCTCCTCAGCCCCTGACCAAAATCAATCTACGAACTCTTCAATCTCAACCACAACACAATGATCATAATCCACGATCAAACATCTCAACCTATTGACGTAATCAATCAACAAAAATCCGATAACAATCAATAACCGACATAGCCAATCAATAAAACTCAACGGCTCAACGGCTCAACAATACCTCGATCATATACATAAAACCAAATAATCCAGCTCAACAGATACGAACTCATATCCATAATACAATCCGTAACTCGATAATCAATATAACCAATCAATAAACCCAATGGTTCCACAATATCTCGATTAAATACAAATCCAACAACCCAAATCAATCAATCATGAACTCAAAACCACAACACGATTCATAATCCGATAATTATATCAATAACCAAACTAAACCAATAACAAGGATCTAAACGTTACCGATTCCAAATTCAATCTAAATACGAGTACAAGTTTCCTCCTTGTAATTTCATGATTAGAACCAATTACCGATTATCATCATCAATCCGGACAATCCGATTATTTCAACATATATATGATCATATTCCAATGGTGTCAAATAGCTCAATCATTCGATTTGAACACTTGTTCAATACGTATGAACTTACCAACTAAAAGATGTATAATAATCTCATCACTCGAAATCATATTCGTATTCCTATACGAATATTGTACCAAAATAGATAACTTAGTTCCAGATATTAATATTCCATGTTTATATCCAAAACACCAACATCTCTTAAACATATTCATCAAATCATATAATCTAAGATTTCCTTAAGAACACAAATTATTCCGAAGTCACATTCAAGATCTCCAAGACGACATAATCTGATGTGTTCAAACATCTCAACAATCCTCATTCATAATTCAAGATATATATTATCATATTCTCCAATATACAATTCACGTAACCTCAAGAATAACAATAACACCACTATAACCATCATCATACGAAGAAAAACATCATCAATCAAACCAATAAGGGTTGTATCATAATTAATCTGGAATTATCCTCATATCACGATTCATACGAAATCAACATAATCCAGAATTCCATATCTTTATCGGTTTAAACGAATCACAATCCTTACAACAGGAAGAATCTTAATTAACATCTGAAATCTCTTATCATAATTCCATTAAATCTCATATAACATCAAGAATGGCAATAATACTACCAAGAACATCAATAACACTATGATTCCATAATCATAACCAACATAATCAAAGACATGTATCATCCTCCTTAACAAAATTCCCGTAAATACCAAGAATCATCATAATAACTCCATAAACTATTATCATACGAACTAATTATCAACAACAACATCAAAATCCGAAATTAAAGATAGGATTATCCAACATACCTCTTAGAAGATGAAATACACAAGTAACAACCTCAAGAATCATCAGTAGCTTCTCATATCAAGCTCCAAATCCAAGCTCTTAAGCTCAAAGTCGACTTAGAAGAGCTAGTATTCATCTCTGATTGTTGAAGGGCGAAATAAAATGAAATGAAGTTTTGAAAAAACGAAGTGACGGAGATCCCACTTATATAAACTTATAATTGTTACGTACGTAACATGCAACCATTTACGTACGTAAACACCCTTTACCTATGCGATCTGACTTTGCTAGCGTACGCAACGACAGTCCATAGGTTACTGACTCATTTCGTTCAATGCCTTACGTACATAACCCTTGCTCCATAGCATATGTAATATGTACGTTGACCTGCTACAGTAAAATACACAATTAACGTATGTAATTTACCAGTGATAACGTACGCTAACCAAGGGTTGACTCGCCCATGCACGTTCTCCGCCGAAAGCTGCCAACCACGGGACCCACCTGTTGGCCATCTCTCGGATCCTGCCTGATTCCTCTCATTACGAACGTTATGCCTTATGTATGACGTACGTAACACGTAGCAACTTAGCGTACGTTAGTACTTAAGATTAGCGTACGTAATGGCCTTCTGCACTTGGCCAAAATCCAAATGTTCCTGTCCGTCTCGACATACTGGATACGAACATACGACATACTGAATACACATACTCCTTCCAAATATATTCTCATACGATACCTCTGATACACGACACTTATACAAATACAGCTGTCTCAGTCTTCAATTTATTTTATCCATAATATATAGACACCAAGCTATACAATTTATCTCAGGTAAAATAACGCGAAATTTATACTGAAAATTCGGGTATTACAACCATTTAATCAACGGACTACGAGGGTATGATTTCAAATCTTCATTTGTTTCGTTTTAATATTCGTATATACATTGCATGATCAATCCTCTTAAGGGATTCAGATCGAATTAGATTCATATATTGCTTCCGCTGCGCCTTCGTTTGAGGCATCGAATCCCAGCACCAACATGACAATGAAACTCAAAGAATCACATATCCAATAAGGATCAAAAGACTCACCAAAGTGAACAATGACACACGGATAATGAAATATTGACACGACCAACAATATCCAAAACAACCATCATGTGATAACAATCACCAAAGAACTATCAACACGATCAACAATCTCAACACAACAGTCCTGGAATCATCATCCCTAAACGATCGATCAACACAACCATCAATCCCAAACAGTGGCCCTGGGATCAACACCCCTCGTCGAACAGTCAATATGAAATTATACCAAACCTTAACATACAACATATACAACAATTCATCAGAATAATTATCTTCACAAGTGAACAAAACTTAAAATACCTCAAAGCTGAAGACAATATCCTTTTCCCCGAACAATATCCCTAAACGAATACACCATTATTCGAATAATCTCGAATGAGGTACATCCCATTACTATCAATAAACCATCATCCCGACATAAATGTCAGTACGATAAACTATCCTTGCTATCCGACATTCCATATCACAAACCAAAGAAATCCCACATCTCCGTCTTCATCAAACACAATTAAATCATATACATTATGACTTAATCCAAACTAGAGCATAATATACAAACCATCATCCCAACAATTTACATTTATAATATCATTGCTATATGAATTATAAATAAAATGAAACCGAAACCATTCATCAAATATTATGAACTGAACAAGTATAACTTGCCTCAAATAGCCGGTCGGTAAAGCAAATCCGTCAGATGTCCTGAGGTTAGATTTTCACACTTTGACAAAGTATTTATATCCCAATATCAATTACTCACTAAAAGAAATATATTACGCATTTGATTTCCGCGATCAACGGCTATCCCAATTTTATAATTTTATTTTTCCACTTTCTCAAAAATGATGATCCGGACTTTAAGAATTCCATTACTAAAACTCCAGCATATTATTTTAAATATAAAATAATATTTAATATTTTTCAGCCGTATTTATGGTATAACCGTTATTTATTTCAATTTGATCGAATGAAAACTTCATATTATTTTAATACGGAAAATATTTCAAAATCATCAATTTTGAAAACTCATGATCCTCATATAGAAAAATATTAATAATCATCATTATTAAGTTTTCCACCCTTAAACACCAATACAAGGTATTCAACCCGTGTATACATACGTAAAATATAGAGCTGACTCGGTAATATATTGATAAATATAGGAGTCTGGTAACACGGACACATTTCTAGATCGGGCGTACTGTGACGTCCATCTTGAGCGATATTGATTGGTTGTTCATACTCTATGTGTGATTGGGTATGTTCGACGGTTTGCGACTGGCTGTTCATACGCCCGAAGGGTATGTTCTACAGTCAGGTTTGTTTATTTGATATCCACTGTGTGTGATTTGTGATCCTTTGTTGATCGTGTTGGGGTTTATCATGTTGATGATATTCTCAGTTATTGTTGATCATTTGTTGATCATGTTGGAGTTTATAATGTTGATGATATTCTCGGTTGTGATTTCACCTTTGATTGGTCGTATTGGAGTTTATTATGTTGATGATATTCTCGGTTGTGATTTGACCTTTGATTGTTCGTATTGGAGTTTATTATGTTGATGATATTCTCAGTTGATGTATTGGCTGATCTGGTTATTGATCGTATGAGCGTTCGGGCTTTGTGTCGATGTTTCTGGACTTGTCATTGGCCTACTGATGTATTATATATATTTGGTTCCGATCAGGATTGATATTTGATTGTACGATCCGACGGATGGGATTTGGCACGTATGGTTTATTCCACACTTATGAGTTATGATGATGTTTTGAGGATTCTTGGTATTGTTTGAATACAGTACATATGGTTGTAGTTGAGTTCATTTCATCATTTGAGAATACGAAATGTGGATTATGGTAAGGATTGATTTGGTATGGATTGCTATGGGTTGGTAAGGTTATGACGGTAAGATTACGTTGGTAGTATTCTTACTATATTATTACATTAGTATGTAATTATTTATGATGATGTGATCGTTATCATTGTTGAGTATTGTGGCTGATCCCGTCGTGGGTTTTATTTTTAAGTACTCGGAGATCGAGCTAGTAGCGCTCATGAAGGGATGAGCTTCCAGGGTGATACTCGTTATGACATATATTTTTGGGGACCGAGTATTTTACTGTTCGTTATATTCCGCTGCAACTGTATTTTTAACTATGTCTATGTCCACTGCGTGTGTAATTATAAATGGCTTTCCGGTATTTTACCAACTCGTGTATAACTTGGAATGGCCTTTTGGGTATTTCGTAGATTTAGTTTAATTTGTGAAACTTTTTTCCTTAAACAATCTTATCGGTACGTGTTAGCGGTGACTTAACGTACATTTTAAAGTTGTCGAGTTTTGGCATTTTTAGCCTTGAATACTAAATGGTATTTTATGACGGTATTTGAAAACTATATTTTGGAAAATATTTAATTATTGGTGAAATATTACCGTCTTTACCTCTTTGGCGTATTTGAAACGATTGTGAAAATGATTTTTCGCCTTGTGGGTTCCGGCGCGGGGCCCACGATGCTGTAATTTCCCCAGATGGTTTTGGGGGTGTTACACAATTTGCGGACCAGTCACTATAAAGGTCGATTCACCCACTTTTAGACCAAGTCTTAAAGTGAAATTTTAACCAATACTTTCTAACATCCAAGAACCACTCAAATGAAATTTTCACATACCACCAGCCATTCCAAAAACCAGCTCGATGTCTCTTCAATCGGTTTCTAACCAAAAGGTTGATAGTTTGGGAATCCTAACACCCGTTTATACATGCTCATGAAATTTTGTGGTGTTTAGGGCAGGTGAAGGGAGTGATCTATTCAATAAATCACTAGAAGTTCGATAAAACCAACGACCTATCATCGGTTCAATTGTTTCTTTATGTTCGATCCTGATGGTGCATGCTGACGGTTTTGTTAGATTCTCAAGACTAGTAGCTGCGGTTATGTATCATGGTTCAGTATGTCATATTCACCTATACCTATCATCATTCAAATGCTTAGTTACAAGTGTCATGGTATGCATTTTGTTAACTGGATTGTGTTAACAATGAAAAACATTTATGGTCCATATGTTCATGTGCCAAAGCGCGTCACCACAAAGTATTATGATAGGTTATAAATGATGAATATGACATGCGCTTTCACTCATAGTCCGCTTGAAATATACCTTCGCGGACGGCCACTTTGATGAGCCGGTCTTCCCGTTGTTATGGGGAGATGTGAACGATAATGTTCTAGTTGAACGACTTGGAATTGTCGTAGTTTTTCCCTACTGTGCCTCACCAAGTTCCCTAAAGTGACTAGATTAAATACATACTGCAAACATATCTGCAAGGATTGTGTCCGGTCATGGACGTTCGTCACCTATAAATGGTAATATGGTAACACCACAAATTGTAGTAGATGGTGTTACTAGGCCGTGGATTATATAGAGTATTGGATGCCACTTGGTTCGATAAATACTCTTGCTAAGAATGTATGTGTGCTTGGTACATGAAACTTGATCATTTGATCAAATGAACTCATCTCTCTGATTCTGGATTATAGTCATCATTGGGGGACGCCTCAATGTTGCCAATCGATAAAAAGTACTCTATGAATAAAGGCGGTTCAAGGGAACGTGGAATGTGAGTTTAATTGAACCATACATTGTTGAAAATCTACATCGTTGTAGCGTTGGCCGAAAATGGAAACAGATGTGACCCTCCAAAGATAAGATCTTTCCGTATACTCTGTTAAAGCGAGTGTGCACTACAACAAAAAACACATTTTACTACGGTTATTTCGTACATTTTATATCGGTTTATAAACCGACGTAAAATGTACGGTCGTAAAAAAGACACTAAATTTACCTCAATTATGAAACTGATGTAAAAATTTCAATTTACATCGTTTCAGAATAACCATCGTAAAATTCTTTGTAAAAGATAATATTTTACATCGGTTTCAGCTAAAACTGATGTAAAAAATTTGGTTTATGATTACTAATTTACATCGGTTTCGTAAACGAACCAATGTAAAACATAATTTAACATCGCTTGTTTAAAAACCAATGTAAATTTATATTTTTAGGACAGTTATTCAGTAGAAGCGATGTAAATGTATATTTTACAGCGGTTGTTCAGTATAATCGATATAAAATTCGGGAAGAAATGCACAATTCACATCAGTTTCCTTTAGAACTAATGTAAAATTGGTAAAAAAAAACTGCACTTTTTACATCAGTTGGAAAACAACCGATGTAAATGTTAATTTTTTTTAATATTTCAGTTGTTTTATACCAGCCCCCTGTAATATCAGAATCTTGTTGAAGCACAACTTATTTCAACCATCATATTTCAATCCATAAACACAAAAATCCCAAGAACACAACTCTTTCATAATTTCACAATTCAACCAAAAATCCAAGTAAAACAATGTCAAAGCTTCAACATTACACAAACTAGTCATTTAAATGCAACCATTTTTGCTCAATAGTTTTGCCAATACAAACTACAATACACTAAATAAGGACACCACAAGTATTAGGAAAGTCGTCTCACTATATTATCTCGAACAACAAAAAAAACAAAGTACATACTCATTACTTATATTCCAAAAAATATCTGGCCCACTGAGTACGGATCTCTTTAATGCTCATTCCAATAAGTGCACTACTGTCATTAAATAAGATACAATATAATAAGACAGTAGAATAAAGAAACAAACAAAATTCTAACTAAAAAGAATTATTTATAGAAAGATTTTTGCATTGTGGATAACGTGGTTTTACATTACAGTTTTACATTTCTGGTATATATTCTAGATACTTCTACCAATATCGGAAAAAAAATCACAATGCTCAGAGTTAGAAGGTTTGTTTGTTAAGTGTGTTTGTACTTTGAAAATATACCTCCATGAATCAAGTAGAAAAAACATAGTGAAACCCAGTACATAGTATTCGTTTAAACCCAGTTGCATGTCACTACTCTGAACACAAGCTTCATGTATAAGCTTTCAAGTCCAATCTTACAACATGATTCACATATGGATAAACAGAAAACCATACAATCACATAAGAAGACTAAGATGAGAACAGCGAAAAAACAATAGAATCACATACAAATTACAATACAATCACATACAAGAATTGAAATAAGAGTTGATTTATAAATCTTTTCAGTCATTTAGAACTTTTTGTTGTTTGATAAGCGGTGCTGAATTTATGTGTAATTTTTCCAACAAAAAGGTCCTAATTGAATGCTTAAATATACCCTAGAATAAGCAGTTTTACTCTATTCATCACACAATTTTAATGTTTATCAATCATTATTTGACACAAGACTCGCATTCGAGTTCAAAAATTCGAGTTCAGAAATTCAACAATCAAAATACAATCACATACTGTTGACCTCTGATTTGGTCAACGTCACGTGTGCTGATCTAGACGAATGGATCGAAGACACATAGAAAATAATAAACAAGATGGAAGGTGTTTGATCACTAAATTTTATTAATGACCTTAATATAGAATAGAGCCGAGCAGGATATTTTATACCGGTCTATCTTGTTTGCTTGCTAATTACAAGTCTTATCTTTTTTCTCAGTCAATCTGAATTCTCTCTTTTTTCTCTCTATGTTATAAATGCTAAAAATCCAAAGATCTGCTTTCACTGTACATTTCTTCTATATGTAGACAATATGGGCCAGTGGAGAGATGACAACTGCCGAATGTTTGGGAAATATGCCAAAAACACTTGTCAGTCTGCATACATGCCTTGGACACATGGCGACTTCTAGGAGTGCCTTGGGAAGGGGCATGACTGCATGCATTAATTGGCATGCGGGCCTACCTCGCATGCTTCTGGCGGTGCTTATCCGCTGGGGTCGGTCCTCGGGTCTCCCGCCATTCAGGTCGGCCTTGTTGCAATCTAGATTCGGAGCATTTGATCTTCTCTCTGCTCGGCCCTCCCGGGTCGGATATCGGGTCGGCTCTGATGTCTCTGCCCGGTCCGGTTCCAACGAGCCCGGGAGAAAATCGGGTCTGTGTCCGGTCCAACTTCAGGATCTGCTCGACCAGTTCATCTGTCTGGAGGGCCTACGCCAATCTGTTGACGTCTGATTTGTTCAACGTCATGTGTGCTGATCTGGACGAATGGATCGAAGACACGTAGAAAATAATAAACAAGATGGAAGGTGTTTGATCACTAAATTTTATTAATGACCTTAATATAGAATAGAGCCGAGTAGGATATTTTATACCGGTCTATCTTGTTTATTATTTTCTACGTGTCTTCGATCCATTCGTCCAGATCAGCACACGTGACGTTGACCAAATCAGACGTCAACAGATTGGCGTAGGCCCTCCAGACAGATGAACCGGTCGAGCAGATCCTGAATCCGGACCGGACACAGACCCGATTTTCTCCCGGACAAGTTGGAACCGGACCGGGCAGAGACATCAGAGCCGACCCAATATCCGACCCAGGAGGGCCGAGCAGAGAGAAGATCAAATTCTCCGAATCTAAATTGCAACAAGGCCGACCTGAATGGCAGAAGACCCGAGGACCGACCCTAGCGGATAAGCACCGCCAGAAGCATGCGAGGCATGCCCGCATGCCAATTAACGCATGCAGTCACGCCCCTTCCCAAGGCACTCCTAGAGGCCGCCATGTGTCCAAGGCATGTATGCAGACTGACAAGTGTTTTGGGCATATTTCCCAAACATTCGCCAGCTGTCATCTATCCACTGGCCCAGATTGTCTATATATAGAAGAAATATACAGTGAAAGCAGATCTTTGGATTTTTTGCATTTATGACATAGAGAGAAAAAAGAAAGAATTCAGATTAACTGAGAAAAAAGATAAGACTTGTAATTAGCAAGCAAACAAGATAGACCGGTATAAAATATTATGCTCGTTTCTATTCTATATTAAGGTCATTAATAAAATTTAGTGATCAAACACCTTCCATCTTGTTTATTATTTTCTACGTGTCTTCGATCCATTCGTCTAGATCAGCACACGTCACGTTGACCAAATATGACGCCAACAGATTGGCGCTAGAAGGAGGGCATTCGGGGATTTGCCAACTGCCGCACCTCCCCACTGGGGAGGTGCGGCAGTTGGCAAATCCACGAATGTCCTCGTTGCAGGGCCGGACATAAGATTGGTCTACCTTCATCCTACGAAGGGTATGAAGGTAGATGATGCTAGCATAGGCTCCGAAGTCCACCAACACCCTGTGGACCAGGATCCCCATTATGGGCAGGGTGATGACAAGGGCGTCTGAATGGGGATGGTCCAAGCCGTCTGCGTCGGACTCCTCAAAAGTAACTGCCAGCTGGGGGTTTTGGGGGGCTTCCTCGGCCACTGATAGGAACCCCTCTGCTCGGTGTTCGGTCCGTTGATAGGAGGTGGTGGCTTCTCGGATGGATGCCTCTTTCTGGCACTTTGACCGATGATCATCGACCTCGGCGGTGCCCATAATGGTTAGAATTTCCCGGGCGGATTTGGGGGCTGGAGGCACCCGATCATTCTTGGCTCTTGTCGGGTCGGCCCGATCCTGGCGATCCCAGGGCCGGTTCCGGGTAAATCGCCTCAAACCTGTCTCGTCGTATACCGCGAGCAAGGCGGCGCCGAGGTCTCGACACTATTCGGTGTTGTGACCCACTGATTCATGATATTTACAAAAGCGGGTCTGATCCATGTCCTTTTGATCTTTATAGATCGGCCGAGGAACTGGGAGCAAATTTTTGTCCTTTATTTGATCGAATATGGCCGCGGCTCCGACGGAATATATTTCAGTGAAATTAGCCATGAGCTCGGGCCTACGCTCCCAGAAACTCTGAGTTATTGGGACTGTCGAGGAAGAGGCGGGAGCCTTATTTTCCCGGCGGGATTCTTGACGTGCCTTTTTGTAGTCACGTCTATCGTTTTTCTTTTTATATGATCCTTTCTGATCGGAGGGCATGACTAACACTGGTGCCGGCATAGCTTCCTCGGCAGCTATGTGGGAGCTGGCGCGCTCCAAGAATTCATGGTAGGTGTGGAGGACATTCTGGCACACCGTCCAGCGAAAAAAAGAATTTTTGAGAAGGCCGGCCTGGGTAATAATGGCCAGCGCATCGTCGGACATGGGTTCCGTCTCTAATATCTGTTTATTGAAACGGGATATATAATCTTTAAGGGACTCGTTCGGCCCCTGGATGACGGAAGTAATAGAGGAACGTGGGGCGACTCGCACAAGGGACCCCATGAAATGGGATCGGAATGTCGCCGAGAGCTAGGCCCATGTTTGAACAGAATGGTGGGGCAGCGTCCGATACCATCTCTGGGCCCTCTCCCCCAGAGTCAGGGAGAACATTCAGCATCAGAAAGCGTCCCGAGACCCGTGCAGGTCCATCCAGGAATTATAATGTCCAAGATGGGCATTGGGGTCTGTCTCCCCGTTGTACGGCGAAATTTGAGGAATCTTGAACTTCTCCGGGAGGGGTTCCGCCAGAACACTGGGGGCCAGGGGACTCTCCTGGCTGTTAAGCCATTCCGAACTTTGGGATGGCTGGAGTTGTTTATTTTCGAGCTCCATAAGGTGCTTTTTAAGAAACTCGATCTCACTCGAGTTATCGCCCGAAGTTGGAGGTAATACTTGCGTTGGATTAATGGACTGGTGGGGAGATTTTTCTTGCTTACGGCTCTGACTCTGGACAGTAGGGGCCGGCGCTGCCTGTTCGATTTTCTTCCCTGCCCCAAGGCGATCAAAAACGGATGTGGGGCGTGAAAGCTTACTTTTTCGAGAGGGATATGAGCTTTCGCCGTGGCTTTCCGCCCTTTCTACGGCTACCCCAGAGGCTGTCCTTTTTTTGTTTCACCCCGAGGCAGCTGGGCGGGTCGTCTGAGATTCCGCCTCGACATGGTCTTTGGGTTTTTGAAGGGTCCCGCCCCCTGTAACCCTTGCCATAAGGGCCGCCATGCCCTGGATGAAGGCTGGGTGTTTGAAGCACTCTACCACCTTACGGAGGTTTTCTTCCTCCGTCCCGGGCTGAGGGTTTTTTGAACTATCGTGAGACATCTCCGGTGAGCAGTATGTATCTTTTTTTTTATCGAAGGTGCCCCTTCTTCTAGCGCCAATCTGTTGATGTCTGATTTGGTCAACGTCACGTGTGCTGATCTGGACGAATGGATCGAAGACACGTAGAAAATAATAAACAAGATGGAAGGTGTTTGATCACTAAATTTTATTAATGACTTTAATATAGAATAGATACGAGCAGGATATTTTATACCGGTCTATCTTGTTTGCTTGCTAATTACAAGTCTTATATTTTTTTTCAGTCAATCTGAATTATGTCTCCACCTGTTACGAGATATTAGATCTCATGAAGGGGGGTAAGACCGTTCAGGAGATCGAGGCCTACATTGCATCTCAAGCGACCGATCTGCATGTTGACATCACTGGAGGCGATGAGCCAAAGGTCGCTGAGGTTGAGGATGCCGGTCTGGCTCCGCACGGCGAAGGTGAGGGGCAGTCCTTTCAGGCAGCCGGCCAGGAGGGTGGGGCCGAGTAGTTTCCTTGAGTTTTGCTTCTCGCATGGCCTGCGTGCCAGTCTTTGCCTTTCTTTTGTTTTATTCCCTGTACGGCCTGCGTGCCAATCAGAAGGACCCACCTCGCCTTGGCATTTGGTCAGGGGACGATCAGAAGGACGATGATCACAACCTTCAAGATCATCGATGTGCACAGTGACTATAATGCCATCATAGGCCGACCTGTGATGTCAAGGCTGAGGGCCACTCAGTCTACCTATCACTTGTGCATGAAATTTCTCACCCCGGACGGCGTCGGGGTACATAGAGGGGATCAAAGGGCCGCCCGGGAATGCAACCTCAGCATCCGGGCTCGCGAAATCAACGCCGCAGAAGGCATCCCGGTGGGGAACACCATACTTGAACAGGGATCCGAAGGTCCCGGGGCCGCGCAAACCACCGAAATGGAAACCGGACAGGAAGCGGACCGGGGCCGCAGGCCCGGGAAGGAGCTGATCCTAGAAGAAGATCCTGTCGACCCCCGATACCAAAATCCGAAGGGGAAAATTCGCCACTCTGAGCCAATATAAGAGTTGGACCAGGTCGACATGGACCCATCTATTCCAACACGACGACTAAAGATCGGCCACAACCTCCAAGAGCCGATCCGCTCCGAGCTAATCTTCCATCTGAGACAAAATATGGATGTCTTTGCTTGGACCCATTCGGATATGTCGGGGATTGACCCGGAACTTGCATGCCACCGGCTAAATATCGACCCCAGTTCAAAGCCGGTTATTCAGCAAAGAAGGAAAATGGGGCCGGAGCGACAGAAGGGGCTGGAAGAGGAGGTAGAAAAGCTAATCGATAACGAGTTTATTCGGGAAGTCCAATACCCAACTTGGGTAGCCAACTCGGTCTTGGTAAAAAATCCGACTGGGCTATGGAGGCTCTGCATTGACTTCTCCAACCTGAATAAAGCCTGCCCGAAAGATAGCTACCCCCTACCCCATATCGACTACATGGTGGATGCGACGGCCGGGCACGAGCTAATGAGCTTTATGGATGCGTATTCCGGATACAACCAGATCCCAATGCATCCTGCTGATGAAGAAAACACCTCCTTCTACTCGGCCCGCGGCCTATACTGTTACCGGATGATGCCTTTCGGGCTCAAGAATGCCGGCGCGACATATCAACGCCTGGTAAATAAAATGTTCAATATCTTGATAGGCCATACTATGGAGGTATATGTAGATGACATGTTAGTAAAATCTTTACGCTCGGCCGATCATGTACATGACCTCAATGAAATGTTTGCTATTTTGCGATGAAGTTAAATCCGAAGAAATGTTCATTTGGGGTAGGTTCTGGAAAATTCCTCGGCTACATGGTAAGCCAAAGAGGGATTGAAGCCAACCCCGATAAAATTACGGCAGTGACCGAGCTTGTTCCTCCAAATTCGGTCAAAAAGGTGCAAAGCCTAACTGGCCGACTAGCCGCATTAAGTCCCTTTATCTCGCTCTCAACGGATAAATGCAAACCTTTCTTTGAGGCGATAAAAAAGAACAAGGATTTTCAGTGGACAGAATCTTGCCAAAGAGCCTTCGAAGCTATCAAGAAAGTCCTGGCAGAAGCCCCGACTTTGCAGCGGCCGACCCGAGGGGAACTTCTCAGCTTATATCTCGCGGTCTCCGACTCGGCGATCAGCACCGCTCTGATTCGAACGGAAAATGCAGTGCAACATACGGTCTATTATGTGAGTCAGGCCCTTCACGATGCCGAGCTCAGATATGCCCCAATGGAAAAACTGGCCTACGCGCTCGTAATGGCATCTCGGAAATTAAGACCCTACTTTTTGGAACATCAGGTAGTCGTCTTAACAAACTACCCTTTGAAGCAAGTCATGCACCGACCTGACGTTTCCGGCCGGATGGTCAAATGGGCCGTCGAACTCGGACAGTTTGACATAACTTATGAATCACGCACTGCCATAAAAGGACAAGCCCTGGCGGACTTCGTTGCAGAGTTCACACCAGCAGTCGCACAAGAGGACGACCGATCAGAAGAGTGGTCACTCTATGTAGATGGGTCCTCAACCTCCGACCGATCGGGTGCAGGAATAGTCCTCGTTAGTCCCGGCCAACGTCTGTTCTACTCGGCTATTCGCTTAGATTTCCCGACCACCAACAATGAGGCAGTATGAAGCTCTCTTGGCCAGTCTAGAAATGGCGACCTCCCTCGGCCTTGCCCGCCTCACCATCCTGAGTGATTCTCAATTAGTGGTAAACCAGATTAACGGCGAATACGAAGCCAAAGAGCCCAAACTGGTTAAGTACCTCAGCCTAGCACGGGCCCGGCTGCAAGATTTTCGGGGAACAATACAACATATTCCCAGAACTGAGAACATCCAAGCCGACTCTTTGGCCAAACTCGTATCTAGCTCCGGAGCCGAACACATGGATGAGGTCAGCATAGGGTATCATGCCTCATCAGCCCTAGAAATGGCAGAAGTCCGGGCAGCTGAATAGTCAGAACCGCAAGGGTGGATGCAGCCTATAATGCAATGCCTTCAAAGTGGCATTTTACCCGAGGACCGAGCCCAAGCGAGATCATTACGAACTCAGTATGCTCGGTTCACCATCGTGGATGGAACCTTATATAAAAGAGGATATTCGGTTCCGCTGCTGAAATGCCTGTCCGAATCAGAAGCAGAATATGCCCTCAGGGAGGTGCACGAGGGTATATGCGGTAATCATTCCGGCGGCCAGGCATTGGGCTATAAATTAATCCGGCAAGGCTATTATTGGCCCAATCTCAAAAAAGATGCCATCACGCTCGTACGGAAGTGCGTCCGGTGCCAAATCTTCGCTCCGTAGATCCGATCCCCGCCGGAAACTCTCACTTTCGTATATTGCCCATGGCCATTCGCCAAGTGGGGAATCGACTTGATCGGCCCTCTACCTAAGGGAGAGGGAGGAGTGCAATACGCCATCGTCGCAGTCGATTATTTTACGAAATGGGCAGAGGCCGAGCCTATGGCACGAACAACCGAACAGAAGATAGTCGACTTTATATGGAAGTCACTCATATGCCGGTTCGGGATCCCTCAATCTATTGTCTCGGATAATGCAAAACAATTTGACAATAAGAAGTTTCGAGCTTTCTACGACGGCCTCCAAATACGAAATAATTTTTCCACACCTTATTATCCACAATACAACGGGCATTTCGAGGCGGTCAACAAGATCCTGAAACAACATCTCAAGACACTCCTTGAGGAACTCAAGGGCTCCTGGCTCGAGGAACTTCCCGGAACCTTATGGGCCTACAGAACAACGCATAGATCTGCCACTGGAGAAACGCCTTTCTCCTTGGCTTTCGGCTCTGGAGCCGTTATCCCGGTTGAAATCGGGGCACCTACATACCGAGTAGCCCATTTTGAAGAGCAGGATAACGACTTGGCCCTCCAAGTGAACCTGGACCTCCTTGCCGAAAAACGAGCTCAGGCAGAAATGCGAAACGCCGTCTACAAAAGAAGGAGTGAAAAATATTACAACTCCAAGGTTCACCCAAGAAGCTTCCAGGTCGGTGACCTCGTCCTTAAAAGGGTATTGGGCCCGGATCCCGGACCACTCAAGCCCAAATGGGAAGGACCATATAAAGTTAGTGAAGTCCTTCAGAATGGAGCCTACCGGCTGGAATATCTGAACGGCCAAAGATTAACTTACCTGTGGAATGCTATGTATTTAAAGAGGTATTATCAATAAAATTTGACGTTATTCCATTTTTTAATATTGGTGCACCTCATAAGACCGGCTCATCCGGCACTATAAGAACGAGCTCGTCTCGGCACCTCATAAGACCGGCTCATCCGGCACTATAAGACCAAGCTCTTATCGGCACCTCATAAGACCGGCTCATCCGGCACTATAAGACCGAGCTCGTCGCGGCACCTCATAAGACCGGCTCATCCGGCACTATAAGACCGAGCTCGTATCGGCACCTCATAAGACTGGCTCATCCGGCACTATAAGACCGAGCTCGTCTCGGCACAATCTACAAATGATGAACACGATATAAAGACAACAGCCCATTCAACTGGGCCCAAACATCTAAAAGAACAACAAATGTTACAAGGAAGATTTTATTTGATCAAGTCATTGTTGCAACGTACAAAGGGTGAGAACAGAAAACCAAGACAGATTGGCGTTGGCCCTCCAGACAGATGAACCGGTCGAGCAGATCCTGAAGCCGGACCGGACACAGACCCGATTTTCTCCCGGGCTCGTTGGAACCGGATCGGGCAGAGACATCAGAGTCGACCCGATATCCGACCAGGGAGGGCCGAGCAGAGAGAAGATCAAATGCTCCGAATCTAGATTGCAACAAGGCCGACCTGAATGGCGGGAGACCCGAGGACCGACCCCAGCGGATAAGCACCGCCAGAAGCATGCAAGGCAGGCCCGCATGCCAATTAACGCATGCAGTCACGCCCCTTCCCAAGGCACTCCTATAGGCCGCCACGTGTCCAAGGCATGTATGCAGACTGACAAGTGTTTTGGGCATATTTCCCAAATATTCACCAACTGTCATCTATCCACTGGCCCAGATTGTCTATATATAAAAGAAATATACAGTGAAAGCAGATCTTTGGATTTTTAGCATTTATGACATAGAGAGAAAAAAGAGAGAATTCAGATTGACTGAGAAAAAAGATAAGACTTGTAATTAGCAAGCAAACAAGATAGACCGGTATAAAATATCCTGCTCGGCTCTATTCTATATTAAGGTCGTTAATAAAATTTAGTGATCAAACACCTTCCATCTTGTTTATTATTTTCTACATGTCTTCGATCCATTCGTCCAGATCAGCACACGTGACGTTGACCAAATCAGACGTCAACACATACAAATCACAATACAATCACATACATCACAATACAATGGCAGATAAGTGCCGATAAAATAATGAGAATGGCGGAGGGTCTCGGATGTTCGAGTGCTGGCTGAATAATTCACGCGCTTCAGGTACTCCTGTGAAGGACCGAAAAATAATGTGAACAGCCGAGATTTCGCCCTCGACGACCGACGGAAAAAAAGTACCAAAAAACAAAAGGTTCGACTGGGTGACAGTGAGAAAGCAAAGACACGATGCTTAATCCTGGAGGTGAGGGCTTCAGCTACAACGACGGTGGAGGTCGAGAGAGAAATTTTCAATGCGATAGGGAAAGATGGAAATGAGGAATTAAAATCTGCTATGTAAAATTTACAAAACATATTGGAAACTATGACGATTCTAAAGAAACCGTCATAAAATGGAGAGAAAAGGATATTTACGACAGTTATAAAAACCATCATAAAAATCTAAAGGGAATTTCTAATATCATTTTTGGAAAAAACGGATGTAAGATGTAAGGATTTTCAACATTTTACATCGGTTATTTTCAATCGATGTAAAGATTGTATAATTTGACATCGGTTCTTTGATAACCGATGTAAATATATCACTTTTTGCATCGATTATTTACAATCGATGTAAAAGTGTATAATTTTACATCGATTCTAGAATTAACTGATGTAAATTTATACAGTTTTACATCAGTTTTAAATAACCGATCTAAATTTATATATTTTTACATCGATTATTAAAAGAACCGACGTAAAATGTTAGTAATTTAACATTGGTTTTCAAAAATACACAATGTAAAATCACAACATCTTCAATATTTTACATCAGTTATGTTATAAACGATGTAAAAATGCCGAAATTTTAATTTTTACATCGGTTATTCTTGAGAACCGATGTAAATTGACCGTATTTTTAATTTTTACATCGCTTTTACAAAAACCAACGTAAATTGAGCATCATAAAAAGAATATTCTGCAGCAGTGGAGATAAGGAGTTAAACTCACCTCATGGCGCGAGGTTTCTGTAATATCCGGATTTATTACTGTGTATTTTACCTGTATTCGAACCCTGTATTATTCGGATTTGTGGTTTTGATTATTGGAGTATGATATTTATTGCATTGGCATCCCTGTACTTAAGTGTAACATCATGCAAAATTTCTCATGCAAACTCGTGATAGCGCACGCTAAGAATGTAGCTTAACGCGCGCTATCGGGCTACTACTAGCGCACGCTATGCATGTAAGAGTTGCGTGCGCTAAGAACTCAATTATTGAGCGGGACGGCTAGCACATGCGCCAACCGGGACATGGGTCCAGATAAGATTCCCGCGGATGAACCTGGACAGTTCTGAAGTCAACTCTTTTTAGCGCACGCTAAGGATAGCTTAGTAGCATGCGCTAATTTGTATAAATGCAGAATATTATAAATGGGACATCAACCATTTTAGCTTTCATTTCTTTCGCCCATTCTTCATCCTTGAGAGTTCAGAGAGATTTAATCACCCCTCTAACACACTTAGAACATATATTAGTGATCCTTGATTATTGGTTATCACTTGGGAGTAATCATTGAAGAGAAGTTACACCTTGGAGTGGCACATAACCAACCGGAGTCAGATTCTACCTTGTGGTTCAGTGATTTCGGCATATTAAAGTATGTTCAACCTATCACCAGTCTTAGATTTGGATTCCAAGGGATATGATGATCATGTTAACGAGATATTGAATTTCATTGGTGACTTATTCAACAACATCATGTTTAGAAGACTGGAATGTCTACAATTACGATATTATTGTTAGAACCTTGAAGTCAGAATCCTAGTACTTCAAATGATGAGAGAAACATTCTGAAGTTAACAATCCGCATGATTTATGTTATATTTGTGATCATGAATTGGATGTGATGTTATAAGAACTTTGTTGTTGCCCAAAATATTTATCCGAAGATTAATACTGCTGGAAGACGGACAACAAACAACAATTGCGGGAGCACTTCCGAGAGAAGATAAATAATACAAGATTTGCCGGGTTTGTTAGGCCCGGGCTTGAATGCTCTCTCGAGATGTTATTAATACAAATATTCGTGGATACAAGTATTAATGAGAGAAATCTAAATACAATGAGTGTAAAAAGACTCTGTTAATCCGGCTCTTGAGCGAAGCTTGGTGTTCTTCGTCCCGCCGATAATCTGCTTGAGGAGAAAAGGCCGGGAGAAGTAAGACCGAATGATAGCCGTTGCCAAGAGTTGGAGATTAGCCAAGTGCTTGATGTTTGCTTCTGTATAGTGTGAAATCCGAAGGGAGTTGAAGTGTTTTTAGTGTGCCAAAATCTCTGTTCAGTGCAGAAGAGTTTCGGTCCTTGGACAAGTGCTGGGGGCCTTGTTTATATAAAGGGCAATGGTCACATCTGTAGTGGCCGATCGCCTGCCGGCCATTATAATAAGGTGCCGATCGTCTGCCGGCTAATATTATAATAGGGCGATCTCCAGGGCTGTCGGGCTAAAGTCCAAGGAAGATGCTGTCTGTCGGGCTAAAGTCCAAGGAAGATGCTGGCTGTCGGGCTAGAGTCCAAAGCTCCAGTAGGCAGCCAGCTGGGCGGACCAATAAGGGGCCAGAACGCGTCTGGAGTCAGTCAACATGCGGCCCTACTGACAAGCTTTCGGCGGCTTGTCGGCTGGTGGAGAGATTCTGTCAGGCTGTGGTCAATGGCCCGAGATTCGCGGATCTTGTCTCGGATCTTGCACGTGGTGCCAGTCTTGAGGCTTGGCCTTTGCCGACTGGATGGGCATCGGTGGTGATCGACATGAGGCGGTCGTCCCTGGATGGTCATCGGAGGTCGCCATCGTCCAGTGGATGAGGATCGCCCGCTTGTCGGTCGCCATGAGTCGGTCGCTGGATACCGATAGGAGATCGTCCATTAGTAGATCGCCAGGGGTCGGTCGCCGAGTATCGAGAGGCGATCGTCTTGAGGTCGATCGCTCGGCACCGGGACTGGTCCTGGGGCCTTCGGTCGGTCGATGTAGCTCGTCCGCTGGGTTAAGGCTCGGTCGCCAGGTCGCTGATCGGCAGATCTGCCTTGGCCGCTCGTCGGCAAGTCGGTCGCTGGTCCTCCTAGGCGATCGCCGGTCGAAAGGTGTTAATTCTTGACACAACAATTGCCCCCCAGCTTGCTCCTATGTTGAAGACATGGGGCGAGGTGGTTCTTGCTGGTGATCGTGTATGGATGAGGACGGGCGATCTGAGCTGACTTAGGACTCGGACTTGGGCTATCATGGTCGATTGGCTTAGCTATCTTTCGGTCTTGTACCTGCAAAAACAACATTGGCCGATCCCCCTCGGAAACTTGGTGATTTCGCTTTGTTTGAGGAATCGTGCACAGTCGCGGAGATCGATGGACCGACTCCATGACCGTGTCTTGGTGCGCGAAGACAATGAGTGTCTCGTGACTCACTTTATTATGAGGGTCCTCTGTTAGGCTGCGCCTCGCCTCGTATTTAAACGAAGGGCGTGCGGTCTCGGTCTAGAGGAGTCCTTGCGCGGGGCAGCGTCGGATGAATCAACTCCATGCCCGCGGCTTGTTAGCTCTGCTTCCACCTCGGCCAGCCATGGAGATGGCCGACCTCGACGGTGTACGTTGAGACGGGGTTGTGGCATGTGTCCACTGATTAAAGTTGGAGAGCCCTCAGACTACGCCGGCCTCGTATTTAAACGAAGGGCGGGCGATCTCGGC
Source organism: Orobanche coerulescens (assembly GCA_033398695.1). Lineage (NCBI taxonomy): Eukaryota > Viridiplantae > Streptophyta > Magnoliopsida > Lamiales > Orobanchaceae > Orobanche > Orobanche coerulescens. The sequence continues at coordinate 75,691,719 of CM065810.1, read as the reverse complement.
CGAAAGGGACCTTGCATGGCCGAAGCAGCCGGTTCCATCGACTGCCAGGACCATGGATTTATGATGTGCGGTGGAGGCGATCTTATGCCTTAGTCCGTCATGTTATATGCTGGACTGTACATGGCGATCGTGTCCACCGGGTTGCTGATGATGTTGCGATCTGGCCGGAAGACTGGCGATCATCGCTCGGCAGCCGATCGCTTTATTCGTAGGTCGATATTGGCGATCGGGCGGCAGCCAGTCCCTCATTTAAAATGGACTGTAGGCGGGGATCGAGTCCTCCGGCTCTGCTGGGTAGTAGCGATCGGGCCGAGATCGGAGGTCGTCAGACGGCGCCGATCGCCCTACTCCTAGGCTGAGAAGAAGCCTTTGCCTGGACAGAAAATCTGCGGCTCTAGCCCGGAAGGCTGCGTAGGTCGTCGGTAGGGTCTTCGTGAGATGCCTGAACATAGGCGATAAGCCCTGAAAACCTCCTAGAACCGCGTAGAGGGCGGTCTCATCGCTTACGGGCTCGCCGTTGAGGATGATCATGTCAACCCGGTCGATGTAGTCCGAGTCGGACTCCTGTTCCCCTTGCCTGATTCGCCACATGCGATGGGGACCTTCTGGCCGAGCGGCCCTGGTGGCGAAGTATTCCGTGAAGACGTGCGCCAGCTCGTTAAAGGAGCCTATGGACCGAGGTGGCAATGAGGTGTACCACCGGTGGGCGAGGTCGTCTAGCGTCAGAGGGAACATTCGGCACCGGGTCGCGTCCGATGCCCCACACCCGGTCATGTAGATGTTGAACTTGTGCAGGTGTGTTTGGGGGTCCGATCGCCCCTGGTACACGGGTGTCTGAGGAGGAGCGATCTCGTGCTGCACGGGGGCGAGCTCGATGTCGATCGCGAGCGGCTCGCTCGGCTCGGCGATCGTCTTCATGGCGCCTGCCCCGGATTGCAGGAGCGCCTTCACGTCGTCGATCTAACGTTGCATTGCGGCAATCGCCGCGGCTCGGCTGCTTGCGGATCGGCTTTGGGAGCGGGGGCCGAGGCGATCGTGTACCGACCTCCGGACTCCGCTGCTGCCGACCTCGGGAATTTGGCGAGCTGGAGCCAGGCGGCTGGATCGCCTTGTGGGAGCTGGGTAGGCCGAGCTCCTGGTGACGGACACCAACTCCGCTGCCTCGTAGCCGGGCCGGATCGCCTTGGCCGCTGTGTCGGGTCACTGCCCAGGCGATCGAAGACAGACGTGCCCCGGCTGCCGAGCGCCTCTTCTTGCGGGCGAGAGCATCCTGGCGATCGCTCGGCCAGTAGTGCCTTCATCTTCCGCTTGGACTTCCGGCGGGAGGCCGAGGGGGCGACGGCAGGAAGCGCGTCGAGAGCACTCCGTCGCTCCTGAAGGACGGCTATGGCCTCTTCGATCTGTTCATTGGTTCGGAACTGATCGAGCGAGAGGCTCGGGCCGCCATCCCGGGACGGGGTCGAGCGCCTCTGGCCGCGGCGGCTACCTTCCACCATCGGCTGCGGCTCGGACTGGGACGGAACAGGGGGTTTGGCCGGCTGGTCAGCGGCTTTCTTCGACGCGGAGGCGGAAGACATGATTTCTGAAGGATTTCTTTGAAGTGCAGTAAGTGTCACTTCAAGTATCTGCCCCGAGAACAGTGAGTGTTCTTCGGAACGGTAGGTATAAAAAATCGAGGGTTGGATCCCCTTCTTCTAGCGCCAATTGTTGTTGCCCAAAATATTTATCCGAAGATTAATACTGCTGGAAGACGGACAACAAACAACAATTAAGGGAGCACTTCCGAGAGAAGATAAATAATACAAGATTTGCCGGGTTTGTTAGGCCCGGGCTTGAATGCTCTCGCGAGATGTTATTAATACAAATATTCATGGATACAAGTATTAATGACAGAAATCTAAATACAATGAGTGTAAAAAGACTCTGTTAATCCGGCTCTTGAGCGAAGCTTGGTGTTCTTCGTCCCGCCGATAATCTGCTCGAGGAGAAAAGGCCGGGAGAAGTAAGACCGAATGATAGCCGTTGCCAAGAGTTGGAGATTAGCCAAGTGCTTGATATTTGCTTCTGTATAGTGTGAAATCCGAAGGGAGTTGAAGTGTTTTTAGTGTGCCAAAATCTCGGTTCAGTGCAGAAGAGTTTCGGTCCTTGGACAAGTGCTGGGAGCCTTGTTTATATAGGGGCATCCGGGTCCTGTCCTGTAGTGGTCGATCGCCTACCGGCCATTATAATAAGGTGCCGATCGTCTGCCGGCTAATATTATAATAGGGCGATCTCCAGGGCTGTCGGGCTAAAGTCCAAGGAAGATGCTGTCTGTCGGGCTAAAGTCCAAGGAAGATGCTGGCTGTCGGGCTAGAGTCCAAAGCTCCAGTAGGCAGCCAGCTGGGCGGACCAATAAGGGGCCAGAACGCGTCTGGAGTCAGTCAACATGCGGCCCTACTGACAAGCTTTCGGCGGCTTGTCGGCTGGTGGAGAGATTCTGTCAGGCTGTGGTCAATGGCCCGAGATTCGCGGATCTTGTCTCGGATCTTGCACGTGGTGCCAGTCTTGAGGCTTGGCCTTTGCCGACTGGATGGCCATCGGTGGTGATCGACATGAGGCGGTCGTCCCTGGATGGTCATCGGAGGTCGCCATCGGCCAGTGGATGAGGATCGCCCGCTTGTCGGTCGCCATGAGTCCGTCGCTGGATACCGAGAGGAGATCGTCCATTAGTAGATCGCCAGGGGTCGGTCGCCGAGTATCGAGAGGCGATCGTCTTGAGGTCGATTGCTCGGCACCGGGACTGGTCCTGGGGCCTTCGGTCGGTCGATGTAGCTCGTCCGCTGGGTTAAGGCTCGGTCGCCAGGTCGCTGATCGGCAGATCTGCCTTGGCCGCTCGTCGGCAAGTCGGTCGCTGGTCCTCCTAGGCGATCGCCGGTCGGAAGGTGTTAATTCTTGACACAACAAACTTAAGGGAAGAAACATCTTAGGAAATATTCTTTCGTATAAGTTGGACTTGTTAGTTCACCTCAAGATGAAGTCTGAATATGTATAATGATAGTAGAATCTAATACATCAACCGGAGATCACCAAATTCGCATGAGAATTGTAATCAAGATGGATTATGGTGTTATGACGATTATACGTATGTTTGCATCTTGAAGTTGTTATTATCCTTGAGATCATTCATAAGGGTTATGAACATAACATGAAGTCAGATAACAAACATCAGATCACTGAGGAATTCGCTTACTTCATCACCTTTTGTATAATGTGCTGCCCTCCAGTGAATTGCCATGCACTCTTAGCGTGCGCTAAGCTACGTTAATTAACGTGCGCTATCGTGTATGTTTAGCGTACGCCACATTTGCAACTTAGCGTGCGCTAAGTCATTAGGCGAGTCAGTTGGCTGACCAGTGAGGTGCTGATCGTGCATGGTTAGCGTACGCTAGGCTGTGTACATTGCGTGCGCTAACGAGTAGCATTAGCGTACGCTACATAGGATGCGTAACGTGCGTTAATCTATCCAGGCAGATTGCATATTAAGGACTTCCTACCGTAATTGTTGAATTGTTAGACATTCGTACGGCATGAAATGAATTCTGTGCTATTTCTTTTGTTAAGGTTCGAGCTTAACACGTGATTGATCGAAGGGGACAACCTTCGAGTATTTTGATATTCGTGGAAGTTTATTCTTGTCAACGAACCGAGGCAAGTACTCTAATTAGATTTGTTTATATTATGACAATTATGATGTGATTGTATCGTGTAAATATGTTGTGAATATATGTCCACCATGCGTTGATCCGACGGGAATCATCATGGGAATCTATAGCTGTGTGCGCTGGATCATTGGACAGGTAGTTCCACCATGCGTTGATACGACGGGATCATCATGGGAATTTATAGCTGTGTGCGCTGGATCGTTGGAATACCATCAGTATGTTGAAACTGTTATGATATGATATGATATGATATGTGTTGTGAATATTCTCGTTGGAGAAACTTATTATGATATAATTGTTGATTATATCACTGCTGTATGATTATTGTACTTGTACTAGCATCGTTGTGCTAACCCCTTCGGGGGTGAATATTTGTGTATGTTCAGGATCCAGGAGAGCGGGGAAACAACCACTGGAGATGCATGACGACGAGGGTGCAGAGTGATGTTCCGACCGGGTTTACTGTCTGTTATTTGTTGGTTATTTTAATAAGTACTCGAGTACGTCGTCGATTTATAATGTTTGGATTTTAGTGATGTAATAATAACTCTTCTTGGAATATTTGTAATTTCGGTTTTGAACCAGTCAGTTGAATTTTATTTCAGAAATTTCATAAACTGGTATCTGTTATTGTCATTTCCTTTATTCAGCCTTGTAAATTCTTATGTAAAGGATTTACGGCGCTGTAATATTCCTGAATATATCGGGGGTGTTACAGTTTCTCATGAACGCACTGAAATCGAGTACGATGACACAAAACATAGTCATGCTATCTTAATGGATATTTCAACATCCACTTCTTGTCAGTTAGATAGCTTCCCAAAAACTGACGTGCAGCTTGTGGTTAAATCTTATCCTTATTGGGGAACTATGTTAAGTGATAAAAGATCTCGTGGTGTATCAAACTCAAATCAAGTGGGTCCTGACCGCAGAGCACGTCGATAAGTGATTGTCAGGAACGCACACCAAGTATATACTTGATTTGGAAGAGATGTGAAGTTTTTGTGTGTAAAACTAAGGGTTTATAGCGATGTACTCTTGTGAGGCGAAGAGATTCCGTTAAATTCGAAGTCAAGAATGAAATGATCTTGGGGACACTTGATGATGCATATTAATCAATCAGTTTAAGGCAATCTAAAGGATGGTTTTCCTAAGGGACGATAATATAATGCCTATATGATTCCCGCCGACTAGTAGAAGTCATGATAAGACTTGGCTCACTTAAGTAATGATGCAGTCTTAAGAAAAGTTCCCTCTATCAAAGTACGGTAGTATTTACTCAAGTTTGACTCGACAAACTCATTCGTAATAATTCGGTAAAGCCACTTTGATGATGGACTAGGATGCGCTCACGTGATGTCTATGATTGACAAGAATCTTGAAGTTTGATCTATCTGGATAAAAGGACACTTTAAAACTGATATCCGAATTTACCCAGAATGTATTGGTCTAACTCCCATATGACCTACAAGGCAGCTCACTTGTTGAAGTTAAATTGCTACCATTGGAAAGGTATGTGTCTACTTTCCAAGAATATCAACCATTTTATCACATTCATCATGTTGAGTGACATATGAATATTGTTGCAAAGTAGGACGGATATATCCGGTAATTTGCTGAGTCAACTTCGATAAAGCTTTGTGATATGCTCAGGTCAATCTAGGTTACGTACTATATGTGAATGAAAAATTATGGGTATCTAGTTTTCATAAGTTCCTATAGTTTCATTTACACCTATTGATCCGGAGAAGTTATGACTGATTTAGTGCATGAAGGTCAAGACTTTGGAAAACTTATTTTTCGGATAAGTCTTTAGTGACTCTTGTACTTTGGATGTGTCGCATTCTTTTTATTCTTAGACCAAGGTTTGTTTTTCCCATTGTGTTTTCATTTGGTAACTGTGATATCCTGGATTTTTCAGTATAAATTTTTCGCGTTATTTTATCTGAGATATATTTGATAATGTGGTATCTATACATTATAGATAAAATAGTTGAGAACTGAGACAGTTATGTTGGTATGATTGTTGTACTTAGTCGACAATTGCATTTGAGTATATTGTGTACCAGGTGTATCGTATGAGAGTGTTATTGGAACGAGCATGTGTATTCAGTATGTCGTGTATACGTATCTGGTATGTTGAGATAGCAACAAATTTTGAAAGCAGTATCAAAATTTCATCATATAATGCTTACAAGATGGATAAATAAAATCCCACGTAAAAAGAATATCACTGTAGCAAGTCAACGACCATGTTACGTACATTATGGCATAGGCCTTACGTACGTAAGACATGGTAAGAATTGAGGTAGTAGCCTCTGGATTAGTATTATGTATGCTAAAAAGGTCAGTTAACATACGTAAAGAATGTTACGTACGTAGCATATGTAATGTTTGAAGTTTATATAAATATGTGAGACCCGTCGGCATTTTTGGAGATGTTCAATTCTTTTTTCGCCCTTCAACCCTCCAAGATGGATTTTTGTCTCTTCTAAATTGATTATGATCTTGATGGCATGGATTGGAGATTGAGATGTGAAGATATTATTAATTCTTGAGGTGTAATTTTGTTGTTCATCTTAAAGAAGTATGATAGATAACCCCTCCCCTCAATTTCATATTTTGAAGTTGTTGCTAATGATTAATTCATATGATGATGGATATGGTGGTATTGTTGTGATTCTTGATGTTATGTGAAGAGTGTGTTGAAGAATATGATGATATATGTCTTGGGTTATAAGTTAGATGATGGTTTAGATGTTAGAAGATATTTCACTATGTCGTTTGTTTGATTATGAACACGACTACGGGTTAATTCATGTTCTTGAAGGAAATTTGAATTCTATATGTACCTTTATATGATAAAGGATTTAAAAATAATTTTGGAATATGGTTATTCATAATATTGAACTATTCGGATAGTCCGGTCGATCGATTGTGTCGGTATTATTGTTTTCCATAAATCTACGAATATAAATGAGGAGGATCCTTGCCAATTCGTATTTAAGGTTGGAGTTGGAATCTAGAATGTTGAGATCCTTGTTATTGGTTTGGATTGATTGTCGATATGATTATTAGATTTCGGACTTGTATCGTAGATGTGTATTCGTAATTGATTATGTTGAATTGTTCTGTTTTGTATATGATCGAGGTACAGTTGGACCATTGAGTTCGTTAGTTGGTTATATCGATTGTGGTTATAAAATGTGTTATTAATCGACCTTTCCATTAGGTTGTGATAATTGATCATTGGTTATGACGGTTGTGTTGCGGCCGGGATTGAAGAGTATGTGGATTGCTTTGGTCGGGGCTAAGGAGCTCGTAGACGAAGGCAATGGAATTGGTAACAGCTTCGTCGTATCGGTATCAAGGCAAGTTTATACTTGCTCAGTTCATAATATTTAATAAATGTTTTGATTTCATTTTATTTATAATTCATATATCAATGATATTATACATATGAATTGTCGAGATGATGGTATGTATATTATGCTTTTAGTTTGGGTTAGATCATAATGTATATAATTTAAAGGGTTTGGTGAAAATGGAGATGTGGATTATCTTTGGTCTATAATATGGGATGTTGGGTATCGAGGGTAGGTTATCGTGCCGACATTGATCTCGAGGTGGTAGTTTGTTGATAGTGATGGACCGTACTTCATTCGGAATTATTCGAATAATTATGTATTCATTCAGAGATGTTGTTCATGGAAAGGTAAGTGTCTCCGGCCTTAAGGTAATTTAGTATTGCTCAATTATGAGAATAATTATCCTGATGCGTTGTTGTATATGTTGTATGTTGATGTTTCATGTAATGAGTGTGCATCGTTGTTTGGTGTATTTTGTGTTCTTATCTTTCTATAGAACCATAATTTTAATGGAACTGTGTTGAGGGATAAAATCTGAATGGTACCCACGTCTGGAGTATTCCTGTGTAGATGCTTTCGTGACCCTTGAATGCGACCTTGGGAGTTTATGTGTTGATAGACCGTGTTGAGGGATAAAACCTGAATGGTACCCACGTCCAAAGTATCCCTGTGTAGATGCTTCCGTGACCCTTAGTTGCGACCTTGGGAGTTTATATGTTAATAGAATAGACATTGTTGAGCATCCTGTTAACTATTGCCTAACAGAAATAAGATATTGTGGTCATGTGGATCTTTTATTATCGAGATATCGTTGTTCACTTGGGGAGTCTTCTGATCCTTATTGGATGTGTTTTTTCTTCGAGTTTCGTTGTCATGTTGCATCATGACATATCTGAAGTCATATATGCGTGCTGATCGGTCATGTGTAGGGTTTTCAGGACAGGCATGTATAGTTATGTGTTGGTTTTGACCTCATATTGAGATGTGCACACGAGACGTACTTCATGAGACTAATTATCTACAAGACCACACATGTATTCGATCGATACCTGTTGGTGTCTTGTGCACGGACACATTTTCGGATCGGGCGTATCGTGACGTCCATCTTGAGCCATATTGATTGGTCGTTCATAGTCCATGTATGATTGGGTATGTTCGACAGTCAGTTTGTCTTTGAGATTTACTATATGTGATTTGTATAATGCTTGACGATTTTATTCTCTCATATACGTGTCCCTGTGGTCCTTTGTTGATCTTGTTTGGAGTTTACCATATCGATGGTATTCTTGGTCATTGTTGATCCTTTTTAACTTGTTTGGAGTTTACCATAATGATGCTATTCTCGGTCGTTGTTGATTTTTTATTGTTCTTGTTTGGAGTTTACCACATCGATAGTATTCTCGGTCATTATTGATCTTTTATTGATCTTGTTTGGGGTTTACCATATCGATGGTATCTCGATCGTTGTTGATCCTTTATTGATCTTGTTTGGAGTTTACCACATCGATGATATTCTCGGTCGTTGTTGGTCTTTTTTTGATCTTGTGTGGAGTTTATCATGTAATGGTATTCTCGGTTACCGTTGATATATCCTTGATAGTATTGGAGTTTATCATGTCGATGATATTCTCGATTGATGCATGGTTGTTTATTATTATTGTTTGTATGATCGTTCATACTTTGTATCAATATTCGGGACTTGTCATTGTTTGGGGGTAGTTGATCTACAGATGTATTGTGTATTATCGGTTTTATCAGATTTGGGATTTGATTGTGCGATCGTTATCTTTTATGATGATGTGATCGTTATCATTGTTGAGTATTGTGGTTGACCCCGTCGTGGGCTTTATCTTTTAGGTACTTGGAGATCGAGCTTGTAGTGGTCGTGAAGGGATGAGCTTCCCGTGTGATACTGGCATGTATTTGAGAACCGAGTATTTTCCTGACTGTTATGATTCCGCTGCAAATGTATTTTTACTATGTTTATATCCGCTGCGTGTGTATCTTAAAATGGCTTTTCGGTATTTTACAAACTCGTGTATACTTTCGAAATGCACCTTTTGGTATCTTTGCCTTGAATTATCAAATGAAATTTTATGACGGTATTTGAGAACTATATTTTGGAAAACATTTAATTATTCGTAAAATATTACCGTCTTTGTCTCTTTGGCGTGTTTGAAACGATTGTGAAAATGAATTCTAGCCTTATGGGTTCCGGCGCGGGGCCCACGGTGCTGTAATATCCCCGGTTGGTTTTGGGGGTGTTACAGTGAGGTTTTTAACTAGGCGACCTATGAGAACATCCATACAATGATGCATTATACTTCTATTCAACTTAGACCAAGAGGTATTTTTCCCACTGGGTTTTTTATTGTAATATTCACGTTTTTCTGATATTATTAGTAATTTTCATTTTGTCTTTTTATCGAGAACTACTGTGTAATGGATCGATTATTTTGTAATGTTTCGTTTGGTTCAGATAGTTGTATTGTGCATAGGAAGTTTAGCGCACGCTAAATCTGTAGATTAGCGCATGCTATGGTGGTGGATTAGCGCACGCTAGAGATATTTGGCAACGCGCCCTAAATCGAGACTCCAGTAAGGTTAAAATGTTTTTAAGGTTCTGGAATCAGGACAGACGAATAGGTAGCGCACGCTATACCGTATGATAGAGCGCGCTATGTTGCATTAGTAGCGCACGTTACACCGTGATAGAAAATGTTATTTCGGCTAGACAATAGAGGCAGAATGTTTACGGACTCTGGAGGGCATGCTAGTAGGTCGATAGCGCGTGCTAATGTGACTTGGTAGCACACGTTAATTCTTCCATACCGTACGTTATTAGGGTTGGGTAGAATCTTCTGGAGTTAGACAGAGAGTTCAGGTAATGTCGGTGGAAACAGTTAGCGTACGCTAACTGTAGAGCGTTAGTGCACCGCTAATGGGTCCTGGCCGAAGGTTCTGGACCTGGGATACCCAGTTAGCACTCACTAACCGTAAGTGCTAGCGCATGCTAAAACGTGTCAGTATGTAAGGACCAGAGCAGTCAACTTTCGTCATTTGTCATCTTCCTTCCTCTTCTCCGACATTCTAGACTTCTCCAAGGCTGTGTAGGCGAGAATATCGACGGAATATTGTTGGATATTGTTGCTACCCAAAATATTATCCGGCGATAGATATTGTTGGAATGGATGAGTAGCAAACAAGGTGCGAGAGCACTTCCGTGGGAAAGTAAATAACACAAGATTTTCCAGGGTTGTTAGTCCCGGGCTTGAATGCTCTCGTGAGATATTATTAATACGAATACTTTGGAGTACAAATATTAATGTTAGAGTACAAATACAATGAGTGTAAAGTTCCTAGCTATCTTAGCTATTGAGCGTGAAGATTGTAGGAAGAACCAGATATGATGCTCTGTGAGTTCTTGAAACAACGATGGGGTGCTGTGACGACTGTGAGAAATTGACGGTCTCTCACGGTATGTATTAGCTATATGTTTGAGCTCATGGGCTTGCAAGTCTCTTCGAATCTGTGCTGCAGGGAGTTCTTGCCTCTGCCGACCGTCTTCGGGATGAGAGGTACTGAGAGGGAAATCCTGAGGTAGATTTCAGAGAAGAAGACGAGAGCCTGAAAGTAAGTATGTTTGTATGTATTTGCCAACATAGTTTCCAACCGAGAGGAGCTGATTTTTGGGAACCGAGAAGAGAGAGCCTTTTTCCAGTTGCTGGAGGTTCTTATTTATAGCACTGGGAGTAGCTGGGCGATCGCCTCTGCTGTATTATAATAAGCGGGCGATCATCTTTAGCACATGGGCTGGTCTCCTTAAAGTCCGCGGAAGTTGCTGGCTGCCAGAAATGCGAACCAATGAGAGGCCAACACGCGTTCGTGTCGCTGTCCTGGGTGGACCCACTTAGGACCTTTCGGCGGGTCTGTCGGCAGATGAGGCCGTCCTTGTCACTGACAGGTGTTGATGGTCAACGATCCATGTTCTGCGGTGCCTTTTGTGGATCTGCACATAAGAGCTGTGTTTGAGATGCAGTCTTCGTAGACTGTGACGGACGATGGCCTTGATCGTGGCACAGTTCGGTCGTCCTTGGTCGGGCACCAGGGTCAATCTCTAGGTGCCAAAAGGAGATCGCCCTAGGAGTCGATCGCTGACTGCTTGAAGGTGGAAAGTTAGGCAAGTTCGTCGTATCTCCTTTGGTCGTGGACTCGATCGCTCGGCCTTGTTAATGATCGCTGTCGAGGCGTATAAATCGCCACACAACAATTGCCCTCCAGCTCGCTCCGATGTTGGAAACGTGGGGTGAGATGGTTCTACTGGCGACCACTTAACTTTGACAAGTGACTCTGCATTTTGTGGAGCTAGCGATCGTCTTTGAGCAGAATGACTTTGAATATGGACGAACAGGTCGGTCGCTGAAATGAGCGGGAGATGATAGCAGTCGTGGAAAAGTCTCGGGGCACGTGTCGGGTTCTTGTTGGGGGAGACCGACGGTTAGTTATGACTCCTCGTCTGGCGTGTTCTTGAAACGACGCGTACGCGGGTTTCAAGGGAGCATTTATTGCGACGGTTGCATTTCAGCCCCTGAGATTCCCTTTAATTGCATGGAAACCCCTGCCATCTCCTATAAAAGGGCGTTGGGCCGCAGCGTTTAAGAACCTTATGTGATTTTACCAAAGAAGAAGAATATTGCCGAAGAATTTCCTGAAGCTTTGACTGCCGATCGTCGATTGATTCAAACCTCGGTAAGAAAACATTCCTTTTCTCCTCTTCTCTTCTCGAAAATGTCTGGAGTATCTTCATCGTCTGGAATGGACACCACCTCTGCCGCCGGAACTTCGGCTGCTCGGAGAGGATCTTCCGCCGAATTCTATTTGGAGACATCCGCCGAGGCTATCCGTGCCGGTATTGATCCCGCGGAAGTCGAGGCACTGTTCAATGAGGCCGACATTGCTAGGGAGGCGGCGGCTGAGCAGAAGCGTATGCTGGCGGAGAAGGATATGGTGGTGAAGGCGTATTGGGAACAGCATAGTGCTTTTGGCCAAGCCTATTTGGCCTTCACTGAAATCATGGAGAGGTTGGCCGGTCCGTGCCCCAAGTTCGATTATCGGGAGTACTCGATCGCCCACCCCTGTCAGTCGGCGAAGCGGTCGCTGTTTCGGGCCGCGGAGCGTTCTCAGTGGTCCCTTGGACAAATCAGGAGTTCGGAGACCAGGAAGGACCTGGCCGTCTAGAGGACGAGGTATCATATCCCTTCAGATGTGGATCTTTTTGTGTCGGCTGAGAATGAATGATCTGATCAACCTCCGGGGGGTATGGTCGCCGTAAATGAGGCAATCATAGAGGCTGGGTTGCGGTTCCCTCTGTCTTTTGCCGTCTCCCATTTGCTGGCCGTCTGGAACGTGGCGCCGCTTCAGCTAACGCCGAACGCCTGGCTCCAGATTATCTGTGCCCTCACCTTGTTCAGCGATCACCGACTGTACCGCCATCCCTCGCCATCGGAGATGAACCATTTGTTCAAGCTGATGGTTCAGAAGGGGTCTGTCGGTGGCTATCATATCTAAGGCCGATCCGGTCGGCTGATTCTTGGGGTTCCGAAAAAGGTGCGGGGCGATCCGGCTAAGTGGTTCAGGGTCGCCGGTGCCTGAAAGGCCTCAGCGAGTGATAATCCTACGGGCGAGATGGAAATTCCCACTAGCTTTCGGGAGAGGAATCCGGGTAAGGGTTCAGACTCTCCCTTTGTTCGGATATGTTCTGAACTTATTTAATTTGTTTTTCCTTTTGCAGGTTTCCACATTCCGGCAATCGACAAGCTACTTTTCGATTTTCTAGTCATCTAGGAGCGGATACGAAGTCTGTCGGACGACGACTTAGACGCTCGCCGGATTAATAAAGAGAGTCGCTGGCTGTCTGCTCGGTTGTTCCATTTCCCACGACATCTCTCGGTCCCAGGTATGAATTTCTTCGATCTCCATTTGCTTGGCGATCGTCCTGTTTGGAGAATGTGTCTAACTGTTGCTTGATTGTTCTTATTGCATAGGTCCACTTTCCTTGTTTCTTAGAGCCCCCACCGGAGATAGCTATGTCGAACCCTGGAGTTCTGAGCCGTCTTCGCTAGAAGAAGTCATCTCGGGTTCCTCCAGTGGCGATACCTCTTATCCTGGAGGTGGGGCCTCACATAGAGCCGATCGTGGCGGAGGAGGATGTTCAGGTGGAAGGACTCCGATCGAACCGCAAGCGTCAAAGGTCGGGGGAACCTCCAGCCTCTGCCCCCGCCGGAGAGGTGCGGATCGCCGCGCCTCCAATCACCGCAGTCCCACCGGTAGATGAACCTACGCCCTCTGCGGCTTTCTTGCGAGAGATGGCGATCGCCGAGGCTGAGACTCCTCACGGGAAACCATACTTTGGTCGCGACCCCGAGAGAGCCGAGAGGTAAATTCTATTTGTTTGCCGAGTTTCGTCATTTGCGTGGGAGATGCGCTAACTCTTCGTTGTTTGATGCAGGATCCGCAGCACTAACCCAGCTTGCCCACCGATGGTGCTGTATTTCCTCGTGAGCCGATCTCCTCGCGCGGCCTACGATGTCCCACTGTATGTCAACTGGGTTGTTGCTGCTTTGCCGAAGGCCTGGACGACCGACTTGGATGCGATCGCCTGCAAGCGGTCCGGGAACACAATGCAGGCTGCTTACGCACTCTCTCTCTAGGCGGCGACGATGGCTGTCGAGGTTGTGAAGGAATTCGAGGGGCGTCCTTCTACTACTCGTCTACAGGCGGACCTCGAGGCCGCTCGGAAAGAGAATGCCGAGTTTGCCGTCAGGATTGTGGCTATGGAGAAGGACCGCATGGATGCAGCTAAACGGGCGAGTCAGGATCTTGAGCTGATGAGAGAAAATTATGAGCGAGCCCGGGCGACGGTCGACCGATTTCGGGACCAGATGATTGATGCTCGTCGGTTGCACGCGGCCGCTCAGACGGAGGCCGATCAGCTGAAGGTGACTGTCGCTCGGCTGACTAACGAGCTGGCGTCGTCGAGGGGATAGACGGCTGCTAAGGAGACCGAGCTCTAGGGTGCGCAACAGGCGGTTGCGGAGTTGAAAGGGAAGCTGGAGGCGACCGAGGCCGATCCCTTCCTCAATGTGGAGTTTGTCTGTGAGTTTTCCTATTATATGGCGTTCGCTGACTCGCTCCGAGCTACTAAGAAGGGAGGGCTGGAGGTCGGCCCTCTAGCCGAAAACTTCAAGGCATATGCATTGGAGCATCCTATCCATCTTGCTTTCTCTGTGCCGATCTTGGATCTCGCGGAAATCGGAGTGGACCTGAGCTGGTACCCGACTCCAGAAAACCATGTTCATCCAAATGCTCCGGAGGATAGGGAGGCAGCTCCGGAAGCTGGCGAAGGGTCTCGGGCCGGTCCGGTGATTGAAGGCGAAGGCCAGACAGAGGCAGCCTGAGGCTCTATGTCCTTTTTGTTTTAGCTTTTTGTCTTGTAATTTTGTAGCTTTCTATATTACTTAGGCATTCGGGAGACCGTGTATGTATTCTGATACTTCAAGTAATGAAATGAATGTTTGTTTCTTCGATTTATTAGTTGAATGATTGTTTTTCTGAGTCTTTGCATGACTTTGTACAAATGTATGAGGAGAGATTGTTGCGTGTATAGCTCCAAGTGAATTGATAAACTCATATAGATAACTTTTACAACAAATTCGATCGCTGCACAAACATCTGAAAAATGTCGATCTCCGTATGTAATTGAATAGGGACGATCGTCGTATATATAGCTCCGCACTTTCCCCTTGTTTTTGTTCACTTGGTGAAAGTAAGGGAATGAAAATAAATCGTTGAGTGAGCGGTCTTCAATTTTGCCGATTCCTCGAGGAAGGCCGTCCATCTCGGTCTTGAGGAACCATGCACGATCGCGGAGTTCGATGGACCGACCTCCATGACCGTGTCTTGTGCGCGAGCGACATTTCGTCTGATGGCTAAGTTCTCGCGACTCACTTAATTAGGAGGGTCCTCCGTAGGCTGCGCCTCGCCTCGTATTTAAACGAAGGGCGTTCGGTCTTGGTCTGGAGGATTCCTTGCGCGAGGCGTCGTCGGATTAGTCGACTCTACGTCCGCGGATTGTTATCTATTTTCTACCTCGGGCCGCCATTAAGATGGCGACCCTCGACGGTATACGTTGAGATGGAGGGAGGGACGCGTCGCATTGTCCGGGAAGGACCCACCACGTTAAGTGATGGACCTTTGAGGGCGGGCGAACGTGTCCACAGATCTATTTTGGAGGGCCATCAGACTACGCCGGCCTCGTATTTAAACGAAGGGTGGGGGATCGTGGCCCAAAGGGACCTTGCACGGGAACAGAGAACGGTTCCATCATCCTCCACAACCATGTCGACACTCTTCTACCTCGTACCATCAAGTCAGATGACGATCCTCGACGGTATATGTTGTGTAAGGGGAGGAGATCGCCTGCCTAGGTTCTTCATGTAGATGATGAACTTTAGAGGGCAAGCGAGTAATCCTCTGATTTTTTTTGGAGAGTCCTTCGGCTAGGCCCGCCTCGTATTTAAACAAAGGGACAGCGATCGAAGCCCAAAGGAACCTTGCATGGACGGATTGTCGGTTTAATCGATTTTCGCAACCATGGCGGCACTTTTCTACCTCGAACCATCATGTCAGATGACGATCCTCGACGGTATACATTATGCTAGGGGAGGCGATCGCTGCCTAGATCCATCATGTTGATGACGAACTTTAGGGGGCGAGCGACTCATCCTCTTTTTCGAGGTATTTGCTCAGGCAGTAGCCTTTAGTTTGAGGAGGCAGGAATCGGGGAGAGACTTCCGATGTTTCCTCCTCTTGATTGAAGCATGCAGATACGGTCTCCGAGGTTGATCGAGGGGTCGGCTCGTATGAGCTTTTCGGCCTGTTCGCGTTCGACTCGGGCGATCGTGTTGGGAGATTGGTGGGACTCCGGCTAAGCCAACAAATTATCCAACTTGCCCTCCTCGAACAAACTCCAGAGTTGTCTGAGGAGGTCACGGCATTGGTTGGTGTTGTGGCCGGGACTCTTGTGGTAGGCACAATATTGATTGTGGTCCAGATGACCATGGTCCCTTATCGCCTTTGGCTTGTTTAGCGGTTCGCTCCCCCTGATGGCATAAAAAATGTGGGCCAGAGTTTGGTTGAACTTGTGGAGAAGATGGGCTTCCACATTCTCGAGGGCCTTGAGATCGCCTGGTGGCTTGGCGATCGTCTTCTTGGTTTTGGTGATCGTCGTCTTTCGGACAGGAGGTGGCATTCCCTCGCCTAGGTGGAGGGTGACCAGTTTCTGCTTGGCCAGAAAGTCGACAGCCTTAGCGCTGAAGAT
This sequence comes from Orobanche coerulescens, assembly GCA_033398695.1. Taxonomy (NCBI): domain Eukaryota; kingdom Viridiplantae; phylum Streptophyta; class Magnoliopsida; order Lamiales; family Orobanchaceae; genus Orobanche; species Orobanche coerulescens. The sequence goes on along the minus strand of CM065810.1, from coordinate 75,675,271 downwards.
CGCGTAGGTTGGGGGGATGTCCTTTGTGAGATGCCTAAACATGGGCGAATGACCGTAGAATCCCCCCAGGACTGAGTAGAGAGCGATCTCGTCGCTGATGGGCTCGCCGGTGAGGATTATGTCATCCACCCGGTTAATGTAATCTGCGTCGGATTCGTCTTCCCCCTACCTGATTTTCATCATGCGGTGGGGGCCTTCCGGTCTGGCGACCTTGGCAGCGAAGTATGACGTGAAGTCACTCACCAGTTTCTCAAAGGAGATGATCGATCGCGGTGGTAGTGAGATATACCACCTATGGGCCAGCACGCCCAATGTTAATGGGAAGATTCGGCACTTGGTCGCATCTGATTCCCCACACCCGGTCATGTAGATCCGAAACTTGCTTAGGTGGGTCTCGGGGTCTGATCTCCCTTCGTACAAAGGTGTCATGGGAGGAGCGATCCTTGGTTGTAAGGGGGCAAGCTCGATGTGGACCGCGAGTGGCTCGGTCGGTCCGATGATCTTTCTACTGGTGCTTGCCCCAGTATCCAGGAGCGCTTTCATCTCGTCGAGCTGGAGTTGCATAACGGCCATCGCCGCGGCCTGGCTGCTCGTGGATAGGCGCTTGAAGCGGGAGCCGAGTTGATCAAGAACTGACCCCCTGGCGTTCGAAGTGGGAGTTAGATGGCTGACCTGTATTCGTCTGGGAGTTGGGTAGGCCGAACTCCTGGTGACGGACTCGGATTCCGTCGTCTCGTGGTTGGGGCCAGAATACCCCGATCGCCATGATGGATCGCTTCCCAAGCGACTGAATACGGAACCGTTCGGCCTTGTGAGAGCCTTTTCTCGCGAATCGGGGCTTTCTGACGATCGCTCGCCCAGTAGCCCCTTGAACTTCTGTTTGCCCACGCGGCGGATGGCCGAGGGAGTTATAGGGGGCGTCGCGCACGCTCTCCTTCGCTCCTTTAGGATGGCCATAGCCTCCTCGATCTGTTCCGCGGTTTGGAACTGGTCGAGCGAAAGGCTGGGGCCGCCCCTCAGGTGCGGGATCGAGAGTCTCGCGTCGCTGCGGCTTCCCTCTGCCGTCGGCTGAGGGTCGGATCGAGCCGGAATATGATGTCCGGCGGTTCGGAGAGTGGCTTTCTTCGATGTAGTGGCGGGCGTCATGATTCTAAAGGCTTTCTTTGAATAGCAGTGAGTGTCACTTCAAGTATATGCCCCGAGAACAGTGAGTGTTCTTTGGGACGGTAGGAATAAAAATGAAGGTAAAGCCCTTCTTCTAGCGCCAATTGTTGCTACCCAAAATATTATCCGAAGATAGATATTGCTGGAATGGATGAGTAGCAAACAAGGTGCGAGAGCACTTTCGTGGGAAAGTAAATAACACAAGATTTGCCGGGGTTGTTAGTCCCAGGCTTGAATGCTCTCGCGAGATATTATTAATATGAATACTTTGGAGTACAAATATTAATGTTAGAGTACAATTACAATGAGTGTAAAGACCCTAGTTATCTTAGCTATTGAGCGTGAAGATTGTCGGAACAACCAGATATGATGCTCTGTGAGTTCTTGAAACAACGATGGGGTGCTGTGACGACTGTGAGAAATCGACGGTCTCTCACGGTGTGTATTAGCTGTATGTTTGAGCTCTTGGGCTTGCAAGTCTCTTCGAATCTGTGCTGCAGGGAGTTCTTGCCTCTGCTGACCGCCTTCGGGATGAGAGGTACTGAGAGGGAAATCCTGAGGTAGATTTCAGAGAAGAAGACGAGAGCCTGAAAGTAAGTATGTTTGTATGTATTTGCCAACGTAGTTGCCAACTGAGAGGAACTGATTTTTGGGAACCTAGAAGAGAGAGCCTTTTTGCAGTTGCTGGAGGTTCTCTATTTATAGCACTGGGAGTAGCTGGGCGATCGCCTCTGCTGTATTATAATAAGCGGGCGATCGTCTTTAGCACATGGGCTGGTATCCTTAAAGTCCGCGGAAGTTGCTGGGTGCCAGAAATGCGAACCAATGAGAGGCCAACACGCGTTCGTGTCACTGTCCTGGGAGGCCCCACTTAGGACCTTTCGGCGGATCTGTCGGTAGGTGAGGCCGTCCTTGTCACTGACAGCTGTTGATGGTCAACAATCCATGTTCTGCAGCGCCTTTTGTAGATCTGCACATGGGCGCTGTCTTTGAGATACAGTCTTCGTAGACTGTGACGGACGATGGCCTTGATCGTGGCACGGGTCAGTCGTACTTGGTCGGGCACCAGGGACGATCGCTAGGTGCCAAAAGGCTATCGCCCTGGGAGTCGATCGCTGGCTGCTTGAAAGTGTAAAGTTAGGCAAGTTCACCGTAGCTCCTTTGGTCGTAGACTCGGTCGCTCGGCCTTGTTATCGATCGCCGTCGAGGCGTATAAATCGCCATCAACTTCCTAACAACCTTCACCATCCGATTCGAGGTAATATTCCTTAGAGCCCTAATTTCGATAAGTTTGGGTGTTTTGGTGGATTTCGTTTTTCCAATGGATATAACTTTAAATTGATGATAGATTATAGTTGTATAATCATGATTCTATGTTTTCCTCAAAATTTTGTGAATTGATTCCGAGTTTTACTTCGTTGATCAAGTAATGCCTCCGTAGCGTTCGATAAATCTTTCTTAAGGGTAGAACTTAGGAGGATTATTGGATTTCCAGTGAATTTGTAGTTAATTGAGTCTCGATATTTGTTAGGAATGGAATTCAGAGAAAGGTCGGATTGAAGCCTTGTTTATTCGTCGTTTTTTCGTGTGTTAGGAATCTAGGCAAGTACCATATTGCAATGATTTATGGCATGCATTTCTGTGATGAAATTCTGATTTTTGTGTGTTGTGAGGATGCCCACTCGGGGAAGGTTCGACGGGACCTCCGGGGACCGGTACTTGGGGACAGGTCAGGGCGGTGGTATTCTCACCTCGGGATTGCTCGACGGGGCACACAAGGACTTGGACGAAGGAGCCTTGTCATGATAATTACCTTCGAGCGATGTTTTTACTGATGATTGATATTGGATATTCCGGAATATCATGGAAATGAACTGTTTTTGGATTTTGAAATGATATTGGAAATGCCTGTATATTAAAATATTGTAATATTGTACTTGCACTAGCGATTATTACTAAGCCCTTGTCGAGGTGGAATATTTTATGCATTTCAGGTACTCTCGAGGTTCAGGAGCCTACACGTGGTGCACATGAAGCTGACGGGCAGACCGGATGTTGAAGAGTTCGAGTCAGTAGTTGTTTTGGAAATGTCGGTGTTGGTTTTCATATTTAATGTTGTAATCGGTTTCGTTGTAATATGTCGTGTGATGTTTGTATGTTTGGTTGAATGGTGTTAAATTCTTACAATTTTGTCCCCGGTTGTAATGTATAATTGCATTGTCGTGTTATGGTACTTTGTATCATTTTGTCGTTTAGTACTTGTGATGTCAGCCAGGTAGGCCCGTGGTGGGTCCTACGACATGTAACTCCCCGCATTGAGATTGGGGTGGTACATTTATGGTATCAGAGCCTAGGTGATGTGAATCGAGATATTATGAAGAACCCGGATGAGGACTTGAGTATGCCGACTGGACCAATAATGAGGTCTCGATCAAATATGTTCAAAAATAATTTATCGACACTTGTCATTGATATGTTTAAAAATAACTATGTTATCAAAGACAACAAATTCGTGAGTAGTGTCGAAGTTGTCGAACAATAAGTTTTTCGTTTATTTTATCTTGGTGTATTTTAATTTGAATTTTATTTCTTGAGTTGTATTTTAATATTTTGAGTTGTATATAATCGAGTCGAGTATATTAAAGTCGAAGATGATCGGAAAAGACGAACAAACAAAGAAGGATGCAAATTCCCGCGCGTAAGACTGACACGCAGCAGTCTCGTATTTTGGCCATAACTTACCCGTCCGAAATCAGATTCAGGTTATTCAGGTGTCTATGGAAAGCTAAGAAATAGATCTACAAATCTTGTTCAGACCGTAGGACCAAATTCGGAACCATTGGAGCTCGGAAATGACAAAACAGACAGCATCGGATTTATGGTGACTTGTTGTCCTTGTTTTCACACCTTAAAATCTTGGTCTTTGATATTTTGTCCCCTAAACATGTGTTGACTGACTTTGTATCAGATTTTAGGATATTTGAATGTTGATTTTTCTATTTTATAGGTTTCTTAGTTGTTTTCTTGTTCACACTAGAGTTAGGTGTAAGATTTTGGCTATAAATAGCCTTGAAGTTTCATTGTAAGAGAACACCAAAGATTTTATGAATTTGAGAGTATTTGTATTAACAAACCTTTGTGAGTGCTTTCTTGTTTTGTTGAGTGTGTCTCCAAAAATATCCCTTGTGTGATTTATATACTTATCAAGTGCAATCTTGTTAGTATTTATATTCCACCCCTTCCAAGTTGCTACGGCGTGTCACGTAGAGGTTTGGAAGTAAAGCCCCATTTTGCTTATTTTGGAAACATCCTGGGAACGAATTCATATAGCGGTGTCGGTTACCATAGCGTGTCGTGTGGGGGTCGCATCAGTTGGCTTCGGACCTCGGTTATTCCAAAACTAAGTGGTATCATCTATTTTTCTTCATTACTATAATCTTCCTATCTTATCATGCTATTATTTCCTCTATCTTCTAAATCTTCCATCTTTTTCACACACAAAAAAAAAAAAGAAAAAAATATATAAGTGGTGAAGGTTTTGATTGTTTTTTGATAACTCTTCAAGCCGAGGCCAGGGGAAGAACTTGTTCCTTAGCCTTCGGGCGTCTGGTGATTTTAAGCTTGCGGATCGAATATCAAATATCAATCCATTCATTTCATTACTAAAAAAAAAAATTATAAGTCGTGAAGGTTTTGATTGTTTTTGATAACTCTTCAAGCCGAGGCCAGGGGAAGAACTTGTTCCTTAGCCTTCGGCCATCTGGTAATTTTAAGCTTGTGGATCGAATATCAAATATCAATCCATTCATTTCATTACCAAAAAAAAAAAAAAAAAAAAAGAAGAAAAAAAATATCAAGGAAGAAGAGAAGAACGAATTTTGATCGATCTTATCAAACAATTATCATACTTTTTGTTCCGTTCCATATTTTAAACTATTCCGAATCTTTTGCTCCCATCTTTCCATTTTTTCTTATCGTCATTCGCAATCTTTGGGGGATCGTGGGATTTGAGTTCTTTCAAGAAGAAACTTGATTTGAATCACCTAAAATTACCTTGTAAGTTGTGTGGAAAAAGGCAAAAAAAAATTGTGAGGAATTAAGAAAAAGCCAAACGAGAGATACGCGAGTGTGAGCGATCGAGCGATACATGTGAGGATCTTGTGAGGAAATTTTCTTGTAAAAAAAACAAAGAAAAACAAAAAAAAAAGGAAAAAAAAAGAGAAAAAAAAGAAAAAAAAAAGAAAAAGAAAAACAAAAAAAAAGAAAAAAAAAAGAAAAAGAAAACTTGAGAAAATGCATGCTTGTAAGTGCAAAGGAACTTGAAGAAGATATCAAGGAAAATGCACCCATGTACTTGATTATTTTCCGAAAAGTTTGCGCTACTACTAACCCCGGGAACCGGATAATTCCGAGTTCTATTGAATCTTTATTGCAGGAATTTGTTGATGTTTTTCCTGAAGAACTACCTGCAGGGTTGCCACCAATCCGAGGGATTGAACATCAAATAGACTTTGTGCCCGGAGCGGTCATTCCAAATAGACCGGCATACCGACACAACCCCGAAGAGACCAATGAAATCCAAAGACAAGTCGAGGAGTTGTTAAGTCTTGGGTATATCCGGGAGAGTCTAAGTCCTTGTGCCGTTCCTGTGATCGTCGTGCCAAAGAAAGATGGAACGTGGAGAATGTGCACCGATTGCCGAGCGGTAAACAATATCACGGTTAAGTATCGACACCCTATTCCAAGGTTAGATGATATGTTAGATGAATTACATGGTTCATGTGTTTTCACTAAAATTGACCTAATGAAAGGATATCACCAAATTCGTATGAAAGAAGGAGATGAATGGAAAACGGCTTTCAAAACTAAATACGGATTATACGAATAGTTGGTAATGCCCGTTGGACTAACGAACGCACCAAGTACTTTTATGAGATTAATGAATCATGTTTTACGTGCATACATCAGAAAATTCGTTGTTGTATACTTTGCTGATATACTCATTTACAGCAAAAATGTTGAAGAACATGTTGAACATTTAAGATTAGCTTTAATTACCTTGAGAAGGGAACAGTTATATGCTAGTCTTAAGAAATGTACTTTTTGCATGAATGAAGTTATTTTTCTTGGATATGTCGTTAGTACTGATGGCATAAAAGTTGATGAAGAAAAGGTTAAGGCTATTCGAGAATGGCCTAGACCGACGAACGCGTCCGAGGTAAGAAGTTTTCATGGCCTAGCAGGGTTTTACCGACGCTTCGTAAAAGATTTTAGCATAATTTCAGCCCGATTAAACGAACTTGTCAAGAAACATGCTAAGTTTAATTGGGGAAATGAACAAGAAAAAGCATTTAACACTGTGAAAGATAAATTGTGCACCGCACCTCTCTTAGCATTACCTGATTTTTCTAACACTTTTGAAATTGAGTGTGATGCTTCAGGAGTAGGAATAGGAGCAGTATTAATGCAGGGAAAAAGGCCGATAGCCTATTTTAGTGAGAAACTTGGAGGAGCTACATTGAATTACCCGACCTATGACAAGGAATTGTATGCTTTGGTTCGAGCCCTACGTACGTGGCAACACTACCTATGGCCTAAGGAGTTCGTGATTCATACCGATCATGAATCCTTAAAGCATCTCAAAGGACAGGGTAAATTGAGCAAGAGACATGCCAAGTGGTTAGAAGAAATTGAATCCTTTCCTTACATCATCAAATACAAACAAGGTAAGGAAAATATTGTCGCCGACGCTTTGTCAAGAAGGTATGTGTTACTCAATACACTTTCTTGTAAACTTTTGGGATTTGATTTATTGAAAGAAGCATATGAGGGGGATAAAGATTTCCATGATATTTATGTCGCTTGCGAGAAAAAAGGAGTAGAAAAATTTTATCGGGATAATGGATTCTTGTTCCGTGAAAATAAACTTTGCATTCCTTTTTGTTCAACACGGGAATTATTGGTAAGAGAAGCACATAGTGGAGGTCTAATGGGACATTTTGGGATTGCTAAAACTTACAAAATATTGTATGAACATTTCTTTTGGCCAAAAATGAAACATGATGTTTTTAAAGTTGTAAATTCATGCATTGTTTGTAGGAAAGCAAAATCACGAGTGTTACCGCATGGTTTGTATATGCCACTTCCGGTACCTTCCGAACCTTGGGTTGATTTTTCTATGGACTTTGTATTAGGATTACCCAAGGCGAAATCCGGTTGTGACTCCATTTTTGTTGTAGTAGATAGATTTAGAAAAATGGCACACTTCATTGCATGTCATAAAACGGACGACGCCACACATATTGCTAATCTTTTTTCAAAGAAATTATTCGTTTGCATGGTATGCCCAAAAACATCGTATCCGATAGAGATACCAAATTTTTGAGTCATTTTTTGAGAGTCTTATAAGCAAAATTGGGGACGAAATTGCTTTATTCTACAACATGTCATCCCCAAACTGATGGTCAAACCGAGGTTGTTAACCGAACGCTTGGTCAACAAAAATTTGAAAAATTGGGAAACATCTTTACCATTTATCGAGTTTGCCTATAATCGAACCGTACATTCTACTACGACATTTTCGCCATTTGAAATCGTGTATGGTTTTAATCCAATAACTCCTTTAGACTTGTTGCCTATTCCAATAGATGACAGGAGTAACCTTGATGGCAAGAAAAAGGTGGAGATGGTGAAGCAATTACATGCCAAAGTTCGTGAACAAATTGAGAAGCGCAACGAACACAATGCAAGAATGAAGAACAAGGGACGCAAACAAGTACTTTTTGAACCATTGATTGGGTTTGGGTTAATTTAAGGAAAGAACGATTTCCCATTCAAAGAAAGTCGAAGCTAATGCCAAGGGGAGATCGACCATTCCAGATCTTAGAGTGGATTAACGACAATGCCTATAAAGTAGGTCTACCTGGTGAGTATAATGTTTCCACTACTTTCAATGTCGCTGACTTAAGTCCTTTTGAAATTTCAGATTCGAGGACGAATCCTTTTGAGGAACGGGGGAATGATGTGAATCAAGATATTATGAAGAACCCGGATGAGGAATTGAGCATGCCGACTGGACCAATAACGAGGCCTCGATCAAAGAAGTTCAAAAATAATTTATCGACACTCGTCATTGATATGTTTAAAAATAACTATGTTATCAAAGACAACAAATTCGTGAGTAGTGTCGAAGTTGTCGAACAATAAGTTTTTCGTTTATTTTATCTTGGTGTATTTTAATTTGAATTGTATTTCTTGAGTTTTATTTTAATATTTTGAATTGTATATAATCGAGTCGAGTAATATTAAATTCTAAGACGATCGGAAAAGACGAACAAACAAACAAGGATGCAAATTCCCGCGCGTAAGACTGACACGCAGCAGTCTCGTATTTTGGCCATAACTTACTCGTACGAAATGCGATTCAGGTGATTCGGGTGTCAATGGAAATCTAAGAAAGAGAGATACAAATCTTGTTCAGGCCATAGGACCAAATTCAGACCCATTGGAGCTCAGAAATGACAAAACAGACAGCATCGGATTTATGGTGACTTGTTGTCCTTGTTTTCACACCTTAAAATCTTAGTCTTTGATATTTTGTCCCCTAAACATGTGTTGACTGACTTTGTATCAGATTTTAGGATATTTGAATGTTGATTTTTCTATTTTGTAGGTTTCTTAGTTGTTTCTTTGTTCACACTAGAGTTAGGTGTAAGATTTTGGCTATAAATAGCCTTGAAGTTTCATTGTAAGAGAACACGAAAGATTTTATGAATTTGAGAGTGTTTGTATTAACAAACCTTTGTGAGTGCTTTCTTGTTTTGTTGAGTGTGTCTCCATAACATCCCTTGTGTGATTTATATACTTATCAAGTGCAATCTTGTTAGTGTTTATATTCCACCCCTTCCGAGTTGCTACAGCGTGTCACGTAGAGGTTTGGAAGTAAAGCCCCATTTTGCTTATTTTGGAAACATCCTGGGAACGAATTCATCTAGCAGTGTCAGTTACCATAGCGTGTCGTGTGGGGGTCGCATCACTAGGTTCGGGAACACCTAGGATGTTGGTTATTGGGTCTGTTGAGTTATATGAGGCATGTGAACTGATCGAGCTCAACATCGTGTGCTGTCGTCGAACTGTGTGACCTATGGTAGTAAGACTCCTGGAACTCTTCTTGTGTTTTGTTGCTTTCATGATAGAGAAAACTTGAATTTCTTGGATTTGTGAATTGTCCTGATAATTTCAATCCTTTTATATCTACATATGTTAAGAGGTCGTGGCGGACGTGGATGCTGCAGAGGCCGTGGATGTGGTACTGCTAATTAATTCGGTACAACTTCTAATTTTTCATCCGATTCGGCATCCCGTACAGAGCCGAATACTGTTCCTTTGAATTCTGGCGGTCAGCCAGATCCTTTTGTTAATCAACAACCGTCAGCTGGCCTTAATGTGGATGCCGGCATAGCTGTTGTACTTCAGCAATAGCAACACAGCTAGTTCATTTAAATCAGGCCGGGCACCATAATCAACTGGCAGATGAAATTGTTGGGGCTAGTAAGTGGCTCCAAGGAGTGATGAAAATGCAACCTCCCTGTTTTGCTGGTGCGTCTGATACGTTGGGCTGGGAAAGTTGGTTATTACAGTTTGGCAGGAATTTTGATGCTATCGCATGTCCCGATGAGAGGCGAGTTCCTATTACGCATTATTTTCTTGACAAAGAAGCTGCAGATTGGTGGGAAGCTATCGGACCTAAGGATCATGTGGCCATCTGGTCCGAGTTTAAAGCTTCGGTAGAAGAGGAGTATTGTCCTTAGCCAGTTAAAGAGAAACGCATTGTAGATTTCTTTACTGCAACTCCACATGATGTACCTATCACTGAAGCTATTGTCACATATAATCAACAACTGAATCATTTTCGTGAGCACGTAAAGATTGAAGTGGATAAGATCCGTTAATTTGATTTGAGGATGAAACCCAGGATTCGAGAGGCTATGGCAGGCTTCAGATGTGCGACTTTAAAAGAATACCAAGATCGTGCCTTGGCCATCGACATGGTTATTTCTACATTAGGATTGGTCACCGAGAGCAAGAAGCTGAAGATGACTGGTGGTTTTTCGGGAAGCAAGGGTAGTGGCTTTCGTAAGTTTCAGGCTTCTCATTCCGCTACCGAGAAGTCGGTTCATCAAGTTAGTAGTGCTCCAAATTTCCGATCAGGACAGCCTTCTGCATTTGGTAGGGGGCAATGTTATAATTGCAATCAAATAGGTCATCTATCTCGAGAGTGTCTACTTCCTTCCGTGACCTGATTTACTTGCGGACAGACCGGTCACCGGGTTATTTACTGTGAGGCTGCCACCAGGTTTGCTAAATATCAAAATTTGACACCAACTCCGGGTGTGAACCCAGGGGCTGCAGCTAGTTAGCCACAACCGACTTTGGGGAGAGGTAGAGGCCGAGGCTAGTTAGATCATCAGGCCGCATCGAGTATGGGCTTGGTACAGCCTCGAGTGTACCAGATGAGATGCGCAGACGACACGGAGGCTCCAGTAGGTTCAGGTACTACGCAAATATTTTCTCAGCCTGTATCAATATTATTTAATTCAGGAGCTACTCATTCGTTTATTGCTCTTGATTGTGTGAAACGTTTGGGTCTTGATTACATGATTGAGTGTGAACCGTTTGTAGTAAGCACTCCTAGTGGGGAGCATTTGATTGGTAACCGAGAGGTTAAGGATTGCCATGTGTATATTGGCAGTCAGGATTGGCCTTCAGATCTTATTGTGGTAGATCCGAAGGGAGAGGACGTAATCCTCGGAGACGATTGGTTGAGTCGTCATGGCGCTATTATGAACTATCGGACGCAAACTATTTCAATAGTAGCCGAAGATGGTGTCGAGCATACTTTTGTGGGGCGTAAACTGGGTAGTTCGGGCAGAGTGATTTCAGCTATCAAAGGGATGAAATTGTTGAAACAAGACTGTATTAGGTATTGATGTTATGCTATGAGCACTAATGACGGTGAAATCGATCTATCATCAATTCAGCCGTGAATTAGTATCCTGATGTGTATCCGGATAATCTTCCAGGACTACCTCCATTTAGGGATATAGAATTTTCCATTGATATTGAGCCGAGTGCAGCTCCTGTATTGTAATACCTCAAACTAGACGGATATTACAGTGCCGTGGACCCCCGACTGGGACCCACCAGGCAAGTGAAAATGAATGAAATACACAGGGTAAATGTAGTACCGAACCACATTACATCATTAATTACTCTGATGGGGAGTTTCATTATAACACACCCAAGAAAATACCGAATACATGTATATTTTATATGAAGATAAAATACACAACACTGAACGAAACGGAGTATCCAAATGGAAATCTGCAGCGGAAAATAAATGACAACAATATGAATGACTGAAAGGATTGGGGCCCCCTACTAGTATCACTAGGACTCCTTGCCGTCAACGTTATATTCCCGTGCTTTTGCCTTGCCATGACCTGAAAACGAAATCGCCCAACGGGGTCAGTTACACAGAACAACAATCCTCAAGAGTTGAATACACATAATCCTGTCGAAACATACGCAATCAAACATGCTATATGAATCAACTAACAGTACGGCTCGAAGGAATGGCGCCACACTACGTCCGGGATGGAAATGTGTCCGTGCACAAGCCACCAACGAGTATCGATCGAATACACGTGTGGTCTTGTACCTAATCAATCTCACGAAGCAATCGACTCGTGTGCACAGTCCAATGTGAGTCCAACAACCAACACACGACTTAAATGTCCCCGACATGAAAATCCTACACATACCAACCGGCACGCCAGTATGACCCGGAATGCTACGATATAACAAAAGTGACATCGAAAATGAATAATGACTCACCAAGATGAAATATTGGTGAAATGAATGACAGCTCAATGAAATGATTGGAACCGTCGTTCCTCGTGAATGAAGTAATTAGGTGACAATTACAAGTTTTAAAACGGTTAGTACCTTATGAATGAATTACGATTATGAATGAACAACAACAAAAGGAATGAATATCCTTTTAACTAAGTAAGAATTAACTTACACAACACTGGTGACAATTATCCTTCCACGAACAACGTCCTAATTGAGATATCGGTCGCTCGAACAACCTTGAATAATACAATTACCAACAATCCGTTCAATATACGAATCAAACACGAATATAACAAACTCAAAACGTCGATACGATTAAACCAAGTTCATTGGGGCATTATATCGAACACTTTGTGGCCAAACTTCGATTGTTTATAACCAAACCTCAATAATACCAACATCAAATCCCAAAGAAGTGTTTCAACCAAAAAAACATCTTCAATACAATCAATAATCTATTATGAATATCCAAAATCGTGATTTCAACAACAATTAATCGAAAACCCCCAAATCCAACACAATATTCAAAGTGTTCTTGAATAATCCTTCAATAATCCAATGAATAATCAAACATGTCCATAATCATGCGTATATCACTTCATACAACATGATCTTAACATCCAAAACATCATATCTCTATACAAAATCGAAATTCAAGAGGTTTAATGAATATTACGTTTGAAGATCTAAGTACTTTAATCCGATGAAATCGCGTAGATCCACAATCCGAGCTTCACGATCGAAAGGAGATGAAGAAAACCAAGCACTCAAGTGATTGATGATGGAAAGTCTCCCCCTCAAGACCTCTCTCTCGTATAGGTTGAAGAAATGGGAAGAAATGAGTTGTTCCACACAAAAACCGCAATTATAGTGCTGACAGCACTGTGTGCCGCGGCCCGGCCGAAGTGTGCCGCGGCACAGGGGCAAAACTGCCCCCAGTGATCGGCAGCGTGCCGCGGCCCGGACGAATGTGCCGCGGAAGTGACTCGACAGTGTGCCGCGGCCCTGTCGGCATGAGCCGCGGCCCCCGGTACAGAAGGGTTGGCCAAAAAAATGCAACTTGAGTGTGCCGCGGCCCGGACGAGTGTGCGGCGATGACTTCAGCGGTGTGCAGCCCTGTCGGCATGAGCCGCGGCCCAGCGATGTGCCGCTCGGCAAAGCTGGAAAATGTGTGTGCCGCGGCCCACACCCCCTTTGGGTCCTAAAGTGATGAAAAATGATCCGGGAAGAGAATAAAAGCAATAGGAATCAATATTTGGGAAACAATAACACGAAATGGAAGTACGGAAACCCCAAAATGGTGGTTCCAAGCAATGATTACCAGGGTTCGCCCAACAAAACACAATTTGAACAATGAGGAGATTTGAAATGACATGAACTCCAATGACAACATCGACTAATTAATCAATTACAACAATCAAAATAATACTCTTGTTTCGTTTCCCGAATAAGGTTGAAACAATGAACAATATCGATACACAACTCGAAGTTATTCCGAACGGTGAACACGGATTAATGATTATTAGCAAGTGAAAAATTACATAGTGACAAATACCGAATGAAATTACTGAATGATAATGACTGAATTACAACCGGGTATTACATACACCCCCCCTTAAAAGAGTTTCGTCCCCGAAACTAAGGGTCAAACAACTCGGGATAACTCTCCCGCATACTATCCTCGGTTTCCCAAGTAGCCTCTTCGACTCCGTGTCTAGACCACTGAATTTAAACCAAAGGAATCGTCTCATTCCTCAACTGTTTGATTTGCCGATCTAAAACTCGTATGGGACGCTCCTCATACGAATGATCATCTGCAATCTCGATTTCATCGAACTGAAGTATATGACTCGAGTCGGCAACATATTTCCGCAACTGATAGACGTGAAACACATTATGAATTCGGCTCAACGCCGGAGGTAAGGCCAAACAATAAGCCATCTCGCTTACTCGTTCCAAAATCTCAAACAGTCCAATAAATCTTGGACTCAACTTTCCCCGCTTCCCGAAAGGGAAGATACCTCGACTCGGGGATACCTTGACCAACACGTGGTCACCTGTCTCGAACTCTAATGGTCGGCGATGATTGTCTGCATACAATTTCTGTCGACTCTGAGCGGTCAACAAACGACTCCTGATGAAAGTTACCTTCTCACGGGCGGCTATAAGCATATCGGGCTCGGTGCCGATTGATTCGGATAGGTCATCCCAACACAAAGGAGATCGACAACGACGACCGTACAAGGCCTCGTAAGGTGTCATCTTAATCGAAGCATGCCAACTTTTATTATACGTGAACTCGATCAATGGTAGTTGGGCTTCCCAATCGTCTTTCCAATCGAGGACGCATGCCCTCAACATGTCCTCTAATGTCTAAATAGTTCTCTCTGATTGTCCGTTGGACTGAGGGTGAAAAGATGTGCTGAAATTAAGCTGAGTTCCCATGGCACGATGAACTGATTTCCAAAAATGAGACACGAATCGCCCGTCACGATCAGAAACGATACTCTTAGGAGTACCGTGCAGTCTCACTATCTCTTTGATGAACAGCTGGGCAAGTCTCTCGGGACCCCACGTATCCTTAATCCCAAGGAAATGAGCTGATTTAGTTAAACGGTCCACAATCACCCAGATCGTATTCATGCCACGACGACTCGTCGGCAAACTCATGATAAAATCCATAGAAATGTCTTCCCACTTCCATTCTAGAATAGGGAGAGGTTTCAGCATACCCGCCGGTCGCTGAAGTTCAATCTTGACTTGTTGACAGGTTAAGCATCTCGAAACAAATTCTGCGACTTCTCGTTCATATTACTCCACCAGTAATTTTGTTTCAGGTCCTTGTACATCTTGCTAGACCCCGGATGAACAGAATAATGGGTAGCATGAGCTTCTCTCAAAATTCGAGTTTTTCAACTCGTCATTCGCCGGTACGCACAACCGATTCTTAAAATGCAAAAGTCCATCCTCGTGGATCACAAAGCCAGGTGCTTTCCCCTGAGCCACATCCTCACGGATGCGCAACAGTGATGGGTCTGAACCCTGATTCTCTCTGATTGCCTCCTCAAGTGACGATGAAATTTCTAACATGCAAAGCTGCCCTTGAACTCGCTGAAACCAGACCTCGATCTCGGGTCTAAGGAATTCCTGCTGAAGCTCCTTCTGAACTGTTAAACGAGCAAGCATCTGCTCCTGAACGGACTTAAGACTCAAGGTGTCGGCGACAACGTTCGCCTTGCCCAGGTGGTAAAGTATCTCAATATCATAATCTTTGATTAGTTCCAACCACCGCCTCTGTCGCATATTTAACTCCTTCTGAGTAAATATATACTTTAACTCTTGTGATTGGTGAATAACTGACAGGTGACGCCATAAAGGTAATGACGCCAAATTTCCAACACGAAAACCACGGCTGCTAGCTCCAGGTCGTGGGTCGGATAATTAACCAGCTAATCTAAGGAAACTTCGGATTTCCTTAACATTCTTCGGAGGTTGCCAATCTCGGATAGCCTCCATCTTCTGAGGGTCGACACGAACTCCGTCTGATGAAATTACATGCCCGAGAAATGTCGCTTCGGACATCCAGAACTCACATATGGAAAACTTTCCATAAAGTTGCTCTCGTCTCAACATGTCGAGAACCTGATGAAGGTGAAGCTTGTGCTCCTCTCAGTCACGAGAATAAATTAAAAAGTCATCAATAAAGACAACCACAAACTGATCTAAAAAGTCGATGAAGACCCGATTCATTAACTCCATGAATACCGCAGGTGCATTAGTGCATTAATTAACTCCACGAACTCATAATGGCCATAGCGTGTTTAAAATGCCGTCCTCGCGATATCCGACTCTCGAATTCGCAACTGATGATATCCAGATCTTAAGTCGATATTGGAAAAATACTGAACTTCCCTGAAGTTGATCTAAGAGATCATCGATGCGGGGTAGAGGATACTTATCCTTGATCATCATCCTGTTCAACTCCTGATAATTAATACACACACGAAACGAACCATACTTCTCCTTGACAGATAACACTGGTGCTCCCCACGGGGACGCACTCGGTCGGAGATAACCTTTCTCGAACAGTTCCTCAAGTTGAATCTTCAACTCCTGCATTTCGGTCAGGGCCATCCGGTATGGTGCCTTCGATAACGGGGACGTACCGGGCTCTAACTCACTCGTGAATTCCACAACTCTTTGTGAAGGAAAACCAGGTAACTCGTCTGGGAATACATCGTCAGTCGATGGCATTGATACCACGAATGATTGAATATTTCGATTGCCCTAGAACGGTCAATCGATGACAATGATGTAGTGAATGATTGAACATCTCGATTGCCTTAGAACAGCCAATCGAAGAAAATGATACAATGAATGATTGAACAACTCGATTGCCTTAGGACGGCCAATCGATGAAAATGATACAATGAATGATTGAACAACTCGATAGCCTTAGAATGGCCAATCGATGAAAATGATACAATGAATGATTGAACAACTCGATTGCCTTAGAATGGCCAATCGATGAAAATGATACAATGAATGATTGAACAACTCGATTGAAGAATTTCTCTGGTTCCATCATATTAATAATTCTTCTGGAACAACGGGGACTACCTCCCTGAAATACACACTCGACTCCAACGACTGGAATGATAGTGACCAAATGCTTACGAACACTGAGGATAGTATCATGATGATCCATCCAACTAATACCCAATATTACATCGTCCTTAGGTAAATACACCACGATTAGGTCCACCAACCAATCGTGGTCATTAAGCTTACTTCGGTATGATTTCCGAAAATTCTTCCATCGTCAGGTAGACTGATGATATGAGGTCCACAAGCAATAGGACCATCTAAATTAAGTCTATTCAAACATGATTCGAAAATGAATGAATGCGGTGCACCAGTATCAAAAGGTACACACAGGTTGAGATAAAATTACGAGTATACCTGAGATCATTCGGGCCATCGGATCGTCAATCCTCTTCATCACATGAATCCGGGACTTGCCGGCCCCCGAACCGGATGCTCCCGTCTGATAAATATGAGCTTCACCTTTATTTGCTTCCATTGTCTTAAACGACGCTGGCAGAGCAGTCTGATTCTGAATCGCTGATTGCTTTGGGGCCTGAGATGCCACCAGAGCCGACTTGGAGTCCTTTCGGCAAAAACGGGCCTTATGCCCAAAAATCCCACAATTATGGCACGTGATAGACGGTTTCAAACACTTAGTGTTGTAATGACCCGGCGCTCCACAGTTGAAACAGGTGATGGACGAACTGGCCGCTCGGGACTGAGATCCCGCACGATTATGCGCCGTAGGAGGTCGCTCAGAAACGATAGGGCCCGCATGAGGCTTCTTGAAGGTTGACTGACCGCCTTCGGATTGATTACGCTTCGTTGGCTTCATGCTGACAGATGAAGGTTGTTGCTCAGCAATTTCCTTAGCAGTAGGCTCATACGGGAGAGTTCTCTCGATTAATCCGGCCAGAGTGGCGCAGTGATGATTGAGCAATTGCATATGGGTCATCATGACCTGCATAAAAGTGAGTGTATCAACCCGAACATCTTCTGATCGAGCCGAGTCCTGGGTACGATTTCCCGACAGCGAGTGATTATTTCCCGGGTTTCGGCCCGCACCGCGGCCTCTCCCCGTGCATCCACTGACAGCTCTCTCCATACTGAAGTAGGAAGGTCGCATGATAATCATAGATATCGTATGAGTACCGCATTATGATTTACATCATGAAATGATGAAAATGAGCATATGCGCTCTAACACAGTGATTACATGAATGATTAACTGAGGTGACATGATTATCTGATGAAATTCTTGAAATGAGTATCTTAAATAAGTTAACAAGATTAATGATATGATCTTCCAGATCAACAACTGAGTAATGAAATGAATTGAGTGATTAATGAGTTAATATGATCAACATGATTAAAATGAAAATGATGTTTGAGGATTGTTAACTAGTGAATTATGACTGAATGATTATTGCCAGAAATTATACCATGGCGTTAGAAGTCTTACAGTTATTTCGGTCTGATTGGCTCGGCATTTGCACAGGTCACACGTGACACGAACGACCAATGATACTAGTCTGATGACGATGATTTCAAATGAGACATGACTCAGAAGGTAGTATTCAAAACCACGCTCCGATACCAACTCTATAAAACCCCAAACTAGGCGGATATTAAAGTGTCGTGGACCCCCAACTGGGACCCACCAGGCGAGTGAAAATAAATGAAATACATAGGGTAAATGTAGTACCGAACCACATTACATCATTAATTACTCCGATGATGAGTTTCATTATAACACACCCAAGAAAATACCGAATACATGTATATTTTATATGAAGATAAAATACATAACACTGAACGAAACGGAGTATCCAAATGGAAATCTGCAGCGGAAAATAAATGACAACAATATGAATCACTGAAAGGCTTGGGGCCCCCTACTAGTATCACTGGGACTCCTCGCCGTCAACGTTATATTCCCGTGCTTTTGCCTTGCCATGACCTGAAAACGAAATCGCCCAACGGGGTCAGTTACACAGAACAACAATCCTCAAGAGTTGAATACACATAATCCTGTCGAAACATACGCAATCAAACATGCTATATGAATCAACTAACAGTACGGCTCGAAGGAATGGCGCCACACTACGTCCTGGATAGAAATGTGTCCATGCACAAGCCACCAACAAGTATCGATCGAATACACATGTGGTCTTGTACCTAATCAGTCTCACAAAGCAATCGACTCGTGTGCACAGTCTAATGTGAGGCCAACAACCAACACACGACTTAAATGTGCCCGACATGAAAATCCTACACATACCAACCGGCACGCCAGTATGACCCGGAATGCCACGATATAACAAAAGTGACATCGAAAATGAATAATGACTCACCAAGATGAAATGTTGGTGAAATGAATGACAGCTCAATGAAATGATTGGAACCATCGTTCCTTATGAATGAAGTAATTAGGTGACAATTACAAGTTTTAAAACGGTTAGTACCTTATGAATGAATTACGATTATGAATGAACAACAACAAAAGGAATGAATATCCTTTTAACTGAGTAATAATTAACTTACACAACACCGGTGACAATTATCCTTCCACGAACAACGTCCTAATTGCGATATCGGTCGCTCGAACAACCTTGAATAATACAATTACCAACAATCCCTTCAATATACGAATCAAACACGAATATAACGAACTCAAAACGTCGATACAATTAAACCAAGTTCATTGGGGCATTATATCGAACACTTTGTGGCCAAACTTCGATTGTTTATAACCAAACCTCAATAATACCAACATCAAATCCCCAAGAAGTGTTTCAAACCAACAAAACATCTTCAATACGATCAATAATCCATTATGAATATCCAAAATCGTGATTTCAACAACAATTAATCGAAAACCCCCAAATCCAACACAATATTCAAAGTGTTCTTGAATAATCCTTCAATAATCCAATGAATAATCAAACATGTCCATAATCATGCGTATATCACTTCATACAACATGATCTTAACATCCAAAACATCATATCTCAATACAAAATCGAAATCCAAGAGGTTTGATGAATATTACCTTTGAAGATCCAAGTACTTTAATCCGATGAAATCGCGTTAGATCCACAATCCGAGCTTCATGATCGAAAGGAGATGAAGAAAACCAAGCACTCAAGTGATAGATGATGGAAAGTCTCCCCCCTCAAGCCCTCTCTCTCGTATAGGTTGAAGAAATGGGAAGAAATGAGTTGTTCCACACAAAAACCGCAATTATAGTGCTGACTGCACTGTGTGCCGCGGCCCGGCCGAAGTGTGCCGCGGCACAGGGCCAAAACTGCCCCCAGTGATCGGCAGCGTGCCGCGGCCCGGACGAATGTGCCGCGGCAGTGACTCGGCAGTGTGCCGCGGCCCTGTCGGCATGAGCCGCGGCCCCCGGTACAGACGGGTTGGCCAAAAAAATGCAACATGAGTGTGCCGCGGCCCGGACGAGTGTGCCGCGGCAGTGACTCGGCAGTGTGTCGCGGCCCACGGTACAAGCTGCTCGGCCAAAACTAGAAAATGTGTGTGCCGCGGCGCACACTCCTTCTGCCGCGGCCCACACCCCCTTTGGGTCCTAAAATGATAAAAAATGATCCGGGAAGAGAATAAAAGCAATAGGAATCAATATTTGGGAAACAATAACATGAAAAGGAAGTACGGAAACCCCAAAACGGTGGTTCCAAGCAATGATTACCAGGGTTCACCCAACAAAACACAATTTGAACAATGAGGAGATTTGAAATGACATGAACTCCAACGACAACATCGACTAATGAATCAATTACAACAATTAAAATAATACTCTTGTTTCGTTTCCCGAATAAGGTTGAAACAATGAACAATATCGATACACAACTCGAAGTTATTCCGAACGGTGAACACGGATGAATGATTATTAGCAAGTGAAAATTTACATAGTGACAAATACCGAATGAAATTACTGAATGATAATGACTGAATTACAACCGGGTATTACATGTATCTCATGCACCATATCGTATGGCCCTGCCTAAATGTTAGAACTGAAGAAACAATTGGGTGAACTTCTTGATAAAGGGTATATTCGACCGAGTGCATCACCTTGGGGTGCACAGTCCTTTTTGTTAAGAAGAAGGACAGATCGTTCTGTCTGTGCATTGATTATTGGGAATTTAATAAGTTGACCGTCAAAAATAAGTATTCGTTGCGTCGTATTGATGACTTGTTCGATCAGCTTCAGGGTGCTACTGTCTTCTCTAAGATTGATTTGCGCTCGGGGTATTATCAGCGGAGGATTCGGGATTCCGACATTACGAAGACTGCTTTTCGTACTCGATGTGGCCACGACGAGTTTGTGGTTATGCCGTTTGGGTTAACTAATGCTCCTGCTGTATTAATGCAACTGATGAACAAAGTCTTTATTGATTATCTTGATAAGTTTGTGGTCGGCTTCATTGATGACATCCTTATTTACTCGCGGAACGAAGGAGATCATGCAGAACATCTTCACATTGTATTGAACACTTCGAGAACGGAGCAACTTTATGCAAAATTTTATAAGTGTGATTTTGTCTTAAGGAAGTAACATTCCTTGGGCATATAATTTCGGCTGATGGAGTTTGAGTGGATCCCTAGAAGATATCAAAAATTCTTGAATTGGAGCCGCCCAAGAATGTGAAAGAGACACGAAGTTTCTTGGGACTTGCTGGATATTACCGTAGATTTGTCGAGGGATTTTCTAAGATTGCTTGACCACTTACTAAGTTGCTCCTGAAGACCCAAAAGTCTGAATCGGATGTCGAGAGGCGGAATAGCTTTGATGAGTTGAAGAGACAGTTAACTTCGGTGCTAGTGTTAGCTTTGCCTTAGGGTACCAATGATTTTGAAGTTTATAGTGATGCTTCAGGACTTGGTTTGGGTTATGTTTTAATGAAAAGAGGTAGAGTGATATCTTATGACTCCCGATAATTGAAACCGTATGAGATGAATTACCCTACTCATGATTTGGAGTTAGCATCAGTCGTTTTTGCTCTGAAAATTTAGAGACATTACCTCTATGGTTCTGCGTATAAAATTTACACTGATCACAAGAGCCTAAAATATATATTTAGCCAGAAGGAGCTAAATATGAGACATCGTCGATGATTAGAGCTGATCAAGGATTATGATCTTGAGATACTATACCATCTAGGGCAAGCTAATATGGTAGCGGACGCGTTGAGTCGGAAGCCGATAATGCTTCAAATGCTGGAGGTACTTACGTCTCAACCGGAGATCCGTCAGGACATAATTGGACAAGATATAGATATTTGGATTCAAAAAGTTCAGGGTCAATTATGCACTCTAGAGATCACGACATCTTTGATTGATGACATTAAGGCGAAACAATTGGAAGATTTGCTACCAGTCTAGTTAAGAGAGGATGTGATTAAGGGAAAAGCTCCTAGATTTATGATTCATGATGACGGAGTTTTGAGATTTCGAGGCAGACTATGTGTTCCATCAGACGCAGATCTTATACAGGCTATACTAAGAGAAGCTCATAATACACCGTATTCTCTCCACCCTGGTACGAGCAAAATGTACAAAGATGTGAAAAGTAATTATTGGTGGAGTAATATGAAGAATGATGTTAAGGAGTTTGTATCGAAATGTTTAGTATGTCAGGAAGTCAAGATCGAACATCAATGACCAGCAGGATTGTTGAAATCACTCCCGATTCTAGAATGGAAATGGGAAGATATCACGATGGATTTCATCACAAATATGCCGAAGACACGTATGGGGATGAACATGATTTGGGTTATCGTTGATCGACTAACCAAATCATCCCATTTTTTGGGAAATAAGGATAATTAGGGACCCGACAAGTTAGCTCGTATGTTTATTGCAAAAAACATTCGGTTACATGGCATTCCAAAGAGTATTATTTTCGATCGAGATGGCAGATTTGTATCGCATTTCTGGCAGTCCGTTCACCGAGCCTTGGGTATAAAGTTGAAGATCAGTACATCGTACCACCATCAGACCGATGGTCAATACGAGTGGATAATTCAGACTCTGGAGGATATGTTGCTAGCATGTGCCTTGAATTGGAAGGACGATTGGGAATCACACTTGCCACTAATTGAGTTTGCGTACAATAATAGTTGGCATGCGTTAATTAAAATGGCACCATTTGAAGCTTTATATGGACGAAAATGTAAATATCCACTATGTTGGGATGATTCATCTGAGTTGATCGGAACGGAGCCGGATATGTTAGTGGAGGCCAGGGATAAGATTGCCCTAATCCGTGATAGACTTTTGACTGCCCAAAGCCGACAGAAGTCATATGCCGACAATCGACGTCGTCCATTGGAGTTTGAAATCGGCGATCGTGTGTTATTAAAGGTATCTCCAACTTGAGGAGTTTATCGCTTCGGGAATAAGGGTAAACTCAGCCCGAGATATATTGGGCGATTCGAGATTTTAGAGTGAATTGGTGGTCTTGCTTATCGTTTAGGTGTCCCACCATTGTTGAGTCAGGTGCATAATGTATTCTGTCTCTCAATTGAGGTAATACGTGTCACATCCTAGCCATATTATCGATTTTGGGGAAATTAAGTTAGGTTCCGACACCACCTTTGAAGAAAAATCGATTCAGATTTTGGAACGCCGAGTAAAACAGCTTAGACGCAAAATCGTCCCTTTGGTAAAGGTACAGTAAACAAGGCATGGAATTGAGGAATCTACATGGGAGACCTAGGACAGTATGAGGTCGAGGTACCCGGAGTTATTCGTATCTTAAAGTTCTGGGGTGAAACTTTTTATTAGAGGGAGAGAATGTAATATTCACGTTTTTCTAATATTACTAGTAATTTTCATCTTGTCGTTTTGTTGAGAACTACTGTGTAATGGATTTGTTGTTGGGTAATGTTTCGTTTGGTTCAGATAGTTGTGTTGTGCATGGAAAGTTTAGCGCACGCTAAGTCTGTAGATTACCGCACACTATGGTGGTGGATTAGTGCATGCTAGAGATTTTTGGTAACGCGTGCTAAATCAGGACTCCAGTAAGGGTAGAATGTTTTTAAGGTTCTGGACTCAGGACGGACTGAGCAAGTAGCGCACACTACACCGTATGATGGAGCGCGCTACGTTACTTTAGTAGCGCACGCTACACCGTGATAGCACATGCTACTTCGGCCAGACAGCAGAGGCGGAATGCTTCTGGACTCTGGAGACGAACAGGTAGCGCATGCTAGTAGTTCGATAGCGCGTGCTAATGTGACTTGGTAGAGCACATTAATTCTTCCGTAGCGTACGTTATTAGAGCTAGGCAGAACCTTCTGGAGTTGGAAAATGAGTCCAGGTAATGTCAGTGGAAATAGTTAGCGGACGCTAACTGTAGAGCATTAGCGCACGCTAACAGGTCCTGGCCGAAGGTTCTGGACTTGGGATAGCCAGTTCGTGCACGCTAACTGTAAGTTCTAGCGCACGCTAATGCGCGTCAGTATATAAGGACATGAGCAGTCAACTTTTGCCATTTTTCATCTTCCTTCCTCTTATCCGACGTTCTAAACTTCTCCAAGGCTGTGTAGGCGAGAATATCGACTTAATATTGTTGAATATGAACTCCTTTCAACCCCTAGAAAGGATTTATCAGCTTCCTAACATCCTTCACTGTCCGATTCGAGGTAATATTTCTTAGAACCCTAATTTCGGGAAGTTTGGGGGTTTTGGTGGATTTCGTTTTTCCGGCGGATATAACCTAGAATTGATGATAGATTATAGTTGTATAATCATGATTCTATGTTTTCCTCAACGTTTTGTGAATTAATTCCGAGTTTTTCTTCGTTGATCGAGTAAAACCCATTATGCCTCTGTAGTGTTCGATAAATCGTTCCTAAGAGTAAAACATAGGATAATTCTTGGATTTCCAATGAATTTGTAGTTAATTGAGTATCGATATTTGTTAGGAACGGAATTTGGAGAAAGGTCGGATTGAGGCCTTGTTCATTCATCGTTTCTTCGTGTGTTAGGAATCCAGGGAAGTACCTTATTACAATGATTTATGGCATGCATTTATGTGATGAAATTGTGATTGTTGTATGTTGTGAGGATGCCCACTCGGGGAAGGTTCGACGGGACCTCCGGGGACCGATACTTGGGGACAGGTCATGGCGGTGGTATTCTCACCTGGGGATTGCTCGACGGGGCACACATGGACTTTGACGAAGGAGCCTTGTCATGAGAATTAACTTCGAGCGATGTTTTTATTGATGATTGATATTGGATATTCCGGAATATCGTGGAAATGAACTGTTTTTGGATTTTAAAATGATATTGGAAATGCCTGTGTATTAAAATATTGTAATATTATATTTGCACTAGCGGTTGTTGCTAACCCATTGTTCGGGTGGAATGTTTTATGCATTTCAGGTACTCTCGCGGTTCAGGAGCCTACATGTGGTGCACACGAAGTTGACGGGCAGACCGGATGTTGAAGAGCTCGAGTCAGTAGTTGTTTTGGAAATGTCGGTGTTGGTTTTCATATTTAATGTTGTAATCGGTTTCATTGTAATATGTCGTGTGATGTTTGTATGTTTGGTTGAATGGTGTTAAACTCTTACAATTTTGGCCGCGGTCGAGGCCTAACTTATACTTTGTAATGATTAATCGTATTGTCGTGTTATGGTATTTTTGTATCGTTTTCTCTTTTAGTATGTGTGATGTCAGCCTGGTAGGCCCACGGTCGATCCTACGGCGTGTAATTACCCGCTTTGAGATTGGGGTGTTACATTTATTGGCCTAGTTGTGAGGGCAACTTGGCATCTGACTCTTATGATTTGAGGTACTCATCTGGGGGAGTTTTTGTGTATACACTAGGGGCAGTATACATGACATATTATGTTGGTGCGCAACAATCTTTTTCCTTATCAAGCCTTTATTTTTTCCATGGGGTTTGTTTTGGCTTGGATAGGTTTTTACCAAGGAAACATCTTCTGCACCATTGTTGTATTAGTGCTCGACACCGGGGGAGTGTTCCGAAAATAATTATTCTCGTGATGTGTCTTACCTAATACTGATTAGAATTGGTATCATATATATGGTAGGGGTTCTAGATCCTTCTAGACGTAGTAGGATTCTACTTGATGTCTTTTCTGGTAAGGAATCCTATGTATGGAAGGAGTCTCATTGTAACAATGGTTTACATATTTTCCCTTCTATTGCTTTCTTTACTACTTTTCCTCGAACATTTCTTAAATTTTCAGAAAAAAAAGAAAAACAATTTTCAAATGCGTATTATAGTAGTTTTGTTCCACAACATACACATATCTACTGTAAAAAAAATTATTTATTAAGGTTTTTAACTTAAATTTCTAAATATTTATAATTTTTTGTATCAAATTGATTAAAAATATATAAAATTAATTCTTATTTCACGATCTTCAGTTAAACATCCCAATTAAATATAGTAAATTTGATGGATTATTTTACATTGACGGTCGATGCACAAAAAAAGGTTATATTAAAAAATATAGATATTAGTTTTCATTAAAATTAATTGATGCAAAATAAAAATAAATTAACTCACTTTTAAGAAATTAAATTTAAGGCTCATATTGCTAACATAACATGTAAATGACGATATTTATTTAATTATAATAACCAAAAATTGTAAAAAAAATACACTGCACACTTACATTCCCCAAATTTCTTCCTATCTTTTCTTTTTGGTATGTCCTCCAAATCTATTCATATAATGGACACTAATTAACTTGTCACTACGCTAATATGATACTCCTCTAATACATTACACTCCATAATACACTAAGTAATTTTTTTATTAAAATCCGTGTCGAAGATCCTCAAGAATAAATTTGGGGACGAAAAATTATTTTTGTAAGTAATAGAATGTTCTATTTTGTACATTGCACGAACGAACATCTAGTTTTTGTAAAAATAGAAGAGGGCGAATCGAGAGATAAAATAATCACCGAGAAAAAAGTCAAGTATAAAATCGAGATCCAAAATAACATGAAGAAGTTGAAGAAGGATTAATTATGAAATCAAAGAGATATATATTGAGGATCCAGACAAAAAATTCCTAATATAGATTAATAATATGAAATATTACCTATTAATCTATATATGCTATTTGTTGTTAATTTGTAATTAGTTTACCACTATACCCTAGTGATCATTAATTGCGTAATTAAAAAACCCCATTAATACCACTAGGTTCGGTATTCTTTATTTCATTATATAATTTTAGTAATATTATTCACCTTATATTTTATAATCTAATCTGCAGTTAAATTTATATTTTATGATTTTATGGTATGAATCAACTAATAATAACGAGAAAGTTAATATTGTAATTTTCAAATATTGAAGGAGTCTAGGAGAGAAAAACCGAGAGTGTCTGGAGTTTTATTTTGTAATGGATTTGCTTTTCAACGAGTGAAAGCAGGAAACAGATAATGAGTACAAAAATTATGCAGTGAAAAATATGAAAATTGTATGTTAAGCCACTCGTTTGCTTTTCTGAAACAACCACTTTTATGTTGTTATTTTGAGAGTAATGGTAATGACGAGTATAGTAGTTCAACAAAAAATATTATACAAAATAAAATCTTTTAAAATCTCTAATATAGAATTGTTTAAATTAATTTTATTATATTCTTTCCGTCTCTTAAAGATGTGTCTAGGAATCTTTATCAAAAAATAATTGTTGAATATATTGTAGAGTGGAATGTGAGTAAAAATGAGTCCCGCATTAGCGTAACATTAAGTTAATTAGTTTCACTAAATGACATAGGAATAAATTTGGGGGACGTACCAAAAAGAAATGTAGGAATAAATTTGGGGACGTACCAAAAAGGAATTGTAGGACTAAACATTAGGGAGAGAGAGAGAGAGAGTATTTATTTTACTTGACAAATACTGTATAAATATGTATTTATTTTTAAAAATTCCGGATTTATTTTTCCATTATACTAAGCAGCTTTTATATGTCTAGATATATAAATTCCAACAAATCGTAAATATATAACAAGAAACACAACTTTTTGACTCATCAAGGTCAATTTTATTGAAAGACCGAAATAAGAGACAAGATACATGATTCTACCTAAGGTGGTCCCATGGGAGGGCCATCTGGAGCGAAATAAGACAAAGAAATACTCAGGTTAATCCCACATGCAGGTAGTAAGAGGAAACAAGCAACGCAGAAAAACAGCCAGGAACGGGAAGTCAACGCCGCGACACTGCCTTGTAATACTAAACATTTGACATGAAGAGCGACACTGCCGTGTTAGGGAGTAGACATGACCGTGTCACAAGGCAAAACTCTAAAACCCACGCTTAATAAGCCAGCAAACCCGAAAACCACCAGAAGCACCATTCCCCATACAAGATGTATGGGGTAGCAGCCGCATGTCTCGTTGAAACCCCACATCAACCTCTAGTAGGGGAAAAGAGTGCTCGAGCGTTGAGCTGCAAAGAAACTAGAGCTGAGCATAATATATAGGAGAGAGACCCCGTTAGAGATGATCATGAAGAAAATCTTGAGCACCATCGAACCATTGATAAGAAGCCTCTCACTTGGAAAGGCAGTCAGCCAGCGAATTATCTTCCCTGTAAATATTAGAGATCCTAAAATGAATATCCACAGTGATCTGCCAGAGACAAGCCAATCTACTGCGAGAGATCTACAGAACTGGGAGACGGTTGTCAGAAGGTATACTAACAACATACGTGGAGTCCGACTCGAGCTACAAGTGCTTCCACCCCCTACAGTAGGCAATCTCAATAGCATTAATGGCCCCAAGTAACTCTGCTCGGAAAGCAAAACAAGAACCAATATAAGCAGTAAGCATACCAAAAAACTGCCACAAACTATTCCAAAAAAACAAGACCGGTAGCGCCCTCACCCGGGCACCCCTTGCCATGTCGTCCGTATTAACTTTCATCTAACCAATGGGCGGGGGGGGGGGGGGGGAATTACAATTTAACAAAAGTCGGATAACTAGGCATGCGCTGCCTCTCAATAATGTCTAAAGAACGTAGGCGAAAAATATCCTCCATAGTTGTTCATAGACCCCATATTCATGTTATTACATTCTTAGAGAAGAATCCATAGAAGAAATTGAAGAGAAGGTAAAGAGAATTCACCCCTGCCATAAAGTACCTCGCAACGAAAATGCCAAAGCACCCAAATGGCAGTGATAATAGAAAACCTCTAAAGATTCATGAGCTGACTGCTGAATCTTAAACTTAACATCTGAAGAATAAAATAATCAAAACTACCATCTAACGGAGATTTGGTGAGAAAATCTCGCTCCAAGTTGTCCCAAAATTCTCTAATAGCAATGCATTCCACGAAAATATGATATATCGTTTCTACGGCTAAAAGACAAAAGATACAAATGGAGGGACCGATGAAACCCTATGACGAAGAAGATCGAAAATTGGGGTCTATCATGAATGGCCATCCAAATCGTTAGGGACCGACACACTGGGATGTGCTGGTGCCATATCCATTTTCCCCAACTGACTTTAGGGAAAGTGTGCCGAATATGCCAATATGCGATTTGAGAAATGACATTACCATAAAAAGACTCGGCCCAAACCCGAGCATCATCCCCATCAAAGTCGAAATGGCCAAAGACTATATCCAAGAAAACCGCCGAATACATGTCCATGAAATCAGTAGTTAAATGCCAAACACCATCAAAGTAAAAATCACTAATGATATCAGAGAAGACATCTCTAAGGTGATAAGGAATGCCAAGACGATCAGCGAGAATGTAGCCCAACCAATTATCTCACAAAAAATTCATATTCTTACCAGTACCCCGACCCAACTGGATTTACTCCGCAACCAAGAAATATGATTACAAACCCACTTCTAAATAGAAGAAGATAATGAAACACACTTGAAAAATATAATTTCATCGATGCATCAAAATATGCAACCTAAAGGAAAGTGCGAGTATTAATATATCTGGAAACTATTGATGATAAATGATTAAAAATAGTAACGTTGTTAAGATTTAAAAATGCACATATTCCTAACTAGTTTTCCTAACTAATTACAAAAACCTAACTATTTTTCCTAACTAATTAAAAAAGCCACTTAAGAATACATAGTATAAACATATTACTACAATTATTTTTTTTATAATATCCCACTGATCTAAAAGTGTGAAGGGCCCTTTGGTCGAAATCGTGTCTTGTTCTTTTTTTTCTTCGTTGAAAAACGTCCTTGTATGTTCTCTTTATCTTCTTCTTTTCGTGCCCTGGAAAACCCTATTTCTCTTTTTTTCTCTTCGCCGCTTTGCATCTTATCTCTGTTATGCCCTACTGAAAAATCTAAGTACTTGTCGATCGCTTTTTCTCATGCTCTGTCTTCCTGTTGAGGTCTTCCTGCAATGCTTGTTTGCGGATAGGGTTTTTTTTGGGTGCATGTTTTGAGTGGTTTTTTTCCCCCGGGCGGGTTTTCGCTGTTTTCTCATTGTTTTTTTGTGGTTCTGCTGTTTGCAAACATTGGGCTTTGTTTCTTTTGCAGGATACAGAGTGATTTTCAGAAATCAGACCTCCTCTGTTAAAGGGTTGATTTATGGGCTGCTAGAGGATTCTTTTGCGCATATCATTATATGTAGATGTTTGTTTTTTGAGTTTTCCTTTTGCGCATATCATTATATGTAGAGGTTTGTTTTTTGGGTGTTAGATGTATTTCTCGTCCGCCTTCTCTTTTACTTTGTCTCTCTATCGAGATTCTCCTACAGTATTCATTTCTTGTAAGGGTTTTATTTGGGGTATATGTTTTGCGTGTTTTTTTTTCTGGGGTGTGTTTTTCTCATTTTGTCGATCGCATGTGAGGATTTTCTGTGGGTGTATGTGTTTTGAGTTTTTTTCTTTTTCCCATGGGCTTGTTTTTCTCGTTGCTTGTTTTTTTTATTAACCTTTTTATTAATGGGCATGTGCTTCTTTGGTTGCCGTTTGTGAACATCGGCTTTTTTTCCATCGCAGGTGACAGTGCGATTTTTGGAAATTGGTTTTGTTCTCTGTGAAAGGTGTGATATTTTGCGTGTGTCATTATTTTTTAATGTTGTTTCTGGGGTTTCAGTTATAATTTGTTGTTGTTTTTTTGGGGGTTTTGAACATCGTTTTTTTTCCTTCGCAGGTGACGGTGTGATTTTTGGAAATCGGTTCTTCTCTGTGAAAGGTGTGATGTCTGGGCTGCTGCTGGTTTGTTTTGCGCATATTGTTAATGTTTGCTTTTGTCGTTTCAGATGTAATTTGTTGTTATCTTGTTAGGGTTGTGTGTAACACCCCGAATACGGCGGTCATTACAGTGCTGTGGACTCCATACTGGGACACACCACGCGATACCAAAACATAACTTAAACATAACATTATCGTGATACCGAATCACAAAGCAATAATCATTACTCCGATTAGGAGTCTATAAATGATACGGCTATTAGTCTCAGAATACACAGGATCCAAATACTAGTATAAAACATATGAAGATGGAATATACTTAAAATGATATTACAATCGACAATAGTTTAAATGAAGCGGAAAGTAACATTGCACGGTTTAAGTATAACCGGACAACAAAAGACTTGGGCCCCCGAACTAGTATCCTTCAAACCCTTCGCCATCACCGTGCTCTTCTCGTGCCTTGCCTTCGCCTCGACCTAAAATACAATACAAGTATTTCGCCCAAATGACAGGGTTCAGATATACATGATAATAATCCTCAAGACATTATATAATTCATATATAGGATCTCAAGGAAACAACCCGACTATTGGACATACCCCTCTCGCGTATGAACAACTAGTCACAAACCGTCGGACACACCCAATCATACATGGAATATGAACGACCAATCAACATGTCTGAAGACGGACATCACAGTACATCCGATCTAGAAATGTGTCCGTGCACATGTCCACCCCGTATACGGAATCCATAATATATGTGAGACAGTGTACCTAATTAGCCGCACGAACTACGTTTCGTGTCCACAATCCAATACGGAAACATCAACGTAAGACCATATGTGCGTGGCTAAAAAACCTACATATAACCAATTGGCAAGCAGATATGATTCCAGATATGTCACGATACAACATGACAACGGATCTCAATAAATTACACATTCAACCAAAAATCGAGAAACTCACCGAAGTGACAATAATGATCAACAAGACCAACGATACAAAGGTGGTGAACTTGGGAATACAATCCCATAATGAAACGGTACTACGATCAAGAACAATATAACGTTACGAATCATAGATTCATAAGGCATTTCATATACACAAAATGTATAACGTTAACAAGAATTCAATCATCATTATAACTAAGCAAGATAACTTGCCTCAATTAAGTAGACGAATATTCCTTATTCAAACGAACGAACGGACGGTATCCTCGACTAATAATACTCACTCGAACAAGCAACCTTGAATGAAACGTAACTCATTCAACAACACATTCATACAATAATGATTCAATTCGTAGGAAACAACACCCATAATCCTACCCGAATAGTTCATCCTATCCAAACGAACATTCTATCGTTTCATTAACGAATTTCAATACACCAAATTCTTCTTTGAGAATCTCATTTACCAAGTTCTTAAGGTTCTTCAAGATTTAGATAATCTATTACACAAGGATTATTGAATTCGACCACTCATTCTATTACGACATTGCCATCAATAATCATCAAAATCTTCCCAAGAATACTATCAACATATGGATACAATGATTAACACATTCTTAAGTCATCAAAACATCCAATTAACTTGAATATATATAAAGGTGATAGTTGTGTTCTTCATAATCCATTACTATCTCCCAAATAATTTGCTAAGCCATTTCCAAAAACATAGTTATATCATTTAGGGTTTCTGAATCTTAAGAACATCATCCTAATCTTCAACATTCATCAAGTCTTCCCAAGGTATTGGTTAATACGTAACATGGTGTTTTAACTCATCCTATGACATCAATCCATCAATTTTAACTTAACTATAACGAAGCTTATGATCATCGTCTCTCAATAATGTTAATCAAATCAGTAAGCTGATTATTATTATTCTAAACATGATTATTATCATTTAATCATCAAGAACATTCTTATTTTAAACCTTAATTACTATGTTCTTCAATAAGTGTTCGAAATCTTAACCACAATCATGTTTTACTGATCAATCAACGCTATGTGCAATATTCCCTATCAATATCATTATTACTACGAAAGATAGAGTAGGATTGTACAAGATACCTCAAAAAATGAAGAACAAACCACCAAAACTACAAGAATGCACTCCAACTTCCAAACACTAAGCTTTAATCTATGATGAAAGGCTCAAAGACAAGTTGAGATAGGGGAGTATCGATCAAGGGAGGCAGAAGGATGATAACAAGGAGGATAAATCGAGTTTGGATCGTGCAAAATGAAAAAAAAAACTTGTCTTTTTATAAACTGCACTTCCATTACGTACGCTAACACCTAAATGTTACGTATGTAATATGCCTACAGAGGTTACTGCCTCAAAGCACCTACACCATTACGTACGTTATAGCCCCAAGCATTACGTACGTTAATGTTAGTTGACTTGGCCGTCTCGAAAGGCTGATAATCCTTCACGTGCATGGTCATACACGACGGAAGTCAATGATGCAGTTTGATTCTCTATATTAAGTACGTAAGGCATGACAAATCACGTACATAAAGGCACGGTCATAGCGTACGCTTAGACATAGAAGTAGCGTACGTTAACTTTTAAAAAGATGGCCCAAAATGCAATTCTCCCATTAACATCTAACCATCAAACATAAAGCGAATGACAAAACTAAGTAACTCAATTCTATAATATCTCAACATTATAATCATTATACTAAATGTAATGTATAAGAATTACAGTCGGATATTACATACTCCCCCCTTAAAAGGAGTTTCGTCCTCGAAACTAAGGGGTAAACAACTCAGGATATCTCTCTCGCATACTATCCTCGGTTTCCCACGTAGTCTCCTCGACTCCGTGTCGTGACCACTGAACATTCATTAGGGGAATCGTCTTGTTCCTCAATTGTTTGATCCTCCTCTCGAGTATCTGCATGAGACGTTCCTCGTAAGAATGATCATCGGATAACTCGATCTCTTCGAACGGAAGTATGTGGCTTGGATCGGCAACATACTTCGTCAATTAGGAAACATGAAACACGTTATGGATCCGACTCAAAGCCGGTGGTAACGCCAGACGGTAGGCTAGATCGCCTACACGTTCCAATATCTCAAACGGTCCAATATACCTCGGACTCAGCTTGCCTCTCTTTCCAAAACGAAAAATACCTCGAGTAGGAGACACCTTCACTAGCACATGGTCACCAACCTCGAACTCAAGCGGTCGTCGACGGTTGTCTGCATAAGATTTCTATTGCCTTTGATCCGTTAACAAATGACTCCTAATCAGAGTGATCTTCTCACGAGCTGCTGATAACATATTCGGTTCCATACCCAGAGATTCAGACAGGTCATCCCAATACAAAGGAGACCTACAATGACGACCATACAAGGCTTCATAAGGTGCCATTTGAATCGAAGCATGCCAACTGTTATTATAGGTGAATTCCACCAAAGGTAGTTGGGCTTCCCAATCATCCTTCCAATCGAGAGCTCATGCCCTCAATATTTTTCTAAAGTTTGGATAGTCCTCTTAGACTGGCCATCAGTCTGAGGATCAAATGCCGTACTGAAGTTCAACTGCGTACTCATCGCATGATGAACTGCATTCCAGAAATATGACACGAGCCACCCGTTATGATCCGATACGATACTCTTGGGGGTACCATATAACCTTACAATTTCTTTAATGAACAGCTGGGCTAACCTCTTGGGACCCCACATGTCTTTAATCGCCAAAAAGTGGGCTGATTTGGTCAGATGATCCACAATCACCCAAATCGTATTCATACCTCGATAACTCGTCAACAAGCTAGTGAAATCCGTCGATATGTCCTCCCATTTCCATTCGGGAATCGGGAGTGGTTTCAGCATACCCGCTGGTCGCTGATTCTCAATCTTAACCTGCTGACAAGTCAAACATCTCAAAACGAATTCTGCAACTTATCGTTTCATATTATTCCAACAATAACATTGCTTCAAATCTTTATACATCTTACTAGACCCCAGGTGAATAGACTATGTATAATACCCGGTTGTGAATTCATTAATTATCATTCAGTAATTGCCACTCAGAATTTTTTTCACTAAGTAATAATCATTCGTCATTCATATTCATTCATTTCGTGTTCATATTTCGGCGTATCTTGGAGTTGTGTATCAGTTTTTATTCTTCACTCATCTCTGTTTGGGGATCGATACGAGAATATTTCCATCATCATTATCATGATTGGCCGCTTTGTGTTGGGAGTTCCATGATTGCTTCACAGATTGGACGTGCCTTATTATTCGTGTAGGTCATGTAAGTCGTATGTAGACATGAGTGTCCTGTGATTTTTGTGTTCCCTTGTCATTTTGGCACTCAGCAGGGACGCACGAGCATGACACACGAGCAGCTGCCCGTGCGTGCTGCTCGTGCGTGGCATCAGTTTTGGACAGTACACTTTGGCGACCATCAGGGACACACGAGCAAGACACACGAGCAGGTGCTCGTGCATGAGATCAGTGGCCGGGCAGTGGCCTGGCGCACGACCAAACACACGGACATCTGGTCGTGCGTTTTGGTCGTTCGTCACTGGAGTATATAAGGGGGGTCAGACGGGTTTTCACCTCATTTCTCACTTTCTCTCCTTCTTCTCACGGTATTCGGGCGATTCGACTAGGGTTTGGGGTTATGATCGATTCTACTCCATCCAATCATGTTTTGAGGAGGCTCTAGGTGATCATATCAACATCTAAGCATCGTTCTTCATCGGATTGAGGTAATTTCTTGAAATCTCCTAAAATTTGATTTTCGGGATTTCTTCTTGATTTTCATTGTTCATCCAAATTTGATGAATCGGTTGATGTTAGTAAACATTATTAATCGTTTTCTATGGATTGTATACCCATATCTTCGATTCGTTCAACCCGATTGATGATTCTTAGGTTCTTGAGGAACTTTGAACATTTAGTGTTCGATTAAATGTCTCAAAGAGTTTCCTTCGATCGTTGTGTTGTTTTCGTTCGATATTATGTTATTGAATGAATTTTATTTCATTCAAGGTTGTTCGAGGGCTTGTATTTATCGGATAATGCCGGTCGTTGTTCGTGGAAGGATTTCATCGCCTTCGGTTGAGGCAAGTTTTATACTTGTACTAGTCAGTGAGATTAATGTCATCATATATGTGTATGGATGTGTTGTATCATTCCAAGACTTAGTCTCTTCATAAGTTCATTGATATTAGGGGATCGTTCGATACGATACTCTTCGGAAATTATGCCAAATGTTTATTATCATTCATTAATGGCCGGTAAGGCATTGAGATATTCATTGTTAATGTTATTATCGATCACCGGTTCGCGGTATCGATGTATCGGTTGTTGTTGTTAATATTGATGTCGATCTAAGACGTTGTTTTAATCATTGTTATTAATGTTGGCGTCCTGTCATTCATGTTGTATTAGCCGATTGAAGGCATTGTCGTATTCATTCTCATATTCGTCGTCGGTAGCCGATTAAAGGTACCGAGGCACTCATTATATCATTGTCATAGATTATCCATTCTAAGGCAATCGAGGTGCTCAATCATTCGTTGTACAATTGTTATCGATTGACCGTTATAAGGTAATCGAGATATTGAATCATCCGCTGCATCATTGTTATCGATTGACCGTTATAAGGTAATCGAGATATTGAATCATCCGCTGCATCATTGTTATCGGTTGGCCATTCTAAGGCAATCGAGGTATTGAATTGGGGCTGTCGAGGATAGTTCCCATCCGTTGTGTCGTTGTTATTGATTGACCATTCTAAGGTAATCGAGGTATTGAATTGGGACTGTCGAGTACGATGCCCATCCGTGAATCATCATTATCGTGTTGGCCGACTCAAGGTAGCACACTACCATTCTCGTGAATTCGGTAATCTACGAATCATTTTGATTTGTGATTAATTATATTTTGGAGGCTAGTCTCGGCTAGTGCTTATTATGAGTAAGTGTGGGGCTTGAACCTTCGTGGTTGGCTTCCCAACACCTACAACTCAGTAGGTCACGGTCGTGTTTATGATCTTATGGGTAAGTTTGGGGCTTGAACCTTTGCGGTTGGCTTCCCAACACCTACAACTCAGTAGGTCACGGTCGTGTTTATGATCTTATGGGTAAGTTTGGGGCTTGAACCTTCGCGGTTGGATTCCCAACACCTACAACTCAGTAGGTCACGGTCGTGTTTATGATCTTATGGGTAAGCTTGGGGCTTGAACCTTCGCGGTTGGCTTC
Organism: Orobanche coerulescens; assembly: GCA_033398695.1. NCBI lineage: Eukaryota > Viridiplantae > Streptophyta > Magnoliopsida > Lamiales > Orobanchaceae > Orobanche > Orobanche coerulescens. The sequence continues at coordinate 75,638,159 of CM065810.1, read as the reverse complement.
CCAACACCTACAGCTCAGTAGGTCACGGTCGTGGTTATGATCTTATTAGCCTCATTTACTACAGTTTCGGGCTGTTTCGGTTTCAATGTTTGTATTGATTGACAGCTTCGGCTGAGAGACTTTTTGGTCTTTATGATGTCTTGATAATTTCATTGGAGCCTTCGGGTATTGTGATTCATATTTAATTCAGTTCTAGTTTGGTTCATGTCGTGTAATTCATTGTGGTATTCTGTGATTATGATTTGCCGTTGGGCACTTATGTTCTAACTTGTTGAACGGGTATTAATAGTATGCCGTGGGCATAGTAGTTCACGAATGCTCGGTTCTTACCTTGGTTTGTGAGCATCTCGTATTATTATTATCATCATTGTACCGTTTTATTCTGTCTTGGGATGCATATCATGTTATACGTGTATTTGATGTTCATTATCTGGATGACTGACCTCGTGGGGGCGGAACATGTTTTCATGTTTTAGGTGCTTGCAAGGAGAGAGTTGAGACACAGGGGCATGATGATGGCGACAAGGCATTCGAGCGATACTAGTCCGAGTTGTTCATGTTGGTCAGTCAGTTGGAGTGTTCTCCAGTTTGTCAGTCATTGTCATTATGTATTACCCGAGTAGATGCTCGTGGATGTTGTTGTATTTTATTTTTGGCCATGTAGGCCCATCGTTGTCGTTGAAATTCCTTATCGGAATATTGTGTCGGATATCATGGTAGGGACTATGATTTTCCCTTGTTGTTTAATTTAATGTATTTTAGTCATGTTTGCCTGGTGGATCTCCTGGCGTGGGTTCCACGGCACTGTAATAACCCAATAGGATTTGGGGGTGTTACACTATGGGGTAGTATGAGCCTCTCTAAGGATAGAGTTTCTCAACTCTTCATCTGCTAGTACACATACTCGATTCCTAAAACGTATCAGTCCATCCGCGTGGATCACAAATCTAGGGGCTTTCCCTTAAGTTACTTTATTCCGAACCCGAGATAAGAATAGATCCATAACCTGCTTCGATCTAATTAAATTATCAAGGGATGACGAAATCTCAAGTGTGCAAAGTTGTCCCTGAACTCGCTGTAACCAGACTTCAATCTCCAGCCTCATAAGATCTAACTGCAATTCCCTTTGAGCTGTTAAGCGGCCAAGCATTTTCTCCTGTACTGTCTTACGACTTAGGGCATCGGCAATCATATTTTCCTTTCCCGGATGGTATAAGATCTCAATGTTATAATATTTAATCAGTTCTAGCCAACTCCGCTGTCTCATGTTCAGCTCCTTCTAAGTAAAAATATATTTCACACTCTGGTTATCAGTAAAAATCTGACAGGTGACTCCATATAAGTAGTGGTGCCAAATCTTCAAAGCAAACACCACTGTTCCTAACTCTAAATCGTGGGTCGGGTAGTTGACTTCATAGGGTCGCAAATGTCTTAATGTATAGGCCATCACCTTCCCATTCTGCATTAACACACATCCAAGGCCTTGTCTCGATGCGTCGCTCTACACCACTAATCCTTGGGTTCCTTGTGGTAAGACTAAGACTGGTGCCAAAATTAATCGACTCTTGAATTCGTCAAAGCTTTGTTGACATGCCTCTGACCATGTATACCTCTTATCTTTCCTTAATAGACTGGTTAATCTTGGAAAGCCTTCCACAAACCGTCTGTAATAACCTGCCAAACCTAGGAAACAACGAACTTCCTTCACATTCTTCGGAGGTAGCTAATCCCGGATAGCCTCTGTCTTCTGTGGGTCCACACTAACCCCATCAACTGATATCACATGCCCAAGGAAAGTAACTTTAGACATCTAGAACTCGCATTTGGAAAATTTTCTATAGATTGTTCTCGTCTCAGCACATCGAGAATCTAACAGAGGTGAAACTCGTGTTCTTCATGGTCACGGGAGTAAATCAAAATGTCGTAGATGAAAATGACCACAAAATGATCCAGAAAGTTAATGAAAACTCGATTCATCAATTCCATGAACACTGTCGTGCGTTAGTCAGTCCAAATGACATTACCACGAACTCATAATGCCCATAACGAGTATGAAAAGCTGTCTTCGAAATATCGGACTCTCGAATCCTCAGCTGATGATAACTGGAACTTAAGTCGATCTTGCAAAATAAAGTAGAGCCTTGGATTTGATCCAACAAATCATCAATACGAGGCAACATATATTTATTCTTGATTGTTACCCTGTTCAACTCTCGGTAATCAATACATAAACGCAATGATCCGTCTTTATTTCGCACAATTAATACTGGTGCTCCCCAAGGGGACGCACTAGGTCGAACATAACCCTTCTCAGTCAAATCCTTGAGATGGCTCTTCAACTCCTGCATCTCGATTGGAGCCATGTGATACGGTGCTTTGGAAAGCGGGGACGTACATGGCTCTAATGCAATGGTAAACTTTACCTCACGATGTGGAGGCAAGCCTGGCAACTCATCTGGAAAAACATCTGGGTAGTATTGGACCACCGGAATATCGGTCACTTCAATAGTTTGGTCCATTGTCTTGGTCATGTAACACCAATAACCAACACATCCCTGATTAACCAGCCTCGCCGCTTTCATTGCGTTGATGATTTTTCCAGAATGGCTCGGATTTTCACCCTTAAATATGCACTCGAAACCATCGTCCGAAGTGACGGTCACCATCCCCTTGCGGACGCTAAGTATGGCATCATAATGATCCATCCAATCGATACCTAAGATCACATCATCTTAAGGTAAATCAACCACAATCAAGTCTGACAACCACTTACGGTCGTTCATATGAATCGAACAGTTTTGTACTTCATGATTTCCCACAATTCTTCTACCATCAGGCAGACCAATCACAAAAGTTTCACAATCGATAACATGATCTAATTACAAACAACTGAAACAAGAAGCAGATATAAAGCACCATTATAAAAAAGAACACATACAGGCTGAGAGTGAACCTCGATTGTACCTACGATCATGTTAGCTTTGGGATCGTCAGCCTTCTTCATCTCGTAGATTCTTGGTTTTGCAGCTCCGATACCAGCTGCACTAGCTTGACTTCCACGGACCATCCCTTTGTTTGCCCCGGTATTCTGATGGGAGGCAGATGGAGGTGCCCGATCATGAACTGAAGACTGAACTGGAGCGTGAGAGGCTAATGGTGTACGTCCCAGCCAACCTCTGCAAAAAAGAGCACGATGTCCTATAATCCCACAAATGTGACATGCAACGGCTGACTTTAGACATTTGGTGCTGATGTGCCCCTGATCTCCACAGTTATAACACACAATAGACGAGCTGCCCACTCGAGAGTGTGAACCTGCTTGTTTTGGCACCATAGGTCACCGCTCAGAAAAAGTTGGTACAGATTGGGGTTTCTTGAACCTTCCCCGATTACTGTCAGCCTGGGTCTGGTTCGTGGACCTCTTATTGTTAGACTGTAGCTGCTTTTTTGAAATCTCCTCCACAGTAAGTTCGTATTCCAGAGATTTCTCGATGAACTCCGGTAGAGTCATGCAGTGGTGATTAAGTAGATGCATCCTCATCCAGGGTTTCAACCTTTTGAGAAAATACTTGATCTTATCTACTTCCATCCGAACAATCGACGTAGCGAATGGAAGAAGTGCCTGAAATTTTTCAGCCATCGATAACACATCCTCCTTCTCAGATGGATCTGGGTTCAGCAGTCCTGACAGGTGTAACACCCCAAACTAGGCGGATATTACAGTGCCGTAGATCCCCAACTGGGACCCACCAGGCAAATGAAAATGAATAAATTACACAGGATAAATGTAGTACCGAACCACATTACAACAATAATTACTCCGATGAGGAGTTTAGTTACAACACACCAGGACAATACCGAATACTAGTGTATTTTATATGAAGATAAAATACACAACACTGAATGAAACGGAGTATTCAAATGAAAGTCTGCAGCGGAAAATAAAGGACAATAACATGAATAACTGAAAGATCGGGGCCCCCTACTAGTATCACTAGGACTCCTCGACATCAACATGCTATTCCCGTGCGTTTGCCTTGCCATGACCTGAAAAACAAAATCCCCAAACGGGGTCAGTTACAAAGAACAACAATCCTCAAGGGTTGAAAATACACAATCATGATTATATCTGAAATTATGAAATATCCTGTCGAAACATACGCAATCAAACATGCTATATGAATCAACTAACAGTACGGCTCAAAGGGTGGCGCCACACTACGCCCGGGATGGAAATGTGTCCGTGCACAAGCCACCAACGAGTATCGATCAAATACCCGTGTGGTCTTGTACCTAATCAGTCTCACGAGACAATATGACTCGTGTGCACAGTCCAATGTGAGGCCAACAACCAACACACGACATAAATGTGCCCGACATGAAAATCCTACACATACCAACCGGCACGCCAGTATGACCCAGAATGCCACGATATAACAAAAGTGACATCGAAAATGAATAATGACTCACCGAGGTGGAATGGTAATGAAATAAATGACAGCTCAATGAAAAGATTGGAACCGTCGTTCCTTATGACTGAAATGATTAATTGATAACAACAAGTTTTGATACGGTTAATATAATGATGAATGAGTTATGATTATGAATGAACAACAACAAAAGGGATGAATATCCTTTTAACCGAGTAAGAATTAACTTACCCAACACCGGCGACAATTATCCTTCCACGAACAACGTCCTAATTGAGATATCGGTCGCTCGAACAACCTTAAATAATACAATTACCAACAATCCGTTCAATATACGAATCAAACACGAATATAACGAACTCGAAACGTCGATACGACTAAACCAAGTCCATAGAGGCATTAAATCAAACACGTTGTATCCAAATTCCGATTGTTTACAATCAAACCTCAATATACCAATATCAAAATACCCAAGAAGTGTTTCAAACCAACAAAACATCTCCAATACGATCAATAATCCGTTATGAATATCCAAAAATGTGATTATAACAACAATTAGTCGAAAATCCCCAATTCCAACTCGATATTCAAGGTGTTCTTGAATAATCCCTCAATAATCCAATGAATCCTTATACAAACTCATAATCATATACATATCCCTTCATATAACATGATTATAACGTCCAAAACATCATATCTCAACACAAAATCAAAGTCCAAAGTGTTGAAGGAATTACCTCTTGAAGATCCAAGTGTTTTAATCCGAAGAACACGCGTTAAATTGATTATCCGGGCTTCACGATCGAAAGGAGATGAAGAAAATCAAACACCCAAATGATTTGTGAAGGAAGAACCCTCCCTCAAGCTCTCTCTCTCTCGGTTGTAGGTGAAGAAAAATGGAAGGAATGGGCTAAAATGAAAAAAAACGAATTTAAAGGGGTTGACTACCCTGCCGGACACGGCCCGTGCCGATCGGCACGGTCGTGTCGTACAGCTGGCCGACAGGGACTCGACCGTGTCCTGCTTGACACGGTCGCGGCGCGGAGGGCCTTCCGATAGTGACCCGCCCGACAGCGACTCGGCATGACTCGACCGTGTCCTGGAACACGGTCGGGCGTGTCGGCAGTCGGTTCCGCTTATCCGAAGAGTTCGACTGGCCGTGCCAAACGACACGGTCGAGTCCTCAGGCAGATACTTCAGCATTTCCGACGAGTACGGCACGGCCGTGTCGGACGACACGGCCGAAGTTCGTCGGCGGATCGCCAATAACTGAAAAATGAGCGGGTGAGCTAAAACGACCATAACTCTCTCGTCCGGACTCCGATTGACTCACCGTTTGAACCATTGGAAAGCTAACTCGATGCTCTATAATATTGGAAAGATTTAGAATTTTTGGAGTTACCAAAAATTAATGGTGATCTAACAAAGTCGAACTCATATGAGGAAAGTTGAAATAATGAACAATAACGATACACAACTCGAAGTTTTTTCCGAACGGTGAACACGGTGAATGAACATGATTGATGAATGATTATAATTGAGTGAAAATCCACTGAGTGACAATCACCGAATGAAATTACTGAATGATAATGACTGAATTACAACCGGGTATTACATACACCCCCCCTTAAAAGAGTTTCGTCCCCGAAACTAAGGGTCAAACAACTCGGGATAACTCTCCCGCATACTATCCTCGGTTTCCCAAGTAGCCTCTTCGACTCCGTGTCTAGACCACTGAATCTTGACCAAAGGAATCGACTTCTTCCTTAACTGTTTGATTCGCCGCTCCAACACTCGTACAGGACGCTCCTCGTACGAATGATCATCCGCGATCTCGATTTCGTCGAACTGAAGTATGTGACTCGGGTCGGCAACAAACTTCCGCAACTGAGAGACATGAAACACATTATGAATCCTGCTCAAAGCCGGAGGTAAAGCCAATCGATAAGCTAACTCGCCTACTCGATCCAAAATTTCAAACGGTCCAATGAATCTTGGGCTCAACTTCCCCCATTTTCCGAAACGGAAAAATACCTCGACTCGGGGATACCTTGACCAAAACATGGTCACCCGTCTCGAACTCTAGTGGTTGACGACGATTATCCGCATACGATTTCTGTCGACTCTGAGCTGTCAACATACGACTCTTGATCAAAGCTACCTTCTCCCGGGCGGCTATAAGCATGTCGGGTTCGGTGCCGATTGATTCTGACATGCAATTCCAACACAAAGGAGATCGACAACGATGACCGTACAAGGCCTCGTAAGGTGCCATATTAATGGAGGCATACCAACTATACTGTACGTGGACTTAAACAACAGTAATTGGGCTTCCCAATCGTCTACTAATCGAGGACGCATGCCCTCAATATGTCCTCTAATGTCTGAATAGTTCTCTCTGATTGTCCCTCGGACTGAGGATGAAAGGCAATACTGAGATTAAGCTGAGTTCCCATAGCACGATGAACTGATTTCGAAAAATGGGAAACAAATCGTCCGTCACGATCGGAAACGATACTCTTAGGAGTACCGTGCAGTCTCACTATCTCCTTGATGAACAACTGATCCAGTCTCTCGGGACCCCACATATCCTTGATCTCAAGGAAATGAGCTGATTTAGTTGAGCGGTCCACAATCACCCAGATCGCATTCATGCCACGACGACTCGTCGGCAAACTCGTGATGAAATCCATAGAAATGTCTTCCCACTTCCATTCTGGAATAGGGAGCGGTATCAGCATACTCGCCGGTCGCTGAGGTTCCATCTTGACTTGTTGACAGGTTAAGCATCTCGAAACAAATTCTGCGACTTCTCGCTTCATATTACTCCACCAGTAATTTTGTTTCAAGTTCTTGTACATCTTGCTGGACCCCGGATGAACAGAATAAGGGGTAGCATGAGCTTCTCTCAAAATAGAGTTTTTCAACCCGTCATTCGCCGGTACACACATCCGATTCTTAAATCTCAAAAGTCCATCCTCGTGGATCACGAATCCAGGGGCTTTCCCCTCAGCCACATCCTCACGAATGCGTAACAATGCTGGGTCTGAACCCTGATTCTCCCTGATTGCATCCTCAAGAGATGATGAAATCTCTAACATACAAAGATGTCCCTGAATTTGCTGAAGCCAGACCTCGATCTCGGGTCTAAGGAATTCCTGTTGGAGCTCCTTCTGAAATGTTAAACGAGCAAGCATCTGCTCCTGAACGGACTTACGACTCAAGGCGTCGGCAACAACGTTCGCCTTGCCCGGGTGGTAAAGGATATCGATATCAAAATCTTTGATTAGTTCCAACCACCGCCTCTGTCGCATATTTAACTCCTTGTGAGTAAATATATACTTCAACTCTTGTGATTGGTGAAGATCTGACAGGTGATGCCATAAAGGTAACGACGCCAAATTTCCAACGTAAAAACCACGGTTGCTAGCTCCGGCCATGGGTTGAATAATTAACCGGCTAATCCGAGGAAACATCGGATCTACTTAATATCTTTAGGAGGTTGCCAATCTCGGATAGTCTCCGACTTCTGAGGGTCGACACGAACTCTGACAGATGAAATTACACGCCCGAGAAAGTCACTTCGGACCTCCAGAATTCACATTTGGAAAACTTTCCATAAAGTTGCTCTCGTCTCAACACGTCGAGAACCTGATGAAGATGAACCTCGTGTTCCTCTCGGCTACGAGAATAAATCAAAATGTCGTCGATGAAGACAACAACAAACTGATCCAAAAAGTCGATGAAAACCCGATTCATTAACTCCATGAATACTGCAGGTGCAATAGTTAGCCCGAACGGCATAACTACGAACTCATAATGACCATAGCGTGTACGAAACGCTGTCCTCGCGATATCCGACTCTCGAATCCGTAACTGGTGATATCCAGATCTTAAGTCGATCCTGGAAAATACTGAGGCTCCCTGAAGTTGATCTAAAAGATCATCAATACGGAGTAAGGGATACTACTCTTGATCATCACCCTGTTCAACTCCTGGTAATTAATACACACACGAGACGAGCCATCCTTCTCCTTGACAGATCACACTAGTGTTCCTCACGGGGACGCAATCGATCGGAGATAGCCTTTCTCGAACTACTCCTCAAGTTGAATCTTCAACTCCTGCATTCTGGTCGGGGCCATCCGATACGGTGCCTTCGATAAAGGGGACGACTGCTCCAACTCACTCCCGAATTCCCTACTCTATGTGAAGACAACCGGATAACAAATGCGGAAATACATCGTCAATCGATGACAATGATACCACGAATGATTGAACATTTCGATTGCCCTAGAATGGTCAATCGATAAAAAGAGATACCAATAATGATTGAACAACTCGATTGCCTTAGAAAGGCCTATCGATGAAGATGATACAACGAATGTTTGAATAACTCGATTGCCTTTGAAAGACTAATCGATGAAAATGATACAATGGATGATTGAATGACTCGATTGTCTTAGAAAGGCCAATCGATGAAAATGATACAATGAATGATTGAATGACTCGATTGTCTTAGAAAAGCCAATCGATGGAAATGATACAAGGAATGATTGAATAACTCGATTGTCTTAGAAAAGCCAATCGATGGAAATGATACAATGAATGATTGAATAGTTCGGATGCGGAATTTCTCTGCTTTCGTCATAATAATACTTCTTCTGGAACAACGGGGGTTACTTCCCTGAAACACACATTCGACAACCAACGACGGAAAGATAGCGACCAAACGCTAACAAACACTGAGGATAGTATCAAGACGATCAAACCAACTAATACCGAAAATTACATCGTCCTAAGATAAGTTCACCACGATTAGATCCATCAACCAATCGCGGTCATTAAGCTTAATTCGGTATGATTCCGAAAATTCTTCCATCGTCAGGTAGACCGATGGTATGAGGTCCACAAGCAATAGGACTATCCCGAAATAAGTCTATTCAAGCATGATTCGAAAATGAATGAATGCGGTGTACCAGAATCAAAAGGTACACACAAGTTGAAATAAAATTACGAGTATACCAAATCATTCGGGCCACCGGATCGCCGATCCTCCTCATCATATGAATCAGGACTTGCCGGCCCCGAACCGACGCTCCGTCGATAAATACGAGCTCCAACTCTATTTGCTTCCATTGCCTTAAGCAGCGATGACAAAGCGATCGATTACGAAACGCTGGTTGCTTGGGCACTGAGATGCCACCGGATCCGACTTGGAGTCCTTTCGGCAAAAACGGGCCTTATGCCCAAAATTCCCACAATTATAGCACGTGATAGACGGTTTCAGACACTCAGTGCTGAAATGACCCGGCGTTCCACAATTGAAACAGGTGATGGCCGAACTGGCCGCTCGGGAATGAGGTCCCGCACGATTATGCACCGTAGAAGGTCGCTCAGAAACGATAGGGCTCACACGAGGCTTCTTGAAGGTTGACTGACCGCCTTTGGGTTGATTACGCTTCATTGATTTCTTGCTGAAAGATGAAGGTTGTTGTTCAGCACTTTCCTTAGCAGCCGTCTCATACGGGAGAGTTCTCTCGATTAATCCGGTCACAGTGGCGCAATGATGATTGAGCAACTGCACATGGGTCATCATTGCCTGCATAAAAGTGAGTGGATCAACCCGAACATCTTCTGATCGAGCCGAGTCCACAGGCACGATTTCCGGCGGAGTGATTATTTCTCGGGTTTCGGTCCGCACCGCGGCCTCTCCCCGTGCATCCCCTAACAGCCCTCTCCATACTGAAGTAGGAAGGTCGCATAATGATTATATTTCCCGCATGATTAGCACGTTATGATTATGTCATGAGATGATGAAAATGAGTATACATGCTCTAACTTAGTGATTATATGAATGATTTACTGAAGTTACATGATTATCTGATGAAATTCTTGAAATGATTATCTTGAATAACTTAACAAGATTGATAATATGATCATCCAGATTGACAACTGAGTAATGAAATGAATTGAGTAATTAATGAGTTACATGATCGTTCTGATTATTAACTGAGTAATGAAATGAATTAAGTTATTAATGAGTTAACATGATTGTCCTAATCACAATGAATGATGATGTTTGAGGATTGTTAATTGATGAATGATGAATGAATGACTATTGCCAGAAATTATACCATGGCGTTAGAAGTCTTACAGTTCTTTTGGTCTGATTGGCTCGGCATTTGCACAGGTCACACGTGACGCGAAAGTCCAATGATACCAGTCTGATGACGATGATTTCAAATGAGACATGACTCGGAAGGTAGTATTCAAAACCACGCTCCGATACCAACTCTGTAACACCCCAAACTAGGCGGATATTACAGTGCCGTAGATCCCCAACTGGGACCCACCAGGCAAATGAAAATGAATAAATTACAGGATAAATGTAGTACCGAACCACATTACAACAATAATTACTCCGATGAGGAGTTTAGTTACAACACACCAGACAATACAGATACTAGTGTATTTTATATGAAGATAAAATACACAACACCGAATGAAATGGAGTATTCAAATGAAAGTCTCAAGCTGAAAATAAAGGACAATAACATGAATAATCGAAAGATCGGGGCCCCTACTAGTATCACTAGGACTCCTCGACATCAACATGCTATTCCCGTGTGTTTGCCTTGCCATGACACGAAAAACAAAATCCCCAAACGGGGTCGATTACAAAGAACAACAATCCTCAAGGGTTGAAAATACACAATCATGATTATATCCGAAATTATGAAATATCCTGTCGAAACATACGCAATCAAACATGCTATATGAATCAACTAACAAGACGGCTCAAAGGGTGGCGCCACACTACGCCCGGGATGGAAATGTGTCCGTGCACAAGCCACCAACGAGTATCGATCAAATACCCGTGTGGTCTTGTACCTGTCGATCTCACGAGACAATATGACTCGTGTGCACAGTCCAATGTGAGGCCAACAACCAACACACGACATAAATGTGCCCGACATGAAAATCCTACACATACCAACCGGCACGCCAAGATGACTGAATGCCACGATATAACAAAAGTGACATCGAAAATGAATAATGACTCGCCGAGGTGGAATGGTAATGAAATAAATGACAGCTCAATGAAAAGATTGGAACCGTCGTTCCTTATGACTGAAATGATTAATTGATAACAACAAGTTTTGATACGGTTAATATAATGATGAATGAGTTATGATTATGAATGAACAACAACAAAAGGGATGAATATCCTTTTAACCGAGTAAGAATTAACTTACCCAACACCGGCGACAATTATCCTTCCACGAACAACGTCCTAATTGAGATATCGGTCGCTCGAACAACCTTAAATAATACAATTACCAACAATCCGTTCAATATACGAATCAAACACGAATATAACGAACTCGAAACGTCGATACGACTAAACCAAGTCCATAGAGGCATTAAATCAAACACGTTGTATCCAAACTCCGATTGTTTACAATCAAACCTCAATATACCAATATCAAAATCCCCAAGAAGTGTTTCAAACCAGCAAAACATCTCCAATACGATCAATAATCCGTTATGAATATCCAAAAATGTGATTATAACAACAATTAGTCGAAAATCCCCAATTCCAACTCGATATTCAAGGTGTTCTTGAATAATCCCTCAATAATCCAATGAATCCTTATACAAACTCATAATCATATACATATCCCTTCATATAACATGATTATAACGTCCAAAACATCATATCTCAACACAAAATCAAAGTCCAAAGTGTTGAAGGAATTACCTCTTGAAGATCCAAGTGTTTTAATCCGAAGAACACGCGTTAAATTGATTATCCGGGATTCACGATCGAAAGGAGATGAAGAAAATCAAACACCCAAATGATTTGTGAAGGAAGAACCCTCCCTCAAGCTCTCTCTCGGTTGTAGGTGAAGAAAAATGGAAGGAATGGGCTAAAATGCAAAAAAAACGAATTTAAAGGGGTTGACTACCCTGCCGGACACGGCCCGTGCCGATCGGCACGGTCGTGTCACACAGCTGGCCGACAGGGACTCGACCGTGTCCTGCTTGACACGGTCGCGGCGCGGAGGGCCTTCCGATAGTGACCCGCCCGACAGCGACTCGGCATGACTCGACCGTGTCCTGGAACACGGTCGGGCGTGTCGGCAGTCGGTTCTGGCTTATCCGGAAGAGTTCGACTCGGCCGTGCCAAACGACACGGTCGAGTCCTGTGGGCAGATACTTTGGCATTTCCGGACGAGTACGGCACGGGCCGTGTCGGACGACACGGCCGAGTTCGGTCGGCAGTGATCGGCCAATAACTGAAAAATGAGCGGGTGAGCTAAAACGACCATAACTCTCTCGTCCGGACTCCGATTGACTCACCGTTTGAACCATTGGAAAGCTAACTCGATGCTCTATAATATTGAAAAGATTTAGAATTTTTGGAGTTACCAAAAATTAATGGTGATCTAACAAAGTCGAACTCATATGAGGAAAGTTGAAATAATGAACAATAACGATACACAACTCGAAGTTTTTTCCGAACGGTGAACACGGTGAATGAACATGATTGATGAATGATTATAATTGAGTGAAAATCCACTGAGTGACAATCACCGAATGAAATTACTGAATGATAATGACTGAATTACAACCGGGTATTACAACAGGTTGGCCTCACGAAGTGGAGCTGTATAATAACGACCTATCATGTGGTTCTTGAATTCCTCCAAAGTGCATACAACATCGGCTGGTCTCACCGAAAGCCACCAAGTGTGGGCGCTCTTACTAAGGTAGTAAGCCGCCACGGAGACGCGATTATCTTCTGGATATTCAACCATCTTGAACAATTTCTCAAATTTTTCGATATAATGTACAATATCAGCAGGCTCGGAGGAGCCTTCAAAAGTCGGAGGTCGTTGACGAGAGATGTCGCTAATAATCCGACTCACGGCTCCACCGTGCACAGGAGGTGGTGGATGAGGTCCCTGCTGCTGGCCAGTAGTAGCAGCTCTCTGCATAGCTTCCATCAATTAACCCATCTAGGTCATCTGGGTCATCATGCCCTGCATGAAAACATACGGGTCGACGCGCGCACCCTCGTGTCGCTCGGTGTGGTGCGACTGGTTCTCAGTAGGTGAATCACTACCCACTGATCTCTGCTACACATTCGAACATGTATTGGCTCGTGGACTCGGGATTCGGCCCCTTCCGCGGCCATAACCCCCTCTGCCACAGGCTCTCAAATTTCTATCCATACTGAAAGAATCAAACAATAATCATAAGCACATTTCGTGACCACCTCAATGGCAATCACAATTTTTACGCTAAGTTAATAGCAACAATGTAACTACAATTTCAAGAAAATATTTCATCACGAATTATCGGCACCACGAGTGCTATACAAAATATCATATCGACATTAAGTCGGAACAATTACAATAACATAATCAATCCAAAATTTCCCTCGGAATATCAATAAGATTAATTCCGCCACAGACATCTTGCCAGTAATTAAATCATGGCACATAAAGTAACATACCGTATTTGGCTCGTAGGGTCAGCCGCTTGCACAGGTCACACATGACGCGAAGGTTTCTTGATGCTAGTTCAATCACCAACGATTCTTAAAGAGAAAACACTCTCTGATACCATCTTCTGTAACACCCCAAATACGGCAGTCATTACAGTGTCGTGGACCCCACACTGGGACCCACCAGGCGATACCAAAACACAACTTAAACATAACATTATCGTGACACCGAATCACAAAACAATAATCATTACTCCGATTAGGAGTCTACAAATGATATGGCTATTAGTCTCAGAATACATATGATCCAAATATTAGTATAAACCATATGAAGATGGAATATACTTAAAATGATAGTACAATCGACAATAGTTTAAATGAAGCGAAATGTAACATTACACGGTTTAAGTATAACCGGGTAACAAAAGACTTGGGCCCCCCGAACTAGTATCCTTCAAACCATTCGTCATCACTGTGCTCTTCCCGTGCCTTGCCTTTGCCTCGACCTAAAATACAACACAAGTATTTCACCCAAACCAAAGGGTCAGATATACATGATAATAATTCTCAAGACATTATACAATTCATATATAGGATCTCAAGGAAACAACCCGACTATTAGACATACCCCTCGGGCGTATGAACAACTAGTCGCAAACCGTCGGACACACCTAATCATACATGGATCAAGACGGACATCATAGTACGCCCGATTCTGAAATGTGTCCATGCACATGTCCACCCCATATACGGAATCAAGAATATACATGAGACAGTGTACCTAATTAGCCTCACAAACTGCGTCTCGTGTACACAGTACAATACAGAATCATCAACGTATGACCATATGTGCCTGGCTAAAAATCCTACACATAACTAATCGGCACACCGATATGATTCCAGATATGTCACGATGCAACATGACAACGAAACTCAATAAATTACACATTCAATCAAGAATCAAGAAACTCACCGAAGTAACAATAATGATCAACAAGACCAACGATACGAAGGTGGTGAAATTGGGAATACAATCCCACAATGATACGATACTACGATCAAGAACAATATAACGATACGAATCATAGATTCATAAGGCATTTCATATACATGAAATGTATAATGTTAACAAGAATTCAATCATCATTATAACCAAGCAAGATAACTTGCCTCAATTCCGTAGATGAATAGTCCTTCTTCGAACGAATGAACGGACGGTATCCTCGACTAATAATACTCACTCGAACAATCAACCTTGAATGAAACGTAACTCATTCAACAACACATTCATACAATAATGATATCAATTCATAGGAAACGAACCCCATAATACTACCTGTATAGTTCATCCTATCCAAGCAAACATTCTATCATTTCATTAACGAATTTCAATACACCAAATTCATCTTTAAGAATCGGATTTACCAAGTTCATAAGGTTCTTCAATATTTACATCATCTATTACACAATGATTATTGAATTCGACCACTCATTCTGTTATGACATTGCCATCAATAATCATCAAAATCTTCCCAAGAATACTATCAACATATGAATATGATGATTAACATTCTTAATTCATCAAAACATCCGATTAACTTGAATATATATATATATATATATATATATAAAGGTGATAGTTGTGTTCTTCATAATCCATTACTACCTCCCAAATAATTTGCTAAGCCATTTCCAAAAACATAGTTATATCATTTAGGTTTTATGAATCTTAAGAACATCATCCTAATCTTAAACATTCATCAAGTTCTTCCTAAGGTATTGGTTAATACCTAACATAGTGTTTTAACTCATCCTATGAGATCAATCTATCGGTTTTAACTTAACTATATCGAAGCTAATGATCATCATCTCTCAATAATGTTAATCAAATCAGTAAGCTGATTATGATTCTTCTAAACATGATTATTATCATTTAATCATAAAGAACATTATCATTTTAAACCTTGTTCTTCAATAACTGTTCAAAATCTTAACCACAATCATGTTTTACTGATAAAATCAACACTATGTGTAGTATTCCCTACAATATCATCATTACTACGAAAGCTATAGTATGATTGTACAACATACCTCAAGAAATGAAGAACAAACCACCAAAACTACAAGAATGCACTCCAACTTTCAAACACTAAGCTTCAATCTAAGATGCAAGGCTCAAAGACAAGTTGGGATAAGGGAATATCGACCCAGGGAGGCAAAAGGATGATAACAAGGAGGAGAAATCGAGTTTGGATCGTGCAAAATGAAAGACAAACCTGTCTTTTTATAAATTGCACATTCATTACGTACGCTAACACCTAAGTGTTACGTACGTAACACGCCTACAGAGGTTACTGCCTCAAAGAACCTACACCATTACGTACGTTATAGCCCCAAGCATTACGTACGTTAATGTTAGTTGACTTGGCCATCTCGAAAGGCCGATAATCCTTCACGTCCATGGTCATATACGATGGAAGTCAATGATGTGATATGATTTACTATATTACGTACATAAGGCATGGCATATTACGTAGGTAAAGGCACGGTCATAGCGTATGCTAAGACACAGAAGTACCGTATGTTAACTTCTAAAGACATGGCCCAGAATGCAATTCTCCCATTTACATCTAACCATCAAGCATAAAGCGAATGACAAAACTAAGTAACTCAATTCTATAATATCTCAACATTATAATCATTATACTAAATGAAATGTGGTTCATGATACTCAAATTATTCGAGTAATATAATAGTAGATAAGAATTACAGTCGGATATTACATTGTGGGCTACTGGATTGTTGCCACTTTTCTTTTGGGCTGGCAGGCCTAATTATAATCCCCTTTTAATCTAAAGATTTTGGATTAGGATGGTGTTATTATATATCTGGTTTTATTTGGTTTCTTTGTCATTGTTGGTGGATTTGTTTGATCAGAGGTGCTTGTTTTGGTCAGGTTGTTGTAATCTTTAGCTATCTTTTGAAGTTGTTGTGTTTCATGAGGTTTACAGTGTGCAATTCTATGTGTTTCTTTGGTTGTTGTTTGTGAACATTGGTTTTTTTCTTCACAGGTGATGGTGTGATTTTTGGAAATCGCTTCTTCTCTGTGAAAGGTGTGATTTCTGGGCCGCTGCTGCTTTGTTACCTGCGTATCATATGTTGTTGTGCTTTGGGGAATTGTGGTTATATTTTGTCTTCTTTATTCAGGTAGTGGATTTTTGGTTTCCTGTTTCAGGTCCTTCTACTTGGAAACTCTTGTTTCTGTGGTCTTTCTACATTTTTATTTGTTTTTTTTATGTTTTCTTATTTTGTTTGGTTTATTTTTCAGTATTATTTATTTTACATGATTAGTGGTTCTTCGTTAGTTTGTTGTAATCTTCGCATATTTTTGGATTTGTTTTTCTCTATGAGGTTGATAGTGTGTGATCCCATCTGTTTATATGTATATAGGCTGGTAACCTTGCAACCAAAAGGACTCCTAGGAGGACAATTATGACTCTCCATATGGACTGGTCTGATAGGTATAACAAGGCCACGTACTTCTAAACGTTTATGGAAATTAGTGGGTGTATGTGTTTTTTTGTGCAGGGGACGGTGTGGTTTTTTGAAATCATTTCTTCTTTCTAACAATCCCACGTACTTTTAATGTGTTCATTTTGTTTACCAGGATATACTTTAGTGATTTTATTAATTTTATTTGCTGTAGTAAAAGGCTTTTGGGTTTTCGCCAGGTTAGTTATTTAAAGTTCTTGTCGGAAGATATTGTTTTTATATATTTTCTCTTTTTTTCCAGATGGGGGTTTTCTTTGCTTCCTGTTTTGGTCTGTTGTAGTTTTTTTTGGAAAGCATTTTCTATTGGGGTCTATCTATGTGTTTATGTGGTTTTTGTATGTCCTTTTGCTTTATTTGATTTATTTTTCACTGTTGTTATTTTTTGAGTTGTTGTGTTAGATGAGGTGGACAGTGTGTGATTCTATGTGTTTAAAGGTATATAGGCTGGAAACTTTGCGACCGAAATGTAATACCGAGTTTTTGTTTACCGTTGTGTTGAATTTTTTTCTGCTGTTTAGTCGATTGTATGTTGTTTGTGCCTATATGATCGTGTGTCATGCATTAACACGTGTTTGGTTGCGATCCAAATTATTTTTTATTGTCATTCCATAGGCCGAATCGTTGTTGTGATGAGTTTTGGTGCGATTCTACTACCTGTGCAGTAAGGATAGCGCACGCTACTTGCATGGGTAGCACGCGCTACCAGGGCATCACTAGCGCACGCTGAGTCTTGGTTAGCGCACGCTAACTGGAGTTGCAGCAACAGTCCATAGGCTACTGGACTGGGTTGGAGTGTCGTCTAGCGCGCGCTATGTAGTAGGGTATCACACGCTAAGGTGTTGTAGTAGCGCACGCTACATGTTTTAGTAGCACACGTTAACTGGTGGTTCCGGAGCAGTCCAGAAGCTACTGGACTGGGTTGAGGGACTCGTTAGTGCATGCTAACGATTGTTGTTAGCACATTGGGCAAAACTCTATATGGCGAGGCTTCGATAGCGCATGCTAATCTGGGATGATTAGCACACGCTAAGTTGTCCAATATATATACTGGACAACAGTCGTGAATTGTCATTTCCACTTCATTTCTTCTCCTCTCCACGGGTTTGAGATGAGGGCAACAAAGGTTTGGACATCTGGTTGATTTTTGTTCCATCAAGGTGGTTTTGAGGTTTCTAAGTGATTATAACATTATTTAATTCATTGTTCTTCGTCGGATCGAGGTAATTCCTTGGTTTCTCTTCGAGTTAACTTTTTTGTAGATTTGTTCTTGATTTAGGAAATTATCTAGCTTTGATGAATTGGTTGGCGTAAAAATGTTGTTTTGAATATGTTCTGTGGATTGTATCATTGATTCGTTCAACCCGATGGGTGATTTCGGTGTTCTTGGAGGGTCGTGAACATTTAATGTTCGATTAAATGTTCGAATGAGGTTTCCTTTGATAGTTTGATGTGATTTCCATTGTTGTTGGTGTTGATCCTCGTTGTGATCATGTTTTCGTTGTTTCCTATGGAAGTTGTAGGGTTTGGGGCATTTCGGTCGAGCCGTGTTTGTCGGAGTATTTGCGTGCCGATTCCGAGGAAAGTATCTTAATTATACAACTTGTGTCTTGTGATTAGCAGTCGCGTGTTGTGTTTTGATAATTGGTTTGCCTTCGTAAACATGGTTCATGTGAATTTCTTATGTGTTATGCGTTATGAATGCTTGATGATGACTATATATGTATTGTGTGTTGCGTATATTTGTAGGATTGAGATAATCGTGTTGGTTTGGTTGTGCACATGGTTGTGCTATGTATTGTGTATTGATTATGAGTTATGTTGGTTGTGTGTCGTTGATGATGATTGGATTGTTGATATTATGTTGTGTGCGCGTGATGCATGATTTTGTGGTGAATAATGTGATTGATTGGCCATATACAGATTTGGTAAAATGTGAATGTGATAGTGAGAGTTATGCGTGACCGCTAAGTTCACTCACGCGGGTTCGACGGGACCTACGAGGATTCATGGCAGAAGATCACAGGATCAGAACTTAGTGAGGTGTTGAGGTCCAATCGTGCGGGTCTGACGAGACCTATGAGAACACATGGCAGTGGATCATAGGTTTAGGGCATAGTACATCCAGCCGTGTGGGTTCGCGGGACCTACGGTGACTCGTGGTGGAGGATCATGGAGTCAGGACTGTTGGTTGAGTATTGTGTTGGCTTAGTCCGTGATGGTTGTTGAACCTACGGAGACACATGACGGTGGATAACGGTGTCAAGATTAATTATGTTTGATTATTGTGTTGGCTTTCTCCGTGCGGGTTGTTGAACCTACGGAGACACGTAACGGTGGATCACGGTCTCAAGATTGTTTATTTTTTATTAATATGTTGGTATAGTCCGCACGGGTTATTGAACCTACGGAGACACGTGACAGTGGATCACGGTGTCACAATTATGTTTTGACAACCAAAGTTTTGAAAATAATGTTTTTATGAAAACTGAATGACTCGGTCGAGACCCAAGCAATTTGTGTAAAGGTTTTTGTGTTGTAAAACTCTTAAGTGTCGAAATGGGATTTTGGGTTGAGACCCTACTATTTGATAAAGTTTTTTGACAAACTTAGGACATGAGTTCCTAATGACTTAGGTTGTTTAAAACTCTCGAGATGATAGTTGTTTTTTCAAAGACTCCAGTTGTGTGGAATTCTAGATTACTAAAACCCCTCGGAAGTACTTGGTGAATGGTTGTTCTTATCTGATTCGTGGTTGTTAATTGCTTGCAACATTTTGTATGGTTATGATACTCGCACTAGCAAAACAATGGAGTTCTGCTAATCCCCGAGTATTTGGGGGGTGGATGTCTATTTTGCATCCAGGTACATGCAGGTTCGTGGGAGTAGTCATAGGATCGGCACAAAATATGATGGGCTGCGATACTAACCAAGAGTTATGGAATTCAGTTGTTGCTGTGATGTCATTGTATTATTCTCATTCTTTCGATATGTTGTATCATGTTGTATTTTGGACCCCGACATGGGTATGAATTGTAAGAGAATCATTTTAGTTTGATTTAGTTGAGTAACCTTATTGGTCTGAGTTGTTATCTTGTTCGATCTCGGCCGATCAAATAATTAGTCGATTCATTGTGTTTAGCCTGGTAGATCCTTGTGAGAAGGGTCTACGGCGTGTAATAGTCCCGGTTGTATTCTGGGGGTGTTACATTTATGGTCTTGGAGCTTAGATTGTGGAAACCTAGGCTGTCGGGTCGAGTCGAGTCGCATTTTGTTCTGTCGTTCGAGTTGTCGATTGCCAAGTTGAGTTGTGTGTTGTCACGTTGTGTTGTTCGTGTTGTCGGTTGAGATTAATATCGTGGGCGACCATCCTATTCGTGCGACCTGTATTATATCTTGTGTTTAGTGATTTTGTTATATATGTGTGTTGTGAAATGGAGTTCGTATTTGGAACTTGTGGTATATTACGTGTTTAATGATTAGTGACGCTCGGTGGAAGCATGGATAGGTTCGACATGTGTTCGAAATGGTGTTCTTGAGTTAAGTTTTTAGACTTGGATAGGTGGTTTGACATGTGTTTGAAACTCGGTGTTTATGAGTTGTTTATGGAACTTTATGTCAACATTCTTGAAAAATGTGTTTTATAGTATTTTGGAAACTTGGTGAAATATTCCCATTGATGACCTTTTGCCGTGTTTGAAAGGATTTTGAGAAAATAATTTTCGCATATCTGTGCTATTTTCAAATGATTTGAGTAAATGATTTTAAAACCTTCACACCATAAAATGTTGTATTTTTAAATCAAACACGATTTTAATTTCGAAAAGAGTGAAGGATGAATCTTCTGAATTGTGCCAGTTAGCGCACATTAATGTGATTGTTGATCTGTGGGAATGTCTATTATATGTATGAGTAGGTTGCCACCCGGGGATGGTTCGGTGAAACCTTTAGGGGTCGATGACAAGAGAGCATGACCACGGGTTACCTTATGTGCAGTTAATTCTGATGATGTTGAACGGTGATGTGTGATTACTTTTTGTGTTGATGGTTGTGATAAGAATATGTGATGTCATGGTTATGTGATGCTATGTTTCATTGTATTGAACGATTGCATGTTCAGTATGCCGATAGTCCGAGGTCGATGTCGAGGCTGTGGTCGCGGCCGTGGACGTAATCAGGATTGGGATAGGGTGACTCGTTCATTGCCGAGCACCCATCGGTCTGGTACCGATGGTTTGGAGGACTAGTCGCGTGATCAGGAGCAACCAGCTGGGGGTAATGTTGATATTGGTGTCGCTGCCATCAGATGGCAACTTAGTTGGCACATATGAATCGAGTCGTGCATCGGAATGAGATCCCGGATGGGGATAATGGAGCTAGTAAGTGGTTGCGAGATGACGAGAATGCACCCACCTCGTTTTGCGGGTTCCTCTGATTCGTTAGGTTGGGAGAACTGGCTCTTCCAGTTGGGAAGAACATTTGATGCTGTGGCTTGTCCTGATGAGAGGAGGGTACCCATTGCTCAGTACCTTCTCGATAATGAAGCTGCAGACTGGTAGGAGGCCGTAGTGCCTAGAGATCATATGGCTACTTGGGCCGAGTTTAAGACTGCCATAGAGGCTGAATATTGTCCGCCGCCTATTCGATAGCACAGAGTTGTCGAGTTTTTCTCGGCTACGCCCTAGGATGTGTCGATATCACAGGCGATAGTCGATTGTAATCATCAGCTGGGTTACGTTCGTGAACAAGTGAGAAGTGAAGCAGACAAGATCCGTTACTTTGATATGCATATGAAACCTCATATACGTCAGAGTATGGCTCCTATTAGGTGTACCACTTTGAACGAGTATCAGGATCGAGATTTAGCCATCGAGATGGCTGTTTCGGTGTCAGAGGCTAGTTCGGGAGGTAAAAGACAGAAGACCTCAGGTAGTTTTTCCAGAGGTCCGAAAAGTGAGTTCCGTGAGCCTGTTGCTTTGCATCATACTTCTGGGAGCACTTTTCATTCGTTTGGTCAGTCTAAGAATCTTACTCCAGTGGTGGGTAAGGTGAGCAGTCTGAAGACTTGCTTCAACTGCAGTCGTATGGGCCATGTACATCAGAATTGTCGCTCAACTAAGGTGAATTGCTTCAAGTGTGGTCAATCGGGACACCAAGCGGTGCATTGCGAGACCGTTTATAAGATGTTTGAGAACCGTAGTTCCGCTCCTACTTTTGTAGGGCCTAGTGGTACCAGTGATAGTATGCGTGTTTTGTACTGTGGATTTTATCTCATGTGGAGATTTGATATTTGGTGTTTTATGTTTGATATTGTGGTTTGAATAATTCTGTGTGGGTTGGTAAACCTACGGAAACACGTGATTGTAGATCACGGGGTCCCGAGTATGTTGATTTATGATGTTTGATCATTTGTGTTTGTTTTTGTTATGTGGCACATTGATGCTCTTGTTGTAAGTTTCCTGACGAAACTTACTTTCAGTGGGGTAGAATGTAATACCCGAGATTTTTGTTTACGGCTGCGTTAATTTTTTTCTACTGTTCAGTGGATTGTATGTTGTTTGTGCCTATATGATCATGTGTCATGCATTGACATGCATTTGGTTGCGATTCAGATTATTTTGTGTTGT
This sequence comes from Orobanche coerulescens, assembly GCA_033398695.1. Taxonomy (NCBI): domain Eukaryota; kingdom Viridiplantae; phylum Streptophyta; class Magnoliopsida; order Lamiales; family Orobanchaceae; genus Orobanche; species Orobanche coerulescens. Next base: position 75,615,036 of record CM065810.1, on the reverse strand, counting down.
CATTTTGTTGGCCGAATCGTTGTTGCGATGAGTTCTGGTGCGATTCTACTGCCTGTGCAGCAAGAATAGCGAACACTACTTGCATGGGTAGTGCGCACTACCAGGAGGTCCAACTATTAGCGTCGCTAGCGCGTGCTGAGGCTTCGTGAGCATGCGCTAACGGGAGGTTCACCAACAGTCCAAAGGCAACTAGTCTGAGTTGGAGTGTCGTCTAGTGCGCGCTATGTAGTAGGGTAGCGCACGCTAACATTACAAAAAAAAAACAGTTTTTACCAACGCCATTTACCGACGCCCGTACCCGCCATTGTTAAACTTATAATTTACCGACGCCATTACTGACGTCCGTTATTTAATTGATTCACCGACGCCATTGCCGACGACCGGTTCGCAGACTTATTTTTTTTTCTTTTTTTTCACAATTAACGATGCCGTTTACCGACGCCACTTCGGCATTGGTAAATTTTTATTATTATCTTTTTTTTTTCTTTTTTCACAATTAACGACGCCGTTTACCGACGCCATTTTGGCGTTGGTAAATTATTTTTTTTATTTTTTTTATTTTTTTTAAATTTACGACGCCATTTACCGATGCCGGTATCTATCGACGCCATTACCGACGCTGAAATGGCATCGGTAAATTTTTTACACTATCCCACATCGAAAAAACAGTAGTGTTTTATGTGGTTTATAAACCAAAATCTTTCTCAACCATTTGAAATTAAATGGAGCCCGAACCTGACCCGCCCTGACCCAGACCCGACCCGCCCGGGCCTGGACCTGACCGAACCTGACCCGCCTGAGCCCGGACCTAACCCGCCTGAGCCCCACCTGAGCCCGGACGTGACCCGCCTGAGTCCTGACCTGACTTTTTTAGATTTTTTTATTTTTAATTTAACAATGCCAAAAATGGCGTCGGTAAATAGCGGCGTCGGTAAAAATTACCGTCGAGCGTTTTTCCAACGGCAGATTGCCGTCAGTAATGGCGTCAGTAAATTTTCTACCGACGCCATTTTCTGTTTTACCAAGCGTTTGGCGTCGGTAAAAACTGTTTTTTTTTTGTAGTGTAAGGTGTTGTAGCAGTGCACACTAACTGGAGGTTCCGGAGCAGTCCATAAGCTACTGGACTGGGTTGAGGGACTCGTTAGCGCATGCTAACGATTGTTGTTAGCACGCTAATTGAGCGTTGGGCATAACTCTGTATGGCGAGGCTTCGATAGCGCATGCTAATCCGGGATGATTAGCGCATGCTAAGCTGTCCAATATATACTGGACATCAGTCGTGAATTGTCATTTCCACTTCATTTCTTATCCTCTCTATGAGTTTGAGACGAGGGAGACTATGGTTTGGACTTCTGGTCAATTTTTGTTCCATCAAGGTGGTTTGGAGGTTTCTAAGTGATTATAACATCATTTAATTCATTGTTCTTCGTCGGATCGAGGTAATATCTTGGTTTCTCTTCGAGTTAACTTTTTATAGATTTGTTCTTGATTTTGGAAATTATCTAGCTTTGATGAATTGATTGGCGTAAAAATGTTGTTTTGAGTATGTTCTGTGAATTGTGTATCCATATCCTTGATTCGTTCAACCCGATGGGTGATTTCGGTGTTCTTGAAGGGTCGTGAACGTTTAATGTTTGATTAAATATTCGAATGAGTTTTACTTCGATAATTTGATGTGATTTCCGTTGTTGTTGGTCTTGATCCTCATTGTGATCATGTTTTCGCTGTTTCTTACAGAAGTTGTAGGGTTTGGGGCATTTCGGTCGAGCCGTGTTCGTTGGAGTATTTGTGTGCCGATTCCGAGGCAAGTATCTTAATTATACAACTTGTGTCTTGTGATTAGAAGTCGCGTGTTGTGTTTTGATAATTGGTTTGCCTTCGTAAACATGGTTCATGTGAATTGGTTATGTGTTATGCGTTATGTGTAATGCCCCGGTCTTTTATATGCATTAATTATTATAACCTCAAGTGCGACATTAGGGTTTTGCATTCAAAAATAATAAAATTTTGACTAATGGAATAAGTTTAGAACTATTTACATATTTTTAATTCAGAAATCGGATGTTTGGTTATCTAGTAGGGATTCTCTTTTGATTTTGATTTTATGTTTCGATAGATAGAATCGTTATTCCATCGCCTTCTATATACACCACTTTTACGTTACGAGTACGATTTCCAAAAGTTTACTTTTTGAATTTTCGGGTATATTTTATGTCGAGTCGTTTTCTTAGATAATTCGCGTTCCGTAAATCGCGAAACTTTTCTCCTAATTTAAGCTGTAAGTGCGACACTATAATTTAAGTATATGACATACACACAATACTCGAGTAATTTTATCTGTGGAGGAGCAAAACGTCAATTATTCTTCGAACGATTTATGATGACGTCTAGGGTTAACCTAGTATATAAAGTGACATCACCTCCCTTTCATTTTTCCTCCTCACTTCATCTTCTTCCTCTCTTATTCCCACTTTGGCCGCCCCCTCCCCCTTCACCATTGAAACACCATTGTTCTTCCATTAGAACTCAAGTGCAAGCTCATTTTGTGTTCCAAACTTAACAAAGTTCATATTCAAGTAAGTTACATTCTCCTCTTCATTTCTATCCAAGTAGAAATAGGTTTTAGGTAACTTTAAAATTTGGAAAAATATATGAAGAGCTTAGGTTTACTGTTATAATGTTTTGTATGTTGTTTTAAAGTTGATTCTAAGGTTCTTGAAAGTGTTTAGAACAAGTTTTAATCATGTTTTTGATTTAATGTCTTGACCAAAATTCTTAGGGTTTTATAACCCAATCATGTGATGTTTTTGTTATGATTTTCTAACATAATATGTTGCTACATGATGATATGATGCTATGATGAATTTATGGGATTTTTATAAAATGTTTGGTATTTTGGAAAGTAAGGAAGAATCATGCTTAGTTCTTGATATGTTGATATATGTTCAAAAGTGACTTGATAATTGTGATGATGTATGAAAGAAGTACATGATATGTTTTTGTTAGATTTTTATAAAATATTTTAGAAATTTATTTGAAAACAAAGGCATGAAGTTAAATTTACGAAGTTGGAAATAGATTAGATAATATTTGATGTAGTTAAAGAGCATGACATGTAGTGAAGATTTTAAAATCATGTTTAGGTTATTTTTATGTTAGAACCAAAACTTTGATTATAGACATGAGTGTATGTTAAGTGTGTTGTTTGATGTTGGTAACAATTGATGCTTAATGATACTTGATGTTAATGATGTTTGAAGATTTAAAGTTGGGAAATAAAAATGAGTAAGTAGTCATGTTTTCAAAAGAAAAGATTATGAAATGGAGTTCGTAATGTCGAGAAGCATTATTGTATGTCGACTCCTATATGTGTTATAAGTATGATATGCATGATTAGAGTTTACATGTTTAGGGTCTTCGATGCTAGAAACGAGCTCTAGGTTAATATGATGTTTTCCAATTTTCACCGGATATTGGCAGTTTCGTTACACTTCATGGAAACGGTCATAATTTTCTCCACGTGTAATATTTTTTAGATCCGTAAAATGGACATGAAACTAGACTTCAGTGGCTTTCCAATGGTTTAAGATAAACTATCTAGTTCGTACTGTGAATTAACAGAGTGCTAATTATTTCCAGCCTTAATGCACATTATGTTATGATTATGTTAAGTGTTTGATGATGGTTTTTGAACCAAGGTATGTGTAACGGAATTGAGTATCGGTTACCGTTGTTAGTATCTTTATATGTTACATGGTCAGTTAGGTTCTCTAAGAGAATTATAGCTTTTATTATTAAACTTAAGTCGAATGCAAAACTCTAAAGTCCAAACATGTAGATCAAGTCCGTTGTCCGTTAGACTTCGTTAAGCTCGATCGACCGCTAAACTTAATTGTTTCCGATGAAAGGTGGAGCAGCAGACTGAAGCGTAAGGAAGAGTCGAGAATCATTTTGCTTGCATTTATTACATGTGCAGGTGGGATTTCTATACGAAAATGATTTGAGCTTTGCTCTACTTTGATGAAATGTTTTACAAGCAAATTACGATTTCAAATGATTATGATGCATAAAAACTTTTATGTGGATTCTTATGAACCTATCACTATTGGCTTGCCAACCTATAAAATGATCGGATCCTGAGCTAGACAAAGGTCGCTGGCCAGGGTTAGTGTACACAGTACTCGGGATTGTGAGCTCACTTCAGAGTGGCCGATCTCGAAAAGTAACATTCGCAGGAGGTGGCCACCTTCCCCGGCGTAATTATGGATATGGTGAATCTGATGATATATGATACGAAACGAAACGATTTAGTAAACATGGGCTTTTTCTTAAAACCCTCATGTGTTTCTACATATATGCATGATGACAAATACGAAAGCATGGTTTATGTTTTGGCAATATGTTCACGGAGTATGTTGTACCCAGCCCTGTATATGTTTTAAAATGTGCAGGTTGAGCAGGGGATGTGACGGATGGTGTTGAGTGGAAGTCTTTTGTTTACGATCAATGTTAAGCACTGGCTACATATCTTCATATATGTAACCAACCATGTTTTTCCGCTCCAAACACTCTTTATGATTTTGCTTTCTAAGTTATGCCGATTGTAATATGCTATGAAGCCTTTTTCTAAACTTCAAGGCTAATATTATAACTATGTATTCTAATTTAGATTCTAAGTCATTCCCACGGGATTGACTCCCCTTCCTGATACATTTATAGGTCATTTATGTAAATCCACCCATATTCCTTATGAAACGTATGCTTACCCCTTTGTTCCTCGCTTCTTAATTCCTACCTCCAGTCACGCTCCGGATATGCCGTCCTTATGGATAAGGGGCCGTGACAGAATTGTATCAGAGCGGTTAGTTCGCTCTGAGTTTATGTTCTTTCAAGCGAAGTTTAGTTCGATTCTCTAAACTGATTTAAGAATCAATTGTCAACTCAACACCCCGTCACGTCATGCTCAACTGAAGAGTAAGGTAAAAGATTTACTAGTATTTATGATTCAAACTTCTTTTTCCATGAAAGTATATCTCTTTACGAGCTTTTATGAAATGTTGATTCTGAACATATATGGAACAATATATGTGTGATGAAGCATGTACTATATGAATTCTTATTTTTCGATTATGCATGAATTTTTGCTGATGAAGAAACATGAAAGACGAGAATCGAGAAACTTCCTTAGGGTCTTCTATTACGCGAACGAGAACTTATGCGCCTTAAGTATTTCAGCATACACACGAATATGAAGGATGAACAATGACGATGTAATGACGAGGATCAATGATGCAGTGACGTCTCCAACGAATATGACTTATGTACGAGTAATACGAGTATGGTTATTTTTATCGGGATGCCCATTTATGGCGGAACCCGAATACTTTCATAACATACCCCGCTAGACAGTATATTATTATTTTTAGGTTAGATGTTTCTCAGAGTTCAAAGTTCGAGTCGAGAACTTGGGATGAGATTTATATCCTTCTTATGAGAACCCTTTAGTAGAGTTATTCTATTATGTTGAGACGTTGATGTATTATATGTATACCTTCTTCATAGGATGGCGACCACGAAGAGGACGGTGCGTAAGTCAACGAGGAAAAGGCATACACCATGCGACCTTGTGGAGGCTTTTCGCACCACGTATCGAGGCACAGGTGCCACCGTGGGCCAGTGCATGGCAGACGTCGAGGCGACATGGCATTTATCTGCTCCTCATGGTGTCTCAGACTACGAGGGCATTCAGCGCCTTATCGACCTCCTTCCGATCGAGTGGAGGGAGTGGGTTGCTGCAATATCATGGTACTATATCTTTTGCGTGAGCTGACTTTAGTACCGTCTGGAGATTTCATGGCCTTTGCTATCCACATCACCACTCAGTACCTCTAGCACCATGCACCTTCCCCGGAGCTTGCGTGTATCGACCTTATGCTAGGGGAGCTTTGTCGGAGAGGCTAGCTACACCTCTGCCCAGCTAGATGGTTCTTGTTTCACCTTCTCATGCTCAGGATGGATTAGACATGGAGGCAGGGACCTCAACACCTCGCCGCAGGGACATAAGGACCAAGCCTTTTATTCTCAAGACGACGTCTCCGCCACTTCGACCTATGCCAGTTATCGATCCAGTCCACCCACAACCGATCGCAGATGATGCTCATCTACTTCTCCCGAAGAAGTGCAGTCACTGAAGACCCTATTTCAGTCTCTCCAGTTTTAGACGAGGCGTTAGAAGAAGATCCAGAAGAAGATCTGGAAGAGGATCTGGGGGGTTTTCCGAGGAAGACAGCTTGAACGCCGAGTCGAGGGCGACTTGAGATAGTTTTGGATGGTGCTAGCCATTTACTTTGTATTTTGTATGCGAAACGTCACTTCTTTTGCTTATACGTGTGGTTCCGATGTCTAGCACTTTATGTTATAGACGACAACTCTATTTGTTAGAGCATCCCGTATTTTGGTATATGTGTAGGCAGGTATCCTAGATCAGCTTGTATAGCTTGATAGTTAGTAAGACCTCGTCGAAGGCAATTGTACTATTATGATGCATATGATATATTAATATATATTTTTACCCTTCACAGGCTTCTCTTCTAATGAGTATGACGTTATTATCTTATGATCTCTTTCCCGACCTTTCCACGAGGGTTATCTATGAGTATATGGTCGATGCGGTATGATTATGTAGTTACGAACTACTTTCTATGATCCAGTATGACGATAATTATGGACCTATGAACATGAAGAAATGATTGTTATGTGACCCACAGAATGCCACCCAGAAGGGAAAGAAGGAGATGAGGGCATGAACGCGCCCCTACACCACCTCCTCCTCCACCCAAACGGGCTATTGAAGAGCTTTTACTCAAGCAGAAACCACCTACTTTTAATGGGTCAGGAAACCCGAGTGATGCTGAGCTTTGGGTTAGAGCTATGGAGCGGATTTTTAACTTCCTAAGGTGTACCAACCAAGAGCATCTTTTTGTGTGCTCTTCCAACTCACTGGTTCTGCAGACTTCTGGTGGGAAGCACGCAGGAAGATCCTGATGGCTGAGCAACTTGAAAACTACTCTTGGGAGGAATTCAAGGAAGCACGATATGACAAGTATGTTCCAAAAACATTCAAGGTTAAGAAGGAAGATGAGTTCTATAATCTGAAGCAATGAAGGATGTCAGTGACCGAGTATGATAGAATGTTTTATGAGTTATCAAGGTATGAACTATCACCCGGGCAAGGCTAATGTGGTAGCAGATGCCTTCAGTCATAAGACTCCATCACAATTAGGATACCTACTTACCACAGAAGGGGGTCTAATCCAAGATTTTGAAGGAATGAGTTTAGAGGTGGTTCATCCACCGAAAACGATATTGGCTCGTGTCGCAACATTGGTGACGACAACAGATTTGAGAGGACACATAGTGAATGGGCAGATAAGAGATGAAGCATTCGAGAAACTACGTATGATAATTAGATCCGATAAACCAGGAAATTACCGCAAAGCGGCTGATAACGCAATTATATTCGAAGAGAGAATATGTGTTCCACATGATGAGGAATTAAGGAATGAGATTATGAGTGAGGCTCATGATACTCCCTATACCGCTCATAATGAATCTAGAAAGCGTTGCCGAAGCCAAACGCAATCTTCTCCTGTCGTGCTCTTTGGCTGACTTTAGATATCTGTATTTTGAATTAATCAATAAATCAACTGAGTGTCTATGGATTCTTTTATAACGTTCATTTGCTGCTCCAAGTGATTCTGATTGTCCTAGTTGCTTCATTGTGATTCTTAAGGAGGTTTCCCTTTTAAGTTCATGAGTCCGAAAGAACTTAATTGTAGTAACTGCTAGTCCCTAGTTAATGTACATGTCCTGTCAGTTGAAGATATTGGTGCTCGAGTGAACCTGCGACATTGGTCTTGCTGACCTTGAATAAATACTCATCACCTCTCTCTCTCTCTCTCTCTCTCTCTCTCTCTCTCTCTCTCTCTCTCTCTCTCTCTCTCTCTCTCTCTCTCTCTCTCTCTCTCTCTCTCTCTCTCTCTCTCTCTCTCTCTCTCTCTCTCTCTCCCCCTCCCGGTTGAGGCAGGACCCACCAACCTATGAGATATGAAGAAAATCGAGAAATACAAGCAATTAGCCCCAAATTATGACCAAAAATGAGCCATAATCCGGATCCTAAATCTAGAAAACGACGTACCTATGGCCCGCTAAAGATATATAAGGTGTACCACTAAAGTCGTGGGCTAATATGTGGACCGATAGGTGAAAAAGCACTTCTGAACTATGACCAAAGATGGGCCATAATCCAGATCCTAGAAACTAAAATGCGAGCGGCCCGCTAGTGAAATACAATGCACCACTAAAATCGTGAGCTAATGTGTGGACCCATAGCAATAAATCAAATAGTGATAAAATACGACCTAAATCTAAAAGAGGGGTAACCAAGCTGATCCATTCGTATAAGAGAGAGAACAAACGGAGGAGCAGTATCATATGTATATGTCTGAATACCGAGGGACGACATGCCGAGCTCAGAGAGGTAATCATCCGGCCTGTTGCCCTCTCGAAAAATGTGAGTGACTCTGTACTGAATGTCTCGGAGAATGTGTCGGATACGCATATGGGTGTGACGAACCTACCAAGAGCCTTGATGTCCAGATGAAAGCAGGGTCACCACAGTAGCAGCATCAAGCTCAATCTAAACATATCTCGATCTCTGGGAAGCCAAAATTAGCCCTATAGCAAGTGCTTGGATATCTGCATCAAAGCTCGAAGAGGCCTGAAAAGAGGAGTATATTGTTTTTAAGTTAATTCTAAGGTTCTTGAAAGTGTTTAGAACAAGTTTTAATCATGTTTTTGATTTAATGACTTGGCCAAAATTCTTAGGGTTTTATAACCAAATCATGTATTGTTTTTCTTATGATTTTATTACACAATATTTTGCTACATGATAATATGATGCTATGATGAATTTATGGAATTTTTATAAAATGTTTGGTATTTTGGAAAGTAAGGAAGAATCATGCTTAGTTCTTGATATGCTGATATATGTTCAAAAGTGACTTGATAATTATGATGATGTATGAAAGAAGTAAATGATATGTTTTTGTTAGATTTTTATAAAATGTTTTGGAAATTAATTTGAAAAAAAGGCGTGAAGTTAGATTTATGAAGTTGGAAATAGGTTAGATAATATTTGATGTAGTTAAAGAGCATGGTATGTGGTGAATATTTTAAAATCATGTTTAGGTTATTTTTATGTTAGAACAATGACTTTGATTATCAATATGAGTGTATGTTAAGTGTGTTGTTTGATGTTCGTAACAATTGATGCTTAATGATACTTGATGTTAATGATGTTTGAAGGTTTAAAGTTGGGAAATAGAAATGAGTAAGTAGTCATGTTTTCAAAAGAAAAGATTATGAAATGGAGTTCGTAATGTCGAGAAGCATGATTGTATGTCGACTCCTATATGTGTTATAAGTATGATATTCATGATTAGAGTTTACATGTTAGGGATTTTGATGCTAGAAACGAGATCTAGTTTAATATGATGTTTTTCCCATTTTCTCCGGATATTGGCAATTTTGTTACACTTCATGAAAACGGCCATAACTTTCTCCACGTGTAATATTTTTGAGATCCGTAAAATGGACATGAAACTAGACTTCGGTGGATTTACAGTGGTGTAAGATAAACTATCTAGTTCTTATTTTGCATTAACACGATGCTAATTATTTCCATCCTTGATGCACATTATGTTAATTGTTTGATGATGGTTTTCGAACCAAGAAATGTGTAATGGAATCGAGTATCGGGTACCATTGTTATTATCATTATATGTTATATGGTCAGTTAGGTTCTCTAAGAGAATCATATCTTTTCTTATTAAACTTAAGTCGAATGCAAAACTCTAAAGTCCAAACATGCAGATGGAGACCATTGTCCGTTAGACTTTGTTAAGCTCGATCGACCGCTAAACTTAGTTGTTTCCGATGAAAGGTGGAGCAACAGACTGAAGCGTAAGGAAGAGTCGAGAATCATTTTGCTTACGTTTATTACTTGTCCATGTGGGCTTTCTATACATAAATGATTTGAGCTTTGCTCTACTTTGATGAAATGTTTTACAAGCAAATTATGATTTCAAATGATTATGATGCATAAAAACTTTTATGTGGATTCTTATGAACCTATCACTGTTGGATTGCCAACCTCTAAAATTATCGGATCCTGAGCTAGACAAAGGTCGCTGGCCAGGGTTAGTGTACACAGTACTCGGGATTGTGAGCTCTCTTCAGAGTGGCCGATCTCGGGGAGCAACGTTCGCGGGAGGTGGCCACTTTCCTCGGCGTAATTAAGGATATGGTGAATCTGGTGATATATGATACGAAACGAAATAATTTAGTAAACATGGGCTTTTCCTTAAAACACTCATGTGTTACTGCTTATACGCATGATGACAAATACGAAAGTATGTTTTATGTTTTGGCAATATGTTCATGGAGTACGTTGTACTCAGCCCTGTATATGTTTTAAAATGTGCAGGTTGAGCAGGGTATGTGACGGAGGGTGTTGAGTGGAAGTCTTTTGTTTATGATAAATGTTAAGCCCTGGCTACATATCTTCATATATGTAACCAACCATGTTTTTCCACTGCAAACACTCTTTATGATTTTGCTTTCTAAGTTATGCTGATTGTAATATGCTATGAAGCCTTTTTCTAAACTTCAAGGCTAATATTATAACTATGTATTCTACTTTAGGTTCTAAGTCATTCACACGGGATTGACTCCCCTTCATGATACCTTGATAGGTCATTCATGGAAATCCACCCATATTCCTTATGAAACATATGCTTAACCCTTTGTTCCCTGCTTCTTAATTCCTACCCCGGGTCACGCTCCGGCTGTGCCGTCCTTAGGGATAAGGGGCCGTGACAAAATGGTATCAGAGCGGTTAATTCGATCTGAGTCTATGTTCTTTCAAGCGAAGTTTAGTTCGATTCTCTAAACTGATTTAAGAATCAATTGTCAACTCAACACCCCGTCTCGTCATGCTCAACTGAAGAGTAAGGTAAAAGATTTACTAATATTTATGATTCAAATTTCTTTTGCCATGAAAATGTATCTCTTTAAGAGCTTTTATGAAATGTTAATTATGAATATATATGGAACGATATATGTATGACGAAGCATATGTACTATGAATTCTTATTTTTCGATTACACATGAATTGTTGCTGATGAAGAAACATGAAAGACGAGAACCTAGAAACTTCCTTAGGGTCTTCTATTATGCGAACGAGAACTTATGCGCCTTAAGTATTTCAGCATATGCACGAATATGAAGGATGAACAATGATGATGTAACGACGAGGATCAATGATGCAGTGACGTCTCCAACGAATATGACTTACGTACGAGTAATACAAGTATGGTTATTTCTATCGGGATGTCCATATATGGAGGAACTCAAATAACTTTCATAACATACCCCGCAAGAGAGTATATTATTATTTTTATGTTAGGTCTCAGAGTCAAGAGTTCTAGTCGAAAACTTGGGATGGATTTATATCCTTCTTCTGAGAACCCTTTAGTAGAGTTGTTCTATTTGAGACGTTGATGTATTATACATATACCTTCTTTATAGAATGGCGATCACGAAGACGACGCCGCGTAAGTCAACGAGGAGAAGGCGTACACCGTGCGACCTTGTGGAGGCTTTCCGCAGCATGTATCGAGGCACCGGTGCCAGCATGGGCTAGTGCGTGGAAGACCTCGAGGCGACATGGTGTTTATCTGCTCCTCATGGTGTCTCAGACTACAAGGGCCTTCAGCGCCTTATCGTCCTCCTTTCGATCGAGTGGAGGGAGTGGGCTGCTGCAGTCTCAGGGTACTATATCTTTTGCGTGAGCCAACTTTAGTACCGTCTGGAGATTTCGTGTCCTTTGCCATCCGCATCACCACTCAGTACCTCCAGCACCATGCACCTCCCCTGGGGCTTGCGTGTATCGACCTTATGCTAGGGGAGCTTTGTCGGAGAGGCTAACTACACCTCTACCCAGCCAGGTGGTTCTTGTTGCCCCGTCTTATGCTCAGGATGGGTTAGACATGGATGCAGGGACCTCAACACCTCACCGCAGGGACATGAGGACCGAGCCTTTTATTCTCAGGAGGACGTCTCCCCCACTTCGACCTATACTAGTCATCGATCCAGTCCACCCACGATCGATCGTAGAAGATGCTCATCTACTTCTCCCGAAGAAGCGCAGTCACTGAAGGCCCTGTTTTAGTCTCTCCAATTTTTGACGAGGAGTCAGAAAAAGATCTAGAAGAAGATCTGGAAGAGGATCCAGAGGAGTTTTCCGAGGAAGACAGCTCGACCGCCGAGTCGAGGGCGACTTGAGATAGTTTTGGATGGTACCAGCCATTTATTTTGTATTTTGTATGCGGAACGTCACTTCTTTTGCTTATACATGTCGTTCCGATGTCTAGCACTTTCTTATGTTATAGACGGCAATTCTATTTGTTAGAGCATCCCGTATTTTAGTATATCTGTAGGTAGGTAGCCTAGATCAGCTTGTATAGCTTGATAGTCAATAAGAACTCGTCGAAGGCAATTGTACTATTACAATGCATATGATATATTAATATATATTTTTACCCTTCATGGGCTTCTCTTCTCATGAGTATGATGTTATTATCTTATGATCTCTTTCTGGACCTTGCCACGAGGGTTTTCTATGAATATATGTCGGTGCGGTATGATTATGTAGTCGTGAACTCCTTTATATGATCCAGTATGACGATAATTATGGACCTATGAGCATGAAGGAATGATTGTTATGTGAACCACAGAATGCCACCCAGAAGGGAAACAAGGAGATGAGGGCATGAACGCGCCCCTACACCACCTCCTCCTCCACCCCAACGGGCTATTGAAGAGCTTTTCCTCAAGCAGAATCCAGCTACTTTTAATGGGTCAGGAAGCCCGAGTGATGCTGAGCTTTGGGTTAGAGCTATGGAGCGGATTTTTAACTTCCTAAGGTGTACCAACCAAGAGCGTCTTTTTGTGTGCCTTTCCAACTCACTGGGTCTGCAGATTTATGGTGGGATGCATGCAGGAAGATCCTGACGGCTGAGCAACTGGAAAACTACTCTTGGGAGGAATTCAAGGAAGCACTGTATGACAAGTATGTTCCAAAAACCTTCAAGGTTCAGAAGGAAGCCGAGTTCTATAATCTGAAGCAAGGAAGGATGTCAGTGATCTAGTACGATAGAATGTTTTGTGAGTTATCAAGGTATGCTCCAGACCAAGTTGATACGGATGAGAAGATGGCAAGAAAATTTGGATCAGGACTGAGGCATGAGATAGGCATGTACCTAGCTAGCCATGGAAGGATGAGCTACACTGAATCGATGAACAGAGCTCTAGATATTGAGGCAGCAATGCCAGAAGAGAAACGAGCGCCCACAGTTACACCACCACCCTCTCAGACAAATTCCCATGAATATAAGGGAAAGCGTAAGTGGGAAGGATGAAACAATGGTGGCAGTAACAACCACAATGGGAACAACCACGCTAACAGGAAGCCATGGCAGGGAAATATACCTCACAGCAGATGGTTCCTACTCAGGGAGGTAATAATTAGGGACGAGTTGCAAACCCCATATGTCCCAAGTGTAACAAGTAGCGTCATGGTGTGTGTCTGTTGGGCACTGGAAGTTGTTACACGTGTAGTCAGAAAGGCCATATCATGAGGAATTGTCCTAATTAGCAGCAGGGAGAGAGACCAAACCACCAGGGTCAACCCCATCCACTCAGATCACTACAAGGAAAGCCGCAACTTCCGTCACCACCTAAATAGCAGAATCAGAATGCTAGGTCGTATGCCATAAATCAGAAGCAACCCGAGAAGGATAAGGGTAACTTGGCAGGTATGGGAAAACTTCTTAACCTACTGGTAATTGTTTTGTTTGATATTGGAGCATCGCATTCATTTATTGCTAGAGCATGTGTGGATAATCTTAGCATGATGAGAAGAAGGATTGTCAGGCTTTGCTTGTTTACCTTAATGGTGAAGCTAGAGAAGAGAAGACGATAGGTGATGTGCCAATTGTGCAGGAATTCAAGGATGTATTCCCAGAAGTGTTACTGGGTTTACCACCAGATTGACATGTGGATTTCAACATCGACCTGGAGCAGGGTCAGCCCTAGTGTCGAAAGAACCATATAGGATGGCACCGAAGGAACTGCAAGAACTCAAGATCTAACTGCAAGAGCTATTGGATTTAGGTTTCATTAGACCTAGTGTTTCTCGATGGGGAGCACCTGTCCTTTTTGTGAAGAAGAAGGATGGTATGCTGAGAATATGTATAGATTACAGGGATCTGAACAAGCTTACACTCAAGAACAAGTATCCTCTGCCAATGACAGATGACTTGTTTGACCAACTCAAGGGAACAAATGTGTTTTCTAATATAGACCTTAGGTCTGGGTATCATTAGTTGAAGATTCGACTAGAGGATATACCCAAGGCAGCTTTCCGAACAAGATATGGACACTATGAGTTTATAATCATGCCATTCGGATTAACTAATGCTCCCATAGTATTCATAGATCTTATGAATAGAGTTTTCTACCCGTGCTTGGATAAGTTTGTCTTAGTGTTCATAGACGACATTCTCATCTACTCTAGAAATGAGAAAGAGCATGAAGAACATCTCAAGATAGTGTTGGAAACACTAAGAATGGAGAAACTCTTTGCCAAATTCAGTAAGTGTGAAATTTGGTTGAAAGAAGTATTGTTTCTTGGGCACATTGTGTCAGCAGATGGTATTAAGGTGGACCCACCAAAAGTGGAAGCAATACGTGATTGGAAGTCACCAGCCAACCCTAATGAGATTAGGAGTTTCTTGGGTCTAGCTGGGTACTTCCGAAGGTTCATCGAAGGATTTTCCAAGATTGCTAGACCAATGACACAACTATTGTGGAAAGGAATTAAGTATTTATGGATGGATGAATGTGACGAGAGTTTTCAGGAACTCAAGAAAAGATTGACTATTGCGCCAGTTTTAGCAATACCAGAAGCGAACAAGGAGTATGTGGTGTACACAAATGCTTCTAAGAATGGGCTAGGTTGTGTTTTGATGCAAGATGGGAAAGTGATAGCTGACGCATCAAGACAACTTAGTCCGCATGAGGTGAATTATCCCATACATGATTTGGAACTAGCTGCTGTCGTGCACTCATTAAAGATATGGAGGCATCACCTTTTTGGGGTAAGATGTGAAATTTTTACTGACCACAAGAGTTTAAAGTACTTTTTCGAGCAGAAGGACTTGAACATGAGACAAATGCGAAGGCTCAAATTGGTAAAGGATTATGATTGTGGTAGTAACTATCACCCGAGCAAGGCTAATGTGGTAGCAGATGCCTTGAGTCGTAAGAATCAATCACAATTGGGATACCTACTTACCACAAAAGGGGGTCTAATCCAAGATTTTGAAGGACTGAGTTTAGAGGTGGTTCATCCACCGGAAATGATAATTGGTCACGTCGTGATGTTAGTGATGACACCAGATCTGAGAGGACACATAGTCAACGCGCAGATGACAGATGAAGCATTCGGGAAACTACATATGAGAATTAGATCCGATAAACCAGGAAATTACCGCGAAGCGGCTGATAACGCAATTATGTTCGAAGAGAGAATATGTTTTCCACATGATGAGGAATTAAGGTATGAGATTATGAGTGAGGCTCATGATACTACCTATAATGCTCACCCCGGGAGTACCAAGATGTACCAAGACCTGAAGAGATATTTCTGGTGGGATGATATGAAACGGGATGTATCTTCATTTATCGAGCGGTGTTTGGCTTGTCAACAAGTGAAAGCACTACACCAACGACCATATGGAAAGTTACAGCCATTGACCATTCCAGAGTGGAAGTGGGAAGGAATAGCTATAGATTTTATGACTAGTTTTCCGAGGACCAAATGAGGAAACACTACTATATGGGTTATAGTAGATAGACTCACAAAATCAGCTCACTTTTTGCCTATCCCGATCACTTACGGATCTGAAAAGTTATCATAGTTATATGTCCGTGAAATTGTACGTTTGCATATAGTGCCGATATCAATCACATGAGATCGAGGTCCAAAATTTACCTCTAGATTTTGGACGAGTCTACAGAAGGAATTGGGTATACACCTGAACTTTAGTACCGCTTTCCATCTGGAGACCGACGAGCAATTGGAAAGGACGATTCAGACACTAGAAGATATGTTGAGAACTGTAGTGTTGGATCAAGGTACAAATTGGGAGCATGTTTTTCCGTTAATTGAATTTGCTTACAACAAAAGTCATCAGGCAACGATAGGTATGGCGCCGTATGAAGCCTTACACGGAAGAAAATACAGATCACCACTTTATTGGGATGAAGTGGGTGAGAGAAATATTTTAGGGCCAGACACAGTCAGCGAGATGATCGAGATTATCCACAAGATATGACAGAGAATACAAGTGGCCGAGACTCGACAGAAGTCATACGCCGATACACGCCGAACTGTATTGCATTTCGAGAGTGGGGGTAAGGTTTTCCTCAAGGTTTCCACTTCTAGGGGAATAATCAGGTTTGGCGTGAAGGGCAAGCTTAGGCCACGTTTATTAGGGCCATATGAGATTCGTGAGAGGATCAGCCCAGTTGCTTATAGGTTGGCTATCTAGTCTTGGGAATGTTCACAATGTTTTCCATGTCTCTCAGCTGAGGAAGTATGTATTTGATCCCAAGCATGTGATTCATTAGAGTGACATAGTTCTTATTCACGATACGAGTTATGTAGATAGGCCTGAAGCTATTTTAGACCATAAGGTTCAAGAACTGAGGAATAAGTCGATTCCTTTGGTGAAAGTATTATAGAGTCACCACGGTCATGAAGAAGCTACGTGGGAACTCGAAAGCAAGATGAGGGAGAAATACCCAGAACTTTTTGATAAGTTATGTAAATTTCGAGACAAAATTTCTTGTTAGAGGGGTAGGATGTAATGCCCTGGTATTTTATATGCATGAATTATTATAACCTCGAGTGCGACATTAGGGTTTTGCATTCACAAATAATAAAATTATGAGTAATGGAATAAGTTTAGAACTATTTACACGTTTTTAATTCAAAAATCGGACGTTCGGTTATCTGGTAGGGATTCTTTTTGGATTTCGATTTTATGTTTCGATAGACAGAATCGTGATTCCATCGCCTTCTATATACACCACTTTTACGTTACGGCTATGTTGTGCAGCGATTTATACGCCTCGATGGCGATCGGCATGATAGTCAACATCCAGCTAAAGAAGACAGATGCTGGGCAAGCGCCTAGCGGTCGACGTCCAAGGCGATCGTCTATTAGCATCTGGCGATCATCTCTAATGTCCGAGTGGAGACGATCGTCCCATATCAAGTGTGAATCTGACCCCCATCAAAGTCTGCGAAGACCGAACCTCAGGCGAAGACTCACGTGCAGATATGCAAAAGGCGCCACGAGAATAGGCCCTACAACCTATCAGCAGCTGTCAGTGATAAGGACGGCCTCACCAACCGACAGGCCCGCCGAAAGGACCTAAGGTGAGACCGCCCAGGACAGCGAGAAGAGGCACCTCCGCCTCCTCATTGGCTCACGCATCTGGCAACCAGCAACAGCTGCGGACTTTAAGGAAACAGTCCCACATGCTGGGACGATCGCCCGCCTTATTTAAATATAGGGAACGGCGGTCGCCCGCGGCGGACAGGGACATCCGAGCAACCCTTTCTCCTATAAATAGGAGGCCTCCAGCATTAGCAGAGACAGAGTGAAAAACGTTAATAAAAACACAATTTACAACGTGAACACATAACGCCAATAGCAAACTATACAGAGAACTCTCCATCTTTGTAACAAGAACTCACAGAGCTTCAACCCTGGTTTTCCCGGCAATCTTCAGCACTCGATAGCTAAGATAACTAGAGTCTTTATAATCATTGTAATTGTACTCTAACATTAATATCTGTACTCACTAGTATTCATATTAATAACATCTCGCGAGAGCATTCAAGCCCGGGAGTAACAACCCGACAAATCTTGTGTTATTTATTTCCTCACGGACGTGCTCTCGCACTTTGTTTGTTACTTGTCCATTCCAGCATATCATCTTCAGATAATATTTTGGGTAACAACAGGCTACGATTTTCAAAAGTTTACTTTTTGAATTTTCGAGTATATTATATGTCGAGTCGTTTTCTCGGATAATTCGCGTTCCATAAATCGCGAAACTTTTCTCCGACTTTAAGATGTAAGTGCGACACTATAATTTAAGTATTTGACATACACAGAATACTCGAGTAATTTTATCTGTGGAGGAGTGAAACATGAAATATTCTTCGACCGATTTATGATGACGTCTAGGGTTAACCTAGTATATAAAGGGACATCACCTCCCTTTCATTTTTCCTCCTCACTTCATATTCTTCCTCTCTTCTTCTCACTTTGGCGGCCCACCCTGCCCCTTCACCATTGAAACACCGTTGTTCTTCCATTAGAACTCAAGAGCAAGCTCATTTTGTGTTCCAAACTTGAAACAAAGTTCATATTCAACTAAGTTACATTCTCCTCTTCATTTCTATCCAAGTATAAATAGGTTTTAGGTAACTTTAAAATTTGGAAAAATATATGAAGATCTTAGACTTAATGTTATAATGTTTTGTATGTTGTTTTTAAGTTGATTCTAAGGTTTTTGAAAGTGTTTAGAACAAGTTTTAATCATGTTTTTGATTTAATGTCTTGGCCGAAATTCTTAGGGTTTTATAACCCAATCATGTGTTGTTTTTATTATGATTTTCTTATACAATATGTTGCTACATGATGATATGATGTTGTGATGAATTTATGGGATTTTTATAAAATGTTTGGTATTTTGGAAAGTAAGGAAGAATCATGCTTAGTTCTTGATATGTTGATATATGTTCAAAAGTGACTTAATAATTGTGATGATGTATGAAAGAAGTACATGATATGTTTTTGTTAGATTTTTATAAAATATTTTGAAAATTTATTTGAAAACAATCATGAAGTTAGATTTATGAAGTTGGAAATAGGTTAGATAATATTTGATGTAGTTAAAGAGCATGATATCTAATGAAGATTTTAAATCATGTTTAGGTTATTTTAATGTTAGAACCAAAACTTTGATTATCAACATGAGTGTATGTTAAGTGAGTTGTTTGATGTTGATAACAATTTATGCTTAATGATACTTGATGTTAATGATGTTTGAATGTTTAAAGTTGGGAAATAAAAATGAGTAAGTAGTCATCTTTTCAAAAGAAAAAATTATGAAATGGAGTTCATAATGTCGAGAAGCATGATTGTATGTCGACTCCTATATGTGTTATAAGTATGATATGCATGATTAGAGTTTACATGTTTAGGGATTTCGATTCTAGAAACGAGCTTTAGGTTAATATGAAGTTTTTCCCATTTTCGCCAGATATTGGCAGTTTCTTTACACTTCACGGAAACGGCCATAACTTTTTCCATGTGTAATATTTTTGCAATCCGTAAATTGGACATGAAACTAGACTTCAATGGATTTCGAGTGGAATAAAGCACACTATCTAGTGTGAATCCGACACCCGTCAAAGTCTGCGAAGACCGAACCCCAGGCGAAGACTCACGTGCAGATCCGCAAAAGGCGCCGCAAGAACAGGCCCTACTCCAGCCCATCAGCAGTTGTCAATGATAAGGACGACCTCACCAACCGACAGGCCCGCCGAAAGGACCTAAGGTGGGACCGCCCAGGACAGCGAGAAGAGGCACCTGCCGCCTCTTCATTGGCTCACGCATCTGGCAATCAGCAGTAGCTGCGGACTTTAAGGAAACAGTCCCACGTACTGGGACGATCGCCCGCCTTATTTAAATATAGGGAACGGCGGACGCCCGCGGCGGACAGGGACATCCGAGCAACCCTTTCTCCTATAAATAGGAGGCCTCCATCATTGGCAGAGACAGAGTGAAAAACGTTAATAAAAACACAGTTTACAACGTGAACACAGAACGGCAACAACAAACTATACAGAGAACTCTCCATCCTTGTAACAAGAACTCACAGAGCTTCAACTCTGGTTCTTCCGGCAATCTTCAGCACTCGATAGCTAAGATAACTAGAGTCTTTATACTCATTGTAATTGTACTCTAACATTAATATATGTACTCACTAGTATTCATATTAATAACATCTCGCGATAGCATTCAAGCCCGAGACTAACAATCCCGGCAAATCTTGTGTTATTTATTTCCTCACGGACGTGCTCTCGCACTTTGTTTGTTACTCATCCATTCCAGCATATCATCTTCGGATAATATTTTGGGTAAAAACAATTGGCGCTAGAAGGAGGTCTTTCTTAACCTTCATTTTTTATTCCGACCATCTCGAAGAACATTCACTGTTCTCCGGGGCATATACTTGAAGAAACACTCACTTTTCTTCAAAGAAAAACCTTCAGAAACATGACGTCTGCCATGACTTCAAAAAGAGCCACCCTGCGATCTGCCGGACATCTTATTCCGGCCCAGGCCGAATCCCAACCTATGGTGGAAGGTGACCGCGGTGACGCTAGGCTCTCACTCCCGCCCCCAAGGGACGGCCCCAGCCTCTCACTCGATCAGTTCCAAACCGCAGAACAGATCGAGGAGGCTATGGCCATCCTCAGGGAGCGACGGAGGGCATGTGACTTGCCCACCATTACTCCCTTATCCATCCGTCGTGCGGGCAAGCGGAAGCTCAAGGGGCTATATGTCGAGAAATCGTCAGAAAGCCCCGAACCGCAGGAAAGGGCGCTCGCAGGATGATTCCGTCTTCACCCGCCTAGGGAGTGATCCCTCATGGTGACCCGGGTATTCGGGCCCCAGCCGGGAGACATCAGAGTCCGAATCCGTGACCAGGAGTTCGGCATACCCAACTCACAGAACACAGGACGGCCAAAGGGCTCCCATTCGCCCAAGAATTGAGCTCGGTGGCGGAGAACTCATCACCTACCACGGGGCCAGGAGATCGGTACATGATCGCCTCGGCTCCCGCTCCGAGAGCGAATCCGCGAGCAGTCAGGCTACGACGATGGCCGCCATGCAGCGTCAGCTCGATGAAATGAAGGCGCTCCTAGAAACTGGGGCAGGCGCCAAGAGATCGATCGCCGGACCGAGTGAGCCGCTCACAGCCGAGATCGAGCTCGCCCTCGTACAACCGAAGATCGCTCCTCCTCAAACACCTCTATATAAGGGGAGATCGGATCCTGAGACCCACTTGAGCAAGTTCTGGATTTACATGACCAGATGTGGGGCGTCGGACGCGACAAAGTGTCGAATGTTCCCATTGACGTTGGGCGATCTTGCCCATAGATGGTACATCTCATTGCCGCTCGATAAACTATTTTGATAAACTGGCGAACGACTTCACATCATATTTCACTGCCAAAGTCGCTCGGCCAGAAGGCCCCCACCGCCTGATGAAGATCAGGCAGGGAAAGGACGAGCCCGACGAAGATTACATCGACTAGGTGGATGAAATAGTCCTCACCGGCGAGCCCATTAGCGATGAACTCGCTCTCTACTCGGTCCTAGGGGGATTCTATGGCCATTCACCCATGTTCAGGCACCTCACGAAGGACATCCCCCCGACCTATGCGATCTTCCACGTCAGGGCCGCCGATTTCCTGGCTAGGCAGAGGATGCTCACCCTCCGATTAGGCGAGGGATCTACCGGAGAAGGAAAGGTGCCATCCCACATCCCGAAGAGGGCGGTCTCCAAGCCCAGGAAGGCGGTCGCAAATCTGCCCGGTGAGTTCATGGCCTTCGAGGATGTGGAAGTTCACCTCCTCCGCAACCTCAATCTTTCTCCAGCCCACATTTTCAACGCCATCAAGGGGCGCGAGTGGCTTAGCAAACCAAGGCCGATGAGGGACAACGGTCATCTAGACCGCAGCAAATTTTGTGCCTACCACAAGAGTCCCGGTCACAACACCAGCCAGTGCCGTGACCTCCTCAGACAACCCTGGAGACTGTTTGAGGAAGGCAAGTTCGATAACCTGGTTACCAAGCCAGAACCCCGAGCAGAAAGGACCGGGGAGCGCGAGCGCCGACAGAGCGACGGAATCCCTCCCAATCCGGTCGCCAGGATCAAGCAGAACGAATCAATCCCTCCAATCAACCCTGGCGGCCGGATCAATATGCTTCAGTCGGGAGGTGGAAACCTCGGAGGCCTTTCCCCGGTTTCCACCATGTCGAATAGAAAGCGGAAGGCCGAGTTGAGAGAATTTGCCAGGACCCATGTCGTGGTACCCCCATTGCCGACCATCTCCAAAGACGTGCTCATCACTTTCTCCAACAAGGATAGGGAGGGAGTGCAGTGCCCCAAAGAGGATGCACTCGTAATTTCTGCATGTATCCTTGGTAAAATGGTCGATCGCGTGCTGGTTGACAATGGGAGCTTTTGAAATATCATATTCAAGTCCGCTCTTGACCAGCTCGGCAACCTGACTAAGTTCATCAAGCCATTCGATACCATGCTTCAAGGGTTTGGCGACAGCACAGTCCAAGCCTATGGAAGGATCAAGCTCTCTATCGAGTTGATATGTTATTACGATCCCAAGGTTAGGATCACTAGGAACCTCAATTTTGTAATCATAGATAGGCCCAGCATCTATAATGGGTTCCTAGGTCACCCATTTATAGAAACCTTCGAGGCGGTCGCCTCTTCTTTCTTTTACAGTATCAAATTCCCCACTGCCGACGCGACGGTCGGTACTGTAAAAGGAGACCATCTAATGGCTAAGAAATGTTTGAATTACTCCTGTGTTGTAACTTCTTTCAACACTTCCCATACTATTTATAACATTGAGACGATCGACAATCAACCGATGGAGATCGACGAGCCAAGCACCTCGTACCAGCCCGACTTAGAGGGCGGCATCTCACATCGATTGACGGACGACATCGAGCCAAGGATCGGTTTCAAGCCAAGCCTCGACATCGATCCAAGGATCAAGTCTGGAAATCATTCCAAATGAGAAGCGACCGTCCCCATTGAAGAGTTGGAAAGTATAACGATAGATCCGGCTCGCCCAGAGTGGGAAGTGCAGATCGGCACAAGCGTCGGTCTCGAGTTAAAGGATGATCTGATCAGTTTACTACGTAAGAACATCGGAGTCTTTGCCTGGTCGCATAAAGATATGGTTGGCATAAATCCTGAACACGCTTGCCATTATCTAAAGATCGACCCGGCAAGGAAGCCTGTTCACCAGAAACG
The DNA here is from genome assembly GCA_033398695.1 of Orobanche coerulescens. Taxonomy (NCBI): domain Eukaryota; kingdom Viridiplantae; phylum Streptophyta; class Magnoliopsida; order Lamiales; family Orobanchaceae; genus Orobanche; species Orobanche coerulescens. The sequence continues at coordinate 75,591,696 of CM065810.1, read as the reverse complement.
TAGGAAATTTGGTCCAGAGAAGTACGCAGCGCTAGACACAGAAGTCAAAAAGCTACTCAAAAACAAACTAATCGGAGTAGCTACAGACGAGCCACAGTGGGTAGCCAACGCGGTACTCGTCAAAAATCCGAGCAACTCCTGGAGGTTATGCATCGACTTCACCGACCTCAACGCGGCATGTCCAAAAGACCACTTTCTGATGCCTCATATTGACCACTTGGTCGATAGCATGGCAGGTTGCGAAATGATGTCGTTCATGGATGCCTTCGCCGGGTACCATCAAATCCCAATGGCGGAGAAAGTCATTAAACACACGTCGTTCCACACCAAAAAAGACGTGTACTTTTGGGTCCGAATGCCGTTCGGTCTGAAGAATGCAGGGGCGACCTACCAACGGCTAGTCAACGGGATGTTCGCCAACTAGATCGGCAAGACCATGGAGGTTTACATTGACGACATCGTGGTCAAGAACCTCAAAAAGGAAGATCACCTCACTGACCTTGCCGAGACGTTCGCCATCCTCGAGAAGTTCAACATGAAGCTGAACCCCAAGAAATGCAACTTCGGGGTAAGCTCCGGAAAGTTCCTGGGGCGCATCATGAGCCAAAGAGGGATCGAGGCAAACCCCTCCAAGATCCATTCTTCGCGGAATGTCAAACAGGTGCAACGCCTCACAGGTTGTCTAGCTGTCCTTAACCATTTCATTTCTCGACTCGGAGATAAAAGCAAGCCATTCTTCGCGACCATAAAGAACAAGAAGTTTGCATGGACAAAGGAGAGTCAAGTAGTCGCCAAAATCAAGGAGTATCTGTCTAATCCCCAAATTTTGGCAAAGCTGGTCCCCGACGAAAAGCTATTCCTTTACCTGGCGGCCTCGGAGGTCGCACTGAGTGCTGTTTTAGTGCGATCAGAGGGGCAAGCCCACTTGCCGATCTACTTCGTTAGTCAAGCGCTCCACGACACGGAAACGTGTTACACGCCTTTGGAGAAGATCGCCTACGCATTAGTCATGAGTGTTCGCAAGCTGAGGGCCTACTTCTTCGAACACCAAGTGGAGGTTCTGACGACTCTCCCCTTAAGGCAAGTTCTGCACCGGCCAGACACCAACGGGCGACTCCTAAAGTGGTCAATAGAGATCGCCCAATGTGGGATTTCGTACGCTCCTCGAACAGCGATCAAAGGCCAAGCTCTGGCGGACTTTGTGGTGGAATTAACTTTCCCACCCAGTCCGACCCAGGTCGGCCGTCCTGCTTGGAAATTATACGTAGATGGCTCGGCGACCAACTCACGAGCAGGGGCAGGGATTGTCCTCATCAGCCCCGACGGCCAATGTTTCACAAATGCTGTGCGTTTCGGGTTCCGTGCGACCAACAATGAAGCCGAGTACGAAGCCTTGGTAGGCGGGCTCGATCTAGCCTTTGCCCTGGACGTTTGCCGCCTCCACATTTTCATGGACTCCCTCTTGGTCGTGAACCAAGTCAAGGGAGAATATGAGGTGCGTGGCGAACAAATGATCAAATACCAGGAATTGGTCGCCGAAATGTGCACAAAGTTTGAAGAAGTGCTGATCGAACAAGTCCCGAGAGAGCACAACTCCCAGGCCGATGCCCTATCCAAACTAGCATCATCAGATGGGGCGGCAGATTTCTCTAACATCCAAATCACGAAATCAGCAAAGCCCGCGATCGACAGAAGCCTGATTACCACAGTTGCAATCGCCGAAGAAAGCTGGATGACTCCGTTCATTAAATACTTGAAGGACGGGACGGTCCCCGCCGATCGTATCAAAGCTCGCCACCTTCAGCTCCGTGCAACCAGATACACCCTATTGGACGACCGGCTTTACAAGCGAGCTATCAGCCTTCCTCTTCTCAAGTGCATTACGCCGGAGGAAGTCCGACTCGTTTTAGCCGAGATCTATGACGGGATCTGTGGAAATCACGCTGGGGGGTGAGCCCTCATCCACAAGACGACTAGGCAAGGTTTTTTCTGGCCTACACTATAAAAAGATGCGATCGGCTGCGCCCGATCGTGTCATAGGTGTCAAGTGATGGGCCCCAACATCAAGCTCTCCCCCGAGCAGCTCACTTCAATGTACAGTCCATGGCCGTTCGCCCAATAGGGCATCGACCTCATCGGTCCCTTGCCGACGGCGCCAGGGGGATGTAAATTTGCCATCGTGGGGGTCGATTATTTCACGAAATGGGCTGAGGCCGAGCCACTCAACAAGATCGTCTAAGAACAAGTAATCAAGTTCGTTTGGAAGAACATCATATGCCGGTTCGGTCTGCCCCAGGCTATCATCTCAAACAACGGGAAGCAGTTCAATGGTTTGGAAGTCATGTAATTCTGCGAGAAATGGAGAATCAAAAAGTTGTTCTCGTCCCCTTACCACCCTCAGACGAACGGGCAGGTAGAGGCTGTAAACAAGATCCTCAAACACACGATCAAAGCAAGACTCGAATCCAAACAAGGATGATGGGCGAGCGAGCTCCCAGATGTTTTGTGGTCCTACCGAACGACGACCCAAAACTCAACCGGAGAAACCCCGTTCGCCCTCCCTTTCGGAACAGAAGTAGTTATCCCTTCGTAGATCGCCGAACTAAATAGGAAATGACGACGGACAATGATGTAGCCCGACAGATCGACTTGGATATGCTCGAAGAAAGACGACTGACCTCATAAATGAAGAATACGATCCACAAAAGGAAATCCGAAAAATTCTTCAATTCGAAGGTCAAGGAAAGGCGATTCCAAGTGGGTGACTTAGTCCTCAAAAGGGTCCAGACTCACACGGGAGTATTTGGCCCGAATTGGGAGGGGCCCTTCAGGATATCTAAATGGCTGACCAGAAGAGCCTATGAACTCCAACACCCAGACGGCACATCGGACCAATATCCCTGGAACGCCGTACATTTGAAGAAATACTACCCATAAAAACCCTGTATTCAGTTATCCAATGTACAAAGAGTTTAATGAGATTTTCCGATCCCATCTATGAGATTCGCCTCGACAAAACAAGCAAATAAAAAGAGGACGACTTGCTCGCCCTACAAGAGGTCGTCATCTAACCTGACGGACCTATGCAAGCAATCGCACCTCCAAGCACAATGTATACCGTCGAGGATCGTCATTTAACATGGCGGTCCGAGGTAGAAAAGTGCATCCATGGTCCTGGAGGTCGATGGAACCGACAGCTTCGTCCATGCAAGGTTCCTTTGGGCTGCGATCGCTCGCCCTTCGTTTAAATATGAGGCGGGCGTAGCCGAAGGATCCTCCAAACAAATCTGTGGACACGCTCGCCCGCCCTCAAAGGTTCATCATCTAACATGGTGGACCCGGACAAGGCGACGCATCCCTACCCATGTCACAACGTATGCCCTCTTAGGCAGAAAAGTGCTAACAAGCCACGGTAGCGAAGTCGATTAATCCGATGGCGCCCCGTGCAAGGACTCCTCCAGACAAAGACCGACCGCTCTTCACTACATTGCGAGGTGAAACGTAGCCTACGAAGGACCCTCACAATCAATTGAGTCGCGAGAAGTTAACCATCGGACGGAATGTCGTTCGCGCATAAGACATAGTCATAGAGGTCGGTTCCATCGAACCCCACGACTGTGCAAAATCTTTCCACGCCGGGACGTTTGACCTCCCTCGAGGAATCAATAAAATTGAAGATCGCAAGAAACAAACTAAAGATAGCTCACAAAACATATTATTTTCGTTGCCTTACTTTCTCTAAATAAACAAAATCAAGGGGCAAAGCAGAGCTATTCATACATGCGATCAGGAGGACGGAACCACACACGATCGGCTTTGTTCAAACACACACATGATGATCTATTTTGTTCAAGATATTTACAAGTAAGAATTTCAAGTATACCAATGCATTCAGGGCTATTCATATAATGTCCACTCTCCTTACAATTGTGCAAAGTCGAAATGATGCGAAACATTCACACATGCGATCATACAAACAAGGCATCAGGTGAAATTGTGTAAACACTTGTGTACATTCGTATGCAAAACATTCAGAGAGGTGATCGTACAAATAAAGAGTTAGATGCAAAAATGTATTTTATTCCATTCAAATTGTTTGTACATACACGCCCGAAGGCGAAACAAGAAGAAACTGGAAATTACAAGATAAAAGCAAATTGACAGTTGTCTCACTTAGGTCGCCCCCGCCTGGCCTTCGTCCCCAGCAGATGGATCGGCGTGCGCTTCCTCACCGGCTTCCGGATAAAAAAGTTTGTCCCGCGACGGATACCAGCTCAGATCGATCCCGAGGTCGGTGAGGTCAAGGATCGGCAGAGAGAAGTCCGGCTGCAAGGGATGCTCAAGCACGTAGGCTTTGAAGTTTTCGATCAGAGGGCTGACCTCTTGGTTCTGTGGCCTTTCTACGTTTTTTTTGTTTTTTTTATGTTTTCTTGTTTCGTTTGGTTTATTTTTTAGTATTATTGTTTTTATATGATTAATGGTTCTTCGTTGTTTGTTGTAATCTTCGCATATTTTTCGGATTTGTTGTCCTTTATGAGGGTGATATTGTCTGATCTCATATGTTTAGAGGTATATAGGCTGGTAACCTTGCGACCGAAAGGCCTCCTGGGAAGACGATTACGACTCCCTAGATGGACTAGTCTGATAGGTATAACAAGGCCACGTATCTTTAAACATTTATGGAAATTAATATTATTTTTGGATTTCCTTGTATACGTGATTATATTGTTTTTTGATATCCTTGTATGTTCTTGTTTTAATCAGTTGGTTCTAATATACAGCTATTTTTTTGGAGTTGTGTTTGCTGAGGTGTGATTCCATGTGTTTAGAGGTATATCGGCTGGAAACCTTGCGATCGAAAGGCCTCTTGGGAGGATGATTATGACTCTGTGGATGGACTAGTCTAAAAGGTGTAACAACGCCCCATACTTCTAAATATTTGTGGAAATTAGTGGGTCTATGTGTTTTTTTTTTCGCCAGGTGCCGGTCTGGTTTTTCTAAATCATTTCTTCTTGGTGGAAGGTGTGTGTTTTGGTCTGCTGGTTGTTTGTTTTGTGCGTATCATTTGTTGTTTTTTGGGGGTGCAAAGCTATCGGATTCTGCACGTATTAGCTCTGATTTCTGGATTGCTGGCGGTTTGCTTTAATGTGTTCTTTTTGTTTGGCAGGATAGAGTTTAGTGATTTTACAAATTCTCTTTACTGCAGTTTAAAGCTCTTGGGTTTTGTTCAAGGTAGTTATTTAGAGTTCTTCTTAGAAGATATTGTTGTTACAAATTTCATTTTTTCACGTGGGACTTTTTTTTATTCTTGTTCGTGATGTGTTTGATTGTGGTTGTTGATATACATGATTATATTATTTCTGGATTTATATGATTAGAGGTTCTTGTTTCAGACAGTTTTTTGTAATGTACAGCTACTCTTTAGAGTTGTGGTGTTCTAGGATGTGGACGGTGTATGATTTCATATGTTTAGAGGCATATAGGCTAGCAACTTTGCGACGGAAAGGCTTCTTGGAAGGACGATTGCGCAATTTTATTTTAATGTCAAAGGGCGTATGAACTTGTTGAGATATTATCGTTTGTTTTCTTAAAGTGCTAATTTTTTATACCTATATGATTGCATATGTTAGGAGGTATATAAGCTGGCAATTTTGCGACCGGAAGGCCTCTTCGGAGGAGGATCACGATTCCTTAGATGAACTGGTCTGATAGCTGCAATAATGCCACGTACCTTTAAATGTTTATGGAAATTATTAAGTGTATGTGTTTTTTATGTGTTTCGATGTAATTTTTTTGGTATGAATATGTTATTCTTCATGTTTGGTTTTGAGTGTGGTCTGGTTGTTTATTTTGTTATAGTTGTACCATTATTTATGTCATATATTCTACTATTATTTATGTACGTGGGTATATTAATATTAATGTTTCCCTTACGTGTGGTTACAGGTCTACAAAGTTATTTGTATCCTTCTTGTTTTTTTGGTTGCTGTTTTGTTGTGTAGTTCCAAAATGAGCCACTCCCTGTTTAGTGAGATTGTGATCCGTCGTCGGCAGCAACGAAGAGATTTGTATTCTAAAAATAAAGGTTATTTTCTTACTTTATTTACTGTTATCTTCTATTTTGTTTTCTGAAATATACTTGTTTGTTAATTTTGTTTCCATGGATGTTACATATGTTTACTAATCCCGATAATTCTTATAGTTTATAAATGTTTGTTTGTGTAGATGTGCCTCTAAATTTAGCTTATGTTGTTGGCTCCTCAACATCTACTACGAGTTCATCTGAGTCTTTATGTGTGCCTTGTGTTCATACACAGCCATTTCTCCTTCCACCGATGACTCTTTGCTCTCATTGTTATGCAAGGAAGTTTTATAAAGAGTGCAGCACTTTCTGCTGTGGAGATGGTCAAATAAAATTAGTAGTAACTGAAACGCCTGTAGATTTACAAGCATATTATATTTCTGACGCTTTAATTTTTGTAAATTATAGAAAGTGTTGCCGGACATACAACAATCAGTTCGCTTTCACTTCCTTTGGCGTTAGATATGATAAAGATCTCTGCAAAATGAATAAGGGTATCTATACTTTGTGAGTTCAGGGCCAGGTATATCATTATATTCAAGATCTCTTGCCTGTTGAAAAGGGTCCGTCTTATTTGCAACTGTATTACTGTGTTACTGAGAATGAGGTGTATAATAGATTAAAGCTGTCTGATAGGCTTTATGAGAACCTTGTCAGAAATCTTATTGCTCTTTTATCTGTAAATCCATATGCACAATTTTGTAGATCTCTGCGTGATTATGAGTATTTTTCATCTCTACGTATTAGGATACGTAGTACTCCTGGTCTTGATCAATGTGTGTATAATACACCAACAACATCCCAGGTTGCTGCTATTTGGGTAGATGATTGTTCTACGTGTGCTTCTGCAGTACGAGGTATCAATGTTGTTGGTGTTTCAGGGAATAGCTATCGTGTACATCATTATTATGGATGTTATGATCCTCTTCAATATCCATTACTTTTTCCTTTAGTACAATCTGGTTGGAATGAGGGGATACCAAGAATGGATAAACGAGGGAATATTCATGGTAGAGATGTTGTTAGGATTAGCTTGAATAATATTATTTTAGGTGATGAGGTTATTGCTCAGGAAGATAAAGGTTTTTGTATGTTTATTTTAGTCTCCGCCTATTGTTCTGAGAGATTTGTGTTTTGCATTTTCTAAAGAATTTATTTTCTTATGTTTAGTGCTTAATTCAGGGCATAAAAGATTTCAGGTTTCTGTTAGAGAATATTACTGTTACAAATTACAGTTGCGTCATTTGGATATGTCTTTTCTTTTCACACTGGGCGATTGCTTCAATAATTAATTGTTCACATTTATGTTCAGATTGAGACTGCACATCTTGATTTCTTAAGACTCAATCAGAGGCAGCTTAGATCTTAGTTGTATTGGGGTGTCTTTGATAGTGTTGAATCAGGTGAAAACAGAGGTGATCAAATAGGAAAAATAATTGTTCTTCCTGCGTCTTTTACTGGTGGGCCTAGAGATAATACAAAAAGATATATGGATGCAATGGATTTAGTTCAGCGTTTTGGAAAACCTGACATCTTTCTCACCATGACATGTAATCCTAATTGGAAAAAAATTACAGATGAATTACTTTATCGGGATTCTTCGCAAAACCGTCCTGATTTAGTAGCGCATGTCTTTAGGTCTAAACTACAGGAGCTGAAAGAAGATCTAATAAAACTTAACATTCTTGGTCCTGTTGCCGCGTCAATTTTATGTGGTTGAGTTTCAGAAGCATGGTCTACCTCATGTTCATTGTATGTTAATATTAAGGCATGACGCTAAAATTTTGGCTGCAGCACAAATAGATATGCTTTTGTCATGTGAATTACCCAGTGAACCAACAAATGCATATCTACGAGCTCATGTTGTAAAACATATGATGCATGGTCATTGTGGTTCTCTAAATGTTACAAATGTATGTTGTAACACCCCAATCTCAATGTGGGTAGTTACATGCCGTAGGACCCACCGCGGGCCTACCAGGCTGCCATCATACCTACTAAATAACAGAATAAAAAAAAGCACCATAACACGACCAATCAAATGTTCAATACCAAAACATGAGTTGGGACGCGGCCTTGACCAAAACGAGTAGGTTTTAATACAATTCAACATAATCATCACACAATGTCTTACAACAACTTCAAATGCAACATTAAATATGAAAACCAACACAGACACTTCCAAATACTGACTCGAGCTCTCTAACATCCGGTTTGCCCGTCAACTCCGTCTGCACCCCGTGTAGGCTCATAAATCAAGAGATCACCTGAATCCATAAAACATTCCACCCCAAACGAGGGGTTAGCAACAATTTGCTAGTGCAAGTACAATATTACGACGTTTTAATGCACAGGCATTTCTAGTTCTTTCAAAATCCAAAAACATTTCATTACTCACGATATTCCGGAATATCCAATATCAATCATTAGTAAAAACATCGCTCGACGGTAATTCTCGTGACAAGACCACCCAGCTAAGTCCCTGTGTGCCCCGTCGAGCCATCCCCAGGTGAGAATACCGACACCTCGAAGGTAACCCTCGCACAAGACCACCCGGCCAAGTCCCTTTGTGCCCCGTAGAGTAATATCTAGATGAACGTACCATGAGAACATCCTCACAACACAGAAACATCACAATTTCATCATAGAAATGCATGCTATAAAATCATCACAATAATGTACTTGCCTTTATTTCTAACGTGCAAAGGGATGATGAATGAAAAGGGCCTTGGTCTGAACTTTCTCCAAATTCCGTTCCTAACAAAATATTGAGACTCAATCAACTACAAATTCACTAGAAAACCAAGAATCGTCCTAAGTTCTACCCTTAGGAACAATACGTCGAACACTACGGAGGCATGATAGCTTATACACGATCAACGGATGAAAATTCGTAATTTGCCCACCAATATTTGTGGAAAAGCATGGAATCATGATCATACAACTATAATCTAACATCAATCGGGGCTAAATCGGTTAGAGAAACGAAATCCAACAAAAACCCTCAAAATATCACGAAAGTAGGGTTTAAGCCGATTTACCTCGATCCGGATGGTGAAAGAGGTTAGAACAATGATTACTTATTGCTAGGAACTCAAATATACAGATGGATGATGAGATATCGCCTTGTTTCACCCTCACTATCGTATAGGATCATCGGTTCGTCGGGTAGAACAAGGAAAAAGGAGAAATGGTGAAATAGGCTGGGATCCGCCTATATATATATATATATATATATATATATATATATATATATGTCGACAACGTTACGTACGTAATACAACAAACATTACGTATGTAATAACCCCACAGACTCACTGCCTCGATGTACAGGTTGCATTATGTACATTGCATGGAAAGCATAACATACGTAAAACATGGGTTAGTATACGCTATAGGTTGAAGGTTAACGTACGTAATAATTGTCCAGAGCTCACTGCCCGGATATCCATATATCATTATGTACGTTAAGAAGTAAAGTTTAATGTATGTAATAGACCGTAGCATATGTTATATCCATCAAAAACGTATGCAACGACTACTCTAGAAACTTCTGACCCAAAACACAGATATCCTTACGTATGTTACGTGTTAAGCACAACATACGTTATGCACACTCCAGCAGTATGATCTAGAGAAAGGCGACACAACGAGATATACAATTATCTAATCAATATGGTACATTAAGAGATGAACATCAATAAATAGTTCGAGCATTACGATAATAGAACGGGCCAATGACCGACATAATACACGAAAAATTGAATCGAGTACTAATAAGTTACAATAATTGGATTAAACGATATGGGAAAACGGAGACGAAAAAATATGGATATTACATTCTCTCCCTCTAACAAAAAGTATCATCCCGAAGCTTAAGATGTGAACAACTCCGGATACCTCGACCTCATATTATCCTCGGTCTCCCATGTAGCTTCTTCCGTTCTATGTCTTGACCATTGTACCTTCACCAAAGGAATAATTTTGCTTCTAAGTTGCTTCAGTCGACGCTCCAAAATCTGAATCGGTTTATCCTCAAAGGTGATGTCGGGACCTAAGTCAATTTCCCCAAAATTAATAATATGGTTAGGATCCGACACGTATTTTCTCAACTGTGAGACGTGAAACACATTATGAATGCGACTTAATGATGGCGGGAGACCTAAACAATAAGTGAGCTCAACAATTCGCTCTAAAATCTCAAATGGCCCAATAAAGCTCGGACTAAGTTTACCCTTCTTCCCGAAGCGATAAACACCTCGAGTTGGAGATACTTTTAACATCACATTATTTCCGACTTCGAACTATAACGGACGATGTCGATTGTCGGCATACGACTTCTGTTGGCTTTGGGTAGCTAAGAGTTTCTCATGAATTAAAATAATCTTCTCTCTAGTCTCTACTAAAATGTCCGTCTCTGTTCTGATCAATTCGGATGAATCATCCCAACATAGTGGTTATTTACATCTACATCCATATAAACCCTCAAACGTTGCCATATTAATCGATGCATGCCAACTATTATTATACGCAAATTCAATTAGCGGCAAGTGCGATTCCCAATCATCTTTTCTATTTAAGGCACATGCTCGCAATATGTTCTCAAGAGTTTGAATTGTCCGTTCGGATTTCCCATCGGTCTGAGCGTGGTACGATGTACTGAACCTTAGTTCCAAGTGTGATACGAACCTACCATCCCGATCAGAAATAATACTTTTAGGAATTTCGTGCAATCTCACGATCTCTGCAATAAACACACGGGCTAACTTCTCGTGTCCCCAATTATCTTTAATTCTTAGGAAGTGAGCTTATTTGGTTAGTCGATTGATGATAACCCAAATCATCTTCATTCATGTACGTGTCTTTGGCATATTTGTGACCAAATCCATCGTAATATCTTCCCAGTTCCATTCCGGAAGTGGAAGTGATTTCAGCAACCCTGTTGGTCGTTGATGTTCAATATTGACTTATTGGCATGTCAAACATTTTGACACAAACTCCTTAACATCATTCTTCATATTACTCCACCAATAATTACTCCTCACATCCTTGTACATTTTGCTTGTACCAGGGTGGAGAGAATACTGTGTAGTATGTTCTTCTCTCAGTATGACCTGTCTAAGCTCTGCGTCTGACGGTATGCAAAGTCCGCCTCGAAATCTCAAAACTCCATCATCCTAAATCATAAATCCTGGAGCTCTTGCTCTAACTACATCCTCTCTTAGCTGGACTAGAAATGGATCCTCCAATTATTTCGCTTTAATGTCATCGACCTAGGATGAAGTGATTTCCAAAGTGCATAATTGGTCCTGAACTCTTTGAAGCCAAATATCTGTATCTTGCTTGATGATCTCTCGACGGATCTCTGGTTGAGACGTAAGTACCTCCAGCATTTGAAGTGATATTGGCTTTCGGCTTAGCGCGTCCGCTACCACATTAGCCTTCCCCAGATAAGATAATAATCTCAAGGTCATAATTCTTGATCAACTCTAGCCATCGGTGTTGTCTCATATTCAGCTCCTTCTGTCTAAATATATACTTTAAACTCTTATGATATGTGTAAATTTTATACTTAGAACCATAGAGGTAACATCTCCAAATCTTCAGAGCGAAAACGACTGCTGCTAACTGCAAATCATGAGTAGGGTAATTCATCTCCGGTTTCAATTTTCGGGATGCATAAGATATAACCATACCTCTTTGCATTAAAACACAGCCCAAACCAAGCCCTGAAGCATCACTATAAATTTCAAAATCGTCGGTACCTTGAGGTAATTCTAACACTGGCACCGAAGTTAACCGTCTCTTCAATTCATCAAAGCTATTCCGCCTCTCGATATTCCATTCGAATTTCTAGGATTTGTGGAGCAACTGAGTAAGTGGTCAAGCGATATTCAAAAATCCCTCGACAAACCTACGGTAATACCTAGCAAGTCCCAAGAAACTCTGTGTCTCTTTCACATTCTTGGGCGGCTCCCACTCAAGAATTTCTTCTATCTTTTGGGGATCCACTCGAACTCCATCATCCAAAATTATATGCCCAAGAAATGTTACTTCTTTAAGCTAAAACTCACACTTAGAAAATTTTGCGTAAAGCTGCCCCATTCTCAAAGTGCTCAATACAATGAGGAGATGTTAAGCATGGTCTCCCTCGTTTCGAGAGTAGATAAGAATGTCATCGATGAAGATGACCACGAACTTATCAAGATAATTAATAAAGACTTTGTTCATTAGTTGCATGAATACGGCGGGAGCAATGGTCAACCCAAACGGCATAACCACAAACTCTTAGTGGCTATATCGAGTACGAAAAGTGGTCTTCAGGATGTCGGAATCTCGAATTCTTAGCTGATAATACCCCGAGCACAAATCAATCTTAGAGAAAATAGTGGCACCCTGAAGCTGATCGAACAAGTCATCTATACGAGGCAACAGATACTTCTTCTTGATGGTCAGCTTATTCAATTCCTGATAATCAATACATAGACGAAACGATCCATCCTTGTTCTTAACAAAAAGAACTAGTGCGCCCCAAGGCAAACCACTCGGACGAATATATCATTTATCAAGGAGTTCACCTAACTGTTTCTTCAGATCCAACATCTAGGCAGGTGCCATACGATATGGCGCACGAGATACAGGAGCTACACTCGGCTCAAGATCAGTGGGAAATTCTATATCCCTAAATGGAGGTAATCCTGGAAGATCATCCGGAAACACATCAGGATACTCATTCAAAACTAGAATCTATGATAGATCAATTTCGGTGTCATCAGTACTCATGGCATAGCACCAATAACTAATACAGTCTTGTTTCAACAATTCCATTGCTTTGACGGCCGAAATCATCCTACCTAAACTACCCAGTTTACGGCCTACAAAAGTATGTTCGACACCATCTTTGGCTACTATTGAAATAGTTCGCATTCGATAGTTCATAACAGCACCAAGATGACTCAACCTATAATATCCGGGGATATTTTTTTTTGTTTTTTCTGTTCTATTGTATGTATTCATTTAGAATTTTATAAGAGATATTGTATTAGACTGATACAATGTATGTTGTATTAGGATATTTCGGAATCGAAATATTTATGCTTGTCATCGATATTGTTTTTACCGATTAGATGTTGCTTGATGCGTTTGATTTTTGACTATGTATATTAGCAATATCGTACACTACAGGCATAACATTACGTATGCTATAGATGGAGGGTAAAGTACGATAAACCATGTTGGTTACGTACGTAAATAGGGTGTCAGATCGCATCTGATTTTCGGTGTGTAGGGCCATGCATGATCTGGATATTTGGCCTTTTGAGACAGCCAAGTCAATAGGCATTACGTGCATAATGCTTATGTTATAGCATACGTAATGCATGTTCCAATTTTAGGCAGTGAGTTCTGGGAGGACGTAGCATATGGTACGTAGTGGTGATAGCATACATTAGATGCATAACGTACAATTAATCTGTGAGGATATAGGCCATAATAAACTGTGCAGATTATAAAGACATGCTTCGTATTTTATTTCTTCATGATCTATTTTTTATTTCTCTTCATAGAAATCATCCCTCTGCATCCCTTACTTTCTTCCAACCCCTTCCAACTTCTGTTGGAGCTTCCTAACTTGGATTAGAGTTTAGTAGCTTGAAGATTGAGTGGATTCTTGTAGGGTTTGAGGTTGTTCTTCATTTTTCAAGAGGTATGTTGTTTAATCCCGTGTTAATCTTGATATTATGATGATGTTGTTGTTGATTAGTTCGTGTATTGATGGATTGTTGGAGGATAGCATGATTCTTCTTTATAACTTATATTAAGAACTTGGTGATTATGACTTGAGGATGAGTGTGTTCTTGATGTTTTAAGAATACTTGGGGATTATAATCATGTCTAGGAAGGGTTATATTAAGATTGTTAGATGATTAACATAGCGTTGAGATGATTATTGATGTTGGTTGTGTTTTTGGGAGATTTTTACCATTTTAGTTTAGGATTATGATTAGCTCTGAGATAATTATCATAATCTTGAAATGGTTAAGTTAGTCTTGCTTATTAATCTGAAGTTAATGATGAATTGATGATTAATGGTTGGGTAGACATCATGTTAGTTGTGTTGATGAAGTCCTTGAGGTGATTATGATGATATATGTTGGTATCATCAGAATGGGTTGATTAATATGATGTTGTTCTTGATAATCCTTGTTGAATTGTTTTTCACAAGTTTTAAGAACCTTATGATCATGTTTATTGATCATTAGAGATTGGAGGATGTTAGAATTCATATATGAGGACTATGATATTCGTTTGTGTGGTTTGGTCAATTCGCGATTGAACTAATGCTATCTATTGTGTTGTTTTTGATCGATATTGTGTTATTGAATGAACTGTATTTCATTCAAGGTTGTTCGAGTACTTGTGATTGTCGGAGGAAGCCGTTGGTCGTTCGTGGGAGGATTTCATCGCCTTCGTTGATACCAGGGAATTGTTTGATACAATACCCTCCGGTTATTATGCCAAATGTTATAATTGATCGTCTTGTTGTTATTATTGTTGTCGGCATCCAGTTCGTGGTATCCATGTATCGATTTTTATTGTTGATATTGATATTCGATTAAGATATCGATGTGAATGTTGCTATTGATGTTGGTGTTTTGCTATCGATGTTGTATTGGCCGATTGAAGGCATTGAAGTATTTGATTATTATTTCCGTCATAGGTAACCAATTAAAGGTACTGAGGCATTCGTTGAGTTGGCTTCGGCCATCTCATTATTATATTTCAGCTTCGACTGCGGGGCTTTCAGGCCATTGTGATATTTGTAGCTTCGGCTGAGGGTCTTTCAGGCTATTGTGATATTTGCAGCTTCGGTTTAGGGCTTTTAGGCCACATGTGATGTATTGGTATTTCAGTTGGAGCCTTCGGGCATCGTTGTTGTTATTTGTTTCAACTTTGGATTGGTTTAACTTCAGGTAATTCGTTGTTGTGTTCTATATTGATCATTCGCTGTTGGGCATTTGTTTTCTAACCTGTTGCGCAGGTATTGATCGTATGTCGTGAGCATAGTATTTCAAGAATGCTCGGCTCTTACCTTGGTTTGTGAGCATCTCGTCTTACCATTGTTGTACCGTTTGTTTTGCATTTGGATGCATATCATGTTGTACATGTATTTGATTTTCATTATCTGGATGACTGACCCCGTGGGAGCGGAACATGTTTTCATGTTTCGGGTATGTGTGAGGAGGGAGTTAAGACACAAGGGTATGATGATGGCGATGAGGCATTCGAGCGATACTAGTCCCGAGTTGTTCGGGGTTCATATTGGCCAGTCAGTTGTGAGTATTCTCCAGTTTGTCAGTTGTCGTCAATTTGTGTTATCCGAGCAGGGCTCTTGGATGTTGTTATATATTTATTTTGGCCATGTAGGCCCTTCATTGTCATTAAAATTCCTTATCGGAATATTGTGTCGGATATCATAGTAGGGACTCCGATTTCCCTTGTTGGTTAGTTTGATGTAATTTAGTCGTATTCGCCTGGTGGATATCCTGGTGTGGGATCCATGGGACTGTAATAAATCTTGGGTGTTACAGAAGATGGTATCAGAGAAATGGGTTGTGAGATACCCTGATATGTGAGTTATGTGGCTCTACCGATGCGGTAGCAGTGGGACTGTCAGGTTATGACAATCTGGATAGTCGGTTATGTAAGTCGTGATAGTTGGACAACTGTATGAGTCATTATTTCATCAAGCCGTTTTTAGTGAGAACTAGTATCGCTAGACCTCGAAGCTTTGTATGACTTGTGTAAGGACTTGGTTCTATTTTATTTCCATACATTCATTATGTCATTGATTATACATGTTTTTTTGAAACCTGTATGTGACATTTGTGGTACGATTGATTCATGATTATTTGTTTTGGAGCATGTGGGCTCTGTATCGGCTACGATTAGCATGATTGATATGATTCTTTATCTGTTGAGCATGTATACTCGTGTTTGGCTATTGACTTAGTATTTTGGATTGACCATTGAGGTATATTTTAGCTATGATCATGATCGAACTTTATTCTTTCAGTATGGAAAGAGGAGTCCAAAGACGTGGCAGAGGGCGTAAAGACTACAGAGTGGGCCGGAACCCAGAACCTCATGTTTATGCGCGTGCAGATGCTGAGTTGGATCAGAGTTCGGCCGATGGTGTTACCTATGCGACCGATTCTCCTTCGAGACGTCATGCTCGAGAAGTCGATCAGACTGAGACTGAACACATCGATTTTTTCTTGCTTATAAGGGGCATGGCGGCCCAGATGACTCATATGACATAGATAGTGGAGACCATGCAGGCCTCGATGGTTCGTGGTCCACCGCAGCAGGTCTCGTCATAGGACGCCTACTTTTGAGGGTTCGTCAGAACCAACTGACATTGTTCATTGGCTTGAATATTTTCATAAACTCTTCAATATGGTTCAGTGTCCGGAAGAGAGTAAGGTGGCAGTAGCGGCTTACTATTTGTGTAAGGGCGCTTATTCTTGGTGGCTTTCTGTGAAACCCGCCGATCGTGTTTGTGTTTGGGGCGAGTTCAAGACTCTCATGTTAGAGAGGTTTTATCCGACTCCACTTCGCGAAGCCAAATTGTCAGAGGTCTTGAACCCCGAATCCATCGAGGATGAGGGTGTTCTTGTCATTGCTGAGAAGTTTCATGGACTTCTTCAATTTGCTTCGTCTGTTATCTATATTGAGGCGGGTAAGATCAAGTATATTAGCAAGAGGATAAACTTGCAGTTGAGGATGCAGTTGTTCAATCATAATTGTAACTCACTTGGTGAATTCATTGAGAAGGCACCTGGAGCAGAGCTTTTGAATAAGTAACTTGCGTGAAAGAACCCTTCAGTTCCTTCTGGTGAGAGGACTAGGATGCCAGTTCGTTCAGAGGGACATCAGGCACCGACGTCCAAGAGGTCATTTTCTAGTCGTCTTCGTGCTAGGAAATAATCTTCCTCTCAAACAATGAGTTCAACCGTTGTTTTCTGTGTGGGAGGTAGGGACACCTTCAGAAATACTATAGGAGTCATAGTGCCAGTAGATCTCAAGGGAGCTCATGGGAGCCAAGAGGTATTGTTACTCCAGTACGTACTTCATCCAAGGGGTCCTATCAGGCTTCGGGAGCCAGAGGTAAGGACAACTGAGTAGGAGGAGCGAGGTCAGATTTGGGTCTTCCTAGAATCAGTGAGATGGATGAGATCGATGATACGGATGATATCGATGTTGGGTACACTTAGGATGTAGCCTTGATTTGTGTATTCCTTTATTTGATTTTCGGATTAATATTTAACATAATCTGTAATAATGTATTGTTGTTGTGAACCATTTGTTGTTGATCTATCATGTAATGATAGTATTTGAGAATCTTGAGATTTGAGATTGTTTGATGTGATTTTATATTCTTTTGGTGTTGTACCTGAGATTTTGTGATAATATGGGTAAATCTTGGTTGTGATTTGAGACGTCAAGTCGTGAGGACTTGAGCGTGCGATTGATATGGTCCCGAGGACTATATATGTGTTGTTGTCTTCCTTTTTTGGCGTGAGTCATTGATTGCATGGGCGTCCGATGCTGACGAGAATGGGGAAGTGTACACCGATGATTGTAGACATGTACAATGGGAAGCTCCCGTGGGGTGTGTACGCCGGTGTTACAAGTCATGCGGGTGGTATAGCTTTTTGGCTGGCCTCTAGTGGAGGAGTCATGATTCGACTGACCTCACACTGGGTTGAGTGTTTTTACCACTTGGTTTTCGCCTCTTTCAGACACAGGAGATGCGGGGACCCGATGGGTTGGCCTAGTTAATCGGGCGAAGTGGTTCACATTGAGGAGTATTCCTGGAGATGTTGTTTTTAGACCCCAATGAATAGTTCATATCCCGAGTTGTGTACCCTTAGTTACGGGGACGAAATTCATTTTAAGGGGGGGTATGTAATATCCGGGGATAATTTTTTTTTACATTTTTACTGTTGTATTGTACGTATTCATTTGGAATTGTACAAGATCTGTTATATTTGACTGATATAATGTATATTGTATTGGGATATTTCGGAATCGAAATATTTAGGCTTATCATCGGTATTGTTTTTACCGATTGGATGTTGCTTGGTGAATCTGATTTATGACTAAGTATATTAGCCATTGCGTACGCTACATGCATAACATTATGTATGCTATAGATGGAGTATGTTAAACCATGTTGGTTACGTACGTAACATATGGTATCAGATCACATATGATTTTCGGCGTGTATGGCCATACATTCTCCGGATATTTGGCTTTTCGAGACAGCCAAGTCAACAAGCATTACTTACGTAATGCTTATGTTATAGCGTACGTAATGCAGGTTTCGTTTTGAGGCAGTGAGTTTTGGGAGGGCGCACTATGTAGTGGTGATAGCGTATGTTAGATGCATAACGTATGTTAATCTGTGAGGATAGCGACCGTAATGAACTGTGTAGATTATAAAGACATGCTTCGTCTTTCATTTCTTCACGATCTATTTTCGATTTCTATCCCTAGAAACCATCCCTCTCCATCCCTTAGTGTATTCCAACCCCTTCCAACTTGCTTTGGAGCTTCCTAACCTCGATTGAAGCCTAGGAGCTTGAAGATTGAGTGTATTCTTCGAGGGTTTGAGGTTGTTCTTCATTTTTCAAGAGGTATGTTCGTTAATCTTGTGTTAGTCTCGAGATTATGATGATGATGTTGTTGATTAGATCGTGTGTTGATGGATTGTTGGAGGATAGCATGATTCTTGATGATCTTTATAACTTATATTAAGAACTTGGTGATTATGACTTGAGGATGAGTGTGTTCTTGATGTTTTAAGAATACTTGGAGATTATAATCATGTCTTGGAAGGGTTATGTTAAGATTATTGATGATTAACATAGCTTTGAGATGATTATTGATGTTGGTTGTGTTCTTGGGAGATTTTAACCACTTTAGAGTAGGATTATGATTAGCTCGGAGATAATTATCATAATCTTGAAATGGTTAAGTTAGTCTTGTTGATTAATCTGAAGTTCATGATGAATTGATGATTGATGGTTGGGTAGACATCATGGTAGTTGTGTTGATGATGTCCATTAGGTGATTATGATGATATATGCCGGTATCATCATAATAGGTTGATTAATTTGATGTTGTTATTGATAAGCCTTGTTGAATTGTTTTTCACAAGTGTTTAGAACACTATCATCATGTTTATTGATCACTTGAGATTGGAGGATGTTAGAATCCAAGGTTTGATCGATTTGCGATTGAACCAAGGTTATCTATTGTGTTGTTTTCGATCGATATTGTGTTATTGAATGAATTGTATTTTATTCAAGCTTGTTTGAGTCATTGTGATTGTCGGAGGACGTCATTGGTCGTTCGTGGGAGGTTTCCATCGCCTTCAGTTTGAGGCACGTTTTATACTTATATTACTCAATGAGATTAATGTTATCATGTATGTGTATGAATGTGTTGTGTCATTTGGAGACGTAGTCTCTTCATGATTTTCGTTGATACTAGGGAATTGTTTGATGCGATACCCTTTAGTTATTATGCCAAATGTTATTATTGATCGTCTTGTTGTTATTGTTTTTGTCGGTAGACGGTTCGTGGTATCAATGTATCGATTGTAATTGTTGAATTGTTGATATTGATGTTCGATTAAGACATTGATATGAGTGTTGCTATTGATGTTGGTGTTTTGCTATCGATGTTGTATTGGCCAATTGAAGGCATTGATGTATTTGATTATTATTTCTGTCATTGGTAACCAATTAAAAGTACTGAGGCATTCGTTGAGTCATTGTTATCGATTGGTCGTTATAAGACAATCGAGGTATTGAATTGGGATTGTCGAGGATAGTTCCCATTCGTTGATTCATTTTTATCGATTGGTCGTTCTAAGACAATCGAGGTATTGAATTGGGACTGTCGAGGATAGTTCCCATCCATTGAGTCGTTGTTCTCGATTGGTCATTCCAAGTAAATTGAGGTATTTGAATTGGGACTGACGAGGACGGTGCCCATCCGTGAGTTATTTTTGTCGTGTTGGCCGACTCAAGGTACCACACTATCATTCTTGTAAATTCGGTAATTTTGTGATCGTTGCCGTTTGTGATTAATTGTGTTTTGGAGACTAGTCTCGGCTAGTGCTCGATGGGTAAGTTTGGGGCTTCAACCTTCGCGGTTGGTTTCCCAACACCTATAGTTCAGTAGGTCACGGTCACTCGGTGATCTCATTATGGGTAAGTTTGAGGGTTGAACCTTCGCGGTTGTATTCCCAACACCTACATTCAGTAGGTCACGGATATTTTGATGATCTCATTATGGGTGAGTTTGGAGCTTGAACCTTCGCGGTTGGTTTCCCAACAACTACAGTTCAATAGGTCATGGTCACTGGGTGATGTCATTATGGGTAAGTTTGGGGCTTGAACCTTCGCGGTTGGTTTCCCAACACCTACAGTTCAGTAGGTCACTGTCATTTCGATGATCTCATTATGGGTAAGTTTGGGGCTTGAACCTTCGCAGTTGGTTTCCCAACACCTACAGTTCAGTAGGTCACGATCACTAGGTGATCTCTTTATGGGTAAGTTTGGGGCTTGAACCTTCGCGGTTGGTTTCCCAACACCTACAGCTCAGCAGGTCACGGCTATTTCGATGATCTCATTATGGGTAAGTTTGGGGCTTGAACCTTCACAATTGGTTTCGTAACACCTACAGTTCAATAGGTCACGGTCACTAGGTGATTTTATTATGGGCAAGTCTGGGGCTTGAACTTAGCGCAGTTGGTTTCCCAGCACCTTCAATTCAGCAGGTCACGGTCATTGGATAATCTCATTGTGATACAGCTTTGGATGTGTGGCTCCGCCACCTCATGTGATACATCTTTGGGCTATTTGGCTTCGGCCATCTCATTATTATATTGCAGCTTCGGCGGAGGGGTTTCAAGCCATTGTGATATTTGCAACTTCGGCTGAGGGGCTTTCAGGCCATTGTGATATTTGCAGCTTTGGCTGAGGGCTTTCAGGCCACGTGCGATGTATTGGTATTTCAGTTGGAACCTTCGGGCATCATTGTTGTTATCTGTTTCAGCTTTGGATTGGTTTACCTTCGGGTAATTCATGGTATTCTCCAGTTTGTCAGTTGTCATTATTTTGTGTTATCCGAGCAGGGCTCGTGGATGTTGTTGTATTTTTATTTTTGCCATGTAGGGCCTTTATTGTCATTAAAATTCCTTACCAAAATATTGTGCCGGATATCATAGTAGGGACTCTGATTTCCCTTGTTGGTTAGTTTGATGTAATTTAGTCATATTCGCCTGGTGGGTCTCCTGGTGTGGGGTCCATGGCACTATAATAAATCAAAGGGATTTGGGTGTTACACAAGATAGTATCAGAGAAATGGGTTGTGAGATACCCTGATATGTGAGTTATGTGGCTCTACCGACGCAGTAGCAGTGGGACTGTTAGGTTATGACAATCTGGATAATCGGGTTATGTGAGTCGTGATAGTTGGACGACTGTATGAGTCATTATTTCATCGAGCCGTTGTTAGTGAGAACTAGTAACGCAAGACCTCGAAGCTTTTTATGACTTGTGTAAAGACTCGATTCTCTTTTATGTTCATACATTCATTATGTCATTGATTATACATGTTTTTTTGAAACCTGTATGTGACATTTGTGGCACGATTGATTCATAATTATTTGTTTTGGAGCATGTGGGCTCTATATCAGCTACGATTAGCATGATTGATGTGATTCTTTATCTGTTGAGTATGTATACTAATGTTTGGCTATTGACTTAGCATACTGGATTGACCGTTGAGGCATATTTGAGCTATGATCATGATCGAGCATTATTCTTTCAGTATGGAAAGAGGAGTCCGAGGACGTGGCATAGGGGGTAAAGGCTACAGAGCGGGCTGGAACCCAGAACCTCATGTTTATGCGCGTTCGGATGCCGAGTTGGATCAGAGTTCGGCCGGTGGTGTTACCTATGCGACCGATTCTCCTTCAGGATGTAATAATCTAGAAGTCGATCAGACTGAGAGTGAGCACATCGATCCTTTCTTCCTTATGAGGGGCATGGCGGCCCAGATGACTCAGATGACATAGATAGTGGAGACCATGCAGGCCTCGATAGTTCGTGGTCCACCGCAGTAGGGATTCAAGGTGCCGTTTCATGGGCAGACTGGGGGGTGTGAGTCATATCGTTGGCGATATCTCTCGTTATAGGACGCCTACTTTTGATGGTTCGTCAGAACCAGCTGACATTGTTCATTGGCTTGAGTATTTTGATAAACTCTTTGATATGGTTCAGTGTCCAGAAGAGAGTAAGGTGGCAGTATCGGCTTACTATTTGTGTAAGGGAGCTTATTATTGGTGGCTTTATATGAAACTCGCCAATCGTGTTTGTGTTTGGGGCGAGTTCAAGACTCTCATGTTAGAGAGGTATTATCCGACTCCACTTCGCGGAGACAAATTATCAGAGGTTTTGAACCCCGAATCCATCGAGGACGAGGGTGTTCTTGTCATTGCTGAGAAGTTTCATGGACTTCTTCAGTTTGCTTCGTCTGTTATCCGTACTGATGAGGGTAAGATCATGTATTTTAGCAAGAGGATAAACCTGCAGTTGAGGATGAAGTTGTTCAATCATAATTGTAACTCACTTGGTGAATTCATTGAGAAGGCACCTGGAGCAGAGCTTTTGAATAAGTAACTTGCTCGAAAGAACCCTTGAGTTCCTTCTGGTGAGAGGACTAGGATGCCAGTTCGTTTAGAGGGACATCGGGCACCGACGTCTAAGAGGTCGTTTTCGAGTCGTCTTCGTGCTAGGAAATCATCTTCCTCTCAGACGATGAGTTCGACCGTTGTTTTCTGTGTGGGAGGCAGGGACACCTTCAGAAATGCTGCAGGAGTCATAGTGCCAGTAGATCTCAAGGGAGCTCATGGGAGCCAAGAGATTTTGTTACTCCAGTATGTACTTCATCCAAGGGGTCCTATCAGGCTTCGGGAGCCCGAGGTAAGGACAACCGAGGAGGAGCAGCCAGGTCAGATTTGGGTCTTCCTCGAATCAGTGAGATAGATGAGATCGATGATTTGGACAATATCAATGTTGGGTACACTTAAGATATAGCCTTGATTTGTGTATTCCTTTATTTGATTTTCGGATTAATGTTTAACTTAATCTGTAATAATGTATTGTTGCAGTGAACCATTTGTTGTTGATCTATCTTGTAATGATAGTATTTGAGAATCTTGAGATTTGAGATTGTTTGATGTGATTTTATTTTCTTTTGGTGTTGTACCTGAGATTTTGTGATAATATGGGTAAATCTTCATTGTGATTTGAGACGTCAAGTCGTGAGGACTTGAGCGTGCGATTGATATGGTCCCGAGGACTATATATTTTTTGTTGTTTTCCTTTTGTGGCGTGAGTCAGTGATTGCATGGGCGTCCGATGCCGACGAGAATGGGGAAGTGTACACCGATGATTGTAGACATGTACAATGGGAAGCTCCCGTGGGGTGTGTACGCTGGTGTTACAAGTCATGCGGGTGGTATAGCTTTATGGCTGGCCTCTAGCGAAGGAGTCATGATTCGACTGACCTCACACTGGGTTGACTGTTTTTATCACTTAGTTTTCGCCTCTTTCAGACACAGGAGATGCGGGGGCCCGATGGGTTGGCCTAGTTACTCAGGCGAAGTGGTTGACATTGAGGAGTATTCCTGGAGATGTTGTTTTTTGACCCTGATGAATAGTTCATATCCCAAGTTGTGTACCCTTAGTTTCGGGGACGAAACTCTTTTTAAGGGGGGGTATGTAATATCCGGGGATAAATTGTTTTACATTTTTACTGTTGTATTGTACATATTTTGGAATTTTACAAGATTTGTTATATTTGACTGATACAATGTAAATTGTATTGGGATATTTCAGAATCGAAATATTTAGGCTTGTCATCATTATATTTTTTACCGATTGGATGTTACTTGGTGAATCTGATTTTTGACCAAGTATATTAGCCATAGTGTACGCTACATGCATAACATTATGTATGCTATATATGGAGGGTTACGCACGTTAAACCATGTTCGTTACGTACGTAACACAGGGTATCAGATCGCATATGATTTTCGGCGTGTATGGCCACACATGCTCTAGATATTTGGCTTTTCGAGACAGCCAAGTCAACAGGTATTACGTACGTAATGCTTATGCTATAGCATACATAATGCAGGTTTTGTTTTGAGGCAATGAGTTTTGGTAGGGTGTAGCGTACGCTATGTAGCGGTGATAGCGTACGTTAGATGAATAACGTACGTTAATCTGTGAGGATAGCGACCGTAATGAACTGTGCAGATTATAAAGACATGCTTTGTCTTTCATTTATTCACAATCTATTTTCGATTTCTCTCCGTATAAATCATCCCTCTCCATCCCTTAGTGTATTCCAACCCCTTCCAACTTGCTTTGGAGCTTCCTAACTTGGATTGGAGCTTAAGAGCTTGAAGATTGAGTGGATTCTTGGAGGGTTTGAGGTTGTTCTTCATTTTCAAGAGGTATGTTGGTTAATCTTGTGTTAATTTCGAGATTATGATGATGATGATGATGATGTTGATTAGATCGTGTGTTGATGGATTGTTGGAGGATAGCATGATTCTTGATGATCTTTATAACTTATATTAAGAACTTGGTGATTATGACTTGAGGATGAGTGTGTTTTTGATGTTTTAAGAATACTTGGAGATTATAATCATGTCTAGGAAGGGTTATGTTAAGATTGTTGATGATTAACATAGCTTTGAGATGATTATTGATGTTGGTTGTGTTCTTGGTAGATTTTAACCACTTTAGAGTAGGATTATGATTAGCTCTGAGATAATTATCATAATCTTGAAATGGTTAAGTTAGTCTTGTTGATTAATCTGAAGTTCAGGATGAATTGATGATTCATGGTTGGGTAGACATCATGGTAGTTGGGTTGATGATGTTCTTGAGGTGATTATGATGATATATGTTGGTTTCATCATAATGGGTTGATTAATTTGATGTTGTTCTTGATAATCCTTGTTGAATTATTTTTCACAAGTGTTTAGAATATTATGATCATGTTTATTGATCATTGGAGATTGGAGGATGTTAGAATTCATAATTGAGGACCCTGATATTCATTTGTGTGGTTTGATCGATTCGCGATTGAACCAATGTTATCTATTATGTTGTTTTCGATCGATATTTTGTTATTGAATGAATTGTATTTTATTCAAACTCGTTTGAGTACTTGTGATTTTCGGAGGACATCGTTGGTCGTTCGTGGGAGGTTTTCATCGCCTTCGGTTTTAGGCAAGTTTTATACATATATCGGTCAATGAGATTAATGTTATCATGCATGTGTATGAATGTGTTGTATCATTTCGAGATGTAGTCTCTTCATGATTTTCGTTGATACTAGGGAATTGTTTGATACGATACCCTTCGGTTATTATGCCAAGTGTTATTATTGATCGTCTTGTTGTTATTGTTGTTGTCGGTAGCCGGTTTGCGGTATCGATGTATCGATTATTATTGTTGATATTGATGTTCGATTAAGACATCGATATGAGTGTTGCTATTGATGTTGGTGTTTTGCTATCG
This sequence comes from Orobanche coerulescens, assembly GCA_033398695.1. Classification (NCBI taxonomy): domain Eukaryota; kingdom Viridiplantae; phylum Streptophyta; class Magnoliopsida; order Lamiales; family Orobanchaceae; genus Orobanche; species Orobanche coerulescens. The sequence goes on along the minus strand of CM065810.1, from coordinate 75,565,935 downwards.
ATGTTGTTGGTCGATTGAAGGCATTGATGTATTTGATTATTATTTCCATCATCGGTAACCGATTAAAGGTACTGAGGCATTCGTTGAGTCGTTGTTATCGATTGGTCGTAATAAGAGAATCGAGGTATTGAATTGGGATTGTCGAGGATAGTTCCCATCTATTGATTCATTTTTATCGATTGGTCGTTCTAAGACAATCAAGGTATTGAATTGGGACTGTCGAGGATAGTTCCCATCCATCGAATCGTTGTTATCGATTGGCCATTCCAAGTAAATTAAGGTTTTGGAATTGGGACCGATGAGGACGGTGCCCATCTGTGAGTTATTGTTGTCTTGTTGTCCGAATCAAGGCAACACACTATCATTCTTGTAAATTCGGTAATTTTGTGATCGTTGCCGTTTGTGATTAATTGTGTTTTGGAGACTAGTCTCGGCTAGTGCTCGATGGGTAAGTTTGGGGCTTGAACCTTCACGATTTGTTTCTCAACACCTATAGTTCAGTAGGTCACTCGGTGATCTCATTATGGGTAAGTTTGGGGGTTGAACCTTCACGGTTGTATTCCCAACACCTACATTCAGTAGGTCACGGTCATTTCGATGATCTCATTATGGGTGAGTTTGGGGATTGAACCTTCGCGGTTGGTTTCCCAACAACTACAGTTCTGTAGGTCACGGTCACTGGGTGATCTCATTATGGGTAAGTTTGGGGCTTGAACCTTCACAGTTGGTTTCCCAACACATACAGGTCAGTAGGTCATGGTCATTTTGATGATCTCATTATGGGTAAGTTTGGGGCTTGAAGCTTCGCAGTTGGTTTTCCAACACCTACAGTTCAGTAGGTCACGATCACTGGGTGATCTCATTATGGGTAAGTTTGGGGCTTGAACCTTCGCGGTTGGTTTCCCAACACCTACAGTTCAGTAGGTCACGGTCATTTCTATGATCTCATTATGGGTAAGTTTGGGGCCTTAACCTTCACGATTAGTTTCCTAACACCTACAGTTTAGTAGGTCACGGTCACTGGGTGATTTCATTATAGGTAAGTCTGGGGCTTGAACTTAGCGCAATTGGTTTCCCAGCACCATCAATTCAGCAGGTCACGGTCATTGGATAATCTCATTATGATATAGCTTCAGATGTGTGGCTCGACCACCTCATGTGATACAGCTTTGGGCTGTTTGGCTTCGGCCATCTCATTATTATATTGCACCTTCTACGGAGGGGCTTTCAGGCCATTGTGATATTTGCAGCTTCGGCTGAGGGGCTTTTAGGCCATTATGATATTTGCAGCTTCGGCTGAGGGCTTTCAGGCCACGTGCGATGTATTGGTATTTCAGTTGGAGACTTCGGGCATCGTTGTTGTTATCTGTTTCAGATTTGGATTGGTTTACCTTCGGGTAATTCATGGTATTCTCGAGTTTATCAGTTGTCATTATTTTGTGTTATCCGAGCAGGGCTCGTAGATGTTGTTGTATTTTTATTTTGGCCATGTAGGCCCTTCATTGCCATTGAAATTCCTTATCGGAATATTGTGTCGGATATCATAGTAGGGACTGTGATTTCCTTGTTGGTTAGTTTGATGTAATTTAGTCATGTTCGCTTGGTGGATCTCCTGGTGTGGGGTCCACGACACTCTAATAACCCAATGGTATTCGGGGTGTTACACAACCAATCATCTCCGATAATCACATCCCCTCCCTTCAGATCTACTACAATGAGTTCTGTAGGCAAACCCGACTCCCAATATACACTGGACAATCCTTAATCTCTCGATTATCAATTAAACGCTCTCCGCTAGAAGTACCCACTAAAAATAGTTCAAAGTCAATTAAACAATCAAGGCCCAAACATTTCACACAATCAAGAGCAATAAACGAATGAGTAGCTCCTTAATCAAATAAAATTGATACAGGCTGAGAAAATATCTGTATAGTACCTGCAGCTACTGGAGCCTCTGCATCGTTTGCACGTCTCATTTGGTACACTCGAGGCTATACTGAACCCATACTCGATGCAGCTTGACGATTTGATCGACCTCGGCCTCTACCTCGCCCTGAAGTCTGCTGTGGCTAACTAGCTATAGCCCTCGGGTTCACACTTGGAGCTGATGCTGAACTCTGAGGTTTGGCGAACCTGGTGGCAGCCTCACAATAAGCAGCCCGGTGACTGGTCTGTCCACACATAAAACAAGTCACAGGAGGAAGTGGACACTCTCGGAATAGATTACCTGCTTGATTATAATTAAAACATTAGCATCTACCATAAGCAGAAGATTGGCCCGGTCGGAATTTTGGTGCACGATTGGTTTGTTGAACCGATTTCCCGGTAGTGGAATGAGAAGCTCGAGGTTTACAAAATCCACTACCCTTGTTTCCTGAAAAGCCACCAGTCGTCTTCGACCTCTTACTCTCAGGACCTGATCCCAACGCCGAAATAGCCATCTCAATGTAACACCACCAAGATATTCAGGGTATATTACAGCGCTGTGGACCCCTACGTAGGACCCACCAGTCTAAAGAAATAATAACGCTCGTCTAACTATCTCGGTTAGCGAGAAATACACAACACCACAATAACAACTAAATGAAATCGCCTAGTACAACCGGTAAACAGGACATCACCAAAATTCACAAATACGATTTAACATACAAAACATATCCCAAATCAAAAGTGCCTATCTATAAGTTCACAAGATTGGAAAACAAACACATCAAAATGGACAATGGAAATAAAGGGACTCCATTGCACACGTCAACATCCCCGGCCAGCATCCTCGTACTGTTCCAGTGCCCGCTCGACCGGCTGAACGCCACTTGAAATTCATAAAAAGCCCCCCAAAGGGGTTAGTAATTACGCAAGTACAAGTAATCAAGGCAAACCATTCGCTTACACATTTCATAGTACATGCATCAAGTTATTTCAAAATCCAAAACCAGACAAGTCTTTTCCGGAAACAACAGTCAATAATCACAGTTCAATGTTGCATAGGACCGGGGCTAAACCACTGGTCCCATACGAGGCTTCTATGGACCCTCCCGGACTGGCCATAGTTAAAAATAAAATCACGCACATGCATCGCCTAGGACTGGGGATAAACCACTGGTCCTATCCGAGGCCTCTATGGACCCTCCCGGACTGGCTAGGTAACAAGCTCGTGAATACGGGGCTAAACTACTGGATTCCTTCGAGGCCCATCGGACACTCCCGGAGTGAGGAAAGCACACATATATACATTACCATTTGATGTTAAGCATAAGGGTTTCACAAGAATACTTGCCTTGAGTAATTAACGACGAAATGAACAGAACGGAGAATCAACCACGATCGCTAGGAACCGACAACCATGAACCTAACGATTCAAAGAATAGAATCACAACCAATTCTACACGAGTACGAAATTGGAATACGCCCGAAAACCCATCTATGATTCATGTAAATTCGTACAAAAACAATAACGAGGGCGGATCGCAACCGAACCCTCTCGATTTCAAAAATACCACGAAATTTACCATGAACTCATATGGAAAATATGAATACTACTAAGATTAATCACATACATCATGGATTAAGCAACAACACGGAACGAATCGGACATTAAATAAAAAATCCTCAAATTTCCCAAAAGTAGGGTTCTAAGAGATTTTACCTTGATTTGAGGATGAACAATGGATGATTAGGTGCTAGGTTTATGTTATGATTCTCGAATACACTTCTTCAATGAAGTTTAGGCAAAAATCGGACGAACCAAAAATGAGGAAAAAGTCGGCCCTGTCAGTTTATATACTGACAGATGTTACGGCCATTAGATCACACACATACGACCGTAACTTGTGAATATTACGGCCGTAAGTATATCAATTTATGTCCGTAACTGGCCTTGGGGAAGAATCTGGACAAATAAACGAAACCCACTTACGTCCGTATAATTCTAAGGTTACGACCGTAACAATTCTTACGGACGTAACATGTGAATATTACGCCCAGAAGTCGCCCACTGGATCAATGCAAGAAAAAAAATGAAGCTGGTCTACGGCCATACAAAGAAGAAGTTACGGTCGTAACTGTTGAACATTACGGCCGTAACACCCTTGGCTTACGGCCGTAATGTGCCTCTAGCAGCAGGCCAGATATGCACGACGTCTCGACGAAGATCGATCGGAGGTTACAAAGGTGTACCAACGGATACACTCATGACGAGTTCGAGACAGAAACTAAAGCGCTAAAATAAAATGCGATTCTAACTACCCAAAGGTTCGGAAACGACATGGATAGTAATTACTCCATAACTTTAGGAAATTACAAAACGTCCTAAAACATCCGAAACACATGATACACAATCGAAACAGCAAACAAAAGATCACAACATGCATGAAAACATAATATGGATTTACGGCGACCCTAAAACGGCGGTTCCGAACAACGATTACGAGAATCGAACCAAATAGCGACGGAAATGACATTAAACGTGGAATTGAGTAAAACAAGTCTAAAACACGCTTGGATAACAAAAAATCCAGTATTAAATATTCTCGAAATATCAATACGATTACAAGCGAGTCAGTAAAAATGAAAAATACACAAAAACAAAAAATACCGGAAAAAGGAAAAATGCGAATATTACATTCTCCCCCTCTAAACACAAGTTTCGTCCGAAAACATAAGAAACAAACAACTCGGGGTACCTAGCACGCATGTTATCCTTGGTTTCCCAAGTTGCCTCCTCGACACCATGTCTCGACCACTGCACCTTGACCAATGGAATGGTCTTATGCATCAGTCGTTTCTCACGGTGCTCCAAAATCTTCAAGGGATGCTCCTTGAAAGTAATATCGTCAGCAATATCGATCTCAACATAGTCGATGACATGACTAGGATCCGGAACATATTTCCTCAGCTGGGAAACATGGAAAACGCTATAGACGTGGCTCAAAGCCAGAGGCAACGCCAAACGATACGCCAACTCGCCGACCCTCTCTATAATCTCAAAGGGCCCAATAAACCCCAGACTCAACTTTCCCTTCTTCCTAAAGCGGAAAACTCCCTTCATCGGCAACACCTTTAGCAAAACGTGGTCTCCCATCTCGAATTCCAAAGGTAGGCAACGAACATCAGCATAGGATTTCTGTCGACTCTGAGCAGTCAACATCCTCTCCCGAATCAATTCCACCTTTTCCTTGTCTCCAAAGGCGATATCCAGTTCGGTTCCGACCAAATTGGATGCCTCATTCCAAAAAATCGGCGATCGAATTGCCACCAATAAAGCACCTCATACGGTGCCATCCGAATCGACACGTACCAAATATTATTGTACGTGAACTTGATCAACGGCAAATGCTCCTCCTAATCACTACTCCAATTGAGACCATAAGCACACAACATATCCTCAAATGTTTGAATAGTGCGCTCCAACTGCCCATTCGTCTGAGGCTGAAAAGAAGTACTCAAACGCAAATGAGTACCCAATGACTTATGTACCTCTTGCCAAAAGTGCGATGCAAAACATCCATCACGATCTGAAACAATAGACTTTGGAGTGCCATGAAGCCTCGCAATCTGCGCAATAAATAAACGAGCCAACTTTTTCGGACCCCAATTATCCTTGATGCCCAGAAAATGTGCCGACTTGGTCAGACAATCCACAATCACCCAAACCATATTCATACCAGACTTCGATCTCGGAATGCTCGTGATGAAGTCTATTGAAATATCTTCCCATTTCCATTCCGGAACGGGAAGCGACTGCAACAACTCGGCTGGTCATTAATGCTTGATTTTGACCTGCTGACAAGTCAAAGATCTCGCTACAAACTATGCGACCTCCTCCTTCATGTCGTTCCACCAAAAGTTCCTCCTTAGGTCCTTGTACATCTTACTCGAACTAGGACGAACCGAGTAAGACATATCATGGGCCTCACGCAAAATAGTCTGCCTCAATTCCAAGTCGTTCGGTACATAAAGCCGACTCTAGAATCTCAACATACCATCCTCGTGAATCACAAATCCATGAGACTTCCCCTTAAGAACATTATCTCGAATTTGGGTAATCATCGGACCCTTCAACTGCTTCAGTTTAATTTCATCGATCAACGACGACGAAATCTCTAAAGCACAAAGTTTCCCGACATCTCCTGGCAACAAATTCTCAACACCCAACTCGATCAAATCACGCTGAAGATCAGATTGAGACGTAAGTATCTCAAGCGTTCGCAACGTAACCAGTTTCCAACTCAAGGCGTCTGCCATGACGTTCGCCTGGTCTGGATGATAAAGGATTTTGAGGTCATAATCCTTAATCAATTCCAACTATCTCCACTGCTTCATATTCAACTCCCGCTAAGTGAATACATACTTCAGACTTTTATGATCAGTAAAAATCTGACATGTAGAGCCAAAGAGATAATGACGCCAAATCTTGAGTGCAAAAACAACTGCCGCTAACTCCAAATTGTGAGTAGGGTCGTGCTGCATCAACACACACCCAAGACCCTGACCCGAAGCATCGCTATAATTAGCAAAACCCTCATTGAGATGGCTTAGAATCGGGGCTGAAGTCAAACACCTCTTCAGCTCCTCAAAACTCGAATGTCTTTCGTCATTCCAGATGAACTTCTCAGATTTCTGAAGCAACTGTGTAGCTGTCCGAGCCAGTTTCGAAAACCCCTCGATGAACCTATGATAGTAGCCATCCAAACCAAAGAAACTATGGACCTCCTTCACATTCTTAGGCGGTGCCCAATACAGCACTGCCTCAATCTTCTGTGGATCCACACGGACCCCCTCGGCTGAAATCACGTGACCCAAAAACATCAGTTCCTTCAACCAGAACTCACATTTCGAGAACTTCGCATAGAGTCGCTCGGTCCTTAAAATATCCAACACCACATGAAGATGATGCACATTCTCATCCTCATTATTCGAATAGATAAGGATATCGTCAATGAAGGCTACGACACACTTATCCAAATACTCGATGAAAACCTTGTTTATCAACTGCATGAACACTGCCGGTGCATTAATTAGCCCGAAGGGCATAACCACAAACTCATAATGTCTGTATCTCGTCTGAAAAGCTGTTTTCGGGACATAAGACTCCTTCACCCGAGCTGATACTACACCGATCTCAATTCGATCTTCGAGAATACCGTAGCTCCCTTCAACTGATCAAACAAGTCATCAATTCTCGGCCACGGATACTTGTTCTTGATGGTTACTTTGTTTAGCTCGTGATCGTCGATACATAAACGCAGTGAACCATCTTTCTTCCGCACAAACAAGACCGGCGCGCCCCAAGGCCAAGCGCTCGGTCGGATATACCCCGACTCAAGGAGCTCACTCAACTGCTTCTTCAACTCATCCATCTCTGAAGGTGCCATGCGATATGGCGCCTTCGAAATCGGAGCCCTACCTGGCTCTAACTCAATAGCAAACTCAACCTCACCGTCCGGTGGCAACCCCGGTAACTCTTCAGGAAAGACATCATGGAACTCACTAACGACTGGAATCGATGAATACTCGACCCCACCATCTTCCGCTTTCAAGGTGTACCACCAATAACCAGTACACCTCTTCCGCATGAGTCTCATCGCCTTCAAGGCGTTAACTACAAACTTCTGGTTTCCCCTTTTTTGCCCCGCGAAAAAGTGCTCGGTGCCGTCCTCGGCTAACATGGTGATGATTCTCGTACGGTAGTTCATGATCGCACCATGCTGCTCGAGCCAATCATCCTCTAGAATCAAATCCTCACCCTCAATACTCACAACAATAAGATTAGAGAGCCAAGCCCTCTCATAAATAATCACAGAACAATCTCGGATCTCCCGATCACCAACGATCTTATTACCGCTAGGAAGTTTAAGGATGAAAGGCTCATAATGAGTCAAACAGTTAAGACCCAAATGGTGTGCACATTCTAGGTAAATGAACGAATACGTAGCACCATAATCGAAAATCACACTGACAGGATGAGAATGGATATTAAGGGTACCAGTAGCCACGGTAGCCGCCGGATCACAGGCCCTCCTCATATCATATATACGCAAAAGAGCGGAGCCGACACTGGAAGCTCCTCCTCTAGTGGGCTGGCCTCGACCTCTCCCTCAGCCGACACTCTGCGAAGACTATGGAGCAAACAACCCCTGGTTCACACTCGGCTCCCTAGGCGCTGGAAGAGAAACCTGGGCACCGAGAGCCTTCCCCAAACGATCAAAAAAGGAAGCTTTGTGGCTCGATTGGACACAAGTATGATAGGTTAATTGTGGAGGAGGATACTTCAGGTTCCTATGGCCCAGCTGGCCACAGAAACATCTGATCTCGTGAGTAGAGGCATTGGCAGTACCTCGGAAGCCCCTAGAAAAACATGTCAAACCACCCGCAGGAAAATTAGCAGACTGAGACTTTTGCTGAACTCCTCCCTTGTGACCCAAAAAGTTACCGACGGATTTCTATTTCTTACTTTCTCGAGCCGCCTCACTGGCCGTCAGGGACATATCATAAGCAAGAGCTCTACTCTGATAGTTCTTTAGGGTGGTGAAGGCAAGCCTAGACATGTAATCACGAATCCTCGATTTTATCCGCCTACAAAAGTGGCAAATATTGTCGCTCTCCTCCTTAACCTGGGCCTTCACGTAACCCAATTCCCGGTTGGAATCTGCAATGGCCTGAGAAACTGGAATATCTCGAGGCTGAGCATCATAAAAAGCATGGACTCGGGCCTGAAGAACCGGCCACGGACATTATTTAGCTTCCATAAGGTCTCTAAACTCGGCCCATGAAGCATTGTGCTCCTGAGGCTCAACAACCTCCCACCAATCAGCAGCCTCCCCAGTAAGATAATACTGGGCGATTGGGACATTGCGATCTTCAAGGCAGTTAGTGGCAACAAAGATCTTAGACATCTCCTTGATCCACCTATCCCAGTCAGTCGGGTCTGAAGCCCCAGAAAACTGAGAAGTATACATCTTGGTGACATCCTGAAGCCAACGATCTGTTACAGCCTGAGCAGTACGAGCCAGAGCCGGGTTTTGAATCGCCTCATAGCCATTTGGTTCACTATTTGTTGCATCATAGCTACAACACCAATGTCGGATGTGTCGTCTTCAGTAGCAGTATGGCCCTAACGACCATCATTACTTCCGGTTCCAGAAGAGTGTGACGTGGCCGCCCCACTGGCTGCCCTACGTCCCCGTCCGCATCCACGACCATGGCCACGACCTCTACCTCAGCCTCTTACAGCATCCATACTAGATACAAGAGGTAGCAAAAGCAATTCGATGGTAAGTACAAGAGAAAAACAGTCACAGTTGAAGGAATGGAAGTACGATATGGGAAAACAAGGAATCGAGTAACGAAACTTACAAACACTGGAAGTACCGAGATGACGGTGTGCAAAATAAAACACAAATATACCTAATTAACCAACAATCCTAGGTATCCATAAACCTAGTGCTCTGATACCATTTTCTGTAACACCCCCAAGATATTCAGGATATATTACTGTGTCGTGGACCCCTACGTGAGACCCACTAGGCTAAATAAACAATATCGCTCGTCTAACCATATCGGTTAGTGAGAAACACAAAACACCACAATAATAACTAAATGAAATCACCCGGTTCAACCGGTAAACAGGACATCACCCAAGTTCACAAATACGATTTACCATACAAAACATATCCCAAATCAAAAGTGCCAAAGTACTCGCGAGTACTATCTATAAGTTCACAAATTTGGAAAACAAACACATCAAAATGGATAATGAAAATAAAGGGACTCTATTGCACACGTCAACATCCACGGCCAGCATCCAGGTACTGCTCCAGTGCCCGCTCGACCAGCTGAGTGCCACCTGAAATTCATAACAAGAATTTCCCCAAAATGGATCCCCAAAGGGGTTAGCAATTACGCTAGTACAAGTAATCAAGGCAAACCATTCTCTTACACATTTCATAGTACATGTGTAATGCCCGGTTATCCCCTAAGCCAATAACCATTCAATACCTAAATTCATTTACATAATATGCATTATGGAAGCATGGCATACAAGCAGACATTTCGTGAGCATGAATAACTGCTATGTCCATTCGCATTACGTTTTATACGACATGTTAATTATCTCTTCTAACATGATAAAAGTCATTGTGAGATGTTTTGTTCCAGTGAGGAGCTCAGTTTCTCGAGATCGATGTGCTAAATGATTATAAAATAATAATTATAATACCCTAGAAAATTCAAAGACTTATTTAAATGCTATTTATTTTGCTAATGATCATGGATTTCGATATTTACAAGTTGTCCAATACTTGGACCGATATGTTCCTAACATAAAATGAAGGATTTAAAAAGAAAATATTTCAAAATAAATTATAAGGATTATCTTAGAATTTATGAAAGTAATTTCGAAAAAATTTCGACAATTTGATACGATAAAATTTTCATTACAGAACACTTATACTGTAAAAATAATATTAAGTTATTATTTTATTATTATCGAAAATCTGTTCCGAGCATATCGAAGATTTAACTCGGCAGTGCAGGCAGTCGGAAAATAGAATTTGGACATCGATAAGGGGTCGAACCGGTGAGCAAGTTGACGGACATTTGGTCACCGGACACGCCGATCGACAAGCTGCCGGTCACGGCCAAGCGAAGCTTGAGGCCACTATCCGGATAAAGGTCATTTGTCCGGATAAGGTCGGTCACGACCGACAGAAGCTTCTCGGCCACTATCCGGATAAGTCTGTCCAGCTGTACGGATAAGGTCGGTCACGACCGATAGAATCTTCTCGGCCAGCTGTCCGGATAAGGACTCCAGCTGTCCGAGTAAGGTTGATTTTCAGCCGACTTTGGACTCCTATAAATATATATGCGTAAGTATTTTCCAACAAATAATATACCATTTTGAAGCTGTGAACCTCTACTTTAAAACTCTCATAACATATTTCCCTTCCAAAAATTATAAAAGCTACAAAAGCCTAATCAAACATGAAGCTCAAATCTGACAGTTTTTCCAAGGTGTTTGTTAAAAGTCCCAAAGAGATTTCAGATTGTTTCTTCAAGGATTTTAGCACATCCATCTATAGAAACTTATCTTTTCACATCAACAGGCACAGGACTTGACGTAAGATGAGGGTTTTCCTTGCTATATCATAAAGATCATATATTGATTGGTATTTTCATATGTGACTGTTATTGAATGATCATGCATAACATGTGTATGTAAAAGAATGTATAAGAACAGGAAGTATGGTACTTGATTGATTGAGGGTAGGAACGGGACGTGGGGGACCAGTGGACCCAACACATGGTGGTAAATACTTGCGGCTGAAAGTCGGTCAAGGAAACCCACACTGAATAAAAAAGGTTGAATACGGCTAATACCATTGGTTGAAAAACCTGTATGGGAACCCCCTTATATATCTTTTATTGGCCAATTATATGAACAGGTTTCGAAAACCATGACCTATCATTATCAGTCGAGTATCACACTTCAAGGGTACCCGAAGAAAGGATTTTACAAGAACATGACTATATATATATATGGAAGTTATTTTTTGATAAATGTGATCTGTGATACTTTGCTATTACAGAAGTCTCATCTTACTAAGCCATTAGCTCATTAGATTCTTATGATACAGGTGATGATGCTCATGTTTAGGATTTGACTATCTTCTTCAGTGTTGAGAGTCGCAGACTTGTCCATATGCCATTCCCCAGCTATTTCACCCCTATGCTGGAAGATTATGTTTTGTTTTGAATAAGATCACTCTGTTATGGTTTTGTTATGTATTAAACCTAAGGTTGTGTAATGTTTTGAATAAATAATACCGGTTTGCTTTATTTCCCTGAGTACTCGCATTACCAAAGCTACTTTTTATTGGTTTTCAAAGTTTAAAAGCGTGATACTCCCCAACTTAGTAGCAAGGACCCCTTTGCGGTTCAGCTGCTAGGTTAGGGGGTGTTACAGTTGTGGTATCGGAGCGAGTTTTAAATCTTTCCTATAGACGGAAGATGGCATATGGACATTCTCGACTGAAGGATATGGTCAACTTTTATCTATTAAGTATTGTGTTTAATAGATTACAATATATTAGTTATCATCATCATTGTTATGTGATCGTTATTGGCTTATGAATGGAGGACATTGGGCAGTACAACGGATGTGGTGGCACCCAAAATAAAGACAAGAGATGATCCAAATCCAAACCATATCCTTCTTGATAATTTGGCTGAGCTGATGCAACAACAGACAAAGATGTATGGTGAACAAATGCAACAATTGTTGAACATGCAACAAAGAAACGAAGAACAAAACCGACAACCTCCACCAAGAAACAATAATGGACCAGCAGTGTATGAAAAATTTAGGAAAGTGGAACCTCCTGATTTTCATGGTGGGGCTGATCCTATGGTTGCGGAGGAATGGGTCAAATCACTTGATGTTATCTTTGATTACATGCACATTGACGATGCTGAGAAGATACTTTGTGCGATCTGTCAACTCAAAAAGGATGCCAGAACTTGGTGGGAAGGAGCCAAACTTGCAGTCAACTTGGAAGGGTTGACGTGGGAGAGATTTAAAGTAATATTCTATGATAAATACTTCACCAGGGCTGCACGTTCTCTCAAGGTCAAAGAGTTTTTGGAGCTGAAACAAGGGGATATGTCTGTTTGTGAATATATTCGGAAATTTGAAGAAGACTGTAGGTATGTTCCCTATATTGCTAGGGATAATGCTGAGAAGGTGGATCATTTCCTAAGAGGCCTTAGACCTGAAATTAGAAGAGATGTGAGGATGTCTACATCAACTGAGTTCAGAGAAATAGTTAACAAAGTGCTGCTCGCAGAAGCTGACGAAAAGGAGATACCAAGGTCTTATCAGCAGAAGAGGCAAGCATTTGCTTCAAAAAATTTAGCACATTTGAAGAAATCGGAGCAAAAACCAGGTAAAGCCAATCAGAAGCATCCTACAGCAAGAGATGCTCCAAATACAACTGAGAAGCCCAAGCGTACTAAATGTGGGAAAAATCACTTTGGAGAATGTTTTGTTGGGTCCAATAATTGTTTCAGATGCAAGAAGCCCGGACATATGGCGAGAGATTGCCCAAACATAGAGAATAAAGTTCAGGGAAGGGTCTTTGCAATGACTCGAGAAGAAGCTGATACAGATGCTTCTGTAGTCTCAGGTACCATTCTGATCTCAGGAATTCCTGCACTTACATTGATAGACACAGGATCTACACATTCATTTGCATCATATGCATTTATGAGAAAATAGGGCATTAAACCAGAACTCTTGAAAGTTGGTTATAATGTGGCTGCTCTGTTTGGAGAAAATATAGATTCTGACCAAATGTTGAGGGCCTGTACAGTTCGAATTGGCGGGAGGATACGCTACGCCGACCTTATTGTCCTACCAATATATAATTTTGATGTTATCTTTGGTATGGACTGGCTAGCTAAATATTGTGCAAATGTTGATTGTAATAAGAAGATTGTGGCCTTTCAACCAGTAAATGTAGGAGGGTTTATTTTTAAGGGTAATTCATATTCGTGCTCTTTGCCAATTATAACTGCACTGAAAGCTAGGAAGATTGTTAAATAAGGGGTGTACTAGCTATTTGGCTAATGTTTTGGACACCTCCCTTGAAATTAAATTGACGCATGAAGATGTAGATGTGGTTAGAGAATTTCCTGAGGTGTTCCCATATGATCTACCAGGGTTGCCCGCAGATCGGGAAATTTAGTTTGCAATCGATGTAATGTCAGGAACTACCCCTATTTCTAAAACCCCATACAGAATGGCACCAGCAGAATTGAAAGAATTAAAAACTTAGCTACAAGAATTACTTGATAAGGGATTCATTCATCCTAGTTGTTCACCTTGGGGAGCGCCTGTCTTATTTGTGAAAAAGAAAGATGGCTCATTGACTATAGGGAACTGAATAAGCTGACCATCAAGAACAAATATCCTCTTCCAAGGATAGATGATTTATTTGATCAGTTTCAAGGAGCATCAGTATTCTCAAAGATTGGTTTGCGTTCCGTATATCATCAACTGAAGGTCAAAGAAGAAGATATCCAAAAGACAGCATTTAGAACGCGATATGGTCACTATGAATTTTTAGTGATGCCTTTTGGTTTGACTAATGCTCCAGCAGCATTTATGGATCTGATGAACCAGGTATTCAAAGAGTTCCTTGATAAATTTGTGGTGGTGTTTATTGATGGCATTCTTATCTATTCACATGATAGAGATGAGCATAAAGGACACCTCAAAATTGTGCTTCAAATTCTCAAAAAAAAAAACGGTTGTATGCTAAATTCAGGAAATGTGAATTCTGGATAGAACAAGTGGTATTTTTAGGGCATGTGATATCCAAGGATGGCATTTCAGTTGATCCAAAGAAGATAGAGGTGGTGAGTAATTGGCCAACACCAACCAATGTATCAAAGGTTAGAAGTTTCTTAGGACTAGCCGACTACTATCGACAATTTGTACAAGGATTCTCGAAGATTGCAACCCCATTAACATTGTTAATAAGGAAGAATACAAAGTTTGTTTGGACTGATGCTTGCGAGGGGAGTTTCCAGGAATTGAAGCATAGATTAACTACGGCTCCTGTCCTTGCCACTCCTATGGGAATAGGTGGCTTTGTAGTTTACACTGATGCTTCTAAGAATGGTTTGGGTGCTGTATTAATGCAACATGGAAAGGTAATAGCCTATGCCTCCAGGCAATTAAAAGAGTATGAAAAGAATTATCTAACACATGATCTAGAATTGGCTGCTGTTGTCTTTGCACTAAAAATTTGGAGGCATTAGCTATATGGTGAAAAGTGCGAAATCTATACAGACCACAAAAGTTTGAAGTACTTTTTCACACAGAAGGAGCTGAATATGCAACAACGGAGATGGTTAGAATTGGTGAAAGACTACAAGTGTGAGATCAATTATCATCCTGGTAAGGCAAATGTGGTTGCAGATGCACTAAGTAGAAAGTCTATGTCTTCCTTTCTACTCGCGCAGAATCCACTATTATTAGACTTGCAAAAATTAAAACTGGAAATTGTGCCCAAAAGGAAGATTTGTTCATTATCAGCAGTCATATTGAAACCTGCACTTCAAGATATAATCAAAGAAACCCAGAAGGCGGATCAATACATTGGCAAATTGAGGGAAAAAGTTGATGAAGGCAAATTACCAAACTTCTCAGTCTCTGGTGAGAAAATATTACGATATAAAGGGAGACTATGTGTGCCAGCCGACACAACCATCATAGGGGACATTATGAAGGAAGCTCATTCCAGTCCTTATTCAATACATCCAGGTATCACAAAAATGTATAAAGACTTGCAACAACATTATCCGTGGCCTAACATGAAGAAAGATATTGCAAAATTCGTTGCAGAATGTCTAACTTGTCAGCAGATCAAAACTGAACATCAGAGAACAGCAGGATTATTGAAGCCTTTACTATTTCCGGAATAGAATTGGGAACACATTACAATGGATTTCGTGCTTGGGCTACCAAGGACTCAAAATGGGTATAATCCAATATGGGTGATTATTGATAGATTGACCAAGTCTGCTCATTTCCTTCCAGTAAAATCCACATATAATATGGATCGATATGCTCAGGAATATATTAAAGAGATAGTCCGGCTACATGGGGTGCCAGTATCTATAGTATCTGACAGGGACCCTAAATTCACATCTGCATTTTGGAAAAGTTTACATAATGTAATGGGTACGAAGCTTGCTTTCAGCACCGCATTTCATCCACAAAGTGATGGGCAGTCAGAAAGAGTTATTCAAATACTCGAAGATATGTTGAGAGCATGCATACTAGATTTCAAGGGCAATTGGGATACAAAGCTTCCATTATTAGAGTTCACCTACAAAAACAGTTACCAATCTACAATTGGGATGGCACCTTATGAAGCATTGTATGGGAGAAAATGTAGATCTCCCGCACACTGGGATGAAGTTGGAGAAAGAAGCATACTGGGCCCAGAAATGATGCAACAGGCTGCTATGGTGGTAGAAAAGATAAGAGAATGAATGAAAATTGCACAAAGTAGACAGAAGAGTTATGCAGATAATCGCAGAAGAGATTTGGAATTTGCAGTTGGAGACCATGTCTTCTTGAAAGTATCCCCAATGAAAAGCATAATGAGATTTGGGAAGAAAGGAAAACTTAGCCCGAGATATGTTGGCCCATTTGAAATCCTTGAGAGAGTTGGTGACAGAGCTTATAGAATAGACTTACCTCCTTCGCTCTCTGGTGTACACGACGTCTTCCATGTGTCCATGTTAAAGAAGTACATTTCCAACCCCTCACATGTGTTCAATTATGAGCCGTTAGAATTATCCCCAGATTTGTCCTATGAAGAGAAGCCGGTACAGGTTCTTGATAAGAAAATAAAGAAATTAAGGAACAAGGAATTTCATTTGGTAAAGATTTTGTGGAGGAATCATGTTGTTGAAGAGGCTACATGGGAAAGAGAGGAGGAAATGCAAAGCAAATATCCAGAACTGTTCGGTATGTCAATTTGGAGGACGGAATTTTATAAGGAGGGAAGGACTGTAATGCCCGGTTATCCCCTAAGCCAATAACCATTTAATACCTAAATGCATTTACATAATATGCATTATGGAGGCATGGCATGTAAGTAGACATTTCATGAGCATGAATAACTGCTATGTCCATTCGCATTACGTTTTATACGACATGCTAATTATCTCCTCTAACATGATAAAAGTCATTGTGAGATGTTTTATTGCAGTGAGGAGCTCAGTTTCTCGAGATCGATGGCTAAACGATTATAAAATAATAATTGTAATACCCTAGAAAATTCAAAGACTTAATTAAATGCTATTTATTTTGCTAATGATCATGGATTTCGATATTTACAAGTTGTCCAATACTTGGACCGATATGTTCCTAACATAAAATGAAGGATTTAAAAAGAAAAGATTTCAAAATAAATTATAAGGATTTTTTTAGAATTTATGAAAGTTATTTCGAAAATTTTTCGACAATTCGATACGATAAAATTTTCATTACAGAACACTTATACTGCAAAAATAATATTAAGTTATTATTTTATTATTATCCAAAATCTGTTTTGAGCATATCGAATATTTAACTCCGACGAGTCTGGAACAGGTCGGAAAATCGAATTTAGACATCGATAAGGGGTCGAACCGGCTGAGCCAAGTTGACGGACATTTGTCGGTCACCGCCGGACACGCCGACTGACAACTGCCGATCACGACCGACAGAAGCTTCGAGGCCACTATCCGGATAAGGCTGTCTAGCTGTCCGGATAAGGTCGGTCACGACCGACAGAAGCTTCTCGGCCACTATCCGGATAAGGCTGTCCAGCTGTCCGGATAAGGTCGGTCACGACCGACAGAATCTTCTCGGCCAGCTGTCCGGATAAGGCCTCCAGCTCTCCGAGTAAGGTTGATTTTCAGCCGACTTTGGACTCCTATAAATATATGTATACGTAAGTATTTTCCAATAAATAATATAACATTTTGAAGCTGTGAACCTCTACTTTAAAACGCTCATAACATATTTTCCTTCCAAAAATTATAAAAGCTACAAAAACCTGATCAAACAGGAAGCTCAAATCTGACAGTTTTTCCAAGGTGTTTGTTAAAAGTCCCCAAAGAGATTTTAGATTGTTTCTTCACGGATTTTAGCACATCCATCTATAGAAACTTATCTTTTCACATCAATAGGCACAGGACTTGAGGTAAGATGAGGCTTTTCCTTGCTGTATCATAAGGACCATATATTGATTGATATTTTCATATGTGACTGTTATTGAATGATCATGCATAACATGTGTATGTAAAAGAATGTTTAAGAACAGGAAGTATGGCACTTGATTGATGGCGGGTAGGCACGGGACGTGGGGGACCAGTGGACCCAAAACATGGTGGCAAATACTTGCGGCTGAAAGTCGGTCAAGGAAACTCATACTGAATGAAAAAGGTTGAATACGGCTAATACCATTGGTTCAAAAACCAGTATGGGAACCCCCGTATATATAATTTATTGGCCAATTATATGAACAGGTTCCGAAAACCATGGCCTATCAGTGCCAGTCGAGTATCACACTTCAAGAGTACCCGAAGAAAGGATTTTACAAGAACATGACTATATATATGGTAGTTATTTGTTGATAAATGTGATACGTGATACTTTGCTATTACATAAGTCTCATCTTACTAAGCCATTAGCTCATTAGATTCTAATGATACAGGTGATGATGCTCATGTTTAGGAGTTGACTATCTTCTTCAGTGTTGACAGCCGGAGACTTGTCCATATGCCATTCCCCAGCTATTTCGCCCCTATGCTGGGAGACTATGTTTTGTTTTGAATAAGATCACTCTGTTATGGTTTTGTTATGTATTAAACCTAAGGTTGTGTAATGTTTTGAATAAATAATATCGGTTTGCGTTATTTCCCCGAGTACTCGCATTACCAAAGCTACTTTTCATTGGTTTTCAAAGTTTAAAAGCGTGATACTCCCCAACTTAGTAGCACGAACCCCTTAGCGGTTCAGCTGCTAGGTTAGGGGGTGTTATAACATGCATCAAGTCATTTCAAAATCCAAAACCAGACATGTCTTTTCTGGAAACAACAGTCAATAATCATAGTTCAACCTTGCCGAGGACCGGGGCTAAACCGCTAGTCCCAACCGAGGCCTCTATGGACCCTCCCGGACTGGCCATAGTTAAAAATCAAAATCACGCACATGCATCACCTAAGATCGGGGCTAAACCACTGGTCCTATCCGATGGCTCTATAGACCCTTCCGGACTGGCTAGCCAACAAGCTCGTGAATCCGAGGGTAAACCACTGGATTCCTCCAGGCCCCGTCGGACCCTTCTGGACTGAGCAAAGCACAAACATATACATTATCATTTCATGTTAAGCATAAGGGTTTCACAAGAATACTTGCCTTGAGAAACGGATAATCAACCACGATCGCTAGGAACCTACAACCACGAACCTAACGATTCGAAGAATACAATCACAACTAATTCTACACGAGTACGAAAGTGTAATACGCCCAAAAACCCACCTACGATTCATATAAATCTATACAAAAACAACAACGAGGGTGGATCACAACCGAACCCTCTCGATTTCACAAATACCATGAAATTTAGGATGAACTCGTAGGGAAAACATGAATACCACTAAGATTAATCACATACATCATGGATTAATCAAAAACACGGAACAGATCAGAAATTAAATCGAAAATCCCCAAATTTCCCAAAAGTAGGGTTCTATGAGATTTTACCTTGATTCGAGGATGAACAACGGATGATTAGGTGCTAGGTTGATGTTATGATGCTCAAATACACTATTCCAATGAAGTTTAGGAGAAAATCGGATGAACCCTAGCTCCAAGGATCGCCTCCGACGCGAAAAGAAGAGAGAAGAGTGAAAAATGAGGAAAAAGTCGTCCTTGTCAATTTATATAATGAAAGATGTTACGGCCGTAAGATCACACACATACGGCCATAACTTGTGAATATTACGGTCGTAAGCATATCACTTTACGGCCGTAACTGGACCTGGGGAAGAATCTGTACAAATAAACGAAACCCAGTTACGGCCGTATAATTCTAAGGTTACGGCCATAACAATTCTTACGGCAGTAACAAGTGAATATTACGCCCGTAAGTCGCCCACTGGATCAATGTAAGAAAAAAATACGAAGCTTGGATACGGCCGTACAAAGAAGACATTACGGCCGTAACAACCTTGGCTTATGGCCGTAATGTGCCTCTGGCAGCAGGCCAGATATGCACGACGTCTCGAGGAAGATCGATCAGAGGATACAAAGGTGCAGCAATGGCTACACTCACGAAGAGTTCGAGACATAAACTAAAGCGCTAAAGTAAAGTGCGATTCCGACTACCCAAAGGTTCGGAAACGACAAGGATAGTAATTACCCCATGACTTTGGAAAATTACAAAATAGCCCAAAACATCTGAAACACATGATACACAACCAAAACATCAAACAAAAGATCAAAACACGCATAATAACATAATATTTATTTACGTCAACCCCGAAATGGCGGTTCCGAACAACGATTACGAGAATCGAACCAAATAGCGACGAAAATGACATTAAACGCGGAATTGAGTAAAACAGGTCCGAAAAATGCTCGGATAACAAAAGGTCCAGTATTAAATATTCTCAAAATATCAATACGGTTACAAAAGAGTCAGTAAAAATGAAAAATACCGGAAAAAGAAAAAATGCAGATATTACACTCAATGGCCAGAGCACGATCCTGGTATTCCTTAAAAGTAGCACATCGGAAACCAGCCATACCCTCTCGAATTCTGGGTTCATCCTCAAATCAAAATAATGGATCTTATCCGCTTCAGTCCTCAACTGCTCACGGACATGACTCAGCTGTCGATTATATGTGATGATAGCCTCAACGATAGGCACATCCTGTGGTGTCGCGGTAAAGAAATCTGCAATGCGTTTCTCCTTAATTGGCCAAGGGAAATACTCTTCCTCTACAACAGCTTTAAACTTGGCCCAAGTGGCCACACGATCAGTAGGTCCAACAGCTTTCCAACAATTCACACGGCTTCCTTGTCAAGAAGGTATTGTGCAATGGGAACTCTTCTCTCATCAGGACATGCAATAGCATCAAAAATTTTGCCCAACTCGAACAACCAACCTTCCCAACCCAGTGAATCAGATGCACCGGAAAAATGGGGGGGTTGCATCTTCATCACTCTTTGGAGCCACTTACTAGCCCCAACAATCTCATATGCCGGTTGATCACGGTGCCTGGCCTGATTGTAATGCCCACAAAATTTACCGGAACGTTACAGTGATGTGAACCCCATGTGGACCCACAAGGAAATATGTAAGATTTTAAAATTTATCCATTAAACAATTTTAAGGAAAGTATCTCTATGATGATACAATTACGAAACGAAATACTTTTTGAAAAAATAAGTTCGAATACATGGTTATTACATCAACTTGGAATATTTAGAATTCAGTTTAAAGAAACGATATAACAGGGCTTCTTCCCAACACCACTCAAGCCTGACTGGAACCTTCGGGAATGTCCTGCACATATTCAAAAAATTTGTCTGACATGAATAATCGTGCCAGCCAACCTAGGTCAGACAATATGAACGAAAAATCATTGAAAGTATAAGATAAACCTGCAATACAATGTCATTATTCGGTTTGGCATTAGATCACAACATACCCAACATTCTCTTTTTTATCAACACATAGACTCCCAAGGTCGCAACCAAGGGTCATGAAAGTAGCTACACAGGAATACTCCGGACGTGGGTACCATTCAGGTTTTATCCCTCAACATAGTTCTGTATGGATATATCAATACATAAACTCCCAAGGTCGCAACCAAGGGTCACATAAGTATCTACACAGGAATACTCCGGACGTGGGTACCATTCAGGTTTTATCCCTCAACACATCGGCCTATGAATAAAGTTTTCAAGTAAAACGAAATACCATTTCTACGAATAGAGACACACATTAAATTTTGGAATTTATCGTAACATAGACTGAGCAAGTATCACTTGCCTTAGTTCCAACGGGAGTAACTTTCCTTGATAACATAACAGGTCGAACGCCGAGAGCTCAACCTATTACATATTCGTTGATTAACACTTCATGGTGATAATGACGAATAGCAACAATTTCCCCCATCCCGATAGGATTCTAAACCTAGTTCGTTTCATAATGTCGAAACAAGATTCTATGTGTAATGCGAATTACTCAAATCCTCAATCCACCAATTTTCAATTTGTTACATCATTTTAACCACAATGTTTTTATACACTATTTCCTCGTTACGACTACGACTATAACCACCCACAATCTTGCTAAGTACTCAAACTGTAAATTCCATATCTTTAGGGTAGAAAAGACAAGTACAATTCCCATGAAATCTTAATATTGATTACATATCCAATTCGATAATTGATAACTAATTCACTAAGAAATTACCAACGAGTTTACCTTATGATAATCGGATTACAAACACAATCCATAACATGACGATTCCATGGTGTTGGCGATTTACAAGTGCGATCATGAGTTTTACAATCCAACTATGTTTACTAGCTTGATAGGTTTCGTTTAACAATTATGATTAGTTTCACCACTTTGATCATCATCAAAAGTTCTAAACTACCCAAAACATCCGAAATCTAGTAACTAACAACACTAAGATGGATTCAAAGGTTTTATAAACTTACCTTACTGGATGAGGTACGAGGAAGAACAACAAAGAACGATGAAGAACGGGAGGACAACACCTTCAAACCCTCCTACGGAGCTTGATCAATCCACTCTTACTATGATAACATGCGGCTAGAGAGGCTAGAATTCGATTAGGAGGGCTGGAGAATGATATTTGGGAGAGGAGAAATGTTTAAGGGTCGTGGGATGTGAAAGAGGAAATGTCATTTTATAACACCAGGATGCCATTACGTACGTTATGCACAAGGGTTTACGTACGTAAACTTCGTTTCGTACATTATTGAAAAAAGGTTAACGTACGTAAGGGGTTCTCAGAGCCTACTGCCCGATGTGACATCGTCCATTACGTACGTAATATATTACTAAGTTATATATGTAAAGCTCAATTGACTTACTGTCGTTATCGCGCCGAAAGTTGTCCTGACCACGTGGGATCAAGATTCTCGTCCGAAGACTAAAGACTGCATTACGTCCGTAAGGCTTAAGCTTTAACGTACATAACGCGATGAGGCTAGCGTACATAATGCGATTCGAATATTGTACGTAAGGTTCGTTTATTACACTAAGTTATATTATCACGTTTAATCCTTTTAACATGACTTCCTTTTAGACTCATCCATCAATTTCTCGGGGAACAAGATGTTGGCCACCGTCATATTCACATCGATAATTACTCAACGACATCAAGGTATCTCACCGACATATCATCAACATCATACAATTACATCACAAAAACAAATAAATTCCACAAGCTTTTATACGTGACAACACGATCTAAACATAACGTATAAAGTACAAGCGTCGAGAGGTGGAGTACAATGTTAAATCGTTAAAAATGAAATACATGATGTTTTTAACAGCATGGAATACCCGTGGGATTACATACCATCCTCCTTAAAATAGTTTCATCCCAAAACTAAGAAAATAGCTCGGGGTGACTATCTCTCATCCTCGACTCAGTCTCCCAAGTTTCTTCTTCAATGCCGTGACGTGACCAATGAACTTTCACAAGGGGTATAGATTTTTTCCTTAGAGTCTTTATGTGACGATCCAGAATCGCGATTGGCACTTCTCTGAAGGTAGCATTATTAGAAATCTCTACTTCTTCGATATTTATCTTGTGACTCAGATCGTAAACGTACATCCTCAACTGGGAGACAGTGAAGACATCATGCACTCTGTCTAATGATGCGGTAGTGCTAATCGATAAGCCAGTCTACCAACACGATCTAAAATCTCAAATGGGCCGATAAATCTCGGACTCAGCTTGCCTTTCTGGCCGAAATGTCAAATGCCCCGCATCGGCGATACTTTAACCCAAATGTGATCCCCAACTAGAAATTCCAACGGTCGTTGGCGATCCGTAGCGTATGACTTCTGGCGGTTCTGCGCTGCTAACATGTGTTTCCGAATAATGAAATTTTTTTTATAGATTACTGGATCAGATCTATCTCGGTAGCGACGACATCAGAAGCATCATCCCAACATAGGGGAGACTTGTATCTCCTACCGTACAAGGCTTCGAAGGGTTCCATGCCTATGATTGCATGCCATCTGTTGTATGAAAACTCCACTAAGCAGAGATGTTTAACCCAATATTTACCCCAGTCGAGTACACATGCTCTCAACATATCCTTCAGGGTCTGTATCGTACATTCTGTTTGTCTGTCTGTTTGAGGGTGATAGGCTGTGCTGAAATGTAGCTGAGTGCCCATAGACTTATGGACAACTTTCCAGAAGCGGGACACGTACCTGGTGTCTCTATCTGATATGATTGCTGAGGGAACACCATGTAGTCTCATGACTTCCTGGATAAAGATAGTAGCCAACTGCTCTGTTCCGGTAGACTCCTGGATCGGAATGAAATGTGCTGAATTTGTCAGTCGGTCTACAATGATCTATATCGTGACCTTACCTCTCGCCGACACTGGTAACTTGGTGACAAAATCCATTGATATGCTCTCCCATTTCCATTTCGAATTGGGCAAGGGAAGTATGATTCCAGCCGGTCTGCGGTGTTCGATCTTCACTTATTGACATGTCATACATCAAGCAACGAATCTTGCTACTTACTGCTTCATATTTTCCCACCAAAAGCTCTTCCGCAGATCCTTGTACATTTTGCTCGCCCTAGGAAACACTAAATAGGGAGTATAGTGAGCTTCCTTCAGTATAGTTTGCTTTAGCTCGTCATTTGGCGGGATACAGATCCTGTTCTTAAATCTCACCAAGCCCCCTTGGATCCTGTAGTCTGAAATAACTCCCTACCGGCTCTTGCACCCATCGCACATAGTTTGGGGTCTTCCATCTGTGCTAGATGTATCTCATCCGACAAGGATGAATGAATATTAATTGAGCACAACTGTCCTTGGCGGTGTTATATCCATACTTCAATACCATTCCTCTTGAGGTCCTGTTGCAGTTACGATTGTACCGCTAAACCAGATAGCGTCATCTCTTGCGCAATCTTCCGACTAAGTGCATCTGCTACGACGTTGGCCTTTCCAGGGTGATATAAAATCTCCATGTCATAATCCTTGATTAGCTCCAGCCAACTCTTCTGCCTCATGTTTAACTCTCTTTGGGTGAAAATATATTTTAAACTCTTATGGTCCGTAAAAATCTTACAGGTAACCCCGTAAAGGTAGTGTCTCCAGATCTTAAGAGCATTGAGCACTACAGCCAATTCCAAGTCATGTGTCGGGTAGTTCACCACGTACGACTTAATTTGTCGAGAGGCGTATGCAATAACTCTGTCTTTTTGCATGAAGACACATCCTAGTCCATGTTTAGATACATATGTGTATATTACGAAACCTTCCATGCCCTGCGGTAATACTAACACTGGAGCGGTAGTCAGTCTCCTTTTTAGTTCATCGAAGCTCTCCTGACAATCTATTGTCCAAATAAACTTGGTACTCTTACTTAATAGGTTCGTCAACGGCTGAGGGATACGAGAAAAAACCTCAAAGGAACCGTCGATAATAACCTGCCAATCCCAGAAAACTCCTTACTTCTTTGGCGTTCTTTAGTGGTTCCCAACTCATCACTGTCTAGATCTTTTACGGATCTACCTTGATGCCTTCTGCTGAAATAACATGTCCCAGAAAGATCACCTCTGGCACCCATAACTCGCATTTAGAAAGTTTTGTATAGATTTGGTGTTTTCTCAAAACACTTAACACCTACCTCAAGTGTTCCTCATGCTCCTGTCGGCTCCGGGAATAGATTAAAATGTTGTCAATAAAAATCACCACACACTTATCGAGAAAATCTATCAGAACCTTGTTGATCAATTCCATAACAACGGATAGGGCATTAGTCAAGCCGAATTACACCACGAGGTACTCATAGTGTCCATATCTTGATAGAAATGCGGTCTTTGGAATATCCTACTCCTGAATCCTCAATTGGTGATATTAGGACCGTAAATCGATTTTTGAGAACACAGTCGCCCCTGTAATTGATCCACTAGATCATCAATACATGGAAGTGAATAACGGTTCGTGATAGTGACTTTGCTTATCTCTCTGTAATCGATACACAGGTGTAGGGAGTTATTCTTTTTCTTCACAAAAAGGACCAGCGCACCCCACGGCAAAGTACTCGGACGGATCAGTCACTTCCTTAACAATTCTTCAAGTTGTATTTTTAATTCCTTCATTTTAGCTTGTGCCATCCTGTATGGTACTATGGAGATAGGCGTCATTCCCGGCACAAACTCAATCAAGATATCAACCTCCCTCGTGGCGATAATCCAGGAAATTCATCAGAAAAGACGTCTGGAAATTCGTTCACCTCAGGAATATTAACAACCAATAGTTGCGATGTATCCTCCTGAAGAACATAACACCAGTAATACATTTCTCGAGTGTCACGAGAAACTCCCATTATAAGCAGGCTGAGAGACCCTTTAGTACTGAAGTGTTCTCGACCCCTGATTATGTGAGTGGCACCCTCACAAGTCATAATGGAAATGGTCAGGTGATAGGTGTATAATATCATCTTATGTGGGGTCATCCAGTCTGTACCCAAAATGATATCTTCGTTCTGAAGTGGGAAAACCATAAGGTTTGCTGTCCAACCCTGATTGTCAATGTGGATCGGACAGTTTCGAACTTCTAAATTACCCCCAACTCTGCTACCCTCGGGCAGTTTAACAGTAAAAGATTCACAAGGTACACAAAGAAGTTTCAAATAATTAACACATTCCATAGATATAAACGAGTGCGTCTCTCAAGTATCAAACAGTACATGAACAGGTTGAGAATTAACAAGAAGTGTACCTGAGACAGCAGGTGCGGTTTGGTCATCAGTATCCCTCAATTCGAACCTGTGGGATGGTAGTGTGCCAGAGGAGGGTGTAGTGCCTCCGCCGCGCCCACGTCCTCTTCCGGTACCGTATGGTAGGGGTTGAGTTTGGTAAGATGGAGCTCGATAGTCGGAAGTGGCGGGTGCCCTGGATGTCTATACTGAACCTTGCTGACTCTAAGAAGCTGTATTTGGTGTAGAATTGACCTGCGAACAGTAGCGAGATATATACCCACTCTTTTCGCATGAAAAAACACTTAGTAGCCACCTTACAACACTA
Organism: Orobanche coerulescens; assembly: GCA_033398695.1. Classification (NCBI taxonomy): domain Eukaryota; kingdom Viridiplantae; phylum Streptophyta; class Magnoliopsida; order Lamiales; family Orobanchaceae; genus Orobanche; species Orobanche coerulescens. Next base: position 75,539,039 of record CM065810.1, on the reverse strand, counting down.
ACTCAAGGTTTGCACAGCTATGCCACAATTAAAACAGCTCCGACAGAGGGACCGGTCAGATGTGCCCTTCTGTTGGTACAAAACCGCTGATTTAGAGGAGAACCCAGTTCCCGAGTTCATTCTACTAGTGCTCCCAGACTGGTAAGATGTCTTATGCTTCTTATGGTTATGTCCGGTATCAGAACTAACGACAATGCCGGCATATGCCGTGACTACATCCTCATATGCCCTCAGAGTTGTGCAGTGAAATCCAGTTGCGTAACATTGAACATCTTCTGGCAACCGTTGTGCAAGGTGACAGATTCGCTGATCTTTGGATGGAACCATCTTCGAGACATATCTAAGTTCGGTACTATAGGCTCGAATGATTTCTGGCACCGGCACGTTTGGTGGTCCTGCACTGAAGAAACTCCGTGCATGAGCAGTTTGAGCTGATCTGGGAAAATACTCATCTCTTAGTAGTTTGGAAAACTCGGTCCACCCGAATACCCTGTCCTCCGGCTTATAGGTCCGCCACCATCAGGTTACAGTGTCGCGGAGCTGGTTGATTCCCAGTAGTGTAACACCCCCAAGTTATTCAGTGTATATTACAGCGCCGTGAACCCCACCGATGGACCCACAAGGCTAATCATACACGGAACTAAAAAACTTGACCGAGAAGGTCCAAATACAATGAGATGAAAGACAATACAAAGGATTTTCAATCCATGTCCAATGTATCCAAATACATCACAGCACAAATCAATACCTCGGCAAACACAGGCCGAAACATCAAGGAAAATAGGAAACAATACTCGAGTATTCAATAATCATTCCAGTACAACAACACTGAATGGAGAAACACAAAACATAACTGGAGGAAAGACACAGTATCACACTTGCCCATCATCTTCATGCCGACCCGATACCTGTCTGTCCGCTCTCCTGGAACCTGAAATACATAAAAAGTATTTCCCCCATAAAGGGGTTAGCCGTCGAATAGCTAGTGCAAGTATATCAAGTATGAAACACAATACTCCTCGACATTAAAGTAAAGGAAACCGTCAATTCATCAATTCAAGACTAGTATTCCGGAATAACTAAATATCATAACATCACAACAATGCATACATGATCAACCATGGAACCGCACCAGAGGCAACGGAACCCTCAGGGGACCCATCGGCCCGCCCCAGAGTGGTTAACCCAAATTATCCGTGGAATCGCACCAAAGGCTACGAAACCCTCAGGGGACCTGTCGGCCCGCCCCAGAGTGGATATAAATAAACATGCCATTCATATATTTTACTTTCAATGTCGAGAACGTACAATCATAAATATATACTTGCCTTTGAGACATCGAGAAATTGAACGAAAAAGAGTATGAGTTCGGTAGGTCCAAGAACGCACTTCTGGCACCTAAACGATTCGTAAAGGATATGATAATCAATAATCTATACTCATAATTCACGAAGAAACTCCCGAAACCCGTCTATGATTCACGAAAATACACGGATAAACAACTAGAGGTTGGAAAATCGCCCAAACTCTCACAAGCCCGAAAACGGCACAATCCAATCCGTAAAATCGTAGGAAAAGCATGTATATGGAATAGATACATCATAATATCAAGGTTCTCAAGCTTCGAAATGGATAAATCGGACGAATCTAGGAAAAACCCCGAAATTCCCAAAAATAGGGTTCTAAGGAATTTTACCTTGATTTGGACGTTAGGATGTATTAGATGTTGTGAAATCCTTGTTCTCCAACCAAATATGTTGTTGTTAGATGAAGAATCGCTTCCAATCGCCCAAAATCGCCTCTCCCGATCTCCTCCCGTCGAAAATAAGTGAAAAGGATGAAAATGACGAACTGGAAGTCAACTGTCCAATATATATCAGCCCAGTCTAGCGCACGCTACGTTAAGAAATAGCGTGCGCTAACGGGGTAACCGGTCAGTCCAGTGGCTTCTGACAGCCTCGCTAGGGTGCGTTATATGATCCGTTGCATGCACTACTCGACTATTCTTAACGCGCGCTAGCCGATAGTTAGCGTGCGCTAACTGGGAGTTGATGTCCAGAAATTGGAGTCCAGAACCTACTATCGTCTGTCCTGCTCGAGTCTTAGCGTGCGCTGCTGTGACGGCATAGCGTGCGCTACGAAATGCTTGTATCATGCGCTAGCCGAAGCCTAACATACGTTACCTGGCAGTCCAGTCAGTCAAACAACCTCATTGTCTCTGCCGACCCAGCCCGTTAGCGTGCGCTACAGACGGTGTTAGCGCGCGCTAATGCCCACGAATAGCATGCGCTAACGAACTCCTAGTGTGCGTTAACTACTAGTCCAGAGAGCAGTATAAGTTACTGACACTCCCCTGTCTGGCCCGTTAGCGTGCGCTACAGTTCAAAGCTAGCGTGCGCTACTGAGGCATAATTAGCGTACGTTAGCCTAGGCCTAGCGTACGCTATTTCCACTGACCAGAACAGTACCGAAAGGTCTAAACAACCCAAAACATGATCCAAACCAGATACGAAGCTCAACGACAGCATCGACAAAAACATTCAGAGTTTACATAGTGACAACAATAGGAAGAACAGTAAGGTCAAACAGTCAATAAAAGTACGGGTATTACATTCTCCCCCTCTAAAAAGAAGTTTCGGCCCGAAACTAAAGAAATAAAAAGTTTGGGGTATTCCGATCGCATCTTCTCCTCCGTCTCCCAAGTCGCTTCCTCGACCCCATGTCTCGACTATTGCACTCTAACCAATGGAATGTTTTTGTGCCGAAGTTGCTTCTCACGACGTTCAAGGATCTTTATCGGCATCTCTGGAAAGGTAACATCCTCAGCTACATCAATCTCACTATAGTCGATAACATGACTTGGGTCCGGCACGTATTTCCTCAACTAAGATACATGAAAAACACTATGGACATGACTCAAGGCTGGGGGCAATGCCAAGCGATAAGCAAAATCTCCAACCCTGTCCAAAATCTCGAATGGTCCGATATACCTCGGACAAAGCTTCCCCTTTTTCACGAAGCGGAAAACTCCTCTGGTCGGCGACAGTTTGAGTAAAACGTGGTCTCCCACTTTGAGTTCTAAAGGCCTACGACGAGTATCAGCATAAGATTTCTGATGGATCTGGGCGGTCAAAAACCGGTCCCGAATAATGGAAATCTTCTCCTTAGTTTCCAACAGCATATCCGGTTCCTTTCCGACTAGTTCCGAAGCCTCGTCCCAACATAATGGCGACCCACATCGCCTACCATAAAGTGCCTCGAATGGTGCAATTTTGATCGACGCATGCCAACTATTATTATAGGCAAACTCGATCAACGGTAAGTGAAGTTCCCAATCATTACTCCAGTCTAAGGCACAAGCTCGCAACATATCTTCCAACGTCTGAATCGTCCTCTCTGTCTGACCGTCTGACTGAGGATGAAAAGAAGTGCTCAATCTCAACTCAGTACCCAAAGCCTGATGAACGGCCTGCCAAAAATGCGATACGAAATGGCCGTCTCGATCAGAAACAATGGTCTTGGGGGCACCGTGCAACCTTATGATCTCAGCTATAAAAGTTCGAGCCAATCTATCCGGTCCCCAAGTATCCTTAATACCCAAGAAGTGTGCAGACTTGGTCAACCGATTGACAATTACCCAAATCATATTCATTCCGGCCCGAGTTCTCGGCATGCCAGTGATGAAATCCATAGAGATGTCTTCCCACTTCCACTCGGGAATGGGAAGCAGTTTCAACAACCCCGCTGGTCGTTGATGTTTGATATTGACTTGTTGACACATCAAGCACTGTAGTACAAATTCCGTGACATCCTTCTTCATGTTGTTCCACCAAAAATTTCGTTTCAAGTCCTTATACATCTTACTCATCCCGGGGTGGATTGAGTAAGGCGTAGCATGGGCTTCTCGGAGAATTCTCCGCCTCAACTCTAGATCATTCGGAACACAAAGCCTGCCCTGAAATCTTAGAATACTATCCTAGTGAACCATAAAGCCAGGAGGTTTTCCTTTAATTACATCTTCCTTCAGTTGAGAAATCATCGGGTCACTCCACTGCTTCCCTTTGATGTCGTCAACCAAGGACGAAGTAATTTCGAGAGTACACAACTGTCCCTGTACTCGTTGAAGCCAAACTTCTATCCCTTGCTCAATTAAATCCTGACAAATTTGCGTCTGAGATGTAAGAACCTCGAGCATTTGAAGAGATGCCAATTTGCGGCTCAAAGCATCCGCGACGACCTTGGCTTTTCCGGGGTGGTAATGAATTTCCAAATCATAATCCTTTATCAACTCTAACCAACGTCTCTGTCTCATATTCAACTCCTTCTGACTGAAAATATACTTCAGGCTCTTGTGATCAGTATAAATCCGACACGGAGAACCATACAAATAATGCCGCCAAATCTTGAGTGCGAAGACAATTGCGGCGAATTCCAAATCGTGAGTAGGATAATTCATCTCATACGGCTTTAGTTGTCGTAACGCAAAATCTATCGTCTGGTCATGCTGCATAAGCACACAGCCAAGATGTTGACCCGAAGCGTCACTATAAACTGCAAAGCCCTCACTACCATGTGGTAAAGTTAAAATCGGCGCTGTAGTCAAACGTCTCTTCAGCTCATCGAAGCTTTGTTGTCTCTCATTCGTCCAAACAAACTTTTTGGTTTTTAGGAGTAATTTCGAAAGTGGACGAGCGAGTTTTGAGAACCCCTCGACAAACCAATGGTAATACCCAGCAAGGCACAAAAAGCTACGAACTTCATTAACATTTTTAGGCGGTGCCCAATCTAGCACTGCCTCAATCTTCTGCGGATCTACACGAACCCCTTCGGCCGAAATCACATGGCCGAGAAACATAACTTCTTCCAACCATAACTCACATTTTGAGAATTTTGCATAGAGGTGCTCGGTTCTCAAAATATCTAGTATCAATCGCAAGTGTCGGGCATGTTCCTCTTTATCTCGAGAATAGATCAAAATGTCGTCAATAAAGACAACTACACACTTGTCGAGATACTCAATGAAAATCTTATTCATTAATTGCATGAATACAGCTGGTGCATTAGTCAACCCAAAAGGCATAACTATAAATTCATAATGCCCATATCTCGTCCGAAATGCCGTCTTCGGAACGTCGGACACTCTCACCCTGAGTTGATAATACCCTGATCTTAAATCAATTTTCGAGAAAATTGCAGCCCCCTGCAACTGATCAAATAAATCGTCTAGACGAGGCAAAGGGTACTTGTTCTTGATGGTCACTTTGTTCAGATCACGGTAGTCAATGCACAAACGTAGTGAACCATCCTTTTTTCTCACAAAAATAACAGGCGCGCCCCAAGGCAAAGCGCTCGGTCTGATGTACCCTCTTTCCAGAAGTTCTCCCCACTGATTCTTTAATTCCTGCATCTCGGAAGGTGCCATTCGATAAGGTGCCTTAGAAATCGGAGCCGCATCTGGCTCTAAGTCCACAGAAAATTCTATCTCCCGATTTGGCGGTAATTCTGGGAGATCATTCGGAAAAACATCGGGATACTCATTAACAACCGGAATCGAAGAGAAATCGACTTCGTTCCCTTCCGTTTTCAAGTCATAACACCAATAGCCCGTACTTTATTCAAAAGTTTTACGGCCTTCATGGCGCTGATAAGTAACTTGGATTGGCCCGACTTACGTCCTAAAAATAAGTACTCGGATTCGTCTTTAGTCATCATGGTGATAACCTTAGTACGGTAATTCATAATCGCTTGGTGACTATCAAGCCAATCCTCGCCGAGGATCACGTCCTCGCCTACCATATCCACTACAATCAGATTCGATAACCATTCCATACCATATATAATCACCGGAAAATATTTAATCTTCCATTTTCCCACAATTCTATCCCCGCTAGGTAGTTTCACAATGAAGGGATCGCAAGCAGTCATACAAGATATATTCAAACGGCGTACACACTCCAAGGAAATAAAAGAATGCGAAGCACCCGAATCAAAAAGCACACGGACTGGATGAGATAAAATATTAATGGTACCTGAAGCCACCGCTGCATCGGGTTTGTCTGATCGACGCATCTCATAGACCCGTGGTTGTACCGAACCGATGCTAGAGTTTCCCCCTCCAGCGTTCTGACCCCTTCCCCGGCCCCTGCCGAAATTCTGCTGAGATTGACCAAAAGATTACCGCTGATCAACGCCTTGGTCAAGTGGTGTTGGGGCAGAAGCCCGAGTGTCCAAAGTCTGATTTGGTTCGGAACAATAAGCCGCTCTATGTCCCATATGTCCGCAAGTGTGACACTTCAATGGCGGAAAGTTGCATTCCAAATTAACGTGGCCTGGACGACCGCAATTATAGCAAGTTACCGTGCGATTTGTGGTGCCCGGAACAGAACGGAAACCCCTCTTTCCTTTAGCAGAACGTGACGACTGTCCGGTAGAACGGTTAGTCATCTGTGACCTTTGGAAATTGCCACTCTTAGAGCCAGAAAAATTCCCCGCAAACTTTTGCTTCTTCGATTCTTCAACAGTATCGTTGTCGGGGCTTAACATATCATGGGCTAAAGCTCTGTCCTGATAATCCTTCAGTGTGGTGCAAGCAAATCCGGCCATGTACCCCCATAAGTCCAAATTCATCCGCATATCAAAATAACGGATCTTATCACGCTCGTTCTGCACTTGATCCTTCACGTGGATCAATTGTTGTTTGTACTCTACAATTGCTTGCGAAACAGGAATATTCTGCGGTTTAGCCTCGAAAAGGGCTAGGATTCGGCCCTCTCGCACCGGCCAAGGACAAAACTCGGCCTCCAAAAGCTCCTTAAATTCATCCCACGTGGAAACATGATCCTGTGGGTTGATGACCTTCCACCATGTAGCGGCCTACTTAGTGAGTAAATACTGGGCAATCAGTACTTTCCTCACTTCGGGGCAATCAACCGCTTCAAAAATTTTCTCCAACTCCATTAGCCAATCTTCCCAACCTAACGGGTCTGTGGCACCGCCAAACTGTGTGTAATATCCGGATTAATTACCGAGAATTTCACCTGTATTTGAACCCTGTATTAGTTGGAATTGTGATATCAATAAGTGGAATATGGTATTTACCGTTTATGTATTTTAGTGCATGAGTATGGCAGCATATTACTTGTCTCATACAAATACTCAATAATACAAATTATTGAGTATGGTTGCATATTATAAGTAAAGTAATCAATTATGGAGTTGGGTGGAGGCCAGCACATGGTCCTGGACAGTTTTTAATTATTAAGCCTGGACAGCTTTGGAATCTAGCGTAGGAAATTATTGAGCATAGGGGTCCAGAAACATTTTATAAAGGACAACACCTCATTTCATTTGGTTTTCATCTTCCTTCACCTGTTCTTAACTCCATGAAAGTCCAGAGGGTTTTCCCTAACTCTTAAACACATTTAGACCACCCATTTTGTGAACTTTGAAGATTGGGTGTCACTGGTGATTGATCATTGAAGTGGAGAAACATCTTGATCTGGCAAGCAAGCAACCGGAGTTGGATTCTACTTATTGCCTCGGTGTTTTCTTCATCTTAAGGTATGTTAATACTAATTCCTACTTGGATTCGTGTTATCAAGGATATGATAGAAGTATGCTGTCAAGATATTGAGCTCCACTGATAAAATCATCCAAGCATCATCATGTTTTAGAAATTGGGATGTTTATACTTATGAATAAATCATCAGAGGTTATATCCTTCCATATAAGTTGGATTTGTTAGATGTTTTCTGGATATAATGATGATATTGGAATCTAACACATCAATCTTGGATCACCCAACTTCACCTGAGAATTTCGTATGTTCGGCTTTTCTACCCAAGACTCATCACATCAACTAGGCGAGTCAAGTCGGCTGATCGGCGAGGTTGACTTCTGACTCGGCTGATCAGCGAGGTTGACTCGGTTGATCAGCTAGGTTGACTTGGCTGATCAGCAAGGTTGACTCGGCTGATCAGCGAGGTTGAATTTCCGGTTCAATCGGGTGTTGACACGTGGCACAATATGATCCGTCTATTTAATTGTCCTTCGAACGGTCATAACTTCTTCATACGAACTCGGATTCGGATGAATTTTTTTTAAAACGATCATCTCGAGGTTGACTTTTTACTCGGCTGATCAGCGAGGTTGACTTTTGACTCGGCTGATCAGTGAGGTGACTTTTGGGTCATAACTTCTTCATACGAACTCGGATTCGGATGAATTTTTTTTTAAAACGATCGTCTCGACGGGACTCGGTTGATCAGAGAGGTTGACTTTTGACTCGGCTGATCAGCGAGGTTGACTTTTGACTCGGCTGATCAGTGATGTTGACTTTTGACTCGGCTGATCAGCGAGGTGACTTTTGACTCGACTGATTAGGTTACATTTTATGAACTTCCGACCGTGATTTGGATTGTTAGATGTTCGTACGACTATAAATGAAATCTATATTACTTATTTTGTTAAGGTTCAAGCTTAGCATAGTGATTGATTGAAGGGGCGACCTTCGAGTGTTTCGTTTTCGTGGAAGTTTTGTTCTTGTCTTCGAATCGAGGCAAGTACCTTATTTGTTTTATGTATTGATGTTATACATATTGTCGTGCATGTATGTCTTTGTTGTATGTCCACCTCGTGTTGGTCCGACGGGATCATCGGGGGATCTATGCTAGCGTGCGCTGGATCATCGGACGGGTTTTTCCACCACGGGTTGGTCTGACGGGATCATCGTGGGTTCTAGGCGGTGAACGCTGGATCGTCCGGAATTACCATGTGTATGTTATGATATCATGTTGTGATTATCAGCTGTGTATGTTACTTATTGAGTTTCTCGTAGGAGAAGACTCGTTGGTATTTTTGTCAATTACGTATTATTATTCTACGTGAGATGTTGAATAATATGTTGTGGTACTTGTACTAGCATCGTTGTGCTAACCCCTTCGGGGGTGAACATTTTGTTTATGTTCAGATCCAGAGAGCGGAAACAACCACTGGAGCTGCATGACGATGGGGGTGCAGAGTGATGTTCTGGCCGGGTTTACTTGTCTGTTGTTTGTTAGTTATTTCAATAAGTACTCGAGTACGTATTCGTTTTTGATGAATTTGAATTTGGTGATGTATTAATAATTTCTATTGAACATTTGTATTTTCAGTATTTGGTCAGAACTGTTGTATCTTAATTTCGTTATTTTCATTCGTTGGTACATGTTAATGCCTTTTCAACTCTTTAGCCTTGTAAATCCTGATGTAAAGGATTTACGGCGCTGTAATATTCCTGAATATATCAGGGGTGTTACAGAATATGGTATCGGAGCTAAGATTATGGATATCTTGGCCATTGGGTTAAAATAGGGGTCGTTTATGTCTTTTGAGGTAACCGGCCGCGAATAACATCACTGCATCGCTACGTCGTGCGGGCGGTGGTTGTAAGTTCCTAAACTCTATCTCGTCCTTTGCATGTTACATTTCCTTATACTTGAGCATTTGAACGATATTGTTTCCTGTATATTGAGTAATTATGCTTACAGTATGTTGAGAGGCGGACGTGGACGTGGTCGCGGTCACGGACGCGGACGAAGGAATGCTGAAAGGGAAGCGTCGCCTTCTAATCAAAGCGCCATAGCTCCGCGAGCCACAGAGATCTATCAATAACGAACTGTAACTCCGTGTACGTAAATCCTTCGTCAGGTGGTGAACCAGATGACTCAGTTCGCCCAGGTCGTGGACCGAATGCAAGTGGCGGTGGGACTACAACAGGGAGAGAGACAGCAAGGAATCCCGGACATGGGAAATCAAGGTGACCGGTGGCTGCAAGAGGTGGCGAAGATGCAACCACCCAAATTCGACGGTATTTCTGAGACTCCCACTTGGGACCATTGGTTGAAGGAACTGGAGAAAATCTTTGCCGGAATTAACTGCCCAGATGACCGGAGAGCCTCTATCGCTCAATACTTTCTGATAGGGGAAGCGTCCGAATGGTGGGAAGCCATCCGGCCTATAGACCATGATGCTGATTGGACAGAGTTTAAATTGATGATGGAAGCTCAGTACTGCCCTCGTCCTGTGAAGGAAGCTAAGGTTCGGGAGTTTTTCTCCGCTCAGCCTTTAGATGTGCCAGTATCTCAGGCAATTAAGACGTTTAACCAAAGAAATGGGCATTTGTTCGACATCCGGTCGTAATGATGCGTAAATGATGATCCATTTTGATATGAGGATGAGACCAGAAATCCAGAGGTACATGTCCGGTTTTGAATGTACCACACTCCGTCAATACCAGGATAAGGCATTGGCGTATGAGATCAAGGAAGCAGCTATGGAGAAATTTTTAGAATCCAAGAAGCAGAAAGTCTCTAGTACTTTTACAGAGCACAAGAACAGTGGGCCCCGCAAGGCCCAGTCATCTTTTCATTCTTTCAAGAAACCTCCGCACCCAGTTAGGAGCGGAAAGAACTTCGGAGCGACATCAACTATGACTGATGTTATCAGGAAATGCTTTAACTACGCCCAGACGGGACACTATCGACGGAATTGCCCCCTACCTGACGTGACTTGTTTTGATTGTGGTCGAGAGGGACATCGTGCGGTGTTCTGTGAAGAGGCTGCAAAGTCTTTTAGAGCCCGTACACCACACAAACAAGCATGTAAGGAAGCCAAGATCCAACAAACGCAGAAAGTGTTCGATGCCTCGTAATTTTGGCCGCGGGCGAGGCAGAGGACAAAGTGGGACGGAAAGGGTACATCGAGTGCCGATCTGCTCCCACGCTTGTACGAGATGAGGAGGACAGACGATCGTGATGTCATTGCCGCATCGTGCATCGCCCGCATCCTTTCCCACCAGCTAGCGTTTTATTCGATACAGAGCTACACATTCTTTTATATCCTTGTCTTGTGTAAATCGTTTGAATGTTTCGGTTTGCATAATTGTGAACCTTATGTTGTTGGTTTACCGAGTGGAGAGAGGATTGTTGGAAACTTAGAAACTAGAGATTTCCCGTATCATTTGGAGGCAGAGAGTGGCTCTCAAATCTGATTGTAATAGAAATGCAAGGGGACGATCTGATACTCGGAGACGATTGGCTTAATCGATATGGAGATATTGTAAACTACCGAAGGAGGAATATCTCGCTGATCCCTGACGATGGTTCCGAAATACTGTTTGAGGGATGGAAACCGAAGCTCAGAAAGTTGATCAAAGCGATGAAAGTCACAAATTGTTGAAACAGGTCGCACTGACATCGGTGCTATGCAATGAAGAAAGAAGACGAAATTGTGGAACTTTCATCCATTCCTATTGTGAACGAATTTCAAGATGTATTTCCTGATGAGTTACCTGGACTACCTCCACGAAGGGATGTAGAATTTACCATTGAACTGGAACCCGGAGCTACACCAATTTCTAAGGCGCCGTATCGTATGGCACCTACTGAGATGTATGAACTGAAAAAGCAGCTGGAGGAGTTACTGGACGAAGGCTATATTCAAGCGTGCCGCCTCGGGAGCGCCGGTTCTTTTTGTCCGAAAGAAGGATGGATCACTTGATCGTGTATCGACTATCGAGAGCCGAACAAGATGACGATTAAGAACAAATATCCATTGCCACGGATTGATGATTTATTTGACCAATGCAAGGAGCAACAAGATTCTCTAAAATTGATCCGAGATCGTGATATCATCACTAAGGATTAAAGAATCAGATGTTCCGAAATCAGCGTTTAGAACTCGCTACGGACACTATGAGTTTGTAGTGATGCCGTTTGGTCTCACTAATGCACCTGCTGTATTCATGCAGTTGATGAACCGAGTGTTCATCGAATATTTGGATAAATTTGTGGTCATGTTCATAGATGACATTCTAGTGTATTCTAAGAACCCGGAAGAGCATGCACAGCATTTGCGGATTGTATTAGAACTTTTAAGAAGCGAGCAATTGTACGCCAAACTCTCTAAGTGTGAATTCTGGTTAAAGGAAGTAATGTTCCTTGGTCATGTGGTATCAGCTAAAGGAGTCTGAGTAGATCCTCAGAAGATTGAAGCGGTTTTGGATTGGAAGCCTCCTAAGAACGTGAAAGAAGTCCGAAGTTTCTTAGGACTTGCTGGGTATTATCGTCGGTTCGTGGAAGGGTTTTCCAAAATTTCCCGCCCACTTACTCGACTCCTGCAGAAAACTCAAAAGTTTGAGTGGAATGAGTTGTGTCAGGTTAGCTTTGATGAATTGAAGAATAGATTGACGACGGTACCAATTCTATCACTTCCACAGGGAATAGGAGGATTTATAGTTTACAGTGATGCTTCGAACCAAGGACTCGGATGCGTATTAATGCAGAATGACAAGGTGATCGCTTACGCATCGCGACAGCTGAAACCTTATGAAGCTAATTACCCAACACATGATTTGGAGCTAGCGGCAGTAGTTTTTGCTTTGAAGATCTGGAGGCATTATCTCAGACGGACTCACCGCCGATCTTTACGGATCACAAGAGTCTCAAATACATCTTCATCGAAAAGAGTTGAACATGCGGCAAAGGAGATGGTTAGAGCTGATTAAGGACTACGACTTGGAGATTTTGTATCATCCAGGCAAAGCGAATGTAGTGGCCGACGCCCTCAGCCGCAAGCCTGTTTCTATTCAGATGCTGGAGACTCTGACCTCCCAACTTAGCCTTCAACGAGAGATTATTCGAGAAGGAATTGAAGTATGGTTACAAAGAGTCCAAGGACAACTGTGCATGATGGAAATAACTTCATCATTAACCAAAGAAATCAAATCTAGACAGGCAGATGATCCTCTGATGATTCGGTTACGTGATGAAGTGATCAAGGGGAAAGCCCCCAGATTTGTAATTCATGATGATGGAGTTTTGAAATTTCAGAACCGACTCTGCGTTCCCGATGTCGATGTTCTGAAACAGACGATTCTGAAGGAAGCTCACAGTTCGCCCTATTCTATCCACCCGGGCACCAGTAAGATGTATAAGGACTTGAAGCACTTCGTGGGGCAACATGAAGAAAGATGTAGCGGACTACGTTTCGAAATGCTTGACTTGTCAGCAGGTTAAGATCGAGCATCAACGACCTGCCGGAATGTTGAAACCACTCCTGATTCCTGAATGGAAGTGGGAGGACATATCGATGGACTTTATCACTAGTATGCCGAGAACCAAGACAGGAATGAACATGATTTGGGTGATAGTTGATCGTTTAACCAAATCAGCTCATTTTCTAAGCAATAAGGACACGTGGGGACCAGAAAGGTTGGCACGAGTATTTATTTCGGAAATAGTTCGATTGCATGGAACGCCGAAGACCATTGTTTCTCATCGAGATGGCCGTTTTGTGTCTCATTTTTGGAAAGCAGTTCATAAGGCCTTGGGGACAGAATTGAACTTCAGTACAGCTTATCACCCACAGACTGACGGACAATCCGAGAGGACCATTCAAACGGTGGAAGACATGCTAAGGGCCTGTGCCTTAGATTGGTCAAACGATCGGGAAATTCATCTACCGTCGATTGAATTTACCTACAACAATAGTTGGCATGCTTCCATTAAGATGGCACCGTTTGAGGCATTATACGGGAGGAGATGTAGATCGCCCCTATGTTGGGACGATTCATCAGACTTAATCGGGACAGAACCAGAGTTGATCGTACAGACTCGAGAGAAGATAGCCTTGATTCGTGAAAGGCTATTGACCGCCCAGAGTCGCCAGAAATCTTACGCAGACATACGTCGTCGCCCTTTGGAGTTCAGTACTGGAGACCACGTACTTTTAGAGGTTTCTCCTACTCGGGGAATTTTCCGTTTTGGAAGAAGGGGAAAACTGAGTCCGAGATATATCGGACCGTTCGAAATCCTTGAGAGAGTTGGAGAGTTGGCATACAGATTGGCATTACCTACGTCATTGAGCCATGTTCATAACGTGTTCCACGTATCCCAATTACGGAAGTATATACCAGATCCTAGTCAAGTCATTGATTTCGGCGATATCGAAGTCGCTCAAGATGGCATGTTTGAAGAGAAACCGATCAGGATACTCGAGAGTCGAGTTAAACAGTTGAGAAACAAACCGATCGCATTGGTGAAGGTTCAGTGGTCGCGCCACGGAGTGGAAGAAGCCACTTGGGAAACAGAAGAAAGTATGAAGTCCATATATCCAGGATTATTTTCGTCTTGAGTTTCGGGACAAAACTCCTTTTTAGTAGGAGAGTATGTAATATCCGGATTAATTACCGAGAATTTCACCTGTATTTGAACCCTGTATTAGTTGGAATTGTGATATCAATAAGTGGAATATGGTATTTACCGTTTATGTATTTTAGTGCATGTGTATGGCAACAGACATTTGTCTCATACAAATACTCAATAATACAAATTATTGAGTATGGCCGCATATTATAAGTAAAGTAATCAATTATGGAGTTGGGTGGAGGCCAAGATATGGTCCTGGATGCTTTTAATTATTAAGCCCGGATGACTTTGGAATCTAGCGTAGGAAATTATTGAGCACGGGGTCCGTAAACATTTTATAAAGGACAAGACCTCATTTCATTTGGTTTTCATCTTCCTTCACTGCTCTTAACTCCCGAAAGTCTAGAGGGTTTTCCCTAACTCTTAAACACATTTAGACCACCCCTTTTGTGAACTTTGAAGATTGGGTGTCACCGGTGATTGATCATTGAAGTGGAGAAACATCTTGATCCGCAAGCAAGCAACCGGAGTTGGATTCTACTTATTGCCTCGGTGTTTTCTTCATCTTAAGGTATGTTAATACTAATTCCTACTTGGATTCGTGTTATCAAGGATATGATAGAAGTATCTTTGTCAAGATATTGAGTTCCACTGATAAAATCATCCAAGCATCATCATGTTTTAGAAATTGGGATGTTTATACTTATGAATAAATCATCAGAGGTTATATCCTTCCATATAAGTTGGATTTGTTAGATGTTTTCTGGATATAATGATGATATTGGAATCTAACACATCAATCTTGGATCACCCAACTTCACTTGAGAATTTCGTATGTTCGCTTTTCTACCCAAGACTACTCACATCAACTAGGCGAGTCAAGTCGGCTGATCGGCGAGGTTGACTTCTGACTCGGCTGATCAGCGATGTTGACTCGGCTGATCAGCTAGGTTGACTCGGCTGATCAGCGAGGTTGACTCGGCTGATCAGCGAGGTTGAATTTCCGGTTCAATCGAGTGTTGACACGTGGCACAATATGATCCGTCTATTTAATTGTCCTTCGAACGGTCATAACTTCTTCATACGAACTCGGATTCGGATGAATTTTTTTTAAAACGATCGTCTCGAGGTTGACTTTTTACTCGGCTGATCAGCGAGGTTGACTTTTGACTCAGCTGATCAGCGAGGTGACTTTTGGGTCATAACTTCTTCATACGAACTCGGATTCGGATGAATTTTTTTTTAAAACGATCGTCTCGACGGGACTCGGCTGATCAGAGAGGTTGACTTTTGACTCGGCTGATCAGCGAGGTTGACTTTTGACTCGGCTGATCAGCGATGTTGAATATTGACTCGGCTGATCAGCGAGGTGACTTTTGACTTGACTGATTAGGTTACATTTTATGAACTTCCGACCGTGATTTGGATTGTTAGATGTTCGTACGACTATAAATGAAATCAATATTACTTATTTTGTTAAGGTTCAAGCTTAGCAATGTGATTGATTGAAGGGGCGACCTTCGAGTGTTTCGTTTTCGTGGAAGTTTTGTTCTTGTCTTCGAATCGAGGCAAGTACCTTATTTGTTTTATGTATTGATGTTATACATATTGTCTTGCATGTATGTCGTTGTTGTATGTCCACCTCGTGTTGGTCTGACGGGATCATCGGGGGATCTATGCTAGCGTGCACTGGATCATCGGACGGGTTTTTCCACCACGGGTTGGTCTGACGGGATCATCGTGGGTTCTAGGCAGTGAACGCTGGATCGTCGGAATTACCATGTGTATGTTATGATATCATGTTGTGATTATCAGCTGTGTATGTTACTTATTGAGTTTCTCGTAGGAGAAGACTCGTTGGTATTTTTGTCAATTACGTATTATTATTCTACGAGAGATGTTTGATAATAAGTTGTGGTACTTGTACTAGCATCGTTGTGCTAACAACTTCGTGGTAGAACATTATGTTTATGTTCAGATCCAGAGAGCGGG
The DNA here is from genome assembly GCA_033398695.1 of Orobanche coerulescens. Classification (NCBI taxonomy): domain Eukaryota; kingdom Viridiplantae; phylum Streptophyta; class Magnoliopsida; order Lamiales; family Orobanchaceae; genus Orobanche; species Orobanche coerulescens. The sequence continues at coordinate 75,522,861 of CM065810.1, read as the reverse complement.
AAACAACCACTGGAGCTGCATGACGATGGGGGTGCAGAGTGATGTTCTGGCCGGGTTTACTTGTCTGTTGTTTGTTAGTTATTTCAATAAGTACTCGAGTACGTAGTCATTTTTGATGAATTTGAATTTGGTGATGTATTAATAATTTCTGTTGAACATTTGTATTTTCAGTATTTGGTCAGAACTGTTGTATCTTAATTTCGTTATTTTCATTCGTTGGTACCTGTTAATGCCTTTTCAACTCTTTAGCCTTGTAAATCCTGATGTAAAGGATTTACGGCGCTGTAATATTCCTGAATATATCAGGGGTGTTACACTGTGGAGGGTGCATACGGATTACATTCTGAAGCAAGGCATCCGCGTTCGGATTCGGATTATTCAGCTGAACGGTTTGGGCTAAAATGGTCATCTGGTTGGCCAATTATTGAAGTACATTCGCAACTCCAACATCCGCGCTGTTCCCCTGGCCATTCGACTGGTCGTGCTGACTTTCGGTGTCCAGATGCAATGAGTTCGATAAATTGGGGTTGGTCGACCCTGCAACAGAACTGAGGGAAACGTCCGCGCCACGTCCTCTTCCACGTCCATGGCCACGACCACGGCCACGGCCCCTACCAGCTAACATACTGAAGAACACACAAGACACGTAAGTACAATTCAATCGCACGTCATCGAAGTGACCGATTCTCAAGAATACCAAAATAGAAGCAAAATGAATAAGGAAACACCAGAAGAGTAAGAGGTCCTACAAGTACCGGTCGCACTGTGGTGATGGCAGAGTAGTGATACTGTGGACAAATGACGACTTAGTCGACCCAAAAAACCGACATCCTAGGTATCCATAGACCTAAGCTCTGATACCATATTCTGTAACACCCCCAAGTTATTCAGGGTATATTACAGCGCCGTGAACCCCACCGAGGGACCTACAAGGCTAATCATACACGAAACTATAAAACTTGACCGAGAAGATCCAAATACAATGAGATGAAAGACGATACAAAGGATTTTCAAACCATGTCCAATGTATCCAAATACATCACAACACAAATCAATACCTCGGCAAACACAGGCTGGAACATCAAGGAAAATAGGAAACAATACTCGAGTATTCAATAATCATTCCAGTACAACAACACTGAATGCAGAAACACAAAACATAACCGGAGGAAAGACACAGTATCACACTTGCCCATCATCTTCATGCCGACCCGATACCTGCCTGTCCGCTCTCCTGGAACCTGAAATACATAAAAAGTATTTCCCCCATAAATGGGTTAGCCGTCGAATAGCTAGTACAAGTATATCAACTATGAAACACAATACTCCTCGACATTAAAGTAAAGTCAATTCATCAATTCAAGACTAGTATTCCGGAATAACTAAATCTCATAACATCACAACAATGCATACATGATCAACCATGGAACCGCACCAGAGGCTACGGAACCCTCAGGGGACCCGTCGGCCCGCCCCAGAGTGGTTAACCCCAATTAACCGTGGAATCGCACCAAAGGCTACAAAACCCTCAGGGGACCTGTCGGCCCGCCCCAGAGTGGATATATATAAACATGCCATTCATATATCTTACTTTCAAAGTCGAGAACATACAATCATAAAGATATACGTGCCTTTGAGACATCGAGAAATTGAACGGAAAAGAGTATGAGTTCGGTAGGTCCAAGAACGCGCTTCCGGCACCTAAACGATTCGTAAGGGATATGATAATCAATAATCTATACTCATAATTCACGAAGAAACTCCCGAAACCCATCTATGATTCACGAAAATACACGGATAAACAACTAGAGGTTGGAAAATCGCCCAAACTCTCACAAGTACGAAAACGGCACAATACAATCCAAAAAATCATAGGAAAAGCATGTATATGGAATAGATACATCATAATCTCAAGGTTCTCAAGCTTCAAAACGGATAAATCGGACGAATCTAGGAAAAACCCCAAAATTCCTAAAAATAGGGTTCTAAGGATTTTTACCTTGATTTGGACGTTAGGATGGATTAGATGTTGTAAAATCCTTGTTCTCCAATCAAATATGTTGTTGTTCGACGAATAATCGCTTCCAATCACCCAAAATCGCCTCTCCCGAGCTCCTCCCATCGAAAATAAGTGAAAAGGATGAAAAATGATGAAATGGAAGTCAACTGTCCAATATATATCCGCCCAGTCTAGCGCACACTACGCTTAAGAATTAGCGCGCGCTAACAGGGTCACCGGTCAGTCCAATGGCTTCTGACAGCCTCGCTAGCGTGCGCTAGATGATCTGTTGTGTGCGCTACTCGACTATTCTTAGTGCGCGCTAGCCGATAGTTAGCGTGCGCTAACTGGGAGTTGATGTCCAGAAATTGGAGTCCAGAACCTACTGTCCTCTGCCCTGCTCGAGTCTTAGCATGCGCTGCTGTGCCGGCATAGCGTGCGCTACGAAATGCTTGTAGCATGCGCTAGCCGAAGCCTAGCGTACGTTACCTGGCAGTCCAGTCAGTCAGACAACCTCATTGTCTCTGCCAACACAGCCCGTTAGCATGCGCTACAGATGGTGTTAGCGCGCGCTAATGCCCATGAATAGTGTGCACTAACAAACTCCTAGCGTGCATTAACTGCTAGTCCAGAGAGCAGTATAAGTTACTGACTCTCCCCTGTCTGGCCCGTTAGCGCGCGCTACAGTTCAAAGCTAGCGTGCGCTACTCAGGCACAATTAGCGTAGGTTAGCCTAGGCCTAGCGTGTGCTATTTCCACTGACCAGAACAGTACCTAAAGGTCTAAACAACCCAAAACATGATCCAAACCAGGTACGAAGCTCAACGACAACATCGACAAAAACATTCAGAGTTTCCAGAGTGACAACAATAGGAAGAACAGTAAGGTCAAACAGTCAATAAAAGTACGGGTATTACAAGTGGTACCTTTCGGTTCCCTGGGCAACCGATTACCTCGAAAGCAGTCTCCATTTCGGAGATCCAGTCGTCCATATGTTTATCTCCCGAACCGTCGAATAATGGTGGTCTAGCCTTCATCATCTCTCCCAACCATCGGTCCTTCGCAGCGTTCTCTTCCACATTAATGACTGGCACCCGCTCTGCTCGATTGACCTGAGCGATTCCCATTGTAATGGCCTGGAGAGAGTCTGAATGAAAGCCGGATCCATTCCCCCGTTGTTCTGGTTTTCTGCCTCATGATCATTCTGATTATTGGGCAGTGGTTGGTTGCCGGCTGGAACGGTTTCATTGGTGTTCCTGTCTTCTTGCTGGTTCACAGCGGAGCCCTGAGCTTCGTTCACGATTCTCTTAGATCTACGACGTGCCATTGTGATAAATGTTCGAACTAGATGGTCAGTTCAATACAATTATTCTGTGAGTTCTACTGAGTTCAAACATCATACCTGATTCTCAAGAAACATACACGTTCCTCATTTTGACATTCCTCGAGGAGTTACGGTCGCTTGGAGCGTTGGACTTTGAAACCCTTAAACAATTTTAAAATGTTTTGGTAAAACTTTCAACGTGGATGTTTCATCTCTGATACCATTTTCTGTAACGCCCAAAATTTACCGGAACGTTACAGTGCCGTGAACCCCGTGCGGGACCCACAATGCAATGTTTAAGATTTTAAAATTTATCCATTAAATAATTTTAATGAAAGTAGATCCACGATGATACAATTACGAAACGAAATACTTTTAGAAAAATAAGTTCGAATACACTGTTATTACATCAACTTGTAATATTCAGAATTCAGTTTAAAGAAACGATATAACAGGGCTTCTTCCCAACACCACTCAATCCTGACCGGAACCTTCGGAAATGTCCTGCACATATTCAACAAATTTTCCTGTCATGACGAATCGTGCCAATCAACCTAGGTCAGACAATATGGTAGGAGATAAGGCCACGTTACATGCATTCGAGTCGGAACTCTATGAAAACTCGGGTTTAGTGATTACATTCGAGCCTTTTGTACTCAGAATTAGCTATAACAGCCCCGATTAATGTTTTACTTCTTTATTAAGTCATGTTGTAGTAAGGATTCGCTATAGTAGCTCTGATTAAGCCTTTACTTCTTGATAAGTCTTGTTAATAGGAGATAAAACCACGTTACAAATATTCGAGTCGGAACTCTACGAAACTCGGGTTTGTTGATTAGATTCGAGTATTTTATATTGTGAATTAGCTATAATAGCTTAGATTAAATATTTACTTCTTTATTAAGTCTTGTTAATAGGATATAAGACCATTTTACATGCATTCGAGTCGGAACTCTATGAATGAAAAATCATTGAAAGTATAAGATAAACCTGCAATACAATATCATTATTTGGTTTGGCATTAGATCACAACATACCCAACATTCTCTTTTCTATCAACACATAAGCTCCCAAGGTCTGGTCACGGAAGTATCTACACAGGAATACTCCGGACGTGGGTACCATTCAGGTTTTATCCCTCAACACATCGGCCCATCAATAAAGTTTTCAAGTAAAATGAAATGCCATTTCCACGAATAGAGACACACATTAAATTTTGAAATTTATCATAACATAGACTAAGAAAGTGTAATACCCGTACTTTTTATTGACTGTTTGACCTTGCCGTTCTTACTATTCTATAGCTCTGTAAACTCTTGGTGATGTTGTCGACGTTTATCTAGAGTTTCGTGCCTTGTTTGGATCTTGATCGTGTTGTTTAGACCTTTCGAAAGTGTTCTGGGTCAAGGAGATAGCACACGCTAGGCCTATGCTAACGCATGCTAATTTTGGTTGAGTAGCGCATGCTAGCTTTGAGCCTTAGCGTGCGCTAACGGACCAGACAGGGCAAAGGCAGTAGCTAATTCCACTCTCTGGACTAGCAGTTAGCGCACACTAGGAGTTCGCTAGCACACGCTAACATCGTTCGTAGCACATGCTAACGAGCTGAGTCGGCAGAGGCAATGAGGTTTTCAGACTTTCTGGACTAGCAGGTAACGCATGCTAAACAGCGGCTAGCGCATATTATATGTGTTGCGTAGCGCACATTAGTGCTCAGTGTTAACGCTCGCTAGCGGACTGAGACAGTGAAGTGGGACTTTGGCAGGACACCAGTTACCGTATGCTAAGGTTATTGAGTAGCGCGCGCTAACGTCTGTGGACAGTATCCACTTGACTACCGGGTGACCCCGTTAGCACACGCTAATATTGAGGCGTAGCATGCGCTAGACTGGGACAGTATATAAGGGGACAGTCAACCCCTGTACTTGTCATTTCACATCATTTCCACTTTTTCCGATCGGGAGAGCTCGAGAGAGGCGATTTGGGGTGATTTGAGGCGGTTCTTCTTCAGATATCATCATCTTGGGTTGGATAACAAGGATTATACAACATCTAATACATTTCTATCCTCCAAATCGACGTAAAATCCTTAGAACCCTTCTTTTTGGGAATTTTGGGGTTTTCCTAGATTCGTCCGATTTATCCATTTTGAAGCTTGAGAACCTTGAGATTACGATGTATCTATCCCATATTCATGTTTTTCATATGATTTTATGGATTGGTTTGTGCCGTGTTCAGACTTGTGAGGGTTTGGGTGATTTTCCAAACTCTAGTTGTTTACCCTTGTATTTTCGTGAATCGTAGATGGGTTTCGGGAGTTTCTTCGTGGATTATGAGTATGGATTATTGATTATCATATCCCTTACGAATCGTTTAGGTGCTGGAAGTGCGTTCTTGGACCTACCGAACTCATACTCTTTTCATTTCAATTTCTCGATGTCTCAAAGGCAAGTATATATTTATGAATGTACGTTCTCGACTTTGAAAGTAATATATATGAATGGCATGTTTATTTATATCCACTCTGGTGCGGTCCGACAGGTCCCCTGAGGGTTTCGTAGCCTTTGGTGCGATTCCACGGATAATTTGGGTTAACCACTCTGGGGCGGGCCGACGGGTTCCCTGAGGGTTCCGTAGCCTTTTGTGCGGTTCCATGGTTGATCATGTATGCACTATTGTGATACTATGAGATTTAGTAATTCCGGAATACTAGTCTTGAATTGATGAATTGACGGTTACCTTTACTTTATTGTCGAGGAGTATTGTGTTTCATATTTGATATACTTGCACTAGCTATTCGACGGCTAACCCATTTATGGGGGAAATACTTTTTATGTATTTAAGGTTCCAGGAGAGTGGACAGGTAAGTATCGGGTTGGCATGAATATGATGGGCAAGCGTGATACTGTGTCTTATCTCCGGTTATGTTTTGTGTTCCTCCATTCAGTGTTGTTGTACTGGAATGGTTATTGAATACTCGAGTATTGTTTGTTTTCAGTCTTTCTTGATATTCCGGCCTGTGTTGCCGAGATCTTAAATTTGTACTGTGATGTATTTGGATACATTGGACATGGTTTGCATACCCCTTGTATCGTCTTTCATTTCATTGTATTTGGACCTTCTCGGTCAAGTTTTATAGTTCCTCGTATGATTAGCCTTGTGGGTCCCACGATGGGGTTCACGGCGCTGTAATATACCCTGAATAACTTGGGGGTGTTACAGAATATGGTATCAGAGCTTAGGTTTATGGATACCTAGGTTGTCGGTCTTTTGGGTCGATTGAGTCATTGTTTATCTACAGTATCACTACTTTGTCATCACAGTGCGGCCGGTACTTGTAAGTCCTATTACTCTTCTTGTGTTTTCTTAATCGGTTTGATTTTAGTTTGATATTCTTGAGAATCGGTCACTTAAAGGACGTGCGATTTGGATTATACTTACTTTGTGTATCCTTTAGAATGTCTGCTGATAGAGGACAGAGACGCTACCGTGGTCGCGGACGCAAACTTTTCTTTGAGATATTTTCAAAATTTCTAATTGCGGTATTGATGTGTGTTTGTGTTATGTTGAGACTCTGTATGGGAGTCGGATGCTAGTCAACTTCGCGCACATGTAAGTATACTATTTTGATTATTCGCTCGTGGCGACGATTGATTGCTCTTGTGATGAGTTTAGAAATTTTGGGTTGATCTGTTGTTGGTTGACATTTATAATTGAGGATATCGTGTATTAGATTTTTTAATTTTGATATCGGGTATATCATATGAGAATGTTATTGAATCAAGTATATGTATTCAGCATGTCGTATATACGTGTACAGTATGTCGAGGCAACGGATAGGAACAATTGGAATTGGCTAAGTGTAGCCTGATTAGCACACGCTAATAGTGAAGCATAGGGCACGCTAGTGTACAAACTTAGCGCACTCTAGAGGCTTGGACTAGCGCGCGCAAGGCCATGTCAGAACATATCCGTGGGGTTGTAAAAGTTGTCGACAGCTTCCGGGTTTCATGTTTCAACGGTATTTAGCGCATGCGGGACATAAGTATTATCGCACGCTAAAGGTAGAACAGTCGAGGGAATCCCGGCAATCGCGGGTGCTTTCGGCATGTGGGGCACATGTATCTTCTGGGTAGGTGCAGGTTGTCGAGTCAACAATGATTAGCGCACGCTACGGGTGGATAATAGCGTACGCTAATGAGACTTTTACTGTAGCAAGTCAAAGCTATGTTACGTACGCTATGGCAAGGATTTTACGTACCTAACACTTGGCACGAAATGAGGCAGTAGCCTCTGGACCTCGATAGCGCACGCTAACAAAGTCAGTTATGCACGCTATGGCAAGTAACGCGCGCTATTTTGTGAGAGTAGCACACGCTAGTAGTGTGCAATTGAGTAATGTTATCCATTTCGGCCTGTTCTTTTTTTTCCACCGATAGAGAGAGTTCTTGGAAGATATTTTGAGGTTCTAAATACTTGTGTAATCATGGAGTTGATCGTTTTTAACAACACTAAGCTTGGAATCGATTAGAAATGGATTCAACCTTGAGAATCAATCCATTTTTTCGAAGAGGTAATTAATATTCACTTTGGATTTGGTTTTGGATTGAATATCGTTATTCTTGAGTTGATAATCGTCATGTTCTTGAGTTGAATATCGCAATATTATTGCGATTCCTGATGTTATGATGATATATGCCTTAGACTATGAGTTAGATGATGGCTTAGATGTTAGAACATTGGATTTTGTCGTTTAGTCGATTGTGGACGTGATTTCGGATTAATTCATGATTCCTGAGAGACTCTTGAATTATATGAGATGATGAACATTTATAAGAAGTGTGGGTGTTTTGGATATGAATATGGAATATTCATGTCTAGAGCTGAATTATGTGTTTTGATATATTCGCATAGGAATACGAATATGATTACGAGTTTAATGAAATTATTATTCATCTCTGAGTTTGGAAGTCCATAAATATTGAACAAATGATCAAGTCGAATGATTGGATTGGTTGATAAACTTAGAATAAGATTATCTATAATTTTGAAATAATTAGATAGTTCGATTTAATGATGATCATCGGAGAATTTTAACTATGGATTTACAAGAAGAAACCTTGTTAATTCGTATTTAAGAATTTAGTTTGGAATCGATAACATTTAGACCCTTGTTGGTTCGAATTGGTTGATGATATGATCATCATATTTCGGCTCGTATTTTGGACAGGGATCTGTAAGTGTCTGAGTTGGACTGTTCAGACTGTGTTTAATCGAGATATGGTGGAACTGTTGAGTTTGTGGTTTGGTGGTATTGATATCGATCATTATCGAACTTATTGATTATTAATCCTTCTTTAAACAATAAGTTGTGATGTCTGATCGTGGATTATGACTGTTGTGATACGATTGAGGTTGAAGAGTTCATAGATTACTTTGGTGGGGGGCTGAGGAATTCGTAGACGAAAGCAACTGAATTGGTAACAGTTCGTTGTATTGATATCGAGGCAAGTTTTATACTTGTACTAGTCAATGAGATTGATGTTATCATGTATGTGCATGAATGTGTGTATCATGTTGAGACTTGGTCTCTTTGTGATTTTGTTGATATCAGGGGATTGTTTGATACGATATCCTTCGGCAAGTTATGCCAAACGTTATTGTTGTTCGTAAATGGCCGGTTCAGGGCATTACGATACTTGTTGATTATATTGATGTCGATAGCCAGTTCGCGGTATTGATGTTTCGACTGTTGTTATTGATATTGGTGCTTCGCTATTGGTGTTGTATTGGCTGATTGAAGGCATTGGTGTATTCGATTGTCATCTTTGTTATCCGTAACCGATTAAAGGTGCCGAGACATCCATTGAACTGTTGTTATCGGTTGGCCATTCTAAGGCAATCGAGGTATTGAATTGGGATTATCGAGGATAGTTCCCATCCGTTGTGTCGTTATTATCGATTGACCATTCTAAGGCAGTCGAGGTATTTGAATTGGGAGAGGGGATTTGGGGCGATTAGAGGCGATTTGGGGTGATTTGGGGCAGTTCTTCTTCAAATATCATCATCTTGGGTTGGATAACAAGGATTATACATCATCTAATACATTTCTATCCTACAAATCGATTTATCCGATTTGAAGCTTGAGAACCTTGAGATTATGATGTATCTATCCCGTATTCATGCTTTTCCTACGATTTTACGGATTGGTTTGTGCCGTGTTCGGACTTGTGAGGGTTTGGGTGATTTTCCAAACTCTAGTTGTTTACCCTTGTATTTTCGTGAATCGTAGATGAGTTTCGGGAGTTTCTTCGTAGATTATGAGTATGGATTATTGATTATCATATCCCTTACGAATCGTTTAGGTGCCGGAAGCGCGTTCTTGGACCTACCGAACTCATACTCTTTTCCGTTCAATTTCTTGATGTCTCAAGGGCAAGTATATATTTATGATTGTACGTTCTCGACTTTGAAAGTAAGATATATGAATGGCATGTTTATTTATATCCACTCTGGGGCGGGCGGACAGGTACCCTGAGGGTTTCGTAGACTTTGGTGCAATTCCACAGATAATTTGGGTTAACCACTCTGGGCGGGCAGACAGGTTCCCTGAGGGTTCCGTAGCCTTTGGTGTGGTTCCGTGGTTGATCATGTGTGCATTGTTGTGATGCTATGAGATTCAGTTATTCCGGAATACTAGTCTTGAATTGATGAATTCACGGTTACCTATACTTTATTGTCGAGGAGTATTGTTCTTCATATTCGATATACTTGCACTAGCTATTCGTCGGTTAACCCCTTTATGGGGGAAATACTTTTTATGTATTTCCGGTTCCAGGAGAGTAGACAGGCAGGTATCGGGTCGGCATGAAGATGATTGGCAAGCGTAATACTGTGTCTTATCTCCGGTTATGTTTTGTGTTCCTCCATTCAGTGTTGTTGTACTGGAATGGTTATTGAATACTCGAGTATTGTTTGTTTTCAGTCTTTCTTGATATTCCGGCCTGTGTTGCCGAGGTCTTAAATTTGTACTGTGATGTATTTGTATACATTGGACATGGTTTGAATACCTCTTGTATCGTCTTTCATTTCCTTGTATTTGGAACTTCTCGGTCAAGTTTTATAGTTCCGCGTATGATTAGCCTTGTGGGTCCCACGGTGGGGTTCACGGTGCTGTAATATACCCTGAATAACTTGGGGGTGTTACAGCAAGTATCACTTGCCTTAGTTCTGACGAGAGTAACTTCCTTGATAACACAACGACTCGAACGCCCACAACCGAGAGCTCAACCTATTACATATTCGCCGATTAATACCTCTTGGTGATAATGACGAATAACGACAATTGCCCCCATCCCGATAGGATTCTAAACCTAGTTCATTTTATAATGTCGAAACCAAAGTTCTATATTTAATGCGAATTACTTAAATCCTCAATCCACCAATTTTCAATTTATTACATCTTTTTAACCACAATGTTTATATACACTATTTCCCCATTACGATTATGACTATAACCACCCGTAATCTTGCTAATTTCTCAAAATCGAAATTCCATATCTTTGGGGAAGAACGGACAAGTACAATTCCCTTGAAATCCTAATATTGATTACCTATCCAATTCGATAATTGATAACTAATTCATTAAGGAATTACCGACGAGTTTACCTAATCATAATCGGATTACAAACATAATCCATAACATGACAATCCCATGGTGTTGGTGATTTACAAGTTCGATCATGAGTTTTACAATCCAACTATGGTTATTACCACAAGTCATACGAAATACTAGCTTGATAGGTTTCGTTTAACAATTATGATTAGTTTCAGTGTTTCGATCATCATCAAAAGTTCTAAACTACCCAAAACATCCTTAATCTAGTACAACCTAACTAACAATACTGAGATAGATTCAAAGGTTTGATAAAATTACCTTACTTGACGAGGTACGAGGAAGAACAACAAAGGACGATGAAGAACGGGAGGACAACACCTTCAAAACCTCCTCCGGAGCTTGATCAATCCACTCTTACTATGATAAAACGCGACTAGAGAGGCTAGAATTCGATTAGGAGGGCTAGAGAATGATATTTGGGAGAGGAGAAATGTTTGAGGGTCGGGGGAAGTGAAAGAGGAAATGTCATTTAACAACACCAGGACGGCATTAGATACATTATGCCCAAGGGTTTACATACGTAAACTTAGTTACATACGTTATTGCCAAAATGTTAATGTACGTAAGGGGTTCTCAGAGCCTACTGCCTGAAGTGACATCGTCCATTACGTTCGTAATGTATTACTGAGTTACGTAGGTAAAGCTCAGTTGACTTACTATCGTTATCGCACCGAAATTTGTCCTGACCACGCGGGATCAAGATTCTCGTCCGATGACTGAAGACTGCATTATGTACGTAAGGCTTAAGCTTTAACGTACGTAACACGATGAGGCTAGCATACGTAATGCGGTGCGAATAACGTACGTAAGGTTCGTTTAATACACTAAGTTACATTATCACGTTTAATTCTTATAACACGACTTCCCTTTAGACTCGTCCAGCAATTTCTCTGGAAACAAGACGTTGGCCACCGTCATATTCACATGTATAATTTCTCAACAACATCAAGGTATGTCACCGACATATCATCAACATCATACAATTACATCACAAAAATAAATAAATGACACAGGCTTTTATACGTGACAACACGGTGTAAACATAATGTGTAAAAGTACAAGCGTCGAGAGGTGGAGTACAATGTTAAATCGTTAAAAATGAAATACATGATGTTTTTAACAGCATGGAATACCCGTAGTATTACACTAATTTAACTAAACTAGTTGTGTTGCTACTTGCTGAAGTATAACAGCTATTCCGGCATTCACATTAAGACCAGTTGATGGTTCTTGACTAACAGAGGGATCTGGATGACCACCAGAGTTCAAAGGGCCGGTTTTTGTCACCGCACGGGATGCCGAGTCATATGCGGCATTAGAAGGTGTAATAGATTCATTAGCGGTACCACGTCCACGTTCGCCACGAACTCTTAATATGCTGGAGAGATAAAAGAATAGATATTATCAGAACAGTTCATATATCCAAGGAATTCAAAGTTTCCCCATCATGGAAGCAATAAAACACAAGTAGGGTTCAAGAAGTCTTACTACCACAGGTCAAACGGTTCGATGGTAGCACACGGTGTTAAGCTCGATCAATATACACGACTCTTAGGACATGAAAGACCCAATAACCAAAGGCCTAGGTGTTCCCAAACCTAGGCTCTGATACCATAAATGTAACACCCCAATCTCAATGCCGGTAGTTACACGCCGTAGGACCCCGGGCCTACCAGGCTGACATCATACTTACTAAACGACAGAACAATACAAAAAAACACCATAACACGACCAATCAAATGTTCAATACCAAAACATGAGTTAGGCCACGGCCTCAGCTTAAAACGAATATGTTTTAATACAATTCAACAAAATACATAATCATCACACAACGTCTTACAACAACTTCTAATGCAACATTAAGTATGAAAACCAACACAGACACATCCAAATACTGACTCGATATCTCTAACATCCGGTCTGCCCGTCAGCTCCGTGTGCACCCCGTGTAGGCTCTTGAATCAAGAGATCACCTGAAATGCATAAAACATTCCACCCCAAATGAGGGGTTACCAACGAATTGCTAGTGCATGTACAATATTACAACGTTTTAATACATAGGCATTTCCAGTTCTTTCAAAATCCAAAAACATTTCATTACTCACGATATTCCGAAATATCTAATATCAATCATCAGTAAAAACATCGCTCGAAGGTAATTCTCGTGACAAGACAACCCGGCCAAGTCCCTGTGTGCCCTGCCGAGCAATCCCCAGGTGATAATACTGCCACCTTGAAGGTAACCCTCGTGCAAGGCCACCCGACCAAGTCCCTGTGTGCCCCGTCAAGCAATCCCCAGGTGAGAGTACCCCGAGAACATCCCCACAACACACAAACATGACAATTTCATCACAGAAATGCATGCCATAAAATCATCACAATAATGTACTTGCGTTTATTTCTAACGCACAAATGGATTACGAACGAAAAAGGTCCTTGGTCCGAACTTTCTCCAAATTCCATTCCTAACAAAATATTGAGACTCAATCAACTACAATTTCACTAGAAAACCAAGAATCATCCTAAGTTATACCCTTAGGAACAATACGTCGAACACTATGGAGGCATGATAGGTTATACATGATCAACGGATGAAAATTCGGAATTAGCCCACCAATATTTGTGGAAAAGCATGGAATCATGATCATACAACTATAATCTAACATCAAACGGGGCTAAATCGGTTAGAGAAATGAAATGCAACAAAAAACCCCAAAATATCATGAAAGTAGGGTTCAAGCCGATTTACCTCGATCCGAATGGTGGAAGACGTTAGAACGATGATTACTTCTTGCGAGGAACTCAAATATACGGATGGATGATGAGATATCGCCTCGTTTCACCATCACTCTCATACAGGATCGCCAATTCATCGGGAAGAAGGAGGAAAGATGAGAAATGGCGAAACAGGTTGGGATCCGCCTATATATATATATATATATATATATCAACAATGTTACGTACGTAAGACAACAAGCATTACGTACGTAACAGCCCCACAGACTCACTGCTCCATGTACAGGTTACATTACGTACATTACATGGAAAGCATAATGTATGTAAAATATAGGTTAACATACATTATAGTTTGAAGGTTAACGTATGTAATAATTGTTCAGAGCTCAGTGCCCGGATATCCAGATATCATTACGTAAGTTAAGAAGTAAAGTTTAACATATGTAATAGACTTTAATGTACATTATATTCATCAAATAACATACGCAACGACTACTCCAGAAACTTCTGACCCAAAACACATATATCCTTACGTCTGTTACGTGTTAAGCATAACGTACATTATGCATACTCCAACAGTATGATCTAGAGAAAGGCGACACAACGAGATAAACAATTATCCAATCAATATGGTACATTCATAGACGAACATCAATAAATAGTTCGAGCATTACGATAATAGAACGGGCACAATGACCAACATAAAACACGAAAAATTGAATCGAGTAATAGTTGGATTAAACGATAGGGGCAAACGGTGACGAAAAAAATTATGGATATTACATACGTATGCGAGCTGATGGACTTGTAAAAATCAAGATCCAAAATTTTTTGCTGAGCATACATCTTTAGTGAATGACTCGTATGATTTGTATAAACGTACAACATATGCGGACACTGTTAAAATCAGAGGCCATTATTTAGATGACAGATGGGTTGTGCCATATAATCCGTATTTACTTGCAAAGTTTGACTGTCATTTGAATTTTGTAATTTGTTCATCTATGAAGGCTGTAAAATATTTGTATAAATATTTGGACAAAGAATGTGGTAGAGTGTGCTTTAGTGTCACTAATATGGATGGTCATTCTTCTAATATTGATGAAATCGCTGCATATCAAAATGCACGTTAGATATATGCTCCTGCGGTAGCATGGAGAATTTTCGAATTCACTCTTACTCAAAATTTTCCCTCTGTTATGTCTTTATGTTTGCACCTACTTGACTGCCAACCTATCAGTTTTAAAGATACTGATGATCTTTCTATAATTGTTACATATTCTTTTAAACGGCGTTCCATGCTGACTGAATATTTTAGAATGAATCAGGTTAATGAGAAGGCCCATACTTTGCTTTACAAGGATTTTCCAGTTCACTTTGTCTAAGATATATGTACTCGATGTTGGATTACTCAATAGCAAAGAGATGTTATTGGCAGAATTGTTTCAACAAGTCCAAATGAGGGTGAACGGTATTATGAATGTTTAATATTAAGTCATGTTAGAGGTGCAACATCTTTTCTAAATCTTAGGACTGTTAATTCTTTGTGTTTTGCAATATTTCGAATTGCAGTGTCGGAATATGATTTGTTAAATGAGGATGCAAATTCTGATCTCTGTTTGTCATAGGCAATCGCGTATCGTTTCCCTTCTTTGTTGCGACACCGGTTTTCTACAGTGTTATTATTCTGTGCACCAACTAATCCTAAACAATTGTGGTTAAATTTTAAGGCGTTTATGGTTGAGGATTTTATTTCGAGACATATTTCTTTAGTTGTGGCTGAGATGAAAGCTTTACTACAGATTAATTCTATTCTAGAGCTCTAAGGCAAACATATTAATGAGTACAACTTAATATATGTTCGTACTCATTATTCAGAGACTGATAAGTTTTTTGCATTATTAGATGAGGAAAATCAGAGTTGTAGTGTTAGAGCTGATGTGAGACGATATTTATAATCTTAATTTAGAATAGAGAATAGCATATGAAGCTATATACAAATATGTCATTGAAAATACTGGTGGTTTATACTTCATTGACGGCCCAGGTGGTACTGGTAAGACTTTTTTTGTATAAAGTTTTGTTGTCTGCAGTTAGAGCTCAAAATATGGTTGCTTTAGCGACTGCATCCTCGGGAGTGGATGCATCTTTGTTGCCAGGTGAGTGGTGTCTAACATAACAACAGACTACCAAAAGCCCCAACCATTATACAGAAGGTATAAGGTTGCAGTCGCAGACCTTGTTAAAACCCTAGTTAAAACCCTACCATAGAAATACAAGTGGTAATAAACTATGATAAGAAAAAAAAAAAGTTCCCAAGTGTTAAGGTGCTAGTCCTGAAATGGGCAAAGTACATAGGTGAAAGATCTTTATGTAAATGATCCTAGAGAGATATTGGAGGCTCATTAAACCAATCAAACTCCATTGACCTCTTGGAAAGAGAGTCTACAACCACATTACCTTCTCTAAAGATGTGAGAAACCCGAAAATGTATATATCAATCTGCAATAAAGATACCAAGATGTCCCAAATAGCCATGATCAATGTTGCTGGGATAATCCACCTGATATTTTAACAAATGCCTCATACAGCGAAAGTTCATCAAGTCAAAATATAATCTAAGTGTGGACATTGTTAGTAAATCATTCAGTCTGTCCGTATATCCTATTCATACAGCACAAGATCATACGGCGAGACAAGAGTTAAATTCTACAGCATAGCCTTCATATTACAACAAGACGAGATGTTGGCTACAATAAACAATGATGTAGGTGTTTTACTTAGGAAAAGTAAAACACAAAACAATAAGACTTGAGAAACTTTAAACTGTTGTGAAATCAAACATTCTTTATTCAAAGTATTCATGGTTAAAGTACCATTAAATGCTGATAGGACAATATTTAACGCAGCCGAAGAGACTATAGACTGAAGAGCATATAATACAGGTCAAAGAGAATATGTGAAGCATTAAATGCGAATCGTCTTTAATTCAAAATGTTATGAACTGGCCAATTAGATATATCCCAATCTCACCAACCGGCCAACGGCTATATTTATAACAGATCTATTTCTAAGGTTATAAATAGTCCCAAGAAAGAGGACAATGCTTACTTGACAATTTACATAATTCACACACGAACAACACCTGAACATCAAGCTTACAAGAGCATTATATTTATTCAGGCATACATCAACATCTGAATAGAAGAAATATAACAAGTCCTCAACATGAACATCACATCTACAGTGAAAGCTCATCAAGCATACAGCTGCTGTTGGAACTCGTGATAACACAAATTTTTCTGTTGAGTTACTTAGCCCTATGTGGAATAACCTAAGCTATATCTGACCTGTATGGGACGAATAGCATTAATAACGATGCTTCAGTGTGTGTGAGAAGAAGTGAGTCGAAGAAGTCAAAGGCCAATCCGTGTAAACGGCCAAATCTATTGTCTGCTGTATCAATCTATGTGAACGATAAAACGACGTATTTAGTAAAAATCATACAGTTGTGTATGGCGTGATTTTAGTAAACTACTCACTCATGTGTGGAGGACCAGTGTACGTACAGGGGTTTAAATAGAACCACTTTAATCAGTGTGTCTTTACTTACTATCTTTACTGTTTTGTATTTGCCTATGTGATTTTCATATACTTATCCTATAAACCCTGTATGCACCAAGCTAACAGGAGACCATTCAATTAATGTACTTACAACAACTTAACCTTAGAATTCCGCTACGCAAACAAACTTTAAAAAATATACAGCTTATTCAACCCCCATTTCGAAGCTGTATATGCTGTATACCGTGTCCATCAAAAGTTAAGTGCCAAATATTGTAGTTGTTTGCTAAAATCCATGCCCACAAAGTGGATAATAAAGTGGCAAAACGTCAGCAAAACAGAGCTAGGTCCAAAAGGCTCTCTCAATATGAGTCCAGAATTTAAAAATATGCAAGCACTCAATAAAATATGATCAATAGATTCCGATGCCAAACGACATAATGTGTAAATAGAGATGCCAATTAACCTTGCAAGTCGAAGCAGATCTAGAACATGCACTAACCATATTGTGAACACAAGGTTCATTATTGTTTTGAGAAAAATCAAACCTTTGACTGCCTCGTCAAAATGAAGATTCCAACTATGCGAAGCCTGCTTTAGGCAATAAATGATATGTTGAAGCTTACACACCTTATGGATATTGAATTCATACTAGATGTAACCCTTTGACACAAGCTTGGCCTTATACGTTTCAACTTTTTCATCTCCATCAGTTCTTATCATGTAGATCCATTTTTCCTAAAGTGTACTATGCCATTAGACTGATCTACAAGAGTCCACACAGGATTCACATGCATTGAGTCTATATCAGCTTCCGTATCCTTATGCCACTTTGTAGAGTCCACATCCATCATTGCTTGGTCATAGGTATAGGGGTCATTCTCTTGGCCTTATTATGACACCTCATAAAGTCCCAACTCCTCTTAATGCAGATAGCCATACCTCTCAGGTAAATGAGAAACTCTACTTGAGCAATATGGCGGTGATTGTGTTTTAGAGAATTCGGTTCTAATCTCTTATTTAGGTGTCTCCTAAGGAGTTTCCCTTTGTTCTTCCTAAGAAGCATTTCTACCTGCACCAGCTTCGTGGATGAAACTGCCTTCGAGAAAGTGTGCTTCTAAAGCAACAATGATCTACGATCTTCATTCATGGAGAACGGACAACCTCTTAAATCATCTCGGTATCCACCATTTATGGACCTAGATTCTAATTTCTCCACCTTTATCTTCTTGACATAGGTTGGGCATCCCAAAATCCTAATATGATTAAGACTTGTTTTTCTACCTCTCCACATCTCATGTGGAGTCTTAGGATAGTTTTGGAAGGACATCTACTCAATATGTGAGCATAAGTAAAAAGCGCACACCATATAAGTAAATAGGTAGATCGGTGTAAATAAGCATGGAGCAAATCATGTCCAATAAGATTTGGTTCTTTCTTTATAATACACTATTTGATTGTGGGGTTGTTGGAGGTATATATTGTGCTACTATTTCTTGTTCTTTTAGGAATTCATCAAACTCGATACTCATATACTCACCACGTTTGATTTTCAACTAGGGCCTTAAATTTCTTGATTTTTCAAAGGCTTTGGATATATATTTCATTACATACACGAAACCATACATATTTTGGTTGTTAGTGAAAGTAATGAAATATTAATATATGCCTCCTGCCGCTCTAAATAAAACACCACATATGTCAATATGCACTAATCAAAGTATTTCAGCAGCTCTTTTGAAAGTCCCTTTGAAGGTGACTTAGTCATTTTGCCTTTAGGATAAGATTCACAAGTAGGATCAGGATCCGGTCTCAATACAAGTATACGTCCATCTTTCTCCACCTTGTAAACCTTGGTCTTGTTAATACGAAGTCACATCGAAAGAATTATATTAACCCAATAAATAATACAAGCCCCTTAACAAGATCGATCAAGCATCGTATATACGATTAAAACACAAAGTATGAATTTAGAAATCATACCCTTGAGGACCTTTGATTAAATGTTTGATGAAGAACTCGAATCCGATTCAAAAATATTCTAGAAAATCTAAGGTCGGAAGCACGAAGTCTCTATATAAAATGTGTCATAAAGATGACCGGAATAAACTCCCAACTTATTATTTTTCAAGAACACGGCCAGAAGTAGATAGTATGAGCATTCTCTATTTATCTTAAACACTCTAAGTGTGATAAATATTTTCCCTCATGAACACTCTTTAAACTCCAAGTTTAATACTTAGAAAATTTTCTCTCCCACACCTTGTGTTCCTTAGGATCGAAATGATGATTGTGGAGGAGGATGATATTTTTTTAACATAAACTAGCATCACTACAAGACATAAGCCCCCATTTAAATTTACACCAACTGTATAAATAAGTCTCCCACATATCTTATCAAATCATCACTAATGATTAGATAAAACAAGAAATCATGTGGGAAAAGGGTGGGGGCGGACAAGCTAAGGAAAGGGAGAAGAAGGTTCATTTTAGTCCGTAAAATGAATTTTCGTTGTCTAGTACGATTGATACACAATGTAATTATAGTTAATTAATCTAATTAATTAATTATATCAAATAAAATATTATATATTTCTCTAAGAAATAATATTTTCTGAACTAAATTAATTAACCCATAATTTATTTATTTTAATTAGACCGTATTAGTGTATCCAATAAATTAATTCGATATAGAATGTCGTACAATCAAGAAGAGAGAATATGCTCAATTTAATTTGTCGTCTATCCTATGTGCGTGACTCTATAGATTTATCTCAGTCAACAATGACAAGATCTAAAGAGTGTGAGTAACACCTAACGAGTCATGTGGCTCACATTGTAACCCTAACTAAGAACGAATGACGAGGATCATTCCAAAATCTTTTATGTCATAAGTATAGTATATGTACAAGCCCTTCAGTCAGATGTCCCGATCAAGTTATTAGAGTCACGGTGAGTCAAAACCTATCTTTACTTGATTCAATGCATGAGTTAATGTAAATCAAGATCACTGAGCTATTGTGTATCAAACACAACTAGCTCATATGCTGTGTCCAAATACTTATGATCTCATCCGCCATTAACTGCATAGGACATTCACCTGCTCACTTACAGGAGAGAGAATCCTTGATAGAAACTGTTGTTTGTCCATCGAGTTGCACTTTGAGTATACTCTTTGCAATTTAATATATTCTTTTGTAACCATCTCTCTAACGATGTCTGGACATGTACACAGTATGGCATATATTAGGCTACCACGACCGAAGCATATGGTAACATACTCATTTCTTCCCTATCTTCCTCACTTTACGGAAAGTTCTATACCATGTCACATAGGCAGGAACACTCTTTTATAATCTTCCATCTTAAATCGCTTTAAAATCTTATCTATGTAGAGGTTGGAAAGTCATATCATTCTTTTCGCTCTAACCTAGTAGAGGCAAATCCCTGGAATATAGGAAGCTTCTGCCAAGTCTTTTATGGAGAATATACTTGAAAGCCAAGCTTTCACATAGCTGAGCATCTCTACGTTATTTTCTATTAGTAAAATGTCATCCACGTATAGTACTAAGAACATATCCCACTAACCTTCTTATAAACACAGACTTCTTCTTCATTTTTCACGAAGTCAAACTCTTTGACAGCTTCATTAAAATAAAGATTCCAAATTCGTGAAGCTTGCTTCAGTCTATAAATGGAACGCTCAAGCTTGCATACTTTATGAATATTAGTTTGAGACACGAAGCCTTTAGGCTGTTCCATATAGATCTACTTCTTGAGAAATCTATTAGGAATGTCGTCTTCATATTCATCTGTCATATCTCATAATCATAGTAGACTTCTATGGCTAGCATCATATGAATAGACTTGATTATAAACTTCTTTTTGGAGAGGGAGTATGTAATACCCGAATAGTTGTTGTTTATTTTTATATGTATTTGAATCATGTGGTCTATGATTATATCATATAATTAATTAAAATTACGATTTCCATTCTCCGTAATCTAGTATTCGTGATCGTATTGTGAAAATATTGTTAATTCATGCATGTACCTGCATGAATACTAATGTATGCTAACAAACATATCTAACGTACGCTAAAGATTGTATATAACACACATTTAGGGAACTACTTAGTGAACCACAATCTCAAGAACCTTCTTGTATAAACCATAAATGTTCTATATATCTCAATCTCACGAACTACTAGAAGTTCCTTAGTGAACTTCTTAATCCAAAAAGCTTATTTAGCAGCCTCCGTGGCTGCCTAATATTAGACTTGACATGTAGAGATTGCAGTCATGCTTTGCTTGGCACTTCTCCAAGATACTGCTCCACCACTCAAAGTAAAGATATACCCTGGAGTGGACATCTTCGCATCCATATCTCCCGAAAAATCTGAATTTGTATAGCCCTCCGCTTTTAGTTCTCCACCGCTGAACGTGAGAACCAAGTCTTTAGTCCTCTTCAGGTATGTAAGAATGTTCATTATAGCAATCCAATGTTCTTGTCCTGGATTTCACTGAAACCTACTTACTACGCTCACAGCATAGGCATTGTCCGATCTGGTCTACCCACTATCGAAGCATAGGGCACCTTACTCATTTCCTTTTTGTCTTCCTCATTTTTAGGACACATCTCTAAGGAATGTTTTATGCCATGTTGCATAGGTAGGAACCCTCTCTTAGAATCTTCCATCCTAATTCACTTCAAGATTTTTTCTATATATAGGGCTTCATAAAGACCTAACATTCTTTTCGCTCTATCCCGATAGAGCTGCATACCCAGAATATAGGTAGCTTCTCCCAAGTCTTTCATTGAGAACTCTTTAGAAAGCCAAGCTTTCACAAAACTGAGCATTCCTACGTCGTTTCCTATAAGTAGAATGTCATCCATATTCAGTATTAAGAATGCAATTTTGCTCCCACAAACCTTCTTGTAAATACAAGGCTCCTCTTTTTTTTGACAAAATCAAACTCTTTGACCGTCTCGTTAAAACAAAGATTCTAATTTCGCGAAGCTTGCTTCAGTCCATAAATGGCATACTGAAGTTTGCATACTTTATGAATATTAGTTTTGAATATGAATCCCTTAAGTTTTTCCATGTAAATTTCCTTCTCGAGGAATCTATTTAGGAATTCTGTTTTCACATCTGTTTGCCATATTTCATAATCTAAGTGGGCTGTTATGACAAACATCGGGTAGATATACGTAATCATGGCTACACGTGAGAAGATCTTGAAGTAATCGACTCCCTCTCTTTGGGAACACTTCTTTGCCACAAGCCTGGCCTTATAGGTATCAACTTTGCCATCTACATTAGTCTTTCTTTTGTAGATCCATTTATTTCTAATAGGCACCATGCCCTTAGGACAATCGACTAAAGTCCAGACACGATTAGCATGCATTGAGTCTATCTCAGCTTCCATAGCCTCACGACACTTCGGAGAGTCAACATCTACTATCGCTTGGTCGTATGTAGAAGGATCATTCTCTTAACTACTTTCTGTCATCTCATGGACACCCAGTTCCTCTTGATGCTGATAGCCATACCTTTCAGGTAATTGATAAGTTCTACTAGATCTGCGAGGATGTGTTTGTATTTCAGAAGGTTCAGTTCTAATATCTTACACAGGTGTCTCAATTGGTTTTTCTTTTATTTATTCCAAAGAAATATTTCTACCTGCGCCTCCTTCCTGAATGAACTCATCTTCCAGGAAGTGTGCGTGTAAAGCAACAATGATCCTATTATCTTCGTGCATGTAGAATATATATCCCATGGAATGACCTACATATCATATGAAACGACCTTTCACAGACCTAGCTTCCAATTTTTCTACTTTAGTCTTCTTGACATAAGCAGAACACCCCAAATATTAATGTGATTAAGACTTGGTTTCCTACCTATATACATCTGATGTCGAGTCTTAGGAATGGATTTGGAAGGACATCTGTTCAAGATATGTGGAGCACTAAGGAGCATGTGACCCCACAGATAAATCGGTAGATCGGTATAGTTAAGCATAGAGTGAACCATGTCCATCAAGGTTTGGTTCCTTCTTTCTGACACACCATTTAATTGTGGAGTAGCTGGAGGAGTGAACTATGACACTATTCCCCAGTTCTTTTAAGAACTCATCAAACTCGGTACTCATATATTGACCACCTAGGTCCGACCTAAGAGTCTTAACACAATCACCTGTTTGGTTTTCAACTAGAGATTTAAATTCCTTGAATTTATCAAAAGCTTCATATTTATGTTTCATTAATACACGAACCCATACCTAGTATGGTCATCACTGAATGTAATGAAATACTGAAAGCCATCTCGTGCCACTTCAAAAGGTACACAGACATTGGTATGGATCAATTCGAGTTTTTCAGCAGCTCTTTCAAAAGTCCCTGTGAAGGATAACTTAGTCATTTTTCCTTGAAGGCAAGATTTACAAGTTGGATAGGGATCCGATCCCAATATACCCATAAGCCCATATTTCTCCATTCTATGAATCTTGGTCTGAACTCCATGACAAAGTGTAAGATGTCACTTAAGTGTTTGGTTCGTTTCATCCCTACCACGCTTCCTAGTTATAGTCTTCATAATTGTTTTATTCTTTAGATTCAAATGATGTAAACCATTTAATAATGTAGTAGTACCAACTAATTTATTTTTGAAATAAATTCGATAGGGACCATCTCTAATTAAGAAGTGAAACCCCTTTCGGTCCATGACCGGAATTGATACAATATTTGTATGCCCCTTGGGCAATACAAGTACGTCATAAGTAAGAATAAAACTAGATTCTAAATTCATCATAAGACATCCAATATCAGAAGCCTCGACATTGTGTCCACTTCCAACGTTGACCATCACCTCCCCTGAATCCAGCTTCTTACTTCATTCCATATCCTGATTCATTGTATAAATGTGAGAACTCGTCCCAGAATCAAATATCCAAGAAGTAGAATATACAATTACAGAACAATTTATTTCTAAAACTAGTATTCCGTACCTGTAGGCGCATTTCAGTCGAGTTTTGGATAGTACATCCTCCCGTGGCCTATCTCACCGCAGTTTAGGCATGCGTCCGTTTTCTTAGCCCCCTTGTTCTTTTGAACCATTGGGGCTTTGCCCTTACCCGTATCGATGTTAGCTTTTGGACCTAACTGCTTTTTATTCTTTCTTCTTATTCTTGGAGTTCCAAATCCCATAAGAAATAACAAGTGCAGTTCCTTTTCCATTTGTCTTCATCTGAGAATGGGCAGTCGTCAGTTTGTTCATTAGCCCATATTTTATTTTCTTTTGTTGTGTGCCTCATATATTTATTCTCTTGCAGATTCTAAAAGGCGTTAGCTCAGACATCAACTTTCTTAACAGGGAGTATTCTGTTTTTCTGCATTGATTTTTTTTATTTTATTTTATTTTTAAAAACTGAGGACAGTTTTATTTTCAAGTTTGGGGGTGGTTTGTTTTATTATTTTGGTGTGTCGTAATTTTGGTGTGTTTTGATTTCTTTGGTTATTTGCCTTAATTTTTTTTATTATATATATATATATATATATTTATTTATTTATAGTATTTTGATTTATGAGATTTCTAGATCTGGCCATAACACCAATAAATTAGCTATATACAAGCTTTTAAAATCATTTTAACCGGTAAAAATTGTATATTCCAAAATTTTTAAGCCTTAATCTCTTTTTCCAAGCCTTGTAATTATCATATAAAATCGAGTCATTCATTACCTTGAAAAAAGAAGAATCAATCGGTTGATGAAAAATAGAACTGAAATTTACTTAATTTGTGGAGTTTTTGATTTTTCATGCTTAACTAAAAAATGATTTTCTGCAAAAATTCTATTCCCTAAAAAAAAAAAAAAAGAGTCATTGGTGAAAAGAGCTACACGTTAGCAAATAACGGTGTGAAAGCTATCACCTAAAAAAAATGACGAAAAGGAGAAGTGTTGAGCAGCAACAGCTGCCTAATTTTGGGGGTCTTAAATTTTGCGAAAAATAAAGGACTAACCATTGTTGGTGTGTAGCTGCCGTCTCAGAAAATTGGTGAAAAGAGCTACACGTTAGCAAATAACGGTGTGAAAGCTATCACCTTTTAAAAAAAAATGAGATAGAATTTTTTTTTTTTAAAAAGAAAACGTCCAGAGAGGACGGGGGGTTGAGGCGGGACCCACCAACCTGTAGATAATAAAATCAAGAAACACATAGTATCAGCCCCGAATTATGACCAAAAATGGGTCATAATTCGGGTCCAAACATCAGAGAAATCTACTGCCCGCTAAAGAAGTACAAAGTGCACCACAAATCGTGGGCTAATGTGCGGACCCATAGACCAAATAACTCAAAACCGAATTATGACCAAAATTGGACATAATTCGGGACCTAAAAACTAAAGTGCCTACGGCCCGCTAGATCAGTACAAGGTGCACCACTAAAACCGTGGGCTAATGTGCGGACCCATAAGCAACCAAGCAATCGAATAAAAATCAATCCTATCTAAATCTGAAGGACGAATAACCAAGCTGATCCATCCGAATAAGGGAGAGGAGAAACGGAGGAGCAGTATCGTAAGTATAAGTCTAAATGCCGAGGGACGACATGCCGAGCTCAGAAAGATAGTCGGCCGGCCTGTTGCCCTCCCGGAAAATATGAGTGACTCTGAACTGAATATCTCTGAGAATGTGTCGGATACGCATAAGAGTGTGACGAACCTGCCAATAGCCCCGATGGCCAGATGATAGGAGGGTCACTACAGCAGCAGCATCAAGCTCAATCCAAACATGTCTCGATCTCTGGGAGGCTAGAATCAATCCAATTGCCAACGCCTGGACCTCAGCATCAAAACTCGAAGAGGCCTGAAAAGAGGAATGGAAAGCAAGAAGGAGCTCTCCGTGATGATCTCTAATCAGACCTCCCCCACCCGTAATCTGTGTGTCTCTATCGAACGAACCATCCGTGTTCAGCTTGATCCAAGGGGACTCGGGACGAAGCCAAACGACATGGAAGGGGCGACGAGGCTGAGCGGGGGAAGATGTAGCACGCTGAAAGCGATCAGGAGGCGAGCAACCCGCCCAGAACTCAGAGCAAATAAGCCCCGCACCAGCTAATAAAGCAACATGACGCTCCACCTGCACAATAACATGAGAGGAAACAAAAGTAACCGCCCTATGCTTTGCACTATTCCTTTCTGTCCAGATGAACCATAGGATCAGACAAGGAATAATGAAAGTCGCGTGCCTAAAGTGTGTTCCGTGTGCGAAAAAACTCAGGAACTCAAAAATATTCTGAGAATGGGGTAGGGATAAATGAATCCAAGCGCCAAAATACTCCCACACGACACGGGCCAAATCACTCTCCAAGAAAAGGTGGGCAATGGTCTCGGTATGGTAGGTCTGGGAAAGGGTATGCGAGCAGCACAAACATCTAGAAGCCAATGAAACGCCCCTCCTCTGTAGGATGTCATCAGTCGGGATCCGTCGCATGAGAAGTCGCCAAATAAGCACCGAAATGGTCGGTGTGAGTAAAGTTGTCCATATGGCCCCGTAAATAAGATTAGCCTGACCCCTCACCCTGATGTGAGACCAAGCCGACGATAATGAGAACGCACCCGAGGAGGTAAGAGTCCAGCACATACCATCCGAATCCTCCTCAACGATGGGAATCGCGGAGATCTCATGGATGAACTGAGGGGTAAATCCTAGCTCCTCTCCAACAATAGTCTCCAACCTACCCATGTCCCAAGACCCATCAACCCATAACTCATTAATCCTAAGATGGGGTCTACCAGAAACCTGACAATAAGAAGATATCGGCCTATCCCCAATCCAAGTATCGTCCCAAAAGCTGACCTCCCCGCAGCCACGACCAAGAGTCCAGCGAATGAACTCCTGGGCCTCAATACCCACGCGCAGGAGACGGCGCCAAGGGTGGCTAGCACGAGCTTTAAGAGCAGTACGCATAGGCGTATAAAGGCCAGAAAGCGGCCATGAGCATAAATTGCGCCCACAGAGACGTGCCCGCGCGAAGGCGCCACCAGAGCTTATAACTAAAAGCTCTCACCATATCCGAAAGGCTCCTAATCCCGAGACCTCTCTCAGAGACCGGACGACAAATCTGCCGCCAACTGACCCAATGTGTCTTCCTCTTTGGACCAACAGCACCCCAGAAGTATCTCGCAATGATCTGCTCGAGTTCCTGGATAATGTACTGTGGGGGATCCAAAACCTGAAGTAGGTGAAGAGGAATCGTGCAAAGAGTGCTCTTAATAAGAGCCAAACGGCCCCCAAAAGCAAGGTGGCGATGGGACCAACCAGAGATCCTATCCAACATCCGTTGCTTCACCCCAGCAAAGAGCTCTCGTCTCTTAAAGCCTTTGTAAAGGGGCACACCTAGATAGGTGATGGGGAGATCGCCCTGGCGAAAACCAGTAAGATCGGAAACTCTCTGATGCCAACGAGACGCATGCTTGGGAGCGATAATAAAAGTGCTCTTCTGGATACTAACCATCTGGCCCGAAGCCATAGAGTAGTGATCCAGGAGACGCATAAGATCAACCAGACCATCATCCACAGCCCGTGTGCATATAATGATGTCATCGGCGTAGGATAAGTGGGAGACGGGGAAAGGCCGTCCAGCCGTCCTATACCTCATCAAAGGATGATCGCGAATAAATCGATCCAAGCAGCGCGATAAATAATCAGCGGCAAGCACGAAGAGCGACGGAGAAATAGGGTCACCCTGACGCAAACCCCGGCTAGAGGCAAAATAGCCGGCCGGACTGCCGTTCACCAAAATAGAGAACGTGCAACTCTCGACGCAATGACGGATGAACAAAATCCATCTAGCCGGGAAACCCATCCTCACCAGGACCTCTCGTAAAAAATGCCAGTGAACCCTATCATACGCTTTAGCCATATCAAGCTTTAGCACAAGGTTCGGGACACCATGAATGTCCGCGACGTGGAGGTCGTGAATTAGTTCTTGGGCCAAAAGGATATTATCAGAAATAACCCGCCCGTGAACAAATCCACTCTGGTTCGGAGAGATGAGAAGAGGGAGGAGAGGAGCAAGCCTGAGGAGTTTGGCCTGTAGGTTACACATGCCAGATAATCCGGTCGGAGTCAGCCAGACCTCCCTAACAGTGTCCATGAATGTATGATGCCGGACCCACATACTCTGGAAATGAAATGACGACTTGTGACGAGTCGCGGAGAAGCGACCCTGGATAAGAAGAGGTGCATGGTCAGACCGAAGTCGAGGTATGTGAGTGATGGTAGAGACCGCAAACACGTTCGACCATGCTTCATTAAATAAAGCACGATCTAGCCTTTCCCTCAAACCATTGCGCTCCCAAGTGAAAATATCGCCCTCGCAGCCCGCGTCAATCAACTCACAGTCAGCAATAGCCTGTGCGAAGTCCAGAATCTCTGGAGAACGATCAGTGGTACTACCCTCGCGCTCATGAGAATGCAGGAAGATGTTGAAGTCACCGTTGACTAGCCACGGCAACCCCTCTACTTCCAAAGCAAGCTCACGGAGGGTTTCCCAAAGGGCGTAACGACCAGCACGGTTAGTGCTGGCATAGACATAAGTGACGTAAATCAACTGAGGAAGAAGGGAAGAAGAAATAGAAAGATGAATGACTTGGTCGGTATCCAACAAAACTTGATGCTGAAAGTGGGGGGAAGAAAAGAACCAAATTTTGTTAGACCGATTATAAAGTCCCGACGCAAAACCTAATGAACGAATATAAAAATCAAAATTAGCATTGGAACCCATGGGTTCTAAAATCCCAATAAAAGCAAACCTATGCACACGATTGAGATGTCGAATGCGCTTCTGTGCTCTGGTGTTAGCCAGACCACGAGCGTTCCATGTAAGAATGGGTATCGACATAAACTAAACAACGAACTCAGACGGGGACCTAGGACGCTGACTGGAGCGACCCTGTCTCCGAGGAGTATCCTGCCGGGCAGATGTTCCCTCTTGCAGGGGCGATGAAGATCGCCCCTTAGAGGAGGAATACGGTCCGCGAGAAGCTGCTCTTCCACGTGTGGCTATCGTGGAATCAGAAGAAGCTTTGCCCCTAGTCGTGACACCAAGGGCAGCAGTAGAAGACATCAACCGTCTCTTAACCGGGGGCTTTGGTGCCGACAGGAGAGGCACCATCGCCGAGGAAGAGAGACTCGACTCAGAGATCTCAAATTGAGTGCGTTTAAGACCGCACTCAGTCTGAGAGAGAGAGGGAAAAGAAGAAGAGGGAGGAGGGCGAGGCTCGAAAACCACCATGGCTAAGGACTCGGGCTGAACGACGATCTGGTCGTCGATGCGGCCGTTACCGTCATGGCGAGGGGAAATAGACTCGAAGAGCCTAGAAGAGAGAGGGACGGTAGAGGACTCTGTGTCATCCTCTAGAACGAGATCGTCATGAATCTCGTGACCACTGCAATCGCTACCCGACACACTATTTTTATCACCCATACTAATGATATCGTCAGTGCCAACTAAATCCTCCTCCTCTCTAGCAGAGGAGTCTAAAGATGCAAAGTAAGAGTGATGGCCAGTAGCAGCTGTGCCCTTGGGAATCAATCCCGTCTCCTTGGGCCCTTTTTTGGCAACTACTTGCCATGCGGCAGGCTCCTTAGGGGCTGCCTGGGAAGTACTAGCCTTAGTGGCTTTAGGAGGGGCAAGCTGCGTCTTCTGCTGACGAGAAAGGGCAGCCTGAGGTTTCTTACGCTGGGGCAGTGGAGGCCGTTCTTTGTTGCCAACTATGTAGCAGCTGGACGGCTCGTGTCCCACGTGAGAATAGAGAGAGCAATAAAGTGGCACTCTCTCGTAAATAATGCGCTGTGTGATAACCTGATCGCCAAACTCAACCTTGATCTCAGGCAGTCTGGGTGCAAGAAGGTCAATCTCGACGCACACACGGGCGACGGATAGTCGTGAGTGTGTGGCCATCGGGGTGTCAACTAAAATGGGATTGCCAATAGCCTTGGCAATCGTGTATAATGCACGTGGATGAAATAAGTGAAGAGGTAGGACCGGAAGTCTAATCCAGATCGGACAAACAGACGTCTCCGTCCTAATCGAGAAATTAGGTGACCACTTAAATACTCGTGCAGGACATCCAGAAAAATTCCAGGTAGAACCTAACCAAATACGTCTAAAATCGTCATCATTGTCAAATATAACCGCAACATGACAATAATTCATCCAGCTCCAACTAAATTTACCCCTCAATTTCATGTCAGTCAAACCCGCAGACACATCTCGAGGGGCGGGAATAGCATGCGAAAATTTAAGAATTAGAGTGCGTTCCCATGAAGCGGCAAGAGTAATCATATCAGAAGAAGAGAAGGTTACACGC
Organism: Orobanche coerulescens; assembly: GCA_033398695.1. Lineage (NCBI taxonomy): Eukaryota > Viridiplantae > Streptophyta > Magnoliopsida > Lamiales > Orobanchaceae > Orobanche > Orobanche coerulescens. The sequence goes on along the minus strand of CM065810.1, from coordinate 75,492,182 downwards.
GTTTTCTCATTTACGGAGGAGAGGGTACCAAAAGGACTCACCTTAGCTCCGTCGAAATTAAATGATTTTATTGTCGGACCGGATTGTTGGGAGAAACCGGGCTGCATCGAGCCATTTTGGTTGTTGACCATTTGAGCGTAGGACAGCTTCGGCCTCGGCTGCTCGGTTGCGCCATGTTGGTTCGGTTGAGATGAGCTCGCGAATGCATGGGGAGGGGGCGCTGCTCGCTGGGGAGAGGTCGTGATAGGCTGGAGCTGGACTGGTGGTTTGGGGTTATGGGGATTGGGCTGGGTTTGGGGGCAGGCGGCTGGGTCAGGAGGGATAGCTGGGCCGGTGGTCTTTGAGGGCTGGGGGGAGATGGGTTGGGGAGGCTCGCAGGGGAGGGCCGCAGCTGGGGAAATGGATGTGGGTTGTTTTAATGAGGGTGGGCCGGCTTGAATTTTGATTGTGGGCCTGAAATAGTTTAAATGGGTATTGAGTTTAGAAGGTTTGGGTTGAAGAGGAATAAAATTATTTGATTGGGCTAAAACAAAATCAGGCTGGTTGAGATAAAGTGAGATGGGTTCAGAAGATTTAGTTTTTAGGTTGAGTGGGCTAGAAGAAGAATTTTCTGGGCTTAAAGATGGTATAACGGTTGGGCCAGATTTCATATAAGAACTGGGCCAAAGTAGAGCAGGCCCATTGTGATTAGGTAAGAAAGCAGTTGGGCTAACCTCCATTTTCGTGGGATGGGCTTCATTATTTAATTGGAGGCCCGTCAAATTCCGACCGTCTGATGGGAAAGGCCCTAAGATGGACGGCCCGGCAAATTCCTTGTTTGAAGCATGAACTTCATCCGCCGCTAGGGTTGTGAGCGACGGCGACGGCGCAAACGGCAGCTGCTGTGAACACGGCACGGCGACGTCGGAGCTTTGCAGAGGTGGTGGAAAAATATTTCCGGTCATTGCAAGCGACGGCACTACCAGCGGCGGACGCGATGGCGACCGTGATGGCGACGAGGTTGGCGAGGAAGATGGTGCCGGCGACGAAACCGGCTTACTGAGATGACGTCTACTGAAGCCAGTGGGATGACATTAGATTTAGAGGGCGACCGAGACTTTCTTTTTTTCTTCGGCATGATGACGAAGCTTCAGGCATCGTGAGCTTCGGCGACGACCATGGATCTGTGCAAATAAAATTGCAGAATGATACGGCTATGAGAGATCTCGATCGGATGGAGGACTGTGGAACCGGATCAGGCTAAAAGATGAAGGGTCGGGAGGTGAAGGCGGAACGGCTGGAGGGAGAGATGGCCGGAGCGGTGCGGGAGATGGCTTCTTATTTTACTTTGTTTCTATGAGCTACACGTTAGCAAATAACGGTGTGAAAGCTATCACTAAAAGGGATGTAGTTTATGAGCAGATTTGAATTAATTAGCGGCTGGATTTCAATACACTCAATTTTGTGAAAATCACAATATTTGATGACGCCAATAAAATTCTTCTTCATATTGAGTCGAAAAATAAACGAGTGGTCGAGAGCAACCATTAAAGGGAGTCGTGTATATCACGAGTGGGAAAGAAATAATCAACCTTTTGGGGGGAAAACCTTGAATTTGGAATTACAAAATAAAAATCGTGTTTTAACTTCAAAAATATTAGTAGATTTATTTTGAATCTTGATTCATTTCTATCTACTGTATAAAGCTGGTTGTTGTGTATTAATGGCATTTTGATCTCCTTTTCTCTTTTTATATTTTAATTTTTGTGTGTATTATTAGTTTTGTGTCTTATTTTTTTTTTTGTTTTTTGGAGTGTGATTAATAAAGAGTCTTGCTCGGGACTAGCAAGAATTCAAGTTTGGGGGTGTGATAAGTGTCAGTTTTATACACTTATCCATGATTTGTATCGATAAATTTCACCCATAATTGAGCTAGTCTACTCTTTTTTTGCTTTTAATTAATTAGTTTTTAATAATTTTATTTTTATCGGATAAAGATGTAAATCTAGTCTTAATCGGATTGAATTACTGATTTACTCAAGAAATAACATGTTTATAAAATATTCTCTTTGTTGAATTTTTATGTATTCATGTTGTAGGGCTTTCCGAGATGAGTTCGGCAGTCTTTACGGATTCAAAATCTGAGTTATATATCAAAAGTTATCATCTGAAGAAGATTTGGGGCGAAAACGCAAAAGTCAGAAATTTCTGGGCTGAAAATGAAGTCTGAAACTCCATACGGGCGTAACATCATAACATACGGGCGTAACTCACAAATGCAGAAAAACGTAGCCATGTTACGGCCGTAACTACTCAATGTTACGGCCGTAAGTCATCAGTTACTAGTAACTCCTCAATGTTACTAGTAACTCTTGGCAGATTTTTGATCATTGTATAATTTTTTATACTTTTGGTCTATTATTGAGGGGATGGCTGGCATTGATCCAATCTATTGTAATAATGCTGGAATTTTGGAGCTATTAGATGACTTTAGGTGTATAAATAGACCCCTTAGATCCATCACCATTCATCATTCATCTTATAATTTTCTATTTTTTATAAACTTTTCTTTTTGTGTGAAGAACACACTTGTGTTCTTGAGTGATCTTTGTAAGTGTGGTATAACATATGTTGTTCAGAGAGTTTATTGTTTCTATCTCCTTTATCTACTAAGGGAGTTAGGATCAATTCTTTCTCTTGATTCAACTAATAATGACCACAAAAGCTTGTAATATGTGTAATAAACCCTTCATGGGCTAAGTAATCTTTAGTTGGGATTATAAACAAGGTTAGTCATGTTATTTAAGTTTGTATAAAGATCTATTATGAATTACTTATTATTGTGTGTGATTTTCATTGTTTTAACAATCTTTATTTATTTGGCCAATAAATGACGATATTTATGGTCTTCATATGTTTCGAAAGAAAATATGTTTGATTAGATCAAATGATCTTCACTCTAAGTTGTTCTAGGGGATAGAAATATACCCCTAGTCCTTAGATGATTCTTTGAGTTATTTTCATAAATCCTAATGCTATGTATTGAAGCCAATCAACATAGAAATATAGTGGATTGATTCAATATGTAAGGGGCGTTTTATAGTTCGAAAGAGAAACCGTCTTTTTAAGGAAAATCGAATCTACACAACATAATAAGTAAATTCATCTTATGATCTCCAATACATCTTTTATAACTAATGACGAACTAAGTTTGTAATCCCAACTATTTCATTTTATCATTTAATCAATCTATTATTATTGCTATCTTTTTATTTCCTTAAAATATTAGAACTATTATTGCATTTACTTTGCAACAATTAAACCAAACTCTTTAAATTGTGTGTTTCACTCATCTTAGTATCTATAAAAATAGACTAATTGTAATATCCTAATTTTTATGGAAGTATTTCATCTGTACATTGAACCCTGTATTATTTTGGGAATGATGATATTGATAATGGAGTATGATCATTATCGTATTTGTATCTTTATACATGGGTGTAGCAACATATAAATTTTTCTCCATGCATATACGTGGTAACGTACGTTAAGAATGTAACTTAACGTACGTAACCTGTTGATGTTAACGTACGCTACGGATGAAGTGTAGCGTACGTAATGCAGTCAATTATTGGGTAGGCCGGCTAGCACATGGGGTACATGGTGGTGGGCTCGACCAAGATACCCGCCAGATTCGCACGGCATGAACCTGGACACTTTTAAGTCAACGGACTTTAACGTACGTTATGGGCTTTAGGTAGCGTACATAAATTATATGGGTTATGTACGTAACACGATTAGTGTAGCGTACGTAATGAAGTCCAGAAACAAGACAGTGAACTATTTTAAACGATAACGTACGTTATGAAGAAGTCCTAGCGTACGTAACACTCAGAAAGTTATAAAAGGAGCAGCACCCCATTTCATTTCAGCTCGTCCTTTTGCCCCTAAACTTCACCATATTCGTACCCAGAAGATTTCCAGCCCCTTTTAACACCTTTAGATCATTTGTTACTGAATCATTGAGATTGTATGACACTACTTGATCATTGAAGACAACTTATATTGGACTTTGGAGTAGAAATCATCACGAGTCGGCGTTGAAGCAACCGGAGTTGGATTTTACTTATAGTCTCAGTATTTTCTTCCTCTTAAAGGTATGTTATACTACTTCCAACTTTGAAGTCATGTTGTTAAAGATGATACGATCACACTACCAAGAATAGTAGATCACTTTGACGATATGTGCGACCTAGTATCATATTTAAACTATGATGATCGAATTATTATGGTTTAGAGCACCGAAGTTGAACCTTGTTGTGACAAAGATGAGAATAGTGGATTGTAAACCGTATCAAATGTTATCGTCATTTTGATCGTAGACTTGGTGCCGATCTCCACTTTTACTAAATGGATTTTGGAAAGAATCATCATAGTTGTAATCTTACTTGCATAGATGGAATAAGTAGTTCACTTCCAATATTATCCTGGATTTAATGACGATATTGGACCTGATATATCAACCTTAGACCAACCGAATCTTGCATGGGTATTACAATCAAGATTGAGAATAGTATTACGATGATATTCGTATCCTTGGAATTGAAGATATTAATCCGTAGATCATTCATGAGTATGATATATATTTGAAGGTATATTAGGTTACTCACTAAGGATTTCGTAATACTCCGTCACTAATCGAGGCAGTCAGCTGCCCAGTGAGAAACTGACATACCTGTTTAACGTACGTTAAGATCGGCAATTAACGTACGTTATATTATGTTGTTAACGTACGCTACGTATGGTATGTAACGTACGTTACACTATCAGGCGAGTCAAGTCGACTGATCAGAGAGGAACTGTCAGTATATGGTTAACGTACGCTAGACTTCATAGTTTACGAACGCTAACGAGTAAGTCTAACGTACGTTACAGAGGACATGTAACGTACGTTATGTAAGTCAGACAGTTTTCGTTTTTGTGGACTTTCAACCGTAATTTGGATGGTTAGATGTTCGTTCGACCTAAGATGAATTCCATGTTATTTCTCTTATTTAAGGTTCGAACTTTGCTACGTGATTGATCGAGTGGGGCGACCTTCGAGTGTCTCGTTTTTGTGGAAGTATTGTTCTGTCTTCTAATCGAGGCAAGTACTCTAATTAGAATTGTTTATATTATGACAATTATGATGTGATTGTATCGTGTAATTATGTTGTGAATATATGTCCACCATGCGTTGATCCGACGGGAATCATCATGGGAATCTATAGCTGTGTGTGCTGGATCGTTGGACAGGTAGGTCCACCATGTGTTGGTCGGACGGGATCATCATGGGAATCTATAGCTGTGTGTGCTGGATCGTTGGAATACCATCAGTATGTTGAAACTGTTATGATATGATATGTGTTGTGGATATTCTCATTGGAGAAACTTGTTATGATATAATTGTTGATTATATCACTGTTGTATGATTATTGTACTTGTACTAGCATCGTTGTGCTAACCCCTTCGGGGGTGAACATTTGTGTATGTTCAGGATCCAGGAGAGCGGGTAAACAACCACTGGAGATGCATGACGACGAGGGTGCAGAGTGATGTTCCTACGAGTTTCATCGTTGTTTTGTTGGTTATTTCAATAAGTACTCGAGTACGTCGTCCGTTTATAATGTTTGGATTTTAGTGATGTAATAATAACTCATCATTGGATATTTGTATTTTCGGTTTTGAACCAGACGGTTGTATTTTTACTTCAGCAATTTCATAAAGCGGTATTCGTTATTGTCTTTTCTTTTAATCAGCCTTGTAAATTCTTATGTAAAGGATTTACGGCGCTGTAATATTCCTGAATATATCGGGGGTGTTACAGAATATGGTATCAGAGCTAAGATTGTGGATATCTTGGCCGTTGGGTTAAAATAGGGGTCATTTATGTCTTTCGAGGTAACCGGCCGTGAATGCCATCACTGTACTGCCTACGCCTTCATGCGAACGGTGGTTGTAAGTTCCTAAACTCTATCTCGTTCTTTACATGTTGTACTTTTTATACTTGAACATTGGAACAATGTTGTTTCCTGTATATTAAGTACTTGTGCTTACAGTATGTTGAGAGGCGGACGTGGACGTGGTCGCGGTCGTTGACGCGGACGAAGGAATGCTGAAAGGGAGGTGTTGCCTTCTAATCAGGCTAGTCATAGCTCAGGCGAGCCGCAACAATCCATCAATAACGAACCGGAACCTGGTGTACCAGAAATCCTTCATCTAGTTGTGAATCAGATGACTCAGTTCGCTCAGGTCGTGGACCGAATGCAAGTGGCGGCAGGAATTCAGCAGGGAGATGGACAACAAAGGATTCCAGAAATGGGAAATCGAGGTGACCGGTGGCTGCAAGAGGTGGCGAAGATGCAACCACCCAAATTTGACGGCTTTTCCGAAACTCCCACTTGGGACCATTGGTTGAAGGAACTGGAGAAAATTTTTACTGGAATTAATTGCCCGGATGACAGGAGAGCTCCTATTACCCAGTACTTTCTGATAGGGGAAGTATCCGAGTGGTGGGAAGCTATCCGACCTGCTGATCATGATGCCGATTGGACGGAATTTAAAATGATGATGGAAGCTCAGTATTGCCCTCGTCCTGTGAGGGAAGCCAAAATTCGAGAATTTTTCTCTGCTCAGCCATCAGATGAACCCGTATCCTGCATTTATTAAGACGCTTAACCAAAGAATTAGCATTTGTTCGACATCCGGTCGTAATGTATGCGGAGATGATGATTCATTTTGAAATGAGAATGAAACCAGAAATCCAGAGGTACATGTCCGGTTTTGAATGTACCATTCTCCGCTAATACCAGGATAAGGCGTTGGCGTACGAAATAAAAGTAGCAGCAATGGAGAAGTTTATGGAGTCGAAGATACAGAAAGTCTCTGGTACTTTTACAGAGCACAAGAGTAGTGGGCCCCGTAAGGCCCAGTCTTATTTTTCTTTCAAGAAACCTCAGCACCCATCTAAGAGCGGAAAGAATTACGGAACAGTGTCAGCCACGACGGATACAGCTAGGAAGTGCTTTAATTGTGGTCGCCCAGGCCACCTTTGGCGCGATTGTTTGCGCACCCCAGTTACATGTTTTGACTGCGGACAGGAAGGGCACCGTGCGACGTTTTGCAAGGACGCCACCAAATACAATGGAACACGTTCATCACAGCCAGTTCAGAAGGAAACTAGTATCCAACAGACGCAGCAAAGTGTTCAGATGCCTCAAAACTTTGGCCGCGGACGAGGCAGAGGACAATGGGACCGAAAGGGGACATCGAGTGCCGGATCAGTTCCCCCACGTCTATACGAGATGAGGAGGACAGACGATCAGGATGTTGTCACACATCGTGTAATCGGCCAGATCCTTTCCCAGCCAGTTAGCGTTTTATTCGATACAGGAGCTACACATTCTTTTATATCCTTGTCTTGTGTAAATCATTTGAATATTTCCAGTTTTCATACTTGTGAACCTTATGTTGTTGGTTTACCGAGTGGAGAGAGGATTGTCGGAAACTTAGAAACTAGAAATTTCCCTATATCATTTGGAGGCAGGGAGTGGCTCTCAAATCTGATCGTGATAGAAATGCAAGGAGACGACCTGATACTCGGAGACGATTGGCTTAATCGATATGGAGCAATTGTGAAATACCGAAGGAGGAATATCTCACTGATCGCGGACAATGGTTCCGAAATATTGTTCGAGGGGTGGAAACCGGGAAGCTCAGGAAAATTGATCAAGGCGATGAAAGCTGTCAAATTGTTGAAACAGGGCTGTATCGGGTACTTGTGTTATGCAATGAAGAAAAAAGATGAAACTGTGGAACTTTCATCCATTCCTATTGTGAACGAATTTCCAGATGTATTTCCTGATGAGTTACCTCGACTACCTCCACGACGGGACGTAGAATTCACTATTGAGCTGGAACCCGGAGCTGCACCAATTTCTAAGGCGCCGTATCGTATGGCACCTGCGGAGATGTACGAACTGAAGAAGCAACTGGAGGAGTTACTGGACAAAGGCTATATTCAGCCAAGCGTTTCACCCTGGGGAGCGCCAGTTCTTTTTGTTCGAAAGAAGGATGGATCGCCTGATCGTATTGACTACCGAGAGCTGAACAAGATGACGATTAAGAACAAGTATCCGTTGCCACGGATTGATGATCTGTTTGACCAGTTGCAAGGGGCAACAGTATTTTCTAAAATCGATCTGAGATCAGGGTATCATCAGCTGAGGATTAAGGAATCTGATGTTCCGAAATCAGCGTTCAGAACTCACTATGGACACTATGAGTTTGTAGTGTTGCCGTTTGGTCTCACTAATGCACCGTTTGTATTCATGCAGTTGATGAATCGAGTGTTCATCGAATATTTGGATAAATTTGTGGTCGTGTTCATTGATGATATTCTGGTATATTCTAAGAACCCGGAAGAACATGCGCAACATTTGCGGATTGTATTGGAACTTTTGAGAAGCGAGCAATTGTACGCCAAACTTTCTAAGTGTGAATTCTGGCTAAAAGAAGTAATGTTCCTCGGCCATGTGGTGTCAGCTGAAGGAGTCCGAGTAGATCCTCAGAAGATCGAAGCAATTATGGATTGGAAGCCTCCAAGGAGTGTGAAAGAAGTCCGAAGTTTCTTAGGACTCGCTGGGTATTATCGTCGGTTCGTAGAAGGGTTTTCCAAAATTTCCCGCCCACTTACTCGACTCCTGCAGAAAACTCAAAAGTTTGAGTGGAACGAGTCGTGTCAGACTAGTTTTGATGAATTGCAGAAGATATTGACGACGGCACCGATTCTATCACTTCCACAGGGGACTGGAGGATTCATAGTTTACAGTGATGCTTCGAACCAAGGACTTGGGTGCGTATTGATGCAGAATGATAAGGTGATCGCTTATGCGTCACGACAGCTGAAACCTTATGAAGTGAATTACCCAACACATGATTTGGAGCTAGCAGCAGTAGTTTTTGCTTTGAAGATCTGGAGGCATTATATGTACGGGACTCACTGCCAGATCTTTACAGATCACAAGAGTCTCAAATACATATTCAGTCAGTAAGAGTTGAACATGCGGCAAAGAATATGGTTAGAACTGATCAAGGACTATGACTTAGAGATTTTGTATCATCCAGGCAAAGCAAATGTGGTGGCCGATGCACTTAGCCGCAAGCCTGTTTCTATTCAGATGCTGGAGACGCTGACCTCCCAACTTAGCCTTCAACGAGAGATGATTCGTGAAGGAATTGAAGTGTGGTTACAAAGAGTCCAAGGACAGCTGTGCGTGATGGAGATAACTTCATCATTAACCGAAGGAATCAAATCTAGACAGACAGATGATCCTCTGATGATTCGGTTACGTGATGAAGTGATCAAAGGAGAGGCCCCTGGATTCATAATACATGATGATGGAGTTTTGAGATTTCAGAACCGACTCTGCGTTCCCAATGATGACGTTCTGAAATAGACGATTATGAAGGAAGCTCACAGTTCGCCCTATTCTATCCACCCGGGCACCAGTAAAATGTACAAGGACCTCGCTGCACTTCGTGGGGCAACATGAAGAAAGATGTAGCGGACTATGTTTCGAAATGCTTGACTTGTCAGCAGGTTAAGATCGAGCATCAACGGCCTGCCGGAATGTTGAAGTCGCTCCCAATTCCTGAATGGAAGTGGGAGGACATATCGATGGACTTTATCACTAATATGCCGAGAACCAGGACAGGAATGAACATGATTTGGGTGAAAATTGATCGTTTAACCAAATCATCTCATTTCCTAGGCATTAAGGACACGTGGGGACCAGAGAGGTTGGCACGAGTATTTATTTCGGAGATAGTTCGATTGCATGGCACGCCAAAGACCATTATTTCTGATCGAGACGGCCGTTTTGTGTCTCACTTTTGGGAATCAATTCATAAAGCTTTGGGAACGGAATTGAACTTCAGTACAGCTTATCACCCGCAGACTGACGGACAATCCGAGAGGACTATACAAATGGTGGAAGACATGCTAAGGGCCTGTGCCTTAGATTGGTCAAACGATTGGGAAGTTCATCTACCATTGATTGAATTTACCTACAACAATAGTTGGCATGCTTCCATTAAGATGGCACCATTTGCGGCATTATACGGGAGAAGATGCAGATCGCCCCTATGCTGGGACGATTCGTCAGACTTGATCGGAACAGAACCAGAGTTGATCGTGCAGACTCGAGAGAAGATAGCTCTAATTCGTGATAGACTGTTGACCACCCAGAGTCTCCAAAAATCTTATGCAGACGTACGCCGTCGCCCTTTGGAGTTCAGTACGGGAGACCACGTACTTTTAAAGATTTCTCCTACTCGGGGAATCTTTCGTTTCGGAAGGAAAGGAAAGCTGAGTCCGAGATATATCGGACCATTTGAGATCCTTGAGAGAGTTGGAGAGTTGGCATACAGATTGGCATTGCCACCGTCGTTGAGCCATGTTCATAACGTATTCCACGTATCCCAGTTACGGAGATATATACCAGACCCTAGTCATGTCATTGATTTTGGGGAAATCGAAGACGCTCAAGATGGGACGTTTGAAGAAAGACCGGTCAAGATACTCGAGAGTCGAGTTAAACAGTTGAGGAACAAACCCATCGTTTTGGTCAAAGTTCAGTGGTCACGTCATGGAGTGGAATAAGCCACATGGGAAACGGAACATAGTATGAAATCCAGATATCCAGAATTATTCTCGTCTTGAGTTTCGGGATGAAACTCCTTTTTATTAGGAGAGTATGTAATATTATAATTTTTATGGAAGTATTTCATCTGTACATTGAACCCTGTATTATTTTGGGAATGATGATATTGATAATGGAGTATGATCATTATCGTATTTGTATCTTTATACATGGGTGTAGCAACATATAAATTTTTCTCCATGCATATACGTGGTAACGTACGTTAAGAATGTAACTTAACGTACGTAACCTGTTGATGTTAACGTACACTACGGATGAAGTGTAGCGTACATAATGTAGTCAATTATTGGGTAGGCCGGCTAGCACATGGGGTACATGGTGGTGGGCTCGACCAAGATACCCGCCAGATTCGCACGGCATGAACCTGGACACTTTTAAGTCAACGGACTTTAACGTACGTTATGGGCTTTAGGTAGCGTACGTAAATTATATGGGTTACGTACGTAACACGATTAGTGTAGCGTACGTAATGAAGTCCAGAAACAAGACAGTGAACTATTTTGGACGATAACGTACGTTATGAAGAAGTCCTAGCGTACGTAACACTCAGAAAGTTATAAAAGGAGCAGCACCCCATTTCATTTCAGCTCGTCCTTTTGCCCCTAAACTTCACCATATTCGTCCCCAGAAGATTTCCAGCCCCTTTTAACACCTTTAGATCATTTGTTACTGAATCATTGAGATTGTATGACACTACTTGATCATTGAAGACAACTTATATTGGACTTTGGAGTAGAAATCATCACGAGTCGGCGTTGAAGCAACCGGAGTTGGATTTTACTTATAGTCTCAGTATTTTCTTCCTCTTAAAGGTATGTTATACTACTTCCAACTTTGAAGTCATGTTGTTAAAGACGATACGATCACACTACCAAGAATAGTAGATCACTTTGACGATATATGCGACCTAGTATCATATTTAAACTATGATGATCGAATTATTATGGTTTAGAACACCGAAGTTGAACCTTGTTGTGACAAAGATGAGAATAGTGGATTGTAAACCGTATCAAATGTTATCGTCATTTTGATCGTAGACTTGGTGCCGATCTCCACTTTTACTAAATGGATTTTGGAAAGAATCATCATAGTTGTAATCTTACTTGCATAGATGGAATAAGTAGTTCACTTCCAATATTAGCCTGGATTTAATGACGATATTGGACCTGATATATCAACCTTAGACCAACCGAATCTTGCATGGGTATTACAATCAAGATTGAGAATAGTATTACGATGATATTCGTATCCTTGGAATTGAAGATATTAATCCGTAGATCATTCATGAGTATGATATATATTTGAAGGTATATTAGGTTACTCACTAAGGATTTCGTAATACTCCGTCACTAATCGAGGCAACACCGCCTGAGAAATCGACATACCTGTTTAACGTACGTTAAGATCGGCAATTAACGTACGTTATATTATGTTGTTAACGTACGCTACGTATGGTATGTAACGTACGTTACACTATCAGGCGAGTCAAGTCGACTGATCAGAGAGGAACTGTCAGTATATGGTTAATGTACGCTAGACTTCATAGTTTACGTACGCTAACGAGTAAGTCTAACGTACGTTACAGAGGACATGTAACGTACGTTATGTAAGTCAGACAGTTTTCGTTTTTGTGGACTTTCAACCGTAATTTGGATGGTTAGATGTTCGTTCGACCTAAGATGAATTCCATGTTATTTCTCTTATTTAAGGTTCGAACTTTGCTACGTGATTGATCGAGAGGCGCGACCTTCGAGTGTCTCGTTTTCGTGGAAGTATTGTTCTGTCTTCTAATCGAGGCAAGTACTCTAATTAGAATTGTTTATATTATGACAATTATGATGTGATTGTATCGTGTAAATATGTTGTGAATATATGTCCACCATGCGTTGATCCGACGGGAATCATCATGGGAATCTATAGCCTGTGCGCTGGATCGTTGGATGTAGTTCCACCATGTGTTGGTCCGACGGGATCATCATGGGAATCTATAGTGTGCGCTGGATCGTTGGAATACCATCGTATGTTGAAACCGTTATGATATGATATGTGTTGTGGATATTCTCGCTGAGAAACTTGTTATGATATAATTGTTGATTATATCACCGTTGTATGATTATTGTACTTGTACTAGCATCGTTGTGCTAACCCTTCGGGGTGAACATTTGTGTATGTTCAGATCCGGAGAGCGGGTAAACAACCACCGGAGATGCATGACGACGAGGGTGCAGAGTGATGTTCCGGGTTTATCATTCGTTGTTTTGTTGGTTATTTCAATAAGTACTCGAGTACGTCGTCCGTTTATAATGTTTGGATTTTAGTGATGTAATAATAACTCTTCATTGGATATTTGTATTTTCGGTTTTGAACCAGACGGTTGTATTTTTACTTGAGCAATTTCATAAAGCGGTATCCGTTATTGTCTTTTCTTTTAATCAGCCTTGTAAATTCTTATGTAAAGGATTTACGGCGCTGTAATATTCCTGAATATATCGGGGGTGTTACACTAATAGTGTATAATTCAAATTATAACAAAACTTCCTTGTGGGATCGATAAACCGGACTCAAAAAGTCCACTTTACTACTTGATACGATATCGTGCACTTGCGATAGTTACACTAAAAGCATGTCACTCATACATTCGCCTCTTTGGTCCGAGCGAAGTGCCTTAATATTATTTCTAGTTTAGTTTTCAACAAGTGCCTTGAATTCCTTTAATTTCTTAAAGGCTTCGGATTTGCGCTTAATTGAGTACACAATCCCATACCTGGTATGATCATCTCTGAACATAATGAAATACTGATAGCCATCTCGTGCTGCTTCTAAAGCACCACACACCTTGATATGTATGAATCTAAGTGTTTCATCGGCTCTTTCAAAACTCCATGTAAAAGGGACTTAGTCATTTGCCTTTAAGACAAGATTCACAAGTAGGATATGGATCTATTCCCAATGGACCTGTAAGTTGGTCTTTCTCCATTTTATGAAATTGTAAGTTGATCTTTCTCCATTTTGTGAGCCTTGGTCTGGCCAAAATGATTAAGTCTAAGATGCCACTTCAATGCTTGGTTTATACCATCTCTACCATGCTTCGTGGTTATAGTATTCACTTCAGTTTTATTCTTTAAATTTAGATGATAGAGTCCATTCAATAAAGTAGAAGTACCTACTAATTTATTTCTAAAATAAATACGGCAATAACCATAACTGATAATGAAATGGAAACCCAATCGGTCCATGATCAAAATTCATACAATATTTTGGTGCCTCTTGGGTAGTACAAGTACATCATTTAAAATAACAGAAAAGACATATTCTAATTTCAACATGAGGGATCCAATATCAAAAGCCTCGACGCTATGTCTACTTCCAACGTTGACCATCACCTCCCCCAAATCCAGCTTCTTACTTTATTCCATATCCTCATTCATTGTACATATATGAGAACTATTACCAGAATCAGGTATCCAAGAAGTAGAATATATAGTTACAAAATAATTTGTTTCCAACTACGAGTTCGATACTGACGAGCTTAGGATAATTTCTTCTCCAGTGGCCTATCTTTCCGTATTTAAGGCATTCATCCGTACGATTTTCCATATTGCATTTCAGAACCTTAAGGGCCTTGCCCTTACCTTTCTGTACCCCACATATTTTGGGCTTGAATTGCTTCTTGTTCTTGGACCTCCAAGGCCCTAAATGAATTACAAGTGTAGCCTCCTTCAGATTAGTCTTCATCTGAAACAGTGTCGTACTCAGCTTGTTCATCAGCCCACCCATGTTACATGCAATTTCATTGTAGTTAAATTTTATGACAAACTGCGAGAAGGAGTCAAGAAGTGATTTTAGGAGTCAAGAAGTGATTGTAAGGTAATCCATATAGTTTCTAGTCTAGTAATATTTGTAAAGTGTAGTCCAACACAAACCCATCTAATAGATGATAGAATCTTCTTTTACCTCTAGTTCATTTGCCCTTAGTCCAAACGATTTTTATGGCTCATGAACTATCTAAGCTTTAAACCATCAACGCTTATCAGATTGGAAATTGAACCTCACTCAGCAACCCATACGGCTTCTTGGGGGAAATTTGCCACAACCGAAGGCATCTCTAGGAATTTATCGACCTTCCCCGAAAATACTAGCCCCATATACTCGGAAGCGTTGTACCTAGGTCTAGGTTTTAGTTTTCAATGAGTTCGATGAAGGGTATGAAACCTAGTATCCCTTTTAAACTTAGTATTTTTGTTTGTGAGAGTATTTCACGATTAATGTTACACTTTGCATATTAATTAATTTACAACCGTGTTTGTCATTCGTACAATATGAATAATAATAATAATAACAACAACAACAACAACAACCTAGATGCTACCAACATGCTGTTTGTGGATCGTTCCTAAGTACTGGGCGAAGCGATGCCCCTGTAAAACATAAGTAATCCAACATATTGAATATTCATCTTTTTGATGGATCTTTTTCGGTCTTCTTCATCGCCAATAAATTATTACATTGTAGAAAAATTGCATCATGTTGTACAAAATTTCTAGTGAAAATAAATAGTATCAAAATGGTCATTACAACCCATCCATTCAAATAGATCGATTCAAACGAAATTCATTAGTTATGTCACTGTCACATAAATATTGACAATAAATACATTAAAGTAATGGCATTAAATAATTAATTTAATATATTGATCTAATTAATATAAAATAATGTATCTAATAAAATATCCAATTAACTCTCACAATAGATAATTATATTTCTTACAAACGAAAATAAGTATTTCACTAAATTAATTTCCTTAAAAAATAGAAATACCATATTTTTAGTTTACTCAAATTAAATTCAATTTAAATTACGGGAAATTAATATAATGAATATAAAATAAAAACAGAGTCGGTGCTCAATGGCCCGAGCCATGCCCATGTCCCGGCACCATAGTCGGGCCTTTTTCGAGGGCAGTCTACCCCTCGGCAGCTACCTGCCGCCTCCCGGTAGCCCGGTCTAGCCATTTTTCGACTCGTTATTCATACCGAATCTAAAAATTGTATTTTTCTAATTTTTAAGTTACACATACAGATCATTTTTTTTAAGAAAAATAGATTTATATCGTAACATAAAATCATGAAAAATAAATTTTCTGACGAATAATTAAACATTAACGATTAAATCAATTATAATTCCAATGGGCAAAAACATCCAACCATGCATTCCAAATGCTAAAATTGTTTATAAGGTCGCATATACCTCTCTATGATATCAATCTTGAGATTCGTTGTCAAATACGAAGGCAAAGTGGAAGAATTAAATTTATTCAATTAATAGTCTGAACCCCTTAGCAAGATCGATCAAGCATTGTATATACGAATATAAAATACGAAGTATGAACTTAGAAAGCATACCCTTGAAGATATTTGAGTAAATGTTTGATGAAGAACTTAAATCCAAATTGGAAAGCTTCTAGAAAATCCAACGCTGAAAGCATGACGTCTCTATGTAACCACGTAGAAAAGATGACCGGAATAAACACATATTTTCTGGTTCTCCAAGAAAGCGGTTAGAGGTAGATAGTAGGTGCTCTCTCTATTTATCTTAAATGCTTTGTGTGATAATATTCTTCTTTCAAGAACACTCTTTAAACTCCAAGTTTAAGACCTAATCTCTCCCTCACTTTGTGTTGCTCACAGTCAAAATGATGATTGTGAAGGAGGATGATGCTTTTGATTATATCATAAATTTACACAAGAAACAAGCCCCTCATTTAAATATACACCAAGTGTATAAATAAGTATCCCACATATCTTATCAAATCATCAGATAGATAAGATAAAGCAAGAAACCATGTGGGAAAATAAGGGAGGCGGCCAAGCTAAGAAAGGGAGAGGAAGGTAAAATGAGGGAGGCGGCCAAGCTAAGGAAAGGGATAGGAAGGTTCGTTTCGGTCCATGAAATGGACTCTCGTGTGTCTGATCCAATAGATAAACCTTTTTGATTTTAATGTATTTAAATTTAATTAATCTAATTAATTCTATCAAATACCATATAACATGTTTCTCTAAGTAATAATATGAATAAAATTGATTACTCAGTAATTTATTTTAATTCATTACACCCTGTTAATTTGTCCAATAAATTAATTCGACATCCAGTGTCTTATAATAAAGAAGAGAAAATATACTCAATTTGATCCATCGTATATCCTGTGTGCGCAACTCTGTAGGTTCATCGTTGTCAATAATGGGAGGATCCTAGGAGTGTGAGTAATACCGAGCCAGTCCCGTAGCTCACATTGTAACCCTAACTAAGAACGAATGATGTGGGTAACTTCAAAACATTTTCTGCCATGAGTACAGTAAATGCATATACCCTTCAGTCAGATGTCTCGAACAAATTATAGGGTCATGGTAGGTCAAACCCTATCTTTACTTGATTCCATGCATGAGATAATACAAACCGAAATCACTAAGCTATTGTGTATCAAATACAACTAGCTCATATGTTTTGGCTAAAAACTTATGATATCATCTGCCATTAACCGCATAGGACATTACCTTCTCACTTACAAGAGAGAGAATCATTTCTTGGTATTTAGTGCTAATTATCCATCGAGTTACACCTTGAGGTTGACCACACCGATTGGTGATTTGATCGAACTGCTCTAATAAATAACTTAATGTCACAAGCACATCTCATACTGAACCCTCAAGTCTAAGTTTCACATATAAATACCAAAACTCTTCGATTCATTCATTGACTATCCTGTAATGCAATCCATGGGATGAATCGAGATGAGTCGTTCGAGTAATCTAATTAACATACCTATAACGTGTGCTCCCATAATTATTAGTGAGTATGGACACTCTATGTATCAGCGTACAAGTTATACAAGTCTTTACTAAACTAAACGCCTAGTTATGTTTTATCAACTTGCAAAATGATTAAGCATTTGAGCTCTAAATACTTATAGTGCCGATCACATTATCTAATAAGGAGCGGAATGCTGACTCTCATATGTAAGGACTATATTTCAACATTTATATTTACTAAGTTAGGAATGTCATTAATGTACAGTAAATAAAGAAATATCCACTTCACTTTTAATAATAAATATCTAAATTCATAATAACAAGTAAAATTCTCTCACTCTCTCAACCTCTGAGTAGCATCTGAGGGCATATTCCTAACAGGTCTTGACCAATATGACCAAGTCTAAGATGTCACTTACATGCTTTGTTTGTGTCTTCTCTACCATACTTCCTAGTTACAGAATTCACAAAAGTTTTATTCTTTAATTTAAGTAATAGAGGTCATTCAACAAAGTAGCAGCGCCAACCAATTTACTTCTAAAATAAATACGGCAACTATCATACTAAGAAAAAATGAAATCCCTTCCGATCCATGATCGGAATAGAAATAATGTTTTTATGCCCCTTGGGCATTACAAGAACATCCTCTAAAGTTAGAATAAAATCACATCCTATATCTAAGATCAGTGATCCAATTTCAGAAGCCTCAACACTGTGTCTGCTTCTAATTATGACCCGCACCTCCCTTGAATCCAGCTTCCCTACTTTGTTCCAGATCCTGGTTCATCTTATAAATGTGAGAACTAGCTCCATAATCAAGAATCCATGAAGTATAAAATACAGTTAAAGAATAATTCGTTTCTAAAACTAAGATTTCCATACCTATAGGAGCATTACGGTCAAGCTTTAGACACTATATCTTCCAGTGTCCTAGCTAACCACAATTAACGGAGTCATATGTCTTCTTGGGCCCCTTACTTCTTAGAGCAGTAGGGCCTTGCCCTTGCCCTTATCGGCCCCGTTATAAGACCCAAACCGTTTCTTATTATTTTTATTATTGTATTTCAGCCTTCGAGGCCTAGAAGAAATCACAAGAGCATACTCCTTCATCTCAGTCTTTATCTTCAACTGTGCAGTTATAAGTTTGTTCATTAGCATAGTTGTAACACCCTAAAAGCGCGGGGTGGCTACAGTGCCGTGGATCCCTCATGGGACCCACTAGACTAGATTGTTCATTTTACATCAAGATAACTTATAATATAAAAAGAGAAACTTTAGAAGTAACTTTGGAATAATGAGGATTGTCTATAACATTTTGAACAGAAAAGTTTAAATACACACAGTTTTATAATATATTACATATCCTTTGAAAATAAAATACTAAAATTTCAATGCATCCCAACACCGTCATCAAGCTCGTCCCGATCCTTCACAATTACCAGGACTGTATTCCCTAAGTCCCCGCAACTAGCAAGTATATAATATCAGCCCATACACGGGTCAGTCATAACACATCACAACTCATATGTCCATATGTATGATTTTGCAATTCTAAACGTATCGGCGTACAAACATTTATCACATATACATTAATATAAGAGCATATATGCTACCTATCCCCATTATTTGGATAATGCAATTTCTACCACTCTCAATATCCCGGTGCATACCCCCATTGTGCTGGTGAGGAATGAACATTTTTTTTTAGATTTCTCTTTGTTCCCACTCGGACGACATAACTTTTTATCTATTCATATATAAAGCCACATAAGAACATATAAATTCACACATTCACTGAATGGAGATTTGGAAATCGGCGTGGTCCCTGGTTTGAGTTTAATGGAGAAATCAACTTGGCGGGGGAGAGGAAGTCCGGGTAAATCATCAGGAAATACATAAGCAAATTCATTCACCATGGGGATCTTTCTCGATGGAAAACTTAGATGAGTCCTCATGCAAGATATAACACCAGTATCCCAGATGCTCAGGTTCTGTATATTCATCCGGTGTCATTGCACATATTGAACCCCATGTTCTTGCGCGCACTTCTCTTATGTATATTCTTCGTGTGCCATCTTTTGATGTGATGATGATGGTTTTGTTATAGTTGTCTGGTATGGTGCAATTCTGCACCACACAGTCCATACCTAGGATCATTTCTTCATGCTGAAAAGGTAATATAATCAAATTGGACACCCAGTTGGTCTTCTTCCCTTCCACCATCATCCAGCAACATCCCGTAATAGGTTCTGATCTACAGGACCATCCTGTGAGCAGGGCAGTTGATTCCTTCAAAGGCAGTCTCAACCTTGGCAATCCAGTCGTCAATATATTTCTCTTTAGTTCCATTAAATTTTGGTGGCTTCGCCTTCAACGGTTCTCCTAGCCATCTTTCTCCAATTGGGTGGGGGGAGGTGGAGGTACCTCTTCCTCTTCTTTCTCGCGTTGTTGTTGGTCAATATCTGGTTCAGTTGAATATTGTTGACCCCTCGTCAATCCGGCTTGGATGCCTTGTGTTATTGCATCAGAAATGATGTTTCGCAAGGTTTTAGAGTTGAAACCGTGCACAGTCGGAGAGTTCCATCTTTCTTCTTCACGAACAGAGTCGGGGCACCCCAAGGCGATGCTCTTGTTCTGATTAGGTCTTTTTCTAGTAATTCTTCATGCTACTTCTTAAGTACTTACATCTCCACAGGTGCCCATCATTATGGAGCTTTGGAGATCGGCGTAGTCCCGAGGTCGAATTCAATGGAGAAATCAACTTGGCGAGGGGGATGAAGTCTGGGTAAATCGTCAGGAAATACGTAAGCAAAAACGTTCACTATGGGGATCTTTCTCGATGTATAACTCAGATGAGTCCTCATGCAAGATATAACACCATTATCCCATACGCTCAGGTTCTGTAGATTCTTCTGGTGTCATTGCACATATTGAACCCCCCTTCGTGTGCACTCATCTCCTACTTTTGTTCTTCGTGTGCCATATTTTGATGTGATTGTGATGGTTTTGTGATATGTGTCTGGTATGGTGTGATGTCGCACCATCGAGTCCATACCTAGGTTTATTTCTTCATTGTGCAAAGGTAATATAATCAAATTGGTCACCCAGTCCCTGCCACCAAGGTGGATATGGCATTTCCTGGTTTCTTGTTCTACTACCCTCGGGTAATTTTACAATAAAAGGTTGGCATATAGAGCTTAAAAGACTAGGTTGACATATAGAGCTTAAAAGACTTGATATTTTTATGCAAGTTTCTAAAATAAATGAATCGGTTGCAGTAGTATCAAACAAAATGCACACAGGTTGGGAACACTGCTAAGCGTACTCGATGTTGTTGGTGCGTTGGTTCATCAACTTTCCTCATCTCAAAGATGCATGAGGCAATGGTGTCTGAGCTGGGTATAGGACCACTACTACATCCATAGCCGCATCCAGATGGCGGCATCGATTGGTAGGATTGTGCCATAGATGGCCTAAAGTGTTATATCTGTTAGAATATTTTATTCCGCACTAATATGTTAAAAATAATTTTGATGATGTGTTAACACTCAAAGAAAAACAATAATTACTTAAGAACAGTAGAAGATGCAAGAATTGGCTAGAAGCAGTTAGTGCACGCTAACATACATACTAGCGCACGCTAGTAATCAAGGCAGGACTCATCAAAACATACAGCAGTTAACGTGTGATACAAACACCGATTAGCGCACACTATGACAGCAAAGATAGCGCACACTACAAGTATCAAAATGCACGCTATGAAATAAAGTACAGGGTATGGAATCAGGACAGAAGGATTTGGGAATGAGAGCAGATAACGCACATTAAGGCATCAACTTAATGCACGCTAAATTAAACTATGGCCATTGATCAGATGACTGTTGCACAACTTTCAACATGGAGATCACGCGTATCTTTCCGAATCTGGACTTCAAGGATTGACTAACATGAACGCACCGCTAATTTCAAAGTGTGACTGTTGATAAAGATTGTCAACACAACATTCTAAAACTACCATACTTGACCGAAGCTCATTAGCGCACACTAAAGGAAGGCATTAGCTCACGCTAAAGGCATCAAGACAGCAACGGCAATTCAGGCTCCAAAGACTATAAGTACCACTTCAATTCGTATTCAAGATACAACAACTTCAAGGAACTTTTATATACATATGAGATTATTATATACATTATTGTTGTTATAATCGAGCTTAATTGATAAGAGTTTAAGTGTTTAATTCACTCAATCATACATGAGAGGAAAGAAAGGATAATAGATTTGATTCGGTGTTATTAGATTGTGGATCCGGTATTGTTGGAATCATAATCTAAATCCAAGTGAGGTTTTTCTAGTACCGATAAAAAGCTATAAATGTTGTTTCCTTGTCCGATAGAAAAGGAAAAATGGTTTATTTTGGACCGACAAAAAGACAAGACTGTAACGGTTTATCTTGGATGGATCAAAGACAAGATTATAACAATTTACCTCAGACCGATCAAAGCAAAGGCAGAAAGGTTTACCTTGAACCTATAGAAAAAGCTAGTGAAGGAGTGAGGACATAGGCATGTTGCCAAACCTCTAAAAATCTCTGCGTCATTGGTTTTTGGCACTTATCTATCGGTTCCGTATAAAAAGAGTTCATTACTCTTCACCGCACTATTCAACCCTCTTCTAGCGGCGGTATTGTCACACTCCAAGACCGCTCGGTCGTAGCATGATATTGTCCACTCTGGACACTCTTCTCTAAGCTGGCCCTCACGGTTTTATTTTTGGGAGCCCGCGAGCAGCTTTCCAGGAGGTTACCCATCCTAAGATTGCTCTCGCACCACCACGCTTAACTTCGGAGTTGCCATCTCCCCGAAGCCAATCAGCTTCCAAAAGGCCTCAGGCTATTTGGAGGTGGGCATGCACATAATAGGCAGTTTGCTCAATCTCCGCTAGCTGATGTGGGATATCACAATCCACCCCCTAAAGGGGCCCGACGTCCTTATCAGCACACTCGCATTGCACGGCAGAGTCGCTCTGATAGCAAATTGTCACATCCCAAGACTGCTCCGATGTAGACTGATATTGTCCGCTCTGGGCTCTCTCAGCTTCCCAAGAGATCATCTATCCTGAGATTGCTCTCGCACCAGCACGCTTAATTCGGAGTTCCCATCTCCCCGAAGCCAATCATCTACCAAAAGGCCTCATGCTATTTGGAGTTGGGCATGCACATATAAGGCACTTCGCCCCCTATTTGCTAGCCGATGTGGGAAATCACATCCTAACTGTAACACCCCCAACCCGGTCAGGGATATTACAGCGCTGTAGACCCTTTAATAAGGATCTACCATGAGAGAACCTAGAAAACATCAACATATAAATGACCAACAAGATCGTCACACTAACACACGTCGAGCGACAGGGTCGAACAACAACACAATAATCATATCTCGATCGGAAATATCAAGTAACAACCATAAACTTCACCCTGTACAGAAAACATCTCATGACATTGACATATAAAAACCGTACACGATACAACTACGACATACATGTCCCGATAATAACATGAAATTAACATCATCAAGCCCAACCATGGCACAACATAACATAAACAAACAGTACTCGCAAGTACATAAACACAACACCCGACAAAGACAGGTCGTCCTGACCTACTCTCCTGAGGTATCTGTACCTGAATACATAAAAAGGTATCTACCCCCAAAGGGGTTAGCCATCGAATAGCTAGTACGAGTATATCGATAACATGAATATATATGGCATGCATATAAAAAACAATGAAAGGTATCAGATTATCATGTCATTATTCCGGAATAATACATATATCACATTTCAATAACCACATAGGTTATACTTATACGAGGTTCGCACCCTCCATATCCCAGAGGCCTCGTTAGACCATCCCCCATTGTATAACTCATTTAGTGATACGAGGTTCGGACCCCATCGTACCCGAGAGCCCTTCTCAGGGCATTCCCTGGCTTTACTCAACCACAAACCACAATTTCACAATATTTTACATATAATCTGGATACCGTCTCAATTCCATAGTAAAAGATCATTTTAAAAATTCAAATGTTAGATAATACATAAAACATGCTCAAAGTACTCACCTAGTATTATAACAAATGGAAAACTTGACTAACAAGAGAATGGATGAGCAATTCACCGAACCTTCCACCTAGAACAAATAATATTATACAGTCACTATGAGAATTATCGATACAAATCAGATAAATATTAGAACTCTACTATTAGGTTAATTATAATTAGGATGTACAATCATGATTTTAAATACACCTCGCGTGTCACAAAGCTATAAGAAAGTTGTGTTTCGAGTTTTGATCAGTTGGAGGTCGTTTGACCTATTTTGGATCGAAAACAAAAGGTTATATTTTTTTTAAAATATTATAATATTTAGGGGTCAAAACATAACTTTAGAAACATTGTAGAAGTTAATGGGGTTCACTTTACAATTTTTAAAACTTGATTTTGGGTTAGTTTGAAAATTTAGAAAATTTCAATCAAGGACAAAACTGGATCTATTTCCCTAATACATAACCCTAAACTTTCAAGACTTTATCTTTTCACCCATAATACTTCCTACGACCGTATACGTGCGTTTTAACCTCTTTTCAGTCAGCTGAAATCTTATCGGGAGCTTCCTTATTATCGACTAACATCATCTTTACATCTAGAAATGCACGATACTTGATTCGGCAAGCAGTCACACATACCCCATACACATACAAACTCACACAACTTACACACACATATCCACCTCTCTCTCTCTCTCTCTCTCTCTCTCTCTCTCTCTCTCTCTCCACATACACACTTACTGCTCAACAAACACATACATATATACACCTACACACTATTTCACACACACATATACAGTTACACTCACACACACACGATTTACACATACACACATACACACACACAATATCATATTATATAAACACACACACACACACACACACACGCGAACACAACAATACACACACAACACACACACACACACACACATAGTGAACAATAAGCATACACGAACACGATACACATGTAACTACAACAATACACCCGGATAAGAAATTTTACCAAGGATAAAAGGAATTCTCCCTTATTTTCCTCTCCTTCCCCTCTTCATCTCTCTCTCTCTTTTTCTTCTTCTTCTACAGGGCTGTTCGGTGCTCTTATCGGCCCAGGATATGTTAATCCCTCTTCTAGGGCGGTGGGTGTATATATGTATATAGATATATATTATTAAATGTGTAGAAATGGTGTGTATATATATATATATATATATATATATATATATATATATATATATAGAGAGAGAGAGAGAGAGAGAGAAAAAGAGAAATAGTATTAATTATGTTGGTAAGAATATATGTATAGTGTTAATTATATATATATATATATATATGTATAGAGAGAGAGAGAGAGAGAGAAATAGTATTAATTATGTAGGTAAGAATATATGTATAGTGTTAATTATATATATATATATATATATATAAATCGATATATTACATCATTTTTATAATAATAGTTAGCAATATGTATGTAAATATATATCATGGTGCCACCTCCAGATCATGGGTAGGGTAGTTCAGCTCATAAGGTTTCAACTGATGGGATGCATAAGCTATCACCCTGTCATTCTGCATTAATACACATCCAAGTCCTTGACTAGAATCATCTCTATATATAACAAAATTAGCAGTTCCTTCTGGTAAGGCTTAGGATCGGTGCTATAGTCAGCATACTTTTTAGCTCCTCAAAACTTTTATGCCTTTCCTAATTCCACTCGAACTTCTGGGCCTTCTCTAATAGTTGAGTAAGCGGTCGTGCAATTTTTGAGAAACCATCGACAAACCGGCGACAATAGCCAGCAAGACCCAAGAAACTTCGAACTTCTTTAATGTTCTTTGGTGGTTCACATGCCAATATTGCCTCAATCTTCTGGGGGTCGACTGGGTTGCCTTCTGCTGAAATAACATGTTCAAGAAACGAAACTTCCTTTAGCCAAAATTCATATTTAGATCATTTATCAGCTGCATAAACACCGTTGTTGCATTAGTTAGTCCAAAAGGCATAACTGCAAATTCATAGTGTTCGTATCTGGTTCTAAAAGCCGTCTTCTGTATGTCAGAATCTCATATCCGCAACTGATAGAGCCTGGCCTCAGATCGATCTTCGAAAAGACCGTCGCTGCCTGAAGTTGGTAGAATAAATCGCCAATTCTTGGTAATGGATATTTGTTTTTAATAGTCAGCTTGTTTAGCTCTCGATATCTATGCACAATCAAAGTGATCCATCCTTCTCCCGCACAAATAAAATCGGTGCACCCCACGGGGAAACACTCGGTCGAATATAGCCCTTCTCTAGTAACTCTCCAAGTTGCTTCTTTAATTCCTGCATTTCTGATGGAGCCATACGGTATGGTTTCTTCGACACTGGCACTGTATTTGTCTCTAAGCTGATTGGAAATTAAACATCAAGTTTCGGTGGTAGCCATGGCAAATCATTTGGGAAGACATCAGGATATTCGTTCACAACTGGGGTAGATGATAATTTAACTCCACCATCTTCAGTTTTCATCGCGTAACACCAGTAGCCGACACAGCCTCGCCCAGTAATTTTATCGCTCTCATAGCTCTAATACTTTCCTAGAAGTACCCGGTCTCTATCCCCAAAAGACATGCTCTGTTCCGTCACTGGATATTATTGAAACATTTTTCATTCGATAATCCATGATAGCTCTGTTGGGTTTTCTATTTGCATCGAATACAAGATAATCGGAGTAAAAAACGCAGCGGAACAATAAATGTAAAAACCCAATTTATGATCTCATGAAGTAATTTAATTGTTTGATTAAAGGGTTAATCGAATTGCCTTAATCCGATTGAACAGTTCTAGATCCAGACTAGAAGCAGATGAATATCTCCTTCCTCTTTTGGTGATCCACAAACGAACAATTCCACAAGCCGGATTGCTAGATCCTTATGAATAATATTGATAAATAGTACAACACAAATTCCTTAGTAGAAGGATTGTACTATTGATCAAGATCAACTAAGGGAAGAGGATTAGACGACCGACTTCGTTCTCCTACAGTATGAGTAAGAGGTCGACATTTCTTCTTCTTAGAGAGGGGCAATTTTTGTAGGAGTTCTTATGACAACCCCTTGTCATGGATCTCTTATTTATACTAAGTAATCCCTAGATTCAATAATCTAGTATTTGCTTAGTTGCCCCTCAACTTATTAAATAATACAATATATATAATATCCAATATTATATATATTACTTATATTTAATCTCCTTATGAATATAATATCCAATATTATATTTACAATTCCCAGTTGATATTTATTCCTACTTGTCTATAATTGTCGCACGTGCGACCCAAAAGGCTTATATTATGTTGGTAATTATTTAATACCTTATTAAATAATAAATCATAAGCGGCCTCTAGCAAGACATTATGATTACCTAAATAATATAAGTTAATAGCCCATTAAACATTTTAACGTGTCAAATCCCTTTGTCATGCGATATCATATTTGAACTAAGTCATGGAGTCTGTCATACTTATTTATGTTCAAATGCTTTCTCGATCTTAAGTAGACTGGTTAAATCAAATGACTCTTCATTTGAACATGGCCATGCGTTTCCTTCAGTCCTACTTATTGAGGGGCCCAGTAGATATCTCTCTCACTTAAGAGAGGGACAAATCCCCATCTTGATTATTCATTGCTCTCTACATGACTCCCACTGATCCCGATCGCTAACCTTTATGATCACCATGTTTCAGGTGACGTTGGATTACGTCAAGGCATAGCAGTTATCATGTTGGTCTCTATAATAATCTCAGGTTCAAGGATTTATTGACATACTGTTATATTGAGATTCACTTATGACATTTCCATGCAGTGATCTCAATGTGGGTCGGTCCAGTATTAGTTCTCCAACCAATACCCATAAGATTGATCCGTACCATACGCATAATCTTCCAATGATTATCAATCAAACTTATACTAGTATATTAATCACTTGAGTCTCTACTCAACGCGATTTTACCAGGGACATTTGAATAATCTTATTATTCGTGAATAACTATTATTCGATTATTATAATATTAAAATATGCACACATTATAATAATCAACGAAAAATAAATGATATCAAATAACTTTATTTAAATGTGACAATTAAAAATCTAAGCACATCGAATGTCCTAGGGCACTATTCCCAACAATCTCCCACTTGCACTAGGACCATTCATTCATGACTTTTAGTCCTATCGTTCTAGAATGCTCAACATACTTTCCTTGTGAGAGAGGCTTGGTAAGTGGATCTGCAACATTCTCTTCCGTTGCTACTTTGCATATTGTAATATCTCCTCGTCTGACGATTTCTCTGACTAGGTGATATTTTCTGAGTATATGTTTGGAATTATGATGGGACCTAAGCTCTTTAGCTTGTGCAATAGCACCATTATTGTCACAATAAAGGCTTATGGGACCCTGGATGGTCGGCACCACTCCTAGTTCGGTAACGAACTTCTTGATCCATACGGCTTCCTTAGCTGCATCCGATGCTTCCAGGTACTCAGCTTCTGTAACAGAATCAGCAACCATGCTTTGCTTGGAACTCTTCCAACTCACCGCACTCCATTCAATACAAACACATAACCAGTTTGCGATTTGAAATCGTCTCTGTCGGTTTCGAAAGTTGCATCGGCGTAACCTCTTACAGCCAGCTCATTTCCCACCTCTCCATAAACTAGGAAATCATCCTTAGTTCTTCTCAAGAACTTTAGGATGGTTTTCACTGCTGTCCAGTGACTTTCACCTAGATTCGATTGGTATCGACTTGTCATACTAAGGGCAAACGATACATCTGGTCGAGTACAAATCATGGCATACATGATCGATCCAATAGCCGAAGCGTATGGTATCTTTCTCATGCGGGCTCGCTCATCAGGAGTCTTAGGACTCTGAGTCTCACTCAGATGAATGCCATGTGACATTGGCAAGAGTCCTCTCTTGGAGTCTTGCATATTGAACCTCTTCAATATTTTATTAATGTATGTACTTTGACTCAGACCAATCAATCTCTTTGATCTATCTCTATAGATCTTTATCCCAAGAATGTAAGCAGCTTCCCCTAAGTCTTTCATTGAGAAACAACTTCCCAACCAAGTCTTGACTGTCTGCAAGGTGGGAATGTCATTTCCAATGAGTAATATGTCATCTACATATAAGACTAAGAAAACAACTATTCTCCCACTAACCTTCTTGTACACACACGGTTCATCTTCATTTTGAATGAACCAAAACTCTTTGATGCTTCAAGAAACGAAGATTCCAGCTCCGAGAAGCCTGCTTCAACCCATAAATGGCTCTTTGAAGCTTGCAAACCTTTTTAGAATTTTCTGGATGAACAAAACCTTCAGGTTGTGTCATGTACATATCCTCGAGTAAGTTTTCATTAAGGAATGATGTTTTGACATCCATTTTCCATATTTCATAATCATAGTATGCGGCAATGGCAAATAAAGTTCTAATTGATTTAAGCATGACTACTGGCGAAAAGGTCTCATCATAGTCAACACCATGAATCTGTCTATAACCTTTTGCCACTAGTCTAGCTTTATAAGCTTGCAGATTATCATCCATGTCTTTCTTCTTTTTATAGACCCATTTGCACCCAATGGTTTTAACACCCTCAGGTGGATCTATCAAGTTCCAAACTTGATTGTCATGCATGGATTGCATCTCAGACTTCATGGCTTCTAGCCATTCCTCGGAATCTGGTCCTGAAGCAGCTTCTGTATAGGTACTAGGCTCATCATCTATGAGCGATGCATCATCATCCTCTATTACGAGATAACCATATCTCTCAGGTTCATGTCGCATCCTATAAGATCTGCGTAGGACTTGTGTACTTTGAACGGGCTCTTCAACTGATTGTTGAGCTTGTTCGGTTTCCATCGGTGAAGCGATGTCTTCTTGTGGTTCTCTAGTTTCCTCGAGAATTAGTCTTCTCCCACTGTCTCTTTTGGAAATAAATTCCCTTTCTAAGAATACAGCATTTCGAGCAACAAACACTTTGTTCTCTGTAGGCTTATAAAAGTAATATCCTTTAGTTTCCTTAGGATACCCCATAAATAAACATCTTTCAGACCTGGCTGCTAGTTTGTCAAACACTTGGCGCCTTATGAACGCTTCGCAACCCCAGATCTTTAGAAAAGACAAGTTTGGTCTCTTACCAGTCCATTTCTCAAATGGTGTCTTTTGAGCTGCTTTAGATGGAACACGGTTAAGGGTGAATGCTGCTGTTACTAAGGCGTGGCCCCAAAATGATAATGGAAGCTCTGTTCGACTCATCATGGATCGAACCATATCTAATAAAGTTCGATTCCTCCTCTCGGACACTCCGTTATGCTGAGGTGTGCCGGGAGGAGTAAGTTGCGAAACAATTCCACAACTCCTAAGATGATCATCGAATTCTTGGGTCAAGTATTCCCCACCTCGATCTGATCGAAGGGCTTTAATTGTCTTGCTAAGTTGATTTTGTACTTCATTCTGGAATATTTTGAACATTTCAAAAGATTCATGTTTATACTTCATAAGATAAACATATCCATATTGGCTAAAATCATCGGTGAATGTAATGAAGTATTGGTATCTGCCTCTGGCATGAGTGCTAAGAGGTCCGCATACATCAGTATGTATTAGGCCTAATAGATCAATAGCCCTTTCTCCATGACCGGTGAAAGGATTCTTCGTTATCTTGCCCAATAAACAAGATTCGCATGTCCCATATGATTCATAGTTAAAAGAGTCTAAAAGTCCATCATTATGGAGTTTAGAAATGCGTTTCTCGTTTTTGTGACCAAGTCGAAAATGCCATAAGTAAGTCGAATTAGAATCATTGAGCTTAGGTTTCTTGGATGTAATGTTATAGACTTCCAAAGTGTCGGACTCATCTAGATCAATATTGTAAAGGCCAGTATATAACTTTGTAGTACCATAAAGCAAGTCATCAAAGAAAATACGAATGATCTTATTCTTAATAAGAAAACTGTAACCTTCACAATCTAATGTAGAAACTGAAATAATATTCCTATTCATAGCAGGAACATAATAGCAATTGTTCAAAACTAACAAAAGCTCATTGGGCAAAACTAGATCATAAGTTCCTACGGCTAGTGCAGCAGCTCTTGCTCCATTGCCGACTCTTAGATCTACTTCCCCTTTCTTCAGTTCTCTACTGCTTCTCAACCCTGCACATTTGTACAAATGTGAGATCCACATCTAGTATCTAATAGCCAGGAGTTAGAGGTAGATAAGTTAACTTCTATAACACATATACCTGTGGCAGTCTCACTGCCCTTGGTACGCTTTAACTCTTCCAAGTAAATCTTGCAATTTCTTTTCCAGTGTCCTGGTTTATTGCAATGATGGCAATTTCCATCTTTGGGAGCTTTAGCCTTGAAACCCGGCCTAGTAGGGTCTTCAGATTTGGCAACTTTTGTCTTACCCTTGCCCTTGCCTTTTTTCTTAAAGGATTTCCCTTTGCTGACCATCAACACATGGCTTGGTTTCTTCTTAATATTCTCGTCACCTTTTAAGCATCCTGTGCATTTCAAAGAATGGACTTCTCCATCTCATTCATATTATAGTTCATAATAAACTGACCGAAACTTTCGGGCAATGAGTTTAGGATCACATCCGTGGAGTGCTCCTTAGAAAGTGGAAAACCAAGCCTTTCAAGATGATCAATATATCATTTCATATTGAGCACGTGAGCGCTGACAGATGTCCCCTCAACCATCTTGCAAGCATACAAGTCTTGAAAGGTCTCATACCTCTCTTTCCTAGCATGCTTCGAGAAAGTTTCCTTGAGGTGAGCATTTAGCTCATAAGCCTCCATTTCCTCTAGATTCTTCTGAAGTTCTGGACAAATGGTGGCCAACATAAGACAACCGACATCAATGGAATCATCACAATGTTTCTTCCATTTGTCTTTTGTTGCTTTGTTTGCATTGTCAGCTGGCTCATCGGGAATTTCTTCCTCAAGAACATACAACTTTATTTCTTGCTTGAGAACTATTCTCAGGCTCCGGATCCAATCCAGATAGTTGCTGCCGTTTTCTTTGAGCTTGTCCTTCTCAAGGACAGATCGTAGTGAAATGGTGGATGTGTTGTTTGATGCCATTCTACAAAATTCAATATGCAAAATATTTAGTCACATTATTTTATTTCTCGAAAAATACTCCTACTAAAACAAAGTACCCTCAATTTACAACATTTGTAATTTTAGTGGGCTAAGATCCCATTTCGCACAATCCTAAACTCGGCTTTGGCATGACGCCTAGAATTGAGCTACTTTAGGTGGATAACTCTTTATCGATTACATCATATGTAACTCTAAGATTATATCATGGGATTTGGCATCGTATTCCCAAGCATGTTATAATCCCATCTTATGCCTTAAGGTTCAAAACTATTTTGATTTACAAATTCATTAAACGTATAGGTATCACCATTACCTATCCTACCTTACTAAGATAATCCAAGTGCCCAGCTTTGGCATGACCCACTCATGATGATCGAAGTCTTGATAGGTGTTTTTCAAATGAACGGCATTTTAAAATTTTAACGAGGGATTTTTATCCTATGTTAATGTCTATGTTTGCTAACATATATCTAAACATACATAGCATCACATACATGCATAAATTTAAACATACATCGCATCACATGACAATGAAAGCATAAGACCATGTATAGCATAACCATAATCCTAACGTGATTTTCATGAGCCAACATGAAAATCACAAAGGTCAATCTAAAGGGTTAAATATGGTCTTCATTGATCTTCCCAACTCCTTGGAACGTCATACGCGATCAATTTGCTCCTCGAGTCCGTCTTTCTCGTCCTTCTTGTCTTCATTATATTAATGAAATTTAATACTACACTAATAAATTAAATTACAAGAAGTGCAAACGACACGCAGGCCGTAAAATAATAAATAATTTAAATAGACGACTCGCAGGCCGTAAAACTAATTATAATTAAACGACACACAGGCTGTAAAACCAACCCATAAGGAATTAAATTATCCAATCACATTGGTCAATTTATGGTCATGCCATACACCACACACATACCATAAATAATTATCAAATAATTAATAAAAGCATGTAATTATAGAAATTAAAATATGTCGGACATTCAGACTATAAATAAAATTTGAGTCATCACATGAACAAATTTGGACTTGGCCGAGATGGTTGTCTTTGTGCCCTGGGAACAGGTGTAATATCCGATGGAAATTCTTACTTACTGTTGTATTATTCGGATAATTCAATACTGTTGTAGTCTTGTTGCATTTGTGTAATGTTTATTGATGTTGGAATATATCATAAATAGACATAATAATAACGATCACTCGCACTATGATTGAATTCTCAACGTTGTATAGATAAGTACATTTTTGAGCTATTAAACCTGAGCCTAACGTACGCTAATCCTTAGGCATAACGTACGTTATTTTAGGCCTTTACGTACGTAAAAAGGCACCTGTTACGTACGTAACCAGTGTAATCGTATCCAATCTCAACTTTCGGCGTGTGGGGCCGGACAGGATTCGAATATCTGATCTTTTGGAGGCAACCTAGTTGACCTACATTACGTAGGTAATGCTTCAAGCGGTAACGTAAGTAATAATGTTCGTATTTCAGTCCAGCAGCCTCTGGACTTAGCTTACGTACGTAACACTTTTTGCGTAGCGTACGTAAATCTATTAACGTACGTTATCCTCTTGTGATAACGTACGTAACGAACTGTGCTGTTATAAAAAGACCGCTTGTGTCTTTCATTTTGCACGTCCAACCTCTAATTTTTCACCCATATAATCATCTCCCTTCATCCCTAGATCAAAATTACCTTCTTCCAACTTGTGTTTGAGCTTTACATTTTGATTTTGGATTGGGAGTTGGAGTTATTCTTGAAGCTTAGATTGTGTTCCTGTGGTTTTGGTGTATTGTTCTTCAATTTTGAAGTTATGTTATACGATTTAACCCTATAATCTCGTAATTATAATGATAGTGATTAAGTATACTCCACCTAGTGATGAATTAATCAAGCTAAACATGTTTATAGTTAAGCTTCCAACAAACTTAATAATGAATATGATGATTAGGGGATTTGTAATGATAAGTTCTTGGTGTTTTGAATAATGATGATCATGTTTAGTGAAACCACACTCTCCTTGCTAGACTAATAACACCATTGGAATAATAATAGTCCTTGTTTCATTGTAATGTAAATAACTTGTTGGAATAATTACCATAAAATGTTTTAAGAAACCCTTGTTGATCATTAAAAGAATGAAATGACCTTCTTGAACCTAAGCTAAGTGAATTCAGAGGAATAATATTCGAATCTCCAAGTTAATTAAAAGATTATAAGGATGGTGTTAAACTTGAGGTAGTCTTCATGATCATAATATGGATTTGTAACTAGTTAATTCAACATAAGTAATTGTTTGAAGTGCAGATTTTACTTTGAGATGTTCTTGATAAGTTTAAAGGATAGGAGATTATTGTTTAACACATTATGGAACGATTCTTAATCCAACAAACATTTGGTAATATCTTGTAATCAATCGTAAGAAGAGAATGGTATTGAATAAGGTTCTTGGAGTAACACTTCAATATCTTAAAGTTGAACTACTCAAATGGGAATTAGGATGTTGTCTCGTTAAAATTTGGTATAGATGATCATATGAACGTATCATTAAGTAAAATATACTTCATTCAAGGTTGATTGTTCGAGTAACCGATTTTGAATCGAGGGTCGTTCGTTCGTTTGAGAAGGAAGGACTATTCTTGCCTCCGTATTGAGGCAAGTTATCTTGCTTGGTTATAATGATGTGTGGATTCTTATGATGATTATGCATTTCGTGTATATGAAACACTTATAAACTTGTATCTTGTGATTTGAGGTTGTTCTTAACGATGACCCGTTTTCATCGTGGGATTGTATTCCCAAGTTCGACACTTTCGAACCCTTGATATCGTTGATCTTATTATCATTTCGGTGAGTCCTCGATCTTTAATCGGATTTGTGAATTATTGAATTCGTTGTCATGTTGCATCGTGACATATCCGGAGTCATATCTACGTTCCGATTGGATATTGTGTAGGATTTTTAGCCGGGCACATATATAGTCATGCGTGAATATTTTCCGTGAAAGGCTGTGCACACGAGACGTAGTTCATTGAGGCTAATTAGGTACATTGTCCCACGTATATCCTGGATTCTGTATATGGGGTGGACATGTGCACTGACACATATTCAGATCGGCCATACTGTGATGTCCATCTTGAGCCGTACTATCTTAGTCGTTCATAGTCTATTCTTATATTTGGATGTGTTCGATGTTTTGTGACTAAGCGTTCATACGCCCGAGGGGTATGTTCGTTAGTCGGGTTGTTATCCTTGAAATCTTATATATGTGAATTGTATAATATCTTGAGAATCATTTATCATGTATATCTGACCCTGTGTTGGGCAAAATACTTGTGTTGTATTTTAGGTCGAGGAAAGGGAAAGGCACGGGAAGATCAGGGTGATGACGAATGGTTCGAAGGATACTAGTTCGGGGGCCCCAAGTATTTTGAGTTCGGTCATGTTCGTACCGTGTAATGTTATATTTCCGCTTTATTTAAATATGAACAAATGTATTGTTATTTAAGGTATATTCCATCACCATATGGATTATACTTATGTTTTGGATCCTGTGTATAATAAGGCCGTAGGCCATACTGTTGTAAACTCCAAATCGGAGTAAGTACTATGTTTTGTGGTTCGGTATCACATGTATTTTGTATTTAATCTGTACTTTGGATATCGCCTGGTGGGTCCCAGTGTGGGGTCCACGGCACTGTAATAGCCGCCTTATTGGGGTGTTACAGAAGATGGTATCGGAGAGCAAACTGTCATTTTTTTTTAGTCTTTGTGTATTGAACTAGTATCAAGAGACCTTCGTGTCACGTGTGACCCGTGCGAGCGCCTGATCCTACGAGCCAAATGCGGTACGTACTTTATGAACCATGATTAAATTACTGACATGATATTGATATCTGAATGGATCTCTTTGTTGATCTTGGCATTTTAAGGGTTTGTGGCAGGAATTATCTGATTGATGATACAAATAAAAAGTCTGGATTGATTACATGATTGAAATCATTCGACTCAAACATTGATATGATATTCTGTGTGACCCTCACAGTGACGATAACTCATTACGAACTATTTTCTTGAATATGTAATTTTTTACTGCCATTAACTTAGCATGAATTCTGATTGGTATCATGAACTGTACTTATGGTTATCTTTACGAATTGATTCTTTCAGTATGGAAAGAAATTTGAGAGGCCGTGGCAGAGGGGGACGAGGCCGCGGAAGGGGCCGAATCCCGATACCACGAGCCAACAAGCGAGCGAATGCATAGCATAGTTCCGCGGGCTGTGATTCGCCTTCTAGGGATCAATCGCACCACACTGGACGTGAGGATGCTCATGTCGATCCTTACACTGTGATGCAGGGCATGATGGCTCAGATGACCCAAATGGGTCAATTAATGGAAACTATGCAGAGAGCTGCTACTGACCAGCATCAGGGGCCACCCCCTGTACATGGCGGACTGGTGAGTCGGAGCAATAGCGACATCTCTCGCCAGCGACCCCCGATTTTTGAAGGTTCCTCTGAGCTAGCTGATATCGTGCATTGGATCGAATATTTCGAGAAATTGTTCGATATGGTAAACTGTCCAGTAGAGAATCGCGTCTCCGTAGCAGCTTACTACTTGGGCAAGGGCGCCCACACTTGGTGGCTTTCGGTGAGGCCAGATGATGGCGTATGTACTTGGGAGGAATTTAAAAATATCATGCTAGACCGTTACTATCCGGGTCCTCTCCGCGAGGCCAAACTATCAGAATTGCTGAACCCGGACCCGTCCGAAGATGATGACGTACTATCTATAGCCCAGAAATTCCAGGCACTTCTTCCTTTTGTCGCGACGATTGTCCAAACGGAGGCAGATAAGATCAAATACTTTCTCAAAAGGCTTAAACCCCAAATGAGAATGCAGCTGTTGAACCATCATTGTGTGACCCTACCGGAGTTCATTGAGAAGGCTCTGGAGTACGAATTAACTGTGAAAGAAATTTCCAAGAAGCAACCGCAGTCTAACAACAAGAAATTCAGGAACTAACTGCGATAGAAGAATCGGGAACATTCAAGAGACCCCAACCAGTGCCAAATCCTTCTGAACAGCAACCTACGGCGTCGAAGCCAATTGGGTCGCAACCTCGAGCGGTCAGCCTATCTGTTGTGTGCTATAATTGTGGAGACCAGGGGCACATCAATTCGAAATGCCCAAGGCCAGCCGTGTCATGCCATACTTGTGGGAAAAATGGACATCGTGCTCGTTATTGCAGGAGTGGACCAGGACGTACTCCCACAGCACCTCATGCCCAGATGCTTGATTCAGACCGTGTACCTCCGTCCGCTTCTTATCGACTACCGGCAAACAAAGGGATGGGGCGTGGAAATCAAGTCAGTACCTGCGCCGTGCAAAACCCAGAGTCTACGAGATGAAGAAGGTCAAGATCCCGGCGCATGATTGCAGGTACTCTCGAGATCCAATCTCAGCCTGTCTGTGTTCTTTTTGATACCGGTGCTTCACACTCCTTTTTATCTGTTTCCTGTTTGAGTCGTTTACAATTAGAGCATGTTATCAATTGTGAACCTTATATAATTGGACTACATGATGGTAGAAGAATTGTTGGGAATCGTGACATTCAGGACTGCTCGATTCGTATGAACGACCGTGAGTGGTTGTCAAATTTAATTGTGGTCGATTTACCTAAAGATGATGTGATCTTGGGTATCGATTGGATAGACCGTCATGATGCCATAATTAGTGTCCGCAAGCGAACAGTGACCGTCACGTCTGACGATGGTGTTGAGTGTACCTTCCAGGGTGACAATCCCAGCCGTTCCGGGAGAATCCTCAGCGCTATGAAAATAGTGAAACAGATGTATTGGCTATTGGTGTTACATGACCAAGACAACGGATCGACCAATTGAATTGATCAATATTCCGGTAGTCCGAGACTACCCAGACGTATTTCCAGATGAGTTGCCAGGCTTACCTCCACATCGTGATGTAGAATTCAATATTGAACTAGAGCCTGGTACGTCCCCGCTTTCAAAAGCACCCTATCGTATGGCTCCGACTGAGATGCACGAGATGAAGACTTGAGGATTTGACCGAGAAGGGCTACATTAGACCTAGCGCGTCCCCTTGGGGAGCACCAGTACTATTTGTACGGAAGAAGGACGGATCCCTACGTCTGTGTATTGATTATCGTGAGCTGAACAGGGTAACCATTAAGAACAAATATCCATTGCCGCGTATTGACAATTTATTGGATCAGCTTCAGGGGGCTGCTGTGTTTTCTAAGATTGACTTCAGGTCTGGTTACCATCAATTGACGATTCGTGAGTCTAATATTTCGAAGACCGCTTTTCGTACTCGCTATGGACATTATGAGTTCGTAGTGATGCCTTTTGGACTAACGAATGCACCGGCAGTATTCATAGAACTGATGAATCGGGTCTTTATTAATTATCTGGATCGCTTTGTAGTCATTTTTATTGACGACATTCTGATCTATTCTCGTAACCATGAAGAGCACGAGCGTCATCTCCATCTGGTTCTCGAGGCGTTAAGGCGGGAGCAGCTTTATGGAAAGTTTTCTAAATGTGAGTTCTTGATAAATGAAGTTATCTTTCTCGGACATGAGATATCAGCTGATGGGGTGCGAGTAGACCCACAGAAGACAGAAGCTATCCGAGACTGGTTACCACCAAAGAACGTTAAGGAAGTACGCAGTTTCTTGGGACTAGCAGGTTATTACCGACGGTTCGTGGAAGGTTTTTCCAAAATTGCCCAACCAATGACTAATTTGCTGAGGAAGGATAAGAAGTATTTATGGTCAGAGGCATGTCAGAGGAGTTTTGATGAACTTAAGAGTCGTTTGATTTCGGCACCTATTTTAGTCCTACCGAAAGGAACAGAAGGGTTTGTAGTGTATAGTGGCGCATCTAAATAGGGCCTTGGGTGTGTACTAATGCAGAATGGAAAGGTGATCTCCTATGCATCGAGACAGCTACGACCTTACGAGGTCAACTACCCCACCCACGATTTAGAGCTCGCAACCGTGGTGTTTGCTTTAAAAATCTGGTGTCATTATCTATATGGAGTTACCTGTCAGATTTTTACTGATCACAAGAGCCTGAAGTACATTTTTACTCATAAGGAGTTGAACATGAGGCAGAGAAGGTGGCTAGAACTCATCAAAGACTATGATATCGAGATCCTTTATCATCTGGACAAAGCAAATGTAGTTGCTGATGCTTTGAGTCGTAAAACAGTATAGGAGCAGATGCTTGCCCGCCTAACAACTCAGAGGGAATTGCATTTAGAATTGGTGAGGCCGGAAATTGAAGTCTGGTTACAGCGTATTCAAGGACAACTCTGTACACTTGATATTTCATCGTCCCTTGAGGATATAATTAGATCGAAGCAAGTTACGGACCCATTCTTATCTCGAGTTCACGATGAAATAACTCAAGGGAAAGCTCCTGGCTTTGTGATACACGAGGATGGATTGATACGCTTCAGGAACCGAGTTTGTGTACCCGCAGATGACGAGGAATTCTATCCTGAGAGAAGCTCATGCTACCCCGTACTCTATCCACCCGGGGTCTAGCAAAATGTATAAGGATTTGAAACAATATTATTGGTGGGGAAGTATGAAATGTGAAGTTGCGGAGTTCGTTTCGAGGTGTCTAACCTGTCAACAAGTTAAGATTGAGCACCAGCGACCCGCAAGGATGCTGAAACCGCTTCCGATTCCCGAGTGGAAATGGGAGGACATATCAATGGATTTTATGACCAGCTTGCCGACGAGTCGTCGAGGGATGAATGCGATTTGGGTGATTGTGGATCGTCTGACCAAATCAGCCCACTTTCTGGAGATTAAAGACACTTGGGTACCCGAGAGATTGGCCCAACTATTTATCAAAGAAATTGTAAGGTTACATGGTACCCCTAAGAGTATTGTATTAGATCGTGACGGGCGATTCGTGTCACGTTTTTGGAAAGCAGTTCATCGTGCGATGGGTATGCAATTGAACTTCAGCACAGCATTCCACCCACAGACGGATGGTCAGACTGAGAGGACTATCCAAACTTTAGAGGATATTGTAACACCCCAAACTAGGCGGATATTACAGTGCCGTAGATCCCCAACTGGGACCCACCAGGCAAATGAAAATGAATGAATTACACAAGATAAATGTAGTACCGAACTACATTACAGCAATAATTACTCCGACGAGGAGTTTAGTTACAACACACCAGGACAATACCGAATACTAGTGTATTTTATATGAAGATAAAATACACAACACTGAATGAAACGGAGTATTCAAATGAAAGTATGCAGCGGAAAATAAAGGACAATAACATGAATAACTGAAGGATTGGGGCCCCCTACTAGTATCACAAGGACTCCTCGACATCAACATGCTATTCCCGTGCGTTTGCCTTGCCATGACCTGAAAAACAAAATCCCCAAACGGGGTCAGTTACAAAGAACAACAATATTCAAGGGTTGAAAATACACAATCATGATTATATCTGAAGTTATGAAATATCCTGTCGAAACATACGCAATCAAACATGCTATATGAATCAACTAACAGTACGGCTCAAAGGGTGGCGCCACACTACGCCCGGGACGGATATGTGTCCGTGCACAAGCCACCAACGATCGAATACACGCGTGGTCTTGTACCTAATCAGTCTCACGAGACAATCAATCTCGTGTGCACAGTCCAATGTGAGGCCACCAACCATCACACGACTATAATGTGCCCGACATGAAAATCCTACACATACCAACCGGCACGCCAGTATGACCCGGAATGCCACGATATAACAAAAGTGACATCGAAAATGAATAATGACTCACCGAGGTGGAATGGTAAAGAAATAAATGACAGCTCAATGAAAAGATTGGAACCGTCGTTCCTTATGACTGAAATGATTAATTGATAACAAGTTTTGATACGGTTAATATAATGATGAATGAGTTATGATTATGAATGAACAACAACAAAAGGTATGAATATCCTTTTAACCGAGTAAGAATTAACTTACACAATACCGGTGGCAATTATCCTTCCACGAACAACGTCCTAATTGAGATATCGGTCGCTCGAACAACCTTGAATTATACAATATCCAACAATCCGTTCAATATACGAATCAAACACGAATATAACGAACTCAAAACGTCGATACGATTAAACTAAGTTCATTGGGGCATTATATCGAATACGTTGTATCCAAACTCCGATTGTTTACAATCAAACCTCGATATACCAATATCAAAATCCCCAAGAAGTGTTTCAAACCAACAAAACATCTCCAATACGATCAATAATCCGTTATGAATATCCAAAAATGTGATTATAACAACAATTAGTCGAAAATCCCCAATTCCAACTCGATTTTCAAGGTGTTCTTGAATAATTCCTCAATAATCCAATGAATCCTTATACAAACTCATAATCATATACATATCCCTTCATATATCATGATTATAACGTCCAAAACATCGTATCTCAACACAAAAATCGAAATCCAAGGTGTTGAAGAATATTACCTTTGAAGATTCAAGTACTTTAATCCAAGAACACGCGTTAGGTCGATTATCCAAGCTTCACGATCAAAAGGAGATGAAGAAAATCAAATACTCAAATGATTTGTGAAGGAAAAACCCTCCCTCAAGCTTCCTCTCTCGGTTGAAGGTGAAGAAAAGGGGGAGAAATGGTGAAATGTCAAAAAACGAATTTAAGGGAGTTGATCGCTGCCGGACACGGCCCGTGCCGATCGGCACGGTCGTGCATACCTGGCCGACACCGCCGACAGGACTCGACCGTGTCCTCGCTTGACACGGTCGCGGCGCGAGGGCCTTCCGACAGCGACTCGTCCGACAATGACTTCGGCATGACTCGGCCGTGCAGGCGACACGGTCGGGCGTCTTTGGCGGGGCTCGCTTATCCGGAAGAGTTCGACTCGGCCGTGCTGCACGACATGGTCGGGTCCTGAGGCGAACTTCGGCATTTTCCGGACGAGTACGGCACGGGCCGTGTCGGACGACACGGCCGAAGTTCGTTCGGCAAAGATCGCCAATAATCAAAAGTGAGCGGTTGAGCTAAAACGGCCAAAACTCTCTCGTCCGGACTCCGATTGACTCACCGTTTAAACCATTGGAAAGCTAACTCGATGCTCTATAATATTGCAAAGATTTAGAATTTTTGGAGGTACCAAAAATTAATGGTGATCTAACAAAGTCGAACTCATATGAGGAAAGTTGAAACAATGAACAATAACGATACACAACTCGAAGTTTTTCCGAACGGTGAACACGGTGAATGAACATGATTGATGAATGATTATAATTGAGTGAAAATCCACTGAGTGACAATCACCGAATGAAATTACTGAATGATAATGACTGAATTACAACCGGGTATTACAGATATGCTGAGGGCGTGCGTTCTCGATTGGAAGGATGATTGGGAGGCCCAACTACATTTGGTGGAATTCACTTATAATAATAGCTGGCACACTTCGATTCAGATGGCACCTTATGAAGCGTTGTATGGCCGTCGTTGTAGATCCCCTCTGTGTTGGGACGATCCATCTGAAACCTTGGGTACGGAACCCGATATGTTGTTAGCAGCCCGTGAGAAGATCGCTCTGATTAGGAGTCGTTTGTTGACGGCTCAAAGTCGACAGAAGTCCTACGCAGACAACCACCGACGACCGCTTGAGTTCGAGGTCGGCAACCATGTACTAATGAAGGTGTCCCCTACTCGAGGAGTTTTTCGTTTTTGGGAAGAGAGGCAAGCTGAGTCCGAGGTATATCGGGCCATTTGAGGTTTTGGAACGAGTAGGCGATTTAGCCTATCGCCTGGCTTTACCACC
This sequence comes from Orobanche coerulescens, assembly GCA_033398695.1. Taxonomy (NCBI): domain Eukaryota; kingdom Viridiplantae; phylum Streptophyta; class Magnoliopsida; order Lamiales; family Orobanchaceae; genus Orobanche; species Orobanche coerulescens. The sequence continues at coordinate 75,449,470 of CM065810.1, read as the reverse complement.
AGCCCTGAGCCGGATTCATAACGTGTTCCATGTCTCCCAGTTAAGGAAATACGTTGCTGATCCGAGTCATGTACTTCAGTTCGGTGAGATCGATTTAGCGGAGGATCATTCGTATGAGGAGCGCCCTGTACGGATACTTGAAAGGAGGATCAAACAATTGCGGAATAAGACGATTCCCCTACTAAAGGTTCAGTGATCACGACACGGGATCGAGGAGGCCACGTGGGAGACGGAGACAAGCACTCAAGAGAGGTATCCTGAATTGTTTACCCCTTAGTTTCGAGGACGAAACCCCTTTTAAGGGGGGGAGTATGTAATATCCGACGGAAATTCTTACTTACTGTTGTATTATTCGGATAATTTAATACTGTTTTAGTCTTGTTGCATTTGTATAATGTTTATTGATGTTGGAATATATCATAAATAGACATAATAATAACGATCACTCGCACTATGATTGAATTCTCAACGTTGTATAGATAAGTACATTTTTGAGCTATTAAACCTGAGCCTAACGTACGCTAATCCTTAGGCATAACGTACGTTATTTTAAGGCCTTTACGTATGTAAAGAGGCACCTGTTACGTACGTAACCAGTGTAATCGTATCCGATCTCAATTTTCGGCGTGTGGGGCCGGACGGGATTCGAATATCTGATCTTTTGGAGGCAACCTAGTTGACCTACATTACGTACGTAATGCTTCAAGCGGTAACGTACGTAATGATGTTCGTATTTCAGTCCAGCAGCCTCTGGACTTAGCTTACGTACGTAACACTTTTTGCGTAGCGTACGTAAATCTGTTAACGTACGTTATCCTCTTGTGATAACGTACGTAACGAACTATGCTATTATAAAAAGACAGCTTGTGTCTTTCATTTTGCACGTCCAACCTCTAATTTTTCACCCATATAATCATCCCCCTTCATCCCTAGATCAAAATTACCTTCTTCCAACTTGTGTTTGAGCTTTACATTTTGATTTTGGAGCTTGTTGATTGGGAGTTGGAGTTATTCTTGAAGCTTAGATTGTGTTCTTGTGGTTTTGGTTTATTGTTCTTCAATTCTGAAGGTATGTTATACGATTTAACCCTATAATCTCGTAATTATAATGATAGTGATTAAGTATACTCCACCTAGTGATGAATTAATCAAGCTAAACATGTTTATAGTTAAGCTTCCAACAAACTTAATGATGAATATGATGATTAGGGGATTTGTAATGATAAGTTCTTCGTGTTTTGAATAATGATGATCATGTTTAGTGAAACCACGCTCTCCTTGCTAGACTAATAACACCATTGGAATAATACTAGTCCTTGTTTCATTGTAATGTAAATAACTTGTTGGAATAATTACCATAAAATATTTTAAGAAACCCTCGTTGATCATTAAAAGAATGAAATGACCTTCTTGAACCTAAGCTAAGTAAATTCAGAGGAATAATATTCGAATCTCCAAGTTAATTAAAAGATTATAAGGATGGTGTTAAACTTGAGGTAGTCTTCATGATCATAATATGGATTTGTAACTAGTTAATTCAACATAAGTAATTGTTTGAAGTGCATATTTTACTTTGAGATGTTCTTGATAAGTTTAAAGGATAAGAGATTATTGTTTAACACATTATGGAATGATTCTTAATCCAACAAACATTTGGTAATATCTTGTAATCAATCGTAAGAAGAGAATGGTATTGAATAAGGTTCTTGGAGTAACACTTCAATATCTTAAAGTTGAACTACTCAAATGGGAATTAGGATGTTGTCTCGTTAAAATTTGGTATAGATGATCATATGAACGTATCATTTAGTAAAATATACTTCATTCAAGGTTGATTGTTCGAGTAACCGATTTTGAATCGAGGGCCGTTCGTTCATTTGAGAAGGAAGGACTATTCTCGCCTCCGTATTGAGGCAAGTTATCTTGCTTGGTTATAATGATGTGTGGATTCTTATGATGATTATGCATTTCGTGTATATGAAACACTTATAAACTTGTATCTTGTGATTTGAGGTTGTTCCTAACGATGACCCGTTTTCATCGTGGGATTGTATTCCCAACTTCGTCACTTTCGAACCCTTGATATCGTTGATCTTATTGTCATTTCGGTGAGTCCTCGATCTTTAATCGGATTTGTGAATTATTAAATTCGTTGTCATGTTGCATCGTGACATATCCGGACTCATATCTACGTTCCGATTGGATATTGTGTAGGATTTTTAGCCGGGCACATATATAGTCATGCGTGAATATTTTCCGTGAAAGGCTGTGCACACGAGACGTAGTTCGTTGAGGCTAATTAGGTACATTGTCCCACGTATATCCTGGATTCCGTATACGGGGTGGACATGTGCATTGACACATATTCGGATCGGGCGTACTGTGATGTCCATCTTGAGCTGTACTATCTTAGTCGTTCATAGTCCATTCTTATATTTGGATGTGTTCGATGTTTTGTGACTAAGCGTTCATACGCCCGAGGGGTATATTCGTTAGTCGGGTTGTTATCCTTGAAATCTTATATATGTGAATTGTATAATATCTTGAGAATCATTTATCATGTATATCTGACCCTGTGTTGGGCAAAATACTTGTGTTGTATTTTAGGTCGAGGAAAGGGCAAGGCACGGGAAGATCAGGGTGATGACGAATGGTTCGAAGGATACTAGTTCGGGGGGCCCAAGTCTTTTGAGTCCGGTCATGTTCGTACCGTGTAATGTTATCTTTCCGTTTTATTTAAATATGAACAAATGTATTGTTATTTAAGGTATATTCCATCTCCATATGGATTATACTTATGTTTTGGATCCTGTGTATAATAAGGTCGTAGGCCATACTGTTGTAAACTCCAAATCGGAGAAAGTACTATGTTTTGTGGTTCGGTATCACATGTATTTTGTATTTAATCTGTACTTTGGATATCGCCTGGTGTGTCCCAGTGTGGGTCCACGGCACTGTAATAGCCGCCTTATTGGGGTGTTACAACAGGTCCGCCCGGGTTCGAAACACGGCGGTTGCAGTTGCAACATTTTGCAACTATTATTGCCAAATTTACTTTTATATTAAAAGGGCTTATAAAAAGAACTACTGTGAAAGTTACCAAAAACATGACCCAACCGAGATGCTAAGTGGTGCGGAAGTAAAGACTAAAGACTCGGGATCGAATCCCAGTTTTTGCGGAATTATTTTTGCAATATTTAAGGCAGATTTTTATACCTTTTATAAAAAATCCGCGTATTATTACCAAAACAAAAATGCAGCTCACTTGTTAAGTAGCCAGGTGGCTGGCCGGACCACCAGGGTTCGAACCCCTGGTAATGCAAAATTATTTTTGCTAATTCAAACAGCCCGCGGGTCCAGCCCGACCCGACCCGGACCTGACCCGACCCGTCTCGTATCAGCTCTGCACGCTTCGAGCAGAATTCGCAAAAACAGTCCAGAAAATAAATTTTTGACGATCCGATTTAATCAAATTAAACCAGAAAAATTATATATTTTATAAACATAATCAAGAACATAATTTACACATAAATATGTTCTACACAAATAATTAAATTACATGCAAGTTGACTTCGATACCACTGTTGGGTTTTCTATTTGCATCGAATACAAAATAATCGGAGTAAAAAACGCAGCGGAACAATAAATGTGAAACCCCAATTTAGGATCTCATGCAGTAATTTAATTGTTTGATTAAAGGGTTAATCGAATTACCTTAATCCGATTGAACAGTTCTAGATCCGGACTAGAAGCAGATGAATATCTCCTTCCTCTTTTGGTGATCTACACACGAACAATTCCACAAGCCGGATTGCTAGATCCTTACGAATAATATTGATAAATAGTACAACACAAATTCCTTACTAGAAGGATTGTACTATTGATCAAGATCAACTAAGGGAAGAGGATTAGACGACCGACTTCGTTCTCCTACAGTATTAGGAAGAGGTCGGCTTTTCTTCTTCTTAGAGAGGGGCGATTTTTGTAGGAGTTCTTATGACAACTCCTTGTCATGGATCTCTTATTTATACTAAGTAATCCCTATATTCAATAATCTAGTATTTGCTTAGTTGCCCCTCAACTTATTAAATAATACAATATATATAATATCCAATATTATATATATTACTTATTATTTAATCTCCTTATAAATATAATATCCAATATTATATTTATTATTCCCAGTTGATATTTTTTCCTACTTGTCTATAATTGTTGTACGTGCGACCCAAAAGGCTTATATTATGTTGGCAATTATTTAATACCTTATTAAATAATAAATCATAAGCGGCCTCTAGCAAGACATTATGATTACCCAAATAATATAAGTTAATAGTCCATTAAAACTTTTAACGTGTCAAATCCCTTTGTCATGCGATATCATATTTGAACTAAGTCATGGAGTATGTCATACTTATTTATTTTCAAATGCTTTCTCGATCTTAAGTAGACTGATTGAATCAAATGACTCTTCATTTGAGCATGGCTATGCATTTCCTTCAGTCCTACTTATCGAGGGGCCCAGCAAATATCTCTCTCACTCAAGAGAGTGATAAATCCCCATCTTGATTATTCATTACTCTCTACATGACTCCCACTAATCCCGATCGTTGACCTTTATGATCACCATGTTTCAGATGACGTTGGATTACGTCAAGGCATAGCAGTTATCATGTTGGACTCTATGATAATCTCAGGTTCAAGGATTTATTGACATACTGTTATATTGAGATTCACTTATGATATTTCCATGCAGTGATCTCAATGCGGGTCGGTCCAGTATTAGTTCTCCAACCAATACCCATAAGATTGATCCGTACCATACGCATAATCATCCGATGATAATCAATCAAAATTATACTAGTATATTAATCACTTGAGTCTCTACTCAACGCGATTTTACCAGGGACATTTAAATAATCTTATTATTCGTGAATAACTATTATTCGATTATTATAATATTAAAACATGCACACATTATAATAATCAACGAGAAATAAATGATATCAAATAACTTTATTTAAATGTGACAATTACAAATCTAGGCACATCAAATGTCCTAGGGCACTATTCCCAACAAGCTCCATAGTGGTCAGCCAATCTTCACCAAGAATTGCATCTTCATCATGTAAATCTACAACGATAAGGTTAGAATGCCACTCCTTATCCCCAACATACACAGGACAATCTCTGATTTCATGGTCACCTTTCATTCTCATTCCACTTACCGTTCTCTCAACAAAAGGCTCACACATAATCATACTGTCGAGGCTCAAACACCTCACACACGATAAAGATATAAAAGAATGCGTGGCAGAATCAAATAGAACACTTACAGGTTAAGAATATATGTGGATAATACATGTAGCGGTAGTAGGGCCACGTTCTTCTGATCGCTTCATTTCATAGACACGTCCAGGGGCTAAAGTAGAACTCGATGTTCCTCCACGTCCTACTGACCCATACCTCGGCCGCGTCCAATACTTGGTGTAGATAACTGTTGGGATTCGGTGCCTAAAACGAAGGCCCAGCGGAAGCGGTAAAACGAAAATTAATTCGATCCGAATCCCTACGATGATCGATCGAGCTACGTATATACGAATATATAAACGAAAAGCAAGAGTTGTAAAAACTAACCCTCGAAGTCCGTTGATTAAATGGTAACCTTCTCTTGAGCTATTCCCCAAGCTCTTGAACGATCCAACGCCGAAAGCACCGCGTCTCTACTTGCCACGCGCCGGAGAAACGAACGGAATGACAACACCTTGCTATCCTCCGAGGATACGGCTAGAGCTAGGTGATGAAGCTATATATGTAAAGATTACTACACTCTAAGTGTTTTAATCTTACTCTCTCTTTATGTCTTGATATTTTTCTCTAAGAAAAACAAGAACAAGGTTGAAGAAGAAGATGACTAAAGAGAAAACAATTTTCTCTCTCTCTCTCAAACTCAATGATACGTAAATGCCAAGAAGTATTGTGAGGATGAGAGATCAAAGTCTTGTATATATTCTTATTCAACCCACATGAATACAAATACATATATCATGATTTGATTCCCCATATAATGTATATGATACTTGTCCCCTCAATCACATGAGATTCCAAAACCATGATGGGGACAAGTCAATACACACACATGGTAATAAGTGGGGTTGGCCCATGCTAGAAAACGGTCGAGTTCGGTTCGTTTCGGACTCCCGTGAGTCCAAACAGATAAACTCCTATTCCGGTCCGATGTATTTATGTCGTTTAATTAATCCAATTAATTAAACATATCAAATACAAAATAACATAATTAATTTCTCCAAGAAATAATTATATTCATGAATTAAATTAATCACCCAGTAATTTATTTAATTCATTAGGCCGTAAATCAATTTATCCAATAAATCGATTTAAACATCCAATGTTCCAAAATTAGATATCCAATATCTAATATTCATAATGAGATAATTAGCTCGATTCATTCCGTTGTCAATCCTAATGCGCGACTCGGTAGGTCCGTCTCAGTCAGCAATGGGAGGAACCAAAGAGTAGTAGCACCACCTAGCCAGCCTGGTGGCCTACACTGTACCCCGACTGAGAACGAATGATTGGGATCATTCAAGAACCATTCTGTCGTGAATACCAGTATACGTATAAACCCTTCTTTCAAATGTCCCGATCAAGTTATAGGGTCACGGTCAGTCAAACCATATCTGTACTTGACGCTATGCATGCGTTAAATGCAAATCGAGATCATCGAGCTGTCGTGTATCTAATACAACTAGCTCCAATGCTTTGGCCAAAGACTTATGATCTCATTTGCCAATAACCGCATAGGACATATAACCCGCTCACTAACGGGAGAAAGAATTCTATCTTGGTATTCAGTAGGACCTGCTACTTGCCCGTCAAGATGCACGTCGAGGTTGACCCCCGCCTTCCGGTTTACAGGGTCGAACTACTCTAATGAAAATCTTGACGTCACAAGCACATCCCTACTAAATCCTCAAGTCGAAGGTTCACGAATACCTATCACAACCTTTCGATTCCGTCATTGACAAATTCCGGAGTGAAATCCATGTGACGAATCGAGGTGAGTCGGTTGAGTATACTAATCCAATTAGCATACCTATAACGTGTGCTCCCACTAACCATTAGTGTTCGACAGCACTCTCCATGTCAAAGAACACGTCATACAAGTCTTCACATAAACTTAACGCCTACCAAGTTTCATCGACTTGCGACGATTAAGTATTTGAGCTATAACCTTTCCGGTGCGACCCCCTTATCCAATAAGGAGTGGAACGCTTTGCTCTCAAATACATGGACTAGTTTCTATATGTTTATTTACGAGTTAGGAATGCCAAGAACTACCGGTAAATAAAGAAACATTCATTTGCCTTATATAAATGGTTTACATAATTACAAGTACAATGCCCTCACTCAACAACCTCGAGTGGCATTCGAGGGCATACTCCTAACAATCTCCCACTTGCACTCAATGCCACACACTATGGTATCTAATACCCATGTTCTCCGGATGACGCTCCAAGCTAGTCCGAGATAGTGGCTTGTCAATGGATCGGCGACGTTGTCGGCCGAGTCTACTCTATGCAAAGACAATGTATCCCTTGCGAACAAATTCTCTTACGAGATGATACTTCCTCTCAATATGTTTGGTCTTTGTTGTGAAACCTCGGCTCCTTGGCTCGCGCTACACTCCGTCGTTGTCGCGATGCAGTGAACAGGCGGCTCGGACATGGTATCACTTGAAGTTCTCCGAAACTTCTTAATCCAGAACCCTTCCTTGGAAGCCTCCGAGGCCGCTTGATACTCGGCTGACAGTGGAATCGGAATCGCGCTTTGCTTGGCACTACGCCAAGATCTGCTCCTCCATTAAGAGTAAATATGTAGCCGAGTGGACATCGAGTCGTCCTTCGGTCCTTGGAAGTCCGAATCGGTGAATCCCACCACATCCAATTCTCCACCACCATACATCGTAACCATATCTCTAGTCCTTCTCAAGTACTTGAGAACGTTCTTTCTGGCAGTCAATGTTCCCTACAGGTTTGCTCGAAACCTACTCACCACGCTTACGGCATGCGCAATGTCGTCTTGTACACAACATAGCATACATAAGGCTACCCACGGCCGAAGCATATGGTATATTACTCATTTCCTTTCGTTGTTCCTCATTTTGAGGACACATCTTCAAGGTGAGTTTTATTCCATGTCGCATCGGTAGGAACCCTCTTTTAGAATCATCCATCTTAAATCGCTTTAAGATTTTATCTATATAGAGGGCTTGGGAAAGACCTATTGTTCTCTTCGCTCTATCCGGTGAGTCGAATACCAAGAATATAGGTAGCTTCTCCCAAGTCTTTCATGGAGAAATTACTCAAAGCCAAGCTTTCACGTAACGAGCATTCCCACATCATTTCCTATTAGTAGAATGTCATCTACATATAGTACTAAGAATGCGATCTTGCTCCCACTAACCCTCTTGTATACACAAGGTTCCTCTTCATTTTGCACGAAGTCAAACTCTTTGACCGCCTCGTCAAAACGAAGATTCCAACTACGCGACGCTTGCTTCACCATAAATGGAACGAAGCTTGCACACTTTCGAATATCGACTTCGGATACAAAGCCTTTAGGCTGCTCCATATAGATTTCCTCCTCGAGGAATCCATTAAGGAAAGCCGTCTTTACGTCCATTTGCCATATCTCATAATCGTGGTAGCGGCTATAGCAAGCATCATGCGAATAGACTTGATCATGGCTACGGGCGAGAAGGTATCGTGTAATCGATTCCTTCCTTCAGGTATAACCCTTTGCCACTAGCTGGCCTTATAGGCGTCAACCTTGCCATCACCATCGGTCTTTCTCTTGTAGATCCACTTGTTCCCAATAGGCACTATGCCCTTGGGGCGGTCTACTAGAGTCCGCACTGATTGACATGCATCGAGTCTATCTCGGCTTCCATAGCTTCACGCCATTTCGCGGAGTCTACATCCACCATCGCTTGGTCATAGGTCGTCGGGTCGGTCTCTTGGCTATCACTTGGAACCTCATGGAGACCCGGCTCCTCCAAGTGCACAAGCCCATACCTCTCGTAAATGAGACACCCTACTAGACCTACGAGGTGGTTGTACTTGTGTTTCGAAAGTTCGGTTCCAGCTTTCTTGCACAGTGTCTCTCGAGGAGTTTCATTGTATTCTTCTAAAGAAATACTTCTACTCGCTCCGCCTTCCGAATGAACTCATCTTCCAGAAGTGTGCTTGTAAAGCAACAATGATCCTTCGATCTTCGGGCATGTAGAATAGATATCCCATCGTCCTGCACGGGAATCCAATGAAACGTCCCTTCGCAGACCTAGCTTCCAACTTTTCCACCTTAGTCTTCTTGACATAGGGACATCCCCAAATCCTAATATGATTAAGACTTGGTTTCCTTCCTCCCACATCTCATGTGGAGTTTTAGGAACGGATTTGGAAGGACATCTATTCAAGATATACGCGGCAGTCAGAGTGCATACCCCCACGGGTAAATCGGCAAGTCAAGATAGCCCGGCATGGAACGGACCATGTTCAACAGGTCCGGTTCCTCCTTTCGACACACCATTTAACCGAGGAGTACCTGGAGGTGTTAGTTGTGAAACTATTCCATGTTCCTTAAGGAACTCGTCAAACTCCGTACTCATATACTCGCCACCTCGGTCCGACCGAAGTGCTTTGATATGATTACCAGTTTGTTTCGACTAGGCCTTGAATTCTGGAATTTTTCAAAGGCCTCGGATTTATGTTTCATTAAGTATACATAACCATACCTAGTATGATCATCGTAAACGTAATGAAATATTGATATCCGTCACGTGCCGCTTCTAAAGCACCACATACGCGCATGGATTAATCCCATTTATCGGCTCTTTCAAAAGTCCCTGTGAAGGGGACTTAGTCATTTTGCCTTTAAGGCAAGATTCACAAGTAGAAAGGGATCCGATCCCAATGGACCCATAAGTCCATCTTTTCCATCTTGTAAACCTTGGTCCGACCAACATGACCAAGTCTAAGATGCCATTTCAAAACTTGATTGGTTTCATCCCTACCACGTTTTCTAGTCATAGTATTCACAACTACTTTGTTGCCGAGATTTAGATGATACAATCCATTCAACAATGTAGCAAGACCCACTAGTTTATTTCTAAAATAAATTTTGCAGAACCATCACCAATGAAAAATGAAAAGCCTTTTCGGTCCATGACCGGAATGGATACAATGTTTTTGTGCCCCTTGGGCAAAACAAGTACATCTTCTAAAGTCAAAACAAAGCCGTATTCTAAACCCAAAAGAAGTGATCCTATGTCCGCCTCGACACTATGCCCGCTCCGACCGTGATCATAACTTCTCCACCTCCAAGCTTCCTACTTTGTTCCGCATCCCGATTCACGGTACAAATATGAGAACTAGCACCGTAATCCAAGATTCAGAAGTAGAAAATACAAGAGCGTAACAATTTGTTTCCAAAACTAAAAGTTCTCAGACCTTAAGTGCCATGAAGAATCGGACAGTCTCTAGCCCAAAGGCCCACTCACCGCACTTGAGACAAGTATCCTTTTTCTTCTTGTTCTTCTAACCATCGGGGCCTTGCCCTTTCCCTTAAGGTCCTTAGCTTGTGGTCCACTCCGCTTCTTGGTCTTTTTCTTCTTATTCTTAGACTTCCGAAGTCCGTAAGAAATCACAAGTGCACTCCTTCATCCGCGGGGTCTTCATCCGAGACCGAGCGGTCACCAGCTTGTTCATTAGCCCGGCTAAGTTACATGCAATCTCATTGCAGTTGAAGTTCATAACAAACTGTGAGAAGGAATCAGGAGAGACCGTAGGATAAGGTCGGTTTGGAGAGAAGTATCCATTTTAAAATCAAGAGCCTCCAATCTCTCGATCATGGATATCATTTTGAGGACATGTTCCCCAACCTTCTCACCTTCCTTCATCCTTGCACCGAACAGTTGCTTGGATATCTCATATCTAGCGATTCACTGTGCTCACCATAAAGCTCGGTTAAGTGAGACAGAATGCGCCTAGCGAAGTCATTTTCTCATGAGCTCTCTGAAGCTCATTAGACATGGAAGCCATCATATAAGCACGGACTTTCACGTCATCCTTAACCCACTTTTCGTGGTTTTCAATCTCTTCCCGATTGGCTCGGGTCCGCACAGAGGCGCCGGAATGTCCGTCTCCAAGACGTATCCCAGGCCTCTATACCGAGGACAATCATCGACATGGAGCCAATCCACAAAGTTAGGTCCCATTAAGGTGTTCTTTTCGAGTAGAATTGCGAGTGGATTCATTGTCATATTGAGATTTGTCTGCATTAAGTATAACAGATTAATTAGTGACTCATTCAATTATGTTCTGAGTGTAGAATTAAGGTCTTTTCTATTTTGTTACCCAGCTCCCACTATTTTTATCGGAATAACACACTCCCATGTGATATCCGGAAGTATCGTCGCTCTACTTCATAGTGGTGATCGAGTTCTTTATAAATCTTAATAGAGGGCAACCGAACAGGTTTCTAGTCTATTAATTTTCATAAAGTGGTGTCCAACACCAACCCATCTAATGGATGATTCGATCTTCTTTTTCCCCTTGTTCACTCCCCTCAACCTATACGATTTCTATGGTTCGTGAACAAGTTAAGTTTATACCATCGACGCAAATCAGTTTCACAATTGAATCTTATCCTAGCAACCTAACATGTTTCTAGGGATAAAATTTGCTCCAACCGAAGGCATCCAATGCGCTCCCGGTAATTTATCCGTCCTCCCCGAACGACTACCCCGATAACTCGGAAGCATAGCACATCCGGTTTGGATTTCAATTTCCCGAAAACTCGATGGAGGGAAGGAAAACCTTGAAACCTTATAAACTTAATTATTTGTTGTGGGAGAATTATCGCGATTAACGTTACACTTTGCACATTAATCAGTTAAGCGCGTTTGTGGCATTCATACAACATGAAACAACCAATCACAACCTAGTTGCTACCAACATGTGGTTCATGGACCGTTCTAGAAAACAAAAACTCCGTAATCTAATTACAAGTCTTCGTCTTGAATCTTCGTCTTCTCGAAATGGATCTTCCTCCGGTCTTCGTCATTACATATAAATTTTACATTGAAAATTGCATCCTAGATACAAATTTTTCTAGTAAAATAAATAGGCTCAAAACGGCCTTTACAACCCAATCGAATAAAACGAACGATTCAAAACTAAGTCCACGAACCACATCCCCATTCAAAAGCATTCATTCAATAAATACTAAATAAATGGAAAGCGTAGAGATACATTGATCCAATCAACAATACGAACCGATCCAATCGATTCACACAATCGGTAATATAATAACGTTCAAAATAATTCTACGACCATAAATATTCCAATTAATCAAATTTCCCTTATAAAATGAAATACCATAAATCATTTTAATCATATTAAATCCAATTTAACATGCGGGAGATTAATTTTCAAGAATACACGGAAAAATCGAGCCGGGCGAAAATGGCTGCCATGGCCGAGTCATCACGGCAGCCTTCCGGCTGATCAAGCATGGCCGAGTCACGCTTCGCGGCTACCGGCCAGGCACGGCCCGTGTCTCGACACGGTCGGGTTCTGCTCGGCAAGGCTGAAGGTCGCCGACACGGCCCGTGTCACCGACACGGCCGAGTCACCCCTGGCAGCTTCCGCCCTTTGTCCGAAAAGTCGTCCGACGACGATTCGAGCTCGATTTTGACCGGATATCCAATATCAATATTTTTCAACATTCATATCTTCAATATAAATCATATTTCCAAGAAATTAAGATTTATATTTAGACATAAACTTACGAAAAATATAACTACAACGAACGTAAAAATATATACCACGATTATGACTAAAATGATTCCAAATCATTCACCATCTAATCAAGCATTCCAAATGCCAATATCGTATATACGATCGCAAGACCTACTCTCTGATACCACCATGGGATTCGGTGCCTAACACGAAGGCCCAGCGGAAGCGGTAAAACGAAAATTAATTCGATCCGAATCCCTACGATGATCGATCGAGCTACGTATATACGAATATATAAACGAAAAGCAAGAGTTGTAAAAACTAACCCTCGAAGTCCGTTGATTAAATGGTAACCTTCTCTTGAGCTATTCCCCAAGCTCTTGAACGATCCAACGCTGAAAGCACCGCGTCTCTACTTGCCACGCGCACGAGAAACGAACGGAATGACAACACCTTGCTATCCTCCGAGGATACGGCTAGAGCTAGGTGATGAAGCTATATATGTAAAGATTACTACACTCTAAGTGTTTTAATCTTACTCTCTCTTTATGTCTTGATATTTTTCTCTAAGAAAAACAAGAACAAGGTTGAAGAAGAAGATGACTAAAGAGAAAACAATTTTCTCTCTCTCTCAAACTCAATGATACGTAAATGCCAAGAAGTATTGTGAGGATGAGAGATCAAAGTCTTGTATATATTCTTATTCAACCCACATGAATACAAATACATATATCATGATTTGATTCCCCATATAATGTATATGATACTTGTCCCCTCAATCACATGAGATTCCAAAACCATGATGGGGACAAGTCAATACACACACATGGTAATAAGTGGGGTTGGCCCATGCTAGAAAACGGTCGAGTTCGGTTCGTTTCGGACTCCGTGAGTCCAAACAGATAAACTCCTATTCCGCTCCGATATTTATGTCGTTTAATTAATCCAATTAATTAAACATATCAAATACAAAATAACATAATTAATTTCTCCAAGAAATAATTATATTCATGAATTAAATTAATCACCCAAGAATTTATTTAATTCATTAGGCCGTAAATCAATTTATCCAATAAATCGATTTAAACATCCAATGTTCCAAAATTAGATATCCAATATCTAATATTCATAATGAGATAATTAGCTCGATTCATTCCGTTGTCAATCCTAATGCGCGACTCGGTAGGTCCGTCTCGATCGAGAATGGGAGGAACCAAAGAGTAGTAGCACCACCTAGCCACTGGTGGCCTACACTGCACTTGATCGAGAACGAATGATTGGGATCATTCAAGAACCATTCTCGCCGTGAATACCAAGATAACGTATAAACCCTTCTTTCAAATGTCCCGATCAAGTTATAGGTCACGGTACCAAACCATATCTGTACTTGACGCTATGCATGCGTTAAATGCAAATCGAGATCATCGAGTGCCGTGTATCTAATACAACTAGCTCCAATGCTTTGGCCAAAGACTTATGATCTCATTTGCCAATAACCGCATAGGACATATAACCCGCTCACTAACGGGAGAAAGAATTCTATCTTGGTATTCAGTAGGACCTGCTACTTGCCCGTCAAGATGCACGTCGAGGTTGACCCCCGCCTTCCGGTTTACAGGGTCGAACTACTCTAATGAAAATCTTGACGTCACAAGCACATCCCTACTAAATCCTCAAGTCGAAGGTTCACGAATACCTATCACAACCTTTCGATTCCGTCATTGACAGTCCCGGAGTGAAATCCATGTGACGAATCGAGGGTGAGTCGGTTCGAGTATACTAATCCAATTAGCATACCTATAACGTGTGCTCCCACTAACCATTAGTGTTCGACGGGCACTCTCCATGTCAAAGAACACGTCATACAAGTCTTCACATAAACTTAACGCCCAGTCAAGTTTCATCGACTTGCGAACGATTAAGTATTTGAGCTATAACCTTTCCAGTGCCGACCCCCTTATCCAATAAGGAGTGGAACGTTTTGCTCTCAAATACATGGACTAGTTTCTATATGTTTATTTACGAGTTAGGAATGCCAGTAACTACCAGTAAATAAAGAAACATTCATTTGCCTTATATAAATGGTTTACATAATTACAAGTACAATGCCCTCACTCAACAACCTCTGAGTGGCATTCGAGGGCATACTCCTAACAATAACTCGATAGGTGGGCGTTGGTTCACAATCAGCTCCCTCATAGTAGGTACAAAACCGCAGGTCTCTCTCAACCTTATCATTGTGCCATAATGTGATGCCCAATGTCCCTTAGGCCCGCAGTTATTACAAATGATCGGTGGGTGAGGACAAGTGGTACTCAAGTGTCCGGGATCATTGCAGTTGAAGCAAACCATTATGATACTCATATATCCTCCTGCTGGACGACATGCACCCACCGAATACTGAAAGGAACCCTGAGGTCGGTCAAGCCCACTCCTCTTATGCCCAGCGAAGCTGTTGAAACCCTTTGGGTTTTTAACTTCATAAGTACCCTCCACCAGGGCCGACGCCATCTCAAAAGCTAAAGCTTTATCCTGATATTGTCTCAGATTTGTAAAATTAAAACAGGACATGTAACGGCGGACCTCGGGATTCATTCGCATGTCAAAGTGTCAAATTCTATCACTCTCTTCCCGAACTTGGTCCTGAACATAAACTAATTGCTGATTGAAAGTCTGAATAGCTTGAGAGATTGGTACTGTCTGAGAATGAGCAGAAAAGAACTCCCGAATTCGCGCCTCTCTAAATGACAGCCTCCATAAATGCCTTGATTTCGTTTGAATCCACCTCATGACCCTGGGGCTTAACAACCCGCCACCAATCAGACGCATCTTTAATCAATAGGTACCATGCTATAGGTACCTTCCTGTCATCAGGACACTTAATTCCCTCAAATATCTTCTCGATCTCAACAAGTCAGTGACTCCAACTAAAGGCATTCGCAGATCTTTCAAACTTAGCGGGATTCATTTTTGCAACATCCTGAAGCCATCTGTCAATGATCGGCACACTTGGTTGTGCCACATTAATTGTCTGCATCTCATGCACTACTTGGTCTAGCTGAGTCATTTGAGTAACAACTTGCTGGAGCACATTAGGCACATCAGCTCCAACATCACCACCACCATTATGCCTCTTTACGTCTGACTGGGACACAGAACCAGCCTCGGAATTTAGAGAATCCATATCGGTAGCGGCTCCATGGGCGCAGCCTCGTCTACAACCACGAACATCTCGACCTGTCAACATACCGAAGGATAAAAAGGATCACTACAGTTCAAATAAGGAATAACCGAGGTGAAGTTCTCAAATCAAGAAAGGACTCGAGCAAATTCGAAAAGGACTAAGAGTCAGAGAGACTTACGGCACAGGTCACGCGAGCTTGCAGCAGCACAGTGATATCATATATCGACGACAGACGTGACATGACATGACCCAATATACCAGCAACATAGGTATCCGTAAACCTAGGCTCTGATACCACAAACTGTAACACCCCCAACCCGGTCAGGGATATTACACCGACGTAGACCCTTTAATAAGGATCTACCAGGTGAGAACCTGTAAAACATGAATATGAAAACGACCGACAAGGTCGTCACACTAACACACATCGACCAACAGCTTCGAACAACAACACAAATAATATCTCGACCGCCAAGATCGAGTAACAACCATAAACTTCATCCTGTACAGACAACATCTCACTACATCGACATATAAAAACCGTATGGGATACAACTACGACATACATGTCCCGATAACAACACGATATTGACATCATCAAGCCCAACCATGGTGCAACATAACATAAACAAACAGTACTTGTGAGTACATAAACACAACACCCGACAAAGACATCTCGGGACGACCAGAGATGATATCATTATTGTTCGACCCACTCGTGTGTAACACCCCCGATATATTCAGGAATATTACAGCGCCGTAAACCCTTTACATAAGGATTTACAAGGCATGAAGAACTGAAAAGACATTAACAGATGCCAACGTATGAAAATAACAGAATAAGATACAACAGTTCTGACCAATACTGAAAATACAAATGTTCAACGGAAAAGTATTAATACATCACCAAATCCAAATCATCATAAATGACTACGTACTCGAGTACTTATTAAAACAATACAAACGACATACAAATAAACTCGGCCGGAACATCACTATGCACCCTCGTCGTCATGCAACTCCAGTGGTTGTTTCCCTGCTCTCCTGGATCCTGAACATAAACAAATGTTCACCCCCGAAGGGGTTAGCACAACGATTGCTAGTACAAGTACCATAACATATTATTCAACATCTCACGAAGAATAATAATAACATAAATGACAAAAGAACCAACGAGTCTTCTCTTGCGAGAAACTCAATAATAATATACACACATGATAATCACAACATGATATCACAACATACACATGGTAATTCCAATGATCCAGCGTTCACTGCCTAGACCCCCCGATGATTCCGTCAAACCAACCCGAGGTGGAAAAACCCGTCCGATGATCCAGCGCACGCTAGCATATATCCCCCGATGATCCCGTAGGACCAACACGAGGTGGACATACAACAACGACATACATGTACAACAATATGTATAACATCAATACATAAAACAATTAAGGTACTTGCCTCGATTCGAAGACAAGAATACTACTTCCACGAAAAACAAAACACTCGAAGGTCGCCCCTTCGATCAATCACGTAGCAAGCTCGAACCTTAACAAAAGAAATAATATGGAATTCATCTCACGTCGTACGAATGTCTAACAATCCAATTTATGGCCAAAAGCTCATAAAATGTAATCTCCCTGAACTGCTTAGCGTACGCTACGTGTTCTACGTAGCGTGCGTTAAGCCTGCTCGTTAGCGCACGTAAACAACGAAGCCTAGCGTATGCTAATTATGTATTGGCAGTACTCTCTGATCAGCCGACTGACTCGCCTGATGACATAACATACGTTACGTACCAAACGTAGCGTACGTTAACTTATGCCCGACAGCGCACGTTAATCTACATAGCTTAGCGTGCGCTAAGCGTGCATGGCAGTTCACTACTGGGCAGCAGATTGTTCTAACGGTGATGAAATTTATGAATTCCTCAATGACTAATGTACGTTATCTGTCTACATGTCATGTTCATAAACTTATGAATGATCTTACGGATTCAAAACTTCTTTGAATTCAAGGAAATGAATATCATCACAACTCTTATATCCAACTCGATTATCATTCTCACGTGAAGTTCGTGATCTCAGGTTGATGGACTAGATTCCATTGTCATTTACACATTCAGACTTCATCTTAAAGGTGAACTAACAATTCCAACTACGATGTTTCAACGACGATATATAAGCATAATCATTCCCACTTCTAAACATGATGTTTGTTGAATAATTCATCAATGACACTCAATATCTTGATAGCATGATTCATATAACTCTTCAGAATACGAATCTAAGGCTGTAGAACCTTAATATGAAAATAACACTTAGTCAAAAAGGTAGAATCCAGCTCCAGTTGTTTGTATGCCAATCCAAGGTGTTTTCCCACTTCAATGATCAATCACAAGTGACATTCAATCTCCAATGATCAAGTAGATGTGTTCTAAGTGTGTTTAAGGAGGATAATAGGCTCTCTGAACTATCAAGTAATGAGGACGAGTGAAAGGAACAAGAAGAAATTGAGTGTTGTCCCTTAAATAAAGTTTCTGCACAAAAGTTGATTAGCGCATGCTACCCTACTTCCCTTAGCGCACGCAAAATAAGAGTTGACTCCAAAACTGTCCAGTTCCGCCCGCGGGAATCTTATCCGGACCCACGTCCGGCTGGCGCATGTGCTAGCCGTCTAGCTCAATAATTAACTACCTAGCTCACGCAAATCCTTCATTCGTAGCGTGTGCTAGTTGTAGCCCGATAACGCACGTTAAGCTACATTCTTAGCGTGCGCTATCACGAGTTTGCATGAGAAATTTTGCATGTTGTTATACTTATGTACAAGGATACAAATATGAGAAATATCATACTCCATTAATCGAGATCACAATACCGAATAATACAGGGTTCAAAAACAGATGAAATACATAATAAATCCGGATATTACATACTCTCCTACTAAAAAGGAGTTTCGTCCCCAAAATCAAGACGAAAAGAACTCTGGATATCTGGACTTCAGGATATCTTCCGTTTCCCAAGTGGCTTCTTCCACTCCGTGGTGTGACCACTGAACTTTGATCAAAACGATTGGTTTGTTCCTCAACTGCTTAACTCGACTCTCGAGTATCTTGACCGGTCTTTCTTCTAATGTTCCGTCCGGAGCGACTTCGATTTCGCCCAAATCAATGACATGACTAGGATCCGGTATATATCTCCGTAACTGGGATACGTGGAACACATTATGAACATGGCTCAATGACGGCGGTAATGCCAATCTGTATGCCAACTCTCCAACTCTCTCGAGGATCTAAAATGGTCCGATATATCTCGGACTCAGCTTTCCCTTCCTTCCAAAGTGAAAGATTCCCCGAGTAGGAGAAACCTTTAAAAGTACGTGGTCTCCAGTACTGAACTCCAATGGGCGATGGCGTACATTAGCATAAGATTTATGTCGACTCTGGGCGGTCAACAACCTTTCACGAATCAAGGCTATCTTCTCTCGTGTCTGCATGATAAACTCTGGTTCTGTCCCGATCAAGTCTGATGAGTCCCAACATATGGGCGATCTGCATTTTCTCCCGTACAAGGCCTCAAACGGTGCCATCTTAATGGAAGCATGCCAACTATTGTTGTAGGTAAATTCAATCAACGGTAGATGAATTTCCGAGTCGGTTGACCAATCTAAGGCACAAGCCCTTAGCATATCTTCCATCATTTGAATAGTCCTCTCGGATTGTCCGTCAGTCTGTGGGTGATAAGCTGTACTGAAGTTCAATTCGGTCCCCAGGGCCTTATGAACTTCTTTCCAAAAATGTGATACAAAGTGATCGTATCGGTCAGAAATAATGGTCTTCGGCGTACCATGCAGTCGGACTATCTCTGAAATAAATACTCGTGCCAATCTCTCTGGTCCCCATGTGTCCTTAATGCCTAGAAAATGAGCTGATTTGGTTAAACGATCAACTATCACCTAAATCATGTTCATTCCTGTCTTGGTTCTCGGCATACTAGTGATAAAGTCCATCGATATGTCCTCCCACTTCCATTCAGGAATCGGGAGTGGCTTCAACATCCCGGTAGGTCGTTGATGCTCGATCTTAACCTGCTGACAAGTCAAGCATTTCGAAACATAGTCCGCTACATTTTTCTTCATGTTGCCCCACCAGAAATTCTGCTTCAAGTCCTTGTACATCTTACTGGTGCCCGGGTGGATAGAATAGGGCGAGCTGTGAGCTTCCTTCATAATCGTCTGTTTCAGAACATCGACATCGGGAATGCAGAGTCAGTTCTGAAATCTCAAAACTCCATCATCATGAGTTACGAATCCGGGGGCCTTCCCCTTGATCACTTCTTTACGTAACCGAATCATCAGAGGATCATCTGCCTGCTTAGATATGATTTCCTCGGTTAACAATAAAGTTATTTCCATCACGCACAGTTGTCCTTGGACTCTTTGTAACCATACTTCAATTCCTTCTCGAATCATCTCTCGTTGAATGCTGAGCTAGGAGGTCAGAGTCTCCAGCATCTGGATAGAAACAGGCTTGCGGTTGAGTGCATCGGCCACTACATTCGCTTTGCCTGGATGATACAGAATCTCCAAGTCGCAGTGCTTAATCAGCTCTAACCATCTTCTTCGCAGCATGTTCAACTCTTTCTGACTGAAGATGTATTCGAGACTCTTGTGATCCGTAAAGATCTGACAGTGAGTCCCGTACAGGTAATGCCTCCAGATTTTCAAATTAAAAACTATCGCTGCTAGCTCCAAATCATGCGTTGGGTAATTCACTTCATAAGGTTTCAGCTATCGTGACGCATAACCGATCACCTTATCATTCTGCATCAATACACATCCGAGTCCTTGGTTCGAAGCATCACTGTAAACTATGAATCCTCCAGTTCCCTGTGGTAGTGTTAAAATCAGTGTTGTCGTCAATCTCTTCTTCAATTCATCAAAGCTATTCTGGCACATCTCGTTCCACTTTAATTTTTGTGTCTTCTGCAGTAGTCGAGTAAGTGGGCGGTAAATTTCGGAAAACCCTTCCACGAACCGACGATAATACCCAGCAAGTCCTAAGAAACTCCGGACTTCTTTCACGTTCTTTGGAGGTTTCCAATCCATAACTACTTCGATCTTCTGAGGATCTACTAGGACTCCTTCAGTTGATACCACATGGCCGAGGAACATTACTTCCTTTAGCCAGAATTCACACTTAGAAAGTTTGGTGTATAAATGTTCGCTCCTCAAAAGTTCTAATACAATCCGCAAATGCTGCGCATGTTCTTCCGTGCTCTTGGAATAAACTAGAATGTCATCAATTAACACAACCACAAATTTATCCAAATATTCGATGAACACTCAGTTCATCAATTGCATGAATACAGCAGGTGCGTTAGTGAGACCAAACAGCATCACTACAAACTCATAGTGTCCGTAGCGAGTTCTGAACGCTGATTTCGGAACATCAGATTCCTTAATCCTCAGCTCATGATATCCTGGCCTTAGATCGATTTTAGAAAATACTGTTGCTCCTTGCAATTGATCAAACAAATCATCAATCCATGGCAATAGATACTTTTTCTTAATCGTCATCTTGTTCAGCTCTCGATAGTCAATACACAGTCGCAGCAATCCATCCTTCTTCCGAACAAAAAGAACTGGCGCTCCCCGGGGCGAAATGCTTCGCTGGATATAGCCTTTGTCTAATAACTCCTCCAGCTGCTTTTTCAGTTCATACAACTCAGTATGTGCCATACGATACGGCGCCTTAGAAATGGGTGTAGCTCCGGGTTCCAGCTCAATAGTGAACTCTACATCCCATCGTGGAGGTAGTCGAGGTAACTCGTCAGGAAATACATCCGGAAATTCGTTCGCAACAGGAATGGATGAAAGTTCCAAAATTTCGTCTTCTTTCTTCATTGCATAGCACCAGTATCCGGTACAGCCCTGTTTCAACAATTTGACAGCTTTCATCGCCCTGATCAACTTTCCTGAGCTTCCTGGTTTCCATCCTTCAAACAGTATTTCAGAACCATCATCAGCAATCAGCGAGATATTCCTCATTCGGTAGTTTACAATAGCTCTATATTGATTAAGCCAATTGTCTCCGAGTATCAGGTCATCTCCTTGCATTTCTATTACAATCAGATTTGAAAGCCACTCTCTGCCTCCAAACGATACAGGGAAATCTCTAGTTTCTAAGTTTCCAACAATTCTCTCTCCACTCGGTAAACCAACAACATAAGGTTCACAATTATGAAAACCAGAAATATTCAAAACGATTTACACAAGACAAGGATATAAATGAATGCGTAGCTCCTGTATCGAATAAAATGCTAACTGGCTGGGAAAGGATCTGAACAATACCTGATGTGACAGCAGCATCCTGATCGTCTATCCTCCTCATCTCGTACATACGTGGGGGAACAGATCCGGCACTCGATGTACACTTTCGGTCCCACTGTCCTCTGCCTCGCCCGCGGCCAAAATTCTGAGGCATCTGTACACTTTGCTGCGTCTGTTGGATACTAGCTTCCTTCTGAACTTGCTGCGGTGTACGGGCTCTAAAAGACTTTGCAGCCTCTTCACAGAATACCGCACGATGTCCCTCCCATCCACAATCAAAACAATTCACAACAGGTAGGGGCAATTCCGTCGATAGTGACCTGTATGGGCACAGTTAAAGCATTTCCTGGTGACATCTGTCATGGTTGATGCTGCTCCAAAGTTCTTTCTGCTCCTATCTGGGTGCAGAGGTTTTTTGAAAGAATGAAAAGATGACTGGGCCTTGCGGGGCCCGCTGCTCTTGTGCTCTGTAAAAGTACGATAGACTTTCTGCTTCTTGGATTCCGTAAACTTCTCCATTGCTACTTCCTTGATTTCGTACGCTAATGCTTTATCCTGGTATTGACGGAGAGTGGTACATTCAAAACCAGACATGTACCTCTGGATTTCTGGTTTCATTCTCATATCAAAATGGATCATCATTTCTGCATCTGTTCTGACCATATGTCGAACAAATGCTAGCTGCTGGTTAAACGTCTTAATTGTCTGGGATACGGGTTCGTCTGACGGCTGAGCGGATAAAAACTCTCGAACTTTGGCTTCCCTCACAGGACGAAGGCAATACTGAGCTTCCATCATCAATTTAAATTATGTCCAGTCAGCATCATGATCTGCAGGCCGGATGGCTTCCCACCACTCGGATGCTTCCCCTATCAGAAAGTACTGAGCAATAGAGGCTCTCCGGTTGTCTGGGCAATTAATTCCGGCAAAGATTTTCTCCAATTCCTTCAGCCAATGGTCCCATGTGGGAGTCTCAGAAAAGCCATCAAATTTGGGTGGTTGCATCTTCGCCACCTCTTGCAGCCATCGGTCACCTCGATTTCCCATGTCTGGGATCCCTTGCTGTCTATCTCCCTGCTATAATCCCACCGCCACCTACATTCGGTCCATGACCTGGGCGAACTGAGTCATCTGGTTCACCATCTGACGAAGGATTTCGGGCACAGCAGGTTCCGGTTCATTATTAATAGATCTTTGCGGCTCGCCTGAGCTGTGGATAGCCTGATTAGAAGGCGAAGCTTCTCTTTCTGCATTCCTTCGTTCGCGTCCGCGACCGCGACCACGTCCACGTCCACCTCTCAACATACTATAAGCATAAATACTCAATATACAGGAAACAATATCGTTCTAACGTTCAAGTATAAAGAGATACAACATGTAAAGGATGAGATAGAGTTTAGGAACTTACAACCACTGTTCGCACGAAGACGTAGGCATTACAGTGATGTTATTCACGGCGGTTACCTCAAAAGACATATAGGACCCCTATTTTAACCCAATGGCCAAGATATCCATAATCTTAGCTCTGATACCATATTCTGTAACACCCCCGATATATTCAGGAATATTACAGCGCCGTAAACCCTTTACATGAGGATTTACAAGGCATGAAGAACTGAAAAGACATTAACAGATGCCAACGTATGAAAATAACAGAATAAGATACAATAGTTCTGACCAATACTGGAAATACGAATGTTCAACGGAAAAGTATTAATACATCACCAAATCCAAATCATCGTAAACAACTACGTACTCGAGTACTTATTAAAACGATACAAACGACAGACAAATAAACCCGGCCGGAACATCACTCTGCACCCTCGTCGTCATGCAACTCCAGTGGTTGTTTCCCTGCTCTCCTGGATCCTGAACATAAACAAATGTTCACCCCCGAAGGGGTTAGCACAACGATTGCTAGTACAAGTACCATAACATATTATTCAACATCTCATGAAGAATAATAATAACATAAATGACAAAAGAACCAAAGAGTCTTCTCCTGCGAGAAACTCAATAATAACACACACATGATAATCACAACATGATATCACAACATACACATGGTAATTTCAATGATCCAGCGTTCACTGCCTAGACCCCCCGATGATTCCGTCAAACCAACCCGAGGTGGAAAAACCCGTCCGATGATCCAACGCATGCTAGCATAGATCCCCCGATGATCCCGTCGGACCAACACGAGGTGGACATACAACAACGACATACATGTACAACAATATGTATAACATCAATACATAAAACAATTAAGGTATTTGCCTCGATTCGAAGACAAGAATACTACTTCCATGAAAAACGAAACACTCGAAGGTCGCCCCTTCGATCAATCACGTAGCAAGCTCGAACCTTAACAAAAGAAATAATATGGAATTCATATCACGTCGTACGAATGTCTAACAATCCAATTTACGACCGAAAGCTCATAAAATGTAATCTGCCTGAATTGCTTAGCGTACGCTACGTGTTCTACGTAGCATGCGTTAAGCTTGCTCGTTAGCGCATGTAAACAACGAAGCCTAGCGTACGCTAATTATGTATTGACAGTCCTTTCTGATCAGCCGACTGACTCGCCTGATGACATAATGCACGTTACGTACCTAACGTAGCGTACGTTAACTTATGCCCGATAGCACATGTTAATCTACATAGCTTAGCGTGCGCTAAGCGTGCATGGCAGTTCACTACTGGGAAGCAAATTGTTCTAACGGTGATGAAATTTATGAATTCCTCAGTGATTAACATACGTTATCCGTCTACATGTCATGTTCATAAACTTATGAATGATCTTACGGATTCAAAACTTCATTGAATTCAAGGAAATGAATATCATCACAACTCTTATATCCAACTCGATTATCATTCTCATGTGAAGTTCGTGATCTCAGGTTGATGCACTAGATTCCATTGTCATTTACACATTCAGACTTCATCTTAAAGGTGAACTAACAATTCCAACTACGATGTTTCAATGACGATATATAAGCATAATCATTCCCACTTCTAAACATAATGTTTGTTGAATAATTCATCAATGGCACTCAATATCTTGATAGCATGATTCATCTAACTCTTCAGAACACGAATCTAAGGCTGGATAAAGAATTAGCATACCTAATATGAAGATAATACTGAGTCAAAAAGGTAGAATCCAGCTCCGGTTGTTTGAATGTCAATCCAAGGTGTTTCCCCACTTCAATGATCAATCACAAGTGACATTAAATCTTCAATGATCAAGTAGATGTGTTCTAAGTGTGTTTAAGGAGGATAATAGGCTCTCTGGACTATCAAGTAATGAGGACGAGTGAAGGGAACAAGAAGAAATGGAGTGTTATCCCTTAAATAAAGTTTCTGCACAAAAGCTGATTAGCGTACGCTATCCTACTTCCCTTAGCGCATGCTAAATAAGAGTTGACTCCAAAACTGTCCAGTTCTGCCCGCGGAAATCTTATCCAGACCCACGTCCGGCTGGCACATGTGCTAGCCGTTTAGCTCAATAATTAACTGCCTAGTGCACGTAAATCCTTCATTCGTAGCGTGCGCTAGTTGTAGCCCGATAACGCGCGTTATGCTACATTCTTAGCGTGCGCTATCATGAGTTTGCATGAGAAATTTTGCGTGTTGTTATACTTATGTACAAGGATACAAATGTGAGAAATATCATACTTCAATTATCGAGATCGCAATACTGAATAATACAGGGTTCAAATACAGATGAAATACATAATAAATCCGGATATTACATCGTGCTCCTCCTATACCTACTCTCATAACGAACCTGTACCTGAATACATAAAAAGGTATCCACCCCCAAAGGGGTTAGCCATCGAATATCTAGTACGTGTACGTTGATAACATGAATATGTATAACATGCATATAAAATAAAACAATGCTAGGTATCAGATTATCATGTCATTATTCTGGAACAATACATATATCACATTTCAATAACCACATGGGTTATACTGATACGAGGTTCGCACCCCTCCATATCCCAGAATCCTCGTCAGACCATCCCCAGTTGTATAACTCATCGAGTGATACGAGGTTCGCAACCATCGTACCACAGAGCCCTCATTAGGGCATTCCCTGGCTTTACTCGACCACGAACCACAATTTCACAACATTTCACATATAATCTGGATACCGTCTCAATTCCATAGTAAAACATCACTTTATAAATTCAAGTGCAAGATAATACATCAAACACGACCAAAGTACTCGCCTGGTATTTCAACAAATGTAAAACTTGACTAACAAGAGAATGGACGAGCAATTCACCAAACCTTCCACTTAGAACAAATAATATTATACAGTCACTACGAGAATTATCGATACAAATCAGAGAAATATTGGAACTCTACTATTAGGTTAATTTTAATTAGGATGTACAATACTGTTCCATTTAATATTCTTTACATTACATCGAATTTGAAGGCAAACGGGCAACAAGATGCGCCCTAGGCCTTTCTGAATGGCAAATCTAATTTTTTGATAACAACTTCAATCGATCTTGGGGTCATAACATTACTAAGCTTGACCTTTTGGATTCTTTTTAGGAGCTCCGCGGCCTCTAGTGGAAGAAAGTCAAATGTATCAAACGCGAATGGTATAAACATATTGATTTTCCATACACGCTTTCTCGTATTTGGCTACTTTGCATGAAGCAGCTTTTAAAACGGCTTGCCCCATCGTGAAACCCCCATTTCTCAGACCCACTTGAGGAGAAACCCCTGTCAGATCCACACAAGTGTGCTTCCCACTCTCCCATCCAAAAATCTAAACATCAGCCGGTCTAAGTGTTGATCTTTCTTCCAATGGGTCCGTCAAGAAGTTCGCAGGTGCTTCTTTCTTGGCGGAAACTCCGACAGGCCTAAAAACATCAAAGAGAATGTCCCTCACCATATCGTATCGATACTTGAAACTTGGGAGCTCTCTACAATGTACTGCATGCTCCCCAAAAGAGTCCAAACATGCCTTCCGACAGACTGGACATCTCTCATCAACCGGGAATATGGGAATCATGAGGCGATACTTAAGGATAGTACGATACTCCACTGGTGACATGTGTTGGCGAAGACCCTCTATAGGGATAGCCAAAAGAAAATCCTGAACATGTGGCTTGGAGACACTCAAAAACGGCTTTTTGTATAGCGTTCATGTCGAAGTGTACGTCCATATCTGGACAATTTTGCTAAGGGCACTCGCCAATGCATGTTGGGCTTTCTGTGGGGCGGTGCCCTTAGTGAGATCGCCAAAATCAAAGCTCGGAATCGTATCACGAAGACAGGCCAAAGCACAATCATAACCAACATCCATACTATATAGACTGTCCCATAAGATGTGGTCTTGTAACACCCAAGATGTGGTCCTGTAAGATGTACAATCATGATTTTAAATACACCTCACGTGTCATAAAGCTATAAGGAAGTTGTGCTTCGAGTTTAGATCGTTTGGAGGTCGTTTGACATAATTTGGATCGAAAACGGAAAAGTTATATGTTTTTATTTTTAAATATTACAATAGTTATGGGTCAAAACATAATTTTAGAAACATTCTAGAAGTTAATGGGGTTCAATTTACAATTTTTAAAACTTAATTTGGGGCTGATTTGAAAAGTTTAAAACTTATTTTTAGGGAAAAATTGAAAATTAAGAAAATTTCAATCAAGGACAAAACTATATCTAATTCCCTAATACATAACCCTAAACTTTCAAGAGTTTATATTTTCACCCCCAAAAAAACTTCCTACGACCGTATATGTGCGTTTTAACCTCTTTTCGGTCCGCTGAAATCTTATCGGGAGCTTCCTTATTATTGACTAACATCATCTTTACATATAAGAACGCACGATACTTGATTCGGCACGCCGTGGCACAAACCCGTACACACACAAACTCACACAACTCACACCCACACATATCCATCTCCCCCCTCCCCCCCCCCCCCCCCCCTACCTGCACACACACACACACTGCACAACACACACACAATCACATATATACACCTACAGACTATTTCACACACTCATATACATTTACACACACACGGTTTACACATACACATACACACACACACACACACACAATCTCATATTATATATATATATATATACACACACACACACGCACGCGAACATAGCAATACACACAAAAAACACACACACACACGCTAAACAATAAGCATACACAAACACGATACACACATGTAACTACAACAATACTCCCAGATAAGAAAATTTACCAAGGATAAAAGGAATTCTCCATTATTTTCCTCTCCTTCTTCTTCCCCTCTCTTCTTATCTCTTTTTTTTTTCTTCTTCATCTACAGGGCTGTTCGCGGCTCTTCTCTGCCCAGGATACGTTAATCACTTTTCTAGGGCCGTGGGTATATATATATAATTGTCTATCCCAATGCGATAATTGTCAATAAGGCGGCAACATACCAAATATCAATATCGTACTTATGAAATTCTGGTTCGTCATACTAAACACAAAATGGTGTAGGTCTCACATCCGGCACAATAACCAAATTCATACAGTGGTGCTCAAAATATTAAATCACACGATAGGTTCCAAGTGCATAACGGCAAAGATTACACAACAGCTCACAAAATTGAAAATTGTTCGAGTTTATAACAGGGGGCACCACCAGGTACCAAACTCAATAATTGGTATCATAGAGAGTCTCTTATGATAGTTGGCTTAACATCCGAGGAGAAAAAGATCCGATGTTGTTTACTTTTGCCCAGGTAGAAGGTCTTGCCTTCAAATCGACCACTATTTTTCGACGGATCAAACTTTATGACATGGAAGAAAAATATGTCAATCTTTATGAGCATATGACATCAAAATTTCGAAGGTGATTTGCCTTGGTACGAAAATTCCTACAAAGTCCGATGGTTCACTAAAGAGCTTCGAAAAATTTAACGATGAAGATTGAAAAAGTGACCATTACAATTGTAAAGCAACACAATTGTTATATTATGCTATAAATCCAAAAAAACACAATAGAATTTATTTGTGTGAAAGTGCCACAGAAATTTAGAAAATACTCGAGGTAACTCATGAAGGAACAACTCAAGTCAAGGAGATAAAAATGAATATGCTTCTCCACGACTACGAGTTATTCATGATGAAAGATGACGAAATCAAGAAATGCTAAACCAAATCCCAAAGAGAAAAGTACATCTTTGAAAGCTAAAAAGATGTCAAGAAATGAAGAAGAAATCTCGATTGATGATGATGAAGAAGAATCGGCATTTTATGCCAAAAACATCAATAAATCAAAACCTATTAAATCGGAGAAGAACAACTCGCAAGCCTGGAATGAGTCAAAAGGTTCGACAACAATTGTCGAAATTGTGGGAAATCCGGCCACTTTGTGAAAAACTGTCGAGGCTTGACATCCAAAAAGGAAGTATATATAGCTACATGGACTGCCGATGACAAAGAATATGAAAATGATCAAAATAATCTCGAACTCATGGCCAGAAGCTCATACGACGACAGCGACAACTAAATCCAGGTAAGTACTTCGTCTCAAGATGAACTTTTTAACGCTTTCAAATTATTGCATAGAGAGTTTCAAAATTCGCTTAAAAGATAATAAATACCTTAGATTGAAAAAAAAATTATTGAATGATGATATTTCCAGAATACGAGAAAAGGGAAAATTAACTGAAAATGATCATTCTTTGTGTTTAGAAAAAGAAAATAAATTAAAGGATGATTTATTAAAAGTTCAAAATGAACTTAAAGATTTAACGAATAAATTTTCGTTTGGAAATGATAAATTTGGAAACTTCTTTCCATTCAAAAATTTTTGTTAAATAAACAAGGACTTGGATTCCAACAATGTGATAAAAATAAATCCAATAAAATTTAAATTATAAAATACCCCATTGTAATAAATATTTAAAAATCGGGCATCACATTTCAAATTACAAAAGCCCAAGACAAACGGCAAAAATTAAGAGAATATAGATTCCAAAAGAAACTACAGTTCCGAATATCATTTCTTTGCTAAATCAAAAATGACTCAGAGTCGGTTGGATCCCAAAAAGTCAAAATTATTTATTTATATGTCTATCAAACAAATTGGATCCCATTTTTATCAAAATGATTTTTATGGATTTTATGATTTCACATACTTTTTGCTAAAGACAAAAAGGTGGTGAAGAAATGAAGGAATGTTGGGACAAGAAAACTAACAAAAATGGAAAAAGCCGGAAACTTTGATCTGTATATTTTTTTGTTGTATTTTTCACAGGTATGAATCCCATCAAAAATTGTTGTTTTGTCATCATCAATTATGGAGGAGATTGTTGGAATATTTTATTCCACACTAATATATTAGAAAGGATTTTGATGAAATGTTAATGCTCAAAGAAAAACACTAATTACTTAACAACAGTCGAAGGTGCAAGAGTTGGCCAGACTCAGTTAGCACACGCTAACATACATATTAGCGAACGATAGTAATCAAGGCCGAACTCATCAAAAGACCAACAGTTAACGCACGCTATGAACAGTGATTAGCGCACACTACGGCAGTGAAGATAGCGCACGCTACAAGTATCAAAACACACGCTATGAGATCAAGTACAGGGTATGGAATCAGGATAGAAGGGTCTGAAAATGAGAGCAGATAACACATGCTACATGGCGAAGCTAACGCACGCTAAAGCATCAACTTAACGCACGCTAAGTTCAAACTATGACCATTGATCAGATGACCGTTGCACAACTTTCAACATGGAGATCACGCGTATCTTTTCGAATCTGGACTTCAAGGATTGACTACTAACGCATGCTATGGTGCTTAATAACGCGTGCTAAATTTGAATTATGACCGTTGTTAAAGATTGTCAACCCAATGTTCTAAAACTTGCCATATTTGACCAAAGCTCGTTAGCACAGGCTAAAGGAAGGCATTAGCGCATGCTAAAGGGATCAAGAAAACAACGGCTATTCAGGCTCCAAAGCCTATAAATACCATTTTATTTGATATTCAAGATACAACAACTTCAAGGAACTTGTATATACGTCTGAGATTATTATATACATTATTATTGTTGTAATCGAGCTTAATTGATAAGAGTTCGAGTGTTTAATTCACTCAATCATGCACAAGAAGAAAGAAAGAATTGTAGGTTTGATTCGGTGTTATTTGATCGAGGAACCGGCATTATTAGAATCATAATCTAAATCCAAGTGAGGTTTTTCTAGTACCAAGAAAGCTAGAAAGGTTGTTTCCTTGTTCGATAGAAAAGGAAAAATGGTTTATCTTCGACCGACAAAAAGACAAGACTGTAACGGTTTATCTATTGAAGACGAGATTGTAATAGTTTACCTTGGACCGATCGGAAATACAAGGTGGAAAGGTTGATATTGAACCTATAGGCACGTTGCCGAACCTTTATAAATCTCGATGTCATTTGTTGTCGGCACTTATCTATTTCTTCCGCACAAAAAGAGTTCATTACTCTTCATCGCACTATTCAACCCTATTCTAGTGGCGGTACCAAACTCAACAATTGGTATCAGAAAGGGTATCTTATAATAGTCAGCTTGACATCCAAGGGAAAAAAAGACTTTCGATCACTTGTGGTATTGGTATTTTGAGAACCTCTATGGAAATTGGAGCGAGAGGGTAAAAATGATCTGTTTGAATGGTGAGAGCTTGAATTAAGATTGCCTTTACTGAATCCTCTAGAGTAATGTTGTGTCATTTACTTTTTATCCATTGGTCCGGTCGGTTGAGAAGGAGTGGTCATCGAATAGGCCAAAATCATATCCTGATAGTATTGTAGAGTGGCACATCAAAACCCATCAGCATACTGTTTGATTTCAAGGGGTAGCCTCTGAGATAGATGATAGATCTTCTGCTCTTCAGTTGGCACCATATGTGCTCAGATCAGCCTGGTATTTTCGAATGGTCTCTCCGACAGGAAAGCTCTAGGGACGAGCTCTGAATAAATCTCGGACTCGAGCATCTTTCACTAGTTTGGGACAATACTCCTGTTTCAGCAACTGAATGAGTTCTCCCAACTGATATTGAGACCAGTTGGTCTTCTTCCCCTCCACCATCAGGCAGCAGCATCCTGGAGTTGGTTTTTAGCTACATGAACCATCGTGTAAGCAGGGCAGCTAATTTCTTCAAAGCTAGTCTCGACTTTGGCAATCTAGTCATCAATATCTTTCTCTTTAGTTCCATCAAATTTCGGTGTCTTGCCTTCAACAGTTCTCCTATACATCTTTCTCCAATAGGGGGGATGTAGAGGTACCTCTTCCTCCTATTGCTCGCGTCGTTATTAGTCAGTCTCTGGTTCAGTTGAATATTCCTGACCCCTCATCGATCCGGCTTAGATGCTTTGCGTGATTGCATCAGTAATGATGTTTGGAAAGGTTTCAACATTGAAACCCTAGGTAACATTTTGCCGTGCATCCTCATTATCCCCTTGCTGAATTGAAGCATCTTCACTTTCAGACATACTTTCATTGCCACGAGCCCTCATTCCATGTTGTCCTATAGCCATTCTAAGGTGA
The DNA here is from genome assembly GCA_033398695.1 of Orobanche coerulescens. Lineage (NCBI taxonomy): Eukaryota > Viridiplantae > Streptophyta > Magnoliopsida > Lamiales > Orobanchaceae > Orobanche > Orobanche coerulescens. The sequence continues at coordinate 75,416,566 of CM065810.1, read as the reverse complement.
CTAATTTACAATTTATTATTGTTAAGTTCTAGTCACATTATGAGCCGCATTTAATTTGTTGTGTTCGCGAAGTTTATACCTATGATATGCGTCCTCATAATAGATTGAAACAACATGGATGAACTTCTGAATATAATACTTACTTGTGCAGGCCATGCGAAGTCAGTGGATGCTTGACATGTTTGGAATGATCTCATTATGTTTGTAAAAATGTTTATTCAAATATTTTGCAGGAAAACGCGTGTGTAATTCGATTAACCTCTCTGATACCATCAACAAAAAACACAGGGTAACTACAGCATCATAGACCTCTCGTGGGTACATCATGATAACTTATAATATAAAAAGAGAAACTTTCGAAATAACTTTCGAATAATGACGATTGTCTAAAATATTTTTAACAGGAAAGTTGAAGTACATACGGTTTTATAATTTATTACATACCCTTTGAAAATAAAATACTAAAATTTCAATTATCCCAACATTGTCGTCAAGCTCGTCCCGATCCTTCTCATTCCTAAGCCTTTATTCCTGAATTCCCAGCAAATGGCACAATACCAGTTCATACCGGGGTTAGTCATAACACATCATAACTCATATGTCCACATGTATGTTTTTGCAATTTCAAACGTATCGGCATACAAATATTTATCACATATAAATAAATATAAGAGCACGTACGCGACCAATCCCCAATACCCGGATAGCGCAATTTTTACCACCCCAATATCCGGGCGCACACTCCCATTGTCCGGGTGCAGAACGAATGTTCGTTTTAAACTTCTCTTTGTCCCTGGTGGGACGGCATAACTTTTCACATTTTCATATGTAAAGCCACATAAAAACACGTAAATTCACACATTCACCGCATCACATTCAGTGTTATATAATCGATACACAATGATAATACAAAATGTAATAATGCTAGGGCCAAGCAAATTGAACGAACTTGCCTCGTAAGTTTGGTTGGTAGTGTGATTCCAAATAAGTCTTTAAAGTTGGATTGTCCGAACCTAGACAAAGTTTCAGTATCTTATTAATAACATAGTATTATCACTAATAAGCTTTAGTTTACTCGATTTAGCGGTTTACCCGTTTTCAATATATCTTTTTTTAATTTTCGACAAGGTGGTCGTCAAAAAACATTTAACGACTTAGTCAATAATATTTTACCCTTGAAAATTTGAAATATAATTCAACGCTCCAAATATAATTATGGCATAAACAGTAGGTATACAAATTTTTTAATTAAATGAAATATTTTAATCTATTTAATAAAGAGTTATTATAAATTATTCCAATTTATCAATCTCAAATATTCATAAAGTAATACTCCATATTTATGTTTATGATAGAAAGTCCAATTACTTTATTTTAATCGAAATAAATATTTTTATATTTATATATAAAAAAATAATCTAAAATATGTTCTTTAATATTTAGCTTAGTGTACGGGATAATACAAGTTACCAAAATTTATCACATATCGAATCTCAATCATTGATTACGAACTATCCTACTCGTTTTGAAAATACGGTCTTTGAATTACATATTTACTAAGCTCATTTAAGAAGGAAACGAACACGGAAAATTTATAATCTTCAAAAACTAAACCAAAAACTTAAATATATAAAAGGATGACTTAGCTGCAATCTACACAAAATGGAATAAAAAATGATTTATGGAATAAAAGTTATACGCATCTAAAGTTTAATGGATTTTGTTTTCTTGGCCGAAGAATCGGCCCTGACTCGCTGGAAAATAGCTCGTTTTCTCTTAGTATTTGATGTCTAATCTAAATATTACAAAGTTACGTACTTAGATATGTATTTAGTACACAATATTCGTGAAATCAGTTTTAGAAAGGACTTACGGATTGGAATAAATCGAGCTTCAAAAAGAGCACCTCAGTCTGATTTTCGAAGGTTAACTAGGGACTTTCGTTGGACACTTTGTAGTCTTCTGGAAAGAATGTCCTGACTCGCTCGGATTTGCAGCTGTTTGATGGAATTAATAATACTAAAACTGAAACTTAAAGATTTTGTTTGAAATAGATGTATCTTCTGAATAGAATGCAATGATCGGGATAAAAAAATACTCTCAAGAAGTCAGGAATTTTTAGGGTCGAATCGGACTAGTTAGTCAACTTCTAAATCAAAAATGTCTTTGGCCGGTCGGCATTCGCGGCGACCGGGTACCGACTGTCGGGCGTCGCGCACGCATTGACGTGGAATCCGTGCGTGCGGTTGTCGGTCGGCCTGGCCGACGGTGCTTTGCAGCCGGACGATTTTGGCCTGGGCGGTTCAGGCAATTTCTGCCCGGTATTTCCCGGTTTCCAACCGGTTCCCGACTCCCTGGACCAAATTCTACAAGATGCCCAGAACGAATTCTTAAAATAATTTAAAAATAATCCAGAAGTATTTATACTGTATTATTGATCTGGTGACGCATTTTTGACCAAGTCAAAGTGTCTAATTTTGCTGAAATAAATTCCAAAAATTCCAAATATATTGTTTAAAATTTATTATGTAATATTACCATAATAATTCCATTAAATCACAATGTCACCTTTTACTACTGGTTGCACTGTATGCGAAAAATATCTGAAATGGTACTAAAAGTAAATCATATCCCTAAAGATATCCAAATACTATGAAATTCTTTTTAGAAACCATTTCACTAATTATAATAACTATTTTATAATATAAAATACTGGAATTTTATAATAGTTAAATAACAAGCAATCTCTGTAATATCCACATTTTTCCTTTTTCCGGTATTTTCATCTTGGTGTATTTTCGTTCCTGTATTTTGAGAATATGTAATACTGAACTTCTCATCATCCGAGCTTGTTTCGAACTTGTTTTACTCATTTCCGTGTTGGATGTCACTTTTGTCGCCGTTGGGTTCAATTCTCGTAATCATTGTTTGGAACCGCCGTTTGGGGTTCCCGCAAATCCATCTCATGTTATTATGGATGTTGTGAACTTTTATTGGTGTTTCAGTCGAGTATCGTGTTGGGTCATTCCGTTATATTCCAAAGACTTGGGTTTCCATTGCGTTTGTTCTATTTCGGATCATTTGATGTTACCGTCGTGTTCTGACCGACCGTGTTTGACGTAATGTCACCATACGAGGGCTCGTGATAGTTCATTCAGGCCTTTAAATGGTTGGGACTTCGCGTCGATCGATTATATCATGTTTGGGGGTCGTTTTTCATCAATTTTGGGCTCAAACAGTGTGCGCCGCAGCACAGGGAACTGTGCACCGCGGCACAACCTTGGCAAGGAGGGAGCCTGGGCCGGCTGTACTGCGTGCCGCGGCACACAACAGTCCAGGCCGCGGCCCCATCCAAAATCCTGCTCTCTCATTTCAGTCGCGGGCCGCGGCACACTCAAGCTGGGCCGCGGCACGCGGGTCAGTCAGGCTCTATTTCAGCGGGATTTTGGGAGAGGGTTTCATTTCGTCTCCTCTCTTCTTCTCGTCTCGTTGTGGGCAATTTTGTAACACCCCAAACTAGGCGGATATTACAGTGCCGTGGACCCCCGACTGGGACCCACCAGGCGAATGAAAATGAATGAATTACACGGGTAAATGTAGTACCGAACCACATTACAACATCAATTACTCCGATAAGGAGTTTTATACAACGCACCCAAGATGATACCGAATACAAGTATATTTTATATGGAGATAAAATATACAACAATGAGTGAAATGAATATCCAAACGGAATGTCTGCAGCGGAATAAATACAAGAAACATAATGACTGAAAAGACCGGGGCCCCCTACTAGTATCACTGGGACTCCTCGCCGTCACCGTGCTCTCCCCGTGCCTTAGCCTTGCCATGACACGAAACAGCATCCCCAACGAAATCGATTTACGTAACAACAATCCTCAAGGGTTGAAAATACACAATCATGATATATACGAAATTATGAATTATCCACAGCCGAAACATACGCAATCAAACATGCTATATGAATCGACTAATCAGTACGGCTCAAAGGAATGGCGCCACACTACGTCCGGGATGGAAATGTGTCCGTGCACAAGCCACCAACGATCAAACACGCGTGGTCTTGCACCTAATCAGTCTCACGAGCAATCGACTCGTGTGCACAGTCCAATGTGAGGCCACCAACCAACACACGACTATAATGTGCCCGACATGAAAATCCTACACATACCAACCGGCACGCCAGTATGACCCGTAATGCCACAATATGACAAAAGTGACAATGAAAATGAATAATGACTCACCAAGATTGAATGATGGTGAAATGAATGATAGCTCAATGAAATGATCGGAACCGTCGTTCCTTATGACTGAGGTGATTAATTGACAATGACGAGTTTTGATACGGTTAATACAATGATGAATGAGTTATGATTATGAATGAACAACGACAAAAGGAATGAATATCCTTTTAACCGAGTAAGAATTAACTTACACAATACCGATGATGAATGTCCGTCCACGAACAACGTCCTAAATGAAATATCGGTCGCTCGAACAATCTTGAATAACACAATTACCAATAATCCGATCATTACGCAAATCAAAAACGATCATAATCGACTCAAACGTCGACACAACGATATCCGAGCTCGAATAAATCGAAACCAACTCCAAGATGAGTATTTCAAACCATCAAAACACTTTCAAGGATATCAATAATCCATTAGGAATCCATAACTCATGATTACAACAACATCAATCGGAAAATCCCCAATTAACCGAAGTCAACCCCAAGGGTTCTTGAAATAATTCCGAAAATAACCATTAAATCCGTAGGAATATATTTATACAAGTTAGATAATCCATAACTAACATATTCCAATGATAATCCAAGCTTACACGAAGAAATCGGAAGGAAAACCCCAAAAATCCGAAATTCTAGATCCAAGAGATTAATACCTTTGATTCGATGTGATGAAGATGATGAAATGTTGATTAATCTGAAAGATGAGCTTGAAGATGATGATTGATGATTACACCTTGAAGAATCCTCTCCGAATCGCTCGAAATCGCCCAAAACTACCGAAGGAATGAAATGAGATGAAAAATGACGAACTCTGACTAAACTGTCGATTTATACTCGGTCCGAGGTTAGCGTGCGCTAGCCTTGTGCATAGCGTGCGCTAACGAGTAATTTGGGTAGTCCGGTACCATTGTCCGAACACGGTAGCGCGCGCTACGTACCTCTTTGTAGCGTGCGCTACGGCCATACTACTAGCGTGCGCTAAAATCCATTGTTAGCGTGCGCTAGCGAAATATTGGCCTTGATCGAGTCGTAAGCTGTCGACCTACGATCGACCCCGATAGCGTGTGCTACAACCATTGTTTAGCGGCGCTAATATATCGATTGCGTCGCTAACAACAATGCATAGCGTACGCTATGAATTAACCGGTGCGATCCGGTAGCCCGGACTCAACTGATCCGTCCCTAGCGCGCTACTCCACACATATAGCGTGCGCTACTACAACCCGTTAGCGCGCGCTACTTACCACTCGTAGCGTGCGCTACAAATATTCTCACTGCGATCCGGTACCTTACGGGTGCGGCCAAGGTAACCTTAGCGTGCGCTAAAGGCGGCGGTAGCGTGCGCTACCTATACCCAATTAGCGTCGCTAAAGGAGTATGTAGCGTGCGCTACTCCTCAAGCACGACTTAACGAAAATGACAATGATGATAAACACTACGAAACTCCAATCGATTAGTGATGAATGACGATTGATACGATACAATTACTCCGAATGATAAATACCATGGTGAATATGAGTGACAAATGATCAATGATGAATGATATTCTGAGTATCAATTCTTGAATGATAATTCTTGAGTGATAATTCTTGAATTACAACCGGTATTACATACACCCCCTTAAAAGAGTTTCGTCCCCGAAACTAAGGGTCAAACAACTCGGGATAACTCTCCCGCATACTATCCTCGGTTTCCCAAGTAGCCTCTTCGACTCCGTGTCTAGACCATGAATTTTAACAAAGGAATCGTCTTATTCCTCAAGCTGTTTGATTCGCGCTCTAAAACTCGTATAGGACGCTCCTCATATGAATGATCGTCGGCGATCTCGATTCGTCGGCCCGAAGTATGTGACTCGGGTCGGCAACATACTTCCGCAATCGAGAGGCGTCAAACACATTATGAATTCGGCTCAACGCGGAGGTAAAGCCAATCGATAAGCTAACTCGCCTACTCGATCCAAAATCTCAAAGCGGTCCAATGAATCTCGGACTCAACTTTCCCTCTTCCCCAAAAGCGGAAGATACCACGACTCGGGGATACCTTGACCAACACATGGTCGCCACCTCGAACTCTAATGGTCGGCACGGTTATCCGCATATGATTTCATCGACTGCGGCGGTCAACAAACGACTCTTGATCAAAGCTACCTTCTCACGGGCGGCTATAAGCATATCGGGCTCGGTGCCGATTGATTCTGATAAGTCGTCCCAACACAACGGAGATCGACAACGACGACCATACAAGGCCTCGTAAGGTGCCATCTTGATCGAAGCATGCCAACTATTATTATACGTGAACTCGATTAATGGTAGTTGGGCTTCCCAATCGTCATTCCAATCGAGGACGCATGCCCTCAACATGTCCTCTAAGGTCTGAATCGTCCTCTCTGATTGTCCGTCGGACTGAGGGTGAAAAGCGGTACTGAGATTAAGCTGGGTTCCCATAGCGCGATGAACTGATTTCCAAAAATGCGACACAAACCGTCCGTCACGATCGGAAACGATACTTTTAGGAGTACCGTGAAGTCTGACTATCTCTTTAATGAACAACTGGGCAAGTCTCTCGGGACCCCACGTATCCTTGATCTCAAGGAAATGAGCTGATTTGGTTAAGCGGTCCACGATCACCCAGATCGTGTTCAGGCCACGACGACTCGTCGGCAAACTCGTGATGAAATCCATAGAAATGTCTTCCCACTTCCAATCGGGAATAGGAAGAGGTTTCAACATACCCGCCGGTCGTTGATGTTCGATCTTAACTTGTTGACAGGTTAAGCATCTCGAAACAAATTCGGCGACCTCTCGCTTCATATTGCTCCACCAGTAATTTTGTTTCAAGTCCTTGTACATCTTGCTGGACCCCGGATGAACAGAATAAGGGGTAGCATGAGCTTCTGTCAAAATCGAGTTTTTCAACTCGTCATTCGCTGGTACGCACAACCGATTCTTAAACCTCAAAAGTCCATCCTCGTGGACCACAAATCCAGGGGCTTTCCTCCGAGCCACATCCTCTCGGATGCGCAACAAAGATGGGTCCGAACCCTGATTCTCTCGGATTTCCTCCTCGAGTGACGATGAAATCTCTAACATACAAAGCTGTCCCTGAACTCGCTGAAGCCAGACCTCGATCTCGGTTCTAAGGAATTCCTGCTGAAGCTCCTTCTGAACTGTTAAACGGGCAAGCATCTGCTCCTGAACGGACTTACGACTCAAGGCGTCGGCGATAACGTTCGCCTTGCCCGGGTGATAGAGGATCTCGATATCATAATCTTTGATTAATTCCAACCACCGTCTCTGACGCATATTTAACTCCTTCTGAGTAAATATATACTTTAAGCTCTTATGATCGGTGAATATCGGCTGTAACGCCATAAAGATAATGACGCCAAATTTTCAAAGCGAACACCACGGTGCTAGCTCCAGTGCGTGGGTCGGATAATTAATCTCGTAAGGTCTCAATTGCCGTGAAGCAAAGGCAAAAACCTACCCGTTCTGCAAGAGTACACAACCGAGACCCTCTCCCGACCCATCACTATGGACCACAAATCCATCAGTCCCCTGCGGCAAGGAAAGTACAGTCTTGACATTAACCGGCTCTTGAGTTCCTCAAAACTCAGTTGTGACGCGTCGGACCACGTTTATTTCTTATCCTTCCTCTAAATGTTAGTTAAGGGTTGTGCGATTCGAGAATATCGCTCTATAAATATCCGATAATAAGCCGCTTATCCGCGGATTCTTCGGATTTCCTTAACGTTCTTCGGAGGTAGCCAATCTCGAATAGCCTCCGTCTTCGAGGATCGACACGAACTCCGTCGATGAAATTACATGTCAGAAAAGTCACTTCGGACATCCGAACTCACATTTAGAAAACTTCCCATAAAGTTGTTCTCGTCTCAACACGTCGAGCACTAGATGAAGGTGAAACTCGTGTTCCTCCCGGTCGAGAATAAATCAAAATGTCATCGATGAAGACAACAACAAACCGATCAAAAAGTCGATGAAGACCCGATTCATTAACTCCATGAATACCGCAGTGCATTAGTCAATCCGAACGGCATAACCACAAACTCATAATGACCATAGCGTGTTCAAACGCCGTCTCGCGATGTCCGACTCTCGGATCCGCAATCGATGATATCCGGACCTTAAGTCGATCTTGGAAAATATCAAGCTCCTCAAGTTGATCCAAAAGATCATCGATACGGGTAAGGGATACTTATTCTTGATCGTCACACCTGTTCAACTCCCGATAATCAATACATAAGCGGAATGAACCATCCTTCTTCTTGACAAACAACACCGGTGCTCCCCACGGACGCACTTTCGGTCGGATGTAACCTTTCTCGAACAACTCCTCAAGTTGGTTCTTTAATTCCTGCATTTCGGTCGGGGCCATCCAGACGGTGCCTTCGATATCGGGACGATTGTGCTCCAACTCAATCGTGAATTCCACATCCCTCTGTGGAGGCAAGCCAGGTAACTCGTCTGGAAAAACATCGGCATATTCCCTCACCACCGGGATATCCGTCAATATTACTGATGATTTCTCGGTTTTGGCCATATAGCACCAATAATCGACACATCCCTGATTGAGTAATATTACTGCTTTCATCAAATTAATGACTTTACCAGAACAGCCGGGATTACCTCCCTGAAACACACATTCGACTCCATCGTCTGAAATGATAGTGACCAAACGCTTTCGGACACTAATGATGGCATCATGACGATCCATCCAATCAATACCCAAGATGATGTCGTCCCTCGGTAAATCTACTACGATGAGGTCCGCTGGCCATACACGACCATGAAGCTGAATCGGACAATTCTGAATCTCACGACTTCCGATAATTCGTCTACCATCAGGTAGGCCAATGACATATGGCTCACAACTAGTAGCACTACCCAGACGTAGTCTACTCAAACATGACTCGGAAATGAATGAATGAGATGCACCAGTATCAAAAAGGGTACACACAGGTTGAGATAGAATATCGAGTGTACCTGAGATCATTCGGGCCTCGGGATCATCGGTCTTCTTCATCTCATAAATTGGTGCTTTCAGCCCACTGAACCGGACGCTCCCGTCTGATAGCTCTTGGTTCCGCCTTTAGCTCCTGTCGTTTTGAACGACGCTGACTGAGTGGCCTGATTCTGCACCGCTGAATGACCTGGGGCTTGAGATGACGCCGGAGTGGGTTTAAAGTCCCTACGGCAAAAACGGGCCCTATGCCCAGCAATCCCACAGTTGTGGCACGTGATGCATCGCGGACACTTGGTGCTGAAATGACCCTGTTCCTCACAGTTGAAACAGGTGATGGCCGAACTGGCCGCTCGCGACTGAGATTCCGCGGGTTTAGACGCTAGGGGAGGTCGCTCAGAAAAAGTAGAGCCCGCCCGCGGTTTCTTGAAAGTGGCCTGACTCCCTTCAGACTGATTACGGTTCTTGGACTTCTTGATAGCAGATGAAGGTTGCTGCTTAGCAATTTCCTTAGCCGTAAGCTCGTAAGTAAGAGCCTTCTCAATGAACTCGGCCAACGTGGTGCAATTATGATTAAATGGCAAGTCTCATACGGGGTTTCACCTCTTCTTTGAAATACTTGATCTTGTCCGCTTCTGAGTGAATGATAGATGAGGCGAACGGAAGAAGTTCATGAAATTTTTCGGCGATGGTGAGAACATCATCATCCGCCGAAAGGTCGGGAGTGAGTAATTCCGACAACTTGGCCTCCCTGAGTGGGGCCGGATAGTACCTCTCCATCATGAGAGTCTTGAACTGATCCCAAGTACATGTTCCGTCTGTGGGCTTCAACGATAACCACCATGAATGAGCGCTCTACCGAGATAGTAAGCCGCAATCGAAACTTTATGCCCTTCGTGGCAATCCACCATAGCAAATAACTTCTCAAAATGCTCAAGCCAATGAACAATATCCGCTCGGATGAGCCCTCAAAAGTAGGTGGTCAAGTAGAGATATCGCTAATGATATTGCTTACACCCTCTCTTGCCTCCGAGGTGGCGGCGGAGGAGCCGCTGATTTTGATTGACGGAGTTATGCATCGTCTCCATCAATCGAGCCATCTGGGTCATTTGGGCCATCATGCCCTGCATAAATGCGAGTGGGTCGACCGGACACCCTCTCGACCGAGCCGTGTCCGGTACGACTCCTGACGATGAATGATCCCGTCCGGGTGAGTGAGTGGCGGCGTCCGCCGCTCGATGAGTTAGCATTATTCCCGGCATTTGCACGGGTATTCGCACGAGTTCCTGGATTCGGCCCGCTCCACGGCCTCGTCCTCCACGTCCTCTGCCAAATCCTTTCCATATCAAGTGGAAAGTCATATGATGATTATACATCTCGCATGAGTATCACATTATGATTATATTATGAAATGATGAAAATGAGCATACGCGCTCAAATACAACGATTACATGAATGATTGATTGACGTGACATGATTATCTCGATGAAGTTATGAAATGATTATCTTGGATGAGTTAACAAGATTAATGATCCGATCTTCCGATCAACAATCGAACAATGAAATGAATTGGTGATTAATGAGTTAACCTGACCGTCCCGGTCAAAATGACAATGATGATTGAGGATTGTTAACTGATGAATTATGAATGAATGATTAATGCCAGAAATTATACCATGGCATTAGAAATCTTACAGTTCTTGGTCTGATTGGCTCGGCATTTGCACAGATCACACGTGACGCGAAAGTCCAATGATACTAGTCCGATGACGATGATTTCAAATGAGACATGACTTGGAGGGTAGTATTCAAAACCACGCTCCGATACCAACTCTGTAACACCCCAAACTAGGCGGATATTACAGTGCCGTGGACTCCCGACTGGGACCCACCAGGCGAATGAAAATGAATGAATTACACGGGTAAATGTAGTACCGAACCACATTACAACATCAATTACTCCGATAAGGAGTTTTATACAACGCACCCAGTATGATACCGAATACAAGTATATTTTATATGGAGATAAAATATACAACAATGAGTGAAATGAATATCCAAACGGAATGTCTCAGCTGGAATAAATACAAGAAACATAATGATCGAAAAGACTGGGCCCCTACTAGTATCACTGACTCGCCGTCACCGTGCTCTCCCGTGCCTTAGCCTTGCCATGACTAAAACAAAGATCCCAACGGCCGATACGTAACAACAATCCTCAAGGATTGAAAATACACAATCATGATATATCCAAATTATGAATTATCCGTCCGAAACATACGCAATCAAACATGCTATATGAATCGACTAATCAAGACGGCTCAAAGGAATGGCGCCACACTACGTCCGGGATGGAAATGTGTCCGTGCACAAGCCACCAACGATCAAACACGCGTGGTCTTGTACCTAATCGGTCTCACGAGCAATCGACTCGTGTGCACACCCAATGTGAGGCCACCAACCAACACACGACTATAATGTGCCCGACATGAAAATCCTACACATACCAACCGCACGCCAAGATGACCCTAATGCCACAATATGACAAAAGTGACAATGAAAATGAATAATGACTCACCAAGATTGAATGATGGTGAAATGAATGATAGCTCAATGAAATGATCGGAACCGCTGCTCCTTATGACTGAGGTGATTAATTGACAATGACGAGTTTTGATACGGTTAATACAATGATGAATGAGTTATGATTATGAATGAACAACGACAAAAGGAATGAATATCCTTTTAACCGAGTAAGAATTAACTTACACAATACCGATGATGAATGTCCGTCCACGAACAACGTCCTAAATGAAATATCGGTCGCTCGAACAACCTTGAATAACACAATTACCAATAATCCGATCATTACGCAAATCAAAAACGATCATAATCGACTCAAACGTCGACACAACGATATCCGAGCTCAAATAAATCGAAACCAACTCCAAGATGAGTATTTCAAACCATCAAAACACTTTCAAGGATATCAATAATCCATTAGGAATCCATAACTCATGATTACAACAACATCAATCGGAAAATCCCCAATTAACCGAAGTCAACCCCAAGGTTTCTTGAAATAATTCCGAAAATAACCATTAAATCCGTAGGAATATATTTATACAAGTTAGATAATCCATAACTAACATATTCCAATGATAATCCAAGCTTACACGAAGAAATCGGAAGGAAAACCCCAAAAATCCGAAATTCTAGATCCAAGAGATTAATACCTTTGATTCGATGTGATGAAGATGATGAAATGATGATTAATCCGAAAGATGAGCTTGAAGATGATGATTGATGATTACACCTCGAAGAATCCTCTCTGAATCGCTCGAAATCGCCCAAAACTACCGAAGGAATGAAATGAGATGAAAAATGACGAACTCTGACTAAACTGTCCAATTTATACTCAGTCCAGGTTAGCGTGCGCTAGCCCTTGTGCATAGCGTGCGCTAACGAGTAATTTGGGTAGTCCAGTACCCACTGTCCGAACACGGTAGCGCGCGCTACGTACCTCTTTGTAGCGTGCGCTACGGCCATACTACTAGCGTGCGCTAAAATCCATTGTTAGCGTGCGCTAGCGAAATATTTGACGCCCAGTACTGGAGTCCAGAAAACTGTCTGACCTCTGATCTGACCCCAATAGCGTGCGCTACAACCATTTTTTAGCGCGCGCTAATATATCGGTTGCGTACGCTAACAACAATGCATAGCGTACGCTATGAATTAACCCGGTGCAGTCCAGTAGCCACTGGACTCAACCTGATCCGTCCCTAGCGCGCGCTACTCCACACATATAGCGTGCGCTACTACAACCCGTTAGCGCGCGCTACTTACCACTCGTAGCGTGCGCTACAAATATTCTCACCGCACCCAGTACCTTGGATCGCAGCCCAAGGTAGCCTTAGCGTGCGCTAAAGCTGAGCGGTAGCGTGCGCTACCTATACCCAATTAGCGTACGCTAAAAGGAGTATGTAGCGTGCGCTACTCCTCAAGCACAGCTTGCAACGAAAATGACAATGATGATAAACACGGCACGAAACTCCAATCATATTAGTGATGAATGACGATTGATACACGATACAATTACTCTGAATGATAAATACCATGACTGAATATGAGTGACAAATGATCAATGATGAATGAGATTACTGAGTATCAATTACTGAATGATAATTACTGAGTGATAATTACTGAATTACAACCGGGTATTACAAATTTAGGGGCGAATTTTGGGTGATTTGGCATCTTCAAACTTGGAGAGATCATCCGCCTCGAGTTCTTGTGGAAGATTATCGACTTCTACTTGAAATCTTCATCCTAATCCAAGGTAATCTATTAGAACCCTACTTTTGGGTAATTTGGGGGGTTTTCGATTATATTTTTTGATTCGCTCTGTGTTGTTGATTAATCGATGTTGAATATGATTAATCTTGTTGGTATTCTTGGTTTCCCTGCGGATTCATGGTGTATTTCGTGGTATTTGTGTAATCGAGAGGGTTTGGTTGCGATCCACACTCATTGTTGTTTTGTACGAATACACATGAATCGTAGGCGGATTTTCGGGTGTATTCTGTTTCTGTATTCATTTAGAAATGGTTGTGATTGTATTCTTCGAATCATTAGGTTCGGTTTCGTTGGTTCCTAGCGGTCGCGTTGATTTCCTTCCGTTCGTGTCGTCGTCAATTACTCAAGGCAAGTATTTTTGGAAACCTTTATGCTTAACATGAAATGGTGATGTATATTGTGTGTGCTTTGCTCACCTCGGGAGGGTCCAACGGGGCCTCGAGGGAATCTAATGGTATAGCTCTGGATTCACAAGTTTAATTCGCTAGCCAGCTCGGGAGGGTCATTAGAGGCCTCGAGTGGGATCAGTGGTATTGCCCCATTCTCAAGGTGATGCCTGTGCGTAATTTGTTTTATGGTATGGCCAGCTCGGGAGGGTCCTTAGAGGCCTCGAGTGGGACCAGTGGTATAGCCCCGGTTCCAAGGCAAATTGTTGATTGACTGTTTGATTCCGAAAAAGACATGTCTGGTTTTGGTTTTCGAAATGAATTGGTACATGTACTATGAATTGTGTAAGCGATTGGTTTGCCTTGATTACTTGTACTAGCGTAATTGCTAACCCCTTTGGGGACCCATTTTGGGGAAATTCTTGTTATGGATTTCAGGTCATGTTCAGCCGGACAAGCGGGCGCTGGGACAGTACGAGGATGCTAGCCAGGGTCGTTGACATGTGCATTGGGTTCTCCTTATTTCTGTTGTCTCTTTCGATGTGGTTGTTTTCAATTTTATAAACTTATAGAATATACTCGCGAGTACTTAGGCTTTTCACTCCGGGTTGTGGTTTGTATTCGTTGAAGTTTCTATATTTGTCGATTGATGTTTATTATGCCGGTTACACTGGGCGTGTTATTATATGTTCGTATTGTTAATATATGTTTCCTCGCTAACCGAGACGGTTAGTCGAGTGGTGTTTTTCTTGTTTAGCCTGGTGGGTCAATGTAGAGATTCATGGTGCTGTAATATACCTCGAATATCTCGGGGGTGTTACAATCTCAATGCAGTTTAAGTTTGTAACAAACTGAGCAAATGAGTCACGAAGAGACTGACGTCTGAAGAGAAGCATGTTATGGTTGTATACTGCAAAGCATACTTTATGCTTGTATTACTTTATTTTCTTGTAATTACCTACGAGAATATTAATTACATTTAATCACATGTTTTGCATATTTATTCACATTATGGTTATGCAAATGAAATATATAATTATATTACATTGTAGATAATGTGGTGTGTTGGTGTCATCGGGAAGATCACATTATCGGTGCCTTATAAATAATATAATAGTTCACAACCTATATAATTATTAGACAAAGTATATGAAAGGTTCTAGTGTATGCATGAGATTAGTGTATCCCAATTTTGACTATTAACATGCATTAGCGTATTTGCATACGTTGAACAGGATCAAAGTGAGATAGTGTCTTCTGTACTGACTGTAAGAAGAACGTATATTTCGGGATAATTATTATTTCTTAATTCGATATATATAATATTTAACTGTGTATTTATAGTATGTATTGCTTTGATTTATAATGGGTGAGAGTCAAAATGATTGACTCAATAAGTTTCGTATCTTGGGCAATAATATTATCTTTATGATAATTATTATTCTAAGTAGAAATCGTGTCCGGACTCGTGCGAGTTGATGATGTCCCGTTGAGGAGCTCGATAATGATTATTATATTAAACTCTGCAGGTGGATTTAATTCTGATATAGTAATAAGGTTCGAGTGGTACTACTCTTGGATAAGATATTAATTAATTAAAGATGTCAGTAGCTTAAATTAATTAATGGACATTTGATATCTTAAATTCAGGAAATAATATATTTAAATAAGGAGTTCGATTTTGTAAATTGGGATTTCGATTGGAAGTGCAATATTAATTCTCTAGTAGACTGAATTGATATTAGTGAACTCAACCATATTAGGAAAGGGATTAATATGGAAAGTGGGTTGCACTAGGAGTCCTTATCCTAATCCTCCTTAAGATCCCTAGAGTAGTCCAAAGCCTATAAATAGGACTTGTAATGGGTATTTCGGCCGTGACAATACATAATAAACGAGGTATTTTGATTTTTTTCTTCTTAGTATTTATTTATAGATCTTGACTTGTGTCCTTGATACCACAATTGAGATAACACTTTAATTCTTGATACTTATCGGAATTACTTGAAGAAAAGAAAATCGAGAGTTGTGAGAAATAGATTTCGTTCGATCCATATTTGTCCAAGCAAAATTCGGTAGCTCATTGCCCACACAACGTCCGGATTAAGGCGGATCATACTGTTGAAGATCTAAAGATAGAAATACAAGAAGATCGATGGGCAAGCAACTACTACGCTTCAAAGGTAATATCATATGATCTTTGATATAGATTAGGATACTCGATTACCAATATTTTTATTTAATAAATAATAAATAATATTTAAATTGCTTATTAATCTTAGAAGTTAATTAATTAGCATGCCTAAATAGGTTTTGTGCTCGTGGATGCGTAAAATGCTTTTAGTCAAACTTCAACCAACTTAGCTTCCGCTGCCTTTTATTTCCAACAATTTGTATCGGAGATAGATTTTAGGCTTTTGCTATTTTTAATTAATTTTGGTGATTAATTGATAGCCATTTAAATATTCATGTAATTTGATGTTGGAGTATTTTGCTAGATGTCTTCTTGCAGGGAATATGATCCAATTATCACGGTAATGTGAATGGTTTATTTATTTATTTTTATTATGCAATTGTTGGTTTGACCCGGTTTTGAGGCATGTAATGGTTTTTCCCATGAGAAAATCCTCGGGTAGATCTAGGATCTTATTTTTTGTGTAATCTTGCTGTAAATTTGATGTATTTTATTTTGTATAAAATTGTAATTGGATTCGGAGAAGACGAAGTCACGAAGAAGTAGAGCAGAACCGGGACACCGGGACTGCTGGACAGTCGCAGCCGAACAGCAGCACGTGGGCGCTGCCGAGCAACACACGACTGCCTGTCGAGTAGTGTCGGGCCTACTGCCGAGGACTGCGGGCAGCCTGTTCTGGCCCGGTTCGCCGGTTCAGGTCGGGTCATCCAGTTTTTGATCCGGTCCGTTTCACCGTCGTTCGTTGCGTCCGCTGGAGAGTTGGAATTTAAAAAATTGAATTTTTTATGTATTTAACTTTGCATGAAAGTGAACTTAATTTTAAATCCACGGCCCGGTCGGGGGGAGTGACGAGATGCTTGATCCAGTGGGAGAAATCGAGTCGAAGATTTTCTCGAATTCAAATCAAGGAAGATGACCATGATAATTGGACAGTTTAATTATCCACGCTTTAGTATGGTTTTTACTGTTTTGGATGTATGGTATGTATGAATGTGTGCGTGATAAGTTTCTTGCATATTAGAATGAGAAAGTTAAAAACCTTAAGGCTAAAATAACTAAGTGATTAAATTGATTTTTTTTACATAAAATCAACTTCCCTCCATAATTAATTTAAATTGTGAAGTAATTAGCATGCGCGTTGATATTATGGTCTTCCTCCATATCGGATGTACTAATTATAGGTTCGCTAGTTTTAAATTTCAAATGATAACAAAATGTAATTATTATTTTTAGGATAGGGCCTCTCCATATGTAGGACTATTATTTAAAAGATAATATTTTAAGGTTGTTAAATTATGATGTTCACTTAGGTGTATTATTTAATAATATCCCCATTGGAATCTATATTAATTAATATATGGCCAAGAGGAACCAACTATTAATTTTACTTATCATAACGTAAATTGACTAGATAGTAAAATTAAAGACATAAAATTCTACTTGAAAAATATGTGTGTAAACGTCCACACGATCGTGGCTTGCATATGCGGGTTTTTCGAGGTGTTAGTTTTTAGCATATATATTATGTTTTGAGTTTTTTAATATATTTTGCTATGTATTATGTGATGAATATTTTAATTTTATCTTAGATGTCTTTCAATCCACTTGATGTAATTCTCAAAGAAAAAAAACTCGATGGCACTAACTTTACTGATTAGAAACGTAATCTTAATATTGTCCTGACTGCTGAAGAGCACAAGTTTGTTCTAACTGAGAAATGCCCATTGGAACCAGATGCGGATTTGACACCCGACGAGGTGACAGAATTCTGCAGATGCAAGAAATATGATGAGATGGATCGTTGTTATATCTTGGCTTCTTTAGCAAATGTATTGCTGCATCAGGATCAGAGTATGGGCACGGCCGCGGAAATGATGAAAAAATTTCGCGAGATGTTTGGTCATCAAAACCGGGCGGCTAGTCAAAATGCTATGAGGGTCTTGATGACGACCCAAATGCCTGAAGGAACCCCGGTACGGGATCATGTTCTAAATATAATTTCTCATCTAAACGAACTTGATATCTTAGGGGCTACTAGCGATGCGGAAACACAGGTCGATATCATACTAGGCAGCTTACCTAGGAGCTTTGAGCAGTACCGCCTAAACTATAATATGAATTGTAGGGAGTATACCTTGGCGGAATTGCTGACAGAGCTTCAAGCTGCAGAAGGTCTCTTTAGGCAAGGGTATCAAGTTCTTGCGGCTACTGGTGTTTCAACTTATAAACCCAAGTGAGGGGGAAGATAAAAAAATAAGTGGGCCAAAAGCAAGTGGCAACTCTCAAGGTAAAGAGCAAGGCTCCTAAGCCTGAGGCGAACAAAAAGCCAAAAGGAAAGTGCTACAAATTCCGTCAGAAAGGACATTTTAAAGTGGACTGTCCTGCTCTTAAGAAAAGTATGTCTCGTGCACTAGTAGTCAAAACATGCTTGGTAGCTTGTTCTTCCACTTCGTGGATAGTTGATTCAGGCTTCACTGATCATGTTTGCTTTGACTCGCATGGTTTTCAGGTAACCAAGAAGCTTAGTGCTGGCGAGATAACCATCAACTGGGGCGATTATTCTAGGCTTATGGCTATTGTAATGGTAGTCGTGCCGTTGAATATTAATGACAAAATATTAGTCCTTAATAATATATTATTAGTACCAGATTTTAGAAATTTAATTTCCATTTTATAAATTAAAATGTGATGGTTATTCAGTTTCTTTTGATGATGATGCTATTATTGGAAGAAGAAATGGTAAATATATTTGCAAAGATATTTTTACTGATGGACTGTATGTCATTAATACTGCACAAATTCCCATCTATAAATATAAATCGCTTAACTCTTTGTGTGAACCTAAAAAGAGAAAAGAAACTTCGAGCATAAACCAAACATATCTGTGGCATTTACAGTTAGGTCATGTAAACTTTAGGAGGATTCAAAGATTAGTAGATAATGGCTTGTTGGATGACCTCAAAGTTGAGTCATTTCCAATTTGTGAATCCTGTTTGGAAGGTATGATGACAAAAGGGTCTTTAAGACCAAGGGAAACCGTGCTCAGATTGTGTTGGAATTTATTCATACGGATGTATGTGGTCCAATGAATATCCAAGCTAGGGGTGGTTTCCAATACTTCATCACGTTTATGGATGATTATTCGAGATATGGATACATCTATTTAATGCGACGTAAACCTGAAGTCTTTGACAAGTTCAGAGACTTCAAGGCTGAAACGGAGAAGCATCATGGGAAAAGTATCAAGTCACTACAATCTGATCGTGGTGGCGAATACCTTAGTGGAGAGTTTTTGGATTTATTTGCGAATGAGGGAATTTCGTCCCAGCTCACTCCGTCGGGAACTCCACAACAAAATGGGGTTGCTGAGAGAATGAATATAACTCTTTTAGAAATGATTAGATCAATGATGAGTTATTCGGATTACCCATTTCGTTTTGGAGATACGCCTTAAAAATAGCGGCATACATTCTAAACCTGGTGCCTTAGAAATCATTTCTGAAAACACCACAGGGCATGTTCGGATTTGGGGACCTCCAGCAGATGTGCTGAATAAGGAAGCTGATAAGCTGGTATCTCGTACAGAAATACGAGTGTTTGTAGGATATCCTAAGGGAATGAAGGGTGGCTTGTTCTATAGTCCCCATGATCAGAAGTCATTGTTAGCACTAATGCCCGATTCCTAGAAGAAGATTATATGATTAGTCACAATCCCATGAGCGAAATAATTCTAAAAGAGTTGAGGGGCGAGACTCCTTCTATACCAATCGTACAAGTTCCAACTAATACTGCACCACATATCAATTTTGATACTTTTACACCAACTCAGGATTTGCCTCGTCATAATGGGAGGGTTGTTCGTCAACCGAAATGATTCATAGGCATGGGACAGTCTTCGGACTCAATCCCAGGCAAAGATGAATCAGATCCTTGGACTTACAAGGAGGCAAATCCAGGATAAAGATGCTTACTCCTGGAAAGTAACAAAGGAATCATAAATGGGATCCATGGATTCCAATCAAGTGTGGGAGCTAGTAGAACTACCTAATGGAGTACAAGCCATTGGAAGTAAGTGGGTCTACAATCAAAAGAAAGGAGGTGACGGGAAGGTAGAAACCTTTAAAGCAAGGCTTGTTGTGAAAGGTTATACTCAGATAGAGGGTATCGATTATGATGAAACCTTTTCGCCGGTAGCCATGCTTAAGTCAATACGGATTCTTTTAGCTATAGCTGCACATTTGGATCTGGAGATTTGGCGAATGGATGTCAATACTGCATTCTTTAATGGAAGTCTAGACAAGGAAATCTACATGCGCCAACCAGAGGGATTCACTGCTGATGGAGAGGAGCACTTGGTGTGCAAGCTAAAGAGATCCATTTATGGACTTAAGCAAGCATCTAGATCTTGGAACACTCAATTTGACGAGGTAGTCCAGTCATATGGATTCGTCCAATGTCCGAGTGAGAGTTGTGTGTATAAGAAATGCGATGGAAACGTGATGGTATTTCTTATATTGTATATAGATGATATTCTGATTGGAAACAACATGAAGGAATTATTGGGCGTACAGGTATGGCTATCTGAGCAGTTCGATATGAAGGATTTGGGAGAAGCAGGACACATTCTTGGAATCAGGATCTTTCGTGATTGAAACAAGAGGATGTTGTGCTTATCTCAGGCATCCTATATTAATACAATGCTAAATTGGTTTAGCATAGAGAATTCTGAGAAAGGTTTTCTACCTTATAGACATGGAATTCAACTATCTAAGGATATGTGTCCCAAGACATGAAAG
Source organism: Orobanche coerulescens (assembly GCA_033398695.1). Classification (NCBI taxonomy): domain Eukaryota; kingdom Viridiplantae; phylum Streptophyta; class Magnoliopsida; order Lamiales; family Orobanchaceae; genus Orobanche; species Orobanche coerulescens. Next base: position 75,395,584 of record CM065810.1, on the reverse strand, counting down.
GAGATATATGACATGAAGCTGATCCCTTATGCATCATCTGTGGAAATCCTCGTGTATGTTATGCTTTGCCCTAAACTAGATATCTGTTATGCCGTAGGCATGGCTGCTTGATATAAGTCGAACCCAGGACCAGGATACTGGATTGCTGTCAAGCACATACTCAAGTACCTGAGAAGGACTAGGGAGTATATGCTACTATATCAATCAAATGACCTATGTCCAGTGGGTTATACTGACTCAGATTCTTCATCAGACAAAGAAAAGTCCAAGTCTACTTCAGGTTATGTGTTTAGCCTGGGCGGTGGAGCCCTTAGTTGAAGGAATGGGATTACGGTGTATGGCAGCATTGCTTAGTATAAGTGGGAGAAATGAGAGACTTTGTAATAGAGTAATATACTTAAAAGCATGATTTGAGTATAATTGATGTTAGGAATATTATTTTAGATTTTGATGATGTCATCCATGTATTCATGATTACTTCAAATATATGTACTTGGAATTGTAAAGAAGAACCAAATGAGTATCTTCTATAGGCCTTTTTTTAAAGATTAGGCTAAGTCTAAATCAAGTAATGATCACTTAGAATTTCGGCTATGTATAGAATAAGCAAAATATCAGCCGAGGGTTTGGTCAATAGAAATATCAGTCGAGGTTTGACCAAAACATTGTAGCAGTCGAGTTCTGAAGAAAACAGGATATCAGACAAGCTTTCGGTCAAATAGTAATATCAGTTGAGGCTTGACCACAAGAAATTTTATTATTAGTCGTGCTTTCAGACAAAGGAAATATCATGCGAGTTTTACCCGAACTGAAAGCAGGCAAGTTTTTAACAAGCGAGTTTAGGTGAAAGGAAATATCAGTTGAGTTTGATCAGACATAATATCAGGCAAGGTTTGGTCAAAGCATGATATCAGCTAAGGTTGACCAAGGGAATATCAGCTAACTTTCTAAAGATAGATATCAGACAACCTTTATCAAGGCAGAACATCAGAGAGGTTTGACCAACTCATTAGAAAGGTTTTACCAACATAACATAGAGGTATAACCAAAGGAAATGTTAGATGAGTTTACATCAGACAAAATATCAGCTAAGTTTTGGATATCAACTGTCCACGGCAGCAAGAGTTGAAAAGTCAACAATAACTGCTAGATTCATGCAGACATAAAAGACAAGGGACAAAGTGATTGATTCCTGGAAGTTAAGGAATATATTGTTCCTAGAGATTCGCGCCATGAAGACTTTCTAATTATAGTAATCAATAAAGGCGTCACAACGAAAGAATACATCTTCAAACGGTCAGATTTTAAGAAAGAGACAAAGCCTTTAAAAGAGATGAAATGATAAACAATGGAGTCCACTCTCTAAATGGACAGAATTGTTACAAGATGCAACGGCTATGAAGAAGCTCAGGATCGTACTATAAATATATGAAGAAAGATTGAGCAGAAGTACAATGCGAATAATACTTACAAGCAAAACAAAGCAAACAAAGCAATATATAGCATCGTGAAGAGCTAGTTTTCAAAGAATTATACTTCGAAGCTCTTGAAAGTTGGAGAAGACAAAAACTCTTGTCTTAAAGTCTGAGTACGGGGTACTTCTTTGAACAAGTCTCTTAGAAGTTCAAGGTTGTAAACGCATTCACGGGTTCTTGATTGGAAGTTGATAGACAGCTTGCGAGTTGTTGAGGCATCCACGAGTTTTCAATCAAGAGATGTTAGGCAGCAAAAGGGAGTTGCAACAGCCACGGGTTTCCACTGGTTGGAAGCTATTGTAATGAAGTTCATTATAACATAATTTCACTAGTTGAAAGTTATAATGAATTTAATTCCAACTGGTTTGGAGAGAAGTGGATTAGTAGAGGATTACCCCACCTCTGAAACCACTATAAAAGTGTTGTGTGGTTTACTACTTTATCATCATATTTAACTGCTGCATATATATTTACTGTTCCATTATAAAGCCAGCTATCTTTCTTCAAAACATGTTCTACAGCTCACATAAGTCATCTGCATTATTATTAGTTGTGTCTTCCGCATTACTTATCTGCAGTCGAGGTTTATTAGCTACACATAATCACAGAGGTTACTCAACTGATATATTTAGAAAAATATTTTAGGACATCCTATTCACCACCCCCCCTAGACTGTCCTTTGAGTATCGGTGACCTACAAGTGGTATAAGAGAGGTTGGTTCAATTTTACCAAACCAAATCCATATATATTCGAGCATATATATTTTTATCTCTCATAAATGGAACAAACGCAACATATGCATTTTAGATTACCTGTATTCTCTGTTGATGAATATGACTTATGGAAGATAAGAATGCAGGCACATCTATCATCTATACATGATGATATGTGGTGTATCATAGAGGATGGACCCTTCATCTTCTTAAAGGACAATACAATGAGGAAATAGTAGTTGGGAAACCAAAACAGATTCCCAAGAAAAGAACAGAGATGTCCCTGAAGAAAGAAAGATGGCCAACCTTGACAACCAGGCCAGAGATGTCTTGTATCAGACTCTGGATAATGCCGCAATGGTGAAAATCAAGAATTGCAAAAATGCAAAGGAGATATGGGACACATTATCTGTAATATGTGAAGGAACAGAGCTTATCAAGGAGAATAAATTGTCAATAGCTACTCAGAAATTTGACAATTTCAAAATGAAGACAGGTGAAACAATTGACCATGTGGATACAAGATTCACATAAATCATCAATGAGATAAACTCCCTTGGAAAGACATATGGCACCAGGGAGATGGCCCTGATAGTTCTAAGATATCTCAATCCAGAATCGAATATGAAGGTTGTGTCCATGAGAGAATCGAAGGATCATAATAAATAATGATCCGGGAGCTGTTCTCATACCTGAAGGCCTATGAGTTCGAGCTGCCCTGCTCATCATCAAATGAGCCAACTGAGAAAGGAATAATATCATTTGCAGTTGAGTCCCTTGCAAAGAATCAAGCTGAAGTCAATCCTACAAGCCCTCCAAACATTGAGGAATAAATGGCATTCATCATGCAAAGATTCAACGACTTCAGAAAGAATTACTCCAAATACAAGAAGAACTACAAAGACAATTCAAGGAGAAATCAAAAGGCTGGAAATTGGAAAATGAGTGCTAACTACCACAAAACAGGGGCACATCCAGTTTGACTGTCCTGATCTTAAGAAATATGAAGATAGGAAGGAAGTAGGCAAGAGGGATGACAAAAGAAAAGCCCTCATTGGTGAAGATCAAATTCAAGAGAAAGTATAATCAAGCAGCGGATTCTTCTCTGATGATGATGTTACAACTGCCTTATGGCTAACATGGCTGATGAATAGGTAACATCTAAACCTCAAACTACATAAGGTTTTAGTTCCGATATGTCTGAAGATATTAATCTTCACAACTCTGTAAATCAACTTCTGAAAGATTTTGAAACCTTAAAAACTGCTCAACTGAATGTGACAATTGAGAATGCACAGTTGAGAAATGAGAAAGTCCAACTTAAAAATTATTATGACAAACTGAGCCTAGAGTCAGCAAAACTTAATAACATTAGAGCTGAGTCTAAGAAACACTCTGAAAATAATTAGAAAAACTCAGCTAAATTTACCACAAAAGAGATTAATAGGATGACTATTTTAAATAGTGAAAAGTCAGATGCACTTACTCATATCAAAACTGAGCTTTCAAAATTGAAATAGTTGAACAGCGCACAAGCTAAAGAGATAACATCTCTAAAAGCATCTATAACCCTTGATGGATTCTGTATAAACCAAAGGCCACTCCATTTAAAACCTGGTCTTGGATATGACCCCGATACTCCCTCCACTTCTAAAACCACTTTTATAAACGGAGAAATATATGTCCAGACTGCTGAGCCAACAAACAAACCTGTAATTAAAAATAGGCAGCCACCTAGACAAAAGACTAGGCAATAGTCAAATCAGTATTCTGCTTATTATCAAAGACTCTCACAAAATAGATTTCACAATGGGAGAGGTAAATGGAAACCTCAAGGTTATCCAAACTTTCAACATAATCAGGTATGGAGATCTCAAAACTTTCATCGTAGGTCTCAGCCAAGACTTTACAATGGCCCATACCACTCAAATTATTAAGCATATCCTGTATGCAAACCTAATCAGGGATATAGACCTAGAAAGTATGTACCTTATAAGGGTAATCATATAATTTTCATAACACAAGGAGAAACCAATTCTCCAGAAAAATCACTAACCCCAAAAGACCCACTCAGATTTGGGTACCTAAATCTCTTCTTTCTTGATTGCAGAAAAGGTGGGAGAACTACTACCATATCTCCTCAAGTTCAACAATAGGAGGTGAAAAATGGTTTGTAGACTTTAGATGCTCAAGGCACGTGATAGGAAATAAGAAAATTATGTCAGAATATGTTAAAGAAAGAGGTCCAGATGTAACATTTGGAGATAGCTCAAGTGGACAAACGAAAGGTTATGGGAAGCTGCACAGAGGAACCATAATCATTACAAAAGTGCAGTATGTCAAAGGGCTCAAATACAATCTCCTAAGTATAAGCCAATTTTGTGATTAAAACAACCTGGTAGTCTTTACAAGATAGAAATGTATGGTGACTGATCTCATCACTAGAGAAGTGAAGCTACAAGGATATAGAAGAAGAGATATCTAACTGATATATTGGAAATCAAGATCACCAAACACTTGTTTCTTATCAAAAACAATTGTTGAGAATGGATGGCTCTGGCGCAAGAGACTCTGTCACCTGAACATCAAAGCCATCAACAAAATAAGTTCTCAAAAGTTGGTCATAGGACTTCCAGCGGAATTATTCAAGAAAGAGACTCTTTGTGATGCATGCCAGAAGGGAAAGCAAACCAAATCATCTTCCAAATCAGTTCAGCTTACCACTCTCACTAGCAGAATTTTGGACCTACTTCACATGGATTTATTTAGCCCCATCAAGCCAAAAACGCTGAGTGGAAGAAAATATGCCTTAGTAGTTGTTGATGACTACTCTAGATATACATGGATTGTTTTCCTCTATAAAAAGAGTCAAACATTAACAAAGCTCCCTGAGTTTATCAGAAAGATTCAAAATGAGAAATCATTCTCCATCATAAAAAACAGATCAGACAGGGGAGGAGAATTCCTCAACAAAGCAATCACTGAATATAGTGATCAGAATGTAATCCGGCATGAAGTCTCTGTCGCAATAATACCATAACAAAATGGTGTAGCTGAAAGAAGGAACGGAACCCTGAAGGAAGCAGCCAGGTCAATGATTGTTGAAACTGACCTGACAAAGAGGTTCTGGGCTGAAATTGTCAACACAACATGCCATACTCATAATAGGAGTATGATAGTAGGGAGACACAGCAAAACCCCCTATGAGGTTTGGAATGGCAGAATACCAACTGTTGTATATTTTCACATTTTTGGTTGCAAGTGTTTCATCCACAACAATGGTAAAACCCAACTGAATGCCTTTGATGCTAAAACTGATGATGGTCTATTTATGGGATACTCACAAATAAGCAAGGCATACAGAGTATTTAACACAAGAACATTAGTTGTGGAAGAAACACCTCATGTTGTCTTTGATGAATCTATTGCTGAGTATAGAAAACAGGTGGAATTAATTGAGAAAAAGCTCAAAACCACCTCCCTGGAAGAGGTCATATCAATGACACGGGAATGATGGACACAGCTGATGAAGACCCAACTACAGATCAGCCAAAATATCCAACCGTAGCTGATCCAACCGTAGCTGACCCAATCATAGCTGAACCTAATGCAGCTGCAGATTATCAAATCCAAGTTGATGTAGAGTCAGACACAGTTCCTCCAAGCAATTCAACAAGGGGAATGAACAATGAAGACTCTCAATCCAAAGCAGAAGACAAAGATGAAACTCCCAAATGGCTCAAAGATCATCCCATCCAACAGATCATTGGAAACATGTCAGATAGAGTCAAAACCAGGAATTCAAAAGAACCAACAGGAATGGCCATGTTCTCATGTTCCATGTCTCAAATGAAATCTAAAACAACTGAACAAGCCATGAAAGACTACACATGGGTAAATGCCATGCAAGAAGAGCTCAACTAGATGGAAAGAAAAAGAGTATGGGAAGAGGTAGAAAGGCCATTTCACAAGAAAGTTATAGGCACCAAGTGGGTTTATAAGAACAAATGTGATGAAGATGGAACTATTGTTAGGAATAAAGGAAGACTTGTTGCAAAGGATATGCCCAATGTGAAGGCATAGATTTTTATGAGACCTTTGCACCTGTATCAAGATTGGAAGCAATAAGACTACTATTAGCTTATGCAGCATTCAATGATTTTAAAGTGTACCAAATGGATGTCAAGAGTTCCTTTATAAATGGAGTGTTGGAAGAAGAAGTCTATGTGGAGCATTCCCCTGGTTTTGTCAAAGGAGACAGAGTGTACAAATTGTTCAAAGCTCTATATGGACTCAAACAGGCACCTAGAGCCTAGTATGATACTCTGTCCATATTCCTGGAGACAAATGGATTCACCAAATAAAAAGTAGACAAAACACTATTCAGGATTGACCATGAAGACCATATATTACTTGTCCAAATATATATGGATGATATTATTTTTGGATCAACAAATCCAGAATTGTGTGAAAAAATCTCTAAACTGATGCAAGGAGAATTTGAAATGAGCATGATGGGCAAACTAAGTTTATTTCTTGGTTTGCAAGTAATACATACAGGAACAGGAATCTTCATCAACCAATCAAAGTACACAAATGAGATAATCAAGAGATTTGGCATGGAGACAGCCAAACCCCTAAGAGTGCCAATGAGCACATCACCACACATTGATGTAGATTATGGAGGCATTCCAGTAGATCCAACCCATTACGGAGAATTAACTGGATCTTTACTATACCTACTGCAAGCAAACCAGATATATCTATGCAGTTGGAGTATGTACAAGATTCCAGTCCACGCCAAAGCAATCCCACCAGGAAGCGGCTAAGAGGATTATCAGATACCTAAAATCCACAATCAATGTTCGATTATGGTACCCCAAAGATGATAACTTTGAACTATCAGGATATTCAGATGCTGATTTTGCAGGCTGTAAAATCAACAGAAAGAGCACAAGTGGAACATGCCACTTCTTTGGAACAAAGCTGATCTCATGGTTTAACAAGAAGCAAACATCAAATTCTATATCCATAACTGAGTCAGAATATCTAGCTACAGGTAGCTGCTGTGCTCAAATTCTGTGGATCAGACAACAGTTGAGGGACTACAACATTATTGCAAATGAAGTCTCAATTTGGTGTGCCAGTACAAGTGCAATTGCCATCACCAACAATCCAGTGCTTCATTCCAGGATAAAGCACATTGATGTGAAACACCATTTCATCAGAGATCATGTGATCAATAAGAGAGTTCGAATAGAATGAGTCAGCATGGAGTATCAAATAGCTGACATATTCACAAAACCTCTACCTGAAGAAAGATTCCTTGAACTAAGTAGGGAACTTGGTTTATTAGAATGAGAACCAAAATTGTAGTTGATGAAGAAGAATAGTTAACTGATTAGAACCAGATGAGAACAATTACCTGATCAGAAGCTGACAAAACATATCACCTGTTCAGACCAGACGGTGAAAAGCCACCTGATCAGCCCAGATGATGAAAATCCACTTGATCAGAACAGACGAGGATCCAAAGCATAGACGAGGAAAGCTAGCTGATCAGAAGTCAAAAACTCGAACAGCTAAGTTTTCAATTTCTTTAAATACTCACTTTTATTACACGTGGCTAAAAACACACGATCACAACAACTCCACTTCTACATTACGATGTTAAATCAATCACTCGAATTGCCACACCTTTATTTAATTATTAAATTCAAAAACGACTCTTCGAGTGGCTATTTAAGACAGTCGTAATCATTTCCCAAAAAACCTTATTGTCTTCAAGCTCTAGAACCCAAGATTTCAAAGAAAAAAAACTTTCTGAATATTCACTACACTAAAAGCTCAGAAAATTTGCAGAAATGGAAACCGCTACCTATTTCAAGAACGTCAACCTGAGGATGGTAAAGGAGCAGATCATTTTCATTATAGTCATAGACTTTGTCGGTCTACTGGAGGCCAACAACACCGCAGTAATGGCGAAACTGATTCAGAGGATGAAGAAGTATTTATCATTTCTTGGATATTAACCCAACACAGCTATTCAAGGAGGCTATCGTATGCTTTTACAAAGAGGCCCAAGTCAGAGAAAGGGGCATATCTTCGGAGAGCCCATTTTCATAATCAAACAAACCATTGTAGACGCGTTCAACTTGAAGAATTGGGTCATTGCAATCGAAGCCCTGAAACAAAACCCAGTTGACATATGGTATGAGATAAATATGGCGGACCAATCGATGAAGATGAAATTCACCGCCCGGAAGTCGGACCTGAAGAAAGAATATTGATACATGCTGGACATCACAAACAAAATTGTGATGGAAATGGCAGGAAGCTTTGACCAGCTATCTTCCTCCAAATACATAGTCTTAGGAGCAATGATGCAACCACAAAGGATTAACTGGCCTGACTACATCTACAGGCAAATAGTCTGTGAAGTAAACAATCGGCAGTGACAATACATAATACACAAGGTATTTCGATTTTTTCTTCTTAATGTTTAATTATGGATCTTGACTTGTGTCTTTGATTCCACAATTGAGATAACATTTTAATTCTTGCTACATATCAGAATTACTTGAAGAAAAGAAAATCTAGAGTTGTGAGAAATAGATTTCGGCCGATCCATATTTGTTCAATCAAGATTCGGTAGCTCGTTGCCCACACAACATCCAGATTAAGGCGGATCATACTCTAGAAGATCTAAAGGTAGAAATAAAAGAAGATCGAGGAGCAAGAAACCACTATGCTTCAAAGGTAATATGATATTCGATTTACCAAAATATTTATTTAATAATTAATAAATAATATTTAAATTGCTTATTAATCTTAGTAGTTAATTAATTAGCAAGCCTAAATAAATTTTCTGCTCGTGGATACGTAAAATGCTTTTAATCAAACTTTAACCAACTTCGCTTCCTCTGCATTGTTTTCCAGCAAATCATGCATCTAAAAATCAAGAGTCTCCAATCTCTCAATCATTGAGATCATTTTTAAGACATGGTCCCCAATTTCTCTCTTTCTTTCATCCTTGCATTGAATATGTGCTTCGATATTTCATACCAGGCAGTTCGAAGCTCTTCATATAGCTTAGTCAGATGTGCCAGCATGGACCTACTATAGGACGTCTTCTTGTGGGCGCCCGTTATGTATGCACGAAGTGACATCATCTTTTACCCATTTATTTTAGGCACCAATCTCATTCTGATTTTACCTCCTCCTGGGAGAATCCATTGGTATGTCCACCTCCAAGACGTAGTCCAGCAACTCCAAATTGAGGACTATCCTCAAGTTACAAATCTAGTCGACAAGGTTAGGAACGGCAAATGTGTTCTTTTCGAGTGAAATAGCGAGTAGATTCATGGTCAGTTTGAAAGAGTTTAACTGCAGAGAATAAATCTAGATTAATTAGTGATTTGCATCTGAGTATAGATTGAAAGGCTTTCTATTCAAAACTATGCTCCCACTATATTTTTTGAAAGACTGCACTCCCATGTGGAAACCGAAGGTTATCGATCGATTGACCTTATAATGGCGATCAAGTTTTTTATAAATTCAATCGAGGCCACGACGTTGTAAAATCCTCAGTTAACAATTTCTCAAAAGACGAAACTGAAACCAAATCATATAGTCAAGGTTTATATTTCCATGGTGATTCAAACTGTGGTCAATGGTTTATCGAACTGTTGACTAATGAATGGTCCATATGTTGGGATTCCGGAAACAAAAACCAATACGAAGCGGAATAATAATAAAACAATCCCAAATAGGATCGATCAAGTAACGTATATACGAAAAGAAAAACGAAGAAGATAAAAGGATCAAAGTCCCATAAGTTGATGATGATCACGAACCCGAGCACGAAATCTCTTTGTCCCAAACACCGAAAATACAATGCCTATATGTTACCACGCATCGGAACTTGACCGGAAGAAATCACTGAAACTCCGTTCTTGAAAGAACACAGCTAGGAAGTTTCAATGGAATTTATTTCTCTACTTTTATTACTATCCTTTCAACTCCAAGATGAAGAAATAATATGAAAAAAATTCTCTCCCTTTCCTCTTTCCACTCACGGCCGAATGGTCTCTTATGCAAGGTGAGATGTTGGTGTTTTTATTTCATTACTTTATCTCATCTATGATGAGATATTATTATACACCTCACATGATAAGATCCCTCCCATATTATATCATATACAATATTAAATGGATCACATGAGAGGTGGAAAACACCAAGTTAAAGGGAGAGGGAAAATGGTGGGGCGGCTCCTAGGAAATTTTCAAGAAACAGGTCGAGTCACTCGGCTTGTGTATTGGACGTTCGTCAAACGACCCCGTTAAATACACTCTGTTTTATCGCCAATGTATTTATACTAATTAATTTATCCAATAAATTAATTATATCAAATACAAATATATTTCTCTAAGAAATATATTTTATGAATTAAATTAATTACCGAGTAATTTAATTTCAATTCATAAAATCGCTATTTGATTTATCCAATAAATCATAATTAGATATCCAATATATAATATTAATATAGAGATGATAATTCATATTTATCCGTCAACGCTCCTGATGCGCGACTCTGTAGGTTCGTCTCAGCCGGCATTGGGAGGAATCAATGAGCGCGGGTAGCACTTAGCCAGCCTAGCGGGCCACACTGTAAACCCCGACAGAACAAATGAAGAGATCATTCCAAAACCATTATGTCGTGAATATCATATACGTATAGACCCTTTATCAGATGTCCCGGTCAAGTCTTCGGGTCACGGAAAAGTCAAACCCTACTGTTCACTCGACTCTATACCTGTGTTAATGCAAATCATGACCGACCGATTACTAGTGTATCTAATACGACTATATCAGAATGCTTTGGCCAAAGACTTATGATCTTAATTTCCATTAACCATATAGGACATTTGCCTGCTCACTAACAGGAGATAGAATCCTTTCTTAGCGTACAGTAAAGACTGCTACCTGTCGGTATAGTCCGCACTTCGAGGTTGACTCCGCAATTAAGAAAATTAGTCTAACTACTCTAATGACAAACTAAACGTCCCAGGCACATCTCCTACTGAACCCTCAAGTCAAAGGTCCACGTATATAATCACAACCTTTCGATTCATCATCGACTCTCCAAGAGTGAATACCGTGTGACTGAATCAATGAGTCGTGTTCGAGTATACTGATTCCACCAATATACTTATAACTATGCTATCAAGACATGCACACGTCCTAGCATCAGTTATACAAGTCTTACTCAAAACTTAATGCCCAATTAAGTTTATCGACTTGCAAATGGTTTACATAAATAAACTTTAAACACTTCCAGTGCATTTTCTCTTATGCGATAACGAGAATGGAATGTTCTCTCTTATTTACATGGACTTCACTTCAATATTTACCAAATCAAGAATGCATTTGAAATACAATAAACAGTGAATGAATCATATTGCCTTTTATTGATAATTCCATAATTAGAAGTACAATGCCCCCCCCAAATCATTTTGGGACTAAGGCTTAGATGTTTTTGTTGTTGTAGAAGTACAATGACCCTTCTCACTCATCCCCTGAGTGGCATTCGAGGGCATATTCCTAACAGTCTCCCACTTGCACTCAATGCCACACATCATGGTATCCAATACCCATATTCTTCATATGTCTTTCCAAGACAGCCTGAGATAACGGCTTAGTCAGCGGGTCAGAGACATTATATTCTGAGTCTACTCTTTACAACGAAACATATCCTTTTTCAACCATCTCTCGAACGATGTGATACTTTCTCTCTATATGCTTGGTGTTGTGGTGAGCCCTTGGCTCCTTGGTTTGGGTGACAGCTCCATCATTATCATAGAATAGTGATATAGGCAGCTCCGCATTAGGCACCACTTGAAGTTCTTGCACAAACTTATGAATCCAAACTGCTTCTTTGCTAGCCTCTGAGGCAGCTTGGTACTCTGCTTGGCAGGTGGAATCTGCAATATCTCTTTGCTTGGAGCTTCTCCAAGATACTGCTCCTCCATTGAGAGTAATCAAATACCCATATGTCGACTTAGAGTCATCCTTATCTCCTTGAAAATGAGAATTGGTGAATCCAAGCACCTTTAGTTCTCCACCACCGTAAGTCTAGTTCTTCTCATAAGAATGTTCCTGATGGTAGTCCAGTGTTCCCTTCCCGTGTTTGCTTGAAAATGACTTACCATACTAATAGCATAGGCTAAGTCCGGTCTCGTGCACAACATAGCGTACATGAGGCTAACCACTTTCAAGACATAGGACACCTTACTCATCTCTCTTTTGTCTTCCTCACTTTGAGGACACAGTTTCGTGGTAAGATGAATTCCATGTCTCATGGGAAAGAACCCTCTTTTAGATTCATCCATCTTGAATCTTCTTAGGATTTTATCTATATAGAGGGCTTGGGAAAGTTCTATCATTCTTCGCGGTCTATCTCTGTAAAGATGGATCCCTAGAATATAGGAAGCTTCTCCCAGGTCCTTTATGGAGTACGTTTTAGAAAGCCAAGCTTTCACAGTGCTGAGCATTGCTACGTTATTTCATATAAGTAGAATATCATCTACATATAGTACTAAGAACGCAATGTTGCTCCCACTGACCTTTTTGTAAACACATGGTTCCTCCTCATTTCGCACAAAGATAAAGTCCTTGACTGCTTCGTCAAACCAAAGGTTCCAACTCTGAGAAGCTTTCTTCAGCCCATAAATGGCTCGTTGCAGCTTACACACCTTATGAATATTAGCTTTGGACACAAAACCCTTAGGATGTTCCATATAGATTTCCTCCTCGAGGTATCCATTTAGAAAAGCCATTTTGACGTCTATTTGCCATATTTTATAATCGTAATGGGCAGCAATGGCAAACATCATGCGAATCGACTTGATCGTGGCTACGTGTGAGAAGGTATCATCATAATCGATCCCTTCCCTTCGGGTATAACCCTTTGCCACAACCCTGGCCTTATAGGCGCCAACCTTGCCATCCCCATCAGTCTTTCTATTATAGATCTATTTACTTCCAATAGGAGTCCAGACCTGATTGGAATGCATCTAGTCTATCTCAGCTTCATTGCTTCTTGCCATTTATCGGAGTCCACATCCACTATCGCTTGGTCATAAGTGACAGGGTCGTCCTTACGGCTATCAGGTGCGTCGTGGAGACCCAGTTCCTCGACATGTGTATAGACATACCTCTCAAGTAAGTGAGACACCATATCAGACCTTCGAAGTGGAGGTTGTGTTACAATAGGTTCGGTTCGTGATCCCTAATCAGATGTCTCCTCCGGACTTTCATTATGCTCTACCAAAGAGATATTTCTACCCGAGCTACCTTCCTGAATGAACACATCCTCAAGGAAGTGCACTTGTAAAGCCACAACGACCCTATGGTCTTCTGGCATGTAGAATAGATAACCCATCGCCTCTGGGTATCCAATGAAACATCCCGTGACGGACCTCGCTTCCAGTTTATCCACCTTAGCCTTCTTGACATAGGCTGGACATCTCCAAATCCTTATGTGATTAAGACTTGGTTTCTTACCCTTCCATATCTCATGCGGAGTGATAGGAACGGATTTGGAAGGATATCTATTAAGGATATAGGCAGCGGTAAGTAAGGCATACTCCCATAAGAAAATTGGTAAATCAGTGTAATTCAACATGGAGCGGACCGTGTCCAACAAAGTCTGATTTCTCCTTTCTGAAACACCATTTAACTGTGGGGTTCTTGGCGGCGTGAATTGTGAAACTATTCCATGTTCCTTAAGGAACTCATCAAACTCTGTGCTCATATATTCCCCACCTCGGTCCGACCGAAATGCTTTGATATGACATCCAGTTTGTTTTTCAACTAGGGCCTTAAATTCTTTGAATTTAGTAAAGGCCTAAAATTTATGTTTCATCAAGTACACAATCCCATACCTAGTATGATCATCTATGAATGTTATAAAATATTGATATCCATCTCGGGCTGCTTCTAAAGGACCACAAACGTCGGTATGTACCAACCTAAGTTTTTCAGCAGCCCTTTCAAATATCCATGTGAAGGGGGACTTAGTCATCTTGCCTCTAAGGCAGGATTCACAAGTTGGATATGGTTCTTTACCCAATGGACTTAAAAGCCCATCTTTCTCCATTTTTTGAACCTTGGTCTGACCAACGTGACCAAGTCTAAGGTGCCACTTAAGAGCTTGATTAGTATCTTGTGCGCCACGTTTCCTAGTTATAGTGTTCACTGCTGATTTATTTTGTAAGTACAGAAGATATAAACCATTCAACAACGTAGTTGTTCCAACCAATTTATTTCGAAAATAAATTTTACAACTACCATTGCCAATGAAGAAAGAAAATGCTTTCCGGTCCAAGACTGGAATGGATACAATGTTTTTATGCCCCTTGGGCAAAACAAGTACTTCATCTAACGTCAAAATAAAACCATATTCTAACCCAAGTAGGAGTGATCCAATATCGGTTGCCTCGACACTTTGTCCGCTTCCGACAGTGATCATCACTTCCCCAGCTTCAAGGTGTCTACTTCGTTCCAGATCCTGATTCATAGTACAAATATGAGAAGTAGCACCCGAATCCAGAATCCATGAAGAAGAATATATAGTAGCGGAACAATTGGTTTCAAAAACAAAAAGTTCCATACCTGATGCGCCATTAATCTTGGGACAAATCCTACGCCAGTGGCCCAGCTCACCACATTCAAGACATTTGTCCATAGGTTTTGGACCGCCTACCCTCTGAACCTTTTGGGCCTTGCCCTTGCCTTTCTATACCCCTTTCTTGGGTTTATACTGCTCGTAGGTCTTTTTATTCTTATTCTTAGACCTCCGAGGCCCAGAAGAAATCACAATAGCAGCCTCCCTTGGTTTAATCTTCATGTTAGACTGTGTCGTCACCAGCTTATTCATTATCCCAGCTAATGTGCACGAAATCTCATTACAGTTGAAATTCTTTACAAACTGCATGAAGGAGTCAGGTAGAGATTGAAGGATGAGATTAATATGAAGGGATAAATCCATATGAAAGTTGAGCACCTCGATCCTCTCAATCATAGAGATCATCTTGAGGACGTGTTCTCCCACTTTCTCCCCTTTTTTCATCCTAGCACTGAATAATTGCTTCGATATCTCATATCTAGCAATCCTACTGTGCTCTCCATAAAGCTCGGTCAAGTGTGTGAGAATCTGCCTACCAGAAGTCATTTTCTCGTGCGCCCTCTGCAGCTCATTAGTCATTGAGCCCATCATAAAGCCACGGACCAGCACGTCATCCTTGACCCATTTTTCATGGATGTCAATCTCTTCCTGATTACTCCTAGTCCGGACTGGAGTCGGTGGAATGTCCGCCTCCAAGACGTATCCCAGAGACTCTATACTGAGTACAATCATCAGATTCCGCAACCAGTCAACAAAGTTGGGGCCAGTTAGGAGATTCTTTTCAAGTAATATTGCAAGCGGATTCTTTGCCATTTTAGAGAGATATAGTTATGTTTCTCTGCATTGATATAGACAAGATTGAATTAGTGACTTGTTTTACTATGACCGAGTATAGAATTTAAGGGCTTGTATAATTCTTTTCTCGGCTCCCACTAATTTTATCAGAATTACACACTCCCATGTTATAACTTGAAAGTCATGGTAAGATGGACTTCTTAGTGGTGATCGAGTTCTTTACAAATTTTAACAAACGCAACCTGTCAAGTTTCTCGCCTATTAATTTCTGCAAAGTGGTGTCCAACACAAACCCGTCCAACGGATGTTTCGATCTTATTTTACCCCTAGTCTTCATGCCCTCAACATATCAGGTTTCTTGGCAATCCAGACTATCTAAGTTGATGACCATCAACGTCTATCAGTTTGACTATTGAATCTCACCTGGAAACCTATCAGGTTTCTAGGGGCGAAATTTATCACCAACCGAAGGCATCTAATGCACTCAAGAATTTTTTAACCTCTACCAAATATACTACCTCGATAACTCGGAAGTATAGCACACCAGCTCGGGTATCAATTTTATACGAGTTTGATGGAGGGTAGGAAACCTCGTAACCTTTTTCAAACTTAGTCTGTTTGTTGTCGGGAGAATTTCGCGATTAATGTTACACTTTGCACATTAATTAATTTACAAGCGCGTTTGTTTGCCAATCATTCAAAATGAAAAAGAGTAAATAGCAACCTAGTTACTACCAACATATAACTCATTGACTTTTTCCTAAGTACTGGGGCAAGCGAATGACCCAATAAAGAAAAAATAAAATAGTCTTCGATTCTTCATCTTCTCGATCGGTTGTCTTCGGTCTTCGTCATAGCCAAATAAATAACTACATCATTGAAAATGCATCCTATTATACAGATTTTCTAGTAAAAATAAATGGGCTCAAAATGGCCTTTACAACCCAATCGAATCGAACAAATCAAAAATAAGTCCACGAGCTATATAACCATCACATAAGGATTCCACACAATATGTAATGATAAAGAAATTAAATAATTAATTTAATATGTTAATCCAATTAATCTAAGAAATTAATCTATTCAACTTGTACAATATTAATCCAATTAATATATAGTGGCATTAAAATTAAATAATCAATTAATATATTAATCCAATCAATATAAAATTAATCTGTTCAATTTAACGGTATTAATCCAATTAATACTTATAATCTTCATTTCAATCCGTTCGAAGTAATCCGGCCAAAAATAATATTCCCGTTTAATTAATTTTCCCTAACTCAAAAAAATATTCCAAATATTAATTTAGACAAATTAAATCCAATTTAAATTTTGGGAAATAATTACAATGAAATATAAACTTAAAACGAAATCTCGGACTATCTGGTATTAGGCCCAGCCTGCGGCCCGATTCAAAATCAGGCCAAAACCTGAGAGGTGGCATGGCCGAACCATGCTCGGATGATTGGCCGAGACCCTATCGGCACCCTGGGCAGGCGGCCCAGGGAGTATTGCCGGCACACTGCCGGCAGCCACGTTTCCTCATTTTTGGGCTCGTTTCCAAAAACATGATGTTACAACGAAAAATTTAAATATCTACGATTATACCAAAAATGATTCTAAATCAAAAACATCAACCAATAGCATTCAAAATGCACATATAATCATATATACGGTATCATTGACCTCGCTCTGATACCACTGTTGGGATTCCGGAAACAAAAACAAATACACAGCGGAATAATAATAAAAGAATTCCAAACAGGATCGATCAAGTAACGTATATACAAAAAGAAAAACGAAGAAGATAAAAGGATCAAAGTCCCATATCCTTGAAACCTTTGATAATGTCTCCGTAAGTTGATGATGATCACGGAGCACAAAATCCCTTCGTCCCAAACACCGAAAATACGATGCCTCTACGTCACCACGCGTCGGAACTTGACCGAAAAAAATCACCAAAACTCCGTTCTTGAAAAAACACGGCTAGGAAGTTTCAATGGAATTTATTTCTCTACTTTTCTTATTATCCTTTCAACTCCAGGATGAAGGAATAATATGAAAAATTTTCTCTCCTTTTCCTCTTTCCACTCACGGCCGAATGGTCTCTTATGCAAGGTGAGATGTTGGTGTTTTTATTTCATTAATTTCTCTTACCCGTGATGAGATATTATTATACACCTCACATGATAAGATCCCTCCCATATTATATATATAATATTAAATGGGATCACATGAGAGGTGGAAAACACCAAGTTAAAAGGAGAGGGAAAGTAGGGGGCGGCTCCTAGGAAATTTCCAAGAAACGGGCCGAGTCACTCGGCTCGTGTACCGGACGTTCATCAAACGACCCCGTTAAATACATTTTATTTTATCTCCAATGTATTTATACTAATTAATTTATTCAATAAATTAATTATATCAAACACAAATATATTTCCCTAAGAAATATATTTTATGAATTAGATTAATTACCCAGTAATTTAATTTCAATTCATAAAACCGCTATTTGATTTATCCACTAAATTATAATTAGATATCCAATATCTAATACTAATATAGAGATGATAATTCATATTTATCCGTCAACGCTCCTGCTGCGCGACTCTATAGGTCCGTCTCAACCGGTATTGGGAGGAACAACTGAGCGCGGGCAGCACTTAGCCAGCCTAGAGGG
The DNA here is from genome assembly GCA_033398695.1 of Orobanche coerulescens. Lineage (NCBI taxonomy): Eukaryota > Viridiplantae > Streptophyta > Magnoliopsida > Lamiales > Orobanchaceae > Orobanche > Orobanche coerulescens. Next base: position 75,377,232 of record CM065810.1, on the reverse strand, counting down.
CCGCACTGTAAATCCCGACTGAGAACGAATGAAGAAATCATTCCAGAACCATTATGTCGTGAATACCATATACATATAGACCCTTCATCAGATGTCCTGGTCAAGTCTTCGGGTCACGGAAAAGTCAAACCCTACTTTTGACTAGACTCTATACTTGTGTTAATGCAAATCAAGACCGACCGATTACTAGTGTATCTAATACGACTAGATCAGAATGCTTTGGCCAAAGACTTATGATCTTATTTGCCATTAACCGTATAGGACATTCGCCTGCTTACTAATAGGAGACAAAATATTTTCTTGACGTACAGTAAAGACTTTTACCTGCCCGTATAGTCTGCACTTCGAGGTTGACTCAGTAATTAAGCAAATGAGTCTAAATACTCTAATGACAAAGTAAACGTCACAGGCATATCTCCTACTGAACCCTCAAGTTAAAGGTCCACGTATACTATCACAACCTTTCGATTCGTCATCGACTCTCCAAGAGTGAGTACCGTGTGACTGAATCAAGTATGAGTCGTGTTCGAGTATACTGGTCCCACCAATATAATTATAACTATGCTATCAAGACATGCACACGTCCTAGCATCAGTTATACAAGTCTTACTCAAAACTTAATGCCCAATTAAGTTTATCGACTTGCAAACGGTTTACGTAAATAAACTTTAAACACTTCTAGTGCATTTTCTATTATCTGATAACGAGAATGGAATGTTCGCTCTTATTTACATGAACTTCACTTCAATGTTTACCAAATTAAGAATGAATTTGAAATACAATAAACAGTGAATGAATCATTTTGCCTTTTATTGATAATTCCATAATTACAAGTACAACGCCCCTTCTCTCTCATCCCCTGAGTGGCATCCGATGGCATATTCCTAACACCGTCTGGCTCCAATTCCAGCTAGAATTGGTGGCATATGTCCGAAATATGCCCTCCAATACTACTTTGATGATGAGAGACGAGTGCATTGTACTTGCAATTATAAAAATCTTCTGTATTAATGAAAGGCATTTGATGTTTCTCTATTTATTATATGTCATTGGCGTTCATGATTTTATTTATATAAAAATACAGTCCTTACAGTTGATAGCATTCTCTTCTTATGGATAAGGAGATTGGCATTGGAAGTATTTAAACTTAAATGCTTAACTAGTTTACAGATCTTAATATGGAATTAAGTTTAGACTTGTATGACATGTATTTTGACATGTGCAGTATCTATCTTCACTTAGGGGTAGGTAAGAGCATGCATTATAGGTATGTTAATAGAACTAGTATACTTGAACACGAGTCGCTTCAGTTTGATCACATGGATTTTACACTGGACAGTCAATGACCGAATCATAAGGTTATGATAGATATACATGAACCTTGGACTTGAGAATTTAGTAAGATATATGCTTATGATATTAAGTTAAATCATTAGAGTAGTTTGATCAATCACCTGATGGTTGTAACACCCCGAGATATTCGGAATAATTACAGCGCCGTAAACCCTTTAGGTAAGGATTTACAAGGCTAATTTTAAAAGGAGTGTAAATATAAACCAAACGTACAACTGAAGTTCAAATACAGATTTGATTCAACCGATCAAATGAGTTAACTTATACAACCATATCGAAAAGACATTTTTAAAATGTATTTACTCGAGTACTAAATAGACCAAGAAGACAAATCACAATAACAATAAACATCAACCACATCACCGAGCCATTTCATCGTCCCGTTTGCATCGTGATTGCTTCCCCGCTCCGCGGCTACCTGAACATCAAAACAATGTCCACCCCCGAAGGGGTTAGCAAAACAATGCTAGTACAAGTATCGTAATACATAAATCATCAATGCATCATAAAACATGCAAAACGGACTTCTGCCACCGGAATCCAACGATGTGAATCCTCACGATTCCATCAACACAGTACAGGGTAATCCAGCGATCCAGCGCCCTTGGTATAGATCCCCATGATGATCCCGTCGGACCAACATATGGTGGAAAACCCGTCCAGCGATCCAGCGCCCTCAGCATAGATCCCCATGATGATCCCGTCGGACCAACGCATGGTGGACATTCGATCCAGCGCCCTCAGCATAGATCCTCATGATCCCCTCGGATCATTTATACCATAAATCCATCAACTATGCATATATATATGCATTTCAATATGTTAATCAATACGAACAAATAACAACGAATACCACGAGAAGTTTCAGAAATACATCTCATATTCAACAACATGAACAAAACCACAAGCATGATCAAAGTTTCAATATAAATCGAACTCGACATATGATACTTGCCTCGAAAATGGCAAGAACGAACCACTTCAATGATCTCAACACCCTCGAAGGCCGCCTCCTTCGATCAACATAACAAGCTCGAACCTTATCAAAAGAAATGATATATAAATCATCTCAAGTCGAACGATGGCCTAACAATTCGGTCTACGGCCGAAAAGCTCAAAATAAACAATCTGCCTGGACTGCTTAGCGTGCGCTACGTACTCTACGTAACGTGCGCTAAGCCGGCCTGTTAGCGTACGCTATCGAATAAGCCTAGCGTGCGCTAGCCACGGACTGACAGTTTGAATCGGCTGATAACATAACGTACGTTACGTACGTATCGTGCGTCAACTTAACCCTGATAGCGCACGTTAACTTACATATGTTAGCGTGCGCTAATCTTGCATGGCAGAATACTGCTAACAGAAAACTGGGTTGAATGGTGATGAACTCATGAATTCTATGGTGATAATACAAGTCATCCTCGAGCATATCATGCTAATAAGGTTTGTGGAAGTTCTATGATTATGAGATACAAATATACGGATAATCATCTCAACATCATAATCCATCTTAGATCTTCAAGAAATATTCTAAGTACCGTTCGTCCTACGTTCCAAAACGCATGATTCCAATGTGTAAACCGTAACAACTGGGTAGTATCCGTCTACTGATCACAATTCGGTTTGAAAATGCTTAGGAGTCCATATACTAAAAGGTTCAAGGGTTCATACGATATATAGTGTCGATACGTCAAAAACATCCTTCTAATACGTGATGACCGATTATAAACGAAATAACTGGCTATCAAAACATGATCAAACGTCCTTAAGAACATTACTAATATCGGTGAAGAATCACCTACCTCAAAGTAGTGAAGAACACGGAGGGAAGCGAAGCAATCCAACACCGAAGGCTTGAACACCAATTTCCAACGATATACGATCTTCAATCACGATCTAGGATGTTGATATGAAGTGTTTAGGATGAAGGAAGTTATGTTCTAAGTGTAAGAATTCGGGTATGGAGAAAAAGGAACTAAAATCACGAATAGGATGCTGTCCTATTTATAAGAAATGGCCATTAGCGCGCGCTAGTCCCTGCTCGTAGCGTGCGCTAACGGCTCACTGACTTAACTGTATTCAGCACTTAGCATGCGCTACGCATATACCTGTAGCGTGCGCTAAGGCGTTGACTTGGATTTTCCCGAAAGCCGCCCAGGTTCATCCCGACACGATCCGACAGGGGTCCCCCGGCCAGATCTCACCTACCGCACGTCTCAATCAAATTGACCACGCATAGCATGTGCTACTGCTCCTTTGTAGCGTGCGCTATTGAGTCCATGTTAGCGTACGCTACACATAGCCGATAGCGTGCACTACATGCGCAGAATTACAATTTTTAAATCACATACATGAAATCATACACTCGACAACAATGGATTAAGAAATACGGAGAATAATACTCAGATCAAGTACAACAATTACAATATCACAAGTTCCAAAAACATATCAGAAATCTCGGGTATTACATCCTTCCTCCCTAAAAAGAAGTTTCGTCCCGAAACTTAAGATGAAAACAACTCTGGATATCTAGCCTTCATACTGTCCTCCGTTTCCCAAGTGGCCTCTTCGACTCCGTGTCGTGACCATTGTACTTTAACCAAGTGTATTGGTTTATTCCTCAATTGTTTGATCCGACTCTCAAGTATCTTGATTGGTCTCTCTTCGAAGGTGCCATCATTAGCTATTTCGATCTCGTCGAAATCAATGACGTGACTGGGGTCCGGTACATACTTCCGCAATTGGGATACGTGAAACACATTGTGAACGTGACTCAGCGATGGCGGTAAGGCCAACCTGTATGCTAAATCTCCAACTCTCTCGAGGATCTCGAATGGTCCGATATATCTAGGACTAAGCTTGCCTCTCTTCCCAAAACGGAAAATCCCTCGAGTAGGAGACACCTTCAATAGCACATGGTCCCCAGCGTCGAACTCTAGAGGACGACGATGTACGTCTGCGTAAGACTTTTGTCGACTCTGGGCAGTCAACAGTCTTGCTCGAATCAAAGCTATCTTCTCTTGAGTCTGAATAATCAATTCCGGTTCCGTCCTGATCAAATCCGAAGAGTCATCCCAACACAGGGGTGATCGGCATCTTCTCCCGTACAAAGCTTCAAATGGTGCCATTTTGATAGAAGCATGCCAGCCGTTATTATAGGTGAACTCGATCAAGGGCAAGTGAACTTCCCAATCAGTTGACCAATCTAATGCACAAGCTCTAAGCATGTCCTCTACTGTTTGTATAGTCCTTTCGGACTGACCGTCCATTTGGGGATGATAAGCCGTGCTAAAGTTAAGCTCAGTTCCCAAAGCCCTGTGAACTGCTTTCCAGAAGTGCGACACGAAACGACCATCTCGATCCGAAATAATGGTCTTCGGCGTCCCATGCAATCTGACTATCTCCGCAATAAATACTCGCGCCAATCTTTCGGGTCCCCATGTATATTTAATTCCTAGTAAATGAGCCGACTTGGTTAGTCGATCAACTATAACCCAAATCATATTCATTCCCGTTCTAGTCCTTGGCATACTGGTGATGAAATCCATCGAGATATCCTCCCACTTCCATTCGGGGATCGGAAGCGGCTTTAACATTTCGGCAGGTCGCTGATGTTCAATCTTAACCTGTTGACACGTCAAACACCTCGAAACATAATCTGCTACGTCCTTCTTCATATTCCCCCACCAGAAGTTTTGTTTTAAATCCTTATACATCTTACTGCTGCCCGAGTGAATAGAATAGGGCGCGCTGTGAGCTTCCTTCAGAATAGTCCGTCTCAAATCACCATCATCGGGAACACAAAGTCGATTCTGAAATCTCAGAACTCCATCGTCTTGTAACACGAATCCTGGGGCTTTTCCTTTCTTTACTTCGTCACATAATCGAAGGATCAGAGAATCGTCCAGCTGCTTAGACTTGATCTCCTCGACTAGTGATGAAGTCAGTTCCATCACATAAAGTTGCCCTTGGATTCCTGGTGCCCATACTTCAATCCCCTCGCGGATCAGTTCTCGTCGAATACTGGTTTGGGATGTAAGTGCTTCCAACACTCGAAGAGAAATAGGTTTACGGCTCAATGCATCGGCTACTATGTTTGCTTTCCCCGGATGATAGAGAATCTCCAAGTCATAATCCTTGATCAATTCCAGCCACCTTCTCTGCCTCATGTTTAATTCTTTCTGACTGAAAATGTACTTGAGGCTCTTATGGTCTGTAAAGATCTGACATTGAGTGTCGTACAAATAATGTCGCCAAATTTTCAGTGCAAAGACCACAGCTGCTAACTCCAGATCATGAGTCGGGTAGTTAACCTCTTATGGTTTCAACTGTCGAGAAGCATAGGCAATCACCTTATCCTTTCGCATCAATACACAACCTGCACTCGATTCAAGCGTCGTATACCATGAATCCATCAGCCCATCCGCAATGCTAAAATAGGTGTCAGTCTCTTCTTAAGTTCATCTAAACCACTGGCATTTCTCATCCCACTTAAACTTTTGAGTTTTCTCAGAATAAATGAGTGAGCGGACGAGAGATCTTGGAAAATCCCTCTACAAAGCGGCGATAATATCCAGCAAGTCCTAAGAAACTCCGGACTTCTTTCACGTTACTAGGAACTTCCCATTCCAAGATTGCTTCGACTTTCTTCGGGTCCACCTGAACCCCGTCGACTGATATCACATGCCCAAGGAAGGTTACTTCCCTAAGCCAGAACTCGCATTTAGAAAGCTTTGCATACAGCTGTTCTTTCCTCAAAGTGCTCAAGACCACACGCAAATGCTCGGCATGCTCCCCTGCGTCCTTCGAATATATCAAGATGTCATCAATGAAGACGACCACAAATTTATCCAAGTATTCCAAGAATACCCGATTCATCAATTGCATGAATACCGCAGGAGCATTGGTAAGTCCAAATGGCATTACTACAAATTCATAATGCCCGTACCGGGATCTGAAAGCAGATTTCGGTATATCCGATTCCTTAATCCTCAACTGGTGGTATCCTGATCGCAAGTCAATCTTCGAGAATACTCTTGCCCCTTGCAGTTGATCAAACAAGTCGTCGATCCGAGGTATAGGGTACTTATTCTTGATCGTCATCTTATTGAGCTCCCTGTAATCAATACACGGAGGGATCCGTCTTTCTTAGGACAAAGAGAACAGGCGCTCCCCAAGGAGAAACACTAGGTTGGATATAGCCCTTCGTAACAATTCCTCCGATTGCTTCTTGAGTTCATACATCTCGGTTGGCGCCATGCGGTATGGTGCCACTGGAAATAAGAGCTGCTCCGTGCTCTAATTCGATAGTGAATTCCACTTCTCTCTGTGGAGGTAACCTGTAGTTCGTCAGAAATACATCCGAGAACTCATTCACAATCAAATAGACGAGAGCTCTACTCCTTCCTCTTTCCTCATGGCATAGCACCAAAGTCCGTGACATCCTGCTTGATAATTTCACGGCTTTCATTGCTTTGATCAATTTTCCCGAGCTTCCTGGTCTCCATCCTCGGAATAAGTGTTCAGATCCGTCATCAGCAATGATAGAAATGACTCTCTCTCGGTAGTTCAGAATAGCTCCATAACGGTTGAGCCAATCGTCTCCGAGAATTAAATCGTCACCGTAGATGTCAACCACAATAAGGTTCGATATCCAATCTCTCCCTCCTATAGTTACTGGAAAATCCCTAGCTTCTAGGGTTCCCACAATTTTCTCTCCGCTCGGTAATCCCAAAACATAAGGTTCACAATCATACAAGCACGAGATTTTCAAACGATTTACACAGTTCAAAGATATAAAAGAATGCGTAGCTCCCGAATCGAACAAGACACTAACTGGTTGCAAAAGGATCTGAATCGTAACTGATGCAACAGCTGTGTTCTGATCATCCTTCTTCATCTCGTAAATACGCGGAGGAACGGACCCAGCGCTGGATGCCTCTCTTTTCCCCACATTCTGCTGCGGGAAACCGCTCTGCTGCGTCTGGTTTACACTAGTGTCCTTCGGAACCGTGCAGAGTGCGAGTACCAAAAGATCGGGTCGCATTCCCACAAAATGTTGCGCGATGTCCTTCCCTGTCCACACTCAAAGCAGTAACAAGTGCGAAACAATCACGTCGAACATGTCCCGCTTTGCCACGCTTATAACACTTCTTCCCTGCGTCTCAAAAGCTTGGTGCTGCCCGGAACTTCTTTCCACCTCGAGAAGGATGCGGAGGTCTCCTGGATGAATGAAAAGAGGACTGGACCCTGCGAGGCCCGCTACTCTTATTCTCCGTGAAGTTGCCAGACACCTTCTGTTTCTTTGCTTCCGTCGATTTCTCTACTGCTGCCTCCTTCATATCATAGGCCAACGCCTTGTCCTGATACTGTCGCAAGGTGGTACATTCAAATCCGGACATATATTGCTGAATTTCCGGCTTCATTCGCATGTCAAAATGGAAAATCCTTTCCGCCTCGGTCCTGACCAAGTGGCGCACATAAGTCAGCTGGTGATTAAAGGTCTTAATCACGTCCGTCACAGATGCTTCTGAATTTTGTGGTGAGAAAAACTCCCGAACTCGGGCTTCTCTAACTGGGCGAGGACAATACTGCGCCTCCATCATCAATTTGAATTCCATCCAGTCAACATCGTGCTCCTCCGGTCGAATGGCCTCACACCAGTCGAAAGCCTCGCCGGTCAGAATATACTGGGCGACCGGAACCTTCCTATCGTTGGGACAGTTAATCCCTGCAAAAATCTTTTCTAATTCCTTCAGCCAGTGATCCCAAGAAAGCGTCTCAGCAGAACCGTCAAATTTCGGAGGATGCAATTTGATCACCTCCGTAAGCCATCTATCTCCTCGATTATCCACGTTATGCTGCTGTCCCATCACCGTCTGCATGCGATCCACAACTTGAGCAAACTGGTTTATCTGGGCAACCACCTGCTGAAGCACTCCCGGCACGTTAGGATCTGCATTATTATTTGCCGATCCCTGCTGTCCCCTGGAATGGGAATCCGTTCGACTAGCGGTTATCTCTGGGGTAGATACCGACTCTTCTTGTCTCGCATTTCCACGTCCGCGTCCACGACTGCGTCCGCGTCCACGACCTCCTCTCAACATACTGTAAACATAAATACTCAATATCCAGGGCAAACTTTCTAAAAGTACATCCATTAATGTTCACAAAACATGAATAAAATAAAACGGTAGTAATTGAGATTTAGGAACTTACAACCACGGTCCAAACGACGATGCTGGCTCAGCAGTGATGTTACAAACGACCAATAATCAAATAACGTAAACTGACCCAACTAACCCGACTGCCAAGATATCCATGAATCTTAGCTCCGATACCATATTCTGTAACACTCCGAGATATTCGGAATAATTACAGCGCCGTAAACCCTTTAGGTAAGGATTTACAAGGCTAATTTTAAAAGGAGTGTAAATATAAACCAAACGTACAACTGAAGTTCAAATACAGATTTGATTCAACCGATCAAATGAGTTAACTTATACAACCATATCGAAAAGACATTTTTAAAATAGACGTACTCGAGTACTAAATAGACCAAGAAGACAAATCACAATAACAATAAACATCGACCACATCACTGAGCCATTTCATCGTCCTGTCGGTACTGTGATTGCTTCCCCGCTCTGCGGCTACCTGAACATCAAAACAATGTCCACCCCCGAAGGGGTTAGCAAAACAATGCTAGTACAAGTATCGTAATACATAAATCATCAATGCATCATAAAACATGCAAAACGGACTTCCGCCACCGGAATCCAACGATGCGAATCCTCACGATTCCATCAACACAGTACAGGGTAATCCAGCGATCCAGCGCCCTTGGTATAGATCCCCATGATGATCCCGTCGGACCAACGCATGGTGGAAAACCCGTCCAGCGATCCAGCGCCCTCAGCATAGATCCCCATGATGATCCCGTCGGACCAACGCATGGTGGACATTCGATCCAGCACCCTCAACATAGATCCTCATGATCCCCTCGGATCATTTATACCATAAATCCATCAACTATGCATACATATATGCATTTCAATATGTTCATCAATACGAACAAATAACAATGAATACCACGAGAAATTTCAGAAATACATCTCATATTCAACAACATGAACAAAACCACAAGCATGATCAAAGTTTCAATATAAATCGAACTCGACATATGATACTTGCCTCGAAAATGGCAAGAACGAACCACTTCAATGATCTCAACACCCTCGAAGGCCGCCTCCTTCGATCAACGTAACAAGCTCGAACCTTATCAAAAGAAATGATATATAAATCATCTCAAGTCGAACGATGGCCTAACAATTCGGTCTACGGCCGAAAAGCTCAAAATAAACAATCTGCCTGGACTGCTTAGCGTGCGCTACGTACTCTACGTAACGTGCGCTAAGCCGGCCTGTTAGCGTATGCTATCGAATAAGCCTAGCGTGCGCTAGCCACGGACTGACAGTTTGAATCGGCTGATAACATAACGTACGTTACGTACGTATCGTGCGTTAACTTAACCCCGATAGCGCACGTTAACTTACATATGTTAGCGTGCGCTAATCTTGCATGGCAGAATACTGCTAACAGAAAACTGGGTTGAATGGTGATGAACTCATGAATTCTATGGTGATAATACAAGTCATCCTCGAGCATATCATGCTAATAAGGTTTGTGTAAGTTCTATGATTATGCGATACAAATATACGGATAATCATCTCAACATCATAATTTAACTTAGATCTTCAAGAAATATTCTAAGTACCGTTCGTCCTACGTTCCAAAACGCATGATTCCAATGTGTAAAACGTAACAACTGGGTAGTATCCGTCTACTGATCACAATTCGGTTTGAAAATGCTTAGGAGTCCATATACTAAAAGGTTCAAGGGTTCATACGACATATAGTGTCGATACGTCAAAAACATCCTTCTAATACGTGATGACCGATTATAAACGAAATAACTGGCTATCAAAACATGATCAAACGTCCTTAAGAACATTACTAATATCGGTGAAGAATCACCTACCTCAAAGTAGTGAAGAACACGGAGGGAAGCGAAGCAATCCAACACCAAAGGCTTGAACACCAATTTCCAACGATATACGATCTTCAATCACGAGCTAGGATGTTGATATGAAGTGTTTAGGATGAAGGAAGTTATGTTCTAAGTGTAAGAATTCGGGTATGGGAGAAAAAGGAACTGAAATCACGAATAGGATGTTGTCCTATTTATAAGAAATGGCCATTAGCGCGCGCTAGTCCCTGCTCGTAGCGTGCGCTAACGGCTCACTGACTTAACTGTATTCAGCACTTAGCATGCGCTATGCATATACCTGTAGCGTGCGCTAAGGCGTTGACTTGGCTTTTCCCGAAAGCCGTCCAGGTTCATCCCGACACGATCCGATAGGGGTCCCCCGGCCAGATCGCACCTACCGCACGTCTCAATCAAATTGACCACACATAGCGTGCGCTACTGCTCCTTTGTAGCGTGCACTATTGAGTCCATGTTAGCGTACGCTACACATAGCCGATAGCGTGCGCTACATGCGCAGAATTACAATTTTTAAATCACATACATGAAATCATACACTCGACAACAACGGATTAAGAAATACGGAGAATAATACTCAGATCAAGTACAACAATTACAATATCACAAGTTCCAAAAACATATCAGAAATCTCAGGTATTACAATGGTGGCATCAGTCTCACAGTGCAACTTGATGGACAAGTAGCAGTCTCTACTGAGTACCACGATATTATTCTTTCTCGTGTAAGTGAACATGTGAATGTTCTATGTGGTTAGGGGAATATGACATCAGAAGTCCTTGCCCTAAGCATATGAGCGAACTATATTTGATACACAAAAGATAAGAGATATTTATTTGTACGAACTCGGGCATATCATCAATTTGTAATAGGCTTTACTTTATCGTGATCCTAAAACTTGATCGTGACATCTGATTGAATAGTTTATATGTACATGATATTCATAACATGAAAGGTATGAAATTATCCATTTCTTCTCAGTCAGGCTGCAGTGCGAGCCACATTATTGATTAGTTGTTACTCACACTCTTTGGATTCTACTATTTCTGACTGGGACGAACCTACAGAGTCACGCAAACAAGATAGACAATTAATTTGAGCTTATTCTCACTACAGATATTGGACATTAAATATCTAATTTATTGTATTAGATAACTTATCACGATCTAATGAATAAAATACGAACCACAACCAAGAGTAACTCATATGCGTGATTTTGCACGACCAGTAATAGGTACATCTACATCTTGTATTGTATTAGGAGAAGCTACTGGAAATTATAAATTAAAACAACTTCACTTTAATCAATTGCCCTCATTTTACGGAGTGCCAAATGAAGATCCTTTGAACTTCATTCGAGAATTTTATTCCGTAATTCAAACTTTTCTTTCACAAAATCTAAATAAGGATCAATTGAGAATTCGATGCTTCTCCTATACTCTAAAAGATCGAGCTAAGACTTGGTTGATGTCCTTGGTACTTAATTCATTATCAACCTTCGAGGCCGTATATAATAAATTTATGGGAAAATATTATTCTAATTAGAAGACTAAAGATTTTCGAACTAAAATTACATCATTTAATCAAGTAGACAGAGAACCTTTTCATGAAGCTTGGGGAAGATTCAAAGGTGTTCTTACTCAATGTCCTCATCATTATTCACTTGAACTATTATACCAGTCTTTCTAGATGGATTGGGACAAATTTCCCATTACATGATAGACAATATTGCGGGTGGAGATGTTGGTACACTTAATATTGGTACACTTAATGCATAAAGAGTGTATGATCTATGTGAAATGATAGGGAATAATTCCTAATAGAAAAGTGCACGATCTAAAAAGACTCAAGAAAATGAAATTATCCCTAATAGCAATAAAAGATTTGACCAGGAAATTCAACTTCTTAGAAATAATTCTCCTACCAAACTATCCGCTGAAACATGTGGAGGCTACTGTCATGGACCTAATAGTGAGCAGGTAAATGTTATTCAAAATTACCAGTCTCGCCAACCTTCCCAAAATGATCCTTATTCAAAGACATAATCCTGGATGAAAAAATCATCCAAACTTTGGATGGGCAAACACTAACGCTCATCCACCAAAACCAAATTCTTAGTTTTTACTAAGGCCTAATTATCCTTTAAATCAACCACCAAACAAAATTATGTATCCAATGAATCAAGTCCCTAATTCACCAACTTAGAAGCCATTAGGATAATCCTAGTGTTTGATGCTCACAAGAACTTCATCATGCATCAAATGGACGTTAAAAGCGCATTCCTGAATGGCGACCTAGCCGAACAAGTATATGTTGAACAACCTCCAGGGTTTGCCAACACGGAGGAAGGTGATCATTTATACAGGTTAAGAAAATCATTGTATGGACTTAAGCGAGCACCTAGGGCCTAGTATGGAACGTTGTCGCTGTATTTTATCAACAACGGATTTGAGAAAGGTGAGGTCGACAAGACACTCTTCAGAATCCATAAAGGTGGAGAAATATGATGTCAACAAGACACTCTTCAAGATCCAGGAAGGTGATGACCTCCTTATGGTACAAATTTATCTGGATGATATTATTCTTAGTTCAACTAACCTTGATCTGTGTAAGAAGTTCTCTCATATCATGCAAACTAAATTTGAAATGAGTATTATGGGAGAACTTAGGTATTTCTTAAGGTTGCAGGTCAAACAATTGCCTATATGTATGTGCATCAACCAGGAGAAATACAGCAAGGAGCTGCTCAACAAATTTGGGATGAACACTTCAAATTCATCATCGACCCCCATGAGTACTTCCATATTGATAAGTGCTGACAAAGCTGTAAAACCAGTTGACCAAATGCTCTATAGGAAGCTTATAGTCTCACTCATGTACCTAAGAACCAGCAATCCTGATATCTAATTTGTTATAGCAGTGTGTGTTCGATATTAGGTTGCACCTAAAAAGTCACACTTTATCCACAGCGAAATGAATCCTTAACTACGTTAAAGGAACAATCACTGTTAGGATTGTGGTATCCTAAGGAAGTAGAATTCAATTTGGTTGGTTATAGTGGCCCGAATCTCAAAGGATGTAAGTCGGATATGAAGAGTACAAGTGTAAATTGTCACTTCTTTGGACCTAGACTTGTGTCATGGTTCAGTAAGAAGTAATTGCCCAACTCGCTTTCTATAGATGAGAAGGAATAATATGTTGCTGGAAGCTGCTACATGCAGATCCTATGGATGCAGAAACAACTACAAGACTATGGCGTCGATACAAGAGAAACTCATATCATGTCGATAGCATGAGTGCAATTACAATCATGCACAACCATGTATTGCATTCGAGGACCAAGCACATTGATATGAAACATCACTTCATCAGGAATTGGGAATGCTACAGTAGTTTTTATTATTTTACTCATCATTTGAGGGGGAATATTGTAAGACCCATGAATACAATGTCTACACTTATTAATTATACACACAGAACTACAAGTCATATCCTCACTATAAGAAAAAGAGGGTACAGTTACTTTCCTACAGTTGTAGTGTGCATTAATTAATGGGGAACACAGTAGGACTCTTGAATACAGTATAAAATCACCAATTGTTGTAAGAATTGAATCCTATATGTACCAAATAAGGGGAAATGTTGTACTTTCGTGGATACAGAACAAAAACTGTAGGATTTCAATTAATATTTAAATCTATCCATTTACATACACTTAATGTAATGCACCAGTCTTTTATATGCATGAATTATTATAACCTCCAGTGCCAGTATGATTTTCAAAAGTTTACTTTTCGAATTTTTGGGTATAATTTATGTCGAGTCGTTTTCTCGGATAATTCGCATTCCGTAAATTGCGAAACTTTTCTCCGAATTGAAGCTGTAAGTGTGAAACTATAATTTAAATATATGACATACACACACTACTGGAGTAATTTTATCTGCAGAGGAGCAAAACGTAGAATATTATTCAACCGTTTTATTAAAGACTAGGTTAACCTAATATATATAGTGACATAACCCATTTCCCTTTCACTTCATCTTCTTCCTCCCTTCCCTTCTCCTTTGGCCGCCCCCTCCCCCTTCAAGTGAAGAAACATCATTGTTCTTCGTTAAGAACTCAAGTTACAAGCTCATTTTGTGTGCCAAACTCGAATCTAAGTTCGTATTCAAGTAAGTTACCTCCTCCTCTTCATTTCTATTCAAGTAGGAATAGGTTTTGGTCCACTTTAAAATTTGGGAATTTATGAAAGAGCTTAGATTTAATGTTATAATATTTTGTATGTTGTTTTTCAAGAATCTCATTTGGCCCTATAAAACGTGGCCTAAGCTTGACTTTAACGCCAAACCTAATTATTCCCTTAGAAGGGGAAACCTTGAGGAAAACCTTATCCCCACTCTCGAAATGCAATTTAGTTTGGCGTGTATCGGCGTATGACTTCTGTCGATTATGGGCCTCTTTTATTCTCTGTCGTATCTTGCGGATAATCTCGATCATCTTACTGACTGTGTGTGGCCCTAAAATATTTCTCTCACCCACTTCATCCCAATAAAGTGGCGACCTGCATTTTCTGCCGTATAAGGCTTCATACGGCGACATACCTATCGTTGCCTGATGACTGTTGTTGCAAGCAAATTCTATTAACGGCAAAACATGCTTCCAATTCACACCTTGATCCAACACTACAGTTCTTAATATGTCTTCTAGTGTTTGAATAGTCCTTTTCGATTGTCCATCAGTCTGCGGGTGGAAAGCGGTACTAAAGTTCAGATGTGTACCGAATTCCTTCTATAGACTCGTCCAAAATCTAGAGGTAAATTTTGGATCTTGATCTAACGTGATTGATATCGGCACTCTGTGCAAACGTACAATTTCACGGACATATAAATGTGCTAACTTTTTAGATCCGTAAGTGATCGGGATAGGCAAAAAGTGAGCTGATTTTGTGAGTCTGTCTACTATAACCCATATAGCAGTGTTTACTCGTTTGGTCCTCGGCAAACTAGTCATAAAATCCATCGCTATTCCTTCCCACTTCCATTTTGCAATGGTCAATGGCTGTAACTTTCCATACGGTTGTTGGTGTAGTGCTTTCACTTGCTGACAAGCCAATCACTGCTCGACAAATGAAGCTACATCTCATTTCATACCATTCCTCCAGAAATTTCTCTTCAGGTCTTGGTACATCTTGGTAGTTTTGGGGTGAACGGTGTAGGGAGTATCATGAGCTTCACTCATAATTTCATTCCTTAATTCCTCATCATGTGGGACACATATTCTCTCTTCGAACATAATTGCGTTGTCAGCCGCTTCGAGGTAACTTCCTGGGTTATCAGATCTAATTCTCATAGGTAGTTTACCGAATGCTTCATCTCTCCTATGTGCATTCACTATCATTCCTCTCAGATCTAGTGTCATCACTAACGTCGCGACACGACCTATTATCATTTCCGGTGGATGAACCACCTCTAAACTCATTCCTTCAAAATCTTGCATTAGATCCCCTTCTGTGGTAAGTAGGTATTCTAATTGTGATTGAGTCTTATGACTCAAGGCATCTGCTCCCACATTAGCCTTGCCCGGATGATAGTTAATACCACAATCATAATCCTTTACCAATTCGAGCCATCTCCTTTGTCTCATGTTCAAGTCCTTCTGCTCGAAAAAGTACTTTAAACTCTTGTGGTCAGTAAAAATTTCACATCTTACCCCACAAAGGTGATGCCTCCATATCTTTAATGAGTGCACAACCGCGGCTAGTTCCAAGTCATGCGTGGGATAATTCACCTCATGTGGCCAAAGTTGTCTTGACGCGTAAGCTATCACTTTCCCATCTTGCATCAAAACACAACCTAGCCCATTCCTAGAAGCATCTGTGTGCACCACATACTCCTTCTTCGCTTTTGGTACTCTAAAACTGGTGCAGTAGTCAACCTTCTCTTGAGTTCCTGAAAACTCCCATCTCATTCATCCGTCCATAAATACTTAATTCCTTTCCGCAATAGTTGTGTCATTGGTCTAGCAATCTTGGAAAATCCTTCGATGAACCTTCGGTAGTACCCAGCTAGACCCAAGAAACTCCTAATCTCATTAGGGTTGGTTGGTGACTTCCAATCACGTACTGCTTCCACTTTAGCTGGGTCCACCTTAATACCATCCGCTGGCACAATATGCCCAAGAAACATTACTTCTTTCAACCAAAATTCGCACTTATTGAATTTGGCAAATAGTTTCTCCATTCTTAGTGTTTCCAACACTATCCTGAGATGTTCATCATGCTCTTTCTCATTTCTAGAGTAGATGAGAATATCATCTATGAATACCAAGACAAACTTATCCAAGTACGGGTGGAAAACTCCGTTCATAAGATCCATGAATACTGCGTGGGCATTAGTTAACCCGAATGGCATGACTATAAACTCGTAATATCCATATCTTGTTCAGAATGCTGTCTTGGGTATATCCTCTGTCCGAATCTTCAACTGATGATACCCAGACCTAAGGTCTATCTTAGAAAACACAGTTGTTCCCTTGAGTTGGTCAAACAAGTCATCTATCCTTGGGAGAGGATACTTGTTCTTGAGTATGAGCTTGTTCAGCTCCGTGTAATCTATATACATTCTCATCGTACCATCCTTCTTTTTCACAAAAAAGACAGCTGCTCCCCATGGAGAAACACTCGGTCTAATGAAACCTAAATCCAATAGCTCTTGCAGTTGGATCTTGAGTTCTTGCAGTTCCTTTGGTGCCATCTTATATGGTGCTTTCGACACTAGGGGTGACTCTGGCTCCAGGTCGATGTTGAAATCCACTTGTCGATCTGGTGGTAAACCCGGTAACACTTCTGGGAATACATCTTAGAATTCCCTCACAATTGGCACATCTTCTATAGTCTGCTCTTCTACAGCTTCTCTATTAAGGTAAAAAAGTAAAGCCTAACAATCCTTCTTTCTCATCATCTTCTTGGCTTGAAGGGAAGAGATAACGGGTGATCCTCTCCCATTCTTATGCCGTGAAAATCTGTGGGCTCCTTACCGGTGGTTTGAAGGAAATTTTCCTCTCATAACACAGAATTGTGGCATAATTCTCGGCTAACCAATCTATTCCTAGAATTACATCAACATCCCACATCGTCATAACATTCAGATTATTAGTTACCACTTTAAGGTTCCCAAGTTCTAATTCCAGATTAGAACAAACATGCGTGGTAGTTGAAATTCCTCCTGGTGGTGTAGACACTCTCATGACATAACTAGCATGTTCCGGTATAATACTAAGATTATCCACACATGCTCTAGCAATAAATGAATGCGATGCTCTAGTATCAAACAAAACAAATACAGGTAGGTTAAGAAGTTTGCCCATACCTACCAAGTTACCCTTATCCTTCTCAGGTTGCTTTTGATTGATAGCATATGACCTAGCATTCTGAATCTGCTTTTTAGGTGGTGGCGGCAGTTGCGGATGTCCTTCTATTGCTCTCAGTGGCTGGGGTTGACCCTGGTGGTTTGGTCTCTCTCCCTGCCGCTGCTTAGGACAATTCCTCATGATATGGACTTTCTGACCACATGTGTAACAACTTCCGGTGCCCAACAGACAGGCACCATGATGCTGCTTGTTACACTTGGGACATACGGGGTTTGCAAATCGTCCCTGATTATTGCCTCCCTGAGCAGGAACCATCTGCTATCCCTGATTTTTGCCTCCCTGAGCCTGAGGCTGTCCATGAGGTATATTTCCCTTCCATGTCTTCCTATTAGCCTGGTTATTCCCATTGTGGTTGTTACTGCCACCATTTTTCGTCCTACCCACTTACGCTTTCCCTTATATTCGTGGGAATTTATCTGAGTGGGTGGTGGTGTAATTGTGGGTGCTCATTTCTCTTGTGTCATTGCTGCCTCAATATACAGAGCTCTATTCAAGGATTCAGTGTTGCTCAGCCTTCCATGGCTAGCTAGGGACATGTTTATCTCATACTTCAGTCTTGATCTAAATTTTCCTGCCATATTCTCATCCGTATCAACTTGGTCTGGAGCATACCTTGATAACTCACAAAACATTCTATCGTACTCGATCACTGACATCCTTCCTTGCTTCAGATTATAGAACTCAGCTTCCTTATTGACCTTGAAAGTTTTTGGAACATACTTGTCATACAGTGCCTCCTTGAATTCCTCCCAAGAGTAGTTTTCCAGTTGCTCAGCCGTCAGGATCTTCCTGCGTGCTTCCCACCAGAAGTCTGCAGATCCAGTGAGGTGGAAGAGTACACAAGAAAGACGCTCTTGGTTGGTGCACCTTAGGAAGTTAAAAATTCGTTCCATAGCTCTAACCCAAATCTCAGCACCGCTCGGGTTTCCTGACCCAATGAAAGTGGGCGGATTCTGCTTGAGGAAAAGCTCTTCAATAGCCCGTTGGGGTGGAGGAGGAGGTGGTGTAGGGGCGCGTTCATGCCCTCCTCTCCCTATTTCTCTTTTCGCTGGCATTTTGTGGTGTACATAATCATCATTAGTTCATTCTCAGTGGTCCATAATTATCATCATACTGGATCATACAAAGGAGTTCGCGACTACGTAATCATAACGCATCAACACATACTCATAGATAACTCTCGTGGCAAGGTGGAGAAAGAGATCAGAAACAACAACATCATACTCATTAGAAGAAAAGCCCATGAAGGGTCAAAATATATATCAATATATCATATACATCATAATAGTACAATTGCCTTCAATGAGGTCTTACTGACTATCAATATAACCGATCTAGGCTACTTACCTACACATATACCAAAATACGGGATGCTCTAACAAATAGCATTGCCGTCAATAAAATCAGAAAGTGCCAGACATCGGAACGACACGTATAAGTAAAAAAAGTGACGTTCCGCATACAAAATACAAAATAAATGGCTAGCACCATCCTGAGCTATCTCAAGTCTCCCTCGACTCGGCGGTCGAGATGTCCTCCTCGGAAAACTCCTCCGAATCCTCTTCCGGATCTTCTACTGGATCTTTTTCTGACTCCTCGTCTAAAGCTAGAGAGACTGCAATAGGGTCTTCAGTGACTATGCGCTTCTTTGGGAGAAGTAGATGAGCATCACCTGCGATCGGTCGTGGGTGGAATGGATCGATGACTGGCATAGGTCGAAGTGGCGGAGACGTCCTCCTAAAAATAAAAGGCTCGGTCCTCATGTACCTGCGGCGATGTGCTGAGGTCCCTGCCTCCATGTCTAACCCATCCTGAGCATGAGGCGGTGCAATAAGAACCACCTGGCTCGGTAGAGGTGTAGCTAGCCTCTCCGGCAAAGCTCTCCTAGCATAAGGTCGATACACGCAAGCTCCAGGGGGAGGTGCATGGTGCTGGAGGTACTGAGTGGTGATGCGGATAGAAAAGGCCACGAAATCTCCGGAAGGTACTAAAGTCGGCTCACGCAAGAAGATATAGTACGATGAGACTACAGTATCCCACTCCCTCCACTTGATCGGAAGGAGGTCAATAAGGCACTGAATGCCCTCGTAGTCTGAGACACCATGAGGAGCAGCTAAGCGCCATGTCACCTCGAGGTCTGCCACGCACTGGCCTGCGGTGGCACCTGTGCCTCGATACGTGCTGCGGAAAGCCTCCACAATGTCGCACGGTGTACGCCTTCTCCTTGTTGACTTCCGCGGCGTCGTCTTCGTGGTTGCCATCCTATGAATAAGGTATATGTATAATACATCAACGTCTCAATATAATGGAACAACTCTACTAAAGGGTTCTCAGAAGAAGGATATAAATCTCATCCCAAGTTCTCGACTCGAACTCTGGACTCTGAGTAACACCTAACGTAAAAATAATAATATAATCTATTACGGGGTATGTTATGAAAGTTATTCGGGTTCGGCCATAAATGGACATCCCAATAAAAATAACCATACTCGTATTACTCGTACGTAAGTCATATTCGTTATAGATGTCACTACATCATCGATCCTCGTTATTACATCGTCATTGTTCGCCCTTCACATTCGTGCATGTGCTGAAACACTTAAGGCGCATAAGTTCTCGTTCGCGTATTATAAGACACTAAGGAAGTTTCTAGGTTCTCGTCTTTCATGTTTCTTCATCAGCAACAATTCATGCATAATATCAAAATAAGAATTCATATAGTACATGATTCGTCATACATATATCGTTCCATATATGTTTTCATAAAAGCTCGTAAAGAGATACCTTTTCATGCCAAAAGAAGTTTGAATCATAAAGACTAGTAAATCTTTTACCTTACTCTTCAGTTGAGCATGACGTGACG
Source organism: Orobanche coerulescens (assembly GCA_033398695.1). Classification (NCBI taxonomy): domain Eukaryota; kingdom Viridiplantae; phylum Streptophyta; class Magnoliopsida; order Lamiales; family Orobanchaceae; genus Orobanche; species Orobanche coerulescens. The sequence goes on along the minus strand of CM065810.1, from coordinate 75,356,523 downwards.
GGGTGTTGAGTTGACAATTGATTCTTAAATCAGTTCATAGAATCGAACTAAACTTCGCTTGAAAGAACATAGACTCAGAGCGAACGAACCTCTCCGATACCATTCTGTCATGGCCCCTTATCCTAAGGACGGCACAGCCGGAGCGTGACCCGGGGTAGGAATTAAGATGCAGGGAAGAAAGGGGGAAACATACATTTCATAAGGAATAGGGGTAGATTTCCATGAATAACATATCAAGGCATAATGAAGGGGAGTCAATCCCGTGGGAATGACTTAGAATCCAAAGTAGAATACATATTTATAATATTAGCCTTGAAGTTTAGAAAAAGGCTTCACAGCATATTACAATCGACATAACTTAGAAAGCAAAATCATAAAGAGTGTTTGCAGCGGAAAAACATGGTTGGTTACATATATGAAGATATGTAACCAGTGCTTAACATTGATCGTAAATAAAAAAACTTCCACTCAACACCCTCCGTCACATCCCCTGCTCAACCTGCACATTTTAAAACATATACATGGCTGAGTACAACGTACTCCGTGAACATATTACCAAAACATAAGATATACTTTCGTATTTGTCATCATGCATATAAGGAGTAACACACAGGGGTTTTAAGAAAAAGCCCATATTTACTAAATCATTTCGTTTCGTATCATATATCATCATATTCACCATATCCATAATTACGCCGGGGAAGGTGGCCATCTCCCGCGAATATTACTCCCCGAGATCGGCCACTCCGAAGAGAGCTAACAATACCGAGTACTGTGTACACTAGCCCTGGCCAGCGACCTTTGTCTAGCTCAAGATCCGATCATATCATAGGTTGGAAAGCCAACAATGATAGGTTCATAAGAATCCACATAAAATTTTTTATACATCATAATCGTTTGAAATCATAATTTGCTTGTAAACTATTTCATCAAAATAGAGCAAAGCTCAAATCATTTTCGTATAGAAAGCCCACCTGGACAAGTAATAAACACAAACAAAAAAGGTTCTCGGGTATTCCTTACCCTTCAGTCTGCTGCTCCACCTTTCATCAGAAACAACTAAGTTTAGCGGTCGATCGAGCTTAACGAAGTCTAACGGACAACGGACTCGATCTACATGTTTGGACTTTAGAGTTTTGCATTCGACTTAAGTTTAATAGTAAAAGCTATAATTCTCTTAGAGAACCTAACTGACCATATAACATATAAATATAGCGGTAACCGATACTCAATTCCGTTACACATTCCTTGGTTCGAAAACCTTCATCAAACATTTAACATAATCATAACATAATGTGCATCAAGGCTGGAAATAATTAGCAATCTGTTACTGAGAAATAAGATTAGATAGTGTATCTTATACCAGTGGAAAGCCACTGAAGTCTAGTTTCATGTCCATTTTACGGATCTCAAAAATATGAAACGTGGAGAAAGATATGGCCGTTTTTGTGAAGTGTAACGAAACTGCCAATATCCGGCGAAAATGGGAAAAACATCATATTAACCTAGAGTTCTAGCAACAAAACCCTAAACATGTAAACTTTAATCATGCATATAATACTTATAACACATATAGGAGTCGACATACAAGCATGCTTCTCGACATTACGAACTCCGTTTCATAATATTTTCTTTTGAAAACATGACTACTTACTCATTTTTATTTCCCAACTTTAAACCTTGAAACATCATTAACATCAAGTATAATAAAGCATCAATTGTTACCAACATCAAACAAACACACTTTGATTATCAACTTATGTTGATAATCAAAGTTTTGGTTCTAACATAAAATCGACCTAAACATGATTTTAAAATCTTCACTACATATCATGCTCTTTAACTACATCTAATATTATCTAACCTATTTCCAACTTCATAAATCTAACTTCATGCCTTTTTTTTCAAATAAATTTCCAAAATATTTTATAAAAATCTAACAAAAACATATCATGTACTTCTTTCATACATCACCACAATTATCAAGTCACTTTTGAACATATATCAACATATCAAGAACTAATTGATTCTTCTTTACTTTCAAAACACCAAACATTTTATAAAATCCCATAAATTCATCATAGCATCATATCATCATATAGCAACATATTTTGTAAGAAAATCATAAGAAAACAATACAAGATTGGGTTATAAAACCCTAAGAATTTCGGCCAAGACATGAAATCAAAACCATGATTAAAACTTGTTCTAAACACTTTCAAGAACCTTAGAATCAACTTGAGGATCGGCCCAGTTGCTTATAGGTTGGCTCTGCCACCTAGTCTTGGGAATGTTCATAATGTTTTCCATATTTCTCAGCTGAGGAAGTATGTATTTAATCCCAAGCATTTGATTCATCAGTGTGATATAGTTCTTAGTCACGATACGAGTTATATAGAGAGGCCTGAAGCTATTTTAGGACATAAGGTTCAAGAACTGGGGAATAAGTCGATTCCTTTGGTGAAAGTATTATGGAGTCACCACAGCCAGGAAGAAGCTACGTGGGAACCCGAAAGCAAGATGAGTGAGAAATACCCATAACTTTTTGATAAGGTATGTAAATTTCAGGACGAAATTTCTTGTTAGAGGGGTAGGATGTAATGCCCCTGTCTTTTATATGCATGAATTATTATAACCTCAAGTGCGATATTAGGGTTTTGCATTCACAAATAATAAAATTCTGACTAATGGAATAAGTTTAGAACTATTTACACGTTTTTAATTCAGAAATCGGATGTTCGGTTATCTGGTAGAAATTCTCTTTTGATTTTGATTTTATGTTTTAGACAGAATCGTGATTCCATTGCCTTCGATATACACCACTTTTACGTTACGAGTACGATTTTCAAAAGTTTACTTTTTGAATTTTTGGGTATATTTTATGTCGAGTCATTTTCTCTGATAATTTTACCTTCCGTAAATCGTGAAACTTTTCTCCGACTTTAAGCTGTAGGTGTGACACTATAATTTAAGTATATGACATACACGCAATACTCGAGTAATTTTATCTGCGGAGGAGTAAAACGTAGAATATTATTCGATCGCTTATTAAAGACTAGGTTAACCTAATATATAAAGTGGCATAACCCATTTCCCTTTCACTTCATCTTCTTCCTCCCTTCCCTTCTCCTTTGGCCGCCCCCTCCCCCTTCAAGTGAAGAAACACCATTGTTCTTCCTTAAGAACTCAAGTTACAAGCTCATTTTGTGTGCCAAACTCGAATCTAAGTTTGTATTCAAGTAAGTTACCTCCTCCTCTTCATTTATATCCAAGTAGGAATAGGTTTTGGTCCACTTTAAAATTTGGGAATTTATGAAAGAGCTTAGGTTTAATGTTACAATGTTCTCTATGTTGTTTTTAAGTTGATTCTAAGGTTCTTGAAAGTGTTTAAAACAAGTTTTAATCATGGCTTTGATTTCATGTCTTGGCCGAAATTCTTAGGGTTTTATAACTCAATCATGTGTTGTTTTTCTTATGAATTTCTTACACAATATGTTGATATATGATGATATGATGCTATGATGAATTTATGGGATTTTTATAAAATGTTTGGTGTTTTGAAAGTAAGGAAGAATCATGCTTAGTTCTTGATATGTTCAAAAGTGACTTGATAATTGTGGTGATGTATGAAAGAAGTACATGATATGTTTTTGTTAGATTTTTATAAAATATTTTGGAAATTTATTTGAAAAAAAAGGCATGAAGTTAGATTTATGAAGTTGAAAATAGGTTAGATAATATTTGATGTAGTTAAAGAGCATGATATGTAGTGAAGATTTTAAAATCATGTTTAGGTCGTTTTTATGTTAGAACCAAAACTTTGATTATCAATATGAGTGTATGTTAAGTGTGTTGTTTGATGTTGGTAACAATTGATGCTTGATGATACTTGATGTTACTTATGTTTGAAGGTTTAAAGTTGGGAAATAAAAATGAGTAAGTAGTTATGTTTTCAAAAGAAAATATTATAAAATAGAGTTCGTAATGTCGAGAAGCATGCTTGTATATCGAATCCTATATGTGTTATAAGTATGATATGCATGATTAGAGTTTACATTTTTAGGGTTTTCGTTGCTAGAAACGAGCTCTAGGTTAATATGATGTTTTTCCCATTTTCGCCGGATATTGGCAGTTTCATTACACTTTACGGAAATGGCTATAACTTTCTCCACTTTTAATATTTTTGAGATCCGTAAAATGAACATGAAACTAGACTTCAGTGTCTTTCCACTGGTATAAGATACACTATCTAGTTCTTACTGTGCATTAGCATAATGCTAATTATTTTCATCTTGATGCACATTATGTTATGATTATGTTAAGTGTTTGATGATGGTTTTCGAACCAAGGAATGTGTAACGGAATTGAGTATCGGTTACCGTTGTTAGTATCTTTATATTTATAAGGTCAGTTAGGTTCTGTAAGAGAATCATAGCTTTTATAATTTAAGTCGAATGCAAAACTGTAAAGTCCAAACATGTAGATCAGGTCTGTTGTCCGTTAGACTTCGTTAAGCTTGATCGACCGCTAAACTTAGTTGTTTCCGATGAAAGGTAGAGCAGCAGACTGAAGTATAAGAAAGAGCCGAGAATCATTTTTGCTTGCATTGATTACTTGTCCAGGTGGGCTTTCTATACGAAAATAATTTGAGCTTTGCTCTATTTTGATGTAATGTTTTACAAGCAAATTATGATTTCAAATGATTATGATGCAAAAAACTTTTGTGTGAATTCTTATGAACCTATCACTGTTGGCTTGCTAACCAATGAAATGATCAGATCTTGAGCTAGACAAAGGTCTCTGGCCAGGGTTAGTGTACACAGTACTCGGTATTGTGATCTCTCTTCGGAGTGACCGATCTCGGGGAGTAACGTTTGCGGGAAGTGGCCACCTTCCCCGGTGTAATTATGGATATGGTGAATCTGATGATATATGATACGAAATGAAATGATTTAGTAAACATGGGCTTTTTCTTAAAAACCCCGTGTGCTACTGCTTATATGCATGATGACAAATACGAAAGCATATTTTATGTTTTGGCAATATGTTCACGGAGTACGTTGTACTCAACCCTGTATATGTTTTAAAATGTGCATGTTGAGTAGGGGATGTGACGGAGGGTGTTGAGTGGAAGTCTTTTGTTTACGATCAATGTTAAGCCCTCGTTACATATCTTCATATATGTAACCAATCTTGTTTTTCAGCTGCAAACACTCTTTATGATTTTGCTTTCTAAGTTATGCCGATTGTAATATGCTATGAAGCCTTTTTCTAAACTTTAAGGCTAATATTATAACTATGTATTCAACTTTGGATTCTAAGTCAATCCCACGGGATTGACTCCCCTTCATGATGCCTTGATATGTTATTCATGGAAATCCACCCCTATTCCTTATGAAACGTATGTTTCCCCATTTCTTTCCCGCATCTTAATTCCTACCCCGGGTCACGCTCCGGATGTGCCGTCCTTAGGGATAAGGGATCGTGACACTTAACCTTTTCAAAACAACTTTAAATCCACATACATGATCCGAATTTGAAATGATTTAACTTTCAACATCGAAATGACATCTAGACGTTAAAGCATTGAATACTGTGATTTTAAAATTCAAACTTCCTAAGCATGCGACTGGAGGCTGTAATGCGTCATAGGTGGGACCGGGTATTAAATTCAAAATTAATGGATTAGACGTACCAGTTATGTCCGAATTCATCCTGTATATTTATTAAAAAATGGTTCTCGTCCCTTATATATGAATATTCATTGTAACCTAGTCTCTAAGCACCTATAAAAGGGCCAGTATGCTGACATAAAGACTTTACTATACCTGCAAATTGGATTAGCCTACGACATAGAACCTACATATTTAGAGAATTTTTCTGCAAATTTCTATCTCATTTTTCACCTCTCTCTCTATGTGAAAATGACTTCATCTCAGGCTTCAAATCTCTCTCTCTCCCTCTCTCTCTCTCTCTCTCCCTCTCTCTCTCTGAAGAAGAAAGAAACTATTATTGATGGCAGAATCTTCGCCAGAACCGTGCTGCAAGAACGCATCATCACTGAAGATGAAGATATGGCCAAGATGAACTTGGTGGTTTCTCATGTCAAACAACAGGGATTGTACAAAATGGGTAGTTTACACCTAGAAAATTATGATGAAACAATAGTGGGGGAATTTTATCTGGACACTGATTTCAATTACACATCTGATAAGAGAGGCTCTCCTTTAACTATTATTGTAAGTATTGTGCAGGATAAGAACATATCCATAACCAGAGAACATCTAGACAAACTGTATAAACTTCTCTCTGGTGGTCTCATTCTGGAGGAACTGGACGCATACAGGAAAATATTTACTGGAAACCCCATTGCTGGAGATGCACAATTTTCATGCTATAAGAAGAACTTCACTCTTCCTTATTCTTACTTGCACGAATGTTGCTGTTGATTATGGAAAACTAGACTGGTGCATTTGATATGTGCCCAAATCTCAAGTTTTGGATGATGATGGCCATTATGTGTGGTCAAAAGGTGAACTGGATCCAAGTTGTGATGAAGTGCCTACAGGAGAAGGCCATGAAGCCAGAATCAGCCAGGAAGTCCTTCGGCCTCATACGGAATTTTATTCTCACGAGATGTGGCACTTAACAATCACCTTCAGCAAAGAATGATCCAAATTCTATGCCGATGTCGAATGATCATCATGATGTCAATGGTCATTATTACAAGGCTAAAGCTGGTGATAGCGACAAGAATAAAAGCATGTTAGCAAGAAAAGCGCGATTCGCTGTAATACCCGAGATTTTTGTTTCTGTTTGCCTAGAATTATTTGTCTTTTTGTGCCATTTATTTTGTTTCGGTGATGATTATTTAGAGTTATCAATCTATTATGTACCGTATGATGTACCATATTGTGGTGTTCGTCAGGTACGACTTGTCGTTGGGTAAGTCGTGCAGATCGTGAGTATACGTGTATGACATGGCATGTTATATTCTGATTGTCATTTTGCCTCTTAGAAGGTGTTGTGGGCACATGATATCTCTCCCTTTTGAGTTGGTTATGTTCTGGGTGCTTTCGGAGCCGTATTGGGCTCGATTCTAGCCCTCGTACGGCACCCCAGTGCCGTCAGTGATCTATGGCCAGGAACAGGGATGCACGAGCAAGCCACATGAGCAGGTGCTTGTGTGTATTGCTCGTGCATGACAACTGAGCCTGGGCAGTGGACCAGCGCACAACCAAACGCACGAGCATTTGGTCGTGTGTGGTCGTGCGTCTCTGCGTGTATAAATGGGCAATCGCGTTTTTTCACCTCATTTCACCGTTTCTTCCTTTCTTCTCGCGGTGGACGGATGGATAAGACTAGGGTTCACATTCTTGGCCAATTTTGCTTCATTCCAAGGTGTTTTGGAGGGTCTTAGGTGATTATATCATCATATAATCCGTTGTTCTTCATCTGATCGAGGTACTTTTCTTGATTTCCCTAAGTTGACCCTTTCGGGGTTTGTTCTTAATTTCGATTCTAGTCTGATTATGATGAATCAGTTATTGTTATACGATGTTGTTGAACACATCCTATAGATTGTATATCCATATTTAAATTTCTTTTAATTCAAATCGTGATTTTAGGGTTGTTTGAATTTTGGCGAACCGACCTTGTATTTTCGAATGAAACCTTGCGACGGTATTTGAAAGATGTGTTTTGAAGTATTTTGAAAATTTTGTAAAATGTTACCGTCGTTAATTTTTTGTCGTGTTGTAAGGATTTTTTGGAAATGACTTTAACGTATTAGTTTTATTTCCAAAAATAACTCGAGTATACGATTTTAAAAAAACTATCACACCATAAAACTTTTCGATTTTAAAACATAAATGTGATTTTTATTTTCAAAAACAAATAGTGAAAGATGATAAATCTTACTCGACTTAAACTTTAAATTCGAATTTGGGAAAATTTTCTGAATCCAATCAGTTAGGGCATGCTAATTATAAGTCTAGCGCGCGATAAATTACAGTGCGTGTATGATATGGATTTATCGCTTAAGGCGATAGGCTAGAGTTGGGACTAATGTGATTGTGTGTGAGGTCAAGTTGTTTTGATATACTTGTCGTGTTACCATAAACAATCCTGTACCGATTGTTGGGATAAACAATCCTGTATCGAGTTTTGATAAAGTGACAACATACAGCAAGCCTTCACACTGCCTTCATACAGCAAAAGGATGAAGTGTCATCATACAGCAAGTTGCTGTCCCGAAGACAAACATTCAGCCAGATGTGAGTTTTGATAAAGTTCAAACATACAGCAAGTAGCTGTCCCGAAGACGATCAAAAATTGTTGGGATAAACAATCCTGTATCGAAGTTTTACTAAATTGGCAACATACAGCAAGTCTTCTCGAAATACCATCATACACCAAAAAGCTCATCAGTCGGTATGATACCAAGTATGGAAGTTGTCCTGAAATATTCATACAACATCTTTCCATACAGCAGCACTAAAAGAACCTTCAGCTACAGCATCATGTTGGATACAGCAAGCAAGTTGTAAGTGTTGAGTCCTTCAACACTTATTCAACAAGACTGAAGACCGTTGAAATGGAATATGATTTATACGCAAATGTAATACCCGTCATTTTCATACTGTAATATTATTATTTATAATAATATTATAATGCATTTCATTTTATTTAATTTTATTTAGAGGATCATGAACATTTATTTCGATGTATCACAAGTCCTAGCCTGAGTCATTTTATCAGGTATAAATTTAAGTGGTCATTACTTATTTTATAATAGTGTTATTAATTATCCGAGTATAATACTAACATTATTATTATTATTAACATTATTATTATTAATAATGTTATTAATACCGTTTTTATTAAGTATTAATATTATTATTATTATCTTTATTATTTTCAGATTTTTATTATCGACATTACCAATTAATTTTTATTCTACAATTACTATTATTAATATTATTATTATACCATTTATGTTTTAACCATGAGTTATAATTTAACCAAACTATAATTAAATTTAATTAACCAAATTAATCATAGTTAAGAATCCTCCCTTCCCATCGATCGTTCCTTCTCACCAGAGTTCTCACTTTATCAAAACTCCTCAACACTTATCCAACACAAACCTAATTCAACTAAAACACTTAAAAATCTACACCTATAAATACACTAATATTCCTACTGCATAAATCTTTTACATTCATCGTTCAACATCCAACAAAAAAATACAGAAAATACATATACACAAAAATACACAAAACAGAAGCATAACAGAAATATACATCATCTCCAAATCGGCCGAAGCTACAAGAAGAATTGTTCCCAGAAGACAAATTTTCTGATGTTCGTCGCAACTACAACTCTTAAATCTGCACTTCGGATTCCCAACTTTTCTCTCCTGCAAATATCTGGGGATTCATCTCCTACAAGTCGTCTTCTCCTCCAACAAGAAGGTAATCAAATTTCTTCAAATTTCTTTCATCACCTTTTAACTGATGGATAATCATAAGTATATGTCGCTTCCATTTCTTTCCCCTGGTTTACCAAAAAATCAACAAACTGTATTCAACCCTCAAATGCCTTATTATCAGTTTTATGTTCATATTCTCATTCTGTTATATACAACCAAACATTACAAAACTAGAAATTTTAATCACAAAGGTGAAATATCGTGACCTCAAGTCCCAGCCCGGAAAAAGAATCCAGAAACGTGAACTTGATAAATCGACCTGAACACATATGTTACCAAACCCGAAGTCTTTTTCCGCAGCCGACCGGAACCCAAATCCGTAGATCCCCTTTCAAACTCGTCACCTGAAATCAAAAAAAAAACATCAGCCCGACTTCTAACTCGCAGCCCGAACCTTACCTGCAATTGCCGCTGCCGCCTTGGACCCCGGTTCCACCACCAAACTCAACCTTCATCACCAAATCGAACTCTAACTTAGACCTACAACCAGATATTTCAATTTCAAATTCATAAATAAATCAACAACCTATTCAGTCGGCCTAACCCTAACTCATCTCGTTTATCATCAACCCACCTCCAGTAACAAATTCAGTCGCCCCTCGATCGCCGACCTTACCCGTTTGCTTTGTCGGAACCGCCACCTACTGTGGGCCATCGCGACACTTGGGCCGGAAAAACAGTACGACTCGGAGTTGTTTGTGTGTACCCTGTTGGGATTTCGAAAATAAAACGAAATACGCAGCGGAAAAAATACAAATCCCAAACAGGATCGATCAAGTAACGTATATACGAAAAAAAACAAATACAAAGATAAAGGTTCATACCCTTGAAGCCTTTGAAATAATTATTCGTAAATTGATGATGATCACGAACCCCGTCCCGAACACGAAATCCCTTCGTTCCAAGCACCGAAAGTTCGAAGCCTCTACTTCACAAGCGTCGGAAGTTGCCCAGAAAAATCTACAACACTCCGTTCTATGAAGAACACGGCTAGGAAGTGTTGTAGGAATTTATATATCACTTTTTCTTAACTTTTATATCACCTCCAAGATGAAAAATAGAAAAGAAAAAATTTCTCCTCCCTCACGTTTTGAAGACACGGCTGAACTCTCTCAAAAATGAATATGAGTTGTGTGTCTTTTTCATCTCATCATGTGTATATATATTATATCTCATATAATAATTATATATCATGTTATAATTATTTTGAGAGTAAGAATCTCTACAAATAATTAAAACATGACAACACACATGCAAGGTGGTCATATGAGGGGGGCGGCCTACTAGGAAGATTCCTAGAAAACGAGCCGAGCCACTCGGCTCGTATACCGGACGTTCGTCAAACGACTCCGTTAAATACACTCCGCTTAATTATCAATGTATTTATATTAATTAATTAATCTAATTAATTAATTATATCAAATACAAATATATTTCTCTAAGAAATATAATTTATGAATTAAATTAATTACCCGGTAACTTAATTTAATTTCATAAGACTGATATTTGATTTATCCAATAAATCATAATTAGATATCCAATATCTAATATTAAGAGAGAGATAATAAATTCACATTTTATCCGTCAACGCTCCTGATGCGCGACTCCGTAGGTCCGTCTCAGCCGGCATTGGGAGGAACCAATGAGTGCGGGCAGCACTTAGCCAGCCTAGTGGGCCGCACTGTAAACCCCGACTGAGAACGAATTAAGGGATCATTCCAGAACCATTATGTCGTGAATACTATATACGTATAAACCCTTTATCATATGTCCTGGTCAAGTCTTCGGGTCACGGTAAAGTCAAACCCTACTATTGAGTAGACTCTATACATGTGTTAATGCAAATCAAGACCGACTGATTAATAGTGTATCTAATACGACTATATCAGAATGCTTTGGCCAAAGACTCATGATCTTATTTGCCATTAACCGTATAGGACATACGCCTGCTCACTAACAGGAGATAGAATCCTTTCTTGGCATACAGTCCGCACTTCGAGGTCGACTCAGCAATTAAGCAAATGAGTCTAACTACTCTAATGACAAACTAAACGTCACAAGCACATCTTCTACTGAATCCTCAAGTCAAAGGTCCACGTATACTATCACAACCTTTCGATTATGAGTCGTGTTCGAGTATACTAGTCCCACCAATATACTTTATAACTATGCTATCAAGACGTGCACACGTCCTACCATCAGTTATACAAGTCTTATTAAAACTTAATGCCTATTTAAGTTTATTGACTTGCGAACGATTTACGTAAATAAACTTTAAACACTTCCAGTGTATTTTCTCTTATCCCATAACGAGAATGGAATGTTCAGTTTATTTACATGGACTTCACTTCAATGTTTACCAAGTCAAGAATGCAATTGAAATAGAATAAATAGTGAATGAATCGAATTGCCTTTTTATTATTTATTATTCCATAATTACAAGTACAATGCCCATACTCTCTCATCCCCTGAGTGGCATTCGTGGGCATATTCCTAACAATCTCCCACTTGCACTCAATGCCACATATCATGGTATCCAATACCCATGTTCTTTAGATGTCTTTCCAAGACAGCCTGAGATAATGGCTTAGTCAGCGGGTCAGAGACATTGTCTTCTGAGTCTACTCTTTGCAATGAAACATATCCTTTTTCCACCATCTCTCGAACGATGTGGTACTTTATCTCTATATGCTTGGTGTTGTGGTGAGCCCTCGGCTCATTAGCTTGAGCGACAGCTCCATCATTATCACAGAATAGTGATATAGGCAACTCCGCATTAGGGACCACTTGAAGTTCTTGTATAAACTTCTGCATCCAAAATGCTTCTTTGCTAGCCTCTGAGGCAGCTTGATACTCTGCTTGGCAGGTGGAATCTGCAGTAGCGGTTCGCTTGGAGCTTCTCCAAGATACTGCTCCTCCATTGAGAGTAAATAAATACCCAGATGTCGACTTAGAGTCGTCATTGTCTCCGTGAAAATCAGAATCGGTGAATCCAATCACCTTCAATTCTCCACCACCGTAAGTAAGAACCAAATCTCTAGTTCTTCTGAAGTACTTAAGAATGTTCTTTACGGCAGTCCAATGTTCCCTTCCCGGGTTTGCTTGAAATCGACTTACCATACTCACAGCATAGGCTAAGTCTGGTCTCGTACACAACATAGCGTACATGAGGCTACCCACTGACGAGGCATATGGTACCTTACTCATCACTCTCTTATCTTCCTCACTTTGAGGACACATTTTCGTGGTGAGATGAATTCCATGTCGCATGGGAAGGAAACCTCTTTTAGATTCATCCATCTTGAATCTTCTCAGGATTTTATCTATATAGAGAGTTTGGGAAAGTCCTATCATTCTTCGAGGTCTATCTCTGTAAAGACGGATCCCTCGAATATAAGAAGCTTCTCTCAAGTCTTTCATGGAGAACGTTTTAGAAAGCCAAGATTTCACAGTGCTGAGCATTGCTATGTTATTTCCTATAAGTAGAATATCATCTACATATAGTACTAAGAACGCAATGTTGCTCCCACTGACCTTTTTGTAAACACACGGTTCCTACTCATTTCGTACGAAGTCAAAGTCCTTAACTCCTTCGTCAAATTGAAGGTTCCAACTCCGAGAAGCTTGCTTCAGACCATAAATGGCTCGTTGCAGCTTACACACTTTATGAATATTAGCTTTGGACACAAAACCCTTAGGCTGTTCCATATAGATTTCCTCCTCGAGGTATCCATTTAGAAAAGCCGTTTTGATGTCCATTTGCCATATTTCATAATCATAATAGGCAGCGATGGCAAGCATCATGCGAATCGACTTTATCATAGATACGGGCGAGAAGGTATCATGATAATTGATTCCTTCCCTTTGGGTATAACCCTTTGCCACAAGCCTGGCCTTATAGGCATCAACCTTGCCATCCCCATCAGTCTTTCTCTTATAGGTCCATTTATTTCTAATAGTCTTCATGCCAGTTGGAAGATCTACTAGAGTCCAGACCTGATTGGTATGCATCGAGTCTATCTCAGCTTTCATTGCTTCTTGCCATTTATCGGAGTCTACATCCACTATCGCTTGGTCATAGGTGACAGGGTTGTTTTCACTGCTATCAGGTGTGTCGTGGAGACCCAGTTCCTCGACATATGTATAGTCATACCTCTCAGGTAAGTGAGATACCCTATCAGACCTTCGAAGTGGAGGTTGTGTTACAATAGGTTCGGTTCTTGATCCCTGATCAGATGTCTCCTTAAGAGTTTCATTATGCTCTTCTAAAGAGATAATTCTACCCGAGCCACCTTCCTGAATGAATTCATCCTCAATGAAGTGCGCTTGTAATGCCACAACGACCCTATGGTCTTCTGTCATGTAGAATAGATAACCCATTGAGTCCTCTGGGTATCCTATGAAACGTCCTTTTATGGACCTCGCTTCCAGTTTGTCCACCTTAGCCTTTTTGACATAGGCTGGACATCCCCAAATCCTTATGTGATTAAGGCTTGGTTTCTTACCCTTCCACATCTCATGCGGAGTGATAGGAACAGATTTGGAAGGACATCTATTAAGGATATAGGCAGTGGTTAGTAAGGCATACCCCTACAGGTAAATAGGTAAATCAGTGTAATTTAACATGGAGCGAACCATGTCCAACAAAGTCCGATTTATCCTTTCTGAAACACCATTTAACTGTGGGGTTCCTGGAGGCGTGAATTGTGAAACTATTCCATGTTCCTTAAGAAACTCATCAAACTCAGTGCTCATATATTCGCCACCTCGGTCCGATCGAAGTGCTTTGATATGACATTCAGTTTGTTTTTCAACTAGGGCCATAAATTCTTTGAATTTAGCAAAGGCTTCGGATTTATGTTTCATTAAGTACACAATCCCATACCTAGTATGATCATCTGTGAATGTTATGAAATATTGATATCCGTCTAGGGCTACTTCTAAAGCACCACAAACATCGGTATGCACCAATCCAAGTTTATCGGCAGCCCTTTCAAAAGTCCCTATGAAGGGGAACTTAGTCATTTTGCCTCTAAGGCAAGATTCACAAGTTGGATAGAGTTCTACACCCAATGGACTTAAAAGTCCATCTTTCTCCATTTTCTGAACCTTGGTCTGACCAACATGACCAAGTCTAAGGTGCCATTTAAGAGCTTGATTAGTATCTTGCCTACCACGTTTCCTAGTTATAGTGTTCACTGCTGTTTTATTTTGAATGTTCAGATGATATAAACCATTAAACAATGTAGCTGTTCCAACCAATTTATTTCGAAAATAAATTTTACAACTGCCATTGCCAATGAAGAAACAAAATCCTTTCCGGTCCAAAACTGGAATGGATACAATGTTTTTATGCCCCTTGGGCAAAACAAGTACTTCATCTAATGTCAAAATAAAACTGGATTCTAAACTCAGAAGGATTGATCCAATATCGGTTGCCTCGACACTTTGTCTGCTTCCAACCGTGATCATTATTTCCCCAGCTTCAAGTTTTCTACTTCGTTCCAGATCCTGATTCATAGTACAAATGTGAGAAGTGGCACCTGAATCCAGAATCCATGAAGCAGAATATACAGTAGCGGAACAATTAGTTTCAAAAACAAAAAGTTCCGTACCTGATGCGCCATTAATCTTGGGACAAGTCCTTCGCCAGTGGCCCAGCTCACCGCATTCAAGGCATTTGTCTGTAGGTTTTGGACCGCCTACCTTTTGAACCTTTCGAGCCTTGCCCTTTCCTTTTTGCACCCCTTTCTTGGGTTTGTACTGCTCGTAGGTCTTTTTCTTCTTGTTCTTGGACCTCCTAGGCCCAGAAGAAATCACAAGAGCAGCCTCTCTCGGTTTAGTCTTCATGTTAGACTGCGCCGTCACCAGTTTATTCATTAGCCCAGCTAATGTGCATGTAATTTCATTACAGTTGAAATTCATTACAAACTGCGTGAAAGAGTCAGGGAGAGATTGAAGGATGAGATCATTTTGAAGAGATAAATCCATATTAAAGTTGAGCACCTCGAGCCTCTCAATCATAGAGATCATCTTGAGGACGTGGTCTCCCACTTTCTCCCCTTCTTTCATCCTAGCACTGAACAACTACTTCGATATCCCATATCTAGCAGTCCTACTGTGCTCTCCATAAAGTTCGGTCAAGTGTGCGAGAATCTGCCTAGCAGAAGTCATTTTCTCGTGCGCTCTCTGCAGCTCATTAGTCATTGAGCCCATCATAAAGCCACGGACTAGCACGTCATCCTTGACCCATTTTTCATGGATGTCAATGTCTTCCTGATTACCCCTAGTCCGGATTGGAGTCGGTGGAATGTCCGCCTCCAAGACGTATCCCAGAGACTCCATACTGAGTACAATCATCAGATTCCGCAACCAGTCAACAAAGTTAGGGCCAGTTAGGAGATTCTTTTCAAGTAGTATTACAAGTGGCTTTTTAGCCATTTTAGAGAGATTCAATTTCGTTTTCTGCAAAGATTTAGACAAGATTAAATTAGTGACTTGTTTAATTATGACCGAGTATAGAACTTAAGGGCTTGTATAATTCTTGTCTCGGCTCCCACTAATTTTATCGGAATTATACACTCCCATGTTATAATCCGAAAATCATGGTTAGATCGACTTCTTAGTGGTTATCAAGTTCTTTACAAATTTTAACAGACGCAACCTATCAGGTTTCTTGCCAATTAATTTCTGTAAAGTGGTGTCTAACACCAACCCATCTAGCGGATGATTTGATCTTCTTTTACCCCTAGTCTTCATGCCCTCAACCTATCAGGATTCTTGGCAATCCAGACTATCTAAGTTGTTGACCATCAACGTCTATCAGTTTGACTATTGAATCTCATCCGGCAACCTATCAGGTTTCTAGGGGCGAAATTTATCACCAACCGAAGGCATCTAATGCACTCAAGAATTTTTCTACCTCTACCAAATGTACTACCCTGATAACTCGGAAGCATAGCACACCAGCTCGGGTATCAATTTTCTACGAGTTTGATGGAGGGTAGGAAACCTCGTAACCTTTTTCAAACTTAGTCTGTTTGTAGTCGGGAGAATTTCGCGATTAATGTTACACTTTGCACATTAATTCAATTATACGCGCGTTTGATGGTTTGTCAATCATTGAAAATGAAAAAAAGAAACCAGTAACCTAGTTACTACCAACATATAGCTCATTGACCTAATTCCTAAGTACTGGGCCAAGCGAATGACCCAATAAAAGAAAACAGTCTTCGATTCTTCGTCTTCTCGGTCGATTGTCTTCGGTCTTCTTCATACCCAAAATAATAATTACATCATTGAAAAATTGCATCCTATACAAGTTTTTCTAATAAATATAAATAGGCTCAAAACGGCTTTTACAACCCAATCGAATCGAACAAACCAAAAAACTAAGTCCACGAGCTATATCACCATCACATAAGGATTCCATACAACATGTAATGGCAACGAAATTAAACAATTAATCTTAATATAAATTAATCTAATTAATCTATAAATTAATCTATTCAATTTCTACTATATTAATCCAATTAATATAAAGTGACATTAAAATTAAATAATCAATTAATATATTAATCCAATCAATATAAAATTAATCTATTCAATTTTAATGGTATTAATCCAATTAATACTAATAATCGTCATTTTAATTCGTTCGAAGTAATCCGGCCAAAATAATATTCTCGTTTAATTTATTTCCCTTAACACAAAAATATTCCAAATATTAATTTAGTCAAATTAAAATCCAATTTAAATTTTGGGAAATAATTAAAACGAAATATAAACTTAAAACGGAGTCCCGGACAATCCAGTTTTAGGCCCAGCCCGCGGCTCGATTCAAAATCGGGCCAAAAACTCGAGGCCTACTCGGCGAGCCATGCTAGCGGCTGGCCGAGTCTGATCGGCAGCATCATTGCCTCTCGGCGGATCGGCCGAGACATGGCCGAGCATGCTCGGCAACCGAGGCGATCGGCCCGACCATCTTGCCGGCACCCTTCGACCGTTTCTTCGTTTTTCGGCCCGTTTCCAAAAACGTGATGCTACAACGAACAATTTAAAATCTACGATTATTCCAAATATGATTGTAAATCATAATCATCATCCAAAAGCATTCAAAATGCACAAATAATCGTATATACAGAAACATTGACCTCGCTCCGATACCACTGTTGGAATTCCGAAAATAAAACGAAATACGCAGCGGAAAAAATACGAATCCCAAACAGGATCGATCAAGTAACGTATATACGAAAAAAAAATACAAAGATAAATGTTCATACCCTTGAAGCCTTTGAAATAATTCTTCGTAAATTGATGATGATCACGAACCCCCTCCCGAACACGAATTCCCTTCGTTCCAAGCACCGAAAGTTCGAAGCCTCTACTCCACACGCATCGGAAGTTGCCCGGAAAAATCTACAACACTCCGTTCTATGAAGAACACGGCTAGGAAGTGTTGTAGGAATTTATATATCACTTTTTCTTAACTTTTATATCACCTCCAAGATGAAAAATAGAAAAGAAAAAATTTCTCCTCCCTCACTTTTTGAAGACACGGCTAAACTCTCTCAAAAATGAATATGAGTTGTGTGTCTTTTTCATCTCATCATGTGTATATATATTATATCTCATATAATAATTATATATCATGTTATAATTATTTTGAGAATAAGAATCTCTACAAATAATTAAAACATGACAACACACATGCAAGGTGGTCATGTGAGGGGGGCGGCCTACTAGGAAGATTCCTAGAAAACGAGCCGGGCCACTCGGCTCGTGTACTGACGTTAAATCAAACGACTCCGTTAAATACACTCCGTTTAATTATCAATGTATTTATATTAATTAATTAATCTAATTAATTAATTATATCAAATACATATATATTTCTCTAAGAAATATAATTTATGAATTAAATTAATTAATCGATAACTTAATTTAATTTCATAAGACCGATATTTGATTTATCCAATAAATCATAATTAGATATCCAATATCTAATATTAATAGAGAGATAATAAATTCACATTTTATCCGTCAACGCTCCTGATGCGCGACTCCGTAGGTCCGTCTCAGCCGGCATTGGGAGGAACCAATGAGTGCGGGCAGCACTTAGCCAGCCTAGCGGGCCGCCTTTGTAAACCGATCGAGAACGAATGAAGGGATCATTCCAGAACCATTATGTCGTGAATACTATATACGTATAGACCCTTTATCAGATGTCCCGGACAAGTCTTCGGGTCACGGTAAAGTCAAACCCTACTATTGACTATACTCTATACATGTGTTAATGCAAATCAAGACCGACTGATTAATAGTGTATCTAATACGACTATATCAGAATGCTTTGGCCAAAGACTCATGATCTTATTTGCCATTAACCGTATAGGACATACGCCTGCTCACTAACAGGAGATAGAATCCTTTCTTGGCGTACAGTAAAGACTGCTACCTGCCCGTATAGTCCGCACTTCGAGGTCGACTCAGCAATTAAGCAAATGAGTCTAACTACTCTAATGACAAACTAAACGTCACAGGCACATCTTCTACTGAACCCTCAAGTCAAAGGTCCACGTATACTATCACAACCTTTCGATTCGTCATCGACTCTCCGAGAGTGAATACCATGCGACTGAATCGAGTATGAGTCGTGTTCGAGTATACTAGTCCCACCAATATACTTTATAACTATGCTATCAAGACGTGCACACGTCCTAGCATCAGTTATACAAGTCTTATTAAAACTTAATGCCCATTTAAGTTTATTGACTTGCAAACAATTTACGTAAATAAACTTTAAACACTTCCAGTGCATTTTCTCTTATCCCATAACGAGAATGGAATGTTCAGTTTATTTACATGGACTTCACTTCAATGTTTACCAAGTCAAGAATGCAATTGAAATACAATAAACAGTGAATGAATCGAATTGCCTTTTTATTATTTATTATTCCATAATTACAAGTACAATGCACATACTCTCTCATCCCCTTAGTGGAATTCGAGGGCATATTCCTAACAATCTTCGATTTGCATTTTGTGTATGCGTGTTTGACTGCTTTGTGTGTGTATTTGTGTGAGAGTGAGTTGATGAGGGAGAGTGAGAAGAGTTTTAGAGAGAGATAAGGCACAGAGGTGAGAAACGAATGGTGTTGGCGGAGAGAAGAGGGTTAGGGGTATTTATACCCGCGAATTTTTAGGGTTCTACAATTTAGTCCTCCCAGTTTTCAGAAACTTTCAATTCAGCCCCAAGCAGTTTTAATTAACTTGTTTTTAACCCAGTCAGCTTCTCAACTTTACGACTTGACCCCATTCAACTTTCAAAATTCACTTCCAGTCCTACTTCGACCCAAAACATTAAAATATTGACTTTAAATTAATATTAATAATTAATCTGAATTGTTGCATAAATATTTTAATTTCAGTCATTATATCGTAATATTTTATAATGATTACATTATTATTATTATTATATGTAGACTTTATCGAGGATTTACGAGCTTAGGACTGTGAGTCGAGCATCTTCATTTCAAGTCAGACATCATCATTTATTCAGGTGGGAATTTTCACTATCACTTTAATTGCTTTAATTGGATTGTATATATAATATTCTATTCATGTTTAAAATTTATGATGCACGTTTTAAATCAGGCTCACCTGTATTCATGTAAGAGGTTATCTTAAGAATCATGTTGTGTGGGGACACCGGAACAACCCAATATTCACATACGTGCTCGATTCATATTATATGTGGTATTGCGTGTATGTTTCATGTTGTTGCGGGGGCACCTGCGCAACCTCAATATTCGTGTTATGCGTGCTCGATTCATGCTGTACGTAATGTTGTGAGTATGCTTTAATGTTGAGGAAAAAATATGGTAGATTATTCATGTTATGCTTTCCATGAGATTGTATATAACTATGATCAGTGAGATTTCCACGAGCTGAAGGAAACTCACCCCCACCTTTATTGATCCCGCAGGTTGAACTGAGCCGGAAGGACGGGGGAGCGATCCGATAGGGCATATGAAAGTGGATTTGATATATGATGTTTTTCGTTATGTCATGTTTTGAAAATCATTTGGGGAAACCTTGACTAGAAATTTTAAACTATGATTTATTTTCTTCCGCCGCAAATTTTCTCCTATCTATGATGAATGGTTACCTTATTTAAAGGTATTTATTTTTTATGTCATTGTAGCGACTCGACTTTGTAGGCGAGAATTTTTATATTCTCAAGAAAATTATTTTTGTTAAAATTTACCTTTTTCTTATTTTTCCCAATAATTACCCTAGAAAGTCGGGGCGTTACATAGTGGTATCAGAGCGGGTTTTACCTTTCTATAGACTCGCTAAAATGTAAAAGTATCATATGCTCTCAGCTTCGCTACTTCGTCACTCCGTCTGAGGTACCAAATTTCAGTCATTATTCATGCATATGTCATTTCATTTTATTCACATGATTATTTATGCATGTACGAGCTGTTAGTATGGGCAAACCTAGGATGACGCCACATAAGAAGGTCCCAGCTACTTTTGACTCGCGTCTTCTAGCACACAAAGACTGGTGGGACGATCCTAGTTTACCAGAAAATGCACCACACTACGTCATTAATAGGCTGATTAAGTGGCTGCAATCTGGGAAACAAGGTTCCGTCATGCGACAGCTAGAGCACCTGATGGAGAAGTTATCCGAAGACAGGAGTTGCTGCATTTTCCGGCTTTGGAAAAAGGCCATCAAGAGATCGCTAGAAGAGCGAGAGGCTGCAGATGATTTCCAGTTCGTCGCTGGACGCTTATTGGATTTGTATGCCTGAGAGGCGATTCCAGCAGCAAATTGGGATGCCGACTCTACGGATGAGGAAGACTGAGGAGGATCCCGAAGAAGATCCAGAAGAAGATATAGAGGAAGTTCTTAGACTTGATGCATGGTAGCATAATTGTGATGGATTATGAGAGAAAGTTCAACCTCATGTGCTGTTTTACACCGCTTATGGTTCAGACTGATGGGATGAAGCTGCAGAAGTTTTAGGATGGACTTCATGACTGGATCCATCACAGTCTGCTGGCCATGGGAGGATGTCCTACACCGAGGAAGAGATAGAGATTAACGAACATAGATTCTTAGCCAACTTGCACATAGTTGAACTCAGCGATTTTGATGTCATTTTGGGTATGGATTGGTTAGACAAGCATAGAGCTGTAATTGAATGCTCCGAAAGGAGGGTAAATTTATGTCCATATGTGTATGTCAAGACCGTATTCGAGGGAGTAAGACCCTCTAGTACCACAAAGGTGATTTCAGCCATGAAAGCCGTGAAAATGTTGAAGAAGCATAGTTGCCAAGGATTCTTGGTGAATGTGATGGGGAAAACAACTTCGAAGAAGATGGTAGCTGATGTACCTATCGTCAAGGAGTATCCAGACGTCTTTCCCGAAGACTTTCCAGGAGTTCTGCCGAATCTTCAAGTTGAGTTCTCGATTGATTTAGTGCCAGGAGCGGCACCAATATCGAAGGCTCCCTATAGTATAGCGCCTAAGGAATTGCAAGAACTGAAAGTACAACTCCAAGAACTGCTCGACTCTGGATTTATCCGACCAAGTGTTTCGCCATGTGGTGCGCCAGTGCTCTTCGTGAAGAAGGACGGAAGTTTGAGGATGTGCATAGACTATCGTAAACTTAATAGACTCACGATAAAGAATAAATATCCACTTCCTAGAATAGAGGACCTATTGGATCAACTTGGAGGATCGGGAGTATTTTCGAAAATAGATTTGAGATCCGGATATCACCAACTGAGGATTAAGGATGATGATATCCCGAAGACCGCATTTCGAACTCATTATGGACACTATGAGTTTATAGTGATGCCATTTGGTTTGACTAATGCTCCAGCGGTATTCATGGACCTCATGAACCGTGCATTTCAAACTTATTTAGACAAGTTTGTCATTATGTTCATAGATGACATTCTTGTATATTCAAGGACCAAGATTGAACATGAGCAGCATCTTAGAACAGTATTGGAAATACTGCGCAAGGAGAAGTTGTATGCGAAGTTCAACAAGTGTGAATTCTGGCTTAACTAAGTTGCATTTTTGGGACATGTGGTCACTTCTAAAGGAATTGAGGTTGACCCGATTAAGGTAGAAGCAGTCAATGATTGGAAAGTACCGAGTAATGCAAATGAAGTTCGCAACTTCTCGGGATAAGCCAATTATTATCGAAGATTTATTGAGGGATTTTTGAAGATAGCTGCACCTATGACTAAATTGACTAGAAAGGGAGAAGTTTTCTTATGGAATGAGAAGGGCAAACAGAGTTTCCAAGAAGTTAAACGAAGATTGCCTACAACACCAGTGTTGACCATTCCTGATCTGACAAGAGAATTCGTCATCTATAGTGATGCATCCAAGCAAGGCTTGGGATGTGTATTGATGCAAGAAGGTAACTTAGTTGCCTATGCTTCGAGACAGTTGAAACCGCACGAACTGAACTACACTACTCATGATTTGGAATTAGCAGCGGTAGTTCATGCCTTGAAGATTTGGAGACATTACCTTTATGGAGGTAAGTGTGAAATTTATACAGGCCGCAAAAGTCTGAAATATATTTTCATACAGAAGGAATTGAATATGAGGCAACGCAGATGGCTAGAGTTGGTAAAAGACAGCAATTGTACAATTCATTACCACCCTAGTAAAGCAAACGTAGTTGCTGATGCACTGAGCCGTAAGGCGAGAAGAGACTTAGCTTGTTTATTGACCAAAGAGGAAAGCTTGGTCAAGGAATTTGCAAGGATGAACCTTGAGATGGCTACACCATCGAATCCAGTTGAGTCGTTATTGGCTAGTTTGTTGGTACAACCAACCTTGAAGAAGCAGATCAAATAAGGTCAAGGACAAGATGACTTCTTGGTCGATATGAAAGAACGTACTCTTTTAGGTGAGGATAAGGGTTTCAGTGTCCGATGATGGCACAAGTTACTATGAAGGGAGTATTTGTGTGCCCAATGTTGTCAAGTTGAGAGAAGCGATATTGAAGGAGGCACATAGTACTCCATATACGGAACACCATGGGAGTACAAAGATGTACCAAGACCTTAAGGGGACATTTTGGTGGGAAGGTTTGAAAAGAGATGTGGCAGACTTTGTCAGAAAGTACATAGTTTGTCAACAAGTGAAGGCAGAACACCAACGCCTCTTTAGACTACTTAAATCACTTCATATTCCAGGATGGAAATGGGAACACATTACGATGGACTTTGTGGTAGGTTTGCCGTGGACGGAAAAAGGAAACCACGCCATTTGGGTTGTTGTCGACCGACTCATAAAGTCAACTCATTTTATCCCAGTTAAGATGAATTTTCGAATGGATCAATAAGCCCAACTTTACATCAGTGAGATTATTAAATTGCATGGAGTTCCAGTCTCTATAGTATCCTACAGGGATACTCGTTTCACATCGCATTTTTGGGAGAGTTTGCAAGAAGCCTTGGGAATGCAGTTAAATTTTAGTACGGCCTATCATCCTCAGATTGATGGTCAGTCCGAGAGGACCATCCAGATCCTTGAGGATATGTTGCGAGCATGTGTGTTAGATATGGGAAATAATTGAGAACGACTGTTTCCATTGGTAGAATTTGCTTACAACAACAGTTATCAGTCGACGATCGGTATGGCACCTTATGAAGCCTTATACGGTAGGAAGTGTCGATCGCCACTGTATTGGGATGAGATAGGTGAAAGGAGAATTTTGGGTCCCGAGATGATCAAATTGACAGTTGGTGTGGTGGATAAGATTCGTGAGAGGATCAAGATAGCACAAGATCGTCAGAAGTCTTACGCCGAAAAGTGTAGGAAGGATCTCGAATTCTGTGTTGGCGACAAGGTATTCCTGAAGGTATCTCCTACCAAGGGAATTGTTCATTTTGGTCCAAGGAGCAAGTTGAGACCGAGATACATTGGACTGTTTGAAATTCTTGAACGGATTGGAGAATTAGCTTACCGTTTGGCTTTACCCCCAGAACTTTCGGCTGTGCACAACGTTTTTCACGTATCATTGTTGAAGAAGTATGTGCACGATCCCAGCCACGTCATCAACTATACCGCCGTGGAGATGAACAAAGATCTTACTTTTGAAGAACAACCAGAACTAATTCTCGACCGATCAGTCCGGCAGTTGAGAAACAAAGAGAAGGTGTTTGTCAAGATCCAATGGCGTAACCACAGTAAATATGAAGCCACTTGGGAGCGCGAGGAAGAACTTCAAGCTCGTTATCCGAATTTCTTCAATCGAGATATGTCATTTATTTTCGATGATGAAAATTTTTCTTAGAGGGATATGATTTAATACCCGTCATTTTCATACTGTAATATTATTATTTATAATAATATTATAATGCATTTCATTTTATTTAATTTTATTTAGTGGATCATGAATATTTATTTCGACGTATCACAAGTCCTAGCCCGAGTCATTTTGTCAGATATAAATTTAAGTGGTCATTACTTATTTTATAATAGTGTTATTAATTATCCGAGTATAATACTAACATTATTATTATTAACATTATTATTTTAAAAATAATGTTATTAATACCATTTTTATTAAGTATTAATATTATTATTATTATCTTTATTATTTTCATATTTTTATTATCGACATTACCAATTAATTTTTATTCTGCAATTACTATTATTAATATTATTATTATACCATTTATGTTTTAACCATGAGTTATAATTTAACCAAACTATAATTAAATTTAATTAATCAAACTAATCATAGTTAAGAATCCTCCCTTCCCATCGATCGTTCCCTCTCACCAGAGTTCTCACTTTATCAAAACTCCTCAACACTTATCCAACACAAACCTAATTCAACTAAAACACTTAAAAATCTACACCTATAAATACACTAATATTCCTACTGCAGAAATCTTTTACATTCATCGTTCAACATCCAACAAAAAAAATACAAAAAATACATATACACAAAAATACACAAAACAGAAGCATAACAGAAATATACATCATCTCCAAATCGGCCGAAGCTACAAGAAGAATTGGTCCCAGAAGACAACTTTTCTGCTGTTCTTCACAACTACAACTCTTAAATCTGCCGTTCGGATTCCCAACTTTTCTCTCCTGCAAATATCCGGGGATTCATCTCCTACGAGTCGTCTTCTCCTCCAACAAGAAGGTAATCAAATTTCTTCAAATTTCTTTCATCGCCATTTAACTGATGGATAATCATAAGTATATGTCGCTTCCATTTCTTTCCCGTGGTTTACCAAAAAAATCAACAAACTATATTCAACCCTCAAATGCCTCAGTTTTATGTTCATATTTCCATTCTGTTATATACAACCAAACATTACAAAACTAGAAATTTTAATCACAAAGGTAAAATATTGTGACCTCAAGTCCCAGCCCGGACAAAAAATCCAGAAACTTGAACTTGATAAATCGACCTGAACACAAATGTTACCAAACCCGAAGTCTTTTTCTGCAGCCGACCGAAACCCGAATCCGGAGATCCCCTTTCAAACCCGCACCTGAAATCAAAAGAAAAAAGAAAAAACACATCAGCCCGACTTCTAATTCGCGGCCCGAACCTTACCTGCAATTGCTGCTGCCGCCGTGGACCCCTCTTCCACCACCAAACTCAACCTTCATCACCAAATCGAACTCCAACTTAGACCAACAACTAGATATTTCAAATTCAGAAATAAATCAACAACCTATTCAGTCGGCCTAACCCTAACTCATTTCATTTATCATCAACCCACCTCCAGTAACAAATTCAGTCGCCCCTCGATCGCTGACCTTACCCGTTTTGCTTCATCGGAACCTCCGCCTATTGTGGGCCGTTGCGGCACCTGAGCCGGAAGAACAGTCCGACTCGGAGTTGTTTGTGTGTACCCTTCGATTTGCATTTTGTGTGTGCGTGTCCGACTGCTTTGTGTGTGTATTTGTGTGAGAGTGAGTTGATGAGGGAGAGTGAGAAGAGTTTTAGAGAGAGAGATAAGGCAGAGAGGTGAGAAACGAATGGTGTCGGCGGAGAGAAGAGGGTTAGGGGTATTTATACCCGAGAATTTTTAGGGTTCTGCAATTTAGTCCTCCCAGTTTTCAGAAACTTTCAATTCAGCCCCAAGCAGTTTTAATTAACTTGTTTTTAACCCAGTCAGCTTCTCTACTTTTACGACTTGACCTCATTCAACTTTTAAAAATCACTTCCAGTCCTACTTCGACCCAAAACATTAAAATATTGACTTTCAATTAATATTAATAATTAATCTGAATTATTGCATAAATATTTTAATTTCAGTCATTATATCGTAATATTTTATAATAATTAAATTATTATTATATGTAGACTTTATCGAGGATTTACGGGCTTAGGACTTTGAGTCGAGCATCTTCATTTATTCAGTTGGAAATTTTCACTATCACTTTAATTACTTTAATTGGATTGTATATATGATATTCTATTCATGTTTAAAATTTATGATGCACATTGTAAATCAGGCTCACCTGTATTCATGTAAGAGGTTATCTTAAGATTCATGTTGTGTGGGGACACCTGCACAACCCAATATTCACATACGTGCTCGATTCATGTTATATGTGGTATTGCGTGTATGTTTCATGTTGTTGCGGGGGCACCTGCGCAACCTCAATATTCATGTTATGTATGATCGATTCATGCTGTACGTAATGTTGTGAGTATTCTTTCATGTTGAGGAAAAAATATGGTAGATTATTCATGTTATGCTTTCCATGAGATTGTATATTACTGTGATCAGTGAGATTTCCACGAGCTGAAGGAAGCTAAACCCACCTTTATTGATCCCACAGGTTGAACTTAGCCGGAAGGATGGAGGAGCGAGCCGAGAGGGCATATGAAAGTGGATTTGATATATGATGTTTTTCGTTATGTCATGTTTTGAAATTATTTGGGGAAACCTTGACTAGAAATTTTAAACTATGATTTATTTTCTTCCGCCACAAATTTTTATCTCGTATCTATGATGAACTGTTACCTTGTTTAAAGGTAATTATTTTTTATGTCATTATAGCGACTCGACATTGTAGGCGAGAATTTTTATATTCTCAAGAAAATTATTTTTGTCAAGATTTACCTTTTTCTTATTTTCCCCAATAATTACCCTAGAAAGTCGGGGCGTTACAGCAAAAGTCAAACTACTGGTTGAAAAGAAGTATTTAAATACTGACTGCATAAAGTATTTAAATACTAGCCGACACAGATCTTAAATCAAGGAGCGAAAACCGGATCGTGTTTTATTCAAATCAATCAACACGTTGAAACAGACTATGGGCTTAGCAGATCTATTTCCAACGCATCTATTGAGAGGCTATATATACCCCAGAGTTTGAAGATGAGTTCATCCAAGAAATACAAGCTTACAAGCAATACGCGAACGATCTATCGACTGAATATTCATTATCATCAGATCAAGATTACAAGAGCGAAGTATTTTTCTTCTAGTATCATTCATATCTGAAAAGAAGATATATACTCAGTCAATCAAGAACAGCCATCATCAGCTCAAGATCTTCATAGTCAAGCTGCTATTCTTACCTGGTTACTATACCTTTTACCTTTGAGTAGAAACCTAGTTCTGTGTGAACTAAAGAAGTTATTCCGACCTATGTGGGACGAATAAGATGAAATCTTGGAACTATGTGTGAAGAAGCAAGTCAAGAGTTAGCTTTGACCAATCTGTGTGAATGGTTGAAAGTTGTATCAATCTGTATGAACGATACAAGGATAGGTTTGATTATAGACACATAGTTGTGTACGTAATGTTTATAATAAACATTTTCACTCCTGTGTGGAGGACCAGTGGACGTAGAGGGGTTTACCTCGAACCAATTTAAAACAGTGTGTCATTTACCTTCTGCACTTATTGTTTTCATTACTGTGATTATTTTACAAGTATACACTGCATACCCTGTACACACCAAGCAAACAGGAGAAAACCCAGTTGCTGTATTTACAGCAACTTACTGTTTCAAGACTTCTGCTACGCACTCTTATTTGAAAATCATACAGCTTGTCGCTTAAACACTTTCCAAGCTTAATTCTGTATACTTAGTGGCCAACAAGTGGTATCGGAGTGGTTGATTCTAAAAAGAATTAGTCGTATGTTTAACCGAATCAGATCCTAAAATCACTTTATTTTTGAAAACTTCTTTATCTTTCCTATTCTTAGACATGGATACCTCACTGATTAATAAGGTACCAATGTTCTCTTTTAAAGAGTTTGATGACTGGAGAATCGGGATGTAGGCTCATCTTGCTGCCATGCATGAAGTGATGATTTATGTCATCCAAGAAGGCCCCATAAAAATCATGAAAGTGAACCGCAAGGATTGAAGGCCAAGCCCATGACGAGATGCTCTAGAAAGGGCGCGAATAGTGGACCATAGATGATCGAAAAAGCGCCAACCTCGACAATGTTGCTAAGAACGCGCTATTTGTCACTCTTGACAAAGGCACGTTCTCGAAGGTAAAGAGATGTAGGATAGCCAAAGAAATCTGGGAAAAACTCAAGATGATTTGCAAGGGTACTGAGCTCTCAAAAGAAAACAAAATTTCAAAACTAACTCAGCAATTCGAATCTTTTGAAATGAAACCAACTGAAACTCTTGAGGATTTTGACCTCAGATTCACTGGCATTGTTGGTGAACTTGAATTGTTGGGCAAAATTTATACCCAAAAGGAGAAGAACTTAAAAATTTTTAGATATCTCCCTGCCCGATGGGACATTAAGACAACAGCTATGCGTGTGTCATGCAATCTTCATGACATATCTACTTTTGACCTCTTTTCTGACCTCAAAGCATTTGAGTATGATATTGACAGGTGAGAGAAAGCTGAAGAATCGCCTGCGAGGACTACAGCGCTAGCCGCTGTATCCAATAGAAGGCATAACATGCCCATCACATCAAAGTCTACCCACAAGAATACTGACAGTGACGACGATATCCTGTCACAAGAGAAAATGGCACTCTTCATGCAAAAATTCAAGAAATTTATCAAGCAGTATGGAAAGACTCCATACAGGCCAAAGCCTGTTCACAAGGTAAGTACTGAATCTTCCTCTAGTGATGCTAACCTGTGTTATAATTGTAGGAAACCAGGACATTATACAAATAAATGTCCTCATTCTAAAGTTCAAAGGTTGCCAGAAGCCGAGCAACAGGAAAAAGACGAAAGACGACGTGCTTGTAAAAACAAGCTCAAGGCCCTGATTGGCGAATCAGAAGCCTCCCCCGCACCAACAAAGTCAGAAGAATGTCTATAGGCAGTAACTGATAGTGACTTGTCAGATGATGAATTTGAAGATAAAGCCTATATGTCCTTTATGGCCAAAGACATACCGGAAGATGTAGATAGCGATGATGAGGTAAGCTCAACCTCAATTACTCTTGCAAATGCATCTCATACCTTTGAAAACATATGAATGAATTCAAAAACATCCAAATTTCTAACCTAGAGCTGAGGGAAGAAAATGACTTGCTGAAAGTAAATTAAGAAAATGTCTGTTGATTGTGGAAACAGTAAAATCGATCACGAAAAACTCATATAGAGCAATCATCAACTTGCTCATGAACTAAATGAGGCTAAGTCTCACAGTGAAATCAAGACAAATGATTTTGTTCTGCTCCAAGATAAAATAAAAACTCTCGAAAAACAAGAAGGAGAACTTGAGAGCATCTTGAAATCTTTTGAGAAATTGTCTAAAAGGATGGAAGAAATTCTAAGCACCGGGCAACATGCTCATGATAAAAGTGGCTTAGGATACAGCTCATTCTCCAATAAAGGGAAAACTAGTACTGTGTTCATCAGGGGTGTGGAACCCATTCCTATATCGGAAGAAATCCCGAGTCCTGTGAAGGCACCTGTTGCACCGCGAACAGTAAAGGCTGCCATTCTGCCACCACAATCATATTCCAGATAGCAGAATCCTCAGCCATTCAGACCTGTAAGGCATAACCAACAGCATGCTCCCCGAGCATATCAAAAGCGCCAGCATCCGTTCAGAAAGAAGGTTATACCCAAATACCAAAGGCCTGCACAGCAGTACTTCCAATAGTACAGTGCGCCTAGATATTGGATACAAGAGCCTCATTATCCA
Organism: Orobanche coerulescens; assembly: GCA_033398695.1. Taxonomy (NCBI): domain Eukaryota; kingdom Viridiplantae; phylum Streptophyta; class Magnoliopsida; order Lamiales; family Orobanchaceae; genus Orobanche; species Orobanche coerulescens. The sequence continues at coordinate 75,325,854 of CM065810.1, read as the reverse complement.
TCGTGAAAGGTGTCGCCGCATGACGCAAACGACTTTGGGAATCCAACTGAGACCCAGCAGTGTCAGTAAGGCCAAGAAAATGGCTCCACCTCCAAGACAAAGATTAAATCTTGGATTAATAATAATAACCCTGAATTTTTCATGCATAATAATTATCATGGTTACAAAGACTACGTACCTGCCCCACATAAATACCGCAAGAATGTACCTATAGTAACCTACAGTAAACCAATTGCTGTCAGGAAAATCTGGGTACCTAAAGGCACTAACACCCATGGACCCAACATTCAAAGGGGACCTAAATCTACTTAATTCCTTTGCCTACAGGACATCTTAGAAAAGGACATCTGGTACTTCGACAATGGATGTTCTCGGCACATGACAGGAGACAAAATCAAGCTGTCAGATTTCATAGAAGGTCGCGGTCTAAAAGTGCGCTTCGGTGATAAATCAAAAGGAAGAACAAGAGGGAAGGGAACCCTGCTTGTAGGAAAATTCAAAGTCACCGATGTAGCTTATGTTGAAGGCTTACAGTATAATCTACTTAGTATTAGCCAATTCTGTGATGAACATCTCTCGGTGAAATTCTATATAGATCACTGTAGAGTCAAGAACATCCTGACCAAAGAAGTTGTGCACACAGAAAGCAGATCAGGTAACATGTATATTGCTGACTGGATGCCTACGAGCTCCACAATTCCTTGTTTAGTTGCCAAAGCCACTGCAGATCTAAGCTGGTTATGGCACAAGAGGATGTCTCACGTCAACTTCAAGACGATCAACAAGCTCGCTAGACAGGAAATGGTCAGAGCTTTTCCCAATGTGTCATTCCAAAAAGACAGCGTCTGTGGACCCTGTCAGAAAGGCAAGCAAATCAAGACCACCCTGAAGAGCAAATCCTACCTTTTCACTCACAGAGTTCTAGAAATGCTACACATAGATCTCTATGGTCTCGTAGACCCGGTAAGTTTAGGAGGTAAGAAATACTGTCTCGTTATTGTTGATGATTATTCTATGTATGCTTGGACAATCTTCCTAAGCAAGAAGAAGGAAACAACATCAAAACTACCCGAGCACCTGAGAAAGCTTCAAAATGAAAAGGGGTTGAGTATCGTGTCCATTCATTCCGACAGAGGTACTGAATTTACTAACTGCTTTAGAGAGCAATACTGTTCGAAAAATGGGATACAGCACGAATACTCAGCTGCCCGCACACCTCAACAAAACAGCGTTGTCGAGCGAAAGAACAGGACGCTCAAGGAAGCAACAAGGACCATGATTGCCGCAAGAAAGTTGCAACAACATTTCCGGGGTGAAGCCACCAATATAGCGTGCTACACACAAAACCGTTGTATTAGTAACAAACATCACAACAAAACAGCATACGAGGTATGGACCAACAAAACTCCATTAGTCTCGTACTTTCACATATTTGGATGCAGGTGTTATGTTTTGAATAATGGGAAGGATCAACTTAGCACCTTCGATGAGAAGTCGGATGAAGGGATATTTGTTGGATATTCCTCTGTCAGCAAAGCTTACAGGATCTTTAATAAACGTAAGCTGACAATTGAGGAATCAGTTCATGTAGTGTTCGACGAACCTCACCATGATCCTACAGGAGTAGAAGATATTACTCAGAATATCCAAAAACTCACCATTGATAACCCTACAACTCCTATAGAGCCTGTCGTTGACTTAGAAATCAACCCCACATCTGTAAGAACATAAGTAGATGAAGCTGATGCTATGCAAGCTGAAGCTAAAACTACAGAAACTCAAGATACAGTACGGGATGCCAAATTAGAACTCGACAGAAGATGGTTGAGAGATCACCTACAAGAGTTGATCATAGGAAATATTGATGCTGGTGTATCTACCCATAGGAGAATACAGAGTACACAAGGAAATATATTATTTGCGCAAGAAGAACCCGAGTCTGAGATATCCCCATTTCCTATATGGAAGTCTCTAGCTGAACTTAGAAGACTTAATATGTGCACTATCGCTGTATTCTTAGCTCAATCCGAACCTGTTTCCACCAAAGAAGCTCTAGATAATTCTGACTGGATTACATCTATGGAAGAAGATATTAATGGTTCCGAAAGACACAATGTATGGTATCTAGTACCCAAACCAACACATCAAGCAGTAATTGGAATCAAATGGGTATTTAGAAACAAGAATGATGGAAATGGTCTTATTATCAGAAACAAATCTCATCTCGTTGCACAAGACTACAGACAGGAAGAAGGCATAGACTACGATGAAACTTTTGCCCCTGTTGCCAGACTAGAAGCCATTAGGATATTTTTAGCCTTTGCCGCCCATAAGAGCTTTATTGTATATCAAATGGACGTCAAGAGCGCATTCCTGAATGGAGACCTTACCGAAGAAGTCTATGTTGAACAACCACCAGGATTTGTCAACACAGAAGGCATAGACCTTGTATACAGGCTACGGAAAGCACTGTATGGACATAAGCAAGCACCTAGAGCGTGGTATGAGACCCTGTCCTTGTACCTAACCAATAATGGATTCGAGAAAGGTGCTGTGGACAAGACCTTATTTAAAATACAGGAAGGTGATGACCTCCTGATGGTTCAGATATATGTAGATGATATTATATTTGGTTCAACTAACCTCGCTTTATGTCAAAGATTCTCTCATATCATGCAAAGTAAATTTGAAATGAGTATGATGGGAGAACTTAGTTATTTCTTAGGATTGCAGGTAAAGTAGTTGCCTACAGGAATCTTCATCAACCAGGAAAAGTACAGAAAGGAGCTTCTCAACAATTTTGGGATGAATAATTCCAAATCATCGTCAACCTCCATGAGCACTTCCGTGCAAATTAGTGCTAACGAAGCTGGAAAGCCGGTTGATCAATCACTCTACAGGAATCTAATTGGCTCACTCCTGTACCTAATAGCTAGCAGGCCCGATATCCAGTTTGTTGTAGGAATGTGTGCTCGACATCAAGTAGCACCTAAAGAATCACACTTCACAACAGCCAAACGAATCCTGAAGTACGTCAAAGGAACAGTCGATGTAGGACTGTGGTATCCGAAAGAAGGCGGATTCGATTTGGTTGGCTACAGTGACTCGGATCTCGGAGGCTGCAAGCTAGATAGGAAGAGTACAAGCGGTACTTGTCACTTTCTTAGACCTATACTTGTATCTTGGTTCAGTAAGAAGCAATTGGCAAACTCGCTTTCCACAGCAGAATCAGAATACTATGCTGCTGGTAGTTGCTGTATGCAGATCCTTTGGATGCAACAACAGCTATTAGATTATGGAATCACTGTCAAGAAAACACTGATCATGTGCGATATCACGAGTGCAATTGCAATAACGCACAACCCTGTTTTGCACTCGCGTTCTAAGCACATTCATATGAAGCATCACTTCATTAGGAATCATGTTGAGAACAAGGATGTTCGGCTCAAGAAAGTTCATACAGATATCCAGTTAGCCGACATCTTTACCAAGCCTCTCGGCACAGCAAGATTTTGTATGCTTCGACAAGAATTGGGTTTGCTACAGCCTGACTCCCTGTAAGTTTTTAATGCTTTTACTCAACAATTGAGGGGGGACGCTGTAAGATCCACGAATACAGTATCCACCGTTAATTATCTGTACACTCAGACAATCCAACAGCACTGTAGGAATAAAAAGACATAAATTCATCCTACAGCTGATGTGTGCAATAATTAAGGGGGAATACAGTACGACCCATGAATACAGTATTAATTCAAAAATTGCTGTAAGAATTGAATCCCGTATGTATCTTTTAAGGGGGGACGCTGTATTTTCGCGGATACAGCACATACTATGGAATTCAATTAATATTATATTCTAATATTTTATTTATTTCAAAATAGATTTGAGTCCACGTGCCCTATTTTAAATCAAATGTCTTTTGTATTAAATGCTTTGCATGACATCTGGACTATTTTATCTCAAACGCCGCAATTTTTCAAATTACTTAATAATTTCAAGCCGTCGTTTTGGGCAATAAGGGAAGTTGGTACGTCATAAATGGGACCATTTATCATTTCAAAATTGGATGGATAAGATGTACTAGTTATGCTCGATTCATCCTGTACATTCATTTAAAACGACAGTTCCCATCCCTTAAATCTAACCGTTCACTGTCTAGAAACCCTAAATCTTCCCACCGCCCACTATAAAAGGACTGTTCTTGCCCTGTTTGACTCTTTACGCTTTCTGCAAATTGAACGAGTCTTTGAGCAAACAACCTACACTCCTCACTGCAATTTCTTTGCATTTTCTCTGCATATCTCTTACTTTCTCTTCAGATATTACGATGGCATCCTCACAGACTTCGTCCCCAACTCTTAAGAAGAGTGCCACCATCATTTTCACCAGATATGTTGTCATCGAACGTGTTCACGATGAAGGAGACGACGTTGAATCCATGGATATGGTCGTTTTAAGGATTCATCAATAAGGCCTCTATCGCCTTGGTAGCCACACTGCTGAGCGCTACGACAAGAAAATGGTTGAGGAATTTTATCTCAACATGTCTGTCCGTTTCTTCTCTCTTGATCAAGGAGGAAACATTGCTGACATCTCTGCCACCGTACGCAGAGTGGAGATCCGTGTTGACCAAGAACTTCTGCAGACTTTGTATAGACTTCCTGCTAACGGGCTGTTTATGGAAGAACTTGAGACTTTTGGGTCTCAAGAAATCCTCACCAAGTACTGGGGATTGTTCAATGGCTCTGCATCGAACCTGACTGTTCATGCATCTTGCCAAAACAAAATTTTCTATCTGCTTTTTATTTATTTACATGATTTCTATTTCGCATTGTGGAAAACAAGATTGGAGCTTTCAAAATGTGCACCAATCTGAGATTTAGGATGATGGTCACCATCATGTCCGGTGAAAAGGTTAATTGGTTCCAGATTGTCCTGAAAAGACTGCAAGAAGAGGCTTTTAAGCCTGCTTCACAGAAGAAATCCTTTGGTCTGATTCTCAATCATATTCTGACCAAATGCGGTGTGCCGCAAGCTAAAGGAGCCAAGAAGATAAATCAGCAGAAATATATTGGAGGGAGCAGGTATATGCCACTTTCTGCCGACCTAAGGGACATTACTTCAAAGTCCGGAAGCGAGGAGACTTCTCGAAAAAGGAAGAGATCTCACAGCAAAACTCCCCTTTCTGCTGAGAAGCCGAAAAAGAAGCAAATGAGGCTTATCAAAGTCAAGGTTGCAGACATTACAGCAATCTCTATGGATACTCCTTCGATGGCCTAACCCATGGTATCGAACCCCCAGGGCACAACCCCTGTGGAAGAGATAGTTGCTACTGTGCAAACAGTAGATCCCGAGCCATTGGCAGCAACGACGGATATACAGCCATCTGCCAACGTTGAAGACTCTGGCGAGTCGGCTGCCCCTTCAAAGCCAATAGCCACACCTCATACACGGGAACCCACACCCGTAAGGGATCCATCTCCCCTCAGGGTACCAACCCCTGTACGGGATCCCTCTCCGATACAGGCTCCCACACCTGTAGCAGAACCCTTGCCTACAGTGGACCCATGCACTATACGCAGCCCCTCTCCTGACACTATAATCCAAAAAACTTTGCTATTAGTTCAAATTGAACAGGCCTACGACCGCTTTGTTCAACGGAAATCATACAGGGTAGCTCCGTACGAAACCTTGTACAACTTGAGTGAATGGAGAGAAGAAGAGTTGTTTGTTCTGGAGGTGACAGATTCTCCTATTGAAGTCCTAATCTAATGGGATAATGTCTTATGCAAAGAGCTGATTTCGAGCTATCTCATGGACAAAGCTTATGCTCAAAAGAAAGGAAAATCTATGTCCGACGAAACTGTTCCTATCAGTCCCAAATCTAACCACGACTCAGACGACGACGACGACGCCTTTCAGACTGGTCTGAGGATGAGCCGTGAGGAAGCAAGAGAACAAGAATACTCCAGAATGCAACATCACCAAGGTGAAGGGACCTCGAGCCAATAGTCCCCTCCCCGACAGCAAGAAACTGTTCAAGACAGCAAGCAACCAGTCCCTCATGTCGCAGAAGAACCAACAGTTTCACAACAGGCACCCAAGCCTGTCGCCGCCCAACCTGACGACCTAGCATGCGCCATCCCACATGAGGAATCAGTCCCTCTGCAGGAGTAGGCGGAATCCGAGAGACAACAGGAGGATTCAGTCCCTCCTGTACCTATGTCTACAGAAACAATTCCAGGACAGGAGGAATCAGTCCCCCCCTGTCGCCGAGGTCGAACAACCAATAGTTGCAATAGCAACCGATGCCCCCACATCTCCATCTATGGTATCCGATGATGGTTTCTTACCTGAGGATGAACCACAACGGCCACGCTCTCATGTGGTCATCAGACAGCTCAATGGAGCTAATTAAGAAAATCCAAGCTCTCCGGCTAGGCACGAGCAACTCCAAGCTCTCTGTCGCCAAACTATTTTCCTGCAGGACGCTGTGAATGCCCTGCACACTATTGAAAACGAAATCAATTGGTTGCATGAGGATACCATAGACGAAATGATGGGTGTCAAAAGAGAAATCTCCCAAGTGGAAGAAGCCTTCCTCATTTTGCCCACCATCTTAAGACAAGCTCTCAATAAACTTCAATAGCGCCAGGAGCAGATTCTCTTGAAGGAACAAGCTAAGCTATGCATCTCTAAAGCAAATTCTACTTTTGCTCTACAGGAAATAGGCTCCCACCTTAGAGGCCATGATAAAAAGATAGATGATATGTCACTAGTGCTTAAATCACTAGTTGATAAAATGTCAACGACGGAGACCAAACAGTATAATGCAATGCAAATACTGGAATGCCTAGATGAGAAGGTCTCGTATCTTGATGAGGCCAAAAAGGGGGAAGAAGCCCGAGAAGCCACAAAGCAACGGAGACTGGAGCAAGAAAAGGAGGTTGATGCTGCATTAGAAGACAACATTACTGATGCAATTTCTCGATTGTCAGCTCCTTCTCATACTGTTAGGATACAGGGTGCTCGTCCTGAATTCCATGATCCAAAATTTCCTTGGATAAACCTTGTGCAGAATCCGCCAGTGATAAATCTCCCGGCCAACCGATAGCCAACAGCCGATGAGATAAAGGGTTGGAGGAGAAACGAACTGTTAAGATACTTCGTAGTTCTTATCAGGGAATCCCTCATATTCAATAGTTGTAAAACACTAAAGGAAGCTGCTGAGGAATTTGCATAGAGGCTGGATGAAGGAAAGCTCCCCATACAACAAAAGATGAAATCTAAGCACAGGAAAAGCGATCTGATTACCCACCCTGAAGATTGGATCCTTGTTTTCGACAAATCGACTGAAGGAAGAGTGAACTATTTAAATCGAAATAGGGATGCCCTACAAAACTGGTGGAAGGGAACCGAGAATGATCCAAGAAGGCCTTGGAGACATGCCAACTACAGGAGTTAGCTTGGAGAATCCTTCTTGTATCTTATTTTAGAAACAGCAAAAATTATATATCTTTATTTTTGCCCAACCTTGTAATCTTTGCTCTTCATAAATAAAATCTATTTTTGTTGTGAAAGATTACAACTCATAATCTACTGTGTTACTATGTGATTACGAAAATTTATCCATATGCTGAAATCAAACAAGTATGAAAACTTGTTAAGTATATAAACTGTAAGAACTTGTCTGCGAATAGTTCATAAGTTAAGTTTTATTCAACTAGATTATAATGTAAGATTGTGTCTGTGCGCCAATCGTAAGTTTAAGTTGTAAAAACACTTTGCTATTAGACACTACCTTTTTAGAACTTGCCTCGATCAGTTCATATTTCTCTAATTTGCTGAAGGCCAGAACATTCGACAGAAGATCAAGAAGAAAGCCTCTCGAAACAAAGATGTTTCAAAGGTTTGGCATCATGGTTTTGGCATCATCAAGAAGATTTGGCAATTATCAAAAAGGGGGAAATTATTGGGATAAACAATCCTGTACCGATTGTTGGGATAAACAATCCTGTATCAAGTTTTGATAAAATGCCAACATACAGCAAGTCTTCACGCTGCCTTCATACAGCAAAAGGATGAAGTGTCATCATACAGCAAGTTGCTGTCCCGAAGACAAACATTCAGCAAGATGTGAGGTTTGATAAATTGCCAACATACAGCAAGCAGCTGTCTCGAAGACGATCAAAATTGTTGGGATAAACAATCATGTATCGAAGTTTTGATAAAGTGCCAACATACAGCAAGTCTTCTCGAAATACCATCATATAGCAAAAAGCTCATCAGTCGGTATGATACCAAGTATGGAAGCTGTCCTGAAATATTCATACAGCATCTTTCCATACAGCGTCACTAAAAGAACCTTCACCTACAGCATCATGTTGGATACAGCAAGCAAGATGTAAGTGTTGAGTCCTTCAACACTTATCCAACAGGACTAAAGACCGTTGAAACGGAATCTGCTTTATACGCAAAAGTCAAACCACTAGTTGAAAAGAAGTATTTAAATACTGACTCGATAAAGTATTTAAATACTAGGCGACACAGATCTTAAATCAAGAAGCAAAAACCGGAATGTGTTTTATTCAAATCAATCAACACGTTGAAACAGACTATGGGCTCAACGGATCTATTTCCATCATCAGCTCAAGATCTTCATATTCAAGCTGCTGTTCTTACCTGGTTACTTTACTTTTACCTTTGAGTACAAACCTAGTTCTGTGTGAACTAAAGAAGTTATTCCGACCTGTGTGGGACGAATAAGACGAAGCTTTGGAACTGTGTATGAAGAAGCAATTCAAGAGTTAGCTTTGACCAATCTGTGTGAACGGTTGAAAGTGATGGTCTTTGTATCAATCTGTGTGAACGATACAAGGATAGGTTTGATTATAGACACGTAGTTGTGTACGTAGTGTTTATAATAAACATTTTCACTTCTGTGTGGAGGACCAGTGGACGTAGAGGGGTTTACCTCGAACCACTTTAAAATAGCGTGTCATTTACCTTCTGCACTTATTGTTTTCATTACTGTGATTATTTCAAAAGTATACACTGCTGCATACCCTGTACGCACCAAGCAAACAGGAGAAAACCCAGTTGCTGTATTTACAGCAACTTAGTGTTTCAAGACTTCCGCTACGCACTCTTATTTAAAAATCGTACAGCTTGTTGCTTAAACACTTTCCAATCTATATTCTGTATACTTAGTGGCCAACAATACCTAAATGTTATGGTGGCATGGTTTGGTTTGCTTGTAGCTTTTGTGTTATTCCGATGTGATTGTTGATTAGTGGAAAGGATTAATGCGAGTATGAATTATTTGTCCACCCGGTGATGGTTCGGTGAAACCTCTCGAGGTCGATGCCAAGGGAGCATGGCCGTGGATTTCCTTGTGTGTTTTTAATTATGATGATGTTGAGTGGTATCATGTGATTACTCTATGTGTTGTTAATTGTGATGATGTTAAGTGGCAATATGTGATTACCGTGTGTGTTGATGGTTGTGATGAGGACACGTGGTGTCATGATTATGTGATGCTATGTTTCATTGTATTGAACGATTTTATGTTTACTATGCCGAGAGGTCGAGGACGTGGTCATGGCTGCAGACGTAATCAGGAGTGTGAAGGGGTGACTCGTTTCTTACCGAGCACCAATTAGCTCAGTACAGATGGTCTGGAGAACCAATCGCGTGTTTAGGAGCAACGAGTTGGGGATAATGTTAATGTTGGCGCCGCCACCATCCTTCAGCAGGTGGCTTCCCATTTGGCACAGATGAATAAAGTCGTGCACTGGAATGAGATCCCAGATGGGGATAAGGGAGCTAGTAGATGGTTGTGAGATGTGATGAGAATGCATCCACCTCGTTTTGCAGGTTCCTATGATCTATTAGATTGAAAAATCTGGCTCTTCTAGTGGGGAAGAACATTTGATATTGTAGCTTGTCCGGATGAAAGGAAAGTACCCATTGCTCAGTACCTCCTCGACAAGGAAGCTGCATACTGGTGGGAGGCCGTAGCGCCTAAAAGTTATACGGCTACTTAGGCCGAGTTCAAGGATGCCATGGAGGCAGAGTATTGTTCGTTTCCTATTCGAGAGCGCAGGATTGTTGAGTTTTTCTCGGCTACGCCCTAGGATGTGTCTATATCCCAGGCGATAGTCGATTATAATCAGCTATGTTGTATTTGTGAGCAAGTTAGAAGTGAAGTGGACAACATCCATTACATTGATATGCACATGAAACCCCGCATACGAAAGAGTATGGCTCCCCTCATGTGTACTATTTTAAGAGAGTATCAGGACCGAGCTTTAGCTATTGACATGGCCATTTCAGTGATGGAGACAGGTCTAGAAAGGAAGAAACAAAAGATTTTGGTAGCTTCTCAATAGGTCAGACAAGTGGGAGTTCCATGAGTCTTTTGTTTCATATCATTCTTATAAAAGGACTCCCCATTCGGTTAGTCAATCCAACGATCCTACCCCTATGGTTATTAAGGTGAGCACTGTGAAAACATGTTTCAACTGTAGTCGTGTGGGCCATACAAGTAAGAATTGCTGCTCGCATCAAATGAATTGTTTCGAGTGGGTCAAGCGGGACACCAAGCGGTGTATTGCAAGACCGTTGCTAAGATGTTTGGGTACCAAAGTTCCGCTCCTACTCCTGGAGGGCCCAATGGTTCCTAGTGATAGTATTTTGTGTTTCATATTGTGGGTTGTATCTCATGCGAAGATTTAATTTTTGATGTTTAATGTTTGGTGCTTGATGACTGGTGTTTTGCCTTGAATAATTTTGTGTGGGTTGTTGAACCTACGGAGACACGTGACAGTAGATCACGGGGTCACGAGTTTGTTTGATATCTGATGTTTGAACATTTGTGTTTTGTTATGCCGCACTGTGATGATTTTGTTTAAGTCTCAGGATGAATCTTATTTTTAGTGGGATAGTATGTAATACCCAAGAATTTCGTTTACATTTTCCTAGAATTATTTGTCGTTTTGTGCCGTTTATTTTGTTTCGGTGATGATTATTTACAATTATCTCTTTGTTGTGTATGGTATGATGTACCGTGTGGTGGTGTTCGTCGAGTACGACTTGTCGTTGTGTAAGTCATGTAGATCGTGTGTATGCGTGTGTGACACGGCATGTTATATTTTGATTGTCGTTTTACCTCTTAGAAGGTGTTGTGGGCACATGATATCTCTCCCTTTTGAGTTGGTTATGTTCTGGGTGCTTTCGGATCCGTATCGGGCTTGATTCTAGCCCTCGTTTGTAGTACACGAGCAAGTCACATGAGCTTGTATGCCTAACTCGTGCGGCACCCCAGCGCCGGCCAGTGATCTATAGGAATAGGGATGCACGAGCAAGCCACACAAGTAAGTGCTCGTGCATCCTGGGGGTGTTACATTTGCGACAGCAGCTCATCATCAGTTGTCGAGGAGAAGAAGAAGAAGAAGAAGAAGAAGAAGAAGAAGAAGAAGAAGAAGAAGAAGAAGAAGAAGAAGAAGAAGAAGAAGAAGAAGAAGAAGAAGAAGAAGAAGAAGAAGAAAAAGAAGAAGAAGAAGAAGAAGAAGAAGAAGAAGAAGAAGAAGAAGAAGAAGAAGTCTATGACCAAGAAGGAGTTTGCAAAGCCAGAAGATGTTCCTAGAGCACCTCAGTCGACTAAAGTGGTCCCTGAGGTTCCGCCTACTGTGCTTGCCCAGCAACAGTTAACCCATCAGAAGCTGTTCTACTGGAAGAAACACTGGCCGCTCCCACAGCAGATCATGAGCCAGATGCGGCTATGACGGATGACCAGGTATTTTGCAAGCTTGAAGAAATTGGTGAATCGGCTGCCCCTTTGGAGCGGACAGGCACTTCTTCTCACAGGGCACCTACCGCAGTAAGGAGCCCCTCTCCCAAATGGGCACCCCACCCTGTCAGGGATCCATCTCCTCCACAGGATCCCACACCTGTCGAGAATCCCAACTGGTCATTAGAACCACCTAATGTTCGGAGTCCCCCCCCATTCGGCAATAATCAACCAGACCGTCCTCCAAATCCAGATCGAAGCAGCAATTAAACGCTTCAAAGTTTGGAAGAGCTACAGGGTTACCTCGTATGATGCCCTGCATAACTGGAAAGACTCGAAGGGCGGGGAATTATTCGTGCTATAAATAACATACTAAAATTGAAATCCTGATCATGTGGGATGATCGCTTTTGCCACGAGCTCATTATCAAGTATTATGTGGAAAACGAGAAGGCCAGACCCGGAGCTCAAGTCACCATTCCGATCCTAACTCTGATGACGACAATGAGGCCTTACAAATAGGGATGTATATGAGCCGTTAGAGGCCAGAGAGAAGGAATTCACAAGAATTCAGGCCACCCAAGGCCAGGGGAACTCTAAGCAGTCATCAGAAAATCCTAAGTCCCCCACTCATGCAGATGGATCGACTCAAGCTGCTAACTTATAGGAGGAATCATTCCCTCATGTAACCAGAGATATTGCCCCAACCACTCAGCAACAGGAGGAATATGTCCCTCATGCCACCAATGATGATGATGCATCAGCCCCACAGCAGGAGGAAGTAGTCCCTCCTACCAAGGAAGAAGCGACCCTCGCCATCCAATAGGAGGAATCAGTCCCTCCTATGGAGCAGGAAAGAGTTTAAAGCTATTAGGACGACTTAGTCCCTCATGTTCAACAGGCTACAAAAACTGATAAGAGGCAAGAGAAATCAGTCCCTTATGTCTCCAAAACTGAAGCCCCGACTGAACCGATAGAGGTTCATGCCTCCGAACAGGTAATCCCTTCTATCCCCTATAGGTTCATCCTCTGAACTCGATGAGGACTTCCTCCCAGATGACAGCTCGAAGAAGCCTACACACAATGTGGTCATCAAACAGAAAGAAAAACCTTAATCTACTCTAATATCCCATCCTCACTCTCAACAGACCGAAGCCAAGATAGCTCAATTGCAAGCTATTGGTAGTCAAACCATCTTCTACAGGATGTTATCAAAGCGTTGTATGACGTCGGGGAAGAACTTGACTGGATGAGAGGAACAATCTTGGATGAATTCACTTTACTGAAAAGGGCCATGATGGACGTCGAATATTCCTTCATAATTCTAATGCCATATACGAAGCTCTTCATCAACTCCAACAGTAACAGGCGTCGATCCTAAAGGAAGAGCAGGAAAAGCTATGGGCTTCCGAAGCTAAAACTGTATTCACCCTTAAGTACATCTGGAATGATTTAGCATCCACGACCAAAAGATATATAATCTGACTATAGCAATCACAAGTCTTGTCACCACGGTGAAGGACATACAGGACAAGCAAACCGAGTCAATGGATCTTCTTCGAGATATCCATGGCAAGGTGATAGAGCTTTGATAAAATCAAAAAGTGGGAAGAGGCTCGGGAAGCTGCCAGGAAGTGGCGGAAGGAGTTGGAACATGAGATTGAAGCAATTCTTGATGAAAGTGTTGCTTCAGCCTTCGGGAGACTGGCCGAACCCGGGCAAGATCAAGGAGCAAAGGTATACAAGGTAATTGGTTATCATCCCGAGTTCTATGATCCTAAGTTCCCATGGAAATATACAGTACAGACGCCTGCTGAGATTCTTCTACCTACAGAGCGAAGCCGACAACAGAAGAACAGAAGGCATGGAAAAACAATAAACGGATGCGATACTTTTGCTTGCTCATCACGGAGTTTACCATGTTGAACCACTACAAGACGTTGGATGCTGCAGCGAATGAGTTCTTGAGACTTCTGGCAGAAAGAAAGGTTCATAATCAAATCAAGCTGAGGAAGGCACATGAAGGGTTATCGAATTACTCACCCAGAAGACTGGATTCTTGCCTACGTCATAACTTCATAAAGAAGAAATCTCTACACGGATCGAGGTAAAGACTCTCTGGTTGACTAGTGGAGAGGAATCGAACATGATCCCATCAGAAGATCATCCAGACAGTAGCATTATGAAGATAAATCCTTCCTGCTGTATTTTTCTAGTTTTGATCTTCCCATGTAAATGTGAATTCCTGAAAAGCACTGTAATTAGTTACTGGTATCAATAAAATATTTGATTTATCTCAAAATATTACAGCATTTATTGTTTTATTGCGACATATATTTTATTTGCTAAGTAATAAAGTTGCTAAGTAAAAAGGTGTAAGAACTTGTCTACAAATAGTTCAGAGATTAAGTTGTATCCAGTTAGATCACTTGATGTAAGATTGTGCCTACGAGCCAATCATAACTTGAGTTGTAATGCACTTAGTCATGTAGGACTTCAAACTTTTGAACTTGCCTGCGAGCAGTTCAAGTTTTAGTCTAAGTCTCGAAGATCAGACCATCTGATAGAAGACTTGAAACATGAGTTTTGCCATTATTAAAAAGGGAGAAATTGTTGGGATAAATAATACCCTAAATGTTCTCATAAATGCATCCTACAACATGTCCCCACAACAATCTTCATACAACGCCCTAAAAAACGCATTCCTACCGATAATGAAGATTCCTACGTATAGCAAAAAGACTGTTGGCTACAGCAAAGAAGTTGTTAGCTATTTTACTTAGGAAAATTGAAATACAATTCAACATGGTTTAGACTTAGAACTTATTGTTCAGAGCATTATCCCTGTGTGGACTAAGTGGAGTTATTCTGACCTCTGTGGGATGAAGAGAGTTCGAGACAAAACTTCAATATGTGTGAGAAGAAGTCAATCAAATGAGACTACAGCCAATCTGTGTGAACGGCCCAAAGCTACAGTCAGTCGTATCAATCTGTGTGAATGATACAATGACCAGTTTAGTTAAAATCATACAGTTGTGTATGCCTTGATTTTAATAAATAATTAACTCTTGTGTGGAGGACTTGTGGACGTAGAGGGGTTTACCTCGACCCACATTAAACTCTGTGTTATTACCTCATGTATTTAGTGTCTTATAATTACCTGTGATTTAGTGTATACTTACTCTGAAAACCCTATAAGCATCAAGCTACATGAGACTATGTAGTTGCTGTACTTACACCAACTTGCATTAAGACTTCCGCTACGCCTAATTAACTTCAAAAAAGAGTACAACTTATTCAACCCCCCTACTATGTTGTCATTTAGTATATTGTGTCCAACAAGGATCTTAATAGGAGGTTGTAGAGTCAGTGGGATAGAAGTGAGTGGGATAGACGGTACATTGGAGGAGGTGATGGGATAGGATTAAATGGATATGGGTAGGTTGTCGGAGGCGGCCGTTAAGAGTAATGGAGCAGCCGTAGGTGACGGTTGTGGTGATATAGGAGATTTCAGAATGATGTTTGATGTGATGTGCGGCCTGACGGGTTGCTGGCTAGGAGAGGATGACTCGTCCATGTTTGGCGATGAAGGAATTTTAGTATCGTTGTAGGTAATTTGGTACAGAAAAAAGTATTTCATCAAAATGAAAAACATTCTCGTGAAATTTGACATCGCAAGAGACAATTTTGGTTTGAGTATTAAGGTTTAGAACAAGATAGCCTTTCTGAGGAAATGGATAACCAAGGAATATGCATGGAGAGGCTCGCTCTTCAAATTTAAATTTGATGGTCGTATATCGAGAGAAACTTAGACAACAAGATGCATAAATAGATTTGTAGTTAAGTGGTGAGCCTGATACAAAACCGACTACTCCAAGCGAAGAAGACGAAGTGAGGATTGACGTAAAACACCTTGAACATACTCCTACATACTTAGGCGAGAAAATGGATACGAGATCTGGAGTAATCTTGGTAATCGGACTGGGAATAACTTAAATGTGACAACATGCATCATGTTGAGTCCAAGTTGGTAAAGATAAGATAATAAAGATTTCATCCCATTTCTTTATTCACGACCTGCATGTGAAGAAGAATATCACCTTGGAGATGAAACACATCCTTTATTCCTTTTGTTTGATAGTGGCATGGAATACCCCTTTTTGTTTATTTTAAGATCATGTGATCTTATCTTTTAATATTTTAAGTAATCTTGTAAGGCTACTCTTATCTAGAAGTAGTCAATTTTGGGTTGTAATCGGATCAGAATTGAATGATAAAGAAAATACATTGTGTATTGCTTAAAAGTGTTGGACGAGTTTCCTTCCAAAATTTGGTTATTATTCGACGCGTTTTCGAATTTTAATCTGATCAATTCTCAATAGGTCTTGAGAAGAAATCACCTTATCGGATTATAGGTCTAGTTCGATAAACACCTATTTCCTATCCTGTTTTGACATTCCTCTTGCTTTCGATATAGGGTTGTACCTGATCGGGAGTTCGCATAAATTGCTGTTTGGTTGTCCGAAACTTGCTTACTGTTTCCATTGCATCCGACCGAAACCTGCTGTTTTCAAGTGCCGCTGTTTGGAGTTGTCTATTTTGAGTCATTTCCACTAGGCCAGTTCCTGTCTTGACGCGTGCTACTATTGTTTCTTTATCGAACTGTTGTTATCAGTTCCTGTCTTGTGCACGTGCCGCTGTCTATTATTGTTGTTGTATCGAAATGTTGCTATCAGTTCCTGTCAATTCCTAAATGTGATGTTCGATTCCTTTTGACTAAGTTTTGTTCGCTTCTGCTCTTTAAATAGTCTTCCGATGTACAGATAGAGATTTCGCATCATAAGTGGTATCGGAGCCCCAGTTCTTGATCTTTGGCATTATGGATCTCAACGACACTGATTTCTTGGCAAGACTTCGTGACGCATTGCGTGACATACCAGAACAACGCAACCAGTGTTGGCAACCTAGGCGTGGTGACTATGAATGACCCTTACGCCATGTCGAAGAATTCAAAGTTAACGAGATTCCGGAGTTCGTTGGCGGGACAGACCCTGAAGTTTACTTGGAATAGTAACATATAATTGATCGCATGTTCGAGTTTAAAGACCTCGACGATGATAAACGGTGCAAATATGCAATTCTGTTAGGCGTATTTTTATACGCTTATTTGTCATTATTTTGTATTATTTTGGAGAGTGAATTTGATAAAATGAGCCTTTAATGCCTGAATTTTGTATGATTGACAGGAAATTGAAGTCTGGAAGCTAAAACGAAGCAAAACGGGCGAAAACGGCAAATCTGGACTATGAGCCGCGGCACAAGGAAGCAGGGCCGCGGCACAGGAAGACACCCAGCCAAAGGCAGAGTAAACTGTACTCTGTGCCTCGGCACAGCCCAGGTGAGCCGCGGCACAGAAGAAATTAAGGACGCCCAGGCATCCAGCTGAAGACCCTGTGCCGCGGCACAGATTTAGTGCGTCGCGGCACACTTGGCGGTTTTTGTATGTCCGCGCGGATTAGGGCCGTTTCGAAGCCAATTTTCGACCTACTGATACGGACGCGATTTGTAGGATGTGCTGAGTTATAAATAGGGTTTAAGACCCTAATTAATCATCTTGGGATCTTTTATCTTTTGGAGCTTAGGCTTGGAGACGGCAGAAGAAGAGTGAAGCAGAAGACTTCAAAGGCAGAGGGCGGAAGCTGAAGAACGGAGGAATCCGAGCTTCATCTGCGTTTGATTTTTATGCTTTCATTTATCTATTCTGTATTTTCAATTATTAGTATGTCAGGCTAAAGCCCTAATCTAGGGTTTTGATGAAACCTATGTTTTGACGAATTGCTTGAGATTATCCAATTAATTACCTTTTTGTTGAGTTTTCCCAATTGTGTTTAATGCTTGCAATTATCTGGCCAATAGTTGTATTGATTTAATCATTCAATTCGAATCGGGAGAGGAGAATTGGTGAGGAACTATTGGTGAGGACCGTTTTATTCTGTGAGATAGGAATATACTCATAGGAACTACGTGGCCTTTGGGAGATTTTATGCTTTTCGCCTATTGACGAATTAATTCACCTAGGGATAGAGTGCGTTATTCGCCTTTAGATAAATCTATTGACCTCGGGAGAGGCGGTAGAATATATTAGCAATCTCCGCCTTCAATAAATTGGGAAAATTATTTATTACGGATAATCGAGAGTAAATTCGGATAAACCGAGGTGGATTCAGAATCCTAGACTTGTTCATCATTTGATTTCTTTTATTCAAGCTATCATTTTTTACTGTTTAATCGCTTAGTAATTCTTTTAGTTATTAATTGCAAAAACCCAAATTCGATTGTTCAAATAAAATTGGAATACACAAAAATCGGTAGTTAAAGATTCAGTCCTCGTGGGAATGATACTCTACTTATCACTTTATTACTTGTAAACGATGACGTGCACTTGCGTGTAAGAAATATCGCAACAAGTTTTTGCGTTGCTGTCGGGATTGAAATTTTCTAATATCGATTTAAGTATTTCTAGTCTTAATTTGAACGTTTTAATTTTATTTTTGTGTATTTAATTTCGTTTATTTGTTTTTCCTTTCAGGACCTTTCGTGTAGTGCATGAGAAAACTCGGTAACGAAGGCCTACTACCTTTGGATACCGAGCTCGAGCGCACTCTAAGAAGGAACAAGAAGGAGAAAAGAGAGTTGCATTTACTGGTCAACATGGCCGAGAATATCGAAGTCCAAGGAGGAGATAACCATGTGCGGCAAGTTCAACCGGAACTAGCTCTTCGAGATTATGCCATGCCGCAGATCAATGCTAATTTTTCGGGAATTCGGCGTCCCACTATCCAAGCCAATAATTTTGAGATCAAACCCGCTATTATTCGGATGGTGCAAAGCGAGCCAATTTATGGATCGCCGAATGACGACCCGAATGCCCATATTGCTTCTTTCCTTGAGATATGCGACACGTTCAAGACTAATGGTGTCACCGACGATGCCATCCGATTGAGGCTTTTCCCTTTCTCTTTGAGGGATAAAGCGAAATTTTGGTTAAATTTCTTACCGCCGGGGTCGATTACAACATGGGGAGAGTTAGCGCAAGCCTTCCTTGCCAAATTCTTCCCACCTGCTAAGACGGAGAGGTTGAGAAACGAAATAACCACCTTTGGTCAGTACGATATGGAATCGCTCCACGAGGCGTGGGAGCGATATAAAGATTTGTTACGAAGATGCCCTCATCATGGCCTTCCTGATTGGCTCCAGATTCAGACGTTCTATACTGGTTTGAGTGCTTCTACACGCACTCTCGTGGATGCGGCCGCTGGTGGGGCCTTGATGGGAAAGACTATGGCCGAGGCACATTCGCTTTTAGAAGCTATGGCCGCAAATGCATATCAATGGCCATCGGAAAGATTGACACCGAAGAGAGTTATGGAAATTTCAAGTAATGATCCGATTTCCACCTTGTCAGCTCAAGTCGCCGCTTTGACCCAACAGCTCCAAGCATTTTCGCACGCACCTTCCCCCGTTACCATAGAGACATGCAATTGGTGTAACGGATCACACCCGAGCGTGGAGTGTCAAGTTGGAAACCCGTTCGAGCAACATCAGATGGAGCAAGCTCAATTTGTGGGCAATGGAAATCGACAAAACAATTCTTACCCCAGCACTTATAATCAAGGGTGGCGAAATCAACAAAATTTTCCATGGAGAAATGGGCAAGCTTTGAAACCTCCACAAGCTCACTTCGCGCATCCCCCACAGCAGCCTCCTCAATCACCAAAGGTATCTTTGGAAGATGCTCTTGCTCAATTGGCGGCTAACACAAGCCAATTCATGACCCGCACCGAGACGACCCTCCAAAATCATTCTACCTCCATCCGAAATCTAGAAACACAAATGGGGCAGATTGCTAATTTATTATCTTCTCGGTCTCAAGGTGCATCGCCCAGCGCAGCCGAAGTTAAATCCAAGGAAAATGTGCAAGCGATCGAATTACGAAGCGGAAAGGAGTTGAAAGGGCAGCCTATAAATGACAAAGAGCAGCCGATCGAGCAGAACGAGAAGGAAAAGGATGAGGCGCCCAAGCCAAAGGAAGTATCGACTACTCAGCCCACTCCTCAAATTCCATTCCCACAGCGTTTCCAAAAGCAAAAACTGGACAAGCAGTTTTCAAAATTCCTCGACGTCTTCAAGAAATTGCACATAAGCATTCCATTTGCCGACGCATTGGAACAAATGCCGAGTTATGTGAAATTCATGAAAGAAGTCTTGTCCAACAAAAGAAAGCTCGAGGAATATGAGACGGTCGCTTTAACGGAGGAGTGCAGCGCTATTTTACACAAGAAGCTCCCACCTAAATTGAGAGATCCGGGAAGTTTCACCATCCCTTGCATCATCGGAAATTCGTCTTTTGAAAGAGCCCTATGCGATCTCGGGGCCACTATAAATCTTATGCCCCTTTCTATTTTTAAAAAGCTGGATATTGGGGAAGCCAAGCCGACGACAGTCTCTTTACAATTGGCCGATAGATCCATCAAATATCCGAGGGGTGTGATAGAGGACGTTTTAGTCAAAGTTGATAAGTTCATCTTTCCGGCCGATTTCATCGTACTTGACATGGAAGAAGACCAAAATATCCCAATTATCTTGGGAAGACCATTTTTGGCAACCGGTCGAACTTTGATTGATGTGGAAAAGGGGAAGCTGACTTTGCGTGTTCAAGAGGAGCAAGTAACATTCAATATC
Source organism: Orobanche coerulescens (assembly GCA_033398695.1). NCBI lineage: Eukaryota > Viridiplantae > Streptophyta > Magnoliopsida > Lamiales > Orobanchaceae > Orobanche > Orobanche coerulescens. Next base: position 75,305,319 of record CM065810.1, on the reverse strand, counting down.
TTTCGATCCGTAAAATATCCAAGTGACGCTGAAAATTGTTTCCAAGTTGACGTCATTGACTCGTGCATGAGTAGAACTTTTCGAGAAAATTATCCACCCGATCCATTGGAATCCGTTTTGATTGAAAGTTTAGAACTAAATGGAGAGCATGCAGCCTACGTACGACACATGGATGCCTCCCCGCCAATTTTTATTCGTAAACCATTCGAGGAGCTCGGAAGTTCACTAACTCGACCAACCCCATCGATCGAAAAACCTCCAAAGTTGGAACTCAAGAAGCTGCCACCTCATTTAAAATATGCATTCCTGGGGCCCGACAACTCCCTTCCAGTTATTCTTTCGGCCACTTTAGCGGGAGATCAAGAGGCAAAATTATTAAGAGTTTTGAGGGAGTACAAATCTGCTCTTGGATGGTCTATTGCGGATATTAAGGGGATCATCCCGTCGATTTGCATGCACAAGATCTTGATGGAGGAAGACTACAAACCATCCGTGGAGCATCAACGCCGGCTGAATCCTAACATGAAGGAGGTGGTAAAAGTCGAGGTTTTAAAACTCCTCGACGCAGGTATGATCTTTCCAATTTCTGATAGTAAGTGGGTAAGTCCGGTTCAAGTTGTGTCGAAAAAGGGTGGGATAACAGTTGTTCAGAACGATAATAATGAATTAATTCCCACTAGGATTGTCACGGGGTGGCGTATGTGCATAGATTATAGGAAATTAAATAAGGCCACTAGAAAAGATCACTTCCCCTTGCCTTTTATTGATCAGATGTTAGATAGATTAGCCGGACACGATTTCTATTGCTTTCTCGATGGTTACTCGGGGTATAATCAGATTTACATAGCCCCCGAGGACCAAGAGAAAACGACGTTTACATGTCCTTACGGTATTTTCGCTTATAGGTGCATGCCTTTTGGATTGTGTAATGCACCGGCTACTTTTCAACGGTGTATGATGGCTATTTTTTCTGACATGGTAGAGCAGTGTATTGAGATTTTTATGGATGATTTTTCTGTTTTTGGAGATTCGTTTGACATTTGTTTGGAAAATTTGCAGAAAGTCTTGAGAAGATGCGAAGAGACCAATTTAGTCTTGAATTGGGAGAAGTGTCATTTTATGGTGCAGGAGGGCATTGTGCTTGGCCATCGAATATCCTCACATGGAATTGAAGTCGACCGAGCGAAAATTGAAACAATTGAGAAGATGCCTCCACCCACTTCGGCCAAGGGGATTAGAAGTTTTTGGGACATGCGGTTTCTATCGCCGATTTATTAAGGATTTTTCGAAGATCACGAAGGTTACTGCAATCTACTCATGTAGGATGTCCCATTTACTTTTGTGAGTCTTGTAAAGAGAGTTTCGAATTGCTGAAGAAAGCACTAAGCACGGCACCGGTGATAGTCGCTCCGGATTGGGACCTTCCGTTCGAGTTAATGTGTGATGCTAGCGACTTTGCCATTGGGGCTGTTTTGGGGCAAAGACGAGGGAAGGTGTTCCATGTCATATACTATGCGAGCCGAACACTCGATGACGCCCAAAGAAATTATGCCACAACGGAGAAGGAATTGTTGGCGGTGATCTTTGCATTCGATAAATTCCGGGCTTATCTACTGGGAACGAAAGTGATAGTGTGGACCGATCATTCAGCAATAAAATACCTTTTGGAGAAGAAGGATGCCAAACCAAGGTTGATTCGGTGGGTGCTACTCCTTCAAGAATTCAACTTGGAGATTCGAGACAAGAAAGGGACTGAAAATGTTATAGCCGATCACCTTTCACGATTAGAGAGTCCCCTCGAGAAGGAAGAAAGTCAGCCACAAATCATAGAAACCTTCCCCGACGAGCAGCTCTACAAGTTGGATTCAAAACACGCGCCTTGGTATCTTTGTTCTAGTGAACTACTTGGCAAGTAAAACAATTCCGAACGACCTCTCACGTCATCAAAAGAAGAAGCTAATCTCGGATGCTAAGTACTATTTGTGGGACGATCCTTTTCTCTTCAAGCGATGCCCCGATCAAATTATCCGTAGATGCATTCCGGATGAGGAAATCCACAGTGTGCTGAACCATTACCATGCATCACCCTACGGTGGACATTTTAGTGGAAATAGAACAGCGGCGAAGGTCTTACAATCGGGATTCTATTGGCCGTCCTTATTCAAAGATGCTCACTCCTTTGTGTCCGTGTGTGATCGGTGTCAACGGACGGGAAACATCTCAAGACGACACGAAATGCCGCTGAACACCATACTTGAAGTCGAATTGTTCGATGTATGGGGGATCGACTTCATGGGTCCATTTTCCCCATCAAACAAGAATCTCTATATTTTGGTGGTCGTAGATTATGTCTCAAAATGGGTTGAAGCGGTGGCACTACCTACGAATGGGTCCAATGTCGTAATCAAGTTTATTAAACAACATATCTTCACATGCTTTGGGACTCCATGTGCTATTATCAGTGATGGTGGGTCACACTTCGACAACAAATTTCTTGATGCGGTTTTGAGAAAATACGGAGTCACTCATCGTGTTGCTACAGCATACCATCCTCAGACGAGCGGTCAAGTCGAGATATCAAATCGAGAGCTGAAGTGGATTCTAGAAAAGACGGTCAGCTCGTCTCGAAAAGATTGGTCATTTAAACTCGATGATGCACTTTGGGCATACCGGACTGCGTATAAAACACCTATCGGAATGTCGCCCTACAGATTGGTCTATGGGAAAGGTTGCCATTTACCCGTAGAGATGGAACACCGTGCTTACTGGGCGATAAAGAAACTAAACTTTGATCTAAAATCCGCTGGTGAAAAGCGTTGTTTGCAGCTGAACGAGTTGGAAGAAATTCGCCACGACTCATACGAAAATGCGAAACTTTATAAGGAGCGGACAAAGATTTGGCATGATAAGCACATCACGCAGAGAGAATTTGTCCCGGGACAAGAGGTGTTGCTATTTAACTCTCGCTTAAAGCTATTTCCCGGGAAATTGCGTTCACGATGGTCGGGACCGTTCACCATAGTTCAAGTGTTTCCACATGGTGCAGTAGAAGTACAAAAAGATGCCCGAAAATTCAAAGTTAATGGACAACGGTTGAAGGCATACTTGGGAAATCCAATAGACACGCAGAAAACGAGCGTCGCCCTATCCACCGCCGGATGAATGCGAGAAAAGTCCGGCTGAAGACTATAAACTTAGCGCTCCTCGGGAGGCAACCCGAGTATTAGTTGTAGATTCTTTATTGTTTTCTTGCATTTTTAGAGTATTTCTTTGTCGTCATTCTTCTTTGATCCGTCCTTCCCTCTCGTCTTGATGTTTTCGTGTAAAAATTCTGTGCAGGAATCAGCAAAGGGGAGGAATTCAATGATGGGCCGCGGCACAGCAAAAGTGAGCCGCGGCACACACCAGCTGATGAAAAATGGCCGATCAAACTGTACCCTGTGCCGCGGCACGATCTAACTGAGCCGCGGCACACTAGGTCACTGAGCCGCGGCACACTAATCCTGAGCCGCGGCACATCAAATGGCCGAGAAACGCCCAGGAGACTGTACTTTGTGCCGCGGCACGCGGAAAATGAGCCGCGGCACACTAACACACTGAGCTGCGGCACCCGGCGGTATTACAAAATGTCCCAGGCCTACTGTACTTTGGGCCGCGGCTCACTTATATTGTGTCGCGGCCCCCGTCGCAAAATAAGAGCAACCAGGTAGGGCTCATTCAATCGATCAGCCTGCACAAGGTACCTTCTTCCCTCCCTTCCTTCCTTCCTTCGCACAATGAGGTCAGTTGATACCATTCTATTGTAATACCCGTAATTTTGATTCCTGGTAATTTTCTATTTTTGGCGGAAGTCCGTTTTGACAACTCGCTCATGACCGTTTCGTCATTCTGAGAATGATTAATTCTACACTTTTTGTCATCCGAGTTCGTTTCGGTGTTGTTTTGTTGAGTTCGGTGCTTTTTAGCGACTTTTCCGCACTTGAGTTCGATTCTTGCGAATCTCGTCCGAAACTGCTGTTTCGAGTTTCCCGCAAGTCCGTTTAACTTTGTTAGACGTGTTGTGAACTTCGGTTTGGTTATTCGATCACGTATCGTGATTTCCGGGCGTTTTGGGCCATTTTGTAATTTCTTGAAAGTTACGGGTATCTATATCTGTATTTGTCGTCTTGACCCTTTTCTTGGTCGCGTATGATTAATTATTGCATTACGTTTTCATCTCGAGTCGTTGATGTCGTCCGCGAACTTTTCGCCGTGTCCGCTCCGCGCGTTTTGGAAATCGAGGCGTCGGGTCGTGGCGGCCGAAAGCACCGCCGGACGGCTATGGATCGCCGACGAGTGCCGACATCGCCGAGCAGCACGGCAGAACCGCGTAAGCGCACGCCACGGCCGGGACGCCGCGCGCTAGCTCGGCAGTGTAGCGCACGCCGCCGAGTCACCACAGACGCTATCGGACACGGGCAGAGGTACTCGAGGTTCTCGACTCGGTCGGGGTCGGGCGGTAGCGCACGCTACTATCGGCCGAGCGCGCGCTAACCGGGCAGGGTAGCGCACGCCGGCAGACTAGTGTACGCCACCGGATGAGTTGTCGACCCGGTGGCTACCGGGATGTGCGCGCGCGCGCGAGCTTCCGGCCGTAGCGCACGCTAGCGGGTCGGCGGTCGAGTCACGGCCGCGATTGGTCGGTGGTGCCGGGTCATGCGGGCCATGGCCGAGAGTGCTCGGCCGACATCGGCCGATAGCGCACGCTAGGCCGGGATGGCTAGCGCACGCTAGTTCCGCCCAAAGATAAAAATGATGACAGCCGACTTTCTCCGTCATTTTTCATTTCATTTCCTTCGGTCGCGGTAGGGTTTCTGAGGAGACGAAACCATGTTGTTGAACAACAAATCCATGAAGTTCTTGAGGTTATATCGTTGATCAATCATCCTATAACATCTTTCGATCCAAATAATCAAGGTTAGATCTTTAGAACCCTACTTTTGGGGAGATTTGGGGATTTTCGTGGTTTTGCCCGATTCATTCGATTTTGATGAGTAATTCATGATGAATATGATTAATCTTGTTGGTACTCTTAGTTTCTACGGATTCATGATATATTTCGTGATTTTTACGAAATCGAGAGGGTTTGGTTGTGGTCCGCCCTCGTTGTCGCTTTTATACGAATATACATGAATCGTAGGTGGGTTTCCGCGTATTCCAATTCCGTATTCGTTTAGAATCTGTTGTGATAATATTCTTCAATCGTTAGGTTCGTTGATGGTTCCTAGCATTCGCTTCGGTGACTTTCCATTCCGTTGCGTCGCCGATTATTCAAGGCAAGTATACATTTATGATTGTGCGTTCGACTTTGAAAGTAAGAGGAATTGATGGTATGATATGAACGAACCGTTTTTACGGCATTCATAGATATATTGATGGCATATTATGAACGAACCGTTTTTACGGCATTCATATATGTATTATTGGCATGTAACGAACGAACCGTTTTGACGGCATTCCTACATGTAACGGCGTATGATATGAACGAACCGTTTCTACGGCATTCACATACGTCATGAGATTTTAGTCATTCCGGAATACTAGTCTCGAATTGATGAATTGACGGATTACATTTACTTTATTGTCGAGGAGTATTATGTTTCATATTGTTATACTTGCACTAGCTATTCGACGGCTAACCCCTTTATGGGGGAAATACCTTTTATGTATTTCAGGTTCCAGGAGAGAGGACAAAGTGGTATCGGGTCGGCATGAAGATGATGGGCAAGTGTGATACCGTGTCTTGTCTCGGTTATATTTTGGACTCCTCCATTCGGTGTTGTTGTCTTTGGAATGGATTTTAAATACTCGAGTATTGTATTTCAGTATCCTTGATGTTCCGGCCTGTGTTGCCGAGGTATTGATTTGTGCAGTGATGTATATGGTTTCATTGGTTATGGTTTTGAATACCATTTGTATCGTCTTTCTTTCCATTGTATGTAGACCTTCTCGGTCAAGTTTTATAGTTCCGCGTATGTTTAGCCTTGTGTGTCCCACGGCGGGGCGCACGGCGCTGTAATATACCCTGAATAACTTGGGGGTGTTACAGAATATGGTATCAGAGCTTAGGTTTATGGATACCTAGGCTGGCGGCCTTTTGGGTCGATTGAGTCGTCATTTGACCACAGTATCACTACTCTGCCATCATCACAGCGCGACCGGTACTTGTAAGTCCTCTCACTCTTCTTGTATTTTCTTGACCGTTTCATTTTTAGCTTGGTATTCTTTGGAATTGGTCACTTCGAGAAGGTGCGATTTGGATTATACTTCCGCACGTGTGTGCCCTTTAGAATGTTGGATGTAAGGAGAAGAAGTCGGATCGTGGTTACGACGTGAACTCTTCCTTGAGATTTTGTTAAATTGCTAATTTCGATATTAGCGTGTATCGGTATTGTGTTGAGACTTTGTTGGAAGTCGCATGTTAGTACCACGAGATCTTCGACTTCACGACTTGTAAGTATGTTGTTTGGATTATTCGATAATTCTTAGTTATCTTGGTGATTCGATTTATATGTTGGATATCGTTGATGGATATTTGTGCTTGAGAACGTTGTGAACGCTTGATAATGTTGAATGCGTATATGTATTCATTGTGCCGTATGATCGTTTGGTATGTCGAGAGGTTGGTAGAGAATAGCGGAAAATGGCTAAGTACAGCAACGGTGCATACTTAGCGCACGCTAAGAGATTCGGTCACGTACGCTCAGGAGGACCCCTAACGTACGGAACGACGTGCGGGGATAATTTCGGAAGGTGGCCGACAGGTAGGCCCGTGTTGATTTTTTATATTCAGTTCGCGCACGCGAACGCATGTTGGTGCGCGCACGCTAACACCAGATCGCCAATCATGGAATCTTAGCTTTCGGCGGGTGGACCCGGCCATGTTCGACGCGTGATCAAATAAGGTCAACGAGTGCTTGTCGTGTAGAGCTAGCGTACGCTAAAACCGTATGATTAGCGCACGCTAATTCCATATCGGTCAAAGGAATCCCGATAATCGCGGATGTTTTCGGCATATGGGGGCACGACATCGTAGCAAGTCAACGACGATTAGCGCGTTAAGGTCGAAGAATAGCGCACGCCATCGAGCATTTCACCGTATCAAGTCAACGCCGTTAGCGTACGCTAATGCATGGGCATTACGTACGTTAGATGAATTTCAAGCAATGTAGTAGCTTCGATCGCCCGATAGCGCACGCTATCAAGGAAGGATAGCGCACGCTAGTCATGTAACGCACGCTAAATATAAGGTCTAGCGCGCTAATGCGTGTTTTATAGAGAGGATAGACGAGTCCGAGAGGCATTTTGTCCATTCTCCTTCCTTCATCAATAGAGAGAACCTTGGGAAGTACTTGAAGTTCCTAAACATGGAGAGATGATTCTCTTAAACCAGATTAAGATGGAGAGCTCGGATTTAAGTTTTGTTCTTGATGTTTTTGATGATTCTTGGAATGGAGATCATTATTCTTCCTCGTGGTTCGTCCATACATGGTAGTCCTCGTATCCCTTTGATAGTGGTTCATTTCTTTAAGGATTACTACTTGGGAGGGAGTGTGTTGGGAATCGTGTATTTTGATGTTCGTTTTATTTCGATGAAAATGCATAAATTGGATCAGTACTTTTATCCGCTATGAATATTTTGAAATGGCTTTCGTATATTGCCAATCAATTTTTATTTCAGAAACCGATTCCCTAAATCGAGTTTTTGGCATTTTGACCTTGATCGCTTTGACGGTATTTGGAAAATGATTTTTTTAGTATTTGAAAAATATTACCGTCATCGGTCTTTTTAACATTTGTGAAATGATGTGGAGAAATTGTGCTTAGCCTGGTAAATCCTTGTGAGAAGGGTTTACGGCGTGTAATATTCAGGAGGATCTGGGTGTTACAATCTTGGTATCATGTGATAATGTCAGACGAGATTTATTGGAATCGTAATAAGAGATTCGGATGTTGATATGATTATTGAGATCTTCTTCATATGACGATAAGGGTTTTGTTCTGATTCTTGAGGTTGTATGAATGACATGATGAAGGAAATGATAACGTGGAGATATATATACCTCGGATATGTTGTTCTGAACGTGATTTCGAATATTTCATGCTCTTCGTAACTCTTGAATTATCCGAGGTGATGAAAATTTTTTAAGAAGGTTGATGTTTTGAATAGGAATATGGAATATTCATATCTAGAGCTAAACTATGTGTTGGAAATAATATTCGTATAGGAAATACGAATGTGATTATGAGCTTGATGAGACTATTATTCATCTCGAATTTGGAAGCCCATACGTATGGAGCAAGTATTCAAATCGAATGATCGATTGTTTGATAACCTTTTTAATATGATTATCTATTGTTTAGAACCCGATCGGATGATTCGAATTGATAACGGTCATAAGTAAATTTTAACGATGGGTTTACGAGAAGGGAACCCTATCAATTCGTATTTAAGAATTGAGTTTGGAACATTTAGACCCTTATTATTGGTCCGAATTGGTTGCTGATATGATCGTCATACTTCACTCGTATTGTGGATGGATTTGTAAGTGTCGGAGTTGGATTGTTCGACCGTGATTAGTCGAGATATGGTAAAACGATTGAGTTCGTGGTTTGGTGGTATTGATGTTGGTCGTCATCGAGCCGGTTAATTATCAATCCTTCGCTTTACAATAAGATATGATGTTTGATCATAGATTATGACTGTGTTGTGTTAAGGTTGAAGGGTTCGTAGATTAACTTGGTCGGGATCGAGGAACTCGTAAGACGAAATCAACCAATTGGTACTTGATTCGATGTATTGATATCGAGGCAAGTTTTATACTTGTACTAATCAATGAGATTAATGTTATCGTGTAAGTGTACGAATGTGTGTATCATTTCGAGACTCGGCCTCTTTATGATTGTATTGATATCAAGGGATTGGTTGACACGACGCCGTCGACAAATTATACCAAATATTACTGTTGTTTGTAAATGGCCGGTTCAAGGCATTACGATACTTGTTGGTGAAGTTGCTATCGATAGCCGGTTCGCGGTATCGATGTATCGATTATTATTGTTCGCGATTAATGTCGTTCTGAGACATCGTTGAATCTTTGTCGTCGAATCGATCTCATTGCTATGATGTTGCGTTAACCGATTGGGGACGTTTGATATATCCTTTTGTCATCTCCATTTCGGTGGTCGATTTAAGACACCGGGACATCTATTCTATCGTATTATTGATTATCGATTGACCGTTCTAAGGTAATCGAGGTATTGAATTGGGACTGTCGAGGATAGTTCCCATCCGTTGAATTATTATTGTCGTGTTGGCCGACTCAAGACAGCACATTATTATTCTTGTGAACTCGGTAATTTTGTGATCGTTGAGAGCTGAGGATTTCCCGAATTGTGGTGTTGTGGTTATTGCCGTGTTAATCGGTCCTTAAGGAATTCTGATCCCAGGATGGTCGTTTTGAATATCGTTGGTCGTGTCGATCTTTCCTTATTCGTGTGTCATCGTTCACTTGATGAGTCGTATGATCTATATTGGATGTTTTATCCCTTGAGTTTCGTTGTCATGTTGTATCGTGGCATATCTGGAATCATGTCTGCGTGCCGATTGGTTATGTGTAGGATTTTTAGCCAGGCACTCGATGGTCATGCGTGGATGTTTCCACATCGACCGCACACGAGACGTAGTTCTTGAGGCTAATTAGGTACATTGTCACACGTATATTCGGATTCTCAGATATACGGGCGGACATGTGCACGGACACATTTCCGGATCGGGCGTATTGTGATGTTCCTCTTGAGCTTTATTTGGTTGATCGCTCGTAGTCCATGTTGTATCGATATGTCCGACGATTTGCGATCGGGTTGTTCATACGCCGAGGGGTATGTCCGACAATCAGTTGATTTCTTTGAGATCTATTTTGTGATGATTTACACTTTGGGCTGTTCGCTTTCGTGCCATTATGATGTATCGGTATTTTCCGTTGGAGCCTTCTGCATTGTGAATTCGTATCTTTTCGGCATTGGTTCGGTATACCTTCTGTAATGTATTGTTGTGTTCTATATTGATAACTCGCCATTTGGGCGTAAGTTTTCGGTTCTTGTGTATCTCGTTGAGTTTTTCCTGGCGGAATATTTCTTCTCCCTACCTGTTTTAAGTTTCGGGACGAAACTTCTTTTAAGGAGGGTAGAATGTAATACCCGTAATTTTGATTCCTGGTAATTTTCTATTTTTGGCGGAAGTCCGTTTTGACAACTCGCTCATGACCGTTTCGTCATTCTGAGAATGATTAATTCTACACTTTTTGTCATCCGAGTTTGTTTCGGTGTTGTTTTGTTGAGTTCGGTGCTTTTTAGCGACTTTTCCGCACTTGAGTTCGATTCTTGCGAATCTCGTCCGAAACTGCTGTTTCGAGTTTCCCGCAAGTCCGTTTAACTTTCTTAGACGTGTTGTGAACTTCGGTTTGGTTATTCGATCACGTATCGTGATTTCCGGGCGTTTTGGGCCATTTTGTAATTTCTTGAAAGTTACGGGTATCTATATCTGTATTTGTCGTCTTGACCCTTTTCTTGGTCGCGTATGATTAATTATTGCATTACGTTTTCATCTCGAGTCGTTGATGTCGTCCGCGAACTTTTCGTCGTGTCCGCCTGCGGCGTTTTGGAAATCGAGGCGTCGGGTCGTGGCGGCCGAGCACCGGCCGGACGGATCGGGCCGGACGAGTGCTAGACATCGCCGAGCAGCACGGCAGAACCGGCGAGCGCACGCCACGGCCGGACGCGCGCTTAGCTCAGCGATGTAGCGCAGCCGCCGAGTCACCAACAGACGCTATCGACCCGGCGCAGGTACTCGAGGTTCGACTCAGTCGAAGTCGGCGGGTAGCGCACGCCATCGGTCAGAGCGCGCTAACCGGCAGGGTAGCGCACGCCGGCAGACTAGCGTACGCCACGGGATGAGTTGTCGATCCAGCTGCCGGACAGTCGGCTAGCGCGCGAAGCTTCGGCCGTAGCGCACGCTAGCGGGCCAAGGTCGAGTCACGGTCGGGTGGTCGGTGGTGCCGGGTCATGCGGGCCATGGCCGAGAGTGCTCGGCCGTCATCGGCCGATAGCGCACGCTAGGCCGGGATGGCTAGCGACGCTAGTTCCGCCCAGATAAAAATGACAGACCGACTTTCTCCGTCATTTTTCATTTCATTTCCTTCTGGTCCATGGGTGGGGTTTCGGAGGAGACGAAACCATGTTGTTGAACAACAAATCCATGAAGTTCTTGAGGTTATATCGTTGATCAATCATCCTATAACATCTTTCGATCCAATAATCAAGGTTAGATCTTTAGAACCCTACTTTTGGGGAGATTTGGGGATTTTCGTGGTTTTGCCCGATTCATTCGATTTTGATGAGTAATTCATGATGAATATGATTAATCTTGTTGGTACTCTTAGTTTCCTACGGATTCATGATATATTTCGTGATTTTTACAAAATCGAGAGGGTTTGGTTGTGGTCCGCCCTCGTTGTCGCTTTTATACGAATATACATGAATCGTAGGTGGGTTTCCGCGTATTCCAATTCCGTATTCGTTTAGAATCTGTTGTGATTGTATTCTTCAATCGTTAGGTTCGCTGATGGTTCCTAGCATTCGTGTGACTTTCCATTCCGCTTCGCTGCCGATTATTCAAGGCAAGTATACATTTATGATTGTGCGTTCTCGACTTTGAAAGTAAGAGGAATTGATGGTATGATATGAACGAACCGCTTTTACGGCATTCATAGATATATTGATGGCATATTATGAACTAACCGTATTTACGGCAATCATATATGAATTATTGGCATGTAACGAACGAACCGTTTTGACGGCATTCCTAAATGTAACGGCGTATGATATGAACTAACCGTTTCTACGGCAATCACATACGTCATGATATTTTAGTCATTCCTTAATACTAGTCTCGAATTGATGAATTGACGGATTACATTTACTTTATTGTCGAGGAGTATTATGTTTCATATTGTTATACTTGCACTAGCTATTCGACGGCTAACCCCTTTATGGGGAAATACCTTTTATGTATTTCAGGTTCCAGGAGAGAGGACAGGCGGGTATCGGGTCGGCATGAAGATGATGGGCAAGTGTGATACTGTGTCTTGTCTCCGGTTATCTTTTTGGACTCCTCCATTCAGTGTTGTTGTGCTGGAATGGATTTTAAATACTCGAGTATTGTATTTCAGTATCCTTGATGTTCCGGCCTGTGTTGCCGAGGTATTGATTTGTGCAGTGATGTATATGGTTTCATTGGTTATGGTTTTGATTACCATTTGTATCGTCTTTCTTTCCATTGTATGTAGACCTTCTCGGTCAAGTTTTATAGTTCCGCGTATGTTTAGCCTTGTGTGTCCCACGGCGGGGCGCACGGCGCTGTAATATACCCTGAATAACTTGGGGGTGTTACATCTATTAGTCTCCTTCTCAAATTCTCCAGGTAATTTTTGATTTCTAAATCATAACTGATTCTTGATGTGAAAAGATTTGAAGTTATATATTGCTAGTTGTTCTTCACTGTTGTTTCTAAAATAGAGTTGGAATATGGGGAATTTGATATTGTGATGGAATTGATATTTATGAACGAATTGTTGATGATAGTTGTCGTGATTCAGGGTTATTATCTGTGTTATTATTTTTGGGATTTGGAATTAACCATCAAAATTCTTGTCCTTCATTTTAACTTGTGCACACAAGGTGTTTGATAAATTGCAGCAATGGAAAATTGGTAAGCTAGGCATTTTCAAAATTATATGCAATGAATCATGTTATCGAATTACATTATCCCCAACCCTTACATCATGTTAAACTTGAGAGCTCGTACTTAACTTCCTTTTCGATATGCCAGCTCATTTATTCACACTCCGCATGATGTAGTCAAGAAGCGTGCAAGCTCACCGGATGATGCCGGCACCAGCTCGTGAGCGGACTGGAGGGGAGTACTTGACCTTTTACTTTTATTGCATATCAATTTTTTTGTCCATTGAGGTCAATGTACGTCCTAAGTTTGGGGGGGTTTACTTTTCGTCGCTACATTCATTGTTGTACTGATTTTGTTGCACTTTTCATTGTTTTGCGTTTTTTTTTTCTTTTCGATAACCTTGCTTGTCTTAATTTTTCTCTATTCGTGAATTTTTCGTGCTTCTATTTGTGTGATACTGATGTTACGACACTGTTTTTCTCTCTGAAGAAACGGTCGAGTTCTAGTGGCGTTGTAGTCAGTAATTTCTGTTCCCCTTAGTATTCATTTAGGTCCGAAATTTTTTCGTGATTGTAGAGGTCTTGGCAGATAAGAGAGGATACATACTTGTTTTAAAATCACCGTAAATACGTTTGGTTACATTTTTCGGTTAGTTAGTCGTCCAGTTATATTAGTCGTGTTGGCACTTAGATTGAGTTTAGAGTCGGTCAGTTTTTCCCAAAAGTCGAGTTAATGTTGTTCTATGAAGGGAAGTCTAGTAACCGGGAGCATTCGCGTGACCCGCTGTTTACTCTCACGTAAAACGATGACCCTGATTAGACTAGTGATTTAGAGGTTTCACATGTGCCGATGTTAGGGAGCCTAGTAACCGGGGGTATTCGCGTGACCCGCTGTTTACTCTCGCGTAAAACGGCAACCTTGATTCGGACATGCGGAAATTATATATTCGAGTTGTTTCTCCGCTGTAGACGGGAACTTAGTAACTAGAAGCATCCATGTGCCCCATGAGTGTCTTTTACGGTTTCCCAATACATGAGAATGGAAGTTCCACCCTAGGATTATCCCGATGAAACATCCCGAGATCCTAACCTAGTGGTCAACTCGAATCAAATTCTTGAACATATATATAAGGGGATACTGTCCGAGGTTTATTTGTTATGAAACTCGTGAAAATTGTCCCATTAGACTGTGGAACGGGACGAACTAGCTTGTTTATTTTAGCCTTTCATATTGACGGTCGATTTGACTCACGTTTTGTTAATCTTTGAGCTGGATTTTCTTCATGAACGAGTGATTAGGACTGAACTTGATTACTTTGCGAAATCATTATTCTCGAAAGTGCGGCGCTATTATGACACTCGTATTATTTAGAGAGAATTACAGGATAGTATTGATTAGGTTGAACACTATGAGTTGCACGATGATTCACGACATTCTTCCATTGAATTTAATTCTTTTTGCTTGAGGACAAGCAAAGGCTTAAGTTTGGGGGTATTTGTTAGGCGTATTTTTATACGCTTATTTGTCATTATTTTGTATTATTTTGGAGAGTGAATTTGATAAAATGAGCCTTTAATGCCTTAATTTTGTATGATTGACAGGAAATTGAAGTCCGGAAGCTAAAACGAAGCAAAACGGGCGAAAACGGCAAATCTGGACTATGAGCCGCGGCACAAGGAAGCAGGGCCGCGGCACAGGAAGACACCCAGCCAAAGGCAGAGTAAAGTGTACTCTGTGCCGCGGCACAGCCCAGGTGAGCCGCGGCACAGAAGAAATTAAGGACGCCAGCATCCAAATGAAGACCCCGTGGCGGCACAGATTTAGTGCGCCGCGGCACACTTGGCGGTTTTTGTATGTCCGCGCGGATTAGGGCCGTTTCGAAGCCAGTTTTCGACCTACTGATACGGACGCGATTTGGAGGATTTGCTGAGTTATAAATAGGGTTTAAGACCCTAATTAATCATCTTGGGATCTTTTATCTTTTGGAGCTTAGGCTTGGAGACGGCAGAAGAAGAGGGAAGCAGAAGACTTCAAAGGCAGAGGGCGGAAGCTGAAGAACGGAGGAATCCGACCTTCATCTGCGTTTGATTTTTATGCTTTCATTTATCTATTCTGTATTTTCAATTATTAGTATGTCAGGCTAAAGCCCTAATCTAGGGTTTTGATGAAACCTATGTTTTGACGAATTGCTTGAGATTATCCAATTAATTACCTTTTTGTTGAGTTTTCCCAATTGTGTTTAATGCTTGCAATTATCTGGCCAATAGTTGTATTGATTTAATCATTCAATTCGAATCGGGAGAGGAGAATTGGTGAGGAACTATTGGTGAGGACCGTTTTATTCTGTGAGATAGGAATATACTCATAGGAACTACGTGGCCTTTGGGAGATTTTATGCTTTTCGCCTATTGACGAATTAATTCACCTAGGGATAGAGTGCATTATTCGCCTTTAGATAAATCTATTGACCTCGGGAGAGGCGGTAGAATATATTAGCAATCTCCGCCTTCAATAAATTGGGAAAATTATTTATTACGGATAATCGAGAGTAAATTCGGATAAACCGAGGTGGATTCAGAATCCTAGACTTGTTCATCATTTGATTTCTTTTATTCAAGCTATCGTTTTTTACTGTTTAATCACTTAGTAATTCTTTTAGTTATTAATTGCAAAAACCCAAATTCGATTGTTCAAATAAAATTGGAATACACAAAAATCGGTAGTTAGAGATTCAGTCCTCATGGGAACGATACTCTACTTATCACTTTATTACTTGTAAACGATGACGTGCACTTGCGTGTAAGAAATATCGCAACAAATTCTCAAGTTGGGGAAAGGCGCTTCACTGTGGTTCGAAGGAGTCAAAACACGAAGAACTCGTGCGGGGAAAGAAAAGAACCGTTCGTGGAATTCATTAAAAGAAAACTTCGTAAAAGATATGTACCAACATCACATCGGTTGTCCTTATACCGGAAGATTTCCGACCTCGTGCAAGGAAATTTAAGTGTCAGTGAATACATTGAGGAGTTTGAAAATCTGACCTTAATGGAAGAAATAGAAGAGAATGAGGAGCAGAAGATGTCGCGTTTCTTGCGTGGCTTGAACCGAAGCATAGCTAACTCGGTGGAATTATACCCATACGAGGACTTCGATACATTGTGTGGACTATGTGTGAAATTGGAAGCTCAAAACAAAATGAATTTTTATAAACCCGAGTTTCCATCCAAATTTGGGAACCCAAGTATCGGTTCCAGTTCAGCTACTAAAATGATCGTACCGACTCCTACCTTTATTGCGGTTCCTAAATCCCCCCACGTTCCGAAGGAGATGAGTTTGACTAAAGTACGATGTTTCAAATGTCAAGGGTTCAGTCATTATTAAAATGTTTGTCCGAACAAACGAGTGGTGACAATAGCTGTCACGATCCGAGATGAGTTGTTGATCGAGTATGGAAAGGAAGGACTGGGTGACGTGTTTGATTTCAACGTGGAGGACGAAGAAGGAGAAGAATGTGAAACTTATGATTCTCCAAACTATGACACGGCTTTAGTTCTTCGTACTTTACAAGCTAAATCTGTTTCAAATTATTCGGAACAGCGGGATCAAATATTTCACACGAAGTGTCAAGTCAGGAATAAATGGTGTAGTTTGATCATTGATGGAGGAAGTTGCACCAACGTAGCTTCAAGTGAGATGGTGACTAAACTCGGGCTGACCACTACGACTCATCTGAAACCTTACACTTTACATAGGCTCGATGATGGGAGCAAAATAAAGGTGACAAAACAAGTGAGGATCGGGTTAACCATGGGTTCGTATGATGACAATGTATTATGTGATGTACTCCCAACGGATGCATGTCATGTAGTTTTGGGACGCCCATGGATGTTTGGTAGAGATTTTTTACATCGAGGTAGAAGCAATTACGGGATAAGGGCAAGAAAATTGTGCTTAAACCGATGTCACCTCAAGCTATTCGTTCTATGAGCTCTAATCGGGTTGAAAAACCGAAACCTACCATGTTTGCAAGCGAGCGGGAGATGGAACATGCTATTGATGATGGTGAATGCGTGTACTTGTTGATATTGAAGGAGACACGGAATGATAGCATGGTTGTGCAGAATGACGGAAAGATGGATGCTTTATTACACGAATTTGCGGATGTTTTTTCCGAAGAGTTGCCGTCGGGTTTGCCACCTATTTGTGGGATTGAACATCAAATCGATCTCATACCGGGTGTGTTGCTCCCTAATAAAGCTGCCTATAGATGTAATCCCGAGGAGACGAAGAAATTACAAAAACAAATCGAAGAACTAATAAACCGCGGGTATGTTCGAGAAAGTCTAAGCCCTTGTGCAGTTCCGGTTTTACTTATTCCTAAGAAGGACGGATCTTGGCGAATGTGAATTGATAGTCGAGCCATGAATAACATAACAATCAAGTATCGATTCCCGATTCCGAGACTTTATGACATGTTGGATGAACTACACGGATCCGTGATCTTTTCAAAAGTCATTTTACGGAGTGGTTATCACCAGATTCGTATGCGAGAAGGAGATGAGTGGAAGACGGCTTTCAAAACTAAACATGGACTGTATGAATGGAACATTATGCCGTTCAGCCTTACGAATGTGCCGAGTTCTTTCATGTGTTTGATGAATGTGGTACTTAAGCTGTTTTTGGGAAAATTTGTAGTTGTTTACTTGGGTGATATTTTGATTTATATTCGATCGTTGCAAGAACATTTTGGACACTTAAGGCAAGTCTTCGAGGCTCTTAGGGATCAAAGGCTGTATGGGAAACAAGAGAAGTACTCATTCTTAGTCGAAAGTATAGTCTTTCTTGGCTATATCGTTTCGAAGGACGGAGTGTCGGTAGATCAAACCAAAATCGAAGCAATTAAGTCATGGTCGATTCCTACTACAGTGACGGAAGTTAGGTCGTTCCACGGACTTGCTTCATTCTATCGAAGATTTATTCGAGATTTCAGCACCATTACAAGCCGATAATGGAATGATTAAAGAAAGGTATGTTTAATTGGAGCAAGGCTGCCCAAGAGACGTTCGAAAATTTGAAAACAAAATTGTGTGAAGCACCAATCTTGGCATTACCTGATTTTTCACAACCGTTCGAAGTAGAGTGTGATGCTAGCGGAGTTGGCATTGGAGAGGTTCTCATTCTAGGAAAGCATCATACTGCTTATTTTTCAGAAAAGTTAAACGGTGCTCGTCTCAATTATTGTACGTACGATAAGGAGTTCTATGCTATTGTGAGGGCTCTAGATCATTTGAGTCACTATCTTCGGCCGAAGCATTTCATCCTACATTCGGACCATGAATCATTGAAGTATATTAGCGGGCAACACAAGTTAAGTCCGAGGCATGCTAAGTGGGTGGAATTCTTACAATCATTTTACTTTTCATCAAAGTATAAGGATGGTAAAAGCAATGTTGTTGCAGACACGTTATCTAGGCGGTATGTTCTAATGTCTACTCTTGAGGTTTGTTTACCTGGGTTCGAGATGTTGAAAGAGTATTATGTTAACGCTGATCTCGGGGAGATTTTTACCCGATGTAAATCTGGTCCGTTCGAGGAATTTATGATACAAGATGGGTTTCTCTTTAAGAGGAATCGACTTTGCTTGCCCAAACATACGGTTCGGAAGCTATTGATTCGTGAAGCTCATGGAGGAGACTTGGCTGGCCACTTTGGCATGACTAAAACCATGGAGGTGCTTAGGGAACATTTCTATTGGCCAAAAATGCAAGGAGGCATAAATGATATCGTGAGTAAATGCGTGACATGTCATATGGCGAAGAGATCGTTCAAACCGGGCATGTATATGCCTCTACCGGTTCTGGATAGGGCATGGAAGGATGTTTCAATGGATTTCATTGTTGCGTTGCCTCGTGCTCAATGGGGTAAAGATGCTATTATGGTGGTCATAGATTGTTTTTCGAAAACGGGTCATTTTGTAGCGTGACACAAGACAAACGATGTAAGCAATGTGGCTGACTTATATTTCCGAGAGGTGGTACGTTTACATGGAATTCCGAAGACTATTATTTCGGATCGAGATTCAAAATTCCTTAGCTACTTTTCGAACACCCTATGGAGGAAGGTGGGAACCAAACTCTTGTTTAGCACTTCGCACCATCCTCAAACCAACGGGCGAACCGAAGGGACTAATCGAACTTTGGGAACATTGTTATGTGGTCTTGTAAGCAAGACACAGAAGGACTGGATTTAAAACTTGCACATGTGGAGTTTGCATACAACCGATCCCCTACGCATGCCACGGCTCACTCACCTTTTGAAATCGTCTATGACTTGAATCTATATATACCGTTAGATTTAATTCCCTTGCCGAGCGATGAGTTAGTTCACAAAGACGCGGAGTCAAAACTTAAGTCCATGATGAAGCTACATGAGAAAGTTCGTAATCGGATCAGGGACGTTAATAATGCCTACAAACGGAAGTCTAACAAACAAAGAAGAGCGAGACAATTTGAAATTGGCGACTTGGTTTGGGTACATTTGAGAAAAGAACGATTTTCGGGTAAACGCAAGAATAAACTTATGCCATGAGCTGAGGGTCCTTTCAAGGTAGTTGCTAAAATAAACGATAGTGCATACAAGGTAGAACTCCCCGGTAATTATGGAGTACATACTACTTTTAACATAGGTGATCTATCTCCATATCTCGATGACGATGGAATTGCGGAATTGAGGACAATTCCTTTTAAAGAAAGAGGGAACGATACGAAACCGACTACTCCAAGCGAAGAAGACGAAGTGAGGATTGATGTAAAACACCTTGAACATGTTAGAAGTATGCCCTCGAATGCCACTCAGGGGATGTTGAGTGAGGGCATTGTACTTGTTATTATATAAATCATTCATATAAGGCAATGAATGTTTCTTTATTTACTGGTAGTTACTGGCATTTCTAACTCGTAAATATACATATAGAAACTAGTCCGTGTATTTGAGAGCAAAAGGTTCTACTCCTTATTAGATAAGGTGGTCAGCACTGGAAAGGTTTATAGCTCAAATACTTAATCGTTCACAAGTCGATGAAACTTGACTGGGCATTAAGTTTATGTGAAGACTTGTATGATGTGTTCTTTGACATGTAGAGTGCTTGTCGAACACTAATGGTTAGTGGGAGCACACATTATAGGTATGCTAATTGGATTAGTATACTCGAACTGACTCACCCTCGATTCGTCACACAGATTTCACTCCAGGACAGTCAATGACGGAATCTAAAGGTTGTAATAGGTATTCGTAAATCTTAAACTTGAGGATTTAGTAGGGATGTGCTTGTGACATCAAGATTTTCATTAGAGTAGTTCGACCCTGTAAACTGGAAGGCGGGGGTCAACCTCGACGTGCATCTTGATGGACAAGTAGTAGGTCCTACTGAATATCAAGATAGAATTCTTTCTCTCATTAGTGAGCGGGTTATATGTCCTATGCGGTTATTGGCAGATGAGATCATAAGTCTTTGGACAAATCATTGGAGCTAGTTGTATTAGTTACACGAGAGCTCAATGATCTCGATTTGCATTAACTCATGCATAGCATCAAGTACAGATACGGTTTGACTGACCGTGACCCTATAACTTGATCGGGACATTTGAAAGAAGGGTTTATACGTTTACTGGTATTCACGACAGAATGGTTCTTGAATTATCCCAATCATTCGTTCTTAGTTGGGGTACAGTGTAGGCCGCCAGGCTGGCTAGGTGGTGCTACCACTCTTTGGTTCCTCCCATTGCTGACTGAGATGGACCTACCGAGTCGCGCAATAGGATTGACGATGGAATGAATCAAGCTTATTCTCTCATTATGAATATTAGATATTGGATATCTAATTTATTGGGACATTGGATATCTAAATTAATTTATTGGATAAATTGATTTACGGCCTAATGAATTAAATAAATTACTCGGTGAATGATTTAATTCATGGATATAATTATTTCTTGGAGAAATTAATTATGTTATTATGTATTTGATATGATTAGTTAATTGGGATTAATTAATCGATATAAATACATATGAATGGAATCGGAGTTTATCTGTTTAGACTCACGGGAGTCCGAAACGGACCGAACTCGTCTGATACCTTCTAGATGGCCGCCCCCCTTCACCAACTCCCTCTTGGTCTTTGTCTCCATTTTAATAATGGAAGACCAAGACTTGAGGGGTCAAGATATTAAAGTGATATCTCATGTTGGTGATTTGAGTTGAATAAGAAGTGGAAGACTCTCATTTTGCACACTCCTTGGAATCATACGGTTCTAACATATCGAGAGAGAGAGAGAGAGAGAAAGTTTTTCTCATAGTCTTCTTCTTCTTCATGTTTTCTTGGTGATTCTTGGAGAAAAACCAAAAAATTAAATAGAGAAAGTGAGTTATACACTTAGAGTATTGTAATCACAAATCAATAGCTTCATCACCTAGCTCTAGCCGTATCCTTGGAGGATAGCAAGGTGATCGTCATACCGTTCGTTTCGCCGGAGCGTGGCAAGTAGAGGCGTTATATTTTCGACGTTGGATCATCCAAGGGCTTGGAGCACATTGGATCATAGGGATATAAAACTAAAGCTTGAGAAATAGCTCAAGTGAAGTAATCCATTTAATCAACGGACTACAAGGTTGAGTTTCTTACATCTCTTGTGTTTTCGTTTATATATCCGTATATACGTAGCTCGATCGATCCTCGTAGGGATTCGGATCGAATTAATTTTTGTTTTACCACTTCTGTTGGGCCTTCGTTTTAGGCACCGAATCCCAACAATGGTATCGGAGCATAGGTCTTGTGACCGTATATACGATATTGGCATTTGGAATGCTTGATTAGATGGTGCATGATTTGGAATCATTTATAGTCATAATCGTAGTATATGTTTTTCGTTTGTAATAGTTGTATTTTTCGTAAGTTTATGTCTAAATATAAATCTTTAATTTCTGGGGAATATGATTTATATTGAAGATATGAATGTTGAAAAATATTGATATTTGATATCCGGTCGAAAATCGAGCTCTGAATCATCGTCAGACGACTTTCCGGACAACGGGCAGGAAGCTGCCGGGCTGACCCAACCGTGTCAGGCGACACGGGCCATGCCAGCCGGCCAGTCTCGGCAGACTGTCGGGACGACCCGACCGTGTCAGGCGACACGGGCCGTGTCTGGCTGGCAGGCTGTCGGGACGACCCGACCGTGTCATTTGGACACGGCCGAGTCTGGCAGGATAGTCTAGGACACTACCGGCACGACCCGACCATGTCAGGTAACACGGGCCGTGTCTGGCCGGCAGACTACCGGCAGTGTCTCGGCCGTGGCAGGCCAGTTTCGCCCCGACTCGATTTTTTCATGTATTCTTGAAAATTAATCTCCCGCCTGTTAAATTAGATTTAATATGATTAAAATGATTTATGGTATTACATTTTATAAGGGAAATTTGATTAATTGGAATATTTGTGGGTGATTGAATTATTTGAACGTTTTTCATATTACCGGTTGTGTGAATCGATTGGATCGATTCGAATTGTTGATTGGATCAATGTATCTATACGCTTTCCATTTATATAGTATTTATTGGATGAATGCTTTTGAATGGGGATGCGGTTCATGGACTTAGTTTTGAATCATTTGGTTTTATTCGATTGGTTGTAAAGGCCGTTTTGAGCCTATTTATTTTACTAGAAATATTTGTATCTAGGATGCAATTTTTCAATGTAAAATTTATATGTAATGACGAAGACCGGAGGAATATCCGTTTCGAGAAGACGAATATTCAATACGAAGATATGTAATTAGATTACGGAGTTTTTGTTTCTAGGAACGGTCTATGAACTACATGTTGGTACCAACTAGATTGTGAATGGTTGTTCATATTGTATGTATGCACAAACGCGCTTAAATGGATTAATGTGCAAAGTGTAACATTAATCGCAAAAATTCTCCCACGACAAATTATTAAGTTTATATGGTTTCAAGGTTTTCCTTCCCTCCATCGAGCTTTCGGGAAATTGAAATCTAAACCGGATGTGCTATGATTCCAAGTTATCGGGGTAGTCGTTCAGGGAGGATGGATAAATTACCGGGAGCGTATTGGATGCCTTCGGTTGGAGCAAATTTTATCCCTAGAAACCTGACAGGTTGCCGGATACGATTCAATTGTGAAACTGATTTGCGTCGATGGTGTAAACTTAACTTGTTCATGAACCATAGAAACCGTATAGGTTGAGGGGAGTGAACAAGGGGAAAAAGAAGATCGAATCATCCATTAGATGGGTTGGTGTTGGACACCACTTTATGAAAATTAATAGACTAGAAACTTGTTCGGTTGCCCTCTATTAAGATTTATAAAGAACTCGATCGCCACTGTGAAGTAGAGCGAACGATACTTTCAGATTTCACATGGGAGTGTGTTATTCCGATAAAAATAGTGGGAGCTGGGTAACAAGAATAGAAAAGACCTTAATTCTATACTCAGAACATAATTAAATGAGTCACTAATTAATCTGTCATACTTAAATGTAGACATAACTCTCAATATGACAATGAACCCACTCGCAATTCTACTCAAAAAGAACACCCTGAACGGACCTAACTTTGTGGATTGGCTCCGCAATCTGATGATAGTCCTCAGTATAGAGGCACTGGGATACGTCTTGGAGACGGACATTCCGGCGCCTCCAGTGCGGACAAGAGCCAATCAAGAAGAGATTGAAAATCATGAAAAGTGGGTTAAGGATGACGTGAAAGTCCGTTCTTATATGATGGCTTCCATGTCTAATGAGCTTCAGAGAGCTCATGAGAAAATAACTTCTGCTAGGCAGATTCTATCTCACTTAACCAAGCTTTATGGTGAGCACAGTCGAACGGCTAGATATGAGATATCCAAGCAATTGTTCGGTGCTAGGATGAAGGAAGGAGAGAAGGTTGGGGACCACGTCCTCAAAATGATATCCATGATCAAGAGATTGGAAGCTCTTGATTTTAAGATGGATACTTCTCTTCAAATCGACCTTATCCTACAGTCTCTCTCTGATTCCTTCTCACAGTTTGTTATGAACTTCAACTGCAATGAGATTACATGTAACTTAGCTGGGCTAATGAACAAACTAGTGACCGTTCAGTCTCAGATGAAGACTTCGCGGATGAAGTAGACTGCCCTTGTGATTTCTTCTGGATCTCGGAGGTCCAAGAATAAGAAGACAAAGACCAAGAATCGGACGGGACCACAAGTGAAGGATCTTAAGGATAAGGGCAATGCCTCGATGGTTCTGAAGAGTAGGAAGAAGGACGCTTGTATCAAGTGCGATGAGTTGGCCACTGGGCTAGAGATTGTCCGATTCTTCATGGCACTTCAGGTACAGAACTTTTAATTTTGGAAACAAATTATTTTGCTACTGTATTTTCTACCTTCCTGGATACTAGATTCTGGTACTAGTTCTCATATTTGTACCGTGAATCAGGATCTGGAACAAAGTAAGAAGCTTGGAGCTGTAGAAGTAATGATCATTGTCAGAAGCGGGCATAATGTTGAGGCAACCGACATAGAATCACTTCTTTTGGGGTTTAGAATCCGATTTTGTTCTGACTTTAGAAGATGTACTTGTTCTGCCCAAGGGGCATAAAAACATTGTACCCATTTCGGTCATGGATCGGAAAGGCTTTTCATTTTTCATTGGTGATGGTTCCTGCAAAATTTCTTTCAGAAATAAACTAGCGGGCACTGCTACATTGTTAAATGGACTGTATCATCTAAACCTCAGTAACAAAGTCGTTGTGAATACTATGACTAGGAAGCGTGGTAGGTATGAGAACAATCAAGTTTTGAAATGGCATCTTAGACTTGGTCATGTTGGTCAGACCAATGTTTACAAAATGGTAAAAGATGGACTTATGGGTCCATTGGGATCGGATCCCTTTCCTACTTGTGAATCTTGTCTTAAAGGCAAAATGACTAAGTCCCCCTTCACAGGGACTTTTGAAAGAGCCGCTGATAAACTGGTATTAATCCATACCAACGTATGTGGTTCTTTGGGAGCATCACATCACGGATATCAGTACTTCATTACGTTTAGAGATGATCATACTAGGTATGGTTATGTATACTTAATGAAACATAAATCCGAGGCCTTTGAGAAATTCCAGGAATTTAAGGCCCTAGTCGAGAAACAAACTGGAAATCATATCAAAGCACTTCGGTAGGACCGAGGTGGCGAATATATGAGTACGGAGTTTGACGAGTTCCTTAAGGAACATGGAATAGTATCACAACTTACACCTCCAGGCACTCCTCAGTTAAATGGTGTGTCAGAAAGAAGGAACCAGACCTTGTTGGACATGGTCCATTCCATGCTAGGCTATTCTGACTTACCGATTTACCTGTGGGGGTATGCACTCCTGACTGCTGCATATATCTTGAACAGATATCCTTCCAAATCCGTTCCTAAAACTCCACATGAGATGTGGGAGGGCAGGAAACCGAAGTCTTAATCACATTAGGATTTGAGGATGTCCCGCCTATGTCAATAAGACTAAGGTGGACAAAATGGAAGCGAGGTCCGTGAGGAGACATTTCATTGGATTTCCATCTAAGACTATGGGTTATCTATTCTACATGCCCAAAGATCGAAAGATCGTTGTTGCTTTGCATGCACACTTCCTGGAAGATGAGTTCATTCAGGAAGGCGGAGCAGGTAGAAATATTTCTTTGGAAGAATACAATGAAACTCCTCAGGCGACACCTGTGCAAGAAATTGGAACCGAACCTTCTGCAACACAAGTACAACCACCTTGTAGGTCAAGTAGGGTGTCTCAATTACCTAACACTACACCAAATCTGCCGCGTTGTCATGGATCTGGACCGTGACAAAATGACCTTGTCTCGGTCATGAACCATGACAAATACTGGGGTGGCAAATTATTATGTCATAGTCTTAGTCCGTGACATACGTGATTTGTCACGGTCCTTTTCTCAGAATTTGTCACTGTTGTTTTTGTATCGTCACTCCCGCCGACCGTGACTAACCTCAGCATTGTCACGATTATCAACTGTGGCAAATATCCATTTTTTATCAGGGCCACAGACCGTGACAAAGTAATTAAATTAATTTAGGGGTATTAGTTCGTTACGGTTCCAGATCGTGACAATTCCTGGGGACGGTTTTATCACCCTGATTAATATTTACTACTTGTCACGGATTGAGACCGTGACAAATTAGAGCATTGTCAGATTCATAAAAATTCCAAAATCTTACAGCTTCCGTTATTTATTACCTGCACATTTATCCAACAAAACAACCATCAAAACATTATTCCAACTAGAAGTACTTAATGAGAGCAACCAAAACAGCAAACAAAAATATAATAACTCCTCAATACTCAAATTAACACCAAAAATATCCTTGTTAATCCAAAAAAAAAGAACATATAAAAGAGTATTCTAACTAGAAGTACTTAATGAGAAAAATCTCCAATCCAACAATTACGAAATCTGAAACCAAATGTACTAAGCTAAAACTTATTGTTTTATGGATCAACATCATCAGAAACTTCTTCTAAAAGATACTTAGGCCAAACAAGATAACCTCCTAAAAATCCGGCAATATTATCTTCGCCTCCTTGAACACCTTTCCATATTGGCTCATTCTCCATCCCGGGATCCACGTGAAATACACTAAGTTTAACTTCAAACGGTAGCATCGGTATTGAATGAACTTCTGCTCCAGGTAGTGTTCTCACTATCGTCGCTGTAGCAATCTTCTTAGAACCATCTAACTTCATTACGTTATATATTTTTTATCTCCGGAAGTAGGCGTGCTTGGGCTTGGGATAGTGTAAGACTTCTCCAGAACCGTATGCGAGCCTCGACTCTCATTACTTGAAATAAAAGTGGTGTTAGAATTCTAGACAAAAAAAGGTATATCAAACAATGAAATTAAGCCATGGTTATATAGATAAGAATAACATTAATAATATTAAAACTGGGCTTCCACGAGGTTCCAGGTGATAAACAAGAGACCTACCCATGACTAATGACCTAGCAATGGTGGATGTAGACTCCATGAAATGGACTGTAGCAGTCTTCATGTAGTTGGGACCTTCGTTTTGATGAGGCAGTCAAAGAGTTTGACTTCGTGCAAAATAAAGAGGAACCTTGTGTATACAAGAGGGTTAGTGGGAGCAAGATCACATTCTTAGTACTATATGTAGATGACATTCTACTAATAGGAAATGATGTTGGAATGCTCAGTTCTATGAAAGTTTGACTTTCGAGTAATTTCTCCATAAAAGACTTAGGAGAAGAAACCTATATTCTTGGGATTCGACTCTACTGGGATAGATCGAAGAGAATAATAAGTTTTTCCCAAGCCCTCTATATAGATAAGATCTTAAAGAGGGTTCCTTCCGATGCGACATGGAATAAAACTCACCTTGGAGATGTGTCCTCATAGTGAGGAACAATGAAAGGAAATGGGTTATATACCATATGCTTCGGGAGTGGGTAGCCTTACAAATGCTTTATTTTGTACGAGACCTGACATTGCGCATGCTGGGAGCGTGGTAAGTAGGTTTCGAGCTAACCCAGTTCGGGAACATTAGACCGCCGAAAAGAACGTTCTCAAGTACTTTAGAAGGACTAGAGATCTGGTTCTTATATATGGCGGTGGAGAACTGAATGTGATGGGATTCACTGTATTGGACTTCCAAGGACAAAAAGACGATTCTATGTCTACTTCTGGCTACATTTACTCTTAATGGAGGAGAAGTATCTTGGTATAGTGCCAAGTATAGCGTGATTGCTGGTTCCACCTATTAGGCTGAGTATAAAGTGGCCTTAGAGGCCTCCGAAGGAAGGATTAGGAAGTTACTGGGTAAACTTCACGTGACACCTTGTGCTGTGCTGCCAGAGCGGTAGCACAGGCCTAGGAGCCGAGGTTTCATAATAATACAAAACATATTGAGAGAGAGTATCATCTCGTAAGAGAATTT
Organism: Orobanche coerulescens; assembly: GCA_033398695.1. Lineage (NCBI taxonomy): Eukaryota > Viridiplantae > Streptophyta > Magnoliopsida > Lamiales > Orobanchaceae > Orobanche > Orobanche coerulescens. The sequence goes on along the minus strand of CM065810.1, from coordinate 75,277,515 downwards.
GTTTTCAAAGAGATACATTGTGCTGCATAGACTAGAGTCAGCCGACGACATCGCTGATCCACTCACCAAGCCACTTTCTCAGATTAGCTTGGAGCGTCATCTGGAGAACTTGGGTATTAGATACCATAGTGTGTGGCATTGAGTGCAAGTGGGATATGTTTAGGAGTATGCCCTCGAATGCCACTCAAGAAATGTTGAGTGAGGGCATTGTATTTGTTATTATATAAATCATTCATATAAGGCAATGAATATTTCTTTATTTACTGGTATTTACTGGCATTCCTAACTCGTAAATATACATATAGAAACTAGTCCATGTATTTGAGAGCAAAACGTTCTACTTCTTATTAGATAAGGGGGTCGGCACTGGAAAGGTTTATAGCTCAAATACTTAATCATTCACAAGTCGATGAAACTTGACTGGGCGTTAAGTTTATGTGAAGATTTGTATGACATGTTCTTTAACATGTAGAGTGCGTGTCGAACACTAATGGTTAGTGGGAGCACACGTTATAGGTATAACCCGCTTACTAACCCGCTCTAGGGGCTTGTTTAAGTCCATACAGTGCTTTCCTAACAAGCCCTCACTAACGGGTGTGCGAGGCTCTAGGGGCTTGTTTAAGTCCATACAGTGCTTTCCTTAGCCTGTAAACTAGATCGATACCGTCTGTGTTGGCAAACCCTAGTGGTTGTTCAACATAAACTTCTTCTGCAAGGTCTCCATTCAGGAAGGCACTCTTGATGTCCATTTGGTATACAATAAAGCTCTTATGGGTGGCAAAGGCTAAAAATATTCTGATGGCTTCTAGTCTCGCTACAGGGGCGAAGGTTTCATCATAGTCTATGCCTTCTTCCTGACTATAGCCTTGTGCGACTAGTCTGGATTTATTCCTTATAATAAGTCCATTTCGATCCTTTTTGTTTCGAAATACCCATTTGGTTCCTATAACCGATTGATGTGTAGGTCTGGGTACAAGATACCATACATTGTTTCTTTCGAAACCGTTAAGCTCTTCTTCCATAGATGTTATCCAATGAGAATTATTAAGAGCATCTATGGTCGAAATAGGTTCGGACTGGGCTAAGAATACAGCGATAGTGCACATATTGAGTCTTCTAAGCTCGGATTGAGATTTCCATTCAGGAAACTGTGATATCTCAGCATCAGATTCGTCTTGTGCACAAAGTATATTTCCTTGTGTACTCTGTATTCTCCTACGAGTAGAAACACCAGCATTTATGTTTCCAATGATCAGCTCTTGCAGGTGATCTCTCAACCATCTTCGGTCGGGTTCTAATTCAGGGTCCCGTACTGTATCGAGAGATTTTGTAGATACAGCTTTAGCTTGTACAGCGTCAGCTTCATCCACGTCGATTCTTACAGCTGCGGAATTGATTTCTAAATCAACGACAAGTTCTATGGGAGTTGGAGGATCCAAGATAGATAGATGTTGAATGTTCTGGGTAATATCATCTACTCCTGTAGGGTCATGGTGGGGTTCGTCGAACACTACATGAACTGATTCCTCGATCGTCAGCTTCCTTTTATTAAAGATTTTGAAAGCTTTGCTGACGGAGGAGTATCCTACGAATATTCCTCCATCTAATTTCTCATCAAAGGTTCTAAGTTGATCCTTCCCATTATTCAATACATAACACCTGCATCCAAAAATGTGAAAATATAAAACTAACAGAGTTTTGTTGTTCCATACCTCATATGCCGTTTTGTTGTGGTGCTTGTTGACGATACAGCGGTTTTGAGTGTAGCATGCTGTATTGGTTGCTTAACCCCAGAAACGCTGTGGCAATTTGCTTGCGGCAATCATTGTCCTTGTTGCTTCTTTCAACGTCCTATTCTTTCGCTCGGCAACAACATTTTGTTGAGGTGTACGGGCAGCTGAGTATTCGTGCTGCATTCCATTCTCCGAACAGTATTACTCTATAAAGCGGTTAGTAAATTCTGTACCTCTGTCGGAACGAATGCACACGATACTCAATGCCTTTTCATTTTGCAACTTTCTCAGGAGCTCGGGCAGCTTTGATGTTGTTTCCTTCTTCTTGCTAAGAAAGATCGTCCAAGCATACCTGGAATAATCATCAACAACAACTATGCAGTATTTCTTACCTCCCAAACTTACTGGGTCTACAGGACCGTAGAGATCCATGTGTAACATTTCCAACACTCTTTGGGTTGAAAGGTAGGATTTGCTCTTCAGGGTTGACTTGATTTGCTTGCCTTTCTGACACGGTCCGCAGACACTGTCCTTCTTAAATGATACATTTGGCAAACCTCTAACCATTCCCTGTCTTGAGAGCTTGTTGATCGTCTTGAAGTTGACGTGAGACATTCTCTTGTGCCATAACCAGCTAAGATCTGCAGTGCCTTTGGCAACAAAGCATGGAATTGAGGAGCTCATAGGCTTCCAGTCAGCAACATACATGTTACCTGATCTGCTTCCTGTAAGCACAACTTCCTTGGTTTGGATGTTCTTGACTCGATAGCGATCTATATAGAATTTCACTGAGAACTGTTTATCACAGAATTGGCTAATACTAAGTAGATTGTACTGTAAGCCTTCAATATATGCAACATCGATGACTTTGAATTTTCCGACAAGTAGGTTTCCTTTCCCTCTTGTTCTTCCTTTAGATTTATCACCGAAACGAACTTTTGGACCGCGACCTTCTACAAAATCTGATAGCTTGCTCCTATCTCTGGTCATGTGCTGAGAGCATCCACTATGAAAGTACCAGGTATCCTCCTCTAGAATGTCCTGTAACAACGAAATTAAGTAGATTTAGGTCCCCTTTGATTTTTGGGTCCATGATTGTTAGTTCCTCTAGGTACCCAAGTTTTCCTGGCAGCAATTGGTTTACTGTAGGTCATACTCGGTACAGTGTTGTAATATCTACGGGGGGCATATCCGTAGTTGTTATAACCATGATAATTATTATGCATGAAAAATTCAGGGTTATTATTATTAATCCAGTACGAGTGCCGTCTTGGAGGTGGAGCCATTTTCTTAGGCCTAACAGCTTGCCTTCTGGGTCTCCAGTTGGATTCCCAATGCTGTTGTTGATACTGAACTGGCAGATTCTGATCACAGAATCTGATCACCTATGTGATTTCCATTCAGGAAACTGTGATATCTCAGCATCAGATTCTTCTTGTGCACAAAGTACATTTCCTTGTGTACTCTGTATTCTCCTACGAGTAGAAACACCAGCATTTATGTTTCCAATGATCAGCTCTTGCGGGTGATCTCTCAACCATCTTCGGTCGGGTTCTAATTCAGGGTCCCGTACTGTATCGAGAGATTCTGTAGATACAGCTTCAGCTTATACAGCGTCAGCTTCATCCACGTCGATTCTTATAGATGCGGGATTGATGTCTAAATCAACGACAGGTTCTATGGGAGTTGGAGGATCCAAGATAGATAGATGTTGAATGTTCTGGGTAATATCATCTACTCCTGTAGGGTCATGGTGGGGTTCGTCGAACACTATATGAACTGATTCCTCGATCGTCAGCTTCCTTTTATTAAATATTTTGAAAGCTTTGCTGACGGAGGAGTATCCTACGAATATTCCTTCATCTGATTTCTCATCAAAGGTTCTAAGTTGATCCTTCCCATTATTCAATACATAACACCTGCATCCAAAAATGTGAAAATATGAAACTAACGGAGTTTTGTTGTTCCATACCTCATATGCCGTTTTGTTGTGGTGCTTGTTGACGATACAGCGGTTTTGAGTGTAGCATGCTGTATTGGTTGCTTAACCCCAGAAACGCTGTGGCAATTTGCTTGCGGCAATCATTGTCCTTGTTGCTTCTTTCAACGTCCTATTCTTTCGCTCGGGAACACCATTTTGTTGAGGTGTACGGGCAACTGAGTATTCGTGTTGCATTCCATTCTCCGAACAGTATTGATCTATAAAGCGGTTAGTAAATTCTGTACCTGTGTCAGAACGAATGCACACGATACTCGATGCCTTTTCATTTTGCAACTTTCTCATGAGCTCGGGCAGCTTTGATGTTGTTTCCTTATTCTTGCTAAGAAAGATCGTCCAAGCATACCTGGAATAATCATCAACAACAACCATGCAGTATTTCTTACCTCCCAAACTTACTGGGTCTACAGGACAGTAGAGATCCATGTGTAACATTTCCAACACTCTTTGGGTTGAAAGGTGGGATTTGCTCTTCAGGGTTGACTTGATTTGCTTGCCTTTCTGACACGGTCCGCAGACACTGTCCTTCTTAAATGATACATTTGGCAAACCTCTAACCATTCCCTGTCTTGAGAGCTTGTTGATCGTCTTGAAGTTGACATGAGACATCCTCTTGTGCCATAACCAGCTAAGATCTGCAGTGCCTTTGGCAACAAAGCATGGAATTGAGGAGCTCATAGGCTTCCAGTCAGCAACATACATGTTACCCGATCCGCTCTCGTAAGCACAACTTCCTTGGTTTGGATGTTCTTGACTCTACAGATCTATATAGAATTTCACCGAGAATCGTTTATCACGTAATCGGCTAATACTAAGTAGATTGTACTGTAAGCCTTCAACATATGCAACATCGGTGACTTTGAATTTTCCGACAAGTAGGTTTCCTTTCCCTCTTGTTCTTCCTTTAGATTTATCACCGAAACGAACTTTTAGACCGCGACCTTCTACAAAATCTGATAGCTTGCTCCTATCTTCGGTCATGTGCTGAGAGCATCCACTATCAAAGTACCAGGTATCCTCCTCTAGAATGTCCTGTAACAACGAAATTAAGTAGATTTAGGTCCCCTTTGATTTTTGGGTCCATGATTGTTAGTTCCTCTATGTACCCAAGTTTTCCTGGCAGCAATTGGTTTACTGTAGGTCATACTCGGTACAGTGTTGTGATATCTACGGGGGGCATATCCGTAGTTGTTATAACCATGATAATTATTATGCATGAAAAATTCAGGGTTATTATTATTAATCCATTACGAGTGCCGTCTTGGAGGTGGAGCCATTTTCCTAGGCCTAACAGCTTGCCTTCTGGGTCTCCAGTTGGATTCCCAATGCTGTTGTTGATACTGAACCGGAATCTGCTGTCTCGATGGATAACGGGGCTCCTGTATCCAATACCTAGGCGTGCTGTACTGATAGTACTGCCGTGCGGGCCTTTGGTAGTTGGATACAACCTTCCTTCTGAACGGCTGTTGGCGCTGTTGATATGCTCTGGGAGCATGATGTTGAGTGCGCCTCACAGGTTGGAACGGCTTATGATTCCGCTGTCTGGAATAGGATTGCGGGGGCGGAATAGCAGCCTTTGGTTTTCTCGGTACAGCAGGTTCCTTCACGGGACTAGGGGTATCTTCTGATTCTGGAATGTGTTCCACACTCTTGACGAACACTGTACTAGTTTTCCCTTTGTTTGAACATGAAGGTATCCTAAGCCACTTTTATCATGAGCATTTTTCCCAGTGCTCAGAATTTCTTCCATTCTTTTGGACGATTTCTCGAACGATTTCATAGTGGTCTCAAGTTCAATTTCTCGCTTTTCGAGAGTTGTGATTTTAGCTTGAAGTATAACCAAATCATTTGTATTGCTCTCGTTGTGAGTTTTAACCTCACTTAGTTCATGAGCAAGTTGATGATTGCTCTCCATGAGTTTTTCAAAATTGACTTTGCTGGTTTCACAATCAAGAGACATATTTTCATAATTTATCTTCAACAAGTCATTTTCATCTTTCAGCTCTAAATTAGTTAATTGAAGCTATATATTCTCAGTTTTCAATGTCTCATGGTCCTTTTGAATGTTTTTAAATTCATTCATCATGTTTTCAAAAGTATGAGATGCATTTGATGGAATAGCTGAGGTTGAGCTTACCTCATCGTCGCTGTCTTCACCTTCTGGAATGTCTTTGGCCATAAAGCACATATATGCTTTATCATCGAACTCATCGTCAGATGAATCATTTTCAGTGACCACCTGAAGACATTCTGCTGATTTGGATGGTGTGGGGGAGGCTTCGGATTCTCCAATCAGGGCCTTGAGCTTGTCTTTCCAAGCACGTCTTCTTTCATCTCTCTCTTGTTGCTCGGCCTCAGGCAACCTTTGGACTTTAGGATGAGGACATTTATTTGCATAATGCCCTGGTTTCCTGCAATTATAGCACAGGTTAGCATCACCAGATGATGTTTCGGTACTTACCTTGTGGACAGGTTTGGGCCTGTAGGGAGTCTTTCCAGACTGTTTGATGAACTTTTTGAATTTGTGCATGAGAAGCGCCATTTCAACTTGAGACAGGATGTCGTCGTCACTGTCAGCATTCTTGTGACTAGGCTTCAACGAGATGGGCATGCTGTGTCGACGATTCGATACATCGGCCAGTGCTGTGACCTTTGAAGGAGATTCTTCAGCTTTCTCTCTTCTGTCAATATCATACTCAAAAGCTTTGAGGTCAGAGAAGAGATAAAAAGTAGATATTCATTGAGATTGCAAGATACACGCATAGCTGTGGTCTTAATGTCCCATCGGGCTGGGAGAGATCTAAAAATTTTTAAATTCTTCTCCTTTTGGGTATAAATTTTGCCCAACGCTTCAAGTTCACCAACAATACCAGTGAATCTGAGGTCAAGTTCCTCAAGTGTCTCAGTTGGTTTCATTTCGAAAGATTCAAATTGCTGAGTCAGTTTTGAAATCTTGTTTTCTTTTGAGAGCCTGGCCTCACAAATCAACTTGAGTTTATCCTGCATTTCTTTGGGTGCTTTTGCCTCTTTACCTTTGAGAACGTGCCTTTGTCAAGAGTGACAAATAACGCGTTCTTAGCCACATTGTCAAGGTTGGCTCGCTTTCTTTCATCTGTGGTCCATTGCTCGCGATCCTTTTCGAGCATCTCAGCATGGGCTTGGCCTTCAATCCTTGCGGCCGTGTTTACCTTCATGATCTTGATAGGACCATCCTGTATAACAAAAATCATCTCTTCGTGCATTGCTGCAAGATGAGCCTCCATCCTAATTCTCCAATCATCAAATTCGTTAATAGAGAACATAGGCACTTTGTTGATCATAGAGGTATCCATGTGATAATACAGAAATGAAGGAGACTATTTTTGAAAATAGGTGATTTTGGATCTGATTCGGTTAAAAATACGACTGATTCTTTTTAGAATCAACCGCTCCGATACCACTTGTTGGCCACTAAGTATACTGGATACAGTTTGGGAAATAGTTTAAACAACAAACTGTACTGATTTTAAATCTGAGTGCGTAGCGGAAGTCTTAGATACAGTAGGTCGCTGTGGATACAGCAACTAAATGTATAGTGTATACTTAATTAATCACAGTAATTAAAACAGTACAAACTGAAGGTAAATAACATAGTAATTAAAGTGGTTCGAGGTAAAACCCCTCTACTTCCACTGGTCCTCCACACAGGAGTAAAAAGTTTATTATAATTACTACGTACACAACTACGTAATTATAAAAACACACAATCAATATATCGTTCACACAGATTGATATAAAGATCTTAGCTTCAACCGTTCACACAGATTGGTTTTGAGCTAATGCTTTGACTTGCTTCTTCACACACAGTTCTGAAGCTTCGTCTTCTTCAATGCAAATCCTTCACACACAGTTCTAGAGAAGCACAGATTGCTCAGTCCACACAGGGATGATCTGGGTTTGTTCAAAGTATAGAACAGTGGGTGAACAACAACTTTGACTGTAAGAGCTTTCAGCTGATGAAGTGTTGTTCAATATGATGAGCATTGTATATCTCTTTTGATCTGAGTTGCAGTAAGCTTTGGAGATATGTTTTGCTCTGATAATAATTTCGATAGCTTGGTTAACTGATCTTCAGCATCTTGATGTGATATATATAGACTTTGAAATATATATCCATTGAGATGTATCCGTTTGAGTGAGATTCCATTCCAACGGGATTATAACACGATCCGGATTTAGCGGGATTTGAAGATCTGTTGACTGACACTATTTAAATACTTTATCCTTGAGTATTTAAATACTTCTTTATTCAACGGGACTTGACTTCTGAAGATTCCTTCTTTGTCCTGTTGCGAGCTGTATGGAAGATAACTATTTTGGTGTTTCGATACAGTTTCCATACTTGGTCTTTATAAGACTTCTTTGCTGTACTGAAGGATTCTACTATATGCTGATTTCGAGACAGGTCTTAGATACAGGATGATGCCTCAATACTTCGATACAGTTTCCTTTACTGTATGTGGATTGGCATATATGTCAAAACCTCTTTTATCAAATATCATTAGATACAGGGATAGAATATCCCGGCTGTTTCGATACAGGGTTCTTGTTTTCCCAACAAGCTCGTTCCTGTAAACCCCGTTTGGGATTCTATACAATAGTGTGCGATCACACGACCAACGTAACATTCTCATTTCGACTGATTCCAACTTGCTCTCAAGCGACTTCTTCATCGGCCAACATTTGGAGCCATACAACATTGCAGGTCTGATAGCCGCTCTATAGAATTTACCCTTCAACTTAAGAGGGACTTTATTGTCGCACAGGACCCCGTCGCTGCTCTCCACCTTATCCACCCCACCTTGATACGATGAGTGACATCATCTGCACACTCACCTTCCTTCTGAATGATCAAACCCAAATACTTGAACTTATCCGTACAGGGTACGATCTGATCCGCAATCATAACCTCTACATCTTCCTCGTTGGCCTCACCACTAAATTTGCACCAGAGATACTCGGTCTTAGACCGGCTCACATGCAGGCTCTGGAATTCTAACTTAGACATCCATAGCTCCAACTTCGCGTTCACCTCCCTCCTCGACTCCGCCACTAACACAATGTTGTCAGCAAAAAGCATGCACCACGGGACGCCAACCTATAACCCCCGCGAAATGACGTCAAGGATTAGAGCGACGAGAAGAGGGCTTAGCGCTGACCCCTGGTGTAGACCTATCTCAACTGGGAAATACTGGGTGTCACCAACTGGGGTCCTAACACAAGTCCTAGCTTGGGAGTACATGTCTTGGATCGCCCTAACGTACGGCACCGAGACCCTCATCTCTTCTAGGCTCCTCCAAATAACATCGCGCGGAATGCTATCATAAGCCTTCTCTAGATCAACGAACACCAAATGGAGGTCCTTACGCCGCTCTCTAAACTTCTCCATAAGGCGTCTTGACGAGATGAATGGCCTCAGTCGAGGACCTTCCCGGCATGAAGCTAAATTGGTTCTCAGAGATCCCAACTTCTCTTCTAACCCTGCATTCCACTACTCTCTCCCAAAGTTTCATAGTATGACTGAGGAGTTTAATACCCCTATAGTTACTACAACTCTGAGCATCACTTTTGTACTTGAAAAACGGCACGACAATACTACACCTCCACTCCGACGGCATCTTAGAACCCCTGATGAGGATGTTGAACAGCTCTGCTAGCCACTGAACTCCAACTTCCCCCAGACAAAGCCACACCTCAATAGGGATCTGATCGGGGCCTACAGCCTTAGCTCAACCCATTTTAAATAGGGCACCCTTTACTTCCTCCTTGTTGATGCTCTCACAGGAACTAAACGAACGAGTAGAAGATAGATAACTCCTTGCACCACCGCGTCGCTACCCCTAGCCTCATTGAAAAGTTCAAAAAAATACTTATTTAACCTCTCCTTAATAGCCACATCGTTCACTAACACTTGGCCTAAATCATCCTTAATATACTTAATGGTACCCAGGTCGTGCCGCCCTCTATCCCTAGCTTTCGCTAGTTTAAAGATAGCATTCGCTCCTTCTTTGGTGTCTAGGCGCTTGTACATCTCTTCGTAAGCCTCACCTTTAGACTTAGCCACTGCCTTCTAAGCCTCTCTTTTCGCCACCTTGTACACTACAAGCTTCAGGATTCTCTCCTCCCCAGCACTAACCGACAAAAGCTCCTTAAATAGCGCTTGTTTAGCCTTAACCTTCTTTTGGACCTCCTCATTCCACCACCATGCCTCCCTAGGTCCACTAGACCTGCCCGAAGAAATCCCTACCACCTTCTAGCCCACACTCCTAATAGCATTGGCCATACTGGTCCACATAAGTTTAGCATCCCCCGCAAAGACTCCCCGACTCGTCGCCTTCTCACCCTTTAGACCCTTCTAGAGAATCCTAGGTCTAGCAACTCTAGCCCTGCTAACAACACGACCTCCCATGGATAAATCCATTGCCAGCAGCCGGTGTTGAGAAGCACAGGCCTCGCTCCGGAACACCTTGCAGTCCACGCACGCCCTAGCATCACGACTGTGTAAAAGAAGGTATTCAATTTGCATGTTGTGCCCCCCCACTACCGAAGGTGATGAGGTGCTCGGCTCTCTTCTGAAAAACAGAGTTAGCAATTACCAACTCATGCACACATAATAGAAAATTGGTGTTTTATTTTTGAGAGATTTATTAAGGCGCAAATGCATAGTAAATTACATAACATATATTTGGAATTTTCGGTAACCGATTGGATCAAGATTTGGTAAGTTAGACTCGGGTTGAAACTCGACAACACACTCATTATATTGTATAAATGTTTCCATAATATTTTATTATTATTGTAAAACTTATGTCGATCACTTTGTAAAATCCAGTCCGCAAGAATAGGTCGCAACGCACCAGAAAACCACCACAAATTGCCTAAACAGGCCAGGCCAAAATCCTTCATGCTGCAGCATCAACGTTCTGGTTCTCCCGAGCACGCGGCGCTGACCATAACTTTGGCCACGCCGTTTGTTGATTAAGTCTTGGTCTTCGACCAGATAAATACCCTACTCCGATTTCATATTTCTCCATCCCAGTTCTTAAGTTTTGGATAACACATACATATATTTTCAGATAATCTCCGATATCCCAATTCTTATATTTTTAAGCCCACTAAAAACATTCATCTTCGAGTGGGTCAAGGAATCCTTTACCGGTGACTGACTGGACCTATTCGAAGAAACTCCTCAACGAGTCCGTAAATTCTAGATTGATATACCATCATTATTGTTGATTATATACAACTCGTAAATTATTTAACAATCTATTTCAAGCATTTTTAAATATAATACATATGTACACATATCAATCTTAAACGGTCAATTTCGACGTTGAAAAAGTAGATAAATGGACCATTTTCTTGCTAGTTAACCCTAAGTTTTCTAGTTACTTTTATGCCTAGATATTAAATCATTGAACCTTGAACATATACAACTTTCAATTCGTATATTCTTTTTCGATTTCGTTTCATGCACTTTGTAACTGATTCAACTCTTCATATATTTCAATTTTTGTTATAATTTTGGAGAAATAAAATTCTCATTTTTCGTCGCCTTTTTAACCAAGTCAAACCTATAGTTGTATACAAGTCTGTATAACTCAAGAGTCGTGTATTTCGTAACAATTGTGTAAAACAGGAAATTACATTTATTCGACAATTGAGATTTCTCTGTATATCAAATGTAAGTTTTTAAACGATTTTCGTATATTTCCTTATTACACTAAAGTGAAGCTTTTATTTGGTTAAAGTTGTATAACTAATTATTATACTATGACTGAGAACCCAAGAATATTAAATCTTATTTTCACATATTAATCATAATATCCTGCATTTTTATTTGAAAAATTGTAAATTTTCGGATTCTTATTTTGATAAATAGGGGATATTAAAAGTGTATAAACTTAAAATTCGGATAGTTGTAAACATTCGAAACTTATGTCGTAGTAATTTCACTAGTAATTAGTTATTTATATCGCAATATTAATACTTTCTAAGGGTATGAAGAACAAGACTTTCAAAATTTAGCGGACCATATACTGAGCCGATTCTGGATTCAAGTTCGTTCAACTCGGTCCAAACATTATTATAGTTTTATGAGTCCATTGTATATTGATTATGTGTGTCAATTATAATGGTGTAAAAGTTATGAATTTGTGTATTTGGTTAAGATGTATTTGGTTTTTATATATATACAGTAGAACCTCTATAAATTAATACAGTTGGGACCGGAAAAATATTAATTTTAGAGAGGTATTAATTAATCGATAAATTAATAATTTATATTTAAAGAGGTTTATATTCAACCAATTTAAAATTAATTACATCAAAATTCTATAAATTTAAATTTAATTACATAGAGATATTAATGAGTACTCAATGTTAGGAACTTGAATCTAATTATTCAATTTTTTAAAACTAGATCCGTACGTATGTTCAATGTTTTAAAACTATATTCATACGTACAGTATGTTCAATGTTAAATACATATGGAAGAATTACTATGTATATAACAAAAGATTTGTAAAACATACCAACAAATACAATGAATTTTCACTTAAAAGGTGTTGAAAAAAACCATGACCGATTAAATAAGCAAGTCAGTATGTGAGTACAAGAGAGATCATCCCACCCTTACCCAAAAAGACTTGCAACAGTGGCTAGATCAGAATTTTCATTTGAAAGTTAGTCAAGGTACTATTTCAAATACTCTCAATCGGTCATCGAGTATCTTGATGCTAACTTAGAAAAAGGAAGAGAAACGAAGAGGCACAAACCAGCAAAGTTTCCAGATATGGAAAAGGTTACTTATGAGTGGTTACTGCAATACCAAGATCGTGTGAATATATCGGGAGAGCTCATTTTGGAGAAGGCGAGAGAGACCATGAAGATGTTATATCCTCAACAATCTGCTGGGTCGAACAAATATTCTCAAGGTTGGCTTGAGAAGTTTATGATGAGACATGGCGTTAAGTCATTTCGTCATTTCGGAGAAAGTGGCTCTGTTGACACACAAGAAATGAAGAAACAATTAAAATTTATAAGGGAGAAAATAAAGCAGTTCCCTATGAAAAATGTGTTTAATATGGATGAAACTGGTTTACAGGTTACAAGCCGATCATTCTCTTGCAACAAAGCAATTGGAAGGAGAAAAACATGATAAAAAAAGGCTTAGCATTGTTATCTGTTGCAATGAAGATGGATCAGAAAGGATCATTGGTAAGTATGCTAAACCACGTTGCTTCAAGAATGTGAATATGAATTGCTTAAATTGTGAATATCGTGCTAACAAGAGAGTATGGATGACTAGTGTACTTTTTGATGAATATGTTCGTTATCTTGATCGAAAAATGCATGGTATAAAAATTTTATTGGTGGTAGATAATCGTCCTACCCATCCCAAAATTATTTAAGGATTAGAAAATGTTGTGTTGTTCTTTCTACCACCTAACATGACATCAAAGATTCAACCTTGTGATGTTGAGATAATAAGAGCTTTCAAGATGCACTATCGTACGAGGCTCTACCATATGATACTAGAAAGCCATGAGTTGGGACAATCCTGTAATACCCGGTTGTAATTCAGTCATTTTTATTCAGTAATTATCAGTCAGTAATTGTCACTCAGTAATTTTCACTCATTAATAATCACTCATCATTCATACTCATTCAATTGTGTTCACCGTTCGGCGTAATATTTGTAATTCTGTGATTTTTGTACTCGGTGCATCGTTATGGGCAGGACTGCTTGTCGAGCAGGGCCGCACGAGCAGGCCGCACGAGCATCTGATCGTGCACGGCGCTCGTGCGTTGCAACCGGACTGGGCAGAAGACCCAGCGGCCGAGTCAGTGCCGCACGAGCAGGCCACACGAGCAACTGCTCGTGCGCGGCGCTCGTGTGTTGTGGCTGTGCTGGGCAGGAGGCCCAGTGGTCGAGTTAGTGCCGCACGAGCAGGCCACACGAGCCACTGCTCGGGCGTGGTGCTCGTGTGTTGCGGCTGTACTGGGCAGGAGGCCCAGCGTTCGAGTCAGGGCCGCACGAGTTGTTGCTCATGCGCGGTGCTCGTGCGCTAAGAGCAGCAGCCGGCAGTAGCCTCACGCACGACCGGACGCACGGACACTTGGTCGTGCGTCCTTGTGACCTATATAAGTGGACCGATGGATTTTTTCTCATTTTCACCATTTTCTTCATCCTACTTCCGAGAGAGAGGGTTTGTGGGAGAGATTTTCATCATCAATCACTTGAGTACTCGATTTTCATCATTTTCATTCGGTTGTGAAGCTCGGATTGTCGATCTAATGCGTGTTCGTCGAATCAAAGTATTTGGATCTTCAAAGGTAATATTCATCAAACCTCTTGGATTTCTATTTTGTGTTGAGATATGATGTTTTGGATGTTATAATCATGTTGTATGAAGAGATATACATATGATTATGAGTATGTATGAATATTCATCGGATTATTGAAAGGTTATTCAAGAACACTTTGAATATCGAGTTGGATTTGGGGGTTTTCGATTAGTTGTTGTTGAAATCACGAATTTGGATATTCATATTAGATTTTTGATTGTATTGAAGATGTTTTGTCGGTTTGAAACACTCCTTGGGGATTTGATATTGGTATAATTGAGGATTGATTGTAAACAATCGAAGATTGGTTACAACGTATTCGATATAATGCCCCAATGAACTTGGTTTAGTCGTATCGACGTTCTGAGTTCGTTATATTCGTGTTTGATTCGTTTGTTGAATGGATTGTTGGTAATTGTGTTATTCAAGGTTGTTCGAGCGACCGACATTTCATTTAGGACGTTATTCGTGGAAGGACATTGTTCACCGGTGTTGTGTAAGTTAATTCTTATTCGGTTAAAAGGATATTCATTCCTTTTGTTGTTGTTCATTCATAATCATAACTCATTCATCATTGTATTAACCGTATTGAGACTTGTAATTGTCGAATAATCACTTCATTAACGAGGAATGACGGTTCCAATCATTTCATTGAGCTATCAATCACTTCACTATTATTTTCATCTCGGTGAGTCATTCTTGACTTTGTCGGATTATTATTCATTGATATTCATTATGGTCATTCTCGTTCATATGACCTTCTGGGTTCATATTGCGTGGCTGGGTGCGGATGTGTGGAATTTTTAGTTGAGCACGCGATGGTCATGTATTGGGTCACCGATACGTTGGACTGTGCACATGGTAACGATTACCTCCGTGAGACTAATTAGGTACAAGGACGGGTGTGTCCGGTCATCCATCTTGTACACTTGCACAGAACATTACGGGCGTACTATGATGCCCCTCTTCAGCTTTATTCATAACTAAGGATATTTCATAACTAAAGATATATAATGATTGTGTATATTCAACCCTTGAGGATTGTTGTTCTGTATAACTGACCCCGTTAGGGTATATTGTTTTCAGGTCACGGCAAGGCAAAGGCACGGGAAGAGCATGTTGACGGCGAGGAGTCCCAGTGATACTAGTAGGGGGGCCCAGTTTCTTTCAGTAATCCTTGTTTCTCTTCATATGTATTTCCGCTGCAAATTCCGTTTGAGATGTTTATTTATTCAGGGTGGTGTATTTTATCTTCATATAAAATATACTAGTATTCTGTATTGTCCTGGTGTATTGTACTTAAGCTCCTCATTGGAGTATTTGGTAATATAATGTGGTTCGGTACTACAATTATATTATTTAATTCATCAGTTTTCATTCGCCTGGTGGGTCCCAGTCGGGGGTCCACGACACTGTAATATCCGCCTAGTTTGGGGTGTTACATAGTTGGTATCGGAGCGTGGTTTTGAATACTACCTTCCAAGTCATGTCTCATTTGAAATCATCGTCATCGGACTAGTATCATTGGACTTTCGCGTCACGTGTGACCTGTGCAAATGCCGAGCCAATCAGACCGAAAGAACTGTAAGACTTCTAACGCCATGGTATAATTTCTGGCAATAATCATTCATTCATAATTCATCAGTTAACAATCCTCGAACATCATTTTCATTTTGATCAGGATGATCATGTTAACTCATTAATCACTTAGTTCATTTCACAGTTCAGTTGTTGATCTTGAGGATCATATCTTTAATCTTGTTAACTTGTTCAAGATAATCATTTCAAGAATTTCATCAGATAATCATGTCACCTCAGTTAATCATTCATGTAATCACTATACTAGAGTGCGTATGCTCATTTTCATCATTTCATGACGTAATCATAATGTGATATTCATGCGAGAAATATAATCATCATGTGACTTTCCTACTTCAGTATGGAGAGAGCAGGCAGAGGACGCGGAGGACGAGGCCGCGGTGCGGGCCGAATCCCAAGAGCTCGTGTGAATACATGTGCGAACGCGAGGAATAATGCTAACTCATCAAGCAGCGACGCTGCTACTCATTCACCTGGATGTGATCATTCACTATCGGGGAGTCGTACCCGGGACACCGCTCAATCAGAAGGTGTTCGGGTTGACCCACTCGCTTTTATGTAGGGCATGATGGCCCAGATGACTCAGATGGCACAACTGATGGAGACGATGCATAACTCAACTACTCAAAATCAACAGGCTCTTCCGCCGCCACCTCAGAGGCAAGAGAGGGGTGTGAGCAGTATCATTGGCGACATCTCTCGCCATAGACCGCCTACCTTCGAGGGCTCATCTGATCCGGCAGATATCATTCACTGGCTTGAACATTTCGAGAAACTGTTTGCTATGGTGGACTGTCCTGAGGGACACAAAGTTTCAGTTGCGGCTTACTATCTTGGTAAGGGCACACATTCATGGTGGTTATCGCTGAAGCCCACCGACAGATCTTGTACATGGGATCAATCCAGGACTCTCATGATGGAAAGGTATTATCCGGCCCCACTCAGGGAGGCCAAGTTGTCAGAATTACTCATTCCCGACCCCTGAGCAGACGATGATGTTCTCGCCATCGCCGAGAAATTTCAGGAACTACTTCCGTTCGCCTCGTCCATTATTCACTCTGAGGCGGACAAGATCAAGTATTTCAGCAAGAGGTTGAAACCTCATATGAGACTACAGTTACTTAATCATCATTGCACCACTCTGGCCGAATTCATCGAGAAAGCTATTACGTATGAGCTTACCGCTAAGGAAATTTCTAAGAATCAAACTTCATCTTCTGGCAAGAAGTCTAAAAATCGTAATCAGTCTGACGGCAGTCAGGCCACTTTCAAGAAACCTCGTGTGGGATCTACTTTTTATGAGCGACCTCCCATGGCACCGAAACCCGTGGAGTCTCAGTCCCGAGCAGCCAGCTCAACCATCACCTGTTTCAATTGTGGAGAATCGGGTCATGTCAGCACCAAGTGCCCGAGGCAGACTATCACGTGCCATAACTGCGGAATTGCTGGGCATAAGGCCCGTTTTTACCAAAGAGACTCCAAAAATACTCCGGCGGCATTTCAGGCCCCGAAGCAGTCAGTCGTTCAGACTCAAGCTACTCAGTCAGCATCATTTAAAACGACAGGAGCGAATAAAGGTGGAGCCTATAGTCACTAGACGGGAGCATCCGGTGCTGGGACTAGTAAGCCCCGAATTTATGAGATGAAGAAGACCGACGATCCAGAGGCACGGATGATCTCAGGTACACTTGATATTTTATCTCAACCTGTGTGTACCATTTTTGATACTGGTGCATCGCATTCATTCATTTCCGAGTCATATTTGAGTAGACTACGTCTGGGTAGTGCTACTAGTTGTGAGCCTTATGTCATTGGTCTACCTGATGGTAGAAGAATTATCGGGAATCATGAGATTAAGGATTGTCCGATTCAGCTTCATGGCCATGATTGGTTAGCAGACCTAATCGTGGTAGATTTACCGAGAGACGACGTCATTCTGGGTATTGATTAGATGGATCGTCACGATGCCGTCATTAGTGTTCGTAAGCATATGGTCACTATCATTTCAGACGATGGGGTCGAATGTGTGTTTCAGGGAGGTAATCCCAGCTGTTCTGGAAGAGTTATTAATTTGATGAAAGCAGTGAGATTACTCAATCAGGGGTGTGTCAGTTATTGGTGCTATATGACCAAGACCGAGAAACCATCAGTAATGTTGGAGGATATTCCGATAGCGAGAGATTATGTCGATGTCTTTCCACACGAGTTACCTGGTTTGCCTCCACAGAGAGATGTGGAATTCACGATTGAGTTGGAGCCCGGTACGTCCCCTATATCGAAGGCACCGTACCGGATGGCCCCGACCGAAATGCAGGAGTTGAAGAATCAATTAGAGGATTTGACCGAGAAGGGTTAGATTCGACCGAGTGCGTCCCCGTGGGGAGCACCAGTGCTTTTTGTCAAGAAGAAGGATGGTTCGTTCCGCTTGTGTATTGATTACCGGGAATTGAACTAGGTGACGATCAAAAATAAGTATCCTCTACCACGCATCGATGATCTTTTGGATCAACTTCAGGTAGCTTCAGTATTTTCCAAGATCGACTTAAGATCTAGATATCATCAGTTGCGAATTCGAGAGTCGGATATCTCAAGGACGGCATTCCGAACACGCTATGGTCATTATGAGTTTGTGATAATGTCGTTTGGATTAACTAATGCACCTGCGGTATTCATGGAATTAATGAATCGGGTCTTCATCGACTTTTTGGAACAGTTTGTGGTTGTCTTCATTGATGACATTTTAATTTATTCTCGTGACCGGGAGGAGCACGAGTTTCACCTTCATCAGGTGCTCGACGTATTGAGGCGAGAGCAACTTTATGGAAAGTTTTCCAAGTGTGAGTTCTGGATGTCCGAGGTGATGTTTCTCGGACATGTAATTTCATCAGACGGGGTGCGTGTTGACCCTCAGAAGACAGAGGCTATCCAAGATTGGTTACCTCCGAAGAATGTTAAGGAAATCCGAAGCTTTCTCGGATTATCCGGTTATTATCGGCAGTTTGTGGAAGAATTTTCTAAGATCGCTCAACCCATGACGAACCTTTTAAGGAAAGATAAGAAATACACGTGGTCCGACGCGTGTCAACAGAGTTTTGAGGAACTCAAGAGCCGGTTAATTTCAGCACCTGTCCTTTCTTTACCACAAGGGACGGAAGGATTTGTGGTTTATAGTGATGCGTCCGGACAGGGTCTCGGATGTGTACTCATGCAGAACGGAAAAGTTATTGCTTATGCTTCACGGCAATTGAGACCTTACGAGGTTAATTATCCAACCCACGACCTGGAGCTAGCAGCCGTGGTGTTCGCATTGAAAATTTGGCGTCATTACCTTTATGGCGTTACCTGTCAGATATTCACCGATCATAAGAGTTTAAAGTATATATTTACTCAGAAGGAGTTAAATATGCGATAGAGACGGTGGTTGGAACTAATCAAAGATTATGATATCGAGATCCTTTACCACCCGGGCAAGGCGAACGTTGCCGCCGACGCCTTGAGTCGTAAGTCTGTTCAGGAGCAGATGCTTGCTCGATTAACAGTTCAGAAGGAACTTCAGCAGGAATTTCTGAGACCCGAAATCGAGGTCTGGTTACAGTGAGTACAAGGGCAAATTTGTACGTTGGAGATTTCATCGCCACTTGAGGAGGCGATCAGGAAGAATCAGGGTTCGAACCCATTTTTGTTACGCATTCGAGAGGATGTGACTCAGGGGAAAGCCCCCGGGTTTGTGGTCCATGATGATGGACTTTTGCATTTTAAAAATCGGTTGTGCGTACCAGCGAATGACGAGTTGAAAAACTCGATTTTGAGAGAAGCTCATGCTACCCCTTATTCCGTTCATCCGGGGTCTAGCAAGATGTACAAGGACTTGAAACAAAATTACTGGTGGAGTAATATGAAGCGAGAAGTCGCGGAATTTGTTTTGAGATGTTTAACCTGTCAGCAAGTCAAGATAGAACATCAGCGACCGGCAGGTATGCTGAAACCGCTCCCTATTCCAGAGTGGAAGTGGGAAGATATTTCTATGGACTTCATCACGAGTTTGCCGACGAGTTGTCGTGGCATGAATACAATCTGGGTGATTGTGGACCGCTTAACTAAATCAGCTCATTTCCTTGAGATAAAGGATATGTGGGGTCCCAAGAGACTTGCCCAGTTGTTCATCAAAGAGATAGTGAGATTGCACGGTACTCCTAAAAGTATCGTTTCCAATCGTAACGGACGATTCGTGTCTCATTTTTGGAAATCAATTCATCGTGCTATGGGAACTCAGCTTAATCTCAGTACAGCTTTTCATCCTCAGTCCAACGGACAATCAGAGAGGACTATTCAGACCTTAGAGGACATGTTGAGGGCATGTGTTCTCGATTGGAAAGATGATTGGGAAGCCCAACTACTGTTGATCGAGTTCACGTACAATAATGGTTGGCATGCTTCGATTAAGATGTCACCTTACGAGGCCTTGTACAGTCGTCGTTGTCGATCTCCTTTGTGTTGGGATGACTTATCAGAATCAATCGGCACCAAGCCCGATATGCTTATAGCTTCCTGTGAGAAGGTAGATTTGATTAGGAGTCGTTTGTTGACCGCTCAGAGTCGACAGAAATCATATGCAGATCATCGTCGTCGACCATTAGAGTTCGATACAAGTGACCATGTTTTGGTCAAAGTATCCCCGAGTCGTGGTATCTTCCGTTTTGGGAAGAGGGGAAAGTTGAGTCCGAGATTCATTGTACCTTTTGAGACTTTGGATCAAGTAGGCGAGTTAGCTTATCGATTAGATTTACCTCCGGTGTTGAGCCGAATTCATAATGTGTTTCACGTATCTCAGTTACGGAAGTATGTTGTCAACCCGAGTCACGTACTTCAGTTCGACGAAATCGAGATCGCCGATGATCATTCATACGAGGAGCATCCTATACGAGTATTAGAGCGGCGAATCAAACAGTTGAGGAACAAGACGATTCCTTTGGTAAAGATCCAGTGGTCTAGACACGGAGTCGAAGAGGCTACTTGGGAAACCGAAGATAGTATGCGGGAGAGTTATCCCGAGTTGTTTCACCCTTAGTTTCGAGGACGAAACTCTTTTTAAGGGGGGCAGTATGTAATACCCAGTTGTAATTCAGTCATTTTTATTCAGTAATTATCAGTCAGTAATTGTCACTCAGTAATTTTTACTCATTAATAATCACTCATCATTCATACTCATTCAATTGTGCTCACCGTTCGACGTAATATACGTAATTCTATGATTTTTGTACTCGGTGCATCGTTATGGGCAGGACTGTTTGTCGAGCAGGGCCACACGAGCAGGCCGCACAACCATCTGATCGTGCGCGGCGCTCGTGCATTGCAACTGGACTGGGCAGGAGACCCAGCGGCCGAGTCAGTGCCGCACGAGCAGGCCACACGAGCAACTGCTCGTGTGCGGCGCTCGTGTGTTGCGGTTGTGCTGGGCAGGAGGCCCAATGGTCGAGTTAGTGCCGCACGAGCAGGCCACACGAGCAACTGCTCAGGCGTGGTGCTCGTGTGTTGCGGCTATACTGGGCAGGAGGCCCAGCATTCGAGTCAGGGCCGTACGAGTTGTTGCTCGCGCGCGGCGCTCGTGCGCTAAGAGCAGCAGCCGGCAGTAGCCTCACGTACGACCGGACGCACGGACACTTGGTCGTGCGGGTTGGTCGTGCGTCCTTGTGACCTATATAAGTGGACCGACGGATTTTTTCTCATTTTCACCATTTTCTTCATCCTACTTCCGAGAGAGAGGGTTTGTGGGAGAGATTTTCATCATCAATCACTTGAGTACTCGATTTTCATCATTTTCATTCGGTTGTGAAGCTCGGATTGTCGATCTAACGCGTGTTCGTCGAATCAAAGTATTTGGATCTTCAAAGGTAATATTCATCAAACCTCTTGGATTTCGATTTTGTGTTGAGATATGATGTTTTGGACGTTATAATCATGTTGTATGAAGAGATATACATATGATTATGAGTATGTATGAATATTCATCGGATTATTGAAAGGTTATTCAAGAACACTTTGAATATTGAGTTGGATTTGGGGGTTTTCGATTAGTTGTTGTTGAAATCACGAATTTGGATATTCATATTGGATTTTTGATTATATTGAAGATGTTTTGTCGGTTTGAAATACTCCTTGGGGATTTGATATTGGTATAATTGAGGATTGATTGTAAACAATCGAAGATTGGTTACAACGTGTTCGATATAATGCCCCAATGAACTTGGTTTAGTCGTATCGACGTTTTGAGTTCATTATATTCGTGTTTGATTCGTATGTTGAACGGATTGTTGGTAATTGTGTTATTCAAGGTTGTTCGAGCGACCGACATTTCATTTAGGACGTTGTTTGTGGAAGGACATTGTTCACCGGTGTTGTGTAAGTTAATTCTTACTCGCTTAAAAGGATATTCATTCCTTTTGTTGTTGTTCATTCATAATCATAACTCATTCATCATTGTATTAACCGTATTGATACTTGTAATTGTCGAATAATCACTTCATTCACGAGGAACGACGGTTCCAATCATTTCATTGAGCTATCAATCACTTCACTATTATTTTCATCTCGATGAGTCATTCTTGACTTCGTCGGATTATTATTCATTGATATTCATTATGGTCATTCTCGTTCATATGACCTTATGGGTTCATATTGCGTGGCCGGGTGCGGATGTGTGGAATTTTTAGTCAAGCATGCGATGATCATGTATTGGGTCGCCGATACATTGGACTGTGCACACGGTAACGATTACCTCCGTGAGACTAATTAGGTACAAGGAAGGGTGTGTCCGTTCATCCGTCTTGTACACTTGCACAGAACATTACGGGCGTACTATGATGACCCTCTTCAGCTTAATTCATAACTAAGGATATTTCATAACTAAAGATATATCATGATTGTGTATATTCAACCCTTGAGGATTGTTGTTCTGTGTAACTGACCCCGTTAGGGGATATTGTTTTCAGGTCACGGCAAGGCAAAGGCACGGGAAGAGCATGTTGATGGCGAGGAGTCCCAGTGATACTAGTAGGGGGCCCCAGTTTCTTTCAGTCATCATTGTTTCTCTTCATATGTATTTCCGCTGCAAATTCCGTTTGAGATGTTTATTTATTCACGGTGGTGTATTTTATCTTCATATAAAATATACTAGTATTTTGTATTGTCCTGGTGTATTGTACTTAAGCTCCTCATCGGAGTATTTGGTAATATAATGTGGTTCGGTACTACAATTATATTATTTAATTCATCAGTTTTCATTCGCCTGGTGGGTCCCAGTCGGGGGTCCACGGCACTGTAATATCCGCCTAGTTTGGGGTGTTACAAATCCAATCCAGAAAAGCTTAATATTCTAGACGCTGTTAATCTTGCAGTTTCAGCCTGGACTATAAATGTGCAGCAAGAGACAATAGCCAATTGTTTCAGACATTGTAAAATTCATTTAGTGAATGAAGAAGATATAACAAATTTACATGCGGATACTGAAGTAGGTACTCATGAACTTGCTGCATTGATTAAAAATTTACATCATCACAATCAAATATATGTCAATTATCTATTGGATTATCCAGGTGAAATGAAGGATGTTCACAAATCCAACGCTTAGAAGAAATTATTGATACTATAATTGAAAATCCAATTGAGGATGAAGCTCAAGATGATACGGTACCATTAGAGCCAGTTATGCTAAAAGAAGCAATAGAAGCGTCGAAAATCCTTCATAATTTTTTCATACAGTCAGGGTATACTAAGTGCCGTGAAAAAAGTGAGAGATGAGATCCATTTTGATTTGAATTTCAATAGAAAACAATCAATACTAGAGTCATATTTTACTAAGTTGTCTTAGTTATCTTTATAATTTTCTGAGATTATTAATTTATGATGTTAATGGGACCCTTGATTTATAAAGGGGTCTCAAAAAATTATTATCTTATCAATTTATCAAAATTATTAATTTACACTTGGGGCCCAAGTCGGGATCAGAAAAAATATTAATTTTATAGAGATTATTAATTCATCAAGTATTAATTTAAAGAGGCTACACTTTATATATATATATATGTGTGTGTGTGAATATGCTAAAATTGTGAAAAATTGTGCTAAAATTGTGCTAAAATTGAGACATCTTTTTCTTCCACGTCATGAAGTTTGAGCCATCAAAAAATGGTGGTCGGTTAAGAGTAAGGCCTTCGACTGGGGCAAGTTGAAACGCCATTGGGATCAGCTCCTAGGATGTTAAGCCACTTATTGGAGGTACTGCGCTCCGATACTAATTGTTAGAGCAAAATCGGTATTTGCGTCGTTGTGCGGAAGAGTAAAAATAAAGTGCGGAAATTAAAGACACACGGATTTATAGAGGTTCGGCTAAACGTGCCTACGTCCTCTCTCTTTGGTATCTTTTTCTATAGGATGAAGATCAAAACCGTTACAAGTTCATCTTCTATCGGTCCAAGTAAAACTGTTCTCTTACTTGTCTTTTTATCGGTCCAAGTTAAACCGTTTTCCTTTTCTATTGGACAAGGAATCAACCACTCTAACTTTCTATCAGTACTAGATAAACCTCACTAAGATAGCGATTGTGATTCTAACAATGCCGGATCCTTGATCCTAATAACACCAAATCCAATCGTATCTTTTCTTTTACCTCTCGTGTATGATTTTGTGTATAATACTCAATCACTCTCAATTTAAGCTCAAGAACAACAACTATAATATTTACAATGATATCTCAAGTGTATATGAATTGCTCAATGTTGTTGTGTGGATTAATACCAAGTGGTTTGGTATTTATAGCCTTTCTCCACAAACTAGCCGTTACTGCCAGTTGTTATTAGCGTGCGCTGGGCTTCTTTCTTAGCGTGCGCTATCGCGTGTAGCGTCAGTCCAGCGGCTACTGTCTCTCTTCCTTAGCGTGCGTTAGCTTCTCCGTTGCGTACGTTAAGTACATATATTAGCGTGCGTTAAGCACTCTTCGTAGTGTGCGCTAACCATGTATCCGTTTTTATGATTTTGTCAAACTAACCGTTTGATTCTTTATGACTTTTGTTCAGACTTTTTCCAACGGATTGATTGACTTGAATTCAAACTCCTTAGCGTGTGCTATTCCTTGTTTGTAGCGTGCGCTATGGCTTACTTCACTGCATACGTCATTCTGTGTTTGAATGTCTTCGCAACGGTAAAATGCCTCGATAGCGTGCGTTAGTAAACATGTGTAGCGTGCGCTATCTTCATCAGATGACTTGCCTTCAGGTAACTTCGAACTCGTCTGATCTGCAGCCGGGACCCGTTAGCGTGCGCTAACTTATATGTCTAGCGTGCGCAAGATTTGTATTTTGTCCAGCTTTTTACGACTTCGTTTGCTTCATTATTTTGCTTCGCCTTGATGTTGTTTTGTTTTGCTTAGCAGCTTAATCATCAAAACTCTATTTATGAATATGTGGAATAAATATTCCAACAATCTCCCCCTTTTTGATGATTACAAAACAACCCTTGAATTGGATAAAACCTGAAAAATAAAAATATATAAATTTATACGTTTCAAAATTTTCGGCTTTGATCGTTTCGTTAGTTTCACCCATTTTCTTTTTCTGTCATTTTCGACTTCTGCTTTATTTTTCAGATCCTTTGTTTCTCCCCCTTTTTGTATGCTTTCTTCTTCCTTTTCGACTTCTTTGATTTTTATTATTTTCCTCCTTTTTACTTTTTATTTTTCTCATCATTCTTTCATGACGCTTTTTATCCGATTCTACTCCTTCTCCCCCTTTTTGTATTCAGCAAAAAGTAAAAAAAATATACCAAATGAATATAAATATGCATGATACCGATTAATGAATATATGTTAAAAATATACATGAATATGATATAACTCCCCCTGAAAATGTTATCTCCAAATAAAAATTACTCCCCCTGACAAAGATATTTAAATAAAAATTAATTTTTGGGGATCTAACCGATACTCGGTTTTCATTTGAAACATAGACGATATTTGAAATAATTGTTTCTTTAGGAACCCAAATATTTTTAACATTAATCGTCTGGCATGGTGTGAATCCCAACCCCTGTTTATTCAAGGTGTATTTTTGAACCGAGAGCATGTTTTCAAATTTCTCGTTTCCGAGAGAGAATTTCTTCGTTAAATTCTTCAGCTCGGTTTGAACTTTAACAAGATCACCCTTTAAAATATTTTCATTTTCAATGCATTTAGAATGATCGATTTCAATAAAATTTCCCTTTTCAAGAATTTTGGAATTTTAAATTTCCAAAGTTTTATATTTAGATTTAAGGGATTTGATCTCGGATAAGGCACTTTGATAGTCCGTATGTAATAATTTGAATGCTTCAAAAAGTTCATCGTAAGAATTACTTACTTGAGTTTCGACGTCGCTATCGTCGAATGAACTCCGGGCCATGAGAGCGAGATTATTTTGATTTAGAAAATCTTCATCTATGTCTTCATCGCTCCATGTTGCTATTAAAATCTCCTTGGATTTTACTCAACAATTCTTTGCAAAGTGGCCTGGTTTACCACATAATCGACAAGTGTTGTCAAATTTCTTAGATTCGCCCTTCTGGATGTCTTGTTTTCTCCGGTTTAATAAGTGTTGGAACTTATTAATATTCTTGGCATAATATGCCGATTCTTCGTCGCTTTCGTCCATCGGGATTTCTTCCTTAGATCTTGACATCTTAGCCTTCATGGCTATGGATCTTTCCATCGGCTTAGGTTTGGCATTCCGAGATTTTAGAACAATCTCGTAGTTGATAAGAGAAACAATGAGAGCACTAAAATCAAGATTATTTAGATCTTTAGATTCCATTATTGCCGTTACCGTACCATCCCATTCTCGAGGTAGTGATCGGAGAATTTTCTTTACTTTCTCACTACTCGAAAGTGGTTTTCCGAAACATGCTAATCCATTTGTGATGACCAAAAAATGGTCGAGCATGATCGTGATGGATTCATCGTCCTTCATTTGGACTAGTTCGTATTCTTGAAGGAGCGTGTTTATTTTCATCTCCTTGACTTGAGACATTCCTTCGTGTGTTACCTCAAGCATTTTCAAAATTTCTTTGGCACTATCACATGATGATATCCGGTTGTGTTCTTCCGGATTTAAGGCCAATATAGAAGTTGAGTTGCCTTACAATTGTACTGGTCATTTTTCCAGTCGGAATCATCATATTCTTCGAAAGTTTTAAGCGTACCATTGGAATTGAGAGGAATTTTTGGACCAAGGCATATATTTTCCAAAGCTCGATGTCATACGCTCGGATGAATATTGACATCTTTTTCTTCCACGTCATGAAGTTTGAGCCATCAAAAAATGGTGGCCGGTTAAGAGCAAGGCCTTCGAATGGGGCAAGTTGAAACACCATTTGGATCGGCTCCTCAGATGTTAAGCCGCTTATTGGAGGTACTGCGCTCCGATACTAATTGTTAGAGCAAAATCGGTATTTGCGTCGTTGTGCGGAAGAGTAAAAATAAAGTGCGGAAATTAAAGACACACGGATTTATAGAGGTTCGGCCAAACGTGCCTATATCCTCTCTCTTTGGTATTTTTTTCTATAGGATGAAGATCAAAACCGTTACAAGCTCGTCTTCTATCGGTCCGAGTAAAACCGTTCTCTTACTTGTCTTTTTGTCGGTCTAAGTTAAACCGTTTTCCTTTTCTTTTGGACAAGGAATCAACCACTCTAGCTTTCTATCGGTACTAGATAAACTCACTAAGATAGCAATTGCGATTCTAACAATGTCGGATCCTTGATCCTAATAACACCGAATCCAATTGTATCTTTTCTTTTACCTCTCGTGTATGATTTTGTGTATAACATTCAATCACTCTCAATTTAAGCTCAAGAACAACAACTATAATGTTTACAATGATATCTCAAGTGTATATGAATTGCTCAATGTTGTTATGTGGTAATACCAAGTGGTTTGGTATTTATAGCCTTTCTCCACAAACAAGCCGTTACTGACAGTTGTTATTAGCGTGCGCTAGGCTTCTTCCTTAGCGTGCGCTACCGTGTGTAGCGTCAGTCCAATGGCTATTGTCTCTCTTCCTTAGCGTGTGTTAGCTTCTATGTTGCGTACGTTAAGTACACATATTAGCGTGCGTTAAGCACTCTTCGTAGCGTTCGCTAACCATGTATCCGTTTGTATGATTTTGTCAAACTGACCGTTTGATTCTTTAGACTTTTATTCAGACTTTTCCCAACGGATTGATTGACTTAAATTCAAACTCCTTAGCGTGCGCTACTCCTTGTATGTAGCGTGCGCTATGGATTACTTCACTGCATATGTCATTCTGTGTTTGAATGTCTCCGTAACGGTAAAATGCCTCGATAACGTGCGTTAGTAAACATGTGTAGCGTGCGCTATCTTCATCAGATGACTTGCCTTCAGGTAACTTCGAACTCGTCTGATCTGCTGCCGGGACCCATTAGTGTGCGCTAACTTATATGTCTAGCGTGCGCTAGATTTGTATTTTGTCCAGCTTTTTACGACTTCGTTTGCTTCGTTGTTTTACTTTGCCTTGATGTTGTTTTGTTGTGTTTAACAGCTTAATCATCAAAACTCTATTTGTGAATATGTGGAATAAATATTCCAACTATGTGCTCTGGTATATGTATATCTATATATATATATATATATCCATTTCTTACAAATGTGACAGGTGGACCTATGATTCTACAAACATAGAAGATAAAATTCAATTCATCAAGGATGGTCTGAATAAGGAGAATTTAGATGATATTGAAATTCCTCTTGACATGCACCCTAGTGGACTCGTACATTATGGGATTTGATATTTGTGGAATAAATTCAAACCAGAAGTTGAACAATATCATGTGAATATGACGTTAAAATATCATGTTTTCCAATTTGTAAGAAAATTGGATGAGATTGAGAAGCTTGTCCCCGACTCATAAAAGGTTTTTAAGCCATTTCTGCACGTAAAATCTGAGGAAAATGTGGGCCAAAATCACAACTATTGTACATACATGTAAGTATTTTTAATTTTTGTCTTCTGTCAGATTCTCTGAATAAAACAGTGATATGCAATAAATACATTCATTATTTTATTGAGCAGTTGAAGCGCAATTAATGCAGTCACTGATTTGATAAATCTTTTCACTTTATTTTGCATCTATAGATAAATATTGCATTTGTTTCTTTTCTCCATCCCTCAAACTTGCATTTTTCACCTTTTCTCTCTAAAATAATTACCTTTTCGCAAAATAAAAATGGAATCATCATCTTATGCAAAAAGATTTAATCCCATTTGTATTTTTGGTTGAGCTAATCATGGTAAAGAGGCTTGCTTTACTGAAGCAGCCCATAATTTGAGTCATACCTTAGGAGAAAATTGCATTCATGTAGTTTACGGAGGACAAAGTCTAGGATTAATGGGACGCGCTGCTGCTTCTACCTATATGGAGGGAGTAGAAGTGTTGAGAATCATTGCAAAACCTCTGGTTGAAAGTAAAATTACCGGGGCAACCATTGAAGATGAGTTTAGAGCTGTGAATAGGCAAGACCGCATAACTCACATGATAAATAATGCCAACGCCTTTATCACCTTCCCGATGGTTTGACACTATTGAGGAACTTTTTCATGTGATTACAAGAGCCCAACTAAATGTTCATAATAAACTAATAGTTCTTCTAAATGTCAATAGTTTCTTTGATAATTTACTATCTTTCATCGACTACTCTTCTGAAAAAGATTTTATTCTGAGCATGTTAAACGAATCATAGTCGTTGCAACAATACCAGAAGAGTTGATAAAAAAAACTTGATGTACATGTTCCTCAGCCAGATCTAGCTCTAGCTAATGTTGTTTGGACGGAAGATTTCACGGTGTGAAAATGCAAAATAGTTCGTTCCTTTTTCTTTGAAATCCTACTTCATTCTTCTTGTTTTTTTTTTTGCTTTTTAGCCGGTGTAAAAGATCATGAAAATAATGGCAGCTTAAGGAGTTTCTTTTTGATATCTTGACGCGCATTATTCACAATTTAAGTATTGTTATTTCTATTCCTGTAATTTTTCATCAATTTTTTAGTAAAAGCATTGATGGAAGCATAAGGCTAATATTCAGACTCTCGTGAAGTGCATCTTAGTAGTTTCTTTTATACTTAATATTATATTTTATTTTTATCCACTGATGGTAGCGTAAAACGACTTTCCGGACTTACTTGAAGGATATCTATGTTGTTTGTTTTATTCTTCCTGGCATATATATTTTTTTATATTGTTAATGTAATATCCGGATAATTGTTGAGTATTTTCATCTGTATTTGAACCTTGTAATATTCGACCTTGTGGTATCTATAATTGAAGTATGATTTTTCCCATATTCGTATTCCAAGCAGTCATGATCATATTAGGAAGAATTTCCAAATTCATGCATGCAGCTACGTCATAACGAACGCTAGCAGATGAGCTTAACGTACGTTATGAACTGAGGATAGCGTACGCTACGGACGAAGCATAGCGTATGTAACAGGCAGTCAGGCGGATAAGGTTGGTCGGCACATGGGCCATCTTGGGACGGGGACAGGGATAAGATTCCCCGCATGGTCCGGACAGCTTTTTGAAAAAAACAAGTCAACGAGGTTTAATGTACGCTAAAGGACTATGATAGCGTATGCTAAACAGAGCTTATTATGTACATAAAAAGTAATGGTTACCGTACGTTAAGGAGGTCAGAAATGAGGCAGTAGCTACTGTCGGACGTTAATGTACGCTAAAGATTTCAGATAGCGTACGTTAAGGCGATAACGTACGTAATGCTTTGAGGTTAAGGTACGTAAAGGTTGTTGGAACATTTAGTTCCATACATAAATTAAAAGTGTTTTGATGATTAATGCTGACAAACAAAACAAAACAACGAAGAGACGAAGCAAGAATCGAAGAAAACAAAGTTGCAAAAAGGCATTCTGGACAGCCGTAACGTACGTAACATGGAACGATTAACGTACGTAATATTATAAGGCTTACGTACGTAATGAAGGATAATTAACGTACGTAACTCAGTTCAAACAAGTGAACGTTGGAGGAAGTCAAAGTCAGAAAAGCATGCAACGGATATATGACGTCAGCAGTGACATAAGGCCTAACGTACGTAACTAAGGAAATGTTAACGTACGTAACCAATATGACGAATCTCCCTGGACTGATTTGTGAAGAGGCTAACGTACGTAACCATTCAAGGTTAACGTACGTAAAGGGGCTTACGTACGTAATGGAGATCATATAGCGTACGTAATGAGCAGTCTGGCAGCTAACGGCTAGTTTGATGATGGAGCCTATAAATACCATCCCTATGGTATTGTTTGAGTACAACAACCTTGAGCAAATAGTCTATTCTTGTGATATTATTACAAACATTCTTGTTGTTGATATTGAGCTTAATTGTAAGTGTTTGAGTGAGAGTTCATGAAAACATACACGAGTGGTAAAAGAAAAGATACGATTGGATTCGGTGTTATTAGGATCAAGGATCCGGCATTGTTAGAATCGCAATTGCTATCTAAGTGAGGTTTATCTAGTACCCATAGAAAGCTAGAGCGGTTGATTCCTTGTCCGATAGAAAAGGAAAACGGTTTAACTTGGACCGACACAAAGACAAGTACGAGAGGTTTATCACGGACCGATAGAAGACGTGATTGTAAACGGTTATACCTCGACCGATAGAAGAGAGGCATAGAGGTTGCTATCTTTAACCTATTGAAAAAGATAAAGAGAGGACGTAGGCTCGTTTATAGCCGAACCTCTATAAATCCTTGCATCATTTATTTTCCGCACTTTTATTTTCGCTTCCGCAAACGGCGCAATATCCGATCCCGTACCCAACAATTGGTATCAGAGCGGTTCTCCAATACGCGGCTTAACATCCGAGGAGAAGATCCAAAATGGCGTTTCAATTCTCTCCAGTCGAAGGCCTTGCTCTCAACCGACCACCATTCTTCGATGGCTCAAATTATTTGACATGGAAGAAAAAGATGTCAATCTTTATTCGTGCCTACGATATAGACATTTGGAAGATTATTTGTCTCGGCCCAAAAGTTCCTATCAAATCCGACAGTACGCTCAAGTCTTTTGAAGAATACGACGATGCCGATTGGAAAAATGACCATCTAAATTGTAAGGCTACTCAACTCTTATTTTGTGCCTTAAATCCGGAAGAGGTCAATCGTATCTCATCGTGTGAAAGTGCGAAAGAAATATGGAAAATTCTTGAAATCACACACGAAGGGACAACTCAAGTCAAGGAGACAAAGATCAATATGCTTCTCCATGACTACGAGTTATTCATGATGAAGGGTGACGAGTCCATCACCATTATGCTCGACCGATTTTCGGTCATCACTAATGGACTTGCTTCGTTCGGAAAACCATTATCTAGTAGTGAAAAAGTTAAGAAAATTTTACGATCACTACCTAGCGAATGGGACGGCACCGTGACCGCGATTATGGAATCCAAAGATCTCAACACGCTCTATTTTAGTGCCCTTGTTGGTTCACTAATCAATTATGAGATTGTATTAAAATCACGAAGTGTCAAGCCAAAGCCGAAGGAACGATCATTAGCCATGAAGGCTAAGATATCAAGAAAGAAAGAAGAAACCCCGGTGGAGGAAAGCGACGAAGAAGCGGCATATTATGCCAAGAATATTAATAAATTCCAAACTTTATTAAATCGGAGAAGAAAGATATCTTGAGCGAAACGAAGAAATTCGACAACTCTTTGTCGACTATGTGGAAAACCAGGCCACTTCGCTAAGCATTGCCGAGCCAAACCGAAAAAGGAGGTTCTCGTGGCAACATGGAGCGATGAAGACGAAGACGACGATTTTATCGAACAAAATAATCTCGCTCTTATGGCCCGGAGTTCGTTCGACGACAGTGACGTCGAAAGCCAAGTAAGTACATCCTCCCGTGACGAAATTTTTGATGCATTTGAGTTATTACATAAGGATTTCCAAAATGCTTTATCGGAAATTAAATCCCTTAAGTGTAAAATTAAATATTTGGAAATTGAAAATTCCAAAATTATCGAGAAGGGAAAATTTGTCGAAATCGATCATTCGAAATGCATTGAAAATGAGAATATTTTGAGGAATGATCTTTTAAAAGTTCAAGATGAACTAAAATCTTTGACAAGAAAATTCTCGTGCGGCAACGATAAATTTGAACAAATGTTATGTGTTCAAAAATATACTTTAAATAAAGAGGGGTTAGGATTCAAACCACGTTCGAAAAACGAATCCGTTAATTTTAAAATACCCCATTGCGAAAAGTGTTTGAAAATCGGGCATCACATTTCAAATTGCAAAAGCCCTCGCCGGACGATAAAAATTAAGAAAATTTGGGTTCCTAAAGGAACAAATATTTCAAATATTGTTTATGTCTCGAAACAAAAACCAACTATAGGTTGGATCCCCAAAAATTGATTTTTGTATTTTACTCAGGGGGAGTATATTTTTTTAAGGAGAGATATTATTCTCAGGGGGAGTTTTTACCCTTTATGCAAATATTCATAAATTGTATCTTGCATATTTTATATTTTGGTATTATTTATTTCAATTTTTTTACTTTTTGATGAAAACAAAAAGGGGGAGAGAAAGGAGGAAAATGGGATTTACCCTGAAAGGGGGAGAAACGAAGGAATTGAAAATGAAGAGGAGAAGTCGAAAAAATGACAGAAAAAGAAAAATGAGGAGACGTCGAAAAGATGATGAAAATTTGAAAAGTCTAAAAGAAAAAGAAAAGGAAAGAAGGAGAAAGAAGAAGTCGAAAAAGAAATGGGAGAAGAAACTAACGAAACGGACAAAGTCGAAAACTTTGGTCTGTACACATATACATATATTTATATTTTTTGCAGAAAAATCCCATTGACGTATTGTTGTTTTGTAATCATCAAAAATGGGGAGATTGTTGGAACATTTAGTTCCATACATAAATTAAAAGTGTTTTGATGATTAATGCTGACAAACAAAACAAAACAACGAAGAGACGAAGCAAGAATCGAAGAAAACAAAGTTGCAAAAAGGCATTCTGGACAGCCGTAACGTACGTAACATGGAACGATTAACGTACGTAATATTATAAGGCTTACGTACGTAATGAAGGATAATTAACGTACGTAACTCAGTTCAAACAAGTGAACGTTGGAGGAAGTCAAAGTCAGAAAAGCATGCAACGGATCTATGACGTCAGCAGTGACATAAGGCCTAACGTACGTAACTAAGGAAATGTTAACGTACGTAACCAATATGACGAATCTCCCTGGACTGATTTGTGAAGAGGCTAACGTACATAACCATTCAAGGTTAACGTACGTAAAGGGGCTTACGTACGTAATGGAGATCATATAGCGTACGTAATGAGCAGTCTGGCAGCTAACGGCTAGTTTGATGATGGAGCCTATAAATACCATCCCTATGGTATTGTTTGAGTACAACAACCTTGAGCAAATAGTCTATTCTTGTGATATTATTACAAACATTCTTGTTGTTGATATTGA
The DNA here is from genome assembly GCA_033398695.1 of Orobanche coerulescens. Lineage (NCBI taxonomy): Eukaryota > Viridiplantae > Streptophyta > Magnoliopsida > Lamiales > Orobanchaceae > Orobanche > Orobanche coerulescens. The sequence goes on along the minus strand of CM065810.1, from coordinate 75,243,241 downwards.
GCTTAATTGTAAGTGTTTGAGTGAGAGTTCATGAAAACATACACGAGTGGTAAAAGAAAAGATACGATTGGATTCGGTGTTATTAGGATCAAGGATCCAGCATTGTTAGAATCGCAATTGCTATCTAAGTGAGGTTTATCTAGTACCCATAGAAAGCTAGAGCGGTTGATTCCTTGTCCGATAGAAAAGGAAAACGGTTTAACTTGGACCGACACAAAGACAAGTACGAGAGGTTTATCACGGACCGATAGAAGACGTGATTGTAAACGGTTATACCTCGACCGATAGAAGAGAGGCATAGAGGTTGCTATCTTTAACCTATTGAAAAAGATAAAGAGAGGACGTAGGCTCGTTCATAGCCGAACCTCTATAAATCCTTGCGTCATTTATTTTCCGCACTTTTATTTTCGCTTCCGCAAACGGCGCAATATCCGATCCCGTACCCAACAAAGGTCTGAGTTTTATAAATATGACAGCACCTCATTTCATTTCAACTTATTTCTTTTCATCCTTTGTCCAATTTTGCAAAATCCAGAGAGCTTTCTCCCCCACATATAATCCTTATATAGCCTCTCTACCTTGTTTAGAAGATCGTAGACATCTCGGATTGGTGTTCAAGCCAACAGTGTCAAGTTCTACCGATCGTTTTCATCGTTATTCTTCGTGAAAGGTATGTTGACACTAAACCCAACCTGGAATTCGGTTTCTTGAGTATGTTACTGAGATTATTACGTTTCAATGATGTCGTAGTAATCGAATATCATGTGTTTAGGAAGGTTGGTTTGGTTATACTTGGATTGTTCTTTGTTGTTAAGAGAATCGTGATTGAACCTTGGCATGTTGAACCTAGGATACAGTTTCTGAGATTTGTTGCACATTTTGGATATTGATTCTGAGTCACTTGTTTACCAATGTATTATTAATACCATCACTTGGAATGGGGATATTCAAGAAGATGAATTCTTAGGGTCTTCACTAAGAATAATCCATGTATAGTATGAGGTGCTCTTCAAACGTAATTCATGACTTGTAATGATTTCTGAACATGATGATCTTCATGTTAATGATTGGAACGAAGTGTGTTGATGGGTAACAATTGTTATGAACTTAAGAACTTTGTCAAAAAGGATCGCTTGTGGAAGAACAAAATTATAGCGATGAATTAATCTAGAACTCAGTTGAAATATGTTAAATAACCGAACCAAGTATTGGAATTGATAATTGGGAATCAAAGTGTGAATTTATGCTGATTTGAATATCCTTGAACTCGTAGATGTCGACCTTCATCTCCGTTATGGTCTTTTGGCTCGCATGAAATATGTCCTTAGTTCGACCGAGCATTCGTCGAAGGAGTTGAACCGTGAACCGGCTAACTTAGAGTGTTAAATCGGCCGTAGTAGACGTTAGATGTTCGTACGTTTAAATTTGTTACGTAAGTTGAGTTGTCGTTATTTTCCTATTATTTAAGGTTCGAGGTTTGCGAATGATTAGTCGAAGGAGCGGCCTTCGAGTTTGTTGGAGTCGTTGGAGTATTTATCTCTTGCCACCTTTCTAAGGCAAGTACCTTAATTATATTTATTCGTATGGATGTCGGTTTTGTTGATTGTTGTATTGTGCATATGTGTTGTGATTGTTTGTCCACCATGTATTGGTCCGACGGGATCGTCATGGGAATCTATAGTTGTGTATGCTGGATCGTTGGACAGGTATTTACACCATGCGTTGGTCCGACGGGATCATCATGGGAATCTATAGATGTGTGCGCTACATCGTTGGAATACCATGAGTATGTTGAGATTGATATGATATGTTGTACATTGTTACTGTTTCTCGCTGGAGAGACTTGTTGTGATTATTGTTGATATTATTGACGTTATTATTCAGGGATTGTTGAATAAATCATTTTCGATCGTACTTGTACTAGCATCGTTGTGCTAACCCCTTTGGGGGTGAATATTTGTTTTATGTTCAGGATCCAGGAGAGCGGGGAAACAACCACTAGAGCTGCATGACGACGAAGATGCAGAGTGATGTTACGGTCGGATTAATTTGTCATATGTTTGTGTTCTTTTGATAAAATACTCGAGTACGTTGTCGTTTGTGATGTTGGATTTGGTCATGTATTAATGTTCACCGTTTGACGTTTGTCTTTCAGTACTGTTTACAGACTCATGTTGTATTTTATTTCCGCTGCCGTTGTTTGTTGGTATTTGTTATTGTCATTTCATTTCCTCACCCTTGTAAATTCTTACGTAAAGGATTTACGGCGCTGTAATATTCCTAAATTTATCGGGGGTGTTACAGAATATGGTATCAGAGCTAAGATTATGGATATCTTGGCCGTTGGGTTAAAATAGGGGCCGTATATGTCTTTTGAGGTAACCGGCCGCGCATAACATCATTGTACTGCCTACGTCTTCGTGCGAGCGGTGGTTGTAAGTTTCCTAAACTCTATCTTGTCCTTTACATGTTATTCCTTTTTATACTTGAATGTTAGGACGATATTATCCCCTGTATATTGAGTATTTATGCTTACAGTATGTTGAGGGGAGGACGCGACGTGGTTGCGGTCGTAGACGCGGACGTGGGAATGCTGATAGAGAAGCTTCACCTTCTGTTCCTTATTCGCTGTCAAATCAGCTAACTCCAATTATGGCGAACAGCAGGAGTCCGTTAATAATGAACGAGAACAGACAGTGGAGACAAATGCCAATCCTACCGTTCCTGACATCCTTTGTCAGGTGGTCAACTAGATGACTCAATTTGCTCAAGTGGTGGACAGGATGCGAGTGGCGGTAGGATTGCAGCCAGGGGAAAGACAGCAAGGCATCCCAGACTTGGGAAATCAAGGAGACATATGGCTACAGGAGGTGGCAAAGATGCACCCATCGAAATTCGATGGATTTTCTGAGACACCGACATGGGATCACTGGTTGAGAGAGCTGGAGAAAGTATTCGCAGGGATTAACTGCCCAGATGACCGGAGAGCCCCCATTGCCCAGTACTTTCTGATAGGAGAAGCGTCCGAATGGTGGGAAGCCATCCGAACTGTGATCATGATGCCGGTTGGTAAGAGTTCAAACTTATGATGGAGTTTTAGTACTGCCCTAGTCCGGTGAGAGAAGCTAAGGTTCGAGAATTTTTCTCTGCACATGCTTCGGATGTGCCGGTGTTTCAGACGATTAAGACGTTTAATCAACAGCTGGCGTTTGTTCAACACCTGGTTAGAACCGACGCAAATGATGATTCACTTTGATATGAGAATGAAGATGGAAATACAGAGGTACATGTTAGGTTCTGAATGCACCACTCTCCGCCAGTACCAAGACAAATCCCTGGCGTACGAAATGAAAGAAGTAGCTATGGAAAAGTTCTCGGAGTCCAAAATGCAGAAAGTCTCTGGTAGTTTCACAGAGCACAAGAGTAGTGGGCCACGCAAGGTCCAGTCATCCTTTCATTCATTTAAGAGGCCCCCGCACCCATCCAAAGACGGAAAGAACTTCAGATCAGTATCAACACCGACAGATGTGGTCAAGAGCTGTTTTAATTGTGGTCACCCAGGACACCTTTGGTGTGATTGTTTCCGTTCTCTAGTGACATGTTATGATTGCGGACAGGAGGGGTATCGTGCAATGTTCTGTAGGGATGCCACTAAGATAATTGGAGCTCGTATTTCGCAGACGGCTCAGAAGGAAGCAAGTGTTCCACAGACGCAACAGAGTGTCCATCTACCCCAGAGTTTTGGTCGAGGATGAGGCAGAGGATAGTTTGACCGAAAGGGAGCATCGAGTGCTGGATCCGTTCCCCCACGCCTTTATGAGATGAGGAGGGCAGACGATCAGGATGCCGCTGTTGCATCAGGTACCATTCAGATTCTTTCACAACCAGTTAGTTTTTTGTTCGATATAGGGGCTACACATTTGTTTATATCATTGTCTTGTGTTAATCGTTTGGACATTTCTTATTTTCATAAATGTGAGCCTTATGTTGTTGGTTTACCAAGTGGGGAGAGAATTGTAGGGAACTTAGAAACTAGAGATTTTCTTGTATCAATTGGAGGCAAAGAGTGGCCCTCAAATTTGATTGTGATCATGATGTAAGGAGACAATCTGATTCTCGGAGACGACTGGCTTAACCGATATAGAGCTATTGTGAACTACCGGAAGAGGAATATCTCGATTATAGCCGAATATGGTTCCGAATTATTATTCGAAGGATGGAGGCCAGGAAGCTCAGGAAAAATGATCAAACCTATGAAAGTCGTCAGACTGCTAAAACATGGTTGTACTGGATACTGGTGTTACGCAATGAAGAAGGAAGACGGAAAAGTAGAGCTTTCATCCATTCCTGTTGTGAGTGAATTTCCAGACGTGTTCCCTGACGAATTACCTGGACTACCTCCACGACGAGATGTAGAGTTTACTATCGAGCTAGAACCAGGAGCTACACCAATTTCTAAGGCGCCGTATTGTATGGCACATACCGAAATGTATGAATTGAAGAAGCAACTGGAAGAGTTACTGGACAAAGGCTATATTCAGTCAAGTGTTTCACCCTGGGGTGCACCAGTTCTTTTTGTCCGAAAGAAAGATAGATCACTTTGATTGTGTATTGACTATCGGGAATCGAACAAGATGACAATTAAGAACAAGTACCCATTGCTACGGATTGATGATTTGTTTGGCCTGTTACAAGGAGCGATAGTATTTTCCAAGATCGATTTGATATCGGGATATCATCAGTTGAGGATTAAGGAATCCAATGTCCCGAAGTCAGTATTCAGAACTCGCTGCGAACATTATGAGTTTGTGGTGATGCCGTTTGGTCTCACTAATGCACCTGCTGTATTTATGTAATTAATGAATCGAGTGTTCATAGAGTATTTGGACAAATTCGTAGTTGTGTTTATTGATGATATTCTGGTTTATTCCAAGAGCCCGGAAGAGCATGCGCAGCACTTAGGGATCATTTTGGACCTCTTGAGAAGCGAGCAATTATATGCCAAACTTTCTTAGTGTAAATTATGGCTAAAGTAAGTGATGTTCCTCGGTCATGTGGTATCAGTGGAAGGAGTCCGAGTATATCCCCAGAAATTCGAGGCAATTTTAGATTAGAAGTCTCCTAAGAACGTGAAGGAAGTCAGAAGTTTTCTAGGACTTGCTGGGTATTATCGTCGGTTCATAGAAGGATTTTCTAAAATTACCCGCCCACTTATTCGATTGCTGCAGAAAACCCAAAAGTTTGAATAGACTGATATGTGTTAGACTAGTTTTGATGAATTGAAAAGGAGATTGACGACGGCACCAATTTTAGCACTACCACAAGGAACTGAAGGATTCATAGTTTATAGTGACGCTTTAAACCAAGGTCCCGGGTGTGTATTGATGCAGAATGAGAAGGTGATCGCCTATGCTTCACGACAGTTGAAACTATATGAAGTAAATTATCCAACTCATGATTTGGAGCTGGCAGCTGTTGTTTTCGCCTTGAAGATACGGAGACATTATTTGTACGGGACTCACTGTCAGATCTTCACAGATCATAAGAGTCTCAAATACATCTTTAGTCAGAAAGAGTTAAACATGCGGCAGAGTAGATGGCTAGAATTAATTAAGGACTGTGATTTGAAGATTTTTTATCACCCAGGCAAAGTGAATGTAGTGGCCGGTGCACTGAGCCACAAACCTGTTTCTATTCGAATGCTGGAGACTCTCACCACCCAGTCCAGCATTCAACGAGAGTTTATTCGTGATGGAATTGAAGTATGGTTACAAGGAGTCCAAGGGCAACTGTGTGTGATGGAATTAACTTTGTCGTTAACCGAAGAAATCAAATCTAAGCAAGTAGATGACCCTCTGATGATTCGGTTACATGATGAAGTGAGCAAGAGTAAGGCTCCAGGATTTGTGATTCATGATGATGGAGTTTTGAGATTCCAGAGTCGACTTTGTGTTCCCGATGTTGATGTTTTGAAGCAAACAATCATGAAGGAAGCTCACAGTACGCCCTATTCTATTCACTCGGGCACCAGTAAGATGTATAAGGATTTGAAGCAGAATTTTTGGTGGGGCAACATGAATAAAGATGTGGCGGAATATGTCTCGAAGTGTTTAACTTGTCAGCAGGTTAAGATCGAACATCAACGACCCATCGGAATGTTAAAGCCACTTCCGATTCCTGGATGGAAGTGGGAAGATATATCGATGGACTTTATCACTAATATGCAGAAGACCAAAACAGGGATGAACATGATTTGGGTGATAGTTGATCGCCTAACCAAGTCGGCTCATTTTCTGGGAATTAAGGATACTTGGGGACCATAGAGGTTGGCACGAGTGTTTATTGCGGAGATAGTCCGACTGCATAGTACACCGAAGACCATTATTTCTGATCGAGACGGTCGCTTCGTGTCACATTTTTCGAAAGCGGTTCATAGAGCCTTGGGAACCGAGCTGACTTTAGCACGACTTATCATCCTCAGACTGATGGACAGTCTGAGAGAACTATTCAAACAGTGGAAGACATGCTGAGAGCTTGTGCCCTAGATTGGTCGACTGAGTGGGAAGTTCATCTACCATTGATTGAATTCACTTACAACAATAGTTGGCATGCTTCCATTAAGATGGCACCTTTTGAAGCATTATACGAGAGGATATGTAGATCACCCCTGTGTTGGGATGATTCATCAGACTTGATCGGGACGCCGAAGTTGATAGTACAGACTCAAGAGAAGGTAGCTTTGATTCATGAAAGGCTGTTAACTGCCCAGAGTCGGTAGAAATCTTATGCAGACATGCGCTGTCCCCCGTTAGAGTTTGGTATTGGAGACCACGTGCTTTTAAAGGTTTCTCCTACTTGGGGGATTTTTTGTTTTGGGAGAAAAGGAAAGCTGAGTCTGAGATATATAGGACCATTTGAGATTCTTAAAAGAGTTGGAGAATTGGCGTACAGGTTGGCCTTGCCGCCATCGTTGAGTCATGTTCATAATGTGTTTCACGTGTCTCAGTTACGGAAGTATATCACAGATCCCAGTCATGTAATTGATTTCAGCGAGATCGAAGTTGCTAAGGATGGCACGTTCGAAGAAAAACCAATCAAGATACTCGAGAGTCAAGTCAAACAATTGAGGAATAAACCAATCATCTTGGTTAAAGTTCAATGGTCGCGACACGGAGTTGAAGAAGCCACTTGGGAGACAGAGAACAGTATGAAGTCTAGATACGCAGAATTATTTTCGTCTTAAGTTTCGGGACGAAACTCCTTTTTAGAGGGAGAGTATGTAATATCCGAATAATTGTTGAGTATTTTCATCTGTATTTAAACCTTGTAATATTCGACTTTTGTGGTATCTATAATCGAAGTATGATTTTTTCCGTATTCGTATTCCAAACAGTCATGATCATATTAGGAAGAATTTACAAATTCATGCATGTAGCTACGTCATAACGTACGCTAGCAGATGAGCTTAACGTACGTTATGAACTGAGGATAGCGTAAGCTATGGACGAAGCATAGCGTACAAAACAGGCAGTCAGGCAGATAAGGTTGGTCGGCACATGGGACATCTTGGGACGGGGACAGGGATAAGATTCCCCGCGTGGTCCGGACAGCTTTTTGAAAAAAAACAAGTCAACGAGGTTTAACGTACGCTAAAGGACTAAGATAGCGTACGCTAAACAGAGCTTATTATGCACGTAAAAGGTAATGGTTAACGTACGTTAAGGAAGTCATAAATGAGGCAGTAGCTACTGTCGGACGTTAATGCACGCTAAAGATTTCAGATAGCGTACGTTAAGGCGATAACGTACGTAATGCTTTGAGGTTAACGTACATAACGGTCTGAGTTTTATAAATATTGCAGCACCCCATTTCATTTCAACTCGTTTCTTTTCATCCTTTGGCCGATTTTGCAAAGTCCAGAGAGCTTTCTCCCCCACATATAATCCTTATATAGCCTCTCTACCTGGTTTAGAAGATCGTAGACATCTCGGATTGGTGTTCAAGATTACAGTGTCAAGTTCTACCGATCGTTTTCATCGTTATTCTTCGTGAAAGGTATGTTGACACTAAACCCAACCTGGAATTCGGTTTCTTGAGTATGTTACTGAGATTATTACGTTTCAAGAATATCGTAGTAATCGAATATCATGTTTTAGGAAGATTGGTTTGGTTATACTTGGATTGTTCTTTGTTGTTAAGAGAATCGTGATTGAACCTTGGCATGTTGAACCTAGGATATAGTTTCTGAGATTTGTTGATTTTAGATGTCGATTCTGAGTCACTTGTTTACCAATGTATTGTCAATACTATCACTTAGAATGGGGATATTCAAGAAGATGAATTCTTAGGGTCTTCACTAAGAATAATCCATGTATAGTATGAGGTGCTCTTCAAATGTAATTCATGACTTGTAATGATTTCTGAACATGATGATCTTCATATTAATGATTGGAACAAAGTGTGTTGATGGGTAACAACCGTTATGAACTTGTGGAGGAACGAAATTGTAGGGATGAATTAATCTAGAACTCGGTTGAAATGTGTTAAATAACCGAACCAAGTATTGGAATTGATAATCGGGAATCGAAGTGTGAATTTATGCTGATTTGAATATCCTTGAACTAATAGACGTCGACCTTCATCTTCGTTCCTTTTCGCTCGCATGAAATATGTCCTTAGTTTGACCGAGCGTTTGTCGAAGGAGTTGAACCGTGAACCGGCTAACTTAGAGTGTTAAACCGGCCGTAGTAGATGTTAGATGTTCGTACATTTAAATTTGTTATGTAAGTCGAGTTGTCGGTATTTTCCTATTGTTTAAGGTTCGAGGTTTGCGAACGATTAGTCGAAGGAGCGGCCTTCAAGTTTGTTGGAGTCGTTGGAGTATTTATCTCTTGCCACCTTTCTAATGCAAGTACCTTAATTATATTTATTCGTATGGATGTCGGTTATGTTGATTGTTGTATTGTGCATATGTGTTGTGATTGTTTGTCCACCATGCGTTGGTCCGACGGGATCATCATGGGAATATATAGCTGTGTGCGTTGCATCATTGGAATACCATGAGTATGTTGAGATTGATATGATATGTTGTACATTGTTACTGTTTCTCGCTGGAGAGACTTGTCGTGATTATTGTTGATATTATTGACGTTATTATTCATGGATTGTTGAATAAATCATTTTCGTATAATTATCGTACATGTACTAGCATCGTTGTGCTAACCCCTTCGGGGGTGAACATTTGTTTTATGTTCAGGATCCAGGAGAGGGGAAACAACCACTAGAGCTGCACGACGATGAATGTGCAGAGTGATATTACGACTGGATTAATTTGTCGTATGTTTGTGTTGTTTTGATAAGATACTCGAGTACGTTGTCGTTTGTGATGTTGGATTTGGTCATGTATTAATATTCACCGTTTAACATTTGTCTTTCAGTACTGTTTACAGACTCGTGTTGTATTTTATTTCCGCTGCCGTTGTTTGTTGGTATTTGTTATTGTCATTTTATTTCCCCAGCCTTGTAAATTCTTACGTAAAGGATTTACGGCACTGTAATATTCATGAATATATCGGAGGTGTTACAGTTAAGCTTCATCTTTCATAATAGGAAAGCCTTTCTTAAACCCTTACTCTATTGTTTCTTTTATATAATAAGGATATTATTTATTAGAGAAATGCTAAATGGACACACTATGTCCAGCCACACACTATGTTAAAATTGAAAATTATGTTTTAAAAACGGCAATAATAATTCATAAAATTGCATAATTTCATTGTAGACACAAATTTTAATATGATTTCTAATTAATTAACTAAATTGCAACACTTAATTCCTGTAGTTCTATTTCTTCTTCACTTTGAAATAGTTTCATTCCCAAATTGCGATACTTAATTAATTCATCTACCTGTTTTTCTTCTTCACTTCGAAATACGAGTATTATAAAAAGTGAATATTATGTGCTTGATTTACTTATTCAATCAAACCGAAAAGGGCAAAAACCGACCTATTTTTTTGAAAAAATGGTCACGTGTGGCCGGACATAGTGTGTCCAAATAGCATTCCCCCATTTGTTATTAAGGGTAGGGGAAGGGTGTATATCTCTCTCTATATAATAATGATAATAAAAAAAGAATAAAAGTTGAAAACCATGTCACTATTTTCTTGAGAAAACATTAGTAAAAAAAATCAATTTTGGGATGTTTTCATTGAACAATCCCCAAAAAAGGCTAATTTCTCGAATTTATCTTACAACCTAAATTTCCCAGAATGATGCAATTTGATGGTCAGTTTTCAGAAATAGAGATTATTCATAGTATATAAATCAACAGAACATATGACCATAAAAGACTTCATTCTGAATTGTACACTCTTATCAAGTCATTATTTAACACTAACCAAAATATGATGTTAGGCAGTCGGGAGCTCTTCTAATTTTCCAACCCATTCTTCTTGAAAATTGAGTTAATGTGATGAAGAATGATATATTTTTTCGGACAACAAAATAGTGTTGTTAGGTAATGAATGATGAAATGACTCTTCAAATAAGATCAAGTTATCAGATAAAGTTCTCCAAATAAGATTAAGTTGTCAGATAGGGTTCAAAATTAGGCGAGAATAACCATACACTTGCCACTTAATTAATGGCTCGGAGTACTCACATTATTCAACTTTTTTTAAATGTTGAGCCACTATATATTTTTTCAATAAGTGGAGGACTTGTATCCCGCGCCCCCCAAGAACATCTAGGTCTTCACCATGTTATATGGGCTTTTCTACCGTCATGCCAGGAAAACTTGGTCTGACGTTAGACCGATACTACAATTACATATTTTTTCATATTTGTCGATTCCAATCCGCACAGTTCAACCCTAACAAGAAAAATACACAAACCGGAATCGACAAATATGTAGTATAATTAAGATGTGTTTTCTTATCGTTAGTTCAGGAAAACTTGGTCTTATATTAGGCCGTACTCAAATTGCATAGTTTTTCATATTTGTTTATACCAATCCGCAAAGTTCAACCCTACAAGAAGAATATACAAACTAAAATAGACAAATATGAAAAATATATAATTTTAGTACCGACCTAACGTCAGACCAAATTTTCCTGACCTAACGGTAGAAAAATCCATGTTATATATCTATACACTTGTTATACTTACACTTTCACTTATATTTCATTCAAAAACCTCACATACTGTATCACCTTAAACCGAGTGGCACAGGTCCTACCTCACATATACTGTATCACCTTAAATTGAGTGGCACTGGTCCTGGAGTGCGAGATAAATTTGGTCGGCGAACTTGAGTATACTGAATTTGCAATTAGTCGTTAATAAAATCCCATTGGGCCTGGTCCAGTAACTCGCACCAAATAGTCAAACGCACTGAGTTATTTACAAAACAAATGTATTTTGAAAACATATTTACCAAAATAGCGTGCTTTCAAACATAATTACCAAAAGAGTGTTGTTTTTTATTAAGTAGGTTTTAATTGATTTTTTTACTTTTTTTTATTGACTTTTTTTACTGCTTTTTTTACTGCCTTTTTATTTTATTTTTTTTAAACTGTTTTTTTTTACTATTTTTACTCTTTTTTTTTAAACTTTTTTTCACTACATTTCTTGTTTTTCTTGCTTTTTTAGTACTATTTTTATTAGGTCTTATATGACAATCACAACAATTGTTTGAACAATGCTAACAATAAAAAATTAAAACCAACATCATCACAAAGTTTTTAGGTACTAAACCAACGAGTTATTTACCAAACGAAAAGACAAAAGTAACATTTCTATTTTCTTCTGAATATCTTGAGTCGATAACCGATCTTTATCTGCAAAAAAATAAAGAAATGAGAGATATAGTCATACCAATTAACCAAATAAATTTTCTAAAATTTGTCTTTATATACCGTGGCTTAGACAGACATCCTTTTCGGTTGTGACACTACAAAAAAGCGATTTTACCGACGCTCGTACCGTCGTTGTTAAACTTATAATTTACCAACGTCATTCGACTCCGTTATTTAATTGATTTCCGACGCCATTGCCGAATAGGTTCACAGACTTATTTTTTTCTTTTTTCATAATTAACGCCGCTTCTGACGCCATTTCGGCATTGGTAATTTTTTTCTTTTTCACAATTAACGACACCGTTTATCGATACCCTTCCGACGCCATTTTGGCGATGGTGATTTATTTTATTTTTTCATAATTAACGATGTCGTTTACGACGTCATTTCGGCGTTGGTAAATTTTTTTATTATTTTTTCTTTTTCACAATTAACGACATTTCTGTGGCGAAATGGCGTCGATAAATTTTACACTATCCCACATTGGAAAAACAAGAATGTATTGTGTTGTTTATATACCAAAATCTTTCTCACCATTTGAAATTGAATGGAGCCGGACTGACCCTTTGAGCCGGACCTAACACTTTGAGCCGGACGTGAATACCGACGTCGGTAAGCGGCATCGTTAATTGTGAAAAAAATAAAAAAAAATCACCATCGCCAAAATGGCGTCGGTAAGGGTATCGATAAACGGTGTCGTTAATTGTGAAAAAAGAAAAAAAAATTACCAATGCCGAAATAGCGTCGATAAGGGCGTCGGTAAACGGCGTCGTTAATTATGTAAAGAAAAAGAAAAAAATAAGTCTGTGAACCGGTCGTCGGCAATGGCGTCGGTAAATCAATTAAATAACGGGAGTCAGTAATGACGTTGGTAAATTATGAGTTTAACAACGGCGGGTACGAGCGTCGGTAAAAACTGTTCTTTTTTTGTAGTGTCACAACCGAAAAGGATGTCTGTCTAAGCCATGGTATATAAAGACAAATTTTAGAAAATTTATTCGGTTATTTGGTATGACTATATCTCTCATTTCTTTATTTTTTTGCAGATAAAGATCAGTTATCGACTCAAGATATTCGGAAGAAAATAGAAATGTTACTTTTGTCTTTTCGTTTGGTAAATAACTCGTTGGTTTAATACCTAAAAACTTTGTGATGATGTTGGTTTTAATTTTTTATTGTTAGCATTGTTCAAACAATTGTTGTGATTGTCATATAAGACATAATAAAAAATAGTACTAAAAAAATCAGTAAAATCAGTAAAAATGTAGTGAAAAAAAGTTTTAAAAAAAACAGTAAAAATAGTAAAAAAAACAGTTTTGTTCCGGGAAATCCTTCCCGTATTGGTGTCTTACCTAATACTAGTTGTAGGGGGATAAGAGTTATGGAAGGTTCTAGACTCTTCCATAAGTAGTTGGATCCTGTTAGATGTCTTACCTTAACTAGGAATCCTATGTATGGAAAGACTCTCTTTGTAATGCCTATATAAAGGCCCCTCTATTCATTGTTATCAATACAATTGATTTGCTGTCTTTACTTTTCTCCTCAAACACGTTATCAGCACGTAGCTCGAACGAAAAAAAAAGAAAAAAAAATCGGCCAGCCCCAGCCGCCGCCGCCTCCGCCGCCGACCGCCGCCGGACCACCGCCGCCGTCAGCCTCCGTCGCCCGCTGACACCGCCGCCCAGAACCGCCCAGCGCCACCGCTCCAGCCACCACCGGACCGCCAGCCTGCCGCCGCCAGCTCCAGCCGCCCAGTGCCGCCGCCAGCCGGACCGCCGCCGCCTCCGCCGCCGGACCGCCGCCGTCCAGATCCGCCCAGAGCCGCCGGACCGCCGACGCCCAGCAGCCTCCGCCGCCCAGCGCCACCGCTGCCAGCCGCCCGCCGAGCACCGCCGCCTGCCGCCACCGCCTTCCGCTGCTCGCCGCCGCCACCAGCCGCCGCCCAGAGCCGCCCAGCACAGCCGCCTGACGCTGCCCAGCACCGCCGGACCGCCGCCGCCGCCGGCCGGCCGCCAAACCAGCTCCATCCGGCTTAGTCCGACCTGTTCCGACTCTCGGACCAAACCCGAACATCAACTTATCTTGAGCCGCCAAAATTGCGCCTCCGGTTTCAAGTCGTCGCATCGAGTACCAACCGGTAGATCGAAGCACACCACAGATTCAGCACGTGCCTAATTTTATAATCGAGGTAACTATCTGACTTGTCCCTTTTCAATTCTCTCCTTTTTTGGGAATTTTTCTTTTGGGGACACGGGTTTTGGGTTCTTTATCTCCCACGCTACTTTGCGGTGGATGAGACCGCGAGAGAAGTCGGTATCTCTGCGTGTCGAAGAAAACTGTGTGACGGTCCTGGGGGAGTCACGGAATTGTTGAAAAGTCGATACTTGTGGTTGTTGCATACACCACGTATCTGGGTGCGATCTGATATCGCCGTTTTTTTGTCGACTTTACTAAACAACAATTAAGGGAAGTAAATCGAGTAACGGTTATGTTACACGCTTTTAAAAGCATCGATTGTGACCGTTTACATTGTCACTGAAAATCCAACAAGACTAACTTCCTCTTGTTTATATCTTGTAGATGGCACAAAGCTCCAATGTTCATCCGGAGTTCGACATCCTTGACCATGCTGGTAAGGAGTACCATAGGTGGGTCTCAGACGTTCGCTTGGCGTTCGTCGGTAAGAGATTTACCACCACCATCTTTCCCTCTAACGAGTCTACCGCTCAAGAACCGAGCGAGGAAACCAAGGCTAATGCACTGATGTACTTGCGTAGACATATACATCCGTTGTTGAAAAAGTGTTATATGAACTTACAAACCCCTAAAGAACTATGGAATACACTCGAACAACAATTTAATAATGTGCATGATCAGCGCTTCCCCGAATTGCAACTTCAGTGGGAGCAAATCCGATTTTTGGATTATGCGAATGTGGAAGCCTATAATCAAGCTATCCTCGATCTTCGCGCTGATCTTGGTTTTTGTGGTGTCAAGAAGTCTGATCAAGATTTGATCGAGAAGACTCTTAACACGTTTCCCGTGGGAGCAAGTGTAATTGCTCATCAGCTGCGTGTTGCCTATGAGGAAGGGAGAATTAAGAACTTTAGTGACCTTATCTCCCACCTCGCGAAAAAAGAAAGGCACCATGAGATTATTCTCAATAGCAATGCGCGCCCAGCTGGTACGAAGCCGATTCCGGAAGTGAATCAGGCTACCCACAGGAAAGCACCACAACAAAATAGAAAAGGCAATGCTACTCAGTTTTTGCAAGCACCATGGATGCATGACTCGAGCAAGCGAGGGAAAAGACGAGGTCGTCGTTCCAACATGTGGAAGAGGCAAGGTGGCTCGGCCACGGGACCTAGTGGAACACAACCACGTGGGCCGCCTCCTGCCGCCGGGAATGGAACCACTCCAAAGGAAGGCCGGAATTGCTATACTTGCGGATCGAAGAAGCATACTTACCGCAATTGCAAAGCGCCAAAGAACATCCAAGCCTACTACAAGCACTATAAACAATATTTGACTCAAGAGTCGAATTACATGGAAGAAGATAATGAGAATACGGAGGTGAACCATATTGAGATCCAGACTGAGATCCCTCCTCTCACCATTGCGGACAAAGACCAACATATGGATGTTGCCGACTTTGACTAGTTTTACGCTTTGGTTATGTTTTGTCTTGTTTCTAGTTTCCGAGAACTACTTTGGATTTTCATGAATGTAATAAAGTTGGCCATGATGAATAAAATTCTTTTAATTGCTGTGATTGTGCAAAGATGAATTTTATTTTTTCCCTTCGAAAGCATGTTTGGTTTATCACAAAATAATTGCTAGCAATGAATTGCTTGGTTAAAAATTTGATACATTGGTAGGATTTCATCAAAACTTTTGATCAAGACTAGGCGCATCCTCCTTGGTATTTGTTTATGCTTTGAGAGTTCAAACGGAATCAGTGGTTTTTAAACAGCCTTAGCTGTACCGACATTCCTACTTTCTCTGCAAGTCTACCAAGTTGGAGTTACCGAAAGGATCATTAGTAGAGATATAAATCGAAAACCAAGATGCGTTTTAAAGTATTTAAACGCTCCTATGGCCATATTTCCATAGTATTGTATCAACAATAATGCCTTTGAAAAAGGCTTCAACCTTGCTCTATCACTCAACAATAGGGAAATACCAAAATAGCAAATTGAAACGAGCACTGAGATCTGAGTTTAATGATCCAGAAAGTGCACGACATATGGACAGAAAGATACGGAAGTCTAGTTTCCAAAACAACTGACCGTTCGTCCATAGCCTTCTTAACGAAGAAGTTATTGCTGTTTTAGTGAACAAAGGTCAAGCTGCGCGAAAATTATTTCCAGCGATTATGCTAACTTTGATCCTAACCAACTTGGTCGAATTTCCCCAAACTCGATATAAATGAGTTTTCGCTATGTCTCTAATCATAAGACTAATCGAGTTTCATGTCTTATTGTAGATGTCTCGTGGCGAAATTGAGTGCCTTGCTGATAGTGGAACAACCCACACTATTCTTCGGAATAGGCAATTATTCAAGGATATTGTGCCATACATATCCTCAGTGACAACAATGATTGGTTCCTCCCAAGTAATTCAAGGGAGGTGACCTGCTCATTTCTTGCTACCTAATGGTACGCATATTAATGTCACAAATGCTCTCTATGCCCCAAGAGCAAACCGAACCTTGCTAAGTTTTAGGGACATCCGTGCCAACGGTTATCACCTTGATACACATTGTGAGAATGGGACAGAATTTTTGTGTGTTACTCTGGCAGAATGCGGAATACGCCACATTCTCGAGAAACTTATAAGTCTAAGTAGTGGTTTATACCAGACTACAATAAGGGTTATTGAATCCTATGCTGTGAGTCACGAACTGTGTGATTCCGAAGCATACCAACTATGGCATGACCGACTCGGTCACCCTGGACGCGACATGATGATTCGCATTTTGAAAAACTCAAATGGTCATCCGTTTTTCAAGTCCAGAAAATGATTGGAAGCACCACTCGATATCGGCATTGATATGAGTAAGCTTGATACCGTATCACCGGGACTAAAGATCGCACGCCCTAATAAGGTTGACGGTGCATCTCTCGTAAATCCGGAGGCTTCCGTGGCAATTTCTAATGCCCATAAATCGTTTTGTAAAGCCTGTTCACTAGCAAAGTTGATACCCTCTCCGTCCTTTGCTAAAGACTCAACACAAAATATTCGCTTCTTACAAAGAATTCAAGGGGATATATGTGGACCTATTCAACCAGAGTGCGGACCATTCAGATATTTTATGGTTCTGGTTGATGCATCGACGCGATGGTCACACGTCGCTCTGCTATCCACAAGAAACGCTGCATTTGCTAAACTCCTAGCACAAATCATCAAGTTACGGGCTAACCACCCCGACTTCCCAATCTCGTCATTAAGATTGGACAATGCTGGAGAGTTTACGTCAAAGTCTTTTGACGACTATTGCATGTCGATTGGGATTGATGTTGAACATCCCGTCCCCCACGTTCATTCGCAGAATGGCCTTGCCGAGGCTATGATTAAGCGGTTACAGATTATCGCCCGAGCATTGGTATTGCGCACCAACTTGCCAATTTCAGCCTGGGGTTATGCAATTTTGCATGCGGCTATACTTATTCGCTTTCGACCCACTGCCAATCAACCGTTTAGTGCGTACCAGTTGGTAACTGGATATGAGCCTGATATTTCACACTTACGCATTTTTGGTTGTGCGGTATATGTGCCAATTACGCCTCCACAGCGTACTAAAATGGGTCCGCAAAGACGATTAGGTATATATGTTGGCTATGAATCGCCTAAAATTATCCGCTATTTGGAACCTTTGACAGGAGATCTGTTCACTGCAAGATTTGCAGATTGTCACTTTGATGAGACAAACTTCCCATCGTTAGGGGGAGAGAGGAATCGAACGATTCCAGTTGAATGCCAGGAAATTGTCTGGTGTCCCTCCTTGCCTCATCAAGATCCCCGCACAGCTCAATCCGAGCTAGAAGTGCAACGTATTCTCAATCTTCAGAAAGTTGCGGATTCGATGCCCGACAGCTTTACTGATACTGCGAAAGTGACAAGATCTACCATTCCTGCTGCGAATGTTCCTGCAAGGTTGGAAGTCCCAGTTATAGGGCAAGGTTCAGCCGCCCAAAGGAATGATGCCACCGGCGTCAACCTTAGTGGTGGGGACTACGCTTGGTGCTCTTATCCACCTTTCGAAAGAGGGGGAGGCTAGTGGGTAGAAAGGATACCGAACCTCGAAAGAGAAGAGGAACGGAGGCACAAAATCCTCTCATCATCGACACAGTGACTCCGTCACACGAGATTATCTCTGACTATGGATATGTCCTCGAATCAACAATGGAACAATCGACGGACGCGTCGGAAACTTTGTTGATGTCAGAAAATAAAGAAATCTCGATGCAATGTACGAGTGAATACGTACTATTGGACAGGTCGTCCACGCTAGTCGACGATGCTTTTGCCTACTCCGTCGCTCAAGAAATTATTGAAGACGACGACGCTGAGCCGCGCTCGGTTGCTGAGTGTCAACAACGAGCCGATTGGCCGAAATGGAAAGATGCAATGCATGCTGAACTAGACTCAATGGCTAAACGTGAGGTATTTGGCCGTATCGAGCCAATACCCGTGGGCGTTAAACCAGTTGGACATAAATGGGTCTTTGTTCGTAAACGCAATGATAAGGATGAGGTCATGTGTTACAAAGCGAGACTAGTTGCCCAAGGCTTCTCGCAGCGCCCTGGCATTGACTACGAGGAGACGTATTCTCCCGTTATGGACATCATCACTTTCCGCTACTTAGTCAGTTTGGTAGTGTCCGAAAAACTGAACATGCAGCTTATGGATGTGGTTACAGTATCTTTATGGGGATCTAGATACGGATATCTATATGAAAGTCCCAGAAGGGATTTCATGGCCCAAATCAAGTAGCTCTAAACCACGGAGCGCGTCTGTTGTGAAATTGCGTCGTTCACCGTATGGTTTGAAACAATCCTAAGGATGTGGTACAACCGCCTAAGTGAATACTTGGTTGGGAAGGGATACAAGAACAGTGACATCTGTCCATGCATATTCGTGAAAAGAACAGATGCAGGATTCGTGATTGTAGCCGTCTATGTAGATGACATGAATGTCATCGGTACCATAGATGAGGTCAATGAAACGGCCCGCTACCTTAAATCCGAATTCGAGATGAAAAATCTGGGGAGGACTCGATTCTGCTTGGGCTTAGAGCTAGAACATCGAGATGATGGTATACTCATTCATCAGTCTGCTATATCCACAAAATGCTCAGGCGATTTAGCATGGACAAGGCACATCCTCTTGCTACCCCCATGATTGGTCGAAGGAAATGAACAAGGATCCGTTTCGTCTTAAAGAGGAGGATGAAGAGGTCCTTGGAGCAGAAACACCGTACCTTAGCGCAATCGGTGCGTTGTTGTATCTGGCTCAATGTACTCGTCCAGACATCGCATTCTCTGTGAATCTGTTAGCGAGATTTAGCTCCGCTCCCACGATAAGGCATTGGAATGGAGTAAAACACATCTTTCGATACTTGAAAGGCTCCAGTGACCTTGGATTGTTCTTTCCCTACGCAAAAGAGAGTGATATTCCAAAAAGAATTGTTGAGGTTAAGACGATGCATACCGACCGTCGATCTTCCTCTGATATTGCAGCTAAGCATGATAGCTTGACTACCAGAAGTGCTAATGCGAGCAAGCTTACCCCTTATGCAGAGAATCCTAACGACACGTTAGTTGGATTTGCTGATGCCGGTTATCTCTCTGACCCGCATAAAGGACGTTCCCAAACTGGTTATGTGTTCACCATTGGGAATACGGCGATATCTTGGCGATCTACCAAGCAGACCCTGGTTGCTACTTCCTCGAACCATGCAGAGATAATTGCATTGCACGAATCCGTAAGGGAGTGCATTTGGCTCCGGTCAGTCATAGACTATATACGAGGAACGTGTGGATTAGATCCCACTACAGCAACCCCTACTTGCATCTTTGAGGACAATGCGGCATGCATTGAGCAGATGAAGTTAGGTTTCATAAAGGGTGACAATACCAAGCATATTGCGCCGAAGTTATTTTATAATCGGCAGCAGAAATTGAATATCGAAGTGAAACAAGTGAGTTCCGATGAGAATATCGCAGACTTGTTCACTAAGTCTCTGTGAAATCTACATTTGAGAAACATGTGAGAAGCATCGGCATGTGTCGATTATCCGAGCTCAACTAAAGATGGCTCGATGGAATGAGCTATCATGTATACCTCCGGGAGTATACTTCACATGATTCCGACATTTGTAGTTGGTGCGTTGCTCTTTTCCTCACCAAAGTCTTTGTTTTCCCACGGGGTTTTATTTGACTTGGAAAGGTTTTTTACCGAGGCAACACCGTGTGCACCATGTTAGTATTAGCGTTCGACACAGGGGGAGTATTCCGGGAAATCCTTCCCGTATTGGTGTCTTACCTAATACTAGTTGTAGGGGATAAGAGTTATGGAAGGTTCTAGACTCTTCCATAAGTAGTTGGATCCTGTTAGATGTCTTACCTTAACTAGGAATCCTATGTATGGAAAGACTCTCTTTGTAATGCCTATATAAAGGCCCCTCTATTCATTGTTATCAATACAATTGATTTGCTGTCTTTACTTTTCTCCTCAAACAAGTTTAAAAAAAATAAAATAAAAAGGCAGTAAAAAAAGCAGTAAAAAAACTCAGTAAAAAAAGTAAAAAAATCAATTAAAACCTACTTAATAGAAAACAACACTCTTTTGATAATTATGTTTGAAAGCACACTATTTTGGTAAATATATTTTCAAAATACGTAAATAACTCCAAACGCACTAGACATTTCTTGGAAATCCATGCGAACTTGGTTTCGGCTGCTAGTTCAAACTCATTTACCCAAAGTGCCATTCCTCTGCACATCCTTCAGCTCAACAAATCACTGCAATTTCCGCCGGCCAACAGTACGAAGCTTTGCGACCATGGCAGATGAGTTTGTAAGAGGAAATGTGCTCCCAAACGGCGTCGCTCTCATCACTCTTGATCGGTCCAAAGCCCTTAATGCCATGAGCCTAGGTTTGATCTCCTTAAACTCGCCATATATTGTTATATCAGTTTAGTTAGTTAGTTTAACAGAGGTCTATTGTCTGATGCGCCAGAATCGTGGGTTACTAACTGAGGCTTGATTGGATTTGACATAGATATGGACCTCAGCTACAAGAGTTTTCTTGAAGAATGGGAAACAGACCCGAGGGTAAGATGTGTCTTGGTTGAAAGTAGTTCGTCTCGTGCATTTTCAGCAGGTTAGGAAATTCAATTTTGTTTTTTAATGCGTTCTATTTTTTGTCCTTCAAATATTAATTTCCAAACTAAGTTTTAATGTTGTAATTTACTTGGATTTTAATGCGTTAATTAAATGATGTTTCATTGGGGGTTGTGCTTGTACATTTTCATGAGTGTTTGGCAAAGGTTTTGAGGGAAAACATTCATGACAATGCAGGAATGGATATTAAGGGTGTTGTTGCTGAAATTCGAAAGGACAAATCCTCTTCTCTTGTGCAAAAGGTTGTTTTATTTGACATGAAGTGTGTGCCACAAATACTTGTTGCGTGCTGTGACCTTAAACTTAAAGTGTTGAAGTTTGGATTTAAAAATTCAAAAATTCCATATTACTTGTTTGTTTGCTTTATAGTTACATAGGTGGTGAACTAGTTTCAGAATGAGCGGATCAAGTCTGCGTATTGGATTCTAAGACTCTTAGTTAACTACTTCATGTGCAGATGGTGATGTGAAGCACATTATAAAAACAAAGCAACAGCCAGACATGAATATGATTGAGGTCTTGTAGCATCAATAACTAATTTTTTTTACTATTAATTAAACAATATGCAGGCTCGTCAGAACAAAGAAATGACGAGGACTTTGTGTTTCAAAGAGAGAATATTCTGATATTTATTATATACACACCTGTTTGTAGACAGGTTTTTGTCAGTATGCCATATGTGATTGCAGGCTTTAAATGTTGAACTAGAAAACAAGGTTGCAAAAGCTGCTAGGCGCTAGTTGAGTTGTAAGTACTGTTAACCCAGCGCTAGCGCCTGCGCATCCGCTAAGAACAAACTAGTGTTTTCATTTTTCTTTGCCGATTATTTTTCCGATTTTTGGCCACGTAGGCGGGAGCCTAAGTCTGATTTTGGCCGCCTAGCCGGATTTTTGGCTGAGGCAAATTTTCCAACTTTTTGGACAAAATCGCCTTGGCCTAGAGGCGCCTTTTCCAACTGTTTGATAAACCCAAAATGTGTATGGAATTTCATAAATTTGTTAAGAACACCTATAGGCTCCTATATATAGCTCCTTGAAGAATTTTTGCTCTACTATGAATTTTTTAGGTTGGCCTTACAGAATCAATGATTCATAGAGCATGTATTCTCCATTATGGATAAGCCCTGTAATAGCCCTGTAATTTTCAGCTTGAATGCAAATTTTAGAAAACTTCATGATCAATAATCGCAAATGAATTATTAATGATATTTTTATGTGGATACAGGTGTTGTTCAATGTAATTCTTGAAACTGATAATTAGTGACGCCGTTGTAAACCGATATTTTGCTTTATTATAATGTGGCCATCATGCAAATATGCAATAAGTAGGATGATTTTGTTTATATGCTTTCTTCCTTTTCCTTTTATTTTGTTTTCCTTACATGCTCTGCCAATTGGTATGGCAAGTTTCTTGTGAATATTCCCCTTCTAAATTGCTAATAAATGTAAAATTTTATTGAATATTTAAAGAAACATGGCTAGAAAGTTGTCCAAGCGAATGGGAACGGATCTAATATTAGAATATTTGAATTAGATGAATAATGAGGATCTTTAGGTATAGTGTTTGGTGTTTTGGATTGTTCACAACCCAAAAAGATTGGACTTCATCCAATGTACTGAATTCTGCATATTGCTGGATAATAATATGCAAAAGTTTTTTTGCCCATGAGATATCTATGCTATATCAATGGTTTAAAAGGCGATTTGAGACGTGTTCAAGGCGAGACGTGAAGAAAGATCTTAGAGGTGGTGATTTTTGGGCAAAATCTGAGGCTTACGCATCTTCAAGCTGAGGCGTAGCCTTGAGGCGCAACTTAAGTGGGATGATGTTGTGTTGATTATTTTTCTTTTAATAACAAAAGAATTCAGATAAAACAACAAACACTAGCACACACTCCCAGCTCCCAACAAAAACATAATTGCACATAGATTGTTGTCAGGTCGTCGACTAGTCGATTGGTCGGAAACCCTTGAACGACTAGGTCACTCGACTAGAGCAAAGATGGATAGTCGACCGATTGGTCCACTAGTAGACGACTTGACAACATAGTTGTCAATAGCGGCATTTATCGATGCTATAACATTTAGCGACGCGTAGCAGTCCATCATCGCTAGGTGGGTTATAGTGTCATTATGACCTTTTAGCGGAATTTAGCGGCCAAATAGCGGAAAATACCGTATAGCGGTGCCCTGAGCGCTACAGGCTGCTATTTGCCACCGACAACTATGTTGACAATCATGTCTAAAATTTATGATAGATTCTATGTGTTGAACCTTGTGTTAAACTTAATACTCCCTCCGTCCACGATCTTCCTTTACATTTTGCCATTTCGGTCCGTCCACAATCTTTCTTTACATTTCACTTTTGCCAAATAAGGAAATATTTTTTAAACAACTTTAACCTCACACATCAACATCATTACTTTAACTACACTAATATCATTTACAAAATTACCATTGATGGACCCACATTTAACATTATACATCAACTTCATTAATTTATCTTCCATCTTCCCACATTTAATTTCAAACACACATCCAAGTGGGACCCAAACTCCACTCACTATACATCTCTGCTCAAATTCAATGCATATTATTAAAACCCGTACCCAATCAAAACGTAAAGAAAGATGGTGGACGGAGGGAGTATGTTATCTTTTTGGACATATTTAAAGTTATTTGAGGTTATTTTAGAGTAAAGTGCACTTTGTGTACCTGAACTTTACTCAAGACACCACTTGAAATACTGAATTTTAGTATCTATCACTTGCAATACTGAACATTCACTTTACTTAAACTTCGTGTACTGCCGTCTATCTGTTACTAACTCCGTTAAAAGTTCAGGGGTAAAATTGTCTTCTAAAAAAAATACGGTTCACCTTCCCCACCATTACTACTC
The DNA here is from genome assembly GCA_033398695.1 of Orobanche coerulescens. NCBI lineage: Eukaryota > Viridiplantae > Streptophyta > Magnoliopsida > Lamiales > Orobanchaceae > Orobanche > Orobanche coerulescens. The sequence continues at coordinate 75,219,080 of CM065810.1, read as the reverse complement.
ATTCAATTCAAACATCCATTTGCTAGAATCAACATAAACAACTATAAAGCCACCACTTCTAAATCCTAATATATTTTAGTTTATTTGAAAACCCTAATTCGATTGATCCCCATTTGCCACCATCATCATCACTCATCAGCATCAGCATCATTTAATTGTTCTCGTACAAGATTTGAGTTAGTAGTATGAACCGAATGCTTCGCTGACGGCTTGACTCATTTATATTTGCAACGGATTTAGACAAATTATCTTAAAGTGGCTTTGACGAATTTTATACTCACCGTGGCCGGAGTTAGCGCCGTCATATTGGTGTTACGAAGCGATGTGAAACAATCAGCCGCCATCTTCCGGCGCAACGCCCGCCACATCCGTAACTTGCTCGAAGAGGAGTCCACCGCCGTCGCTAAGTACTCCCGTTGCCCCCCTCTTATTAAATCTGCATTTTTCCTTGTAAACCACTTTCTTTTATCAAAAAATGTTTGTTTGTTTGTTTAGTATCTTCTGTTTATATTATTGCAGGGAAATAGAGAAGACGAAATCGAAGGAGATACCTGGAAAAGATATTCACAAGGGTGACAAGCACTCAGACGATAGTAATGGTGGGGAAGATGAACTGTATATTTTTTTTTTGAAAAGACAGCTTTACCCCTGAACTTTTAACGGAGTTAGTAACAGATTGACGGCAGTACACGAAGTTTAAGTAAAGTGAATGTTCAGTATTGCAAGTGATAACTATGAAAATTCAGTATTTCAAGTGGTGTCCTGAGTAAAGTTCAGGTACACAAAGTGCACTTTACTCGTTATTTTATTACATGTTATAATTTATGTCATTACATGTATAAATATATATCTATTATTTATTGTTATTGACTTACCTACTAGTCAACAACTAGTCGGCTAGTCGGACCTCTGTCGACCCCACTCGACTTCCTAACTTGACAACTACGGAGCACAGACATAATTGCGCAGAGGGGGAAGCTACGCAGGGTAGATAACTGTTGAGTGGTGTAGTCTAATCAATTTTGAGCAAGAATCTAGATGACGCGAGCAGGACATCACTAATGACATCACTGATAGCACGCGCATGACGTCATGAATGATGTCACTAATGATGCAGGTAATAATATCAAGGATGACATCATGGATGATGTCATTGATGATGCTCATATGATGTCATGGATGACATCAGAAAACACTTGGAAAACGCGTATGACTCTTTATAAATAGATCTCATTTATACCTCGGTAAACTCAAGCTAAGACAAGTAGAACAATAGGCAGAAAGCTTCAAGTAGAAAACAAAAAAGTCGAATAATATCTCTCTAGTTCGCCGTGGACATAGCATGATTACTCTGATCGTGTGAACCACGTAAATCCTTGTGTTCTTAATTTTTCTTCGCATCTTTATTGTTGTTGTTTATCGTTCTTGATCCTAACAACTGGTATCGGAGCTATGGCTGAAGATGGAAAGGGCAAGATCGATAAATTCGAAGGTAATGATTTTGGCTTTTGGAAGATGGAGATCAGAGATTATCTCTACCAGAATAAGTTACACAAACCCCTGTTAGAAAGAAAACCTGAAGAGATGAAGCAGGAGGATTGGAAGGATTGGAATCTGTTGGATCGAGAGGCTCTTGGTGTAGTCAGATTGTCGTTGGTGAAGAATGTTGCGTATAACATCGTCAACGAGAAGACAACAGTTGGCCTAATCAAGGCGTTATATAACATGTCCGAGAAACCCTCGGCTGCAATTAAGGTATTCTTGATTAGGCAGTTGGTGAATACGAAGATGAAGGAAGGAATTTCGGTGACAGATCACGTAAACGAATTTAATTCGATACTATCCAGATTGCAAAGAGAATGGACATTTCAGAAATCGGTGCCGAAAACCTTCTGCAGATTAAGGCATGAAGGAGATGAATGTGGCAGCAAATTTTGATGATGCCCTTTTTTGCTATGTAGAATGCCCGATTGAATCATGGATTATGGATTCGGATGCTTTGTTTCATGCTAGTCGTTGCAGAGAAGTAATGCAGAATTTCAGGCATTAAGTGGCAAAGGTAAGGCTAGCCGATAATAAGAGCCTTGATATCACAGGTGTTGGGGATGTTGTGTCAAGACTTCTTTGGGTACGAATTGGATGATGAAAAATGTTAACTATATTCCAGACTTGAAGAGGATGTTGATATCAGTGGGGTAGCTAGACGATGAAGGTCACCTTGTTAATTTTGGTGATCATCAGTGAAAGGTAACGAAGGGGAACCTTGTAGTTGCTCGCGGATAGAAAAAGGGAACACTATATATGGTGGAAACTTCCGCAGATCGGGCAAATGCAACTGTTGAAGATACAAGGGTTTCTACTCTATGGCACCAAAGACTTGGACATATGAGTGAGAAAGGGATGAAGATGCAGAATTCCAGATACGAAGAGTGTAACAGTTGACTTTTGTGAGCCATATGTTCTTGGCAAACAAAAGAAGGTTACATTTGTGAAGATGGGACAACCACCTAAGGCTCTCCATTCTGCTGTTTATGGACCCAGGTCAGTTCTTCAATAGGAGGCTCACACAGTACTATATTACCTTCATTGGTGATTCCACGCGAAAGGTATGGGTTTATTTTCTCAATAATAATTATGATGTTTTCAACACCTTTAAGAAGTGGAAAGTTGGTGTTGAGAATGAAACAAATCTAAAGATCAAGTGCTTAAAGTCGGATAATAGGGGCGAATACAGCAGCAAATAGTTCGTTTATTACTATGCTGAACATGGGATCAGAATGCTGAAGACGGTCCCAAAAACACCTCAGCAGAATGGAGTTGCTGAAAGGATGAACAGAACACTCAATGAGAGGGTAAAGAGCATGAGATTACATGCAGGTCTGCCAAAGATGTTCTGGCAGATGCGGTCAACATAGCAACATACTTAATAAATCGAGGACCCTCAGTCCCCATGGGGTTCAAGATTCCAGAAGAGGAATGTCAAGGTTGAAAGATATCTCTCACACACTTAAAAGTATTTGGTTGTGTCTCTTATATCAGGATCAAGGATGCAGGCAGACACAAGCTCGAGGCAAAGGCAAAGAAGTGTACTTTTATTGGCTATGGGTTGGATAACATGGGCTATCGCTTCTGGGACAACCATAGCAAAAGGGTTATTAGAAGCAAGGATGTGACATTAAATGAGAATGCTCTTTATATAGATGAACTTGCAGCAGCCTCCAGCAGAAGTAAGCAACCAGAAGGTAAAGATCAAACTGTGTATGATGAGATATCAGAAAAAAACATTGCAAGACCTATCCGTACTTCAGAGATAGGTGAAGGTTTAGGAAGCAGTGGGAGCGAGCTCAGATGAGTCTGGGGGATCTACAGATAGTGGGAACACAGAGGATGGTGGGAGTTCAGAAAATGAAGCAATTTCAGAACCTCCAACCACTTGGGTTAGAAGTTCCACTAGAGAAACTATTTGTTGTTGACAGAGAATAAGAAGCCAAAATCTTATCCAGAGGCTTTGAGGATGAAAAATTCCGTACAGTGAAAGAAGGCCATGGAGGATGAGTTGAGCTCACTTGACAAGAACCAGACTTGGTCCTTAGTCAAGTTACCATCGGAAAACTGCAGAACTAGTGGGTATTCAGGGTCAAAGATGAGGTTGATGGCAGCAAGAGGTACAAGGCCATATTGGTGGTCAAAGGGTTCTAACAGAAGATGGGAATTGATTACAATGAGATATTCTCACCAGTTGTGAAGATGACCACAATCAGATTAATACTTGGTATTGTAGCTGTAGAAGATCTACATTTGGAGCAGCTATGTGAAGACAACTTTCTTGCATGGCGACCTTGATGAAGATATCTACATGGCACAACCAGAAGGTTTTCTTATGACTGGTAAAGAAAATCTGGTATGTAAGTTGAAGAAAAGTCTGTATGATTGAAGCAAGCTCCAACGCAGTGGTACTTGAAGTTTGACACTTTTAAGCAGAGTGGGTGCACAAGATATGAGATGGATTACTGTTGCTACTTGAAGAAGTTTAACTCTTCTTATATCATCCTTTTGCTATATGTTGATGACATGTTGGTCGCTGGATCAGACATGCAGGAGATCAACAGATTGAAGAAACAATTGTTCGGAGAGTTTGAGATGAAGGACTTGGGAGTTACGTGACAAATTCTGGGTATGAGCGTAGTCAGAGACAAAGCTACTGGTACTCTAAAACTTTCAATTCAGCATGACATATGCTAAGGCCAGAAGCACACCTCTGGGGAGCCAGTTGAGTCTTTCCAAGAAGCAATCACCAAAGATGGATGAAGATAAGGAAGAAATGTCCACAGTTCCTTATGCCTCAGCAGTCGGTAGCCTGATGTATGCTATATGGTATGCAGGAGACCAGATATTGCTCATGCAGTGGGAGTGGTCAGCAGATTTATGTCAGATTTGGGAGGAGCATTTGGAAGGAGTCAAGTGGCTGCTACGCTACTTGAAAGGCACTAAGACCATCTCCAACAGTTTACACAAAAATAATGCAACTTCAAACACAAAAATATAGAAAATCAACAATACATCTCCAACAGCTTACACAAAAATACAGAAATTAGTAATGCATCTCCAATAGTTTGCACAAAATACAATAAAAATGGATATTCTATTATATTCTTTTTCTAATCGTAATATTATGTACAAATTTAAATGCATTTTATCTCCATTAATTAATAATAAAATCTAAATGTATTCAGATTCTCTAAATTAATGCGGAAAATTATAATTATATTATAAAATTATATAGTAGGGGAATATTATCACAAATATTCAATCAATACATTTTAAAGTATCAAAATAGCTAGGCTTTTAATTTCTAAGTTGAGCAACAAATAATTGTGTAAATTTATGTTCATAAATACAATTTAATAAATACATTTGAAAGCTATAGCTAAAGGTAATATATATATATATTTATATATATATGAAAAAACAATGATACAAATAAGATAGAATAGTGTTGGTGGAATATAAATAGGGAAACACTGCAGATATCCCAAAAAATACATGAGCTTTTACACTAGCTGTTGGAGAAGGATTAATACAAAAATAGTACTCAACGCTATTTTGCAGTTGCTATTGGAGATGCTCTAATGTTGCTTTATATTTCAGAAGAAAGAAGGTAGTCGTAGAGGGCTTTGTTGATGTAGATATGTGCAGATTCGGGGAAAAGCACCACAGGTTATGTGTTCACCATTGGGGGTGCAGCTATTAGTTGGATGTCCAGATAACAGAAGAGTGTTGCTCTCTCAACCACATAAGCTGAGTATATGGCCATTGCAAAAGCTGGCAAGGAGCTAAGATGGTTGAAGAACTTCTTATTAGAGCCCGGCATGAAAGAAGAAGACTGTGTCCTACATTGTGATAACCAAGTGCAGTTCACCTTGCGAAGAATCCACTGTCTCACAACAGGACGAAACACATTCAGAAGAGGTACCACTTTATTAGAGACTTAATAAATGATGGTACTATGTCCTTGAGAAAGATCATTGGTACTAAGAATCCAGCAGACATGTTTACCAAGGCTGTGACAACAAAGAAGTTGAAGCTATGTATGACTTCAATTGGTCTTCCAGATGCTTGAAGAGAAGGCACGAGCTAGAGAGAGAGAGATGGGGTTTACCGAGTTCATGTTTGGATGGCAAGAGATTGACTGATCAGCCTTCAAGTCGGAGATTGTTGAGTTGTGTAGTCTAATAAACTTTGAGCAAAAATCTAGATGACGCGAGCATGACATCATTGATGACATCACTGATGACACACGCATGACATCATGGATGATTGAGCACATGTGGGAATATTTTCAACGAGGAGATTTTAAGGTTGTTTGATGTGTGATTTCAACAAAAAGTGTTCTCAAGTATTGAGTAATTCAAGAACAATCCTAAATAATAATTTTTTTTCAAGATCTTCAAATCGTTTAATCTCCTTTTCTTGCGCAAGCGGTGAAACCGGTCCACTGATTCTTTCTTTTTGTAGGGTTGGTAAAATTGGTCCACTAATTTTTTTTATATAGGAGAATGAAGGTCACAAAAATAAAAAGATAGCGATGATGAAGAAGTTACAAAGAAAGAATGAAAGAATTTATAGAGGGTAATGAGAAGAAAACAAGGATAATAAAAAAAATGTAAGAATAACACTTAGGGCATATGATAAAGTACCAAGAGAAGCACTTTGGTGGGCCTTAGCAAAGAAGGGTGTATCGCGGAAATATATTGACATTATAAAGGACATGTATGAGGGAGCTAGTACAAGTGTACGTACTAATGTTGGGAGGACAGAAGAATTCCCTATTACGATTGGGGTGCATCAAAGATCTGCTCTTAGTCCTTTTCTCTTTGCCTTAGTCATGGATGAATTGACAAGAGAAATTCAAAATGACGTTCCGTGGTGTATGATGTTCGCAGATGATATTGTGTTGATTGATGAAACGAAGGTTGGAGTGCAACAGAAATTGGAACTTTGGAGGGATACTTTGGAAGCTCGAGGCTTTAAATGCCGAAGTATAAGGCGAATATATGGAGTGTAGGTTTAGCGAAAACAGTGATAGAGAGGCGGGGATGATCACATTTGATGGGAAAGTTGTTCATGGATCCACTTTCTTTCGGTATCTTGGATCTATTATCCAAAAGGATGGAGAGCTAGATGGCGATGTGGCTCATAGAATAAAGGCATGGTGGTTGAAGTGGAAGAGTGCCACAGGGGTTTTATGTGATCCTGGCATGCCTCATAGATTAAAGGGTAAATTTTACCGCACGGCAATTAGGCCTGCGCTGTTATATGGCACCGAGTGTTGGGCTGTAAAACAGTGTCACGTTCAAAAGATGAATGTGGCAGAGATGCGTATGCTACGATGGATGTGTGGGCATAAAAAAAAGGATCGGCTCAGAAATGAGGTGATCAGAGAGAAGGTAAGAGTTGCGTCTATAGAAGACAAGATGATGGAGAATCGATTACGATGGTTTGGTCATGTGAGAAGAAGACCTATTGATGCCCCAGTGAGGAGGCTAGAGAGTTGGGGAACAAGTGATGTTGTGAAAGGTAGAGGAAGACCCAAGAAAACTTGGATAAAGATGATTGAAAATGATATGCGGTTTCTTGGAATTGGAGAAAGTATGGCGATGGAGAGGCAAATGTGGCGGGAAAGAATACGGATGGTGGATGGAGTCTGATTCCTTTTTTTTTTTTTAATTCCTTTTTTCTTTTATTTCATGTTATCTTTTAATTTATTTTTCAGGATATTTTTTTTTTCTTTTTTCTTTTTTCTTTTTTTTTTTTTTTTTGCATTCATTCACTTTTTTTATTTGCTTTTTTCTCTACTTTTTCACTCTTTTTTCCTTTTATGTTATTTATGTAACGATTATTGACGGTTTCAAAGTTTCATTCATGTTAGCCGACCCCAAATCATTTTGGGACTAAGGCTTAGATGTTGTTGTAATATCTGAATGTGTTAAGCTGTCTGATATGTTGTTGTTTCTTTCTTGTCTGAATGAACTATCTGAATGACAGAAATGACCATTTTATCCCTCAGTATGAAATAAGTGCTATTTGATAAACTGTTCCTTATTTTTTAAGTTGAATAGAATTTTTGAATGACATAAACTCATTAAACATCAAAACATAATGTCAAAACTTTATTGGTATCATCAAAAACAACATTAATAAGTACTTATAAATAAAATACTTCAACATCTTATTTTGAACACAATTCTTAAAATTAAGCATTAGAAACCAAACTATTTGCAATTTCATCACGCAAATTAGGTTATTAACACCCCATGGTGTTATGTCCAGCCCTTCTTCTGCACTTCCTTCACCTTCTTCTTCATTGTTAAATATAGTATCCTCATTGCACTCCAGAAACAATTGGTCCTCAATATTGCATTTCCTGATAAAATTATGTATCGCAAAGCAAGCAATGACCACATTTTTCTTTGTATTGTAAATGGAAAAGGAGCCATCTGCTCCAGAATTGGAAATCTTAATTTCAAGACACCATAAGCACGTTCAATAACATTCCTAAGCTGGACATGTGCGTGATTGAACAATTCTTCTTTAGTCAAAGCACGTCGGCGTCGGAAATCTGCTAACCAATACCTCGTGTTACGATATGGAGCCAAAAATCCACGAGAATTGGCATATGTAGCATCACAAATATAATATTTGTCTGAAATTTAAAATACATCAAATGTATAACATACAAATAAAAAAGCAAAAGTATAATTTGAGAATGATGTATACCTTGTGGTGGAAAAGGAAAGCCAGAATTTGGGTTAAAACCAACTTCCCTAAGTACTCTGGAATCATGTGCTATACCTTCCCATCTAGTCCAAATAAAAGTGAATATCATATTGAAATCACAAATTCCCAGAACGTTTTGAAAGCATCGACTACCACCTCTTCCCCTATAAGCAGTCTGATGACTAGTCAGCACAACTGCATGTATAAGAGTACCGTCTAGTGCGCCTATTGCCCCCTTGATTAACAAAAAATAAATAAATAAATTACCTTACTAATGTCAAGAATTTTTACCAAACCACAATTGTAAAACATACCGGAAATTTTTCTCTCAAGCGCCTATGATGATTTGACATGTTTGAAGTTGCCTCTGAATTTGTTGGCACTATAATGGTTCTTGCGAATTCCATCATTCCTTGTAGAACTTCATGAAAATAAACATGAACAGTTCTTGTAGAGTGTTGAAATCTACGTTTAATTACTCCATAACGTTCATTATGTCCAAGAATTGTTAAAAACATTGCCATCTCCTCCTCGACGCTAACATGTTTACTATATTTCACCCAATTGTTTTGTCTAAAATGTTGGCATTATAGTATATATGCTTCACGAGATAGTCGCATCAATTTTTGACATTGCGTACTGGATCCATTTAGTAGCTCTTGGGTGTATGCATATCCACTCAATGCCGAAGTATTATCGCGTATCCTTTCTCGTCTTGTTGAAGCAACTCTTCTTCGTCTTAAGTATATATGTATTAGAATTACAAAAAGAATTTCTTCCTCGAGAGTCGGCATATCTATTCGTAAAAACATCACAAATTATCACAAAACAACACAAACAATTTAAAAATAGATGGAGGGAAATAAAATGCATTACATATCAAACATGGGGGCATCAAAAATTTGGAAAGGGAGAAATTGTCCTACTATATGAAACATAACAAGTTTACAACAGAGAGCACCAGAAAGTAAAAATGACGGAAAGAAGACTACTCACTCAAAAACAGAAACAGTCCCAATAAAAAAACAAGTCCCAAATATCATTCAAAAACAGCAAAACTAGTAAAAAAGACCAAATAGTGAACTAGTGGTATCCTTGTTTTGCTCCAACCGTTTTAACCCAATCCTTAGCAAACTCTGACGGTATTCCAATCCATGCTTCTCTATTCCGGCTGTCCGTAAGAAGAGAAAAAGCAATGCGAAACAATGGATCTTCTTTTCCCCATCCAAGGTCGTTCAATTTTTTCATGCATGCTTCATACGAAAAAGGACCGGGTTTCACGTGTTTTAATGCCATATTATCTAGAAAAATCATAGGTTTCTCATCTAAATCCGAGGTTACTTCTCTAGCCTTTCTTTTTTTCTTGTCAACCTGGGTACGAGAGGAACAAGGTGTTGACGACATGGGAGCTTGTTCACTTGATATAGGGTCTTCGAAAGCTGTGAACGCGAAAGGCTCAACGGTTGGCATAGGGTCTTTTGATATCGGTCCATAGCCTCCAATACCCGTGCACACACCACCCTCAAATAGTTGTGCACATAACCCAGGGTATAGTAGACTTAACGTCCTCAAATATTCAACATATTTATTGGATTGTGTTAAAAAATAAAGTTATCAATATACAAATTAAATAAAAAAAATGAAAATAAATTGCCAGTTATGAATATACCTCGCTTTCCAATTCCCATTATTGAGGTGTTAAATTGAACATGTTGGTTGAAGGATCATACAAATTGCTAGTTTTGTTTTTTAATTTCAACCATGCTCCGTATTTTCCCTTTAGATAATCAAATTTATTACGCATCTGCTTCTTGTCAACGATAAAATTATGAGTTGCTTTGAGGTTTTCAACAACTTTGATCCATGAATTGGGCTTTAATGCACTACCTTCCTTCCCGTTCAATGAAACCTCAAGAATACAACTTTCCAAAAAGGTCTTCATAACATTGGGGTCCCTCCAACTTATCCTAGTTCGTTTATTTGGTTGTGTTTCCCCAATTTGTTCCATACCTAAAACAAGATGAAATCAACTGCCCTTTATCTCTATCATAAAGCAAAACAAGATGAAATCATCAAAACAACTAAAAAAGGCAACTGATATTTATCTTAAACCTGGAGGGATGTTGGCATATAAGGGAGACATGTTGGAAAATTCATAGAAAACCTACAAACTAGAAGAAGAAAAAGGGAGCATCTGTACAAAATGTTTCATCCCAATCTCCAGGAACTCCTCATCACTCTTGTTCTTTTGTAAAAAAATATGTTTAATATCCACACGACACCACAGAGAAAATCGTAAGGATTGCTTTATAGGAATCTGACAAACATCAAACATTACTTTTGCAAACACCACAGAGAAAACCGAGACATTACAATCATTTTCATCATATATATCTTGTGTGGGAAACCAAAAGGTCAATCTGGAGAAATAATCTAAAATCTGAAATAATCTGAAATCAAAACAAGCATGTAAATTTGTAGAAATCTGAAACCTGAAAAACCAGAAAACGAACCTGGCGACGGCGACGGCGAGAAAGGCAACGCGAGGCGGGCGACGCGAGGCGGGCGACGGCGATGGCGGTGCGAGGCGGGCGACGGCGATGGCGGTGAGAAAGTGGTGCAGTGACCGAAGGTGAGGACAGAGGCGGGAGAGAAAGAAGGGGAGAAAAGGAACGGGAGAGAGAGAAGGGGAGAAAAGAAAGTGAGAGAGAAAGGGAGAGGGGGAGAAAGGGTGTAATTTTTTGGGCTGAATGGGAGCCACACCATTTTGTTGGCTGAATCAAAATGGTACATTTCAGCCCATTCCGCAAAAAATAAACGTCTAAAAAGTCTGAGCGATTCAGCTCATTCAGTGTTCAGTCCGTTAACTAAAATGTAAACAGGGCCTTAGTTTGGAGCTAACCGCTCCGAAGCTAACTATTGAGACCCCCACGAGATAAGTCATGGTAACAGATGCCGTAAGTCGATCTTTCAATTCCCAGGACCTTTCCAAGTTAAGTGAGAAAGTAACTGTTTTACTTCCGAACCTCTACGCGACGTGCCGTAACAATCTGAACGGTGCAAATTTCAAAAATGTCACAAAGTTGAGGGCCTCGTTAGTAGATGAATTCACGGGGGGCTTTACTTCTGAACCTCCACGTGACATGCAATAGCAACCCGGAAGGTGTGGAATTCAGAACGCACAAACGAGTTACTCACCTTAATGATTTTTGAACCTCAGTTAAGTTTTGATGCAAAGCTTCACAAGAATAACTTCACAAGGTTTTCTCTCTACACAAACGATTTCTATTACTTGTTTGATGATTCTTACAAATGCATACAAGCCTATTTATAGGCATAAAACCTATACATACAAAACCTATATCTCCACCTCACGCGTACATTTATTCAAATGTCCAAGTATTTCTACTCAAAATATTCTTCGAGACTTTAAGCCAACCTTCAAGATTTTGTGTAGTGCCTTTCAAAGGCCATATAAAGTCTCCGATCAAGACTTTGAGCAAGTCTTTATCTCAAGAGTCACAAGTATAAGTCCAGTTACTTTGCATGTATGTCATATTTTCGGCCGTTTTTTTCATGTGGGACCTGTATGAACTTGTAGAATTTTCTCTTATGTTTCCATGACCACTTGAATCACCCAAATATCAATTTTGTGTAGAGATTTATGCCCCAAAATACGAAGATGTGTCCTGTGTGAAAATCCCAGCACCTGTTTTCACTTTATCATATTTTCACCACTGCAAATGTCATAATTTGATATTGTGGTGAACATAAACATCTTAGGCCTTTCTCTTATCTTTCCAACGGTGCCAAGATGAGCTTCATTGGACTTTGTATGGAGATGATACATGATACGTCTGAAATACTAAAACTGTTCCAGTCAGGCTTATCACTTGGAATGACCTTTTGTTCCCAGACTTCGTCTTTACATATGACATCAACACTTTTGATCTAACATATGATCTTATTGCAGTACAATAGTTTAGAAAAGCTAAATAATCCTACCACAATTAAAATTGCACTACAAATTATAGATAGCTTATTATACGAACATGCTTCAATGACACAAATAAACATGTTATCGTATTGAATGTCGCTGCTCCTATTGAAATGATTTTGCACGAGCATTGCTAATGAATTATTTACGCTTTTGCCCGATATCTTGTTATTGGTCTGCTTGGAATATGAATATTGTTATCCGTGCACGCCTTCAGTTCTTGATTCACATCAAAATGTTCCCGCGAAAAGGCCATCATAGGCGCCGTGTTGCTTGCATCGTGGAAGGGAGGCAGTGTGGCGACATCAGCCACACAGATGACAATCAACTGGGATTATCAGCAATGGTTTTTGGGCCACCCATTGCAGCATGGGCGCCGTGAGATTGTCCAGTTTTGTCATGAGCCAGTTAAGCATGGTGTCGTGCATAACCAAGCTATTTTTCATGGAAGTCAGGGCAACCCGGACATCGTCGACCCACTAGTTGCCTGAAATTCTCCCAACCTCTTCTCCATCTAGTCGCAATTCTCCTTCTCACATGTCATTGTGAAATAGAGGGCAATTGAATTGATTGAGTGAGGACGATGAAGTAACAGAAATACGGAGAGTAACCTTCGCCACAACCAAAGTTGCACAACAATAATGATCAAAGATAAACCTAACCTAATGAGACTCACACTTAAATAGACTCAAGCCTAAACCCTAACTTAAGCCCTTAGTCATAAAGCCCACAGACTATTTATTTAATCTACAATAATTAACAGACTCAACATATATTAATAACTAACAATAATAATAACAAAGGCAATTAATAAAGATGCATATCAGGTTAGATCTTATGCGTATTAAGCTTATACAGTATTGATTTCGCTCTACTCACGAGTTTTAGGGAGACACTGATACTAGTCTTCTTTTATTTTTTAAAATGATATTAAAACTGCGTCTGAAGCTGAAGAGTAACAACTATTTTGGTTGAATGATTTCTTGTGGAGATCAGGCTAACATTTTTTTGCTATTGTTCTTGTTCTGTGTATTATGTTAATTTCTAGATTAATTACCTCGATTTTTCCTTACTGTAGATCTGTGTGTTAAACTACGCGAAGGTGACTTTTCACAGATGTTACGTCCTTTTTATTGTACATGATCATGTTATATAATGCGAGGTAGAATATATATATATATATATACTACCTCGCATTATTTCAATACTTTCATGTTATTCCATAAGATTCACACTTCCTGGTCAACCTTAGCAGTTAGCACACTAAGATGAAGCAACCCGAGGTTTTGCAGCTAATATCTTATCACCTATCTTCCATCGTTGTAAATAAATGTACTCACCTACAATTTCAAAATAGAAGAAAGTTTAACACTTTATAAAACATTTCTTAAATAAATGCTCACCTACAATTTCAGATTATAAGAAAGTTTAACACATTCATAAGACAATTCTTAAAAGTAATATATATTTATCTCTCTCCCCCCCCCCCCCCCTCTCTCTCTCGTATAGTGATTACCTTCTTTGTTTTTAAGAAAGCACTTTTGTGTTGAGACAAGCTCCCATCTCTCTAACATAAAGTCAATGAAATGAGTGGCTCATGACGTATCACAAGCGCGGCCGTTTATACGTTAGACTTCTCCTTGCCAACTTGAAGTTAGATGCATTATGTGTAACTACGTGAATTACAATGCATATTATAAAATTTTCTTCAAATGTGCTCCTGAGAAAAGGTACTTTGTCACTTTTTGTTCTTTTCTAGGTGTTCACTGCTGAGTATTCCCTAATATGCAAGATATCTGAGTACAAAAAGCCCTATATCTGTTTGATGGATGGAATAACAATGGGTTTTGGCATTGGGCTATCTGGTCATGGTCTCTACAGGCTCATCACTGAGGTAAATCAGAATATTACTCCAGTATAGATTTGGTGGCACAGCATAATGGATCTTGATCTTAATTATCTGATATGTTTTAAACTTTCTGCCAGAAAACTATCCTTGCTATGCCCGAAAGTGGTATTGGCTTGTTTCCAGATGTTGGTTTTGCGTATATTGCAGCACAAAGTCCTGGAGAAGGAGCAGTAGGTAAGACTTAACTATTTAGTTAGTTTACTTGGCTATGACGTTTCTTTTATGCACATTCTATTATTGAAGCACTCAATTTCTTATGGTAACTGGACATCTGAATGCTGATAACTACATATTAATAAGTGATTTTAGAAATCTTTGTAAACACATCTTGTCTTGTAATTAAGTCAATTGCTATAAGTTTGACCAAATATAGTTAGAAAATTCCATGTGTTAAGCATTGCCTTGATTTCACTCGACAACCGACATCTTTCTTTTCCATTAGAAAGCTTCTCTTTAATGGTCTCTTGGCCAGAAATATCTTTCGGATAAATGTTCTCATGAATTTGCGTCTTTGATTGTATAGTACTCTATAGTTATTGGAAACTTGTATCATATACTCCCTGATAGAGTGAAGGTGATTGGGGAAGAAAGAAAATAACGATAACTCAAGAACCCTCCTCAAAATGAGGCCCTACAGCGATACTTTCCACAAAGTAATAATATGTTTGATGATTCAACCCTAGTCCTACTAAACCTATTTAAATAACTTAAGGCCCATGCGGGAACACAGCGCATGCAATAATATGCCCAGACACTTAATACTTCATTAAATCAAACAGAAATAACACATAAATTATTACCAATAAACTAATAACTAATAATCCACCACAGCCCGCACCCCACGCGTGAAAACTCTCCACGGCGTTGGCGCATTCTCTATGTTGCTATCACTCCCTCCTTCCCAAAATAGTTGGCAGGTTTGCCTTTTTTTGATTTCCCAAAATTGTCACGTTTTAGTTAAACATGCCAACCATTTTGTCAATGATAAAAGGAGTCAAAGCTCCTAAATTTGAAATAAAGTCAGAACCTGCCAACCATTTTAGGAAGGGGGGAGTATCATTTTAATACATGGAAAGAAGAACTATCTTTGCTGTCTCATTGGCAATCAAGTTCAATCTTATCTGACTATTTTCACATTACTATCTTATCGCATCAAAAAATTTATCACCAATTGACTCGTTTATAATGAGAACAAATGAAGCTGAGCGGTAACTTGAAAAGCCGATTGTTTTACTATTGAGATCTTGAAAGCAAAACAAAAGCATGTGCGGAAATCACATGCTTGTACATGCAGATTAGTGAGATGCATCTGCTGATCATGATATTATGTATAGAACTTAGGAAAATAGAAGTGCTTTATTTTATTCTTTTGTTCTATGTTTTAGAATTCATTGGACTCTGTTTCTATGGTTAAGTATATTTAAACCAAAGCCGCCTAAGATGTTTTAGTTTTAGAGTTTACCTTAATTTTTTTATTCATTGTATGGTTAAATTTACTTAGTTTGTTAACAATTATGCATGAGTTCAGAGAGCCGAATTCAAAATGAATCCGCAATAGTCATAGTAGTCAATGGCGATTAGCGGCCCGTAGCTATCACGTGCCCGTTTAGCTATATAGCGATAGCGGTACAATAGCGGCCGCTATATTAAAATATAGCGACAAGTTTAATGCAATATATTTGATGCATATAATCTAATATTTTAATGCATCGATATTTTGATGCATATATTGCATATTTTAATGCATTGAAATTTTGATGCACGAAATGCATATATTTCATGCATAATTAGTACAAAACTCATGCATAAATTAGTACTGTAAAGTACTGCATCTAATATTAGTACTGCATAGAACGCGCCACTATATATATATATATATATATATATATATATATATATATATAGGGATTGGTTCAGGTAAGGAAGATAAATTTTGTAGGAAATAGAAATGAATTTGGACCTTTGATTGAGTTAGATCAATGGTTGAGATTTATACTCAGTTGTGCTACGTGTTTGTGTTGTGTGTGCTACGAAATATGTAAATTAAGTGAGGTTGTGCTACGTGTTTGTGCTACGATGTGATGGAAGATGTGCTAGACTTAACCTATTTAAAATCTGTGCAACGAAATAATGAAATATGTTCTAAACTCACATATTTAAAATCTGTGCAGCATAATAATTTTGATTGTGCTACACACATATGAAGATGTGCTAGACGGACTTATCTTTTCCTATATTCCTACTCTAAAGGGGTTTCTCACCATAACCCACCCCTATACAGTTAAACCTCGATAAATGAATGTTCGATAAACGAATAACCTCGCCAAATGAATAATTTTCTCCAGTCCCAATTCTTTATAACATGTTCAAATTTTCTTTCGATAAATGAATAATTCCGCTAAATGAATATTTTTCTCCGGTCCCGATCATATTCATTTATCGAGGTTTTACTGTATATATATATATAAAACAAGTTCGGCAATAACTAAAGCGAAAACAAAGTCGAGCGAATAATCATCATCAACGATGAAACATCAAAAGGAACAATAATTGCATCAGATTCCTGCAGCCGGATGTTTCTCATCAACTAATTGACCATGACTCCATTATGGATCCTCCTCTTTTTCTGCATTTTTACTTGCCAAAAAAAAAGTAAGTTAAAGAATTATATTAGGAACATGCCTGCAACTTCCTACAAAATGTCAAACTAAAAATTTGTTTTGCAAACTTTTTTATAAAAAAACTACCTGCAAAATTAAAAAAAACAAAAACCTAATTTATAACTTTAAAAATTAAACAAAAAAAGCTTATTTAAAAAAAAAAGATTACTCAAAATCGGTGCTTTACGAAACAAAAGCTTCACAGTTCACATCTATTAAACAACGAAATCCAAAGTGACGGAAGCAAAAAATAGTAAAAGAAAAAAAAAACTTACTTTAACAGCGGCGGCGATCTGCTTGGACGGAGACGGCAGTGGTTGTCGGCTTGGAGTTGGACGGTGGCAGCAACGGCGGTCGGCTCGTAGTTAGACGGCTGCAGCGGGTATGTTTTCTTTCTACAGCGGGAGGGTTGGGTTTGGGATTTACATTAATTAGGGTTGGATTTTATTATTATTATTATTTTTGTTTTACGAAAAAAATGGTTAGCCGCCGCTACGACAGCTATCGCTATTACACAATAGGGCAGAAAGCGGCGGTTCGCGGTCGCAACCCTAATAGCTGTCGCGAATGGTGGGGAATAGCGACGGGCGTCCGCGTCGCGAAGCGCTATAGCGGCCGCCAAGGTCGCTATTGACTACTATGGCAATAGTAGTGCAATTGAAGTTGAAAATGGTGTTATTACCTTCTCTAAAAGCATGACGAGCTTCTATTGATGAGCAAGTGCCCCATGGTCTATCTATATGTCAAACATTGCACATTGTGGCTCCCATACGATGACATTACACCTACTAAGAGTTATTGTAGCATTTTGTTTAGGCAACAAATAACGGAGTAATGCACTGCGAGCTTTTTATTCTTGTTTTTTGTCCCCTCATAATGTTAATTAATAAAAGAACATTCTATTTGTCTATGAGGCCTATATTACATATATCTGCAGGCATAGTTGGATTTTATAATGGAGATCATATGATTTGCTTCTCTGGCTTGATCGCTTGTTTTGCGTTGGGGGATTATTAAGACGGGATACATATTAATCTGATCAATTTGCACACACGACACATGATCAAATTGAGGATCGTGATCTGTCCGTTATGGTTTTGTATTTTACGTATCCTGTTTTTACTCACTTCATTTTTGCAGGAGCCTATCTTGGATTAACAGGAAATAGGGTATCAACACCAGCTGATGCTCTATATGTTGGTCTGGGAACACATTATGTACCTTCTGATAGCTTGGCTGCATTTAAGGGAGATCTCTTGGCAACCACATTGTATGGTTTTTTTTTTCTCCGACAATACTCAGATTGAGTTATGTTCTGCATTTGAATGGAATTTATGCTTATGCATTTATGATCTAGTATTTTGGTTTAAATGTGTTTGTTTGCATGTGTAGTTCATTCTTCACTTTTTTATTGAACAAAACTTAATATGTAAAATATCATTATCAGCATGTATCTGTTTTAGTTGAAAATTATTTTGTATTATTGCTTGCTTGGCATCTATAAGGCATCTTGTAGATGAGGAAAATATTTATTGTTGTTCAAAAATGTTGTTCTTTGACGTGTGATAGAAACACTATTCTTTAAAGACCTTACTTCAGTCTGCCTGTTGATTGTTGTAGTTCTGAGGACCCCGATCAGGAAATCAAAGCACTGTTGGAAAGATACTGCAGAAAGCCTGAGGCCGAACCTCATCTGAAGTTGCTTTTACCTCAGATAGTTTCAGCCTTTAGAAGTAACGTGTCTGCAAAGGAGGTCATGGAGGAGCTGGAAAATCATCAGCTAAATGGTGATACCCTGGGTAAGTACTAGTATCTTGTTTTATCATAATTCACTCTGGCATATACTGATCATCTTTAATCTAATTTCCAACAATTTTTGGCAGTGGCGGAGTGGGCGAAGGATGCATTGCAAGGGATTAGGAAAGGAGCCCCCTTTTCTCTTACGCTTACAGGAAAGCATTTTTCAAGAATTAAGTGTGCCCAAGGCAAGAGTGATAATGAATTATCTAAGGTATGCACTTAATCTTACTAATGATTCCCTCACTAATTCACCTCAATCCAGGGATAAATCAAAAGTTTATGTTACTTTCTCTGATATTGACTTTTCGTCAATATACTTTCACATATTCCGACATTGACTTCTGTCCCTAAACATGCTCTGTCCAGCTCACTGGCGTGATGAAAGCTGAATATCGAATTGCTATAAGGTCTGCTCTTCGAAGTGATTTCACCGAGGGTGTTAGGGCTGTCTTAGTAGACAAAGACCAGGTTAGTGCTTTCGTTAGATTATTACCCATTCAAGTAATTTTTGGCTTGGGTTTTCCTTCCGTTGAAGTAGATAAGTTGAAGATGAAATCCCCAACTGATCTTATCATACATCCACTTCTCTTTTCAACTAGAGACGAGTTCCGCTCTCGTGTTCTTACCTCCTTTGTTAACCATCCTCCTTTTGGCTATATTGCATTATCTTGCAAAACCAATTCTTGGAATCCTCAGGGAGTGATGGCTTGACCTTCCGTTTCGCTAGTTTCAATTTTTGGAGTGAAAGAAAGAGTTATTTGGAAGATTGTGTGAGCTTTTTTAGTAAAATTGTGACTAGATGTAATTGGTGACCCTAAAATAGTGATTAGATATGATTGATGATCAGAAAAATAAAAGGGAGTGAATAGTGTATCTGTGAACTGTCTATTTTTTAAATATTTCACTAGCAATCACAGGTGGGGTAATTTTTTTTTTCCTTTTTTTTTGAGCGAGATTAATTTATTTTACAAGCACTCCCTTAGTCTCCTTGCTTAGGCTAAGCGAACGACTTCTCTTAAAACTTTACATCCAACAGTCAGATTCCTCAAATGAAACAAGTTTGGCAATCTTTTAACGGGAAACCATTTTTTTGGCAGTTGACATAATTTTGCGTGAAAATAGCAAATCTCGGAGCAGCTTGATGTTCGCCAAAATATATGCAAACCTCCCTTCTAGTTTGTCCAAAGTTACTCACTAATATGCCCCTAAGTTCTCATGCCAATTTACTCACTACTTCCATGGCGTATGTCTATCCTTTTTTACCATTTGATATAATGTTCTGTTAAAATATAAACAATCACATTTTGAGTAACTTAGGTAAGCATGTTAGCCGTCATCATATCAACTGCACCTTAATCCCAACATAGTTGGGTATGTGGCATGGAGATTATAGTAACGATTAATTCATGCAAAAAAATAAAGTGGCAAAATTTTACGCCGGACGCCCTTTCTTGTCGCAACCTTCATAGGAAGGAGAAATAGGATGAAATTCAAAAACCATCAACATCATAGGTTTTTCCAGTCACGTGGAAAATATTATGAGACAGTGATGAGTCAAGATAATTGCTATAGTCATGTCACATTACGTAGTTGACAATGTAAAATCAACACGTACATCATGGGACATGACTCATAGGTAAGCATATTAGTATTTGTGAAAAAGATGTTTACACATCTTAAGTATTTTATATTTTCCTGAAATCCAATACTGTAATTTTAGCATTAAAGAGACTTGGTGTGATGTTGCCACTAGCACATAAACAATTATTTACCTGGCCAAGAACCCCACTCCAAATGTACGCTTGAAACTTTCAGGTTCGATTGTGAGGAGGAGAAGGGGTAATTATATCTATATCTAGGCCGGAGTATATATCTAAACCCAATTAGTCATCATTTCTCCATATTCTCTCAAGGTTGGCTATATAATTATCTCATTTTTTTGAACTGCATATGTGGACTTGACTTCTTTGATGTACGAGTTATTCAATGGTGCAAATAATAATGCTACCTCTCTTCCTGATATATTTTTCCTATTTCATTTGGAATGTCCTATATATGACTTCATTTACTAGAATAATTTCTCCCAAATTATCTTGAGTTCGAGTAATTGATGTGACACTGTTACCTCTCAACAGCTCCTTTAAATGGAAATAGGTCAAAAGTACACAAAAGTACTTTTTAACACTCATTTATAAATTAGTGTTCAGTCAAAACTATCCACATAATGTTTGGAGTCTTTGGACACAAAGTGTTTGCATGGGGGAGTCGATTTTCTTTATCATTATTAGTGATTATGTACTATAAGAAAAAAATGCAGTTCCAATCTATGCAACCTGCTTGTGACTGTATAAGCCTTTAAAAAAGTGATGCGAGTTTGGATTCCTTCTCTTCCAATTTGGATATGATTGTCTAAATACATTTTGTGACGATTTTATATGTGAATGAAAAATATGTTTAGATGTGTTTGTAATGTTCATGCTCCTATTCATGCGGTACCCCGCCCGGTTGAGTTGCAAATTGTGTTTTGATTACTAAATTGTCATTGCGTACTCACAAATATAGTTTGACTTGTTGTTTTTCAAATGTAACATTAGATTGTTATCATGTTATGCAAAAAAAGAGTATGGCCTTTTGAAAAATTAGGACAGGTGTTTCACCTAAAATTTTACAGGGAAAATCAAAGAATTCTTTTTGAAGTGAAATAACTTTGAAAACCAAAAACATTCAAATAAAATAACATCATAAATAAGAATCCTCATTGTCTGCATACTCAAAATAATAGTAAAATAAATATGCGGAAAAAGTTCCAAATGAAATTTAGTAGTTCGACTAAGTTTGGAAAATTAATTAAGTCATGTTCTTATTATCACTACCACTATCCCCACTCTACCCGGATTTCGCCTAACCTGAAGGAAAAATATGAAACGATCGGGTTTTCAACAACTCCATATGCCATTCATATTAATTGCAATAATGAGGATACATTTTATGATGTCGTGGGTTCCTCCAAGGATTTTTGGACCCTAGCGTCGTGAATGATGCCCCAACTAAATCATCCATCTTACTGTTCCATCTTATATCTTCCATCTTATTGTTGCGTGACTCTATTTACACATAGTAAATACCTGAAAGCAAATCATGAGGTCATAATATCTTCCATCATAGTACCTGAAGGCGAATCATAGAGCCCTAAGGCAAATCATAAGATCTTGAATTATAGACCCCGCAGGCTGATCATAAAATCTAGAAATTCTGAAATCATTATAAAGTGCCGAAGCTCGAGGCTTTAGGCTGAGTAGAAGTAAGACTGAATATTTGGAGTGTAGGTTAAGTGAAAATGGAACCACAGAGGCGTGGATGAGCACTTTTGATGGGAAATGTTGTGTCGAGATTTATACACCTCAACAGGCGATCGGCACAAAGACCAGGCGACCAAATCGGAGTCAAATGAACCACGGCACACCTATAGAACGAAAATTCCAGATCAAGTCCAAGTGCCGAGCGATCGACATCTAAGGCGATCGTCTCTTGGCACCTGGCGATCGACTCTGGTACCCGGCCAAGGACGACCGCCTCATGCTCCGTATAATGCCAGCATCCGCCAAGTCTGCGAAGGCCGAAACTCGGAATAGAGACCCACATGCAGATCCGGAAAAGGCGCCGCAGGATAAGGCCCTTTGACCCCAGCCTGTCACCATCTTCTCACCTACCGACAGGCCAGCCGAAAGGCGCAAAGTGGGACCTCCCGAGACAGCGACTCAGGACGCGTGCAGACTTCTTATTGGTTCGCACAGCTGGCTGCCAGCAGCAGCTGCGGACTTTAAAGCAACCAGCCCATGTGCTAAAAGACGGTCGCCCCCTTATTATAATACAGGAAAGGCGATCACCCGTCAGAAAAAAGACATCCCAGCTCCTCCTATAAATAGAAGGCATCCCGCACTTGGAAAAAGGTCTGCTTTCTCGCTGCTTTTTCTACCTGCTTATCTCTCGAACTCTTGGCTGGCTTCTCACTCTTGGCTATGCTATAAACTTCGGACATCTTTCTCTCTCACTCTAAAAACCTCTTAAACCAAAGACGGTCGGCAGAAACGAGAATAAGAACTCAGAGCAACTCTAGTTCTTCCGGCAATCATCAGCACTCAGAAGCTAGATTACTAGGGTCTTTTACATTCTTTGTAACTGTACTCTTACATTAATATTTGTACTCCAACGTTTTCGTATTAATAATATCTCGCGAGAGCATTCAAGCTCGGGACTAACAACCCTGGCAAATCTTGTGTTATTTACTTTTCCCACGGACGTGCTCTCGCATTTGTTTGTTACTCGACCATTCCAGCAATATCATCTCCGGATAATATTTTGGGTAACAACAGGAAAGTTGTTCATATAAGCTACTTTTTACATTATCTGAGATCTATTATCCAAAATGATGGAGATCTAGATGGTGATGTGGCTCACAAATTAAGGTGGGTTGGTTGAAGTGGAAGAATGCCACATGGTTGCTATGTGATCCCGACATGTTTCATAAACTAAAGATAAATTCTACCTCACGACAATTAGGCTTGCGGCTGTTCTATGCACTCAATGTTGGACAGTAAAACAGTGTCACATTCAAAAGATGAATGTGGTTGAGATGCGTATGCTATGGTGGATGTGTGTTCATAGAAAAAAGGATTGGCTCAGAAATGAGGTGATTAGGGAATAGGTAAGAGTTGTGTATATAGAAGATAAGATGATGGAGAATTGGTTAAGATGGTTTGGCCATGTGAGAGACCTGTTGGTACCCCAATGCGGAGGCTTGAAAATTGGGGAACTGATAATATTGTAAAGGGTAGAGAAAGACCCAAGAAAATATTGATAAATGTGATTGAAACGATGAGGTTTCTTGGGTTTGAAGAAAATATGGTCATGGAGAGGATAATATGGAGGGATAATATATGAGTGAATGATGAAATTTGATTCTTCTCCTTCTCCTTCTTCTTCTCCTTCTCCTTCTCCTTCCCCTTCTCCTTCCCCTTCCCCTTCCCCTTCCCCTCCTCCTCCTCCTCATTATTATTGTTGTTGTTTTATTATTATTATTGTTGTTGTTTTATATTATTTTATTTTCTGGATTATTTTTAGATTTTTAAAATTTTTTCACTGATCTTCTACTAACATTCTCATGATTTAATTTTTTTCTTCCTAGTTAAGTTGATCTTTCTTTACACTTCATATTTTTATTTATTTATTTTGCTATTTATGGTCTTTCTTGGTCGTTGATGGTCTCAAGGGATGATTCAAGTCAGCCGACCCCAAATCAGGCATGTTGTTGTTGCATACATTATCTAACAAATAAATGAACTTGAGCATAAATAATTTTAGTTTGATTTCCCATCTTAATTATGCAGAACTTTAACTTGACAAATGCATGCAATGAATGTCCCTACCCAAAATCCTCGTTTTCTACGTATAAAGAATTTTTTTAATTTTGAACCTTAACCTACTGCACTGAAGAATGTAAGAGTGGAATGTATTCGTAAAATTAAGTTTAATAGTGGAAAGTGTATAATTGGACTGGAATTGATGGAGATGGAGACTGAACCTAACATCCATAACCCTTTTAATTAAGAGAAGTTCATCAGCCAATACCAGGCCAAATGAGAAGATAATTTGGCCCTTTAATTTCCTCGCACCGACTCTGTCTTATCCGCTCACTTTCTCTCAATTTCTCATCTCTCTGATTCTCGCTCTAAATCAGACCTAATCTCTCTGTATTCTCTCTATATCCAACCCAAATTGAAAGGTGGAAAAAAAAAAAAAGAAATTGATGTCCTTCCACATCCTCTTTCCCTTCAATGACTCACAAGGTCAAAAACCATCATTCACTCACCGACAACACAAAGCGAGGTAACAGAGGCACGCCAGCAGTCTGGTGACAGCGCTATGATGATTCATGGTTGATGTGGGCTTTGTTTAGGTAAAGCTAGGTTCAGATATGTGAATTCGGTTAAAAGGCTTTCTGGTTTGAGGTAACATTCTTGGTGGGTTTTGTTTTTGCCTTTTCAATTATGGGTGAATCGGGTTGCAGTCTGGGTTCTATTGGGGTTGCTGGATTCACAGGGATTTAGTGTTCAAATTTTGGTTTAAAAATCGGGACTGATTTTATTTGGAGTTTTCAGATTTTTGGTGGTGATTCGGCCAAGCCGACACACGTAGGCTTTACTTTTCTCGGTTGAAATTCCAGTTCTGGTTTGAATCGGACTCGAGTTCATAGATAGAATGGCAAAATCATGAGATTTGGTTTTATATATGAGGAAAAAATATTAGACGTCAAGTACATAAATTTACTTTGCTCGATTGCAGATTTTTGATGCTTAATACTAAATTTGGATGCTATAGACAAGGAGAAAAGGAAAAGGAAGACTTCCTGGTGATTTTGATTAAATGTAGGGTAGAAGACAACAAAGTCGGAATAGATCACAAAGCCATCCGCTCTATTCAGAATTGTTTATATGGGAGCTGAAGTTAACCTCTTCTTGAGCTCTTGAAAGCTCTCCTCTACTTATTACTCCACTCAAACTTCACACATTTCCTTGTTAATTGCATTAAGAACATAACAATCTTGGAAACTACCTCAGTAAATCTCCATCTCCAGTAGTAGCCAACCAATCCTAAGAAACTGCACACTTCACTTACATTAGTAGGTGTGATCTAATTGTTAACAACTTCTACCTTTGCTGGGTCAACATCAATACCTTGAGCCGTGACCTAGGCCCAATAAAACTCACACGGTTTAACCAAAACTCGCACTTCGAGAATTTGGCATACAACTTTCCTTTCTCGAGGTACCAAGTATAGTCCTTAGGTGTTCTTCATGTAGAACCTCATTACTTGAGTACAGTAAAATATCCTTATAAAGTCAATAACAAACCGATCAAGATAGGGTTGGAAGACTCAATTCATCAGATACATAAAAACTGTTGGTGTATTTGACAATCTAGATGCATCACTGTAAATTCGTGATGCCCATAACGAGTTCTCGAGGTTTTCTTAAAAATATTAGACTCGTTGAGCTTTGGTGATATCCAAATCCCAAATCCTTCTTGGAGAACACACTTGCGCCCTTAAGTTGGTCAGAAAGGTCACCAGTTCAGGGTAATTGGTACTTATTTTTGATAATGAGGTGATTTAACTCCCTATAGTCGCACATCTTGAGAATGCCGTCATTTTTCTTCACGAATAACACTGGAGATTCCCAAGGTGAAATGTTCGGTTGGATAAGTCCTTCATCTAAAAGCTATTGCAACTGCTCGCTCAGCTCTTGCAATTGCTTAGGCGCTATCTTCTAGGGTGCTTTTGGTATTGATGTACCCAGGTGCCGAATCAATAGTAAAATCCGCTTTTGATATTGTTTCACTGGGAAGTATAGTAACATCTAATATATCACATACTACCCATGACTAATTCAAGCAAATAATTTAGGAACAACGGCGATGCACCAGAATCAAACAAAATTAATGTAGGTGAGCATGAAACAGTGAGCGTACCTGTCATTGCATCTGAATCTTGGCCCGTCTCTTTTTGGCTCATATAAAAAGTAGGGAATTTGCCTGTTATCCTTCTTATCCTTCTTATTAACCCCCATTCTTCTCGCGCGTGCACTCATGTGCCAAGTGTCTCGGTTCATTGGATTATACATCTTTTCCAAAAAGAAGGATAGGCGCGTGGGTGAGAGTGGTTCTTTTGTCGATCAATAAATGTGTGTGTAAAGTGAGGGGAAGAGCTAAATGTCAGGAGAGAGTGTAGATGGGGTAAATATATTGTGGGCAGTGTTGTGAAACTCGCGCATATGCGTGCGCTTAAGCGCAACGCGACGCGATGCGCACATTTTGGGAGTCGCATCAGCTATGCGATGCGGTTTTGAATATGCGAGCGCTTATGCGCGCTTCTGGGAGTGCGCAGATGCGCTTAAAAAGCGCGCTTTTTTATCCCCAGTGATTTCATCTCCTCTCTTCAAGGTATTCTCTTCTTTTTCTTTATAGGCATAGTATATATATGTATAGTAAGTGTATATATATAACATACTGTATGCAGTATATAGTATATACTATGTCTATATAACTGAGTATTTAGTGATTATACACTGATTGTACACTTATTTCAGATGGGTGATAATAAAGACGTGGCATGGAAATATGCAAGGGCACTGTCAGATGAAATTGAATTTAATGAGGCGGATAAAAATCCTAATACTGAGCACGACTTGGATGATGAAGATTTTGAAAATCTTGAAGAAGAGCCCGAAGATTACTAATAAATATAACAAGTTGTTTAAAAGTCCTAAAATATGTTACCATGACTTCTTATTTGTGCCTTAAGTTTGAATCTGGTTATCATTAACACTTTTTATGACAATTTAATTTGCTTATAATATGTTAAATTTATTGTTATGCATTTTTTTCCAATTTTTGTGTTTTTTTTAAAAAGCGCGCTTATCGCGTTGCGCGTTGCACTTATGCTCCAGGAGGCCTTTGCGCTTCAGTGCGCATATCGCGTTTAACAACACTGATTGTGGGACCAGACTAGAAGTGAGGTAGGCAAGTTTTGGAGTTATCTATTTTGGGAGCCCCTGAGTAGCTTGAATACTCTGTTTATTTTTTAATACCCGTTATCATCTTTTATTCAATACAACAGTAAAATCACCTTGATTGTACTTCATTTCTTCTTTCATCTAATTGATTCCAATCAATTTGGTACCAGAGCAGAATTATCCTGGTGCTGTTTATGGTCAACGAGAAGTACAATGGAGAATAGAATTAACAACTTGGAACAGAGGTTTGGTGGAATAGAAGCTGCCATGGCAGAAGTGCTGCAATGTTTGACAGAGCTGACAACTCGACCATGACGGAGAAGAGCTTCGAACCGGCATCGCCATGACAGTGACGTCACAGATCATGAGGGAAATTCTCCGCGGCGTTCTTCTCCGCGTCGTTCGATCGCGATCGCGAAACAGTGGTGGATCTTTCCAATACAATTACGGAGAAATAGCTGTCTTCTTCGGCGACGACGCGCATGGCTGGCTCGAGGGTTGAACGCTATTTTCGCATCAATAGCATACACGAACGTGATAAGATGGATGCGGTAGTCATCGTGTTGGAAGATCGGGCATTGAATTGGTTCCAGTGGTGGGAGGAGCAAGCGCCGTCGCGCACGTGGGAGAAATTTGCGTTCAGTCCTAGCTTGATTAACGATCCGTTAGGTCCCTTGTTGAGTTTGAAGCAAGAAGGAACTGTGGTTGAGTATCGAGAGAAATTCAAACTTCATGTAGCTCCATTGAAAAGAGAAGAACGGGCGATGCTTGATAGTATTTTCTTGAATGGACTGAAAGAAGAAATTCAAGCTGAGATGCGACTGTATGAGTATGAAGATTTAGCAGATTTGTTGGATTGTCCGCTGCTAATTAAGGAAAAGAATATGGCTCTGAATAAGAAGGGTGGTCAATTGAAGGATAAGGGGGAGTGGAAGGGCTCTGGTTCTAAATTCAGGAGTATTTGGGGCAACCATGGTGAGAAGGGAAACACTGTGGCTGGTGAAGGAATGAACGAAAACCGTGTGATGGTTTCAAAGGTAGAAGGCTAAGTCCTGCTGAATTAGAAGAGAGGCATAAGAAGCGGTTATGTTTCAAGTGTGGTGCAAGTGGAATAAGGAGCATGTGTGCAAGTTCAAACACATGAAACTTATGCTCTGTGAAGTAGAGGAGGATTCTTAGGCTGAAGAGCAGAATGATGGTGAGGAACCAGAAGAAGTATTGGAGTTGAAAACCTTGCATTTGTCATTACTGAGTAGGGAGGGACTGGCTTCCAATAAGTCATTCAAGGTGTGGGGAATGATTGGAGGAAGGAGAGTGCTGATTCTCATTGATTTAGGTGCAACCAGCAACTTTATTGCTCCTGAGTTAGTGAATGAATTGTGTATTGATATGATGGGGACACCTGTCTATGTGATAGTGATGCAAACCCACTCAATGAAAGGCAAAATGGTAATGTAACTAAAGTTTATGAAAGGGGGAAGATCGCTTTGGACCCACAGAATTAGTCATTCTCATATAATAGAATTGCTTACGTGGCAATTATGGGGAGGGGTAGAGGGAATTTTTACTCAGGGGAAGGTTTGTGTGAGGATAAACATGTCTGAGGTATGCGTGACAGAGGGTAGACTGGGATTAACTGGGAAAGAGGATGGGGAACTCTGCATACGCTATGCAAGTTCATCAGATATATTTTCTTGTCCTGTTTTCTTTGTAATTCCATCTATGAAATCTGTCAGTTCAGCAAATTTAGTTAAAATACAAAGGGTACCATCAGATAAGAATGAAAGAGGAGGATGTGTCTAAAACAGCATTCAGGACTCATGAGGGACACTATGAGTTCCTTGTCATGCCTTTTGGTCTCACCAATGCACCCTCTATCTTCCAAGATCTCATGAATCAAGTATTAAAACCTTACCTAGGTGTTTTTTGATGATATACTAGTTTATATCAAGATTTTTGATTGCCATCAAGAACACTCGAGGATGGTTTTACAAGCCCTTATCATGAGTTGGTGGTCAACAAGAAGAAATGTTCATTTGATCAAGAGAGCTTGGAATACCTTGGGCACATCATATCCGGGCAGGGGGTTGCTGCTGATCCTGCCAAGGTGAAAACTATGGTGGAATTGCCTACTCCTAAGAATGTGAAGAGTTTGAGGGGATTCCTTGGGCTCACAGGCTATTATAGGAAGTTTGTTGAAGGGTATGGGAAGATTGCTTGGCCACTAACCCAGCAACTAAAGAAAGATAGGTTCTAATGGGATGACTCTGCTCAAAATGCATTTGAGAAATTGAAAACATCAATGGCAACATTTCCTGTTTTGGCTATTCCTAACTTTGAGAAGACTTTTGTGGTGGCTCAAAATGCATCAGGGAAAGGGTTAGGTGTTGTGCTTATGCAAAATGGCCAACTAGTGGCCTACAGTAAAACCTCGATAAATGAATATGATCGGGACCAGAAAAAATATTCATTTAGCGAAATTATTCATTTATCGAAAGAAATTTGAACATATTATAAAGAGTTGGGACCGGAGAAAATTATTCATTTGGCGAGGTTATTTGTTTATCGAACATTTATTTATCGAGGTTTAACTGTATATGAGTCAAACTCTGTCGATAGAGAACTCAATAAATCTGTCTATGAAAATGAACTGATGGCATCGTATTAGCAGTGCAGAAATGGGGACATTATCTTCTGGGCAGACACTTCCATCATCCACACTGACCAGAAAGTTTGAAGTTTTTGGCAAATCAAAGATTGATGTGGGTAGAGCAACACAAGTGGATTTCTAAGGTATTGGGGTTTGATTTTGAGATTAAATACAAACCTGGCATAGAGAACAAGGCTGCTGATGCCTTGTCCAGACAATTACAGCATGCTGCACTTACTACAGTCCAATTCTTTGACTAGAATGATATTGAAGCTGAAATAGATGGAGATGAGAAGCTTAAGCGGATTATTCAAGACTTGTTGGTGAATGGTGTGGAGCATGAGGGGTATAGGATGCATAATGGTAGGTTATACTACATGGATAGACTTGTCATTCCTAAAAACTCTTCCAGAATTGAATTGTTCTTGAAGGAATTCCATGACAGTGCTATGGGAGAACATTCTAGCTATTTTAGAAGCCAATTTGTTCTTTTGGGAAGGTATATAGAAGGTTAACCAAGACTATGTGCAAAGGCGTGAGGTGTGTCAAAGGTTAACCAAGACTATGTGCTATGGTGGATAGACTCGCAAAGTATGCTCACTTCATGGCATTATCTCACCCATATAATGCCAAGGATGTTGCTGAAGTATTCTTAAAAGAAGTGGTAAGGCTTCATGGATTCCCCGAGTCCATAGTTTTTGACAGGGACAGGGTATTCATAAGCTCCTTTTGGAGTGAGTTGTTCAAATTGGCTGGTACTAAGTTAAAGTACCGGATTCATCTCTGAAGTTTATCCGAGAAAACCCGAATATGTATAGTGTTACTCTTTCTCTCTCTGTGTGTATTTCTTTCTCTCTCAAAAATACTGTAATCTCAGAATTATGCTTAGCCTTGAAAGAAAATGCTTCTCCCCTATTTATAGAAGGGAGGGCCGCCTGTCCTTAAGATCTTTTCCTGATTTTAGGGAAGATCCCGGATATTCAGGGATTCAGGCTGCGATTTCCCATCCCTGTATATCCGGGATTGGGGACTATGGTTTACCAGTCCCTGAATCTCTGGGATTCTGTCAGGTAGGTCAAGATTTACCTTTTCGAGAGCTCAACCTTCATGAGCCCGGCGATTCCCGACCTCGGGTATGACTAGGCAGGTGGATTCATATTATAAAGGGCCACTTAGGTCGGGACACTCTTATCTAAGTACATAGGTCGGCGAGACCTCTGAGGTCGGCACGCTCTTATCTGAGGCCATAGGTCGGCACACTCTTATTTGAGTCCATAGGTCGGCGAGACCTCTAAGGTCGGCACACTCTTATCTGAGTCCATAGGTCGGACTTCATTCGTCTAGGTCTCCCCTCCTTTATTCAGAGATCGGTACGTCGGTTTATATTGGGCTTCTTTAAACCGGGTTTTTAGGAAGCATACATTTGTCGTCCTATCACACTGTGTTGGGGAATTGAGTTCGGTTCTGTTCAGGTGTTGTACGCTTGTGATTGTGCATAGATGGATGAACGAAAGTATAAATAATAAGATGTGATTAATACTGTGTTTGTACTGAAATAGCATACATGAACTATAAGAAGGATAATTTCCGTGTCTTACATTTTAGGATTTTTAGAAGTGATTGAGTTGCGGCTGGACGTCCAGAAAAAATACTGTGTATTTGTGTATTTTATTTTGTACTGCATAATCGTTATACTCCTAGGTTAGGGTTAGAAGGTAGCCCTAGGAGTATAAGGTGTATAATTTGTGCTGGGCTAAAAGGAAGGAATTTTAATTAAAATTTTATTGTACTTTAAATAATTGATAATGATATCCAATAATAAAATTATTAATATTAATACTGCTCTCTATTATAATATATATTATTAATAATAATACCTTTAATAATTATAATAATATTAGTAACCATGACTAATATTAGATGCTTCTTAAATTAAATTGATAAGAATTGACTCGGGCTTAGAACCTATGAGATGTCGTCAAAATATTTATGATTCACTAAATGAGATTAAATGAATTGACTTGTACGTGAAGTGAAAATAATCGTACAACAATTACTCACTCGGGAATGTAAAGAGACTAAATAAAATGAAAATGCATTTACTAATATTATTATAAATAATAATATTATATTCTGAAAATAGCGGATATTACAAGAAGACTTAGGCTGCCAAAAAACCTTGGATGTGTTGAGTCGTGTCCTCAATTGCACATTTAAATTCTACAGTGTTTCATGACTTGTTCTCGGTCCTCCTTTGTAACTGAGATTATTTGTGTTTCAAGAAAGGTATTCCCTTAGCAGTGTAATTCGTTAATACAGAAGCAAAAGAATCACTAGGCATTGAACGTTATTAATTTAGCATGTGTGTTTATTCATTTTTTAAAAGCATCATTTGCATTTATCATTGAACAATGTAAATGCACAATATTCTAATATTTCTGTCTTTTCACATTCGTTTTGGCCTTGGCTGGGCTGATTTGAACTTGTATATACCTCCTAAGAAAAGGTTTGTTAGCTAAATGTATGATCTTTAGCAATAATTTGTGCCTATCCATTCCTTGCACTTGTGTATGATACAAAGAGCTATGGTAGAATCAGATTGATTTTTCTTAATTATTATATTTTTAATGAAAATCCACTTTTCTAGCAGTGTTGTTAACTACTGTTTTTCCGTGTTGTCAGAACCCCAAGTGGAGTCCGTCGAGCTTGGAAGAAGTGAATATCAATGAAATAGATGCTCTTTTTGAACCCTTGGGCCCTGAGGTTGCAGAATTGAATGTGTGAGTTAGGGAAGTTTTCCAGCTTACCATTGAAGAGATCACCTGCCACCTTATTTGAATAAAAAAACAGTTGGATTTATCACTAGCTACCTGTTCCGAACGTAATTTAGGAACTCAAATTTCTATTGGAGTTAATTTCACCTCGCCTTTTGTGACTGCTCTATCCTTCTCCATGTAAAAATAGTCATAATCGGGACCTGCTTCGGTTTTACTATGACGACATTGGTAAGTGCTTTCTTTTTACTTGTGCATCAGACATTTGAAATGGCGGGACCAAATATAAAACTAATGTATCAAAAATGTCAATCGACGAATGAATTGAAGCACGCCACCAAGCTAGATTATATTTTATATGAATCGCTCTTGTTTAGAAAGAATTATGCCTTTGCTCTGAACTACTACTAGAGCTATTCATAAGCTTATATCCTTAATTTTGTCAAGTAAGCTTACTTGTTTTGGTATATGGGAGAGTCCTGATTTTGTAGCACCACCAGTGAGATCTGCATTATACTTTTGGCTGTAATATACTTTTGGGTGTACAAGTACATTGCAATTGGGTTGCACGCGACTAGAAGAATCAAATGGTCCGAATCACCGGTCTTGGTTCCAAAATGGCGGTTTGTGGAACAACCAGTTGTTTTGGTCTGGTTTGTGAATCGCCATTCTAGTTTGTATGATTTCAAGAGCAAAACCACCAGTTTTGGCGATTCGAACCACTAGTTTCGGTAG
Source organism: Orobanche coerulescens (assembly GCA_033398695.1). NCBI lineage: Eukaryota > Viridiplantae > Streptophyta > Magnoliopsida > Lamiales > Orobanchaceae > Orobanche > Orobanche coerulescens. The sequence continues at coordinate 75,185,709 of CM065810.1, read as the reverse complement.
TTTTCCCCCCAATGTTAAATTTCAAAATTCAAATATCACGCATAATGTGTTTGTATCTGTTTATAACGTAGGTCGTTCATATTAATGGTCTATTAATTTTATAAAGTGACAACCCATCTAATAGATGAATGTTCTTTACCCCTAGTTCACCTGCCATCAACTCTTAATGGCTGCTGAACTATCCAAATTTAAACCATCAACTCCTTTACGTCTGGCAATTGAATCTTACTTTGTAACCCATACAATTTTTGGGGTAAAATTTGCCACAACCGAAGAAGTCTATTGCACACTAGAAATTTATCGACCCTTCGCAAATGCACTATCCTGACATACTCGGAAAAGCATTACAATAGTTTAGGTTTCTATTTTCCTAGGTGAGATGGAGGATATGGTATTTCATAACCTTTTTAACTTAGTGTTTGTTTGTCGGAGAATGTCATGATTAATGTCATCCTTTGCACATTAATTCATTTACATGTTTGGTACTACATTCATTCAAATTGAATAATATAAAACAACATAACTGCTACCAACATGTATTGCGCAGACTTTTCCAAAGTATTGGGCCAAGTGAATGATCCAATAAAATAAAAAAATAAATAGGCTTAAAATGGCATTTATTGTCCATCCAAAAAATTTGTCGATTAAAAAATTACATTACATTTGTATCACATAAGCATGTAAACATATATCCGGTAATGGAGTGGATTAATCAAATTAATTTAAAACCTGACAATTTAATTGTTGTGGGTAATTTTGACAAAAAGCATTTTCGATATATTAATAGGATGTTGTACCTGTTTGAGGATTGGAGCCTCTGTTGGTTCAGCTTGAGCAACTGTCCAGGGAGACAAAAGGTATTGATTCATTCATGCTGATCGAAGAGTACCCGATGAATATTCTCCCATCAAATTTTTCATCGAATGTCTTGAGTTGATCCTTCCCGTTGTCAAGAACATTGAACCTCCGACAAAAAATGTGGAAATATGCAACCACAGTATTTGTATTGTTCCATACTGTGATACCCCATAATAATTGAATTGGGTGATTTTATATTTTGTGAATTGCCGAATAAATTCGATTATTATGTCGGAGTCGAGAACTATATCAATCCGCATTGCTAAAGCAATGAACCTAAATTTCTGTAATTTCGAAGTGCTATCATATGTTTTATACATATAAATTTTGTACATCGCCGCCTTATTGATGAATTATCGAGACGAAAGATAGTAAGAGTAATAATAATAGTCCTGACAATTATAATCTTATATATTAAAAGATCCAATCCTCAATATTTATTTTTAAGTGCTAAAGCTTAAACCGAGTATGAAATTTTATTTCGCGTGGGTAAACAAAGGGCCATCATGAACACTTCAATTCTGCCGAATTAAATGTAACCTGAAAGATGAATATGAAGGGATACTGCAATTGCAAGTATACTAATCATTTCCGGCAATTAGGTGAATCTTTTCAGTTGCTTTTTTGAAGATTATAAATAGACAACTATCACCATCTTCACCGCATCATTTTTTTGGAATCAATCTTCACCACCATGAAAAAAAAACAGCCCGATGTGCATTTAACCACAACCTCACTGTCCTAATTAAAACAAGAACAAGAACAAGAACAAAAGATCTCAACTTTTGCATTTCGTGATATATGCAAGCAACCCATCATTGATCTTTAACAATTAAAAAACCTACCCGAGACCTTTATTAAAGATATTGAAGCCGATTTGAACAAGACAAAAGGGGTGTTTTTCAATTTATGCTTCGTTTCATAACATGTGATATTAGGAGTTTGTGGTTCGATTATTTGGCAGAAGAAAGAATATAAAGGAAGTATTTGATTTCGTTTTTGTTTAGCATAAATAAACAAAAGGTGATTTGTATTTGGTATGTGGTTCGTAAGATTTTTAGATAATACAAAAAAATAGTGGCTTTGTGCGATTCATTTCTTAGCAGGTATACGATTTAGAAAGGATGGGTGGATTGCTTTAGGAAATGAATACTATGTGTTCATATGTTTTTATTTATTTGAGATTCGGTAGTTTGGTGGCTACAAGAAATGTTGAGGAGGCTGTGTGTTTTTTGTGATAAGTGTGACTAGGGTTAACATATGAGAAAAAAATAGGGTTGTCATCTCTTATATTTTACGTTAACTGCAATTTTGGACTATATGGGCTGATCGGGTTTGAAGTTGGGTAGAATGTGTTGGAATATTTATTCCACATATTCATAAATAGTGTTTTGATGATTAAGTTGCTAAACAAAACAAAACAACAAAGAGGCGAAACAAATCAACGAAGCAGACGAAGACGCAAAAAGATGTCCAAACTGCATGCATAACGCACGCTAGACATAAACGTTAGCGCACGCTAACGATACCTAGCTGCAGATCAGACGAGTTCGAAGTTACCTGAAGTCAAGTCATCTAATGAAGATAGCGCACGCTACTCATGAATACTAACGCACGCTATCGAAGGCTATTTTACCGTTGTGAAGACATTCAAACACAGAATGACGTATGCAGTGACATAAGACATAGCGCACGCTACTGATGATATTTAGCGCACGCTAAATAGCATTTTGAATTCAAGTTAATCAATCCGTTGGGAAGATTCCGAAGCAAAGTTAAAAAGTATAAACGGATATATGACACATGCAATGATGTGTTGTTAGCGTACGCTACAAGGAATGATTAACGCATGCTAACAAAGAGAGACAGTAGCTACTAGACTGGAATTATAAAACGTTAACGTACGCTACATGCGGTACATAACGTACGTAACAGGCAACAATGCGCGATAGCGCACGCTAAGAAGAAGAGCTAGCGCATGCTAGCAAGTCAACTGGCAGTAACGACTAGTTTGATGAAGAAGACTATAAATACCACATCCTTGGTATTAAACCATACAACTTCAAGCAATCAAGACATTGATCTGATATTCATATATATTATATTGTAGTTGTGATATTGAGGTTATATTATTAGTTTGAGTGTTTATACATTCAACACATACACGAGAGGAAAAAGAAAAGGTATGATTGGATTCGGTGTTATTAGGATCAAGGATCCGGCATTGTTAGAATCGCAATCGCTATCTTAGTGAGGTTTATCTAGTACTGATAGAAAGCTAGAGTGGTTGATTTCTTGTCCAATAGAAAAGGAAAATGGTTTAACTTGGACCGACAAAAAGACAAGTAAGAGAACGGTTTACTCGGACTGATAGAAGATGAACTTGTAACGGTAATCCCTCGACCGATATAAGAGAGGTGTAGAGGTTTATATCTTAAGCCTATAGAAAAAGATAACGAGAGAGGACGTAGGCACGTTTAGCCGAACCTCTATAAATCCGTGTGTCGATTTATTTTCCGCACATTTATTTTACGCTTCCGCACGACGGCACAAATACCGAAATTGCTCCAACAATTGGTATCGGAGCGGTACCTCCAATAAGAGGCTTAACATCCGAGGAGTCGATCCAAATGGCATTTCAACTTGCCCCGGTCGAAGGTCTTGCACTAAACCGACCTCCATTCTTCGATGGATCAAACTTCATGACATGGAAGAAAAAGATGTCTATATTCATCCGAGCATATGACCTCGAGCTTTGGAAAATACTATATGCCTTGGTCCCAAAATTCCGACGAACTCAAACGGAACTCTCAAAACCTTTGAAGAGTATGATGATGTGGATTGGAAAAACGACCATTATAATTGCAAAGCCACGCAATTATTATATTGTGCATTAAATCCAGAAGAACACAACCGGATATCATCGTGTGATAGTGCCAAAAAAAATTGGAAAATGCTTGAGGTAACACACGAAGGTACGTCTCAAGTCAAGGAGGCGAAGATAAATATGCTCCTTCATGATTACGAGTTATTCCAAATGAAGGACGACGAATCCATCACTATAATGCTCGACCGATTCTCGGTCATAACAAATGGATTAGCATGTTTTGGTAAATTACTTTCGAGTAGTGAGAAAGTAAAGAAGATTCTCCGATCACTACCTCGAGAATGGGACGGTACGATGACGGCAATAATGGAATCTAAAGATTTAAATAATCTTGATTTTAGTGCTCTCGTTGGTTCACTTATCAACTACGAGATAGTTCTAAAATCTCGGAATACCAAATCGAAAATGAAGGAAAGATCGATAGCCATGAAAGCTAAGATGTCAAAAAGAGAAGAAATCCTGGTGGACGAAAGCGACGAAGAATCGGCATATTATGCCAACAATATTAATAAGTTCCAACACTTATTAAACCGGAGAAAACAGGACATCCAAAAGGGCGAATCTAAGAAATTCGACAACACTTGTCGATTATGTGGTAAACCAGGCCACTTTGCAAAGAATTTATCGTGTAAAACCCAAAGAGGTTTTAATTGCAACATGGAGTGACGAAGATATTGATGATGATTTCATTGATCAAAATAACCTTGCATTCATGGCCCGGAGTTCATTCGATGATAGCGACGTCGAAAGTGAAGTAAGTAATTCTTATGATGAACTTTTTGAAGCATTCGAGTTATTACATACGGACTATCAAAATGCTTTATCCGAGATTAAATTCCTTAAATCTAAATATAAAATATTGGAAATTGAAAATTCCAAAATTCTTGAAAAGGGAAAATTTATTGAGACCGATCATTCTAAATGCATTGAAAAAGAAAATATTTTGAAGGATGGTCTTTTTAAAGTTCAAACCGAGTTGAAAAATTTAACGAAGAAATTCTCGTGTGGAAACGAAAAATTTGAACAAATGCTCTCGGTTCAGAAATTTACTTTGAACAAACAGGGGTTAGTATTCAAACAACATTCTAAAAATAAATCCGTAAATTTTCAAATACCCCATTGCGAAAAATGTTTGAAAATCGGGCACCATATTTAAATCTGTAAAAGCCCAAGACGGACGATTAAAGTTAAGAAAATTGGGATTCCTAAAGGAACTACCACCCCAAACATCGTTTACATCTCGAAACAAAAACCAACTATAGGTTGGATCCCCAAAAATTAATTTTTAACAATTGATATTTTACTCAGGGGAGTATTAATTTTTAACGGATATTTTAACGGGAATAACTCAAATACCATATTCATATACTATTTATGCATATTTTATCATATATTTATTAACTGGTATCATGCATATTTATATTCAATTGGTATATTTTTTACATTTTTTGCTGAATACAAAAAGGGGGAGAAAGAGTAGAATCGGATAAAAAGCGTCATGAAAGAATGACGAGAAAAATAAAGAGTAAAAAGGAGGAGAAAAATAAAAATCAAAAAAGTCGAAAAGGAGAAAAACAAAGCATACAAAAAGGGGGAGAAACGAAGTAGTCGAAAATGACAAGAGAAGAAAATGGGTGAAACTAACGAAATGATCAAAGCCGAAAACTTTGAAACGTACAAATATATATATTTTTATTTTGCAGGTTTTATCCAATTCAAGGGTTGTTTTGTAATCATCAAAAAGGGGGAGATTGTTGGAATATTTATTCCACATATTCATAAATAGTGTTTTGATGATTAAGTTGCTAAACAAAACAAAACAACAAAGAGGCGAAGCAAATCAACGAAACAGACGAAGAGGCAAAAAGCTGTCCAAACTACATGCATAACGCACGCTAGACATAAACGTTAGCGCACGCTAACGATACCCAGCTGCAGATCAAACGAGTTCGAAGTTACCTGAAGTCAAGTCATCTGATGAAGATAGCGCACGCTACTCATGAATACTAACGCACGCTATCGAAGGCTATTTTACCATTGTAAAGACATTCAAACACAGAATGACGTATGCAGTGACATAAGACATAGCGCACGCTACTGATGATATTTAGCGCACGCTAAATAGCATTTTGAATTCAAGTTAATCAATCCGTTGGGAAGATTCCGAAGCAAAGTCAAAAAGTATAAACGGATATATGACACATGTAATGATGTGTTGTTAGCGCACGCTACAAGGAATGATTAACGCACGCTAACAAGAGAGACAGTAGCCACTGGACTGGAATTACAAAACGTTAATGTACGCTACATGCAGTACATAACGTACGTAACAGGCAACAGTGCGAGATGGCGCACACTAAGAAGAAGAGCTAGCGCATGCTAGCAAGTCAACTGGCAGTAACGACTAGTTTGATGAAGAAGGTTATAAATACCACATCCTTGGTATTAAACCACCAAGACATTGATCTGATATTCATATACATTATATTGTTGTTGTGATATTGAGCTTATATTGTTAGTTTGAGTGTTTATACATTCAACACATACACGAGAGGAAAAAGAAAGGATACGATTGGATTCGGTGTTATTAGGATCAAGGATCCGGCATTGTTAGAATCGCAATCGCTATCTTAGTGAGGTTTATCTAGAACCGATAGAAAGTTAGAGTGGTTGATTCCTTGTCCAATAGGAAAGGAAAACGGTTTAACTTGGACCGACAAAAAGACAAGTAAGAGAACGGTTTACTCGGACCGATAGAAGACGAGCTTGTAACGGTAATCCCTCAACGGTAGAAGAGAGGTGCAGAGGTTTATATCTTAAGCCTATAGAAAAAGATAACGAGAGAGGACTTAGGCACGTTTGACCGGACTTCTATAAATCCGTGTGTCAATTTATTTTCCACACATTTATTTTACGCTTCCGCACAACGGTGCAAATACCGAAATTGCTCCAACAGAATGGTTTAACCGTGTTTGGGCCTTATTCGATGTATTTGTTTTGGATAAATTTTGGGCCTGCTAAGTTCATACGAATTTAAGTACCAAATTGTGTTATTTAAGAGATGAGATATAAAAGAAGAAAAAGAAACATGTATAAAATAACCACTTAAGTCTTACGGGCCACAAGTTAGATCTAAACAACTATTTTATCACATGTTTTGTTAATTACAATAAATACATCTGAGTATGCCAATTCTATTTTAGTGCAGGTAAAGAGGTTGAGTAAAAAGTTAGCTGCAAAAGGTGCTATGATAAATTTCTCTTAGAAAAAGGCAAAAGCTAATGGTGTACTTTGTCAACAGACTTACATGTAATACAACAATGATATCGGATATATTATACATCCAAGTAGCGGATAGTTATATCATTGAAGTTTATGATAATTCTATTATTTCATTGGCTTATTACTTCTGTGAGCCACGTATAAAGAATTTGAGAAATATTTGGGTTGTTATACTTACGTTTTGTTATTTTAGCAAGACTATTAGTAATTTTTATGAAAGTTTAGATAGATTGAGATTTTTTTGTCATTCTCTTAATTTGATACAATTATAAAGTTTTGTGAATAACTAATAATCATGTTATATAGTTTTAGTTATTCATAGGTTCTAAATATTTGTTTGTCATTAGGCATATAAAATTTTATGGAACGTAAAAGGAAAATGATTACTTTTATTATAACATTGTAAGAAATAATGAATTATAATGAGCAAACCATGTTCTCAAGTAATACAATACTCTTAATTAAGTGATTTATTAGAAATAAGTTAAATATTATATGTTTGTTGTTTATAACAATTAAATAAGTGTTGTCGTCTAACTAAACAGAACCAAACTTTTTACATATGAGGTGCTATTATCTATTTTAATAAGTTAACAAAACCGACTCACAAGTTTAGTAGATTGGTTTACACAGTAGCTTATTAATAGACAAGTTAAGCTATCGACAAAGGAACAACTTGGTTATTTGAGGAAATCAAACTATCAAGCTACGTGATTGATCACGTCGATCGTGGGCTTAACACTTAACGGTTATATTAGATTTGAGGTTCACTCAACTCATTTTAAAACTATTTTGCTAAGGATTGCAACACACATTTCTATCAAATGCACCATTACATCTATACTTCAAGGGATTACGCTGAACATTACGTAACGAACAATTTTATACAAAATGTGTGCATATAAAACTTATAAATTAGCTCAATTTTGTTTACAATAGTTTACTTAAACAAACTTTGTAGATTCACTCGAGTACCCCGATCGAAAGTAAGCATTAAGTAATGATTGATCACGTCAATCGTGGGCTTAACACTTAACAGTTATATTAGATTCGAGGTTCACTCAACTCATTTTAAAACTATTTTGCTAAGAATTGCAACACACATTTCTATCAAATGCACCATTACATCTATACTTCAAGGGATTACGCTGAACATTACGTAACGAACAATTTTATACAAAATGTGTGCATATAAAACTTATATAAATTAGCTCAATTTTGTTTACAATAGTTTACTTAAACAAACTTTGTAGATTCACTCGAGTACCCCGATCGAAAGTAAGCATTAAGTAATGAACGCATAATTTAAGAAATTACATAATTATTACTGTTTTTCTCTGAGTTTTTGTAGAATGCCAATTTTTTTGTTAAACCTTAATTTGATAGAGCCATATGCGTTTTAGCTTCATTTAAATCAACTTATTTTATAACTATTTAGCTGAACATTACGCGGCACGCTTCAATTAAATACACCATCTTACTTACACTTCAACAATTTACACAAATATTACGCAATAAATAATTAGATACAGCCCGTGTGCATCGCACGGGTCTGAACGCCTCGTGATATATATATATATATATACACTTCAACATACCTAATTAATAATGTATTAATATATGTATATATATATATGTATACATTATATATATACACATATACACACATATATATATATATATATAACCCTTTATATAAATATATGTATACTAGTTTTGCACCCCGTGCGATGCACGGGGGTGCCAATAGATGTTATAACAGATATAGAGAGCAAACTTTGAAGATGAAGTTGAAATTGAAGAGACTATTTTTCAATATTTCTATTTTAGCAATTTTATCGAGAGAACGATGACGCTCTCTCCTTGTAAAAGAAACATATTCGATGAGGAGCAGGTGATGGAATGACACGTTTTCTAAGCAGAAGAGCCACACAAAACATTATTCTATTATGTAACATGCAAAACATAGCACAACATTCGTCTTTTAGTTTGAACGTAACATACAAAACATTACTCTATGTAATACAACAACACAATATGTAATAACACAATTAAAAGGTTATTGTAGATAATTACAATATAGAAAATGAAATGCGACCTTTAATTTTTATAAAGTAGTTTAAATTCATACCGATGAGATTATAAAAAGACGTGAGACGTGAGACGTGAGGGTCTAGGGAATAAAATAATATATATTATTTTAGATTCCAAAATAGAGGTTGAAAACTTTGTCAAATATAAAACGATATGAATGTATACACTTTGAAGGATCCAAATGAATACTTTTGAAAATGAACTTTTATATTTATTGGGTGTTAAATCTTAATTTGCAGTAAATACTTTGCTGAAGATGATATTCAATTTGGCTTTGTAAAAAAATGGATGTTGAGAGGCCTAACCAAACCTAAACCAAACAGAAAAAAGACATATCTTGAGAAACTATAATGTATAAACCTAACGTAAACCTAAACCAACCAGATAATGAAAAAAGACATATCTTGAAGTATGGGAAATTAAGCAACTGATTCATATTCATACATGTAATGCCTATGTACCAAAAGCAGTTACCTTTTGAGATATGAACTGAGAAAGAAAGGAAACAATCGATAGGGCTGAAATACCAAAAAAAAAAGGCTATTTTGTGTCTATTGTTTAAGATAATATGAATTTCTCTCCGCAAATAAAAAACTATATTAGATTCTTAGGTAAATTTCACAAATTATTATATATCAAGAAATTCAAAAGGAGGCAATCAAAACTTGAAAATAGAAATTCAGATTATAAAAAGTTTTGGATGGGAGCCCGCAAAAAGGAAAAAATTTATAAAGATTTATCTAGAAATGAAAGTACCACAACAAATGTTGCAATCGTACAGGAACACCAATATGTGTAGCAGATTCCCATATCGAATCTGGAATTTGTAGGAGTCGGATGATGGTAACGGTTGGTGGCGGTGTCAATCCAAAAAAGGGAGAAGGATATAATTGGCACACACAATCACGGAACACATGCACACTCAGCACATAGAGAATGATGTTTTTTTTATAACACATATTTCTTTATAAGACCCCCAAAAACAGCCTGCGCAAGAATAAAAATCATAATGCTAGTTCAAGAGGTAGAGACAATTATACCATAATGAAGATAAGAATCACTGAAAGAAGAAGTATCAAATTCTAAACAAATTTAAAAGCATATTCCTACCGGGTTTAAAAAAAATTGTTACACACTGACCAACTAACCAATAGTTTTGTTTTTGGTACAACCCCAAGATATTCAGGGTATATTACAGCGCATGGACCCTTACGTGGGATCCACCAGGCTAAACGAACAATACTGCTCGTCTAACCATCTCGGTTAGCAAGAAACACACAACACCACAACAATAATTAAATGAAATTACCCGGTACAACCGGTAAACAGGACATCACTCAAATTCACAATTACGATTTAACATACAAAACATGTCCCAATTCAAAAGTGCCTAAGTACTCACGAGCACCGTCTATGAGTTCACAAGTTTGGAAAACAACACATCAAAATGGACAACGGAAATAAGGGACTCCATTGCACACGTTAACATCCTCGACCAGCATTCTCGTACTGCTCCAGTGCACGCTCGACCGGCTGAATGCCACCTGAAATTCATAACAAGAATTTCCCCGAAACGGGTCCCCAAAGGGGTTATCAATGACGCTAGTACAAGTAATCGAGGCAAACCATTCGCTTACACATTTCATAGTACACGCATCAAGTTATTTCAAAATCCAAAACCAGACATGTCTTTTCCCGGAAAACAAACAGTCAAATCAAATTTGCCTAGGACCGGGGCAAAACCACTTGTCCCATTCGAGGCCTATAAGGACCCTCCCAAACTGGACATAATCATAAAACAAATCACGTACAAGCATCGCCTAGGACCGGGGCGAAACCACTGATCCCACTCGAGGCCTCTAAGGACCCTTCCAAACTGGCTAGCGAATAAGCTCGTGAATCCGGAATGAAGTCACTGATTCCCCCGAGGTCCCGTATGACCCTCCCGGAGTGAGCAAAGCACACACATAATATATATCACCATTTCATGTTAAGCATAAAGGTTTCCAAGAATACTTGCCTTGAGTAATTAATGACGAAACAGATGGAACGGAGAAACAACCACGATCGCTAGGAACCGACAAACCCGAACCTAACGATTCGAAGAATACAATCACAACCATTTCTAAACGATTACGGAAATAGAATACACCCGGAAACCCACCTACGATTCATGTAAATTCGTACAAAACAACAACGAGGACGGATCGCAACCGAACCCTCTCAATTTCACAAATACCACGAAATTTACCATGAACTCATAGGGAAAACAAGAATATCACCAAGATTAATCATATACATCATGGATTAATCAACAAAACGGAACGAATCGGACAAAAACTCAAGGAAGATGATAGTTGTTAATCTACACCAAGAACTCAAGGAAGATGATAGTTGAGGTGATTGGAAGAAGAAATCGCCCCAAAATCGCCTTCGGATCGCTCGGGCCGTGGGGAGGAAGATAAGTGAGTAAAATGGACGAATCTAGCTCAACTCTCGGGTCTATATAACCAGATGGTTTAGCGTGCGCTAACGGCTCACGGTTAGCGTGCGCTAACCAGCCAAAACTGGTCCAGAACTTGCGGTTCTGACCCGTTAGCGTACTCTACCAGAAAATAGCGTGCGCTAATAATTACCCGATAGCGCATGCTATCGAGCTATAGCGTGCGCTACCGGTTCGCCATTCCGAGTCCAGAAACATTCTGCCCAGTCTGGACTACCGAATTAGCGCGCTTCCATACACCTAGCGTGCGCTATGTCTCAGCCATAGCGTCTGCTAATATAATGATTTAGCGTGCGCTAAGCTGCTCGTCCAGAGAACAGAAACAACCTACTGCCACTGTTGTACTCGAGTCATTAGCGCGCGCTACAAAACGAATATAGTGTGCGCTACACAACGACATTAGCATGCACTACAAGACAAAATTAGCACGCGCTAACGAGTGCAGACAACACCCAAAGATGGAAAACGGCGAATTCTACCTCGGATTAAAACAATGCGCATCAGACACGAAACAACGGACTGAAAGAAGACACTCACACGACGAGTTCGAGTCGGAACTAAAGCACTAAAAGAATACAAGGTTCCGACTACCCAAAGGTTCGGAAAATGACAACGATAGTAATTACCCCATAACTTTGGGAAATTACAAAACAGCCCAAAACATCCGAAATACACGATACACGGTCGAAACACCAAATGAAAGCTCACAACATGCACACTAACATAAGACGGATCTGCTCACAACATACACACTAACATAAGACGAACAATGATTACGAGAATCGAACCAAATAGCGACGAAAATGACATTAAACACGGAATTGAGTAAAAGAGGTCCGAAAAACGCTCGGATAACAAAAAGTCCAGTATTAAATATTCTCAAAATATCAATATGGTTACAAGAGAGTTACTAAAAACGAAAAATACACCAACACGAAAAATACCAGAAAAAGAAACAAATGCGGATATTACATTCTACCACTCTAAAAATAAGTTTCGTCACGAAACTTAAGAAACAAACAACTTGGGGTACCTAGCACGCATGCTATCTTCGGTGTCCCAAGTTGCCTCCTCGACACCATGTCTCGACCACTGCACCTTGACCAATGGAATGGTCTTATGCCTCAGTCGCTTCTCACGGTGCTCCAAAATCTTCAAGGGACTCTCCTCGAAAGTAATATCCTCGGCGATATCGATCTCACCATAGTCGATGACATGACTAGGATCCGGAACATATTTCCTCAGCTAGGAAGCATGGAAATCGCTATGGACGTGGCTCAAAGTCGGAGGCAACGCCAAACGATACGCCAACTCGCCGACCCTCACTAGAATCTCAAAGGGCCCAATAAACCTCGGACTCAACTTTCTCTTCTTCCCGAAGCGGAAAACTCCCTTCGTCGGCGACACCTTTAGCAAAACGTGGTCTCCCACCTCGAATTCCAAAGGTCGATGAAGAACATCGTCATAGGATTTCTATCGACTCTGAGCAGTCAACATCCTTTCCCGAATCAATTCCACCTTCTTCCTCGTATCTAAGCTGATATCCGGTTCGGTCCCGACCAAATCGGACACCTCGTTCCAACAAATCGGCGATCAACATCGCCGCCCATAAAGCACCTCATACAGTGCCATCTGAATCGACATGTGCCAACTATTGTTTTACGTGAACTCGATCAACGCCAAATGCTCGTCCCAATCACTGCTCCAATCGAGAGCACAAGCACGCATCATATCCTCAAGTGTCTGGATAGTGCGCTCCGACTGCCCATCTGTTTGAGGATGAAAAGAAGTACTCAGACATAAACGAGTACCCAACACCTTATGTACCGCCTGCTAAAAGTGCAATACAAAACGGCCATCATGATCCGAAATAATAAACTTCGAAGTAACGTGAAGCCTCACAATCTGCGCAATAAATACATGAGCCAACCTTTTCGGACCCCAAGTATCCTTGATGCCCAGAAAATATGCCGACTTGGTTAGACGATCCACAATCACCCAAACCATATTCATACCAGACTTCGATCCTGGCAAGCTCGGGACGAAGTCCATCGAAATATCTTTCCATTTCCATTCCGGAACGGGAAGCGACTGCAATAACCCGGCTGGTCACTGATGCTCGATTTTGACCTGCTGAAAAGTCAAACATCTCGCTACAAACTGTGCGACCTCCTCTTTCATATCGTTCCACCGAAAGTTCCTCCTTAGGTCCTTGTACATCTTACTCGAACCAGGATGAATTGAGTAAGGCGTAGCATAGGCCTCCCGCAAAATGCTCTGCCTCCGTTCGGTACACAAAGCCGACTCTGGAATCTCAACACACTATCCTCGTGAATCACAAACCCAGGAGACTTCCCTTTAAGAACATTTTCTCGGATTTGAGTAATCATCGGATCCTCTAACTGCTTTAGTTTAATTTCATCGATCAGCGACGACGAAATCTCCAAAACACAAAGTTGCCCGACAGCTTCTGGCAACAAAATATCAATACCCAACTCGATCAAATCACGCTAATGCTCAGATTGAGGCGTAACTATATCAAGCGTCTGCAATGTTACCAGTTTCCGACTCAAGGCGTCTGCCACGACGTTCGCCTTTCCCGAATGATAAAGGATTTCGAGGTCATAATCCTTAATCAATTCTAACCATCTCATGTGCCTCATATTCAACTCCCGCTGAGTGAATATGTACTTCAGACTTTTATGATCGGTAAAAATACGACATACAGATCTAAGGAGATAATGATGCCAAATCTTGAGCGCAAAAACAATTGCCGCTAACTCCAAATCGTGAGTAGGGTAGTTGAGCTCATACGGACTCAACTGTCTCGACGCATACATAGTAGTCTTGACGTGCTGCATTAATACGCAGCCAAGACCCTGAACTGAAGCCTCTCTATAAATAGCAAAACCCTCGTTTCCAGATGGAAACGTTAGAATTGGGGCTGAAGTCAAACGCCTTTTCAGCTCCTCAAAACTCGATTGTCTTTCGTCATTCCAGACGAACTTCTCATATTTCTGAAGCAACTGTGTAAGTGGCCAAGCCAGTTTCGAGAACCCCTCGACGAACCTACGATAGTAGCAAGCTAAACCCAAGAAACTACGGACCTCCTTCACATTCTTAGGCGGCGCCCAATCCAGCACTACCTCAATCTTCTGTGGATCCACATGGACCCCCTCGGCTGAAATCACGTGACCCAGAAACATCACCTCCTTCAGCCAAAACTCACATTTCGAGAACTTCGCATAGAGTAGCTCGGTCCTCAAAATGTCTAACACCACACGCAGATGATGTGCATGCTCCTCCTCATTCTTCTAATAGATAAGGATATCGTCAATGAAGACGACACACTTATCCAAATACTCGATGAAAACTTTGTTCATCAACTGCATGAACACTATCGGCGCGTTAGTTAGCCCGAAGAGCATAACCACAAACTCTTAATGTCCGTATCTCGTCCGAAAAGCTGTTTTCGGGACATCGGACTCCTTCACCCGAAGCTAATAGTACCCCGATCTCAAGTCGATCTTCGAGAATACCGCAACTCCCTGCAAATGATCAAACAAGTCATCAATACTTGGCAAGGGATACTTGTTCTTGATGGTCACCTTATTCAGCTCACGATAGTCGATACATAAATGCATTGAACCATCCTTCTTATGCACAAACAGAACCGTTGCGCCCCAAGGCGGAGCGCTCAGCCGAATATACCCCGACTCAAGAATCTCACTCAACTGCTTTTACAACTCGTCCATCTCTTAAGGTTCCATATGATACGGCACCTTCGAAATCGGAGCCACACCCGGCTCTAACTCGATAGCGAACTCAACCTCACGGTCCAGTGGTAACCCCGGTAACTCGTCAGGAAAGACATCTGGAAACTCACTAACGATTGGAATCGATAAAAGTTCGAATCCACCATCATCCGCCTTCAAGGCATCACACCAATAACCAGTACACCCCTTCCGCAGGAGTCTCATCGCCTTCAAGGCGTTGATTACGAACTTCTGGTTTCCCCTCTTTCGCCCCGCTGGATCATCGTCCCTTCTCATCTCGTCAACATGCGGATGAGCGGAGCCGACACTGGAAGCTCCCCCTATAGCAGGCTGGCCCCGATCTCTCCGTGGACTGGCACTCTGTGGAGGTGGCGGAGCAAACGACCCCTGGTTCACACTCGGCTCCTTAGACACTGGAAAAGAAGCATGGGCACCAAGAGTCAGCCCTAAATGCTCACAGAAAGAAGCCTTGTGGACCGACTGAGCACAAGTATGACAAGTCAACGGTGGACGAGGACACTCCCGGTTCCTATGGCCCGGCTTGCCACAGTTAAAACATATAACATTGCGAGTGGAGGCACTCGTATTACCTCGAAAGCCCCTAGAAGAATGAGACGAACCGCCCGCAGGAAAGCTAGCAGACTGAGACTTCTTCTGAACTCCGCCCTTGTGACCCGAAAAGTTACCGACATATTTCTGTTTCTTACTTTATCGAGCTGCCTCACTGGCCTTCAAGGACATATCATAAGCAAGGCTTCTACTCTGATAGTCCTTTGAGGTGGTGCAGGAGAATCTAGACATGTAATCACAAATCCTCGATTTCATTTGCCTCGAGAAGTGGCAAATCTTGTCATTCTCCTCCTTAACCTGGGCCATCACGTAGCCCAATTCCCGGTTGAAATCTGCAATGGCCTGAGAAACCGGAATACCTCGAGGCTGAGCATCATAAAAAGCATGAATCCACGCCTGACGTACCGGCCACGGACAGTACTCCGTTTCCATAAGGTCTCGGAACTCGGCCCAAGAAGCAACATGATCCTGAGGGATTGGGACCTTGCGATCCTACGGACAGTTTGTGGCAACAAAGACCTTGGACATCTCTTTGATCCACCCCTCCCAGCCAATCGGGTCTAAAGCCCCAGAAAACTGAGAAGGATGCATCTTGATGACATCCTGAAGCCAATGATTCGCCCTGGCCCGAGCAGCATGAGCTGAAGTTGGGTTTTTAACCGCCTGGGCTATCGCAACCAAATTGATTGACCATATGTTGCATTACAGCTGCAACAACAAGCTCGGCGCCATTACCTGTTGCACCATCTTGAGTAGCATTATGGCTCTGATGGCCATCAGTACTGCCGGCTCCAGAAGAGTGTGTCGTGGCCGCCCCACTGACTGCCCCACGTCCCCGGCTGCGTCCACGACCACATCCACGACCTCTGCTCCGACCTCTCCCAGCATCCATACTGGATATAAGAGGTAGCAAAAGCAACTCGATGATAAGTACGAGAGAAAATAATCACAGTACAAGAAACGAAAGTACGATACGAGAAAGCAAAAGAATCGAGTAAGGAAAACTTACGAACACTGGAAGTACCGAGACGCTGGCGGCGTGATGATGATGTGCAAAAATAAAACACGACTAGACCCAAATAACCGACATGCCTAGGTATCTATAAACCTAGTGCTCTGATACCATTTTCTGTTACACCCCCAAGATATTCAGGGTATATTACAGCACCGTGGACCCCTACGTGGGATCCACCAGGCTAAATAAACAATACCGCTCATCTAACCATCTCGGTTAGCGAGAAACACACAACACCACAACAATAATTAAATGAAATCACCCAGTACAACCGGTGAACAGGACATCACTCAAATTCACAATTACGATTTAACATACAAAACATGTCACAATTCAAAAGTGCCCAAGTACTCGCGAGTACTGTCTATGAGTTCACAAGTTTGGAAAACAACACATCAAAATGAACAACGAAAGTAAGGGACTCCATTGCACACGTCAACATCCCCGACCATCATCCTCGTACTGCTCCAGTGCCCGCTCGACCGGCTGAACGCCACCTGAAATTCATAACAAGAATTTCCCCAAAACGGATTCCCAAAGGGGTTAGCTATTACGCTAGTACAAGTAATCAAGGCAAAACCATTCTCTTACACATTTCATAGTACATGCATCAAGTCATTTCAAAATCCAAAGCCAGATATGTCTTTTCCCAGAAAACAAACAGTCAAATCAAATTTGCCTAGGACCGGGGCGAAACCACTGGTCCCATTCGAGGTCTCTAAGGACCCTCCCGAACTGGCCATAATCATAAAACAAATCACGCACACACATCGCCTAGGACCAGGGCGAAACCACTGATCCCATTCGAGGACTCTAAGGACCCTCTCGAACTGGCTAGCGAACAAGCTCGTGAATCCGGAGTGAAGTCACAGATTCCCCCGAGGTCCCGTCGGACCCTCCCGGAGTGAGCAAAGCACACACATAATATACATCACCATTTCATGTTAAGCATAAAGGTTTCCAAGAATACTTGCCTTGAGTAATTAATAACGAAATGAACGGAATGGAGAAACAAACACGATCGCTAGGAACCGACAAACCCAAACCTAACGATTCGAAGAATACTATCACAACCATTTCTAAACGATTACGGAAATGGAATACACCCGGAAACCCACCTACGATTCATTTAAATTCGTACAAAACAACAACGAGGGCGGATCGCAACCAAACCCTCTCGATTTCACAAATACCACTTTACCATGAACTCGTAGGGAAAACAAGAATACCACCAAGATTAATCATATACATCATGGATTAATCAACAATACTGAACGAATCGGACAAAAACTCAAAAATCTCCAAATTTCCCAAAAATAGGGTTCTAGGAGATTACCTTGGATTAAAGAAGAAGAACACGAGTAGATATTGTTAATCTACACCAAGAACTCAAGGAAGATTATAGTTGAGGTGATTGGAAGAAGAAATCGCCTCTGGATCGCTCGGGCCAGGGGAGGGAGAGAACTGAGTAAAATGGATGAATCTGGGTCAACTCTCGGGTCTAGATAACCTGATGGTTTATCGTGCGCTAACGGCTCACAATTAGCGCGCGCTAACCAGCCAAAACTGGTCCAGAACCTGCGGTTCTGACCCGTTAGCGTGCGCTACCAGAAAATAGCATGCGTTAACCCGATAGCGCGCGCTATCACATTTTGAAATGAAAAATGATTTAAAATTCCAAAAACAATTTAAAAATGAAAAGAAATAGTAAATGAATGAGAAAAATTATGAAATTTTTACGATCTTTACGGCATTCAAATGTTCCCTACCTGGGTTTGCCTGAAACGTGCTTACCACACTCACAGCATACGCAATGTCAGGTCTCGTACACAACATAGCATACATAAGGCTACCCACGGCCAAAGCATATGGTATATTACTCATTTCCTTTCGTT
Source organism: Orobanche coerulescens (assembly GCA_033398695.1). NCBI lineage: Eukaryota > Viridiplantae > Streptophyta > Magnoliopsida > Lamiales > Orobanchaceae > Orobanche > Orobanche coerulescens. The sequence continues at coordinate 75,166,829 of CM065810.1, read as the reverse complement.
GTTCCTCACTTTGAGGACACATCTTCGAGGAGAGTTTTATTCCATGTCGCATCACAAGGAACCCTCTTTTAGAATCATCCAGCTTAAATCGCTTTAAGATCTTATCTATATGAAGGGCTTGGGAAAGACCTATCGTTCTCTTCGCTCTATCCGGTAGAGCCGAATACCAAGAATATAGGTTGCTTCTCCCAAGTCTTTCATGGAGAAATTACTCGAAAGCCAAGATTTCACAGAACTGAGCATTCCCACATCATTTCCTATTAGTAGAATGTCATCTACATATAGTACTAAGAATGCGATCTTTCTCCCACTAACCCTCTTGTATACACAAGGTTCCTCTTTATTTTGCACAAAGTCAAACTCTTTGACTGCCTCATCAAAACGAAAGTTCCAACTACGTGATGCTTGCTTCAGTCCATAAATGGAATAATGATGTTTGCACACTTTATGAATATCGACCTCAGACACAAAGACTTTAGGCTGCTCCATATAGATTTCGTCCTCGAGGAATCCATTAAGGAAAGCCGTCTTTACATCCATTTGCCATATCTCATAATCATGGTAGGCCGCTATAGCGAGCATCATGCGAATAGACTTGATCATAGCTACGAGCGAGAAGGTATCGTGGTAATCGATCCCTTCCTTTTGGGTATAACCCTTTGCCACAAGCCTGGACTTATAGGCGTCAACCTTGCCATCCCCATCAGTCTTCGTCTTGTAGATCCACTTGTTCCAAATAGGCACTATGCCCTCAGGGCGGTCTACTAGAGTCCAAACCTGATTGACATGCATCGAGTCTATCTCAGCTTCCATAGCTTCACGCTATTTCATGGAGTCCACATCCACCATCGCTTGGTCATAGGTCATTGGGTCGGTCTCTTGGCTATCACTTGGAACCTCATGGAGACCCAGCTCCTCCAAGTGCACAAGGCCATACCTCTCAGGTAAATGAGACACCCTACTAGACCTACGAGGTGGTGGTACTTGTGTTTCAGAAGGTTCGGTTCCAATTTCTTGCACAGGTGTCTCCTGAGGAGTTTCATTGTATCCTTCCAAATAAATACTTCTACCTGCTCCGGCTTTCTCAATGAACTCATCTTCCAGGAAGTGTGCTTGCAAAGCAACAACGATATTTCGATCTTCGGGCATGTAGAATAGATAACCCATCGTCCCAGACGGGAATCCAATGAAACATCCCTTCATGGACCTCGCTTCCAACTTTTCGACCTTAGTCTTCTTGACATAGGCGGCACATCCCCAAATTCTAATGTGATTAAGACTTGGTTTCGTGCCCTCCCACATCTCAAGTGTAGTTTTAGGAACGGATTTGGAAGGACATCTGTTCAGGATATATGCAGCAGTCAGGAGTGCATATCCCCACAGGTAAATCGATAAGGCAGTATAGCCCAGCATGGAACGGACCATGTTCAACAATGTCCGATTCCTTCTTTCTGACACACCATTTGACTGAGAAGTACTTGGAGGTGTTAGTTGTGAAACTATTCCATGTTCCTTAAGGAACTCCTCAAACTCCGTACTCAAATACTCGCAACCTCGATCCGACCGAAGTGCTTTGATATGATTTCCAGTTTGTTTCTCGACTAGGGCCTTAAATTCCTGGAATTTCTCAAAGGCCTCGGATTTATGTTTCATTAAGTATACATAACCATAGTATGATCATCTGTAAATATAATGAAATACTGATATCCATCACGTGTTGCTTCCAAAGCACCACATACGTCGGTATGGATTAATCCTAGTTTATCAGCGGCTCTTTCAAAAGTCCCTGTGAAGGGGGACTTAGTCATTTTGCCTTTTAAGGCAAGATTCACAAGTAGGAAAGGGATCCGATCCCAATGGACCCATAAGTCCATCCTTTTCCATTTTGTAAATCATGGTCTGACCAACATGACCAAGTCTAAGATGCCATTTCAAAACTTGATTAGTTTCATCCTACCACGCTTCCTGGTCATAATATTCACAACGACTTTGTTACTGAGGTTTACATGATACAGTCCATTTAACAATGTAGCAGTGCCCACTAGTTTATTTCTAAAATAAATTTTGCAGGAACCATCACCAATGAAAAATGAAAAGCCTTTCAGATACATGACCGGAATGGATACAATATTTTTATGCCCCTTGGGCAAAACAAGTACATCTTCTAAAGTCAGAACAAAACCGGATTCTAAACCCAACAGAAGTGATCCTATGTCAGTTGCCTCGACACTATGCCCGCTTCCGACAGTGGTCATCACTTCCCCAGCTCCAAGCTTCCTACTATGTTCCAGATCCTAATCATATTAAATCCAATTTAATACGTGTGAGATTAATTTTATGGAATACACGATCGGGTTACCCCGGCAGTTTACTACCCTTCATCTGAAAAGTCATCCAACGATGATACGGGGCTAGATTTTCAACCGGATATCCAATATCAATATTTTTCGACTTTCATATCTACAACATAAATCACATTTCCCTGAAATTGAAGATTTATATTTAGACACAAACTTACGAAAAATACAATTACAACGAACGAAAAACATACACCATGATTATGACTATAAATGATTCCAAATCATTCACCATCTAATCAAGCATTCCAAATGCCAATATCGTATATAAGATCGCATGACCTAGGCTTCGATACCACTGTTGGGATTCGGTGCCTAAATCGAAGGCCTTGCGGAAGCGGTAAAATGAAAATTAATTCGATCTGAATCCCTACGAGGATCGATTGAGCTACGTATATGTGAATATAAAATGAAGCACAATACAAGAAACATACCCTTGTAGTTCGTTGATTAAATGGTGTTCTTCTCTTGAGCGATTCCCCATGCTTTAGTTGATTTCCTTATGATTCAATCCGCTCCAAGCTCTTGGATGATCCAATACCGAAAACACTACGTCTCTACTTGCCACGCACTGGAGAAACGGCCAGAATGGCTAAACCTTGTTATCCTCCAAGGATACGGCTAGAACAAGATTATATGAGCTTACTAATCAAGATTATAGCACTCTAAGTGTTCAATCTATATCTCTAAATTTATGTCTTGAATTTTCTCCAACAAAACAAGCAGAAATGAAGAAGAAGAAGACCTTGAGAAACTCTCTCTCTCTCTCTCTCTCTCTCTCTCTCTCTCTCTCTCTCTCTCTCTCTCTCTCTCTTGCTCATGGGTGAAACACTAAAAATGAAGTGTGTGTGTGTAGAGACAAGTCTTCTTCATCATTCTTTATACACCTACAACTCATACACATGTGAGATTCCCTACAAGTCATTGCCCTCCATTATAAAATGGACACAAAAGACCAAGAGGGGAAGGTAGGTGGAAAAAGGGGGGGTGGCCATCATGAAGAAATTAGACGAGTTCGGTTCGTATCGGACTCCCGTGAGTCCAAACAGATAAACTCCAATTTTGTTCCGATGTATTTGTATCAATTAATTAATCTAATTAATTAATCATATCAAATACAAAATTCTATAATTAATTTCTCCAAGAAATAATTATATCTACCAATTAAATTAATCACCCAGTAATTTATTTAATTCATTTGGCCGTAAATAAAATTTATTCAATAAATCAATTTAGGCATCCAATGTCCCCAAAATTAGATATCCAATATATAATATTCATAGTGAGAGAATAATCTCGATTCATTCCGTCGTCAATCCTATTGCGCGACTCGGTAGGTCCGTCTCAATCATAAATGGGAGGAACCAAAGAGAGGTAGCACCACCTAGCCAGCCTGGCGGCCTACACTATACCCCAACTGAGAACGAATGATTGAGATCATTCAAGAACCATTCTTTCGTGAATACCATTACACGTCTAAACCCTTCTTTCAAATGTCCCGATCAAGTTATACGGTCACGGTCAGTCAAACCCTATCTGTACTTGACATTATGCATGAGTTAATGAAAATCGAGATCATAGAGCTCTCGTGTATCTAATACAACTAGATCGAATGCTTTGGCCAAAGACTTATGATCTCATCTGCCAATAACCGCATAGGATATATAACCCGTTCACTAACAGGAGAAAGAATTCTATCTTGGTAGTAAGACCTGCTACATGCCCGTCAAGACGCACATCGAGGTTAACCCCCGCCTTCCGGTTTACAGGGTTGAACTACTCTGATGAAAATCTTGACATCACAAGCACATCACTACTAAATCCTCAAGTGGAAGGTTCACAAACACCTATCACAACCTTTCGATTCCATCATTGACCGTCCCAGAGTGAAATCCGTGTGACGAATTGAGGGTGAGTCGGTTCCAGTATACTAATCCAATTAGCATACCTATAACGTGTGCTCCCACTAACCATTAGTGTTCGATAGGTACTCTCCATGTCTAAGAACATGTCATACAACTCTTCACATAAACTTAATGCCCAGTCAAGTTTCATCGACTTGCGAACGATTAAGTATTTGAGCTATAAACCTTTCCAGTGCCAACCCCCTTATCCAATAAGGAGTGGAATGTTCTGCTGTCAAATACACGGACTAATATATATATATATACACGAGTTAAGAATGTCAATAACTACAAGTAAATAAAGAAACATACATTTGCCTTATGACAATGAATTACATAATAACAAGTACAATGCCCTCACTCAACATCATCTGAGGGGCATTCGAGGGCATACTCCTAACAGTTACTAGGTTCAACATGATCATCATCATCTTCTACAAGGAATAAATCCTAAGTTCAATCCATCTAGTTCCCCTATACGCGTTGTTCGATCATATTGTTCATAATAAACATGATAATCTCAGTAACAACCTCAGCAACTTCAGTAGCATGTTCATATTCGACAACCAGAACATGAAATCCAGATTAGTGAATCATCACATACCTTATACAGAAGAAAATAATGAAAACACTTGTTGAACTCAACGTCGAACGCTTGAACACCAATCCACAAAGCTCCTTGCCCTCAATGATTATGTTTAGAGGCTGATATGAAGGGTTAAGGTCGAGAGAGTAACTCTCTAAGTCTCGAAAATCAGGTATAGGACAATGTTTAAACTGAGAAATGAAATGAGGTGGTGTCCTATTTATAAAGTCCTGAACTTTACATACATTAGCCTCAAAGCCTTTCGTATGTTATAGTTTTAACGTACGTTATTTGACATTCTTTGCGTATGTTAACATTCGACAGTAGCTCACTATTCGTTTCTGGTCTTCTCTTATCTATGCTATCAAAAACCTTTACGTATATAATCGTATGAACATAGCGCGCGTTATCACCCATAGCTAACGTACGTTAAGCCTCGTTGACCTGCTTTATCAAAAAGCCATCCAGGTTCACGCGGGGAAAATCCGACATTATCTCCTCCTGGCTCCACACGCCGACCTTATCTGATCTGCCTTTGACTACTGCTTACGTACGCTATGCTTCGACTATAACGTACGTTATCTGTAGATCTTAACGTACGTTATGCTCAATAGCTAGCGTACATTATGACGTGCAGATGCATGCATGTATTGGAAACTCACGAACGTAGGAATACGAATACGGGAAATCACACTACGATTATTAATACCACATACTCAAATGCTACAAGTTTCGAATACAGGTAAAATACACAATAATTAACCGGGTATTACATAGTCTCCCTCTAAAAAAAGTTTCATCCCGAAACTTAAGACGAAAACAATTCCAGGTATCTCAACTTCATACTATTCTCAGTCTCCCAAGTTGCTTCTTCGACTACATGTCGAGACCACTAAACTTTAACCAAGGAGATTGGTTTATTCCTCAATTGCTTTACTCGACTCTCAAGTATCTTGATTAGCTTTTGTTTGAACGTGCCATCATTAGCCACCTCGATATCACCAAAATCTATGACTTGGCTAGGATCCGGTAAATATTTCTGTAATTGGGATACGTGGAACACATTATGACCATGACTCAGAGATGGCGGTAAGCCAACCTGTATGCCAACTCCCCAACTCTTTCAAGAACCTCGAATGGTCCGATATATCTTGGACTCAGCTTTCCTTTACTCCCAAAATGAAAAATTCCTCGGGTAGGAGAAACTTTTAGGAGTATGTGATCCCCAATTCCAAATTCTAATGGGCGACAACGCACGTCTGCATAAGATTTCTACCAACTCTGGACAGTCAATAGCCTTTCATGAATCAGAGCTACCTTCTCTTGACTATGTATTATCAACTATGGTTCGGTCCCAACTAAATTAGACGAATCGTCCCAACACAGGGGGGATCTGCATCTTCTTCCATACAATACTTCAAAAGGTCCCATCCTAATGGAACCATGCCAACTATTATTGTAGGTGAATTCAATCAACGGTAGATGAATTTCCCAATCCGTCGACCAATATAAGGCACAAGCTCTCAACATGTCTTCTACTGTCTGAATAGTCCTCTCGGACTGTCCGTCAGTCTGAGGATGATAAGATGTGCTAAAGTTCAGGTCGGTTCCCAAGTCTCTATGAACCACTTTCCAAAAATGTGACACGAAGCAACCATCTCGATCTGAAATAATAGTCTTCGGTGTACCATGCAATCGGACTAACTCCGCAATAATCACTCGTGCCAACCTCTATGGTCCCCAAGTATCCTTAATGCCCAACAAATGAGCCGACTTAGTTAGACGATCAACTATCACCCAAATTATATTCATCCCTGTTCTGGTGTTCGGCATACTGGTGATAAAGTCCATTGATATATATTCCCACTTCCATTCAGGAATCGAAAGTGGCTTCAACATTATGGCGGGTTGCTGATGTTCGATCTTAACCTGTTGACAAGTTAAACACTTCGAGACATATTCCGCCATATCTTTCTTCATGTTGCCCCACCAAAAATTCTACTTCATATCCTTATACAACTTACTAGTGCCTGGGTGAATAGAATAGGGCGTACTGTGAGCTTCCTTCACGATTGTCTGTTTCAAAGCATCAACATCGGGAACACAAAGTCCACATTGAAATATCAAAACTTCGTCTTCATGAAATACAAATCCTGGGGCCTTTCCTTTGCTCACCTCATCACGTAACCGAATCATTAGAGGATTATCCAATTGCTTAGATTTGATTTCTTCAATTAATGACGAAGTTAATTCCATCACACACAGTTGCCCTTGGACTCTTTGCAACCATACTTCAATTCCTTCACGGATCAACTCTCATTGAATGCTGGACTGGGATGTAAGCGTTTCCAACATTCGAATAGAAACAGGTTTGCAGCTTAGTGCATCAGCTACCACGTTAGCTTTGCCTGGTTGATAAAGAATTTCCAAGTCATAATCTTTAATCAATTCCAGCCATCTCCCCTGTCTCTTGTTTAATTCCTTTTGACTGAAAATATATTTGAGACTCTTATGATCTGTGAAGATCTAACAGTGAGTCCCATACAAATAAGGTCACCATATTTTCAGAGCAAAGATAACAGCTGCTAACTCTAAATCATGTGTCGGGTAGTTAACCTCATACGGTTTCAACTGTCCAGAAGCATAGACAATCACTCTATCCTTCTGCATCAACACGCAACCTGCACTCGATTTGAAGCATCGGCAGAAACTACGAACCCTTCAGCCTGCAGTAGTGCTAATATTGGCGCCGTTGTCAGTCTCCTCTTGAGTTCTTCAAAACTAATCTGACATTTATTGTTCCACATGAATTTCTGAGTTTTTGTAGCAACTGAGTAAGCGAATGAGCGATTTTGGAAAATCCTTCCACAAAACAACGATAATACCGAGCAAGTCCTAAGAAACTTCAGACTTCCTTCACGTTCTTAGGAGATTCCCACTCCATGATTGCCTCAACTTTCTTCGGGTCTACTTGAACTACGTCGGCTGATATCACGTGCCCAAGGAACGTTACTTCCTGAAGCCATAACTCACATTTGGAAAGTTTTGCCCAAAGCTGTTCATTTCTCAAAATCTTCAAAATAATATGCAAACGTTCTGCATGCTCTTCTGGATTCTTTGAATAAATCAAGATGTCGTCAATGAGAATGACCACGAATTTTTACAAGTATTCTAAGAATACTCGATTCATCAATTGCATAAACACAGCAGGAGCATTAGTAAGACCAAATGGCATTACTATAAACTCATAGTGCCCATACCGAGATCTGAATGCGGACTTTGGTATATCAGCTCCTTAATCCTCAACTGATGGTATCTTGATCTCAAATCGATCTTCGAGAATACCGTCGCTCCCTGAAATTGATTAAACAAATCATCAATCTGAGGCAACGGGTATTTATTCTTGATTGTCACCTTATTTAGCTCCTTGTAATCTATACACAATCGGAGTGATCCGTATTTATTTCGAACAAAAAGAACGGGCGCACCCCAAGGAGAAACACTAGGTTGAATGTAGCCCTTCTGCAACAATTCTTCAAGCTGTTCCTTTAACTCATGCATCTCTGTTAGCGCCATATGGTATGGTGCTCTGGAAATAGGTACGGCTCCTGGTTCTAATTCAATATTAAACTCTATAGCTCTATGCGGAGGTAATCCAGGTAGTTCGTCAGGGAATACATCTGAGAATTCATTCACAACTGGAATAGATGAGAGCTTTACTCCTTCTTCCTTCTTCATGGCATAACACCAAAACCCGGCAGAACCCTGTTTCAGCAATTTAATCGCTTTCATAGCTTTGGTCACTTTCCCTGATCTTCCTGGTCTCCATCCTTCGAATAAATGTTCAGATCCATCATCAGGAATAATCGAGATAACTCTCTTCCCATAATTGAAAATAGCCCCATAACGATTGAGCCAATCGTCTCCAAGAATTAAAACGTCACCATGGATATCGATCACAATAAGATTTGATGGCCAAGTCCTCCCTCTTATCGACACAGGAAAATTTCTAGCTTCTAGATTTCCCACAATTCTCTCTCCACTCGGAAAACTCACAACGTAAGGTTCACAATCATGTAAACACGAGATTTTCAAATGATTAACACAATTCAGTGATATGAAAGAATGTGTAGCTCCTGAATCGAATAAGACACTAATTGGTTGCAAAAGAATCTAAATCGTACCTGATGCAACAGCAGTGTTCTGATCATCTGACCTCCTCATCTCATAAAGGCGCAGAGGAACGGACCCAACACTGGATGCTTCTCTTTTTCCAAGATTCTGCTGTTGTAGACCACTCTGCTGTGTCAGGTTTACACTCGTCTCTTTCGGAACTTGCACTAAAGTACGAGCTCCAAACGATCTAGTCACATTACCTGGAAATGTCGCATGATGCCTTTCTTGCCCACATTCAAAACAAGTCACAGAAGGAGCGGAACAATCACGTCGAACATGCCCTGGTCGTCCACAGTTATAACACTTCTTCTGGCATTGATCCGATCTAATGTAATAATGCTGGAGTTTTGGAACTATTAGATGACTTTAGGTGTATAAATAGACCCCTTAGATTCATCATTATGAATCATTCATCTTATATTTTCTAACTTTGTAATACTTTTTCTTTTTGTGTGAAGAACACACTTGTGTTCTTGAGTGATTTGTGTAAGTGTGGTTTAGCTTATATTGTTGAGGGAGTTTATTGCTTCTTTCTCCTTTATCTACTAAGGGAGTTAGGATCAATTCTTTCCCTTTTTCAACTATTAATGACCACTCAAGCTTGTAATATGTTGAATAAACCCTTAATGGGCTAAGTTACCTAAGTTGGGATTATAAACAAGGTTAGTCATATTATTTAAGTTTGTATAAAGATCTATTATGAATTACTTATTATTATGTGTGATTTTTATTGTTTTACCAATCTTTATTTATTTGGCCAATAAATGACGATATTTATGGTCTTCATATGTTTCGAAAGAAAATATGTTTGATTAGATCAAATGATCTTCACTCTAAGTTGTTCTAGGGGATAGAAATATACCTCTAGACCTTAGATGATTCTTTGAGTTATTTTCATAAAACCTAATGCTATGTATTGAAGCCAATCAACATAGAAATATAGTGGATTGATTCAATATATAAGGGGCGTTTTGACATTCGAAAGAGGAACCGTCTTTTTAAGGAAAATCGAATCTACACAACATAATAAGTAAATTCATCTTACGATCTCCTATACATCTTCTATAACTAATGATGAACTAAGTTTGTAATCCCAACTATTTCATTTTATATTTTATTAATCTATTATTAGTGCAATCTTTCATTTCCTTGAATATTAGAACTATTATTGCATTTTATTTGCAATTGTCAAACCAAACTCTTAAATTGTGTGTTTCAATCATATAAATCTCTATAACAAATAGTTAAATAGTGTATAATTCAATATATAACCTAACTTCCTCGTGAGATCGATAAACCGGACTCAAAAAGTCCACTTACTACTTGATATGATATCGTGCACTTGCGATAGTTACACAAAAGACGTGTCAAGTTTTTGACGCCGTTGCCGGGGAAGTATAAGTGTTATATTTGAAATCTTACATTGTAAACTATTGTTATAGGATACAATTTCTCGACATTGTAACTTAGTACTCAATTGTGTTTGTCCGGTTAAGTGGCGGATAACGGTACTCCGTGACTATTAAAGTCGGATTTTTCAGTTTTCCACGACAACTTATATTTTTCGATATTTTTTATATCATGGAAGAAACTTTGAATAGTATGGAAAAGAGATTTCCCTTTCTTAGCAAAAAAGTAATTTTAAAAATTTACAAGACAAGACTTGAAAGGATGAGGTTGCTTATGAATAAAAACATACCTTTTGACATTAGATTCATTATTGAAGCCAAAGTAAGAATAGCAGGTGAATTCATAAGAATACCTACTAGATTTTTACGAGGGCTTGGAAAAAGTTCATATTCCAAGAAACGACGAGCAAAGATAATAGCCGTTTGCTATAAATGTGCTAGATGGAACTGTAATTTAAAATGTCGATCTTTAGGAATTCCATCTATAAACAGAGAAGATAAAATTCAGTTCATTAAGGATGGTCTGAATAAAGAGAATTTAGATAATATTAAAATTTCTCTTGACACGCATCATAGTGGACTTGTACATTACAGAATTCGATGTTTGTGGAATAAATTCAAACCATAATATGAACGTCTTGGGAATCTGACGTTAAAAGACCCTGTTTGCCAATTTGTAAGAAAATTGGATGGGAAGCTTCTCCCCCACTCATAGAAGGCGTTTAGGCCGTTTTTGAACGTAAAATCAGAGGAAGATGTGAGCCACAATCACAACTGTTGTACATACACGTGAGTTTCTTTTATTTTTGTCGTATGGTGAGATTTTATGAATAAAAAAAAGGTGATACGCAATAAATGCATTCATTATTCTATTGAGTAGTTGAAGCGCAATCAACGCAATCACAAACTTGTTAAACAATTTTACCTCATTTTTCTTCTATAAATAAGCATTGTGCTTGTTTCTTTTATTCATCCCTCAAACTTGTACTTTTCTCTTTTTCTCTCTAATAAATTTCTTTTCGAAAATAGAGTCATCATCTTCCACAAAAAAATTTAGCACACTCTGCATTTTTGGTGGAGCTAGTTATGGAAAAGAGGCATGCTGTACTAAAGCAGCCCACAACTTGGGTCGTACCTTAGGAGAAAAATGCATTCATGTAGTTTACGGAGGAGGAAGTCTAGGATTAATGGGACGAGCTGTTGCTTCTGCCTATATGGAAGGAGTAAGAGTTTTGGGAATTCCAAAACCTCTGGCTGAAAGTAAAATCACCGGGGCAACTATTGGAGATGAGTTTACAGCTGTAAATATGCAAGATTGCATAACTCACATGATAAATAATTCTGGCACTTTTATCACCCTTCCCGGTGGTTTTGGCACTCTTGAGGAACTTTTTCATGTGGTTACCAGAGCCCAGCTAAATGTTCACCAAAAACCAATAGGTCTGCTTAATGGCAATTGTTTCTTTGATGGTTTACTATCTTTCATCAACTACTCTGCTGAAAAGGGTTTTATTTCAGAGCGTGCTAAATGAATCATAGTCGTTGCAACAACACCAGAAGAACTAATCAAAAAACTCATTGAATTTGTTCCTCAACCAGATCCAGCTCTAGCTAAAATTGTCTGGATGGAAGATTTTACCATGAGAAAACGAAAAGTGGATTCATTCCTCTCCCTTTGATAACCCATGTCGGACGTCTTGTATTTTTACTTTCTGTCTTGTGTAAAAAATCGTGCTAAATGATGGCAGCTTAAGGAGTTTCTTCTTGATCTCTTGACGCGCATCTATTCGCGATTTATGTATTGTTATTTTATTGCTGTAATTTTCTTGTTTGTTTTTTATAAAAACATTGATGGCAGCGTAAGGCGACTCTTCGGACTTTCTTGAAGCGCATCTTAAAAATTATGTTATACTTCCGGGTATATTTTATTTTCTTTTGTTGTTTGCCTCGTATATTTTTGTTCTCTTACTTCAGGGAGTATTCTGCTTTTTTCCCTTGCTTTTTTTTTTAAAAACTGAGGTTAGTTTCTTTTTTAAGTTTGGGGGTGGTATGTTTTGATTATTTTGGAGTGTTTAGCTTTAATTATTGTGGTGTGTTTTGATTATTTTTGTTATTTGGCTTTGATTTTTTTTAGTGTGTATATATATATATATATTGTTTTGTGAGATTTCTAGATCTGGCCATAACACCAATAAGTTAGCTATATACAAGCTTCTAAAATCGTTTTAACCGGTTAAAAATTTGTACATTCCAAAATTTTTGAGCCTTAATCTCTCTTTCCAAGCCTTGTAGTTATCATTTAAAATCGAGTCATTCGTTACCTTGAGAAAAGAAGAATCAGTCGGTTGATGAAAAATAGAACTGAAATTTACTTAATTTGTGGAGTTTTTGATTTTTCATGCTTAACTAATAAATGATTTTCTGCAAAAATTTTATTCCCTAAAAAAAAAAGAGGTCATTGGTGAAAAGAGCTACACGTTAGCAAATAACGGTGTGAAAGCTATCACCTAAAAAAGAGATGGAAAATGTGTTGGTGAAAAGAGCTACACGTTAGCAAATAACGGTGTGAAACCTGTCACCAAAAGGGATGTAGTTTATGAGCAGATTTGAATTAATTAACGGCTGAATTTCAATACACTCAATTTCGTGAACAATCACAATATTTGATGACGCCGATGAAATTCTTCTTCATATTGAGTCGAAAAATAAACGAGTGATCGAGAGCAACCATTATAGGGAGTCGTGTCTATCACGAGTGGGAAAGAAATAATCAACCTTTTGAGCGGAAACCTTGCATTTTGGAATTACAAAAATAAAACCGTGTTTTAACCTCAAAATCATTAGTAGATTTATTTTGAATCTTGATTCATTTCTATATACTGTATAAAGCTGGTTATTATGTATTAATAGCATTTTGATCTATTATCCTCTTTATATATATAATTATTTTTCTTAATTTGTGTGTGTATTATTTTTCTTATTTTGTGTCTTATTTCATTTTTTTTTGGAGTGTGATTAATAAAGAGTCTTGCTCGGGACTAGCAAGAATTCAAGTTTGGGGGTGTGATAAGTGTCAGTTTTATACACTTATCCATGGTTTGTATAGATATATTTCACCCATAATTGAGCTAGTCTACTCGTTTTTGCTTTGATTAATTAGCTTTTAATAATTTTATTATTTATCAGATGAAGATATAAATTTAGTCTTAATCGGATTGAATTACTGATTTACTCAAGAAATAACATGTTTACAAAATATTCTATTTATTGAATTTTTTTATGTATTCATGTTGTAGGGCTTTCCGAGGCAGTCTTTCCGGATTCAAAATCAGAGTTATATATCAAAAGTTATCATCCGAATAAGATTTGGGGAAAAAACGCAAAGTCTAAGAAATTCTGGGCTAAAAAAGAAGTCTGAAAATCCATACGGGCATATACGGGCGTAACTCACAAAAATGTAAATTTACGAAGCCATTTTACGGCCCTAACTCCTCAATGTTACGGCCGTAAGTCATCATTGTTACGGCCGTAACTCCTCAATGTTACGGCCGTAACTCTTGACAGATTGTGATCATTGTCTAATTTTTTATACTTTTGGTCTATTATTGAGGGGATGGCTGGCATTGATCCGATCTAATGTAATAATACTGGAGTTTTGGAACTATTAGATGACTTTAGGTGTATAAATAGACCCCTTAGATCCATCATTATGAATCATTCATCTTAATTTTCTCACTTTGTAATACTTTTTATTTTTGTGTGAAGAACACACTTGTGTTCTTGAGTGATCTGTGTAAGTGTGGTTTAGCTTATGTTGTTGAGGGAGTTTATTGCTTCTTTCTCCTTTATCTACTAAGGTAGTTAGGATCAATTCTTTCCCTTTTTCAACTATTAATGACCACTCAAACTTGTAATATGTTGAATAAACCCTTAATGGGCTAAGTTACCTAAGTTGGGATTATAAACAAGGTTAGTCATGTTATTTAAGTTTGTATAAAGATCTATTATGAATTACTTATTATTGTGTGTGATTTTCGTTGTTTTACCAATCTTTATTTATTTGGCCAATAAATGACGATATGTATGGTCTTCATATGTTTCGAAAGAAAATATGTTTGATTAGATCAAATGATCTTCACTCTAAGTTGTTCTAGGGGATAGAAATATACCTCTAGATCTTAGATGATTCTTTGAGTTATTTTCATAAAACATAATGCTATGTATTGAAGCCAATCAACATAGAAATACAGTGGATTGATTCAATATATAAGGGGCGTTTTGACATTCGAAAGAGGAACCGTCTTTTTAAGGAAAATTGAATCTACACAATATAATAAGTAAATTCATCTTATGATCTCCTATACATATTCTATAACTAATGATGAACTAAGTTTGTAATCCCAACTATTTCATTTTATCTTTTATTAATCTATTATTAGTGCAATCTTTCATTTCCTTGAATATTAGAACTATTATTGTATTTTCTTTGCAATTGTCAAACCAAATTCTTAAATTGTGCGTTTCAATCATATAAATTTCTATAACAAATAGTTAAATAGTGTATAATTCAATATATAACCTAACTTCCTCGTGGGATCGATAAACCGGATTCAAAAAGTCCACTTACTACTTGATACGATATCGTGCACTTGCGATAGTTACACAAAAGACGTGTCATACCCCAATCTCAAGTCGATCTTCGAGAATACCGCAGCTCCCTGCAACTGATCAAACGTGTCATCAATTCTCGGCAAGGAATACTTGTTCTTGATGGTCACTTTGTTTAGCTCTCGATGGTCGATACATAAACGCAGTGATCCACCCTTCTTCCGCACAAACAAGACCGGTGCACCCCAAGGCGAAGCGCTCGGTCGGATATACCCCGACTCAAGAAGCTCACTCAACTACTTCTTCAACTCAGCCATCTTTGAAGGTGCCATGCAATACAGCGCCTTCGAAATCGGAGCCGCACCCGGCTCTAACTCGATAGCGAACTCAACCTCACGATCCGGTGGCAACCCAAGTAACTCATCAGGAAAGACATCAGGGAACTCACTAACTACTGGAATCGATGAAAACTCGACTCCACCATCCTCTGCCTTCAAGGTGTAGCACCAATAACTAGTACACCCTTTCTGCAGGAGTCTCATCGCCTTCAAGGCGTTAACTATGAACTTCTAGTTTCCCCTCTTTCGCCCCGCGAAAGAGTGCTCGGTGCTGTCCTCGGCTAACATGGTGATGATTCTCATGCGGTAGTTCATGATCGCACCATGCCGCTCGAGCCAATCATCCCGGAGAATCAAATCCTCACCCTAAATACTCACAACAATAAGATTATTGAGCCAAGCCCTCTCACAAATAATCACAGAACAATCTCGGATCTCCCGATCACCAACGATCCTATCACCGCTAGGAAGTTTAACGATGAAGGCATCAAATAGTTAAGACTGAAACGGCGCGCATATTCTAGGGAAATGAACGAATGCATAGCACCAGAATAAAAAAGCACACTGACAGGATGAGAATGGATATGAACGGTACCTATAGCCATGGTAGCCACCGGATCATCGGCCCACCTCATCTCATATATACGCAGATGAGCGAAGCCGACACTAGAAGCTCCCCCTCTAGCGGGCTGGCCCCGACCTCTCCCTCGGCCGACACTCTATGGAGACTGTGGAGCAAATAACCCCTGGTTCACACTCGGCTCCCTAGGCGCTGGAAAAGAAGCTTGGGCACCGATAGCCTTCCCCAAACGATCACAAAATGAAGCCTTGTGGCCCGACTGGCCACAAGTATGACAGGTCAACTGCGGACGAGGATACTCCCGGTTCCTATAGCCGAGCTGGCCATAGTTAAAACATCTGATCTCGTGAGTGGAGGCACTGGCAGTACCTCGGAAGCCCCCAAAAAAACGTGCCGAACCACCTGCAGGAAAATTAGCAGACTGAGACTTCTGCTGAACTCCGCCCTTGTGACCCGAAAAGTTACCGACGGATTTGTATTTCTTACTTTCTCGAGCCGCCTCACTGGCCGTCAAGGACATATCATAAGCAAGATCTATACTCTGATAGTCCTTCAGGGTGTTACAGGCGAGCCCAGACATGTAATCACGAATCCTCGTTTTCATCCGCCTAGAAAAGTGGCAAATCTTGTCGCTCTCCTCCTTAACCTGGGCCTTCACGTATCCTAATTCCCGATTGAAATCTGCAATGGCTTGAGAAACTGGAATAGCACGAGGCTGAGCATTATAAAAATCATGGACTCGAGACTAACGAACCGGCCACAGACATTATTCAGCTTCCATAAGGTCTCTGAACTCGGCCCACGAAGCATTATGATCCTGAGGCTCAACAGCCTCCCACCAATCAGCAGCCTCCCAGTGAGAAATACTGGGCGATTGGGACCTTGCGATCCTCAGGGCAGTTAGTGGCAATAAAGATCGTGGACATCTCCTTGATGCACCTCTCCCAGTCAATCAGGTCTGAAGCCCCAGAAAACTGAGAAGGATGCATCTTGGTGACATCCTGAAGCCAATGATCTATTCTGGCCTGAGCAGTACGATCCAGAGCCGGGTTTCTAACCGCCTGGGCTATCGTAGCCATTTGGTTCACCATTTGTTGCATCATAGCTGCAACACCAATGTCGGCGCCATTGCCGGATGTGTTGTCTTGAGTAGCAGTATGGCCCTGACGACTATCATTACTGCTGGCTCCAGAAGAGTGTGACGTGGCCGCCCCACTGGCTGCCCCATGTCCCCTGTAACACCCGAGATATTCAAGGTATATTACAGTGCCGTGGACCCCTACATGGGACCTACCAGGCTAGACACGAATTACCACAGTAAAATCACACATCATCCAGATGAAAATCAAATAACACGTCCGGTACCACCGTCGGAATATTCAACATCGACAACCATAAATAACTTCAATGAATACGAATCACAATTCGAAGGGAATAGCCTAAGTACTCGCGAGTACAATCTATAAGTTTAGAAAATAGACAACAACCATGTCGAATGGAACAACGGAAATAAAAGGACTCAAATGCACATGTCAACGACCCTAGCCAGCATCCCTGTACTGTCCCAGCGCCCGCTCGTCTTCCTGAACGTAACCTAAAATCCATAACAAGAATTTCCCCAAAACGGGTCCCTAAAGGGGTTAGCAATTACGCTAGTACATGTAATATCCGTACTTTCTATTTTTGGTAATTTTTATTTTTGGGGTATGTTCATTTTGGACGACTCGCTTGTTACTATTTTGGAATTATGAACCTATTTTGTTCTTGGAGTTTTTCCGTTTGGACGAGTTTCGAGGATGTTTTTACGTAATTTTATCATGAATTATATCCTATCGCATGTACGTTCGATTCTCGTAAAACTCATTCGTTTTCGTTGTTTCCTGGTTTGCATAAGTTCGTATGGTTGAGTTAGTCCTGTTGATACTTTCGGTTTGTTAATACGACGTCGTATCGTGATTTTCGGGCACTTGGGCCATTTTTGTAATTTCCTATAAGTTTAGGGAATTTCACTTTCTTTGTCGCATTACGGACTCTCCGGTGGTCGGAGTTGTATTTTCTTTCAACGCTCAACTCTTTCATCTTGAATAATCCGTGTTTGTGTTTCTGGATTCTGTCCTTGCTTTGCATTTCGATTTTCGTACTGTTTGCAGCAGCGTACTGAACTGCTGCATGAGTAGCGCACGCTACTCCTTGATTCCTTGCGTGCGCTATTGTTGTGTGGTTAGCGTATGCTAACTTGGAGTTTGTAGCGTGCGCTAACGATTTCGGCGTACTGGGCCGTGGGGGTTTCGAATTCATATCATGTACTCTGATCATCAGGTAGCGTGCGCTAAGGCTTAAGTAGCGTACGCTATCGGGTAGTGTTTAGCACGCGCTAAACATGTCTAGCGCACGCTAGCGACGCCGGGCTGCTTCTAGACTGCTTGCGATCCCCGTTAGCGCGCGCTATGCTTTGATGGTTAGCGTGTGCTAACAATGTATTATTTATATAGGACAACATTAGCCCAACTTCGTCATTTTCCATCCTTACTTCTTCTCTTCGGCTTTGGGCGATTCTAGATGAGGGTTAGGGCCGATTTCGACCAAATATCATCATCCACTAACATTCTTGCATTCCTTGCGCGAATTCTTCAAATTCTTAACATTTTTCGCCATCCGAATCAAGGTAAGAATCCTTAAACCCTTGTTTTGAGATTTTGGGGAAATTTTAGAGATTTCTTGTGATTTGACTCTTTTAATCCGAATTATCATGGATTATTGCTAGAATTCAATCGTGTACTTGTAATCCTTCGTTTTTCTTGAGGATTTGTGGTTTTAAACTCTGATTTTTCCATTGTTCGTCAGTTATACTCGAAGATACCTTAGTAATGTTCGACAAGTTGTTCCAGCGGGTAGAACTAGGATGTATTCCTATGTTTTCGTAATTTTGAGAGTGGTTGCATATCATTATTGTGTTAGGATTGGATTTGTGAAGATTATTTGGGCCAAAACCTTTCCGTTCACCGTTTTCCTTCACGTCGTGTTAACCAGGCAAGTACATGTATTACATTCCGTTATGTATGTTACGTTTTCAAAATGAATGATAAATTGTGGTTTTCGGGTGCGTGAGTTATGTTCCTTCCACCCGGAGCATTCGACGAGATGTCTCGGGGTCGATACTAAGGGGTACGGCCGCGGAAGTGGACTTGGCTGCGTGTATGGTTGAACTTCCAGCCGGAGCGTTCGACGGGATGTATGGGGGTCGATACTAAGGGGTACGGCCGCAGAAGTGGTGTCCCACCCGCGGAAGGTAGGTGGAAAAAGGGGGGTGGCCATCATGAAGAAATCAGACGAGTTCGGTTCGTATCGGACTCCCGTGAGTCCAAACAGATAAACTCCAATTTCGTTCCGATGTATTTATATCAATTAATTAATCTAATTAATTAATCATATCAAATACAAAATAATATAATTAATTTCTCCAAGAAATAATTATATCTACGAATTAATTTAATCACCCAGTAATTTATTTAATTCATTTGGCCGTAAATAAAATTTATTCAATAAATCAATTTAGACATCCAATGTCCCCAAAATTAGATATCCAATATATAATATTCATAGTTAGAGAATAATCTCGATTCATTCCGTCGTCAATCCTATTGCGCGACTCGGTAGGTCGGTCTCAATCATAAATGGGAGGAACCAAAGAGTGGTAGCACCACCTAGCCAGCCTGGCGGCCTACACTGTACCCCAACTGAGAATGAATGATTGAGATCATTCAAGAACCATTCTTTTGTGAATACCAGTATACGTATAAACCCTTCTTTCAAATGTCCCGATCAAGTTATATGGTCACAGTCAGTCAAACCCTATCTGTACTTGATGCAATGTATGAGTTAATGCAAATCGAGATCATCGAGCTCTCGTGTATCCAATACAACTAGCTCCAATGCTTTGGCCAAAGACTTATGATCTCATCTGCCAATAACCGCATAGGACATATAACCCGTTCACTAACAGGAGAAAGAATTCTATCTTGGTAGTAAGACTTGCTACATGCCCGTCAAGACGCACATCGAGGTTGACCCCCGCCTTCCGGTTTACAGGGTTGAACTACTCTAATGAAAATATTGACATCACAAGCACATCCCTACTAAATCCTCAAGTGGAAGGTTCACAAACACCTATCACAACCTTTCGATTACATCATTGACTGTCCCAGAGTGAAATCTATGTGACGAATTGAGGGTGAGTCGGTTCGAGTATACTAATCTAGTTAGCATACCTATAACGTGTGCTCCCACTAACCATTAGTGTTCGATAGGTACTCTCCATGTCTAAGAACATGTCATACAACTCTTCACATAAACTTAACGCCCAGTCAAGTTTCATCGACTTGTGAACGATTAAGTATTTGAGCTATAAACCTTTCCAGTGCCAACCCCCTTATCCAATAAGGAGTGGAATGTTCTGCTGTCAAATACACGGACTAGTATATATATATATATATATAGTTAAGAATGCTAATAACTACAAGTAAATAAAGAAACATACATTTGCCTTATGATAATGAATTACATAATAACAAGTACAATGCCCTCACTCAACATCATCTGAGGGGCATTTGAGGGCATACTCCTAACAGTTACTAGGTTCAACATGATCATCATCTTCTTCTACAAGGAATAAATCCTAAGTTCAATCCATCTAGTTCCCCTATACGCGTTGTTCGATCATATTGTTCATAATAAACATGATAATCTCAATAACAACCTCAACAACTTCAGTAGCATGTTCATATTCGACAACCAGAACATGAAATCCAGATTAGTGAATCTTCACATACCTTATACGGAAGAAAATGATGAAAACACTTGTTGAACTCTGTTGTGTCAAGATTCATTCATCCCGACAGGCGATCGACTATAAGGCCGAGCGACCAAGTCGACTCCATTCAAACTATGGCTAGCTCGCCTAATCGAAGATATCAGACCACCATCAGGTACCTAGCGATCGACTCCCAAGGTGATCGCCCTTTGGCATCTGGCGATCGACTCTAGTGTCCAGCTAAGGATGGTCGACCTGCGACCCGAAAGGAGATGATCGCCCGTCAAAGTCATCGAAGACTGGATTTCGGAACAGCACCCACGTGCAGATCCACGAAAGGCGCTGACATACAAGATCTCCGCTGACAGGCAAGATCTTTTGCTGACAGACAAGACCTTTGACCACAGCCTGTCACCTACCTCACCTACTGGCAGGCGTGCCGAAAGTTGTCAGTGGGACCACCCGTGATGAACTCAGACGCGTGCAGCTCCCATCGACCGCATACTGACCGCCAAAGAACTCCTGCAGACTTTAAGGGAACAAGCCCATGTGCTAAAGGACGATCGCCCGATTATTATAATGCAGAAAAGGCGATCGCCCGGCATACCCAAGTCCTATAAATAGAGAACCTCCTCCTACTGGAAAAAGGTTCGGAATTCATTTCTCCAACATTTGAGAACACACTACCATCTAGCTCCATGCTTTCTCGCCGGAATCCATCTCAGGACTTCTCTCTCCGAATCTCTCGTCAAGAAGACGATCGACAGAGGCAGCAAGTCTCCACTAGACAGATTACAAGAGATTCATAAGCCCAGGAGCCCAAGCATCCAGCTAAATACTCGCCGTGAGAGACTGTCGATCTCTCACCGCCGCGACTGTTCATATCCTTTGTTACAAGAACTCACAGAGCATCAAATCTGGTTCTTCCGGCAATCTACACGCTCACTAGCTAAGATAACAAGAATCTTTACACTCATTGTAATTGTATTCTTACATTAGTACTTGTATCCCCAAATATTAGTATTAATAATATCTCGCGAGAGCATTCAAGCCCGGGACTAACAACCCCGGCAAATCTTGTGTTATTTATCTTTCTCACGGAAGTGCTCTTGCATTTGTTTGCTATCCATCCATTCCAGCAATATCTATCTCCGGATAATATTTTGGGTAGCAACAATTGGCGCTAGAAGGAGGGCATCTAACCCTCAAACTTTTATTCCTACCGTCTCGAAGAACACTCACTGTTCTCGGGGCATATACTTGAAGTGACACTCACTGCACTTCAAAGAAAACCTTCAGAATCATGACATCCGCCGGTACATCGAAGAAAGCCGCTCTCCGAACCGCCGGACACCATATCCCGGTTCAGTCCGAACCCCAGCCGACGACAGGGGGAAGCCGCAGCAACGCGAGACTCTCGATCCCGCATCCGAGAGATGGCCCCAACCTCTCACTCGATCAATTCCAAACCAAGGAACAGATCGAGGAGGCCATGGCCATCCTAGAGGAGCGACGGAGAGCACACACGTCGCCCGCGATAAGTCCCTCAATCATCCGCCGCATGGGAAAACGGAAATTCAACGGGCTACTGACCGAGCGATCGTCAGAAAGCCCTAATTCGCGAGGAAAGGCTCTCGCACGACCGGACGGATCCATATTCAATCGCTTGGGGCGCGACCCATCCTGGCGACCGGGGCATTCTGTTTCCAACCACGAAAAGACGGAATCCGAATCCGTCACCAGGAGTTCGGCCTACCCACCTTACAGCCGAACGCAGGTCAGCCATCTGACTCCCGCCCCGATCGCCAGGGGATTAGTACTCAATCGCCTCGGCTCCCGCTCCGAGCGCCGAGCCGCAAGCAGTCAGGCCACGGCGATGGCCGCCATACAACGCCAGCTCGACAAGATGAAAGCACTCTTGGACACTGGGGCAAGCACCAGCAAAAAGATCACCGGGCCGACCGAGCCACTCGCGGTCCACATCGAGCTTGCCCCCATACAACCAACGATCGATCCTCCCAAAACACCTCTGTATGAGGGGAGATCGGACCCCGAAACCCACCTGAGTAAATTCCGAATCTACATGACTGGGTGTGGGGTATCTGATGCAACCAAGTGCCGGATCTTCCCGTTAACATTGGGCGAGCTGGCCCATAGGTGGTACGTCTCACTACCACAACGATCAATCACCTCCTTTAAGAAACTGGCGAATGACTTCACGTCATACTTCGCCAGCAAGGTCGCCAGACCGGAAGGCCCCCACCGCGTGATGAAAATCAAGCAGGGGAAGGACGAGTCAGACGCAGATTACATCGACCGGGTAGACAAAATCATCCTCACCGGCGAACCCGTCAGTGACGAGCTCGCTCTCTATTCGGTCATGGGGGGATTCCACGGACACTCTCCCATGTTTAGACATCTCTCCAAGGATATTCCCCCAACTTACGCGATCTTCCGCGCTAAAGCTGCCAACTTTCTGGCCAGGCAAAGACTACTCACCCTCCACCTAGGCGAGGAAACGCCACCTCTTGTCCAGAAGATAGCGATCGCCAAAGCAAAGAAGGCGATCGCCAAGCCACTCGGAGATCTCAAGGCTTTCGAGGACATGGAAGCCCATATCCTCCATACGTTCAACAGAACTCCGGCACATATTTTCTATGCCGTCAAGGGGCACGAAAAGCTCAAAAAGCCAAAGGCGATAAGGGACCACAGTCACGTGGACAACAATCAATATTGTGCCTACCATAAGAGTCCCGGCCACAGCACCAACCAATGCCGCGACCTCCTCAAACAGCTCTGGAGATTGTTCGAGGAAGGCAAGTTGGACAACTTATTGGTTTAGCCGAAGCCCCTACCAATCTCTATACACGATCGTCCGAGTCGAACACAAAACAGGCTGGGAAGCTCATACGAGCCGACCCCTGGATCAACCTCGACGACCGTCTCTACATGCTTTAATAAAGAGAAGGGAACCTCGAAAATCTCCCCGATCTCCCTCCTTATTTAAGAAACTGGAGGGCTCGCTCGCCATCTACAGTTCGCCATCTAACATGATGGACTAAGGCACGAGATCGCCTCCCCCGCACAACGTACACCGTCGAAGGTCGGCATCTACATGACGATCCAAGGTGGAAGAGTGCAGCCATGGTCCTGGTGGTCGATGGAACCGACTGTTTAGGCCATGCAAGGTCCCTTTGGGCCAAGATCGCCCGCCCTTCGTTTAAATACGAGGCCGGCATAGTCTGAGGGCCCTCCAAAATTAATCAGTGTACACGATCGCTCGCCCTCAAAGGTTCATCATTTAACATGGTGAACCCGGACAATGCGACGTGCCACAACCCCGTCTCAACGTACACCGTCGAGGTTCGCCATCTTCATGGTGGGCCGAGGTGGAAGCAGAGCTAAACAAGCCGCGGGCGTGGAGTTGAATCATCCGACGCTGCCCCGCGCAAGGACTCCTCTAGACCGAGACCGCACGCCCTTCGTTTAAATACGAGGCGAGGCGCAGCCTAACAAAGGACCCTCATAATAAAGTGAGTCACGAGACACTCAATGTCTTCGCGCATCAAGACATGCTCAAGGGGTCGGTCCATCGAACTCCGCGATCGTGCACGGTTCCTCAAGACGGACGATCGTCCTCGAGGATTCGACAAAGTTGAAGACCGCTCACTCAACGAGTTATTTTCATCCCCTTACTTCCGCTAAGTGAATAAAAACAAGGGGCAATAAGAGTGCGGACTACCTATACGACGATCGTCGCTATTCAACCACATACGGAGATCGTCATTTTTTCAGATGTTGTGCAGCGATCGAATTTGTTGTAAAAAGTTATCTTTATGAGTTTATCAATTCGTTTGGAACTACCCTCGCAACGATCTCTCCTCACACATTTGTACAAAGTCAAACAAAGACTCAAAAATAACCATCATTCAAGTGATAAGTCAGCAATTCAAACGTTCATTTCATTACTTGAAAAAGTCGGAGTACATGGTCGCCCGAAGGCCTAAATGCTACAAAAGAAAGCTACAAATTACAAGGAAATAAGCTAAAGCATCAAAAATGAAGTGCCTCAGGCCCTGCCTGGCCTTCGCCATCAGTATCCGGCGCGGTCCCCTCATCTTCTGGAGCGTCGGGATGAGCAAGATTGGCCAGAGACGGATACCAGCTCAAATCCACGCCGATGTCCGCAAGATCCAAGATCGGCAAGGAGAAAGCTGGATGGAGAGGATGCTCCAACGCATATGCCTTGAAGTTCTCGGCAAGAGGTCCGACCTCCAAACCTCCCTTCTTAGCTGCTCGGATCGAGTCGGCGAACGCCAGATAATAGGCGAACTCGCTGACAAACTCCAAGTTTTGAAAGGGATCAGCCTTGGTCGCCTCTACCTCTCCTTTCAGCTCCACTATTGCCTGTTGCGACCCCTGGAGCTCGGCCTCCCTCGCAGCAACCTTCCCCATCGCCTCCGCCAGCTCGCTGGTCAACCGAGCGATCGTCACCTTCTGGCGATCGGCCTCCTCTTCAGTAACCTTCTGCGCCCGGACGGCATTCAGCATCTGGTCCCGAAATCGGTCAACCGCCAAACGAGACAACTCAGTTTCCTTCTTCGCCAGCTCAAGCTCATGGCTCGCCCGCTTGGCTGCCTCCAGAGAGTCCTTCTCCATCGCCGCGATCCTATCAGCAAACTCGGCGTTCTCTTTCCGAGCCGCCTCGAGATCCGCCTGCAGGCGAATAGTGGAGGGCCGCCCCTCAAACTCCTGAGCATCCTGGACAGCCATGGTCGCCGTCTGGAGAGAGAGAGAGAGCGAGAACAGCTTGCATCGTACTCCCCGATCGCTGACGAGCGATCGCATCCAGATCGGTCGTCCATGCCTTCGGCAGAGCAGAAGCGGCCTTGCTAACGTATGGAGGGATGTCGCAGGACTGACGAGGAGATCGGCTCGCTAGGAAATCCACGACCATCGGCGGGCAAGACGGATCTGCGCGACGGATCCTGCATCAAAACAACAAAGTCAATACAACTCCTACGCAGTTGCAATTTTCAACACAAAAATGCAATCTACCTCTCAGCCTTCTCGGGGTCCCGACCGAAATACGGTTTCCCTCGAGGGGTCTCAGCATCCGCGATCGCCATCTCCCGCATAAAAGCCGCAGAGGGCGGCTCATTCTCCGGAGCAGCGATGGTGATCGGAGGCGCGGCGATCGTCACTTCATCGCCTGGGCGAGGCGGTTTCTTCGGCCTCGGCCTCTTGCGATTTGCTCGAAGCCACTCCTCCGGAACTCCCTCCTCAGCCACGACCGGCTCCACGCGAGGCTCCGCCTCCGGAACTATTGGCAATGCAACAGGTGGGGCCCGAGACGACCTCTTATGGCGGAGACGGCCTAGAACTCCAGGATTCGACATGGCGATCTCCGTCAGAGGCTCCAAAAAGCGAGGAAAGCGAATCTCTGCAGTTAAGACGATCGATCAACAGTCAGATACTGTCCTCAAGTAAGGCGATCGCCTAGAAATTGAAGGTCGCAGAAACTCATACCTGGCACCGAGAGATGTCTCGGGAAACGGAATAGTCGAGCCGACAACCAATGACTCTCCTTATTGATCCGGTTGGCATCAAGGTCGTCGTCCGACAAGCTCCTTATCCGCTCCCAGACAACCAGGAAGTCAAAAGGCAGCTCCTCGACCGCTGGAATGTGAAAGCCTGCAAAACCGAAATCAAATTAGATCAGTCTAAAACGCATCCGAACGAAGGGAGAGTCTAAACCTTTACCGGGATTCCTCTCCCGAAACTCAGTAGGGATCTCCAGCTCGCCCGAAGGATTGTCGCTCGCGGAAGCCCTTCACTTGCCGGCGACCCAGAACCACTTCGTCTGATCGCCCCGCATCTTATTCGGGACACCGTGAATTACCCGACCAGATCGGCCCTGAATATGGTAACCGCCGACCAACCCTTTATGAGCCGTCAGTTTGAACAAATGGTTCATCTCCAACGGCGATGGGAGGCGGTATAGGCGGTGACCGCCAAAAAGAGTGAGAGTGCAGATAATTTGGAGCCAGGCGTTCGGCGTCAGCTGAAGTGGCGCCACGTTCAAAGCGGCCAGCAGGTGGGAGACAGCAAAGGATAGAGGGAAGCGTAGCCCGGCCTCCATAATCGCCTCATTCACGGCGACCATACCCATCGGAGGCTGATCGGCCCGCTCATTCTCCGCCGGCGCGAACATGTCCACATCTGAAGGAATATGGAACCTCATCCTCCAGACGGCCAGATCTTTCCTGGACGTCGAACTCCGTATTTGGCAAAGAGACCACAACGATCGCTGCGCAGCCCGGTACTGCGACCGTTTGGGAAGCACATAGGGGTAGGCGACCGAGTATCCCCGAAAATCGAAGCTCGGAGTAGGACCAGCCAACTTCTCCATTATCTCAGCAAAAGCCTTATAGGCCCGGCCGAAAGCACTATGCTGCTCCCAGTAGGCCCTAATCGCCAGATCTCTCTCTATCTGCGATCGTCTTTCTTCAGCAGCCGCCTCCTTAGCAACGTCGGCTTCGTTAAATAAAGCCTCGACTTCAGCAGGGTCGATTCCGGCCCAAATAGCTTCAGCGGCCGTCTCCAGGTGGAAGTCGGAAGAAGGTTCTCCCCGGACAGTCAATGTCCCGGCGGCAGAACTGGTACCCACTCCACGTGATGATGAGGTTCCAGCCATTCTCAAAGAAAGATAAGGAGAAAAGGATTTTTCTTACCCGAAAGTGAAATCGAACGACGATCGGCACTAAGATCTTCAGAAAAATCGACAGCAAGTCCTTCTTTCTCCAATAAGTACGCGTGAGTATGAAACTGCAGCACTGCGCCCTTTTATAGGAGAAGGCAGGGACTCGTTTGCAATAAGGGAAAATCTCAGGGGTCGGATCTCAAACGACGCATTTATTGACTCCCTCGAGACCCGCGTACGCGTCTTTTCAAGGACGCATCAGCCGAGGAGTCATTAATGACCGTTGGCATCCTCCAATAGAAGCCCGACACGTGCGCGGAGACTTTTCAATGCCCATTGCCTTTTCCCGCGCAGTTTAGCGGCCAACCAGGTCGTCCAAACTCAGAGTATATCGGCTCAAAGACGATCGCCAGTTCAGTTAAACACATAGTCGCTCGTCAAAAGTTCAGCGATCGCCAAGAGAACCACCTCACCCCACGTTTCCAACATAGGAGCGAGCTGGGGGGAAATTGTTGTGTCAAGATTCATTCATCCCGACAGGCGATCGACTATAAGGCCGAGCGACCAAGTCGACTCCAGTCAAACTATGGCTAGCTCGCCTAATCGAAGATATCAGACCACCACCAGGTACCTAGCGATCAACTCCCAAGGCGATCGCCCTTTGGCATCTGGCGATCGACTCTAGTGTCCAGCTAAGGATGGTCGACCTGCGACCCGAAAGGAGATGATCGCCCGTCAAAGTCATCGAAGACTAGATTTTGGAACAGCACCCACGTGCAGATCCACGAAAGGCGCTGACATACAAGATCTCCGCTGACACGCAAGATCTTTTGCTGACAGACAAGACCTTTGACCACAGCCTGTCACCTACCTCACCTACCGGCAGGCGCGCCGAAAGTTGTCAGTGGGACCACCCGTGACAGCAACTCAGGACGCGTGCAGGCTCCCCATTGGACCGTACAGTTAACCGCCAGCAACTCCTGCAGACTTTAAGGGAACAAGCCCATGTGCTAAAGGACGATCGCCCGATTATTATAATGCAGAAAAGGCGATCGCCCGGCATACCCAAGTCCTATAAATAGAGAACCTCCTCCTACTGGAAAAAGGTTCGGAATTCATTTCTCCAACAGTTGAGAACACACATACCATCTAGCTCCCTGCTTTCTCGCCGGAATCCATCTCAGGACTTCTCTCTCCGAATCTCTCGTCCAGAAGACGATCGGCAGAGGCAGCAAGTCTCCACTAGACAGATTCCAAGAGATTCATAAGCCCAGGAGCCCAATCATCCAGCTAAATACTCGCCGTGAGAGACTGTCGATCTCTCACCGCCGAGACTGTTCATATCCTTTGTTACAAGAACTCACAGAGCATCAAATCTGGTTCTTCCGGCAATCTACACGCTCACTAGCTAAGATAACAAGAATCTTTACACTCATTGTAATTGTATTCTTACATTAGTACTTGTATCCCCGAATATTAGTATTAATAATATCTCGCGAGAGCATTCAAGCCCGGGACTAACAACCCCGGCAAATCTTGTGTTATTTATCTTTCTCACGGAAGTGCTCTTGCATTTGTTTGCTATCCATCCATTCCAGCAATATCTATCTCCGGATAATATTTTGAGTAGCAACAAACTCAACGTCGAACGCTTGAACACCAATCCCAAAAGCTCCTTGCCCTCAATGATTATCTTTAGAGGCTGATATGAAGGGTTAAGGTCGAGAGGGTAACTCTCTAAGTCTCGGAAATCAGGTATAGGACAAAGTGTAAACTGAGAAATGAAATGAGGTGGTGTCCTATTTATAAAGTCCTAAACTTTACATACATTAGCCTCAAAGCCTTTCGTATGTTATAGTTTTAACGTACGTTATTTGACATTCTTTGCGTATGTTAACATTTGACAGTAGCTCACTATCTCGTTTCTGGCCTTCTCTTATCTACGCTATCAACAACCTTTATGTATATAATCGTATGAACATAGCGCGCGTTATCACCAATAGCTAACGTCCGTTAAGCCTCGTTGACCTGCTTTATCAAAAAGCCATCCAGGTTCACGTGGGGAAAATCCGACATTATCTCCTCCTGGCTCTACACGCCGACCTTATCTGATCTGCCTTTGACTACTGCTTACGTACGCTATGCTTCAACTATAACGTACGTTATCTGTAGATCTTAACGTACGTTATGCTCAACAGCTAGCGTACATTATGACTTGCAGATGCATGCATGTATTGGAAACTCACGAACGTAGGAATATGAATACGGGAAATCACACTATGATTATTAATACCACATACTCAAATGCTACAAGTTTCGAATACAGGTAAAATACACAATAATTAACCAAGTATTACATACTCTCCCTCTAAAAAAAGTTTCGTCCCGAAACTTAAGACGAAAATAATTCCAGGTATCTCAACTTCATACTATCATCAGTCTCCCAAGTTGCTTCTTCGACTACATGTCGAGACCACTAAACTTTAACCAAGGAGATTGGTTTATTACTCAATTGCTTTACTCGACTCTCAAGTATCTTGATTAGCTTTTCTTCGAACGTGCCATCATTAGCCACCTCGATATCACCAAAATCGATGACATGACTAGGATCCGGTACATATTTATGTAATTGGGATACGTGGAACACATTATGACCATGACTCAGAGATGGTGGTAAGCCAACCTGTACTCCAACTCCCCAACTCTTTCAAGAACCTCGAATGGTCCGATATATCTTGGACTCAGCTTTCCTTTACTCCCAAAATGAAAAATTCCTCGGGTAGGAGAAACTTTTAGGAGTATGTGATCCCCAATTCCAAATTCTAATGGGCGACAGCGCACGTCTACATAATATTTCTACCGACTCTGGACAGTCAACAGCCTTTCATGAATCAGATCTACCTTCTATTGAGTCTGTATTAGCAACTCTGGTTCGGTCCCAACTAAATTAGACGAATCGTCCCAACACAGGGGGGATCTGCATCTTCTTCCATACAATGCTTCAAAAGGTCCCATCCTAATGGAACCATGCCAACTATTATTGTAGGTGAATTCAATCAACGGTAGATGAATTTCCCAATTTGTCGACCAATATAAGGCACAAGCTCTCAACATGTCTTCTACTGTCTGAATAGTCCTCTCGGACTGTCCGTCAGTCTGAGGATGATAAGATGTGCTAAAGTTCAGGTCGGTTCCCAAGTCTCTATGAACCACTTTCCAAAAATGTGACACGAAGCAACCATCTCGATCTGAAATAATAGTCTTCGGTGTACCATGCAATCGGACTATCTTCGCAATAAACACTCGGGCCAACCTCTCCGGTCCCAAAGTATCCTTAATGCCCAGGAAATGAGCCGACTTAGTTAGACGATCAACTATCTCCCAAATCATATTCATCCCTGTTCTGGTGTTCGGCATACTAGTGATAAAGTCCATTGATATATATTCCCACTTCCATTCAGGAATCGAAAGTGGCTTCAACATTATGGCGGGTTGCTGATGTTCGATCTTAACCTGTTGACAAGTTAAACACTTCGAGACATATTCCGCCATATCTTTCTTCATGTTGCCCCACCAAAAATTCTACTTCATATCCTTATACAACTTACTAGTGCCTGGGTGAATAGAATAGGGCGTATTGTGAGCTTCCTTCACGATTGTCTGTTTCAAAGCATCAACATCGGGAACACAAAGTCCACATTGAAATCTCAAAACTCCGTCTTCATGAAATACAAATCCTGGGGCCTTTCCTTTGCTCACCTCATCACGTAACCAAATCATTAGAGGATTATCCAATTGCTTAGATTTGATTTCTTCAATTAACGACGAAGTTAATTCCATCACACAGTTGCCCTTGGACTCTTTGCAACCGTACTTCAATTACTTCACGAACCAACTCTCGTTGAATGCTGGACTGGGACGTAAGCGTTTCCAACATTCGAATAGAAACAGGTTTGCGGCTTAGTGCATCAGCTACCACGTTAGCTTTGCCTGGTTGATAAAGAATTTCCAAGTCATAATCTTTAATCAATTCCATCCATCTCCTCTATCTCTTGTTTAATTCCTTTTGACTAAAAATAAATTTGAGACTCTTATGATCTGTGAAGATCTAACAGTGACTCCCATACAAATAAGGTCACCAGATTTTCAGAGCAAAGACAACGGCTGCTAACTCTAAATCATGTGTCGGGTAGTTAACCTCATATGGTTTCAACTGTCCAGAAGCATAGACAATCACTCTATCCTTCTGCATCAACACGCAACCCAGACCATGATTTGAAGCATCGCTGTAAACTACGAACCCTTCAGTTCCGTCTAGTAGTGCTAATATTGGCGCTGTTGTCAGTCTCCTCTTGAGTTCTTCAAAACTAATCTGACATTTATTGTTCCACATGAATTTCTTAGTCTTTTGTACGAACTGAGTAAGCGAATGAGCGATTTTGGAAAATCCTTCCACAAAACGACGATAATACCCAGCAAGTCCTAAGAAACTTCAGACTTCCTTCACGTTCTTAGGAGATTTCCACTCCAAGATTGCCTCAACTTTCTTCGGGTATACTTGAACTACGTCGGCTGATATCACGTGCCCATGGAGCGTTACTTCCTTAAACCATAACTCACATTTGGAAAGTTTTGCCCAAAGCTGTTCATTTCTCAAAATCTTCAAAATAATATGCAAACGTTCTGCATGCTCTTCTGGATTCATTGAATAAATCAAGATGTCGTCAATGAAAACGACCACGAATTTTTACAAGTATTCTAAGAATACTCGATTCATCAATTGCATAAACACAGCAGGAGCATTAGTAAGACCAAATGGCATTACTATAAACTCATAGTGCCCATACCGAAATCTAAATGAGGAGTTTGGTATACCAGCTCCTTAATCCTCAACTGATGGTATCCTAATCTCAAATCGATCTTCGAGAATATCGTCGCTCCCTGAAATTGATTAAACAAATCATCAATCTGAGGCAATGGGTATTTATTCTTGATTGTCACCTTATTTAGCTCCTTGTAATCTATACACAATCGGAGTGATCCGTCTTTATTTCGAACAAAAAGAACGGGCGCACCCCAAGGAGAAACACTAGGTTGAATGTAACCCTCCTGCAACAATTATTCAAGTTGTTCCTTTAACTCATACATTAGCCTCAAAGCCTTTCGTATGTTATAGTTTTAACGTATGTTATTTGACATTCTTTGCGTATGTTAACATTTGACAGTAGCTCACTATCTCATTTCTGGCCTTCTCTTATATACGCTATCAAAAACCTTTATGTATATAATCGTATGAATATAGCGCGCGTTATCACCAATAGCTAACGTACGTTAAGCCTCGTTGACCTTCTTTATCAAAAAGCCATCCAGGTTCACGTGGGGAAAATCCGACATTATCTCCTCCTGGCTCCACACGCCGACCTTATCTGATCTGCCTTTGACTACTGCTTACGTACGCTATGCTTCAACTATAACGTACATTATCTGTAGATCTTAACATACGTTATGCTCAACAGCTAGCATACATTATGACATGCAGATGCATG
The DNA here is from genome assembly GCA_033398695.1 of Orobanche coerulescens. Lineage (NCBI taxonomy): Eukaryota > Viridiplantae > Streptophyta > Magnoliopsida > Lamiales > Orobanchaceae > Orobanche > Orobanche coerulescens. Next base: position 75,133,812 of record CM065810.1, on the reverse strand, counting down.
CATGTATTGGAAACTCACGAACGTAGGAATACGAATACGGGAAATCACACTATGATTATTAATATCACATACTCAAATGCTACAAGTTTCGAATACAGGTAAAATACACAATAATTAACCAGGTATTACATACTCTCCCTCTAAAAAAAGTTTCGTCCCGAAACTTAAGACGAAAATAATTCCAGGTATCTCAACTTCGTACTATCCTCAGTCTCCCAAGTTGCTTCTTCGACTACATGTCGAGACCACTAAACTTTAACCAAGGAGATTGGTTTATTACTCAATTGCTTTACTCGACTCTCAAGTATCTTGATTACCTTTTCTTTGAACGTGCCATCATTAGCCACCTCAATATCACCAAAATCGATGACATGACTAGGATCCGGTACATATTTCTGTAATTGGGATACGTGGAACACATTATGACCATGACTCAGAGATGGCGGTAAGCCAACCTGTACGCCAACTCCCCAACTCTTTCAAGAACCTCGAATGGTCCGATATATCTTGGACTCAGCTTTCCTTTACTCCCAAAATGAAAAATTCCTCGGGTAGGAGAAACTTTTAGGAGTATGTGATCCCCAATTCCAAATTCTAATGGGCGACAGCGCACGTCTACATAAGATTTCTACCGACTCTGGACAGTCAACAGCCTTTCATGAATCAGATCTACCTTCTATTGAGTCTGTATTATCAACTCTGGTTCGGTCCCAACTAAATTAGACAAATCGTCCCAACACAGGGGGGATCTGCATCTTATTCCATACAATGCTTCAAAAGGTCCCATCCTAATAGAACCATGCCAACTATTATTGTAGGTGAATTCAATCAACGGTAGATGAATTTCCCAATCCGTCGACCAATATAAGGCACAAGCTCTCAACATGTCTTCTACTGTCTGAATAGTCCTCTCGGACTGTCCGTCAGTCTGAGGATGGTAAGATGTGCTAAAGTTCAGGTCGGTTCCCAAGTCTCTATGAACCACTTTCCAAAAATGTGACACGAAGCAACCATCTCGATCTGAAATAATAGTCTTCGGTGTACCATGCAATCGGACTATCTTCGCAATAAACACTCGTGCCAACCTCTCTGGTCCCAAAGTATCCTTAATGCCCAGGAAATGAGCCGACTTAGTTAGACGATCAACTATCTCCCAAATCATATTCATCCCTGTTCTGGTGTTCGGCATACTAGTGATAAAGTCCATTGATATATATTCCCACTTCCATTCAGGAATCGAAAGTGGCTTCAACATTATGGCAGGTTGCTGATGTTCGATCTTAACCTGTTGACAAGTTAAACACTTCGAGACATATTCCGCCATATCTTTCTTCATGTTGCCCCACCAAAAATTCTACTTCATATCCTAATACAACTTACTAGTGCCTGGGTGAATAGAATAGGGCGTACTGTGAGCTTCCTTCACGATTGTCTGTTTCAAAGCATCAACATCGGGAACACAAAGTCCACATTGAAATCTCAAAACTCCGTCTTCATGAAATACAAATCCTGGGGCCTTTCCTTTGCTCACCTCATCACGTAACCGAATCATTAAAGGATTATCCAATTGCTTAGATTTGATTTCTTCAATTAACGACGAAGTTAATTCCATCACACACAGTTGCCCTTGGACTCTTTGCAACCGTACTTCAATTCCTTCACGAAGCAACTCTCATTGAATGCTGGACTGGGACGTAAGCGTTTCCAACATTCGAATAGAAACAGGTTTGCGGCTTAGTGCATCAGCTACCACGTTAGCTTTGCCTGGTTGATAAAGAATTTCCAAGTCATAATCTTTAATCAATTCCATCCATCTCCTCTATCTCTTGTTTAATTCCTTTTAACTAAAAATATATTTGAGACTCTTATGATCTGTGAAGATCTAACAGTGACTCCCATACAAATAAGGTCACCAGATTTTCAGAGCAAAGACAACGGCTGCTAACTCTAAATCATGTGTTGGGTAGTTAACCTCATATGGTTTCAACTGTCCAGAAGCATAGACAATCACTCTATCCTTCTGCATCAACACGTAACCCAGACCCTGATTTGAAGCATCGCTGTAAACTACGAACCCTTCAGTTCCGTCTAGTAGTGCTAATATTGGCGCTGTTGTCAGTCTCCTCTTGAGTACTTCAAAACTAATCTGACATTTATTGTTCCACATGAATTTCTTAGTCTTTTGTAGGAACTGAGTAAGCGAATGAGCGATTTTGAAAATCCTTCCACAAAACGACGATAATACCCAGCAAGTCCTAAGAAACTTCAGACTTCCTTCACGTTCTTAGGAGATTCCCACTCCAAGATTGCCTCAACTTTCTTCGGGTCTACTTGAACTACGTCGGCTGATATCACGTGCCTATGGAACGTTACTTCCTTAAGCCATAACTCACATTTGGAAAGTTTTGTCCAAAGCTGTTCATTTCTCAAAATCTTTAAAATAATATGCAAACGTTCTACATGCTCTTCTGGATTCATTGAATAAATCAAGATGTCGTCAATGAAAACGACCACGAATTTTTACAAGTATTCTAAGAATACTCGATTCATCAATTGTATAAACACAGCAGGAGCATTAGTAAGACCAAATGGCATTACTATAAGCTCATAGTGCCCATACCGAGATCTGAATGTGGACTTTGGTATACCAGCTCCTTAATCCTCAACTGATGGTATCCTGATCTCAAATCGATCTTCGAGAATACCGTCGCTCCCTGAAATTGATTAAACAAATCATCAATCTGAGGCAATGGGTATTTATTCTTGATTGTCACCTTATTTAGCTCCTTGTAATCTATACACAATCGGAGTGATCCGTCTTTATTTTGAACAAAAAGAATGGGCGCACCCCAAGGAGAAACACTAGGTTGAAAGTAACCCTCCTGCAACAATTCTTCAACCTGTTCCTTTAACTCATACATCTCTGTTAGCGCCATATGGTATGGTGCTCTGGAAATAGGTACGACTTCTGGTTCTAATTCAATATTAAACTCTATAGCTCTATGCGGAGGTAATCCAGGTAGTTCGTCAGGGAATACATCTGAGAATTCATTCACAACTGGAATAGACGAGAGCTTTACTCCTTCTTCCTTCTTCATGGCATAACACCAAAACTCGGCACAACCCTGTTTCGGCAATTTAATCGCTTTCATGGCTTTGATCACTTTCCCTGATCTTCCTGGTCTCCATCCTTCGAATAAATGTTCAGATCCATCATCAGGAATAATTGAGATAACTCTCTTCCGATAATTGAAAATAGCCCTATAACGATTGAGCCAATCGTCTCCAAGAATTAAAACGTCACCATGGATATCGATCAAAATAAGATTTGATGGCCAATTCCTCCCTCTTATCGACACAAGAAAATTTCTAGCTTCTAGATTTCCCACAATTCTCTCTCCACTCGGAAAACTCACAACATAAGGTTCACAATCATGCAAACACGAGATTTTCAAACGATTAACACAATTCAGTGATATGAAAGAATGTGTAGCTCCTGAATCGAATAAGACACTAATTGGTTGCAAAAGAATCTAAATCATACCTGATGCAACAACAGTGTTCTGATCATCTGACCTCCTCATATCATAAAGGCGCATAGGAACGGACCCAGCACTGGATGCTTCTCTTTTTCCAAGATTCTGCTGTTGTAGACCACTCTGCTATGTCAGGTTTACACTCGTCTCTTTCGGAACTTGCACTGAAGTACGAGCTCCAAACGATCTAGTCACATTACCAGGAAATGTCGCATGATGCCGTTCTTGCCTACATTCAAGTCAAGTCACAGAAGGAGTGGAACAATCACGCCGAACATGCCCTGGTCGTCCACAGTTATAACACTTCTTCGCTGCATCTGTAATCGTCGATGCCGTTCTGAACTTTTTTCTGCCTCGGGAAGGATACAGAGGCCTCTTGGATGAATGGAATGAGGACTGGCCCTTGTGGGGCTCACTACTATTGCTCTCAGTAAAGTTGCCAAACACTCTCTGCTTCTTCAATTCCGCAAATTTTTCCACTTCTGTCTCTTTCATCTCATAATATACGGCTTTATCCTGATACTGTCGGAGAGTAGTACATTCTAATCCCGACATATATCGTTGAATCTCCAGCTTCATCCTCATGTTGAAGTGAAAAATCTTTTATGCCTCGGTTCTGACCAGATGTCGTACAAAGGTCAGCTGGTGATTAAAAGTCATAATCATATCTGTCATAGATGCCTCCAGATTTTGCGGTGAGAAAAACTCGGACCATCCTCTCTAACTGGACGAGGACAATATTGTGCTTCCATCATTAATTTGTATTCTGTCCAGTCAGCATTATGATCCTCCGGCCGAATGGCTTCCCACCAGTCGAAAGCTTCCCCAGTTAAAAAATACTGAGCGATCGGAACTTTTCGGTCATTGGGACAATTAATTCCTGCAAGTACCTTCTCCAGTTCTTTCACCCAGTGGTCCCATGTAGGCATCTCAGAAGAACTGTCAAATTTTGGTGGGTGTAATTTGACCACTTTTGAAAGCCACGTGTCCCCTCGATTTACTTCGTCACGCTGTTGGCCCATCGTCATTTGCATGCGGTCAACCACCTGAGAAAATTGGGTCATCTGGGTGACCGCTTGCTGGAGCACTTCAGGCATGTTAGGATTTGCATCTGCCTCCTCAGTTCGTGCTCGGTCATTATTAACTGATTCCTGTTGTTCGCCAGAACTTAAATTAGCTTGATTAGACAACGAATCTGGGACAGAAGATGAATCTTCCCGTCTGGCATTGCCACGTCGGTGTCCACGACCTCAGCCGCATCCACGTCCACTTCTCAACATACTGTAAACATAAATACTCAATACCCAGAGCAAAATCTCCTAAAATTTTATCAATATCCGCAAAGTGCGCAAAAATTAAAATGATAGTATCTGAGATTAGGAAACTTACAACCACAATTCACATGATGACGCTGGCTGTACAGTGATGTCATGAACGCCCGACAAATAAAACGACATAAACAGACCCAACTAAACCCAACTGACAATATATCCATAAATCTTAGCTCTGATACCATATTCTGTAATACCCCGAGATATTCGAAATAATTACAGCGTTGTAAACCCTTTATATAAGAATTTACAAGGCTAAATTAAAAGAAATACTGAACAATACTAATAATACCACCAATAGTTGTGTAATTTAGTAACCGGTTTAATCATCCAAAACAACCCATTTATTATAAAATTCTCAAATCACCATAAAGGACACACATACTCGAGTACTTAACACAAAACCAGAATACCAAAACAATTCAGATGGAGAACATCACTGTGCCCCTTCATCATCATGCTGACACTGTGGTTGCTTCCCCGCTCCCCGGATACCTGAACATTAAACAAATATCCACCCCCACATGGGTTAGCAAAAAGATGCTAGTACAAGTACCAAAATTTTACAAAATCAAATATGCAACAAAAATGTATAGCAAAACACAAAATACGGACTTCCTCTACTGGAATCCAACTATGCGAATCCACCTGATTCCGTCAACACAACACAAGGTAATCCAATGATCCAGCGCCCTCAGCATAGATCCCGAGATGATCCCATCGGACCAACATGAGGTGGAAAACCCGTCTAATGATCTAGCGCCCTCAGCATAGATCCCAAGATGATCTCGACGGACCAACACGAGGTGAACAACTGATCCAGCACTCTTAGCATAGATCACACGATCCAATAGGATCAATACAACATATACAATACAACTATGCATAAAAATATGTAATCAATATGTTCATCAATATGAGCAATATATGAATCAATAAAATGAACGACATTATGACAAATCAACTTGGACGACCTCATGTTCAACAACATGAATGACAATATGCATGGTCAAAATCATAAACATTAAACCAAAATCAAAATAAGATACGTGCCCAAAAATGACGACAAGGATCGATACTTCCAATAACCTTCAACCCGCTCGAAGAACGCTCACTCGATCAATTCACAATATCTGAACCTTAATTATATAATAACACCAATATAACTAACGGTTTCGGACAATCACTTATAAACATTATGCAAACATGAAAAGGAATAATCTATCCGATTATGATAAAAAAACTAATCTGCCCCAAGCCATACCGGTCGAATCATCACTACAATTCTTATCCGAACAGTAATCTCATAACGTTTCAATCAAGTCTGAACACATCTTTCGATTGAATTCTTCAATTATACCTCATGATAGTTCATCCTACAAGGATCCTAACCATACTCATCATCAATCCAACGCAACATTATTTCGTAATTATCTTGAAGAACACCATAATCATCACATAAAACTTGTTACTAGGTTCAACATGATCATCATCTTCTTCTTCAAGGAATAAATCCTAAGTTCAATCTATCTAGTTCCCCTATACGCGTTGTTCGATCATATTGTTCATAATAAACTTGATAGTCTCAGTAACAACCTCAACAACTTCAGTAGCATGTTCATATTCGATAACTAGAACATGAAATATAGATTGGTGAATCGTCACATACCTTATACGGAATAAAATGATGAAAACACTTGATGAACTCAATGTCGAACGCTTGAACACCAATCCCCAATGCTCCTTGCCTTCAATGATTATGTTTAGAGGCTGGTATGAAGGGTTAGGGTCGAGAGGGTAACTCTATAAGTCTCGAAAATCAGGTATAAGACGAAGTGTAAACTGAGAAATAAAATGAGGTGGTGTCCTATTTATAAAGTTCTGAAATTTACATACGTTAGCCTCAAAGCCTTACGTACGTTATAGTCTTAACGTACGTTATTTTACATTATTTGCGTACGTTAACGTCCGACAGTAGCTCACTGTCTCGTTTCTGGTCTTCTCTTACATACGCTATCAAAAACCTTTACATACGTAATCGTATGAACATAGCGCGCGTTATCACCCACAGCTAACGTACGTTAAGCCGCGTTGACATGCTTTATTAAAAAGTCGTCCAGGTTCACGCGTGGAAGATCCGACATTATCTCCTTGTGGATCCACACGCCGACCTTATCTGATCTGCCTTTGACTGCTACTTACATATGCTATGCTTCGACTAGGACGTACGTTATCTGCAGCTCTTAACATACGTTATGCTCAACAACTAGCGTATGTTATGACGTGCAGATGCATGCATGCATGTATTGGAAACTCACGAACGAGGAATATGAATACGGGAAATCACACTACGATCATTAATACCACATACTCAAATGCTACAAGTTTCGAATACAGGTAAAATACACAATAATTATTCGAGTATTATAGCATGGGCCTCACGCAAAATACTCTGCCTCAATTCCAAGTCGTTTGGTACAAAAATCCGACTCTAGAATCTCAACATACCATCCTCGTGAATCACAAATCCAGGAGACTTCCACTTAAGAACATTCTCTCAGATTTGAGTAATCATCGGATCCTCCAACTGCTTCAGTTTAATTTCATTGATCCACGACGACGAAATCTCTAAAGCACAAAGTTGCCCTACAGCTCCTGGCAACAAAATCTCAACACCCAACTCCATCAAATCACGCTGAATCTCAGATTGATACGTAAGTATCTCAAGCGTTCGCAACATAACCGGTTTCCAACTCAAAGCGTCTGCCATGACGTTCGCCTTGCCCGGATGATAAAGGATTTCGAGGTGATAATCCTTGATCAATTCCAACCACCTCCTCTACCTCATATTCAACTCCCGCTGAGTGAATATGTACTTCAGATTTTTATGATCGGTAAAAATCTGACATGTAGAGCCAAAGAGATAATGACGCCAAATCTTGAGCGCAAAAACAATTGCCGCTAACTCCAAATTGTGAGTAGGGTAGTTGAGCTCATACGACGTCAACTGTCTCGACACATACGCAATATTCTTGTCGTGCTGCATCAACACGCACCCAAGACCCTGACCCGAAGCATCGCTATAAACAGCGAAACCCTCGATGCCACATGGCAATGCTAGAATCGGGGCTGAAGTCAAATGCCTCTCCAGGTCCTCAAAAATCAACTGTCTTTCGTCATTCCAGACAAACTTCTCAGATTTCTGAAGCAATTGTGTATGTGGCCGAGCCAGTTTCTAGAACCCCTCGACGAACCTACGATAGTAGCCATCCAAACCCAAGAAACTACGGACCTCCTTCACATTCTTAGGTGCTGCCCAATCCAGCATTGCCTCAATCTTCTGTGGATTCACATGGACCCCCTCGGCTAAAATCACGTGACCCAGAAACATCACTTCCTTCAGCCAGAACTCACATTTCAAGAACTTCGCATAGAGTCGCTCTGTCCTAAAAATATCCAACACCGCACGCAGATGATGCGCATGCTCCTCGTCATTCTTTGAATAGATAAGGATAACGTCAATGAATACAACGACACACTTATCCAAATACTCGATGAAAACCTTGATTATCAACTGCATGAACACTGTCGGCGCATTGGTTAGCCCGAAGGGCATAACAACAAACTCATAATGTCCGTATCTCATCCGAAAAGCTATTTTCGGGACATCGGACTCCTTCACCGGAAGCTCATAGTACCCTGATAAGTGTCAGTTTTATACACTTATCCATGGTTTATATCGATATATTTCACCGATAATTGAGCTAGTCTACTCGTTTTTGCTTTGAATTAATTAGCTTTTAATAATTTGATTATTTATCAGATGAAGATGTAAATTTAGTCTTAATCGGATTGAATTACTTATTTACTCAATAAATAACATGTTTATAAAATATTCTCTTTGTTGAATTTTTTATGTATTCATGGTGTAGGGATTTCCGAGACAAGTTCGGCAGTCTTTCCAAATTCAAAATCAGAGTTATATATCAAAAGTTATCATCCGAAGAAGATTTGGGGAAAAAAACGCAAAATCTAAGAAATTCTGGGCTGAAAAAGAAGTCTGAAACTCCATACGGGCATGTACGGGCGTAACTCACAAAAATGAAAATTTACGAAGCCATGTTACCGCCATAACCCCTCAATGTTACGGCCGTAACTCCTCAATGTTACGGCCGTAACTCTTGACATATTGTGATCATTGTCTAATTTTTTATACTTTTGGTCTATTATTAAGAGGATGGCTGGCATTGATCCAATCTAATGTAATAATGCTGGAGTTTTGGAACTATTAGTTGACTTTAGGTGTATAAATAGACCCCTTAGATCCATCATTATGAATCATTCATCTTATATTTTCTCACTTTGTAATACTTTTTCTTTTTGTGTGAAAAACACACTTGTATTCTTGAGTGATTTGTGTAAGTGTGGTTTAGCTTATGTTGTTGAGGGAGTTTATTGCTTCTTTCTACTTTATCTACTAAGGGAGTTAGGAACAATTCTTTCCCTTTTTCAACTATTAATGACCACTCAAGCTTGTAATATGTTGAATAAACCCTTAATGGGCTAAGTTACCTAAGTTGGGATTATAAACAAGGTTAGTCATGTTATTTAAGTTTGTATAAAGATCTATTATGAATTAATTATTATTATGTGTGATTTTCATTATTTTACCAATCTTTATTTATTTGGCCAATAAATGACGATATTTATGGTCTTCATATGTTTCGAAAGAAAATATGTTTGATTAGATCAAATGATCTTCACTCTAAGTTGTTCTAGGGGATAGAAATATACCTCTAGACTTTAGATGATTCTTTGAGTTATTTTCATAAAACCTAATGTTATGTATTTAAGCCAATCAACATAGAAATATAGTGGATTGATTCAATATATAAGGGGCGTTTTGACATTCAAAAGAAGAACCGTCTTTTTAAGGAAAATCGAATCTACACAACATAATAAGTAAATTCATCTTATTATCTCTAATACATCTTCTATAACTAATGATGAACTAAGTTTGTAATCCCAACTATTTCATTTTATCTTTTATTAATATATTATTAGTGCAATCTTTCATTTCCTTGAATATTAGAACTATTATTGCATTTTATTTGTAATTGTCAAACCAAACTCTTAAATTGTGTGTTTCAATCATATAAATCTCTATAACAAATAGTTAAATAGTGTATAATTCAATATATAACCTAACTTCCTCGTGAGATCGATAAACCGGACTCAAAAAGTCCACTTACTACTTGATATGATATCGTGCACTTGCGACAGTTACACAAAAGACGTGTCAAGTTTTTGACGCCGTTGCCGGGGAAGTATAAATGTTATATTTGAAATCTTACATTGTAAACTATTGTTATAGGATACAATTTCTCGACGTTGTAACTTAGTACTCAATTGTGTTTGTCCGGTCAAGTGGCGGATAACGGTACTCCGTGACTATTAAAGTCGGATTTTTTAGTTTTCCACAACAACTTATATTTTTAGATATTTTTTTTATCATGGAAGAAACTTTGAATAGTATTGAAAAGAGATTTCCCTTTCTTAGCAAAAAAGTAATTTTAAAAATTTACAAGACAAGACTTGAAAGGATGAGGTTACTTATGAATAAAAGCATACCTTTTAACATTAGATTCATTATTGAAGCCAAAGTAAGAATAGCAGGTGAATTCACAAGAATACCTACTAGATTTTTACCAGGGCTTGGAAAACGTTCATATGCCAAGAAACGACGAGCAAAGATAATAGTTGTTTGCTATAAATGTGCTAGATGGAACTGTAATTTAAAATGTCGATCTTTAGGAATTCCATCTACAAACAGAGAAGATAAAATTCAGTTCATTAAGGATGGTCTGAATAAAGAGAATTTAGATAATATCGAAATTTCTCTTGACACGCATCCTAGTGGACTCGTACATTACAGAATTCGATGTTTGTGGAATAAATTCAAACTAGAATATGAACGTCTTGGGAATCTGACGTTAAAAGACCCTGTTTGCCAATTTGTAAGAAAATTGGATGGGAAGCTTCTCCCCGACTCATAGAAGGCATTTAGGCCGTTTCTGAACGTAAAATCAGAGGAAGATGTGAGCCACAATCACAACTATTGTACATACACGTGAGTATCTTTTATTTTTGTCGTATGGTGAGATTTTCTGAATAAAAAAAAGGTGATACGCAATAAATATATTCATTATTTTATTGAGTAGTTGAAGCACAATCAACGCAATCACAAACTTGTTAAACAATTTTACCTCATTTTTCTTATATAAATAAGCATTGTGCTTGTTTCTTTTATTCATCCCTTAAACTTGTACTTTTCTCTTTTTCTCTCTAATAAATTTCTTTTCAAAAATGGAGTCATCATCTTCCACAAAAAAATTTAGCACACTCTGCATTTTTGGTAGAGTTAGTTATGGAAAAGAGGCATTTTGTACTAAAGCAGCCCACAACTTGAGTCGTACCTTAGGAGAAAAATGCATTCATGTAGTTTACGGAGGAGGAAGTCTAGGATTAATGGGACGAGTTGTTGCTTCTGCCTATATGGAAGGAGTAAGAGTTTTGGGAATTCCAAAACCTCTGGCTGAAAGTAAAATCACCGGGGCAACTATTGGAGATGAGTTTACAGCTGTAAATATGCAAGATTGCATAACTCACATGATAAATAATTCTGGCGCCTTTATCACCCTTCCCGGTGGTTTTGGCACTCTTGAGGAACTTTTTCATGTGGTTACCAGAGCCCAACTAAATGTTCACCAAAAACCAATAGGTCTGCTTAATGCCAATGGTTTCTTTGATGGTTTACTATCTTTCATCAACTACTCTGCTGAAAAGGGTTTTATTTCCGAGCGTGCTAAACGAATCATAGTCGTTGCAACAACACCAGATGAACTAATCAAAAAACTCATTGAATTTGTTCCTCAACCAGATCCAGCTCTAGCTAAAATTGTCTGGATGGAAGATTTTACCGTGAGAAAATGAAAAGTGGATTCATTCCTCTCCCTTTGATAACTCATGTCGGACGTCTTGTATTTTTACTTTCTGTCATGTGTAAAAAATTGTGCTAAATGATGGCAGCTTAAGGAGTTTCTTCTTGATCTCTTGATGCGCATCTATTCGCGATTTATGTATTGTTATTTTATTGCTGTAATTTTCTTGTTTGTTTTTTATAAAAACATTGATGGGAGCGTAAGGCGACTCTTCGGACTTTCCTGAAGCGCATCTTAAAAATTATGTTATACTTCCGGGTATATTTTATTTTCTTTTGTTGTTTGCCTCGTATATTTTTGTTCTCTTACATCAGGGAGTATTCTGCTTTTTTCCCTTGCTTTTTTTTTTAAACTGAGGGCAGTTTCTTTTTTAAGTTTGGGGGTGGTATGTTTTGATTATTTTGGAGTGTTTAGCTTTGATTATTGTGGTGTGTTTTGATTATTTTTGTTATTTGGCTTTGAATTTTTTTAGTGTATATTTATATATATATATATATATATTGTTTTGTGAGATTTCAAGATCTGGCCATAACATCAATAAGTTAGCTATATACAAGCTTCTAAAATCATTTTAACCGGTTAAAAATTTGTACATTCCAAAATTTTTGAGCCTTAATCTCTCTTTCCAAGCCTTGTAGTTATCATTTAAAATCGAGTCCTTCGTTACCTTGAGAAAAGAAGAATCAGTCGGTTGATGAAAAATAGTACTGAAATTTACTTAATTTGTGGAGTTTTTGATTTTTCATGCATAACTAATAAATGATTTTCTGCAAAAATTATATTCCCTAAAAAAAGAGGTCATTGGTGAAAAGAGCTACACGTTAGCAAATAACGGTGTGAAAGCTATCACCTAAAAAAGAGATGGAAAATGTGTTGGTGAAAAGAGCTACACGTTAGCAAATAACGGTGTGAAAGCTGTCACCAAAAGGGATGTAGTTTATGAGTAGATTTGAATTAATTAACGGCTGAATTTCAATACACTCAATTTCGTGAACAATCACAATATTTGATGACGCCGATGAAATTCTTCTTCATATTGAGTCGAAAAATAAACGAGTGATCGAGAGCAACCATTATAGGGAGTCGTGTCTATCACGAGTGGGAAAGAAATAATAAACCTTTTGAGGGGAAACCTTACATTTTGGAATTACAAAAATAAAACCGTATTTGAACCTCAAAATCATTAGTAGATTTATTTTGAATCTTGATTCATTTCTATCCACTGTATAAAGCTGGTTATTATGTATTAATGGAATTTTGATCTATTATCCTCTTTATATATATAATTATTTTTCTTAATTTGTGTGTGTATTATTTTTCTTATTTTGTGTCTTATTTCATTTTTTTGGAGTGTGATTAATAAAGAGTCTTGCTCGGGACTAGCAAGAATTCAAGTTTGGGGGTGTGATAAGTGTCAGTTTTATACACTTATCCATGGTTTGTATAGATATATTTCACCCATAATTGAGCTAGTCTACTCGTTTTTGCTTTGAATTATTTAGCTTTTAATAATTTTATTATTTATCAGATGAAGATGTAAATTTAGTCTTAATCGGATTGAATTACTGATTTACTCAAGAAATAACATGTTTATAAAATATTCTCTTTGTTGAATCATTAGATGACTTTAGGTGTATAAATAGACCCCTTAGATCCATCATTATGAATCATTCATCTTATATTTTCTCACTTTGTAATACTTTTTATTTTTGTGTGAAGAACACATTTGTGTTCTTGAGTGATTTGTGTAAGTGTGGTTTAGATTATGTTGTTGAGGGAGTTTATTGCTTCTTTCTCCTTTATCCACTAAGGGAGTTAGGATCAATTTTTTTCCCTTTATCAACTATTAATGACCACTCAAGCTTGTAATATGTTGAATAAACCCTTAATGTGCTAAGTTACCTAAGTTGGGATTATAAACAAGGTTAGTCATGTTATTTAAGTTTGTATAAAGATCTATTATGAATTACTTATTATTGTGTGTGATTTTCATTGTTTTACCAATCCTTATTTATTTGGCCAATAAATGACGATATTTATGGTCTTCATATGTTTCGAAAGAAAATATGTTTGATTAGATCAAATGATCTTCACTCTAAGTTGTTCTAGGGAATAGAAATATACCTCTAGACCTTAAATGATTATTTGAGTTATTTTCATAAAACATAATGCTATGTATTGAAGCCAATCAACATAGAAATATAGTGGATTGATTCAATATATAAGGGGCGTTTTGACATTCGAAAGAGGAATCGTCATTTTAAGGAAAATCGAATCTACACAATATAATAAGTAAATTCATCTTATGATCTCCTATACATATTCTATAACTAATGATGAACTAAGTTTGTAATCCCAACTATTTCATTTTATCTTTTATTAATCTATTATTAGTGCAATCTTTCATTTCCTTGAATATTAGAACTATTATTGCATTTTCTTTGCAATTGTCAAACCAAACTCTTAAATTGTGTGTTTCAATCATATAAATCTCTATAACAAATAGTTAAATAGTGTATAATTCAATATATAAACTAACTTCCTCGTGGGATCGATAAACCGGACTCAAAAAGTCCAGTTACTACTTGATACGATATCGTGCACTTGCGATAGTTACACAAAAGACGTGTCATACCCCAATCTCAAGTCGATCTTCGAGAATACCGCAGCTCAATGCAACTGATCAAACGAGTCATCAATTCTCGGCAAGGGATACTTGTTCTTGATGGTCACTTTGTTTAGCTCGCGATAGTCGATACATAAACGCAGTGAGCCATCCTTCTTCCGCACAAACAAGACCGGTGCGCCCCAAGGCGAAGCGCTCGGTAGGATATACCCTGACTCAAGAAGCTCACTCAACTGCTTCTTCAACTCAGCCATCTTTTAAGGTGCCATGCGATACAGCGCCTTCGAAATTGGAGCCGCACCCGGCTCTAACTCAATAGCGAACTCAACCTCACGGTCCGGTGGCAACCCCAGTAACTCATTAGGAAAGACATCAGGGAACTCACTAACGACTGGAATCGATGAAAACTCGACTCCACCATCCTCTGCCTTCAAGGTGTAGCACCAATAACTAGTACACCCTTTCCGCAGGAGTCTCATCGCCTTCAAGGCGTTAACTATGAACTTCTCGTTTCCCCTCTTTCGCCCCGCGAAAGAGTGCTCGGTGCCGTCCTCGGCTAACATGGTGATGATTCTCGTGCGGTAGTTCATGATCACACCATGCCGCTCGAGCCAATCATCCCCGAGAATCAAATCCTCACCCTCAATACTCACAACAATAAGATTATAGAGCCAAGCCCTCTCACAAATAATCACAGAACAATCTCGGATCTCCCGATCACCAACGATCCTATCACCGCTAGGAAGTTTAACGATGAAAGCATCAAACAGTTAAGAACGAAACATCATGCATATTCTAGGGAAATGAACGAATGCATAGCACCATAATAAAAAAGCACACTGACAGGATGAGAATGGATATGAACGGTACCTGTAGCCACAGTAGCCACCGGATCATCGGCCCTCCTCATCTCATATATACGCAGATGAGCGGAGCCAACACTAGAAGCTCCCCCTCTAGCAAGCTGGCCCCGACCTCTCTCTCGACCGACACTCTATGGAGACTGTGGAGCAAATAACCCCTGGTTCACACTCGGCTCCCTAGGTGCTGGAAAAGAAGCTTGGGCACCGATAGCCTTCCCCAAACGATCACAAAAGGAAGCCTTGTGGCCCGACTGGCCACAAGTATGACAGGTCAACTGCGGACGAGGACACTCCCGGTTCCTATGGCCGAGCTGGCCATAGTTAAAACATCTGATCTCGTGAGTGGAGGCACTGGCAGTACCTCGGAAGCCCCCAAAAAAATGTGCCGAACCACCCGTAGGAAAATTAGCAGACTGAGACTTCTGCTGAACTCTGCCCTTGTGACCCGAAAAGTTACCGACGGATTTCTGTTTCTTACTTTCTCGAGCCGCCTCACTGGCCGTCAAGGACATATCATAAGCAAGATCTCTACTCTGATAGTCCTTCAGAGTGTTACAGGCGAGCCCAGACATGTAATCACGAATCCTCATTTTCATCCACCTAGAAAAGTGGCAAATCTTGTCGCTCTCCTCCTTAACCTGGGCCTTCACGTATCCCAATTCCCGGTTGAAATCTGCAATGGCTTAAGAAACCGGAATATCACGAGTTTGAGCATTATAAAAAGCATGGACTCGGGACTATTGAACTGGCCACAGACAGTATTCAGCTTCCATAAGGTCTCTGAACTTGGCCCACGAAGCATTGTGATCCTGAGGCTCAACAGCCTCCCACCAATCAGCAGCCTCCCCAGTGAGAAATACTGGGCGATTGGGACCTTGCGATCCTCAGGGCAGTTAGTGGCAATAAAGATCGTGGACATCTCCTTGATGCACCTCTCCCAGTCAATCGGGTCTGAAGCACCAAAAAACTGAGAAGGATGCATCTTGGTGACATCCTAAAGCCAATGATCTATTTTGGCCTGAGCAGTACGAGCCAGAGCCGGGTTTTTAACCGCCTGGGCTATTGTAGCCATTTAATTCACCATTTGTTGCATCATAGTTGCAGCACCAATGTCGGCGCCATTGCTGGTTGTGTCGTCTTGAGTAGCAGTATGGCCCTGACGACTATCATTACTGCTGGCTCTAGAAGAGTGTGACGTGGCCGCCCCACTGGCTGCCCCATGTCCCATGTAACACCCCGAGATATTCAAGGTATATTACAGCGCCGTGGACCCCTACATGGGACCCACCAGGCTAGACACGAATTACCACAGTAAAATCACACATCATCCAGATGAAAATCAAATAACACGTCCGGTACCACCGGCGGAATATTCAACATCGACAACCATAAATAACTTCAATGAATACGAATCACAATTCGAAGGGAATAGCCTAAGTACTCGCGAGTACAATCTATATGTTTAGAAAATAGACAACAACCATGTCGAATAGAAAAAACGGAAATAAAAGGACTCAAATGCACATGTCAACGACCCTGGCCAGCATCCTTGTACTGTCCCAGTGCCCGCTCGTCTGCCTAAATGTAACCTAAAATCCATAACAAGAATTTACCCAAAACGGGTCCCCAAAGGGGTTAGCAATTACACTAGTACATGTAATATCCGTACTTTCTATTTTTGGTAATTTTTATTTTTGTAGTATGTTCATTTCGGACGACTCGCTTGTTACTATTTTGGAATTATGAACCTATTTTGTTCTTGGAGTTTTTCCGTTTGGACGAGTTTCGAGGATGTTTTTACGTAATTTTATCTTGAATTATATCTTGTCGCATGTACGTTCGATTCTTGTAAAACTCGTTCGTTTTCGTTGTTTCCTGGTTTGCATAAGTTCGTATGGTTGAGTTAGTCGTGTTGATACTTTCAGTTTGTTAATACGACGTCGTATCGTGATTTTCGGGCACTTGGGCCATTTTTGTAATTTCCTATAAGTTTAGGAAGTTTCACTTTCGTTGTCGCATCACGGACTCTCCGGTGGTCGGAGTTGTATTTTCTTTCAACGCTCAACTCTGTCATCTTGAATAATTCGTGTTTGTGTTTCTGGATTCTGGCCTTGCTTTGCATTTCGATTTTAAATCTTGTTTGCAGATCGATTCGAAAGCAAGATCAATCTGCTGCATGAGTAGCGCACGCTACTCCTTGATTCCTTGCGTGTGCTATTGTTGTGTGGTTAGCGTACGCTAACTTGGAGTTTGTAGCGTGCGCTAACGATTTCGGCGTACTGGGCAGTGGGTGTTTCGAATTCATATCCTGTACTCTGATCATCAGGTAGCGTGCGCTAAGGCTTAAGTAGCGTACGCTATCGGGTAGTGTTTAGCACGCGCTAAACATGTCTAGCACACGCTAGCGACGCCGAGCTGCTTCTAGACTGCTTGCGATCCCCGTTAGCGCGCGCTATGCTTTGATGGTTAGCGTGTGCTAACAATGTATTATTTATATAGGACAACATCAGCCCAACTTCGTCATTTTCCATCCTTACTTCTTCTCTTCGGCTTTGGGCGATTCTAGATGAGGGCTAGGGCCGATTTCGACCAAATATCATCATCCACCAACATCCTTGCATTCCTTGCGCGAATTCTTCAAATTCTTAACATTTTCCGCCATCCGAATCAAGGTAAGAATCCCTTAAACCCTTGTTTTGAGATTTTGGGGAAATTTTGGAGATTTCTTGTGATTTGACTCTTTTAATCCGAATTATCATGGATTACTGCTAGACTTCAATCGTGTACTTGTAATCCTTCGTTTTTCTTGAGGATTTGTGGTTTTAAACTCTGATTTTTCCATTGTTCGTCACTTATACTCGAAGATACCCTAGTAATGTTCGACCAGTTGTTCCAGCGGGTAGAACTAGGATGTATTCCTACGTTTTCGTAATTTTGAGATTGGTTGCATATCATTATTGTGTTAGGATTGGATTTTTGAAGATTATTTGGGCCAAAACCTTTCCGTTCACAGTTTCCCTTCACGTCGTGTTAACCAAGCAAGTATATGTATTACGTTCCGTTATGTATGTTACATTTTCAAAATGAATGATAAATTGTGGTTTTCGGGTGCGTGAGTTGTGTTCCTTCCACCCGGAGCATTCTACGAGATGTCTGGGGGTCGATACTAAGGGGTACGGCCGCGGTAGTGGACTTGGGTGCGTGTTTGGTTGAACTTCCACCCGGAGCGTTCGACGGGATGTATGGGGGTCGATACTAAGGGGTACGGCCGCGGAAGTGGTGTCCCACCCGGAGAGTTCGACGGGATGTATGGGGGTCGATACTAAGGGGTACGACCATGGGACACCAGTTGTGATTTTGTGATATCGTGATGACTTGATAACTGATTTAATTTCCAATGTAGTATTCCAGAATATCTATGGCAAATGATTTCTGATTGAGATGACTGTGTAAAAATCGTATTTGTATATAATGTTGTGTAATTGTGTACTTGCATTAGCTAGTCAAATGCTAACCTCTTAAATGGGGGAAATGCATCTTATGCGTTTCAGGTACCGGAAGAGCTGAGGCACGGGATATGCACACAAAGGATGGTTTGGCATGATTATGAGGCTCGAGTCTTTATTTATGTTCGGTCATTTATACTGTTTGAGTATTGGAATTTGACTGGTTTTATTGTATTCGGTTAAAGTCCCCTGCGTGGGCAATGGCATGGTATCGACTTATATTTTCACGTACGTCTATTAAAACATTTTGGCCAAGGCCACGGCCCCATTTTTACATTGATGATTGTGTCTTTTGGATTTTTCATGTACGGAATGTGTATCATGTGTTAGCCTGGTAGACCTCACGAGGGTTCTACGGCGTGTAATGTCCCATTTGCGAATTGGGGTGTTACATATATGGTATCAGAGCCTTAGGTTTTGAATGCCTAGACTGTCGGTTAATTTTGGGTATGTCAGTTAAGTCGTTTGAGTCATTCGTTGAGCCTAATATCATCATGCTACCGTCTTTTCGTGTGACCCGTGGGTGTAAGTCTCCTCGAACTCTTATATTCCTATAATTTATACCTTCTGCTGTTTGGAAATTGTGAATTGTCATACCAACCTTGTAAACTGTGAATTTTTCTGATCTTACTCTTTTCAATTATTTTCTTCAGTATGTTATGAGGTCGCGGTAGACCAGCTAGGGGACGTAGCATGCGCTACGTGTTCTCCATCCCGAGTCCAGAAATATTCTGCCTAGTCTGGACTACCGAATTAGCGCATGCTGCCATACACCTAGCATGTGCTATGTCTCGGCCATAGCGTGCACTAATATAATGATTTAGTGTGCGCTAAGCTGCTCGTCTAGAGAATAGAAACAACCTACTGTCACTGCTGTACTCAAGTCATTAGCGCGCGCTACAAAACAAATATAGCATGCGCTACACAACGACATTAGCGTGCGCTACAACACAAAATTAGCGTGCGCTAATGAGTGCAGACAGTAGTACACACAACACCCAAAGATGGAAAGTGGCGAATTCTACCTCGGATTAAAACAATGCGCGTCCGACACCAAACAACAGACTGAAAGAAGACACTCGCACAACGAGTTCGAGTCGGAACTAAAGCACTAAAAGTAAACACAGTTTCGATTACCCAAAGGTTCGGAAAACGACAACGATAGTAATTACCCCATAATTTTGGGAAGTTACAAACATCCCAAAACATCCAAAATATACGATACACGATCAAAACACCAAACGAAAGCTCACAACATGCACACTAACATAAGACGGATCTGCGGCAACCCCAAAATGGAGATTCCGAACAACGATTACGAGAATCGAACCAAATAGCGATGGAAATGACATTTAACGCGGAATTGAGTAAAATAGGTCCGAAACACGCTCGGAACAAAAAGTTCAGTATTAAATATTCTCAAAATATCAATACGCTTATAAGCGAGTTACTAAAAACGAAAAATACACCAAAACAAAAAATACCGGAAAAAGAAAAAAATATGGATATTACAGTTTTAATACGAATACTTCTCACCTCATATTCCAATTCTGCTATGGTCTACAAATTGCCTCGGCCCTTTTTGTGAACTCTCTGTATAGTCAAACTAAAAAACAAGGACCTCAAATAAAAACATGTTTGTTTAGCTTTTTATTGTAGCAATTGTGATTTCATACGAACGCAAATAATGATAGCATAAGGGAATATCAATTCAAATATTCTAACGGTCGTAGTATTTAAGAATATGCATTCTAAAATATAACAATAAAAGCATTATTTCAGATCAAGACTTTAGTGTGTTCCTCTGTGGGTTGTCAATTAAGATAAAGAATAAGGTACAAGCAACACACCACAAATTTTTGCAAAAATATTATAAACCCGTGAGAATTCAACAACAATAGATAGAAAGAACCATAAAGGTTTTCTCAAAATCAAGAAAATAACATTTTTAGTTTCTTCCACTTAACTCAAATGACCAAAACCACATAAAGCACACTTTGAGTAAACATAACATGAAATCAAAACTAACTTGCCTCAAGCGAATACGAACTTCTTCCTTTTAAAAATATGAAAGCCCATTAATAAATCATGCTAATGAAAACACAAGCATATGGAACCTCTTGAGTGAAAAGACGAACTGAATCAAAGGTTTCTTACAAAAAAGTAAAAAAAAGACTAAACAAGTCGAAGCTTATTTTAGTTTCAGGAAAAGAATGGTTTTAAAATAACAAATCTATCTATTTGGAATTTAAAATCCTGATACCACTTGATTAAGAATAAATAGAAATAAAAATACATTTTTTTTCTCGAGATTTTACCAAACAGATTGTAATATACTGGATTTTCGGTATAAATTTTTCACGTTATTTTATTCGAGATATACTGGATAGAATTGTATCTGTACAGTATGGATATAATAAATTGAGAACTGAGACAATTGTATTGGTACAATTGACGTAATTGGTTGACAATTATATTTGAGGATATCGTGTATCAGGTTGTTTTAATTTTGATATCGGGTATATCGTATGAGAATGTTATTGGGACGAGTATATGTATTCAGTATGTCGTGTATACGTATACAGTATGTTGAGACGATAGGCTGGAGCAGTTGTAAATGGCTAAGTATAGAATCCATTGCGTATGTTAAGTGTAGGAGCTTACGTACGTAAAGATGCACGCATAACGTACATTACACAGAGTAGATAACGTACGTTATGAGGAGATTGGACAAGGTCTGAGCTATGATCGACGAGTGAGCTCGGTGTCGGCAACTTTCGGCGCATATGTGGATAAGAGAGTCAACGAAGGATTTAATGTATGTTATGTTGATGGTGTTGCGTACGTTAATAGAGTATGATGGTTACGTACGTTATACATATTATGTTACGTACGTAAGAGTATCAGAACCATAGCTTCTGAATTATGGAGTACGTACGTTATTGATATGAGGTTACGTACGTTAAGGGTGCATCCTGTACCAAGTCAACACCTGTATTACGTACGCTATGGCATGGGCCTTACATACGTAATCATGGAATGGACATGAGGCAGTGACCTCTGGATCAGTATTACGTATGCTATCAAGGAGGGGTAACGTACGTAGAGGATGTTACGTACGCTAAGTCTGTTGTCTAACGTACGTAATGATTGGAAGTCTATATATGTGAGATGTCCATCATTTCGATATTTTCACAATTTCACTTTGTTTCTTCGTTCTTCGACCATCTGAGATGGATTTTTGGCTTTTCTAACTTATTATGAGCCTGATGGCATGGATTGGATCTTGAGATATGAAGATGTTGTTGATACTTGAGGTGTTTTATGGTGTTGTTAATGTCCTTGAGGTATGTTGATCAACTCTACACCTTGATTTCGGATTCTTGATATTTTTGTAATATCCAGGGGTAATTTTTTTGTTTCACTGTTAAGTTGTACGTATTCATTTGGAATTGTACAAGTGTTGCTGTTTTGGACTGATACAATGTATATTGTATTGGGATATTTCGGGATGGAAATATTTATACTTGTCGTCGGTATTGTTTCGTCGTTTGGTTGTCGCTTAGAGAGTTAGATTTAGTTTGGCTAAGTATATAGCCATAGCATACGCTACATGTGTAGCATTACATATGTTATTGTGTTGCGATTATGTACGTTACACTGTGAGGGTTACATACATAATGTTGGTTATCAGATCGATGTCAACTTTTGACTGGTAGTGCGGGTATCTTTCGATCAGATCTCACTATTGCAGTCAATGGATCGTTACGTACGTTAGGGTGTGAGCCCTACGTACGTTATTCTTGCAGCTTGATAACGTACGTAAATGGTTGTTGTTTACGTACGTTAGGGTCTTCATATTTTTGGTCAGTTGTTTCTGGACTAGAATTACGTACGTTAAGTTATTGATATAGCGTACGTAATGGTTCTTTCGTACGTTATGCTTAGTGTATAGCATACGTAATGTGTTTGTTAGGTTATATATTTTGGTTTCGTATTTCATTTCTTCACGAACCAAAACCTATCTTCTCTCCCTAGAACTGTCCCTCTGGACTTGTTCTTGATATTTAGCCTCTTCCAACGTGTTATTCATCATCATAGCTGGATTTGAAGCTTGGAGTTGGAAGCTTTTCTTACTCCTTTGGTGTTTGGAAAGTTCATCTTGTTCTTCATGGGTAAGTTTTCTTAATCCCTTGTTCTTCAAGTGATTTTCGAGTATGTTGATTGTTGTTGTTGTTTACTTCGTGTATTGATTTATTGTTGGAGTATATCATGATTCTTGTTGAGTTTTTATAACTTGTAATGAAGAACATGATGATTTTGTCTTGAGGAGGAGTTGTTCTTAATGTTTTAGAATGTTTGGAGGTTATAATCATGTCTAGGAAGGATTATGTTAAGATTGTTATATGATTAACATATTCTTTATATGATTGATGTTGTTGTTTGTGTTCTTGGGGAGATTATAACCATTTTGATATAGAATTATGATGAATTATGTAATGATTATCATAATCTTGCAATGGTTGATTTAATCTTGTGGTTTAATCTGAATTCATGATGAATTGGTGATGGATTATCGGTTGGACATCATGTTTGTTGAGATGATGATGTTCTTGGGGTATTGATGATATTAGTGATATTATCATGTTGAGATGTTTGATTTGATGACTGTTCTTAAGTGATTCTTGTTGAATTGTTTTCACAAGTGTTAAGAACGTAATGATCATGTTAATTGATCATTGAGGTGTTGGAGGATGTTAGAATTCATAGTTGAGAACTATGATTTTCGTTTGGGGAGTTTAACCGATTCGGGATTGAATCGGGATTGTTTTGGTGTTGCTTTCCATTGATTTTGTGTTATTGAATGAATCGTATTTCATTCAAGGTTGTTCAAGTGCTTGTGATCATCGGAGGACGCC
Organism: Orobanche coerulescens; assembly: GCA_033398695.1. Lineage (NCBI taxonomy): Eukaryota > Viridiplantae > Streptophyta > Magnoliopsida > Lamiales > Orobanchaceae > Orobanche > Orobanche coerulescens. The sequence goes on along the minus strand of CM065810.1, from coordinate 75,110,030 downwards.
GTTCTTCGTTTCGTGGGAGGACGTTGATCGTGGAAGGACTTTCTCGCCTTCAATTTGAGGCAAGTTTTATACTTGTACTAGTCAATGAGATTAATGTTATCATGTATGTGTATGAATGTGTGTATCATTTCGAGACTTGGTCTCTTTAAGATTTTGTTGATATCAGGGGATTGTTTGATACGACACCCTTCGGCAAATTATGCCAAATGTTATTGTTGTTCGTAAATGGCCAGTTCAAGGCATTGCGATACTTGTTGGTAATATTTTTGTCGATAGTCGGTTCGCGGTATCGATGTATTGATTGTTGTTGATATTGATGTCGATTTAAGACATAGTTGTGATCATTGTTATTAATATTGGTGCTTCGTTATTGATGTTGTATTGGCCGATTGAAGGCATTGACATATTCGATTATCATCTTCGTTATCGGTAACCGATTGAAGGTGCCGAGGCATCCGTTGAGTCGTTGTTATCGATTGACCGTTTTAAAGGCAATCGAGATATTGAATTGGGATTGTCGAGGACATTTCCCATCCGTTGAGTCGTTGTTATCGATTGACCGTTCTAAGGTAATCGATGTATTGAATTGGGATTGTCGAGGACATTTCCCATCCGTTGAGTCGTTGTTATCGATTGACCGTTCTAAGGAAATTGAGATATTGAATTGGGATTGTCGAGGACATTTCCCATCCATGGAGTCATTGTTATCGATTGACCGTTCTAAGGTAATCGATGTATTGAATTGGGACTGTAGAAGATATTTCCCATCCGTTGTATCGATGTTATCGATTAGCCATTCTAAGGCAATCGAGGTATTGAAGTGGGATTATCGAAGGAAGTTCCCATCCGTTGTGTCGGTATCGATTGGACATTCTAAGGCAGTCGAGGTATTTGAATTGGGACCGCCGAGGACGGTGCCCATCCGTGAGTTATTATTATCGTGTTGGCTGACTCGAGGCAGCAAACTTTTATTCTTGTAAATTCGGTAATCTTGGAATCATTGCCGTTTGTGATTAATTGTGTTTGGAGGGTAGTTGCGGCTAGTGCTCGATGGGTAAGTTTGGGGCTTGAACCTTCGCGGTTGGTTTCCCAACACCTACAGTTCAGTAGGTCACGGTCATGTTGATGATCTCATTATGGGTAAGTTTGGGGCTTGAACCTTCGCGGTTGGTTTCCCAACACCTATAGTTTAGTAGGTCACGATCATGTTTATGATCTGATTATGGGTAAGTTTGGGGCTTGAACCTTCGCGGTTGGTTTCCCAACCCCTACAGTTCAGTAGGTCACGGTCATATTAATGATCTCATTATGGGTAAGTTTGGGGCTTGAACCTTCTCGGTTGGTTTCCCAACACCTACAGTTCAGTATGTCATGGTCACTGGGTGATCTCATTATGGGTAAGTCTGGGGCTTGAACCTTCACGGTTAGTTTACCAGCACCTGCAATTCAGCAGGTCATGGTCATTGGATGATCTCATTGTGATACGGCTTTGTGTCGTGGCTTCGGCCCTCATGTGATACAACTTCGTGTTGTTTTGGCTTCGGGCCATTGTGATGATTGACACCTTCGGCTGAGTGGTTTCAGACTATTGTGATGATTGATAGCTTCGGCTGAGTAGTTTCAGACTATTGTGATAATTGACAGCTTCGGCTGAGAGGTTTTCAGGCCATCGTGTTATTATGACAGCTTCAGCTGAGGGGCTTTCAGGCCATTGTGATGTTTTTGGTATTTCCGTTGGAGCCTTCGGGCAATGTGATTCGTATTTATTTAAGATCTTGTTTGGTTTACCTCTGGGTAATTCATTGTTGTGTTCTGTATTGATGATTCGCCGTTGGGCACTTGTATTCTAACCTGTTGAGCAGATAATGATCGTATGCCGCTGGCATAGTGTTTCGCGAATGCTCGATTCTTACTTTGGTTTGTGAGCATCTCGTATTATCATTGTTGTACTGTTCATTCTGTAATATCTGGGGGTAATTTTTTTTTTCGTTTCACTGTTGAGTTGTACGTATTCATTTGGAATTGTACGATTGTTGTTGTATCATTTCATTCGTGTTTGTTGAGGTGCGTTGGATTATGTTCATTCATTCGGGTTGAGAATTGATGGAACAACTTGGTTGTCCAGTTTGTTGAGCTAACGTATGTTAGCTTGTGTGCTTAACGTACGTTAGGCCTTCAACATTACGTACGTTATTACGTTTGTGTTACGACGTAATGAGAGGTAGGTGGAGGGAACCTTCCTCGTGGTTAGCTTTTGGACGGTGGGTCCCAGGTATCTTTGATCCGATCTACTATTGTAGTCAACGGGATCTTTTACTAACGTTATGATGTGAGCTTTACGTACGTTATTCATGTAGCTTGTTAACATATGTAAATGGTTGTTGTTTATGTATGTTAAGGTCTTCATGTTTTTGGTCAGTCGGTTCTGGACTAGCATTACGTACGCTAAGTTGTTGGTGTAGCGTACGTAATGGCCCTTACGTACGTTATGTTTCGTCTATAGCGTACGTAATGAGTTGGTCAGGTTATATATCTTGGGTTTGTTTTTCATTTCTTCACGAACCATTATCGATTTTCTCTCCCTCGAACCGTCCCTCTGAACTTATTCTTGATATTTAGCCTCTTCCAACATGTTTTTGATCATCATAACTTGATTTGGAGCTTGTAGTTGGAATCTTTTGGTGCTCCTTTGGTGTTTGGAGAGTTCTTCTTGTTCTTCATTGGTAAGTTCTCTTAATCTCTTGTTCTTCAAGTGATTTTCGAGAATGTTGATGTTGTTGTTGTTTTCTTCGTGTACTGATTTATTGTTGGAGCATATCATGATTCTTGATGAGTTTTCATAACTTATAATGAAGAACATGATGATTTTGTCTTGAGGAGGAGTTGTTCCTGATGTTTTAGAAAGTTTGGAGGTTATAATCATGTCTAGGAAGGATTATGTTAAGATTGCTATATGATTAACATAGTCTTGATATGATTGTTGTTGTGTGTGTTTTTGGAGGGATTATAACCATTTTAGTAAGAAATTATGATGAATTATGTAATGATTATCATAATCTTACAATGGTTGATTTAATCTTGTGGTTTAATCCGAATTCTTGATGAATTGGTGATGGATTATTGTTTATACATCATGTTTGTTGGGGTGATGATGTTCTTGATGTGATATTGATAATATTGATGATATTATCATTGTAGGAGGATCAATTTGATGTTGTTCTTAAGTGATTCTTGTCGAATTGTTTTCACAAGTATTAAGAATGTTTGATCATATCGATCATTGAGGTGCTGGAGGATGTTAGAATTTATAGTTGGGAACTATGATATTCATTTGTGGAGTTTAACCGATTCGGGGTTGAAGCGGGATTTTTCTTGGTGTTGTTTTCTATTGATTTTGAGTTATTGAATGAATCGTATTTCATTCAAGGTTGTTCGAATGCTTGTGATCCTTGAAGGACGTCGTTCGTCGTTTCGTGGAAGGACGTTGATCGTGGAAGGACATTCTCGCCTTCGGTTTGAGGCAAGTTTTATACTTGTACTAGTCAATGAGATTAATGTTATCATGTATGTGTATGAATGTGTGTATCATTTCGAGACTTGGTTTCTTTATGATTTTGTTGATATCAGGGGATTGTTTGATACAACACCCTTCGGCAAATTATGCCAAATGTTATTATTGTTCGTAAATGGCCGGTTCAAGGCATTGCGATACTTGTTGGTAATATTGTTGTCGATAGCCGATTCGCGGTATCGATGTATCGATTGTTGTTGTTGATATTGATGTCGATTTATGACATAATTGTGATCATTGTTATTGATATTGGTGCTTCGTTATTGATGTTGTAGTGGCCGATTGAAGGAATTGACGTATTCGATTATCATCTTCGTTATTGGTAAGCGATTAAAGGTGCCGAGACATCCTTGGTATTGTTGTTATCGATTGACCGTTCTAAAGGCAATCGAGATATTGAATTGGGATTGTCGAGGACATTTCCCATCCGTTGAGTCATTGTTATTGATTGACCGTTCTAAGGTAATCGATGTATTGAATTGGGATTGTCGAGGACATTTCCCATCCGTTGAGTCGTTGTTATCGATTGGCCGTTCTTAGGTAATCGATGTATTGAATTGGGATTGTCGAGGACATTTCCCATCCATTGTATCGTTGTCATCGATTGGCCGTTCTAAGGTAATCGAGGTATTGAATTGGGACTGTCGAAGACATTTACCATCCGTTGTTATCGATTGGCCATTATAAGGCAATCAAGGTATTGAATTGGGACCGCCGAGGACGGTGCCTATCCGTGAGTTATTGTTGTCGTGTTGGCCTACTCAAGGCAGCACACTATCATTCTTGTGAACTCGGTATTTTTTGTGATCGTTGATTGTTGTGTTGTGATTATTGATCGTGTTAATCGGTCCTTAGGGATTGTGACCCCAGGATGGTTGTTTTGGATATTGTTGGTTGTGTAGATATGTCATTATCCGTGTGTCATCGTTCACTTTAGTGCGTCCTTTGATCCGTATTGGATGTGTTATCGTTTGAGTTTCGTTGTCATGTTGCATCGTGACATATCTGGAATCATATCTGCGTGCTGATTGGTTGTGTAGGATTTTTAGCCAGGCACACGATGGTCATGCGTGGATGTTTCCGCATTGGACCGTGCACACGAGACGTAGTTCGTGAGGCTAATTAGGCACATTGTCCCACGTATATTCTGGATTCCGTATACGGGGTGGACATGTGCACGGACACATTTTCGGATCGGGCGTACTGTGATGTACCTCTTGAGCCTCATTGTTTTGGTCATTCATAGTCCATATTGTATTGGATATGTCTGACGATTTGCGACTGGTTATTCATATACCAAGGGGTATGTTCGATAGTCGGGTTTGTTTCTTTGAGATCCATATTGTAATGATATACAGCTTCGGGCTGTTCGGCTTTCAGGCCATTGTGATGATGGGCAGCTTCGACTGAGTGGTTTTTAGACCATTGTGGTATTTTGGCAGCTTCGGATGAGGGCTTTCTGGCCATTGTGATGTTTTGGTATTTCCGTTGGAGCCTTCGGGCACTGTGATTTGTATCTAGTCAGCGTTGGTTTGGTTTACCTTCGGGTAATTTCACTGTTGTGTTCTATATTGATGATTCCCCGTTGGGCACTTGTGTTCTAACCTGTTGAACAGGTATTTATCGTATGCTGTGGGCATAATATTTCATGAATTCTCGGTTCTTACCTTGGGTTGTGAGGATCTCGTATTGCCATTGTTGTACCGTTTATTCTGCCTTTGGATGCATATCATGTTGTGCATGTATTTGATATTCATTATCTGGATGACTGACCCCGTGGGGGCGGAACATGTTTTCATGTTTTAGGTGTTTACGAGGAGAGAGTTGAGACATAGGGGCATGATGTTGGCTACGAGGCATTCGAGCGATACTAGTACGAGTTGTTTCGGTTTTCATGTCGGTCAGACAGTTTGGAGTACTCCAGTTTCGTCAGTTGTTGTCATTCTGTATTATCCGAGTAAGGCTCGTGGATGTTGTTGTATTTTTTATTTGGCCATGTAGGCCCACTTTTGTCGTTGAAATTCCATATCGGAATATTATGTCGGACATCATAGTAGGAACTGTGATTTCCCTTTTTGGTTAGTTTGTTGTATTTTAGTCGTGTTCATCTGGTGGATCTCCGGGTGTGGGGTGTACGGCACTGTAATGACCCAATGGGATTTGGGGGTGTTACAGAAGATGGTATCAGAGCATTGGGTTGTGAGATACCCTGATATGTAAGTTATGTGGCTCTACCGACGCGGTAGTAGTGGGACTGTCACGCAATGGCAATCTGGACAGTCGGGCTTTGTGAGTCGTGATAGTTGGGCGACTGTATGAGTCATTCTTTCATCGAGTCGTCGTCAGTAAAGACTAGTATCGCAAGACCTCGAAGCTCGTATGACCTGTGTAAGGACTCGATCCTCTTTTATGTTCATACATTCATTATGTCATTGATTATACATATTCTGTTGAAACCTGTATGTAACATTCGTATTACGATTGATTCATGATTATTTGTTTTGGAACGTTTGAGAGCTATATTGTCTATAATTAGCATGATTGATGTGACCGTTTTAAGTTCGTATACTCGTGTTTGACTATTGACTTTGCATTCTGATTTGTCCGTTGAGACGTATTTGAGCTTTGCTCATGATCGAACGCTATTCTTTCAGTATGGAAAGAGGAATCTGAGGACGTGGCAGAGGGGGTAGAGGTTACAGAGCAGGCCGAAACTCCGAACCTCATGTTTATGTGCGTGTGGATGCCGAGATGGATTAGAGTTTGGCCGGACGTGCTACCTACTTGACCGATTCTCCTTCGGGACGTCATACTCTAGAGGTCAATCAGACTGAGAGTGGGCACGTCGACTCTTTCTTATTTATGAGGGGCATGATGGCCCAGATGACTCAGATGACGCAGATAGTGGAGACCATGCAGGCCTCGATGGTTCGTGGTGCACCGCAGCTGGGATTCCAGATGCCGTTTCATGGGCAGACTGGGGGAGTGAGTCAGATTGTTGGCGATATCTCTCGTCAGAGGCCGCCTATTATTGAAGGTTCGTCAGAACCAATTGATTTTGTTCATTGGGTTGAACATTTCGATAAACTCTTCGACATTGTTCAGTGTCCGGAGGAGAGTAAGGTGGCAATCGCGGCTTATTATCTGAGTAAGGGTGCTTATTCTTGGTGGCTTTCTGTGAAACCCACCGATCGTGATTGTGTTTGGAGCGAGTTCAAGACTCTCATGTTAGAGTGGTATTATCTGTCTTCACTTCGTGAAGCCAAGTTGTCAGAGGTTTTGAACCCCGAATCTGTCGAGGACGAGGGTGTTATTGTTATTGCTGAGAAGTTTTAAGGACTTCTTCAGTTTGCTTCATCTGTTATCCGTAGTGAGGCGGATAAGATCAAGTATTTTAGAAAGAGGCTAAACCCGCAGTTGAGGATGCAGTTGTTCAATCATAATTGTAACTCACTTGGTGAATTCATAGAGAAGGCTCTTGGAGTAGAGCTTTTGATCAAGGAGCTTACTCGTGAGAACCCTTCAGTTTCTTCTGGTGAGAGGACTAGGATGCCGGTTCGTTCAGAGGAACATCAGGCTCCGACGTCCAAGAGGTCGTTTTCTAGTCATCTTCGTGCCGGGAAAGCATCTTCTTCTCAGACGATGAGTTTGACCGTTATTTGCTTTAACTGTGATACAATAGGACATCGCAGTACCCGGTGCTCGATGCAGGCCGTTGTTTGTTTTCTGTGTGGGAGGTAGGGACACCTTCAGAAATACTGCATGAGTTCTAGTGCCAATAGATCTCGAGAGAGCTCACGGGCCTCGAGAGATTTTGTTACTCCAATCCGTACTTCATCCAAGGGGTCCTATCAGGCTTCGGGATCTAGAGGTAAGGACAGCCGAGGAGGAGCAGGGAGTTCAGATTTGGGTCTTCCTTGAATCGAGGAGATCGATGATCTGGAGGATATCGGTGTTGGGTACATTTGAGATGTAGCCTTGATTTGTATTTCCCTCTCCTTGTTTTTCGGATTAATGTTCAACTTAATCTATAATAATGTATTGTGGTTGTGAATCATTTGTTGTTGATCTACTTGTAACGATAGTATGTGATAATCTTGATATTTGAGGTCCTTTGATGTGACTTTCCTTCTTTTTGGTTTTGTGCCCGAGATTTTTGTGAAAATTTGGGTAATGGTTCATTGTGATTCGAGACGTCAAGTCGTGAGGACTTGGGCGTGCGATTGATATGGCCCCGAGAACTATGACTGTGTTGTTATTATCTTTACGTGGCATGAGTCACGGTTTGCATAGGCGTCCGATGCCGAAGAGAATGGAGAAGTGTACACCGATGATTGTGGACATGTACAAAGAGCGGCTCCCGTGAGGTGTGTACGTCGGTGTTACAAGTCATGCGGTTGGTACGACTTTCTGGCCGGTCTCTGGCAGAGGAGTCATGATTCAATTGATCTCGCACATGGTTGAGTGTTTTCGTCACTTGATTTTCGCCATGTTCAGGCAGGGAAGACGCGGGGACCTGAGGGGTTGGCCTAGTTGCTCAGGCGAAGTGGTTCACGTTGAGAAGTATTCCTGGAGATGTTGTTTTCAGATCCCGATGGATAGTTCTTTATCCCATGTTGTGTACCCTTAGTTTCGGGGACGAAACTCTTTTTAAGGGGGGAGTATGTAATATCCGGGGGTAATTTTTTTTCGTTTCACTGTTGAGTTGTACGTATTCATTTGGAATTTTACAATTGTTGTTGTATCATTTCATTCGTGTTTGTTGAGTTGCGTTGAATTGTGTTCATTCATTCGGGTTGAGAATTGATGGAACAACTTGGTTGTCCACTTTGTTGAGCTAACGTACATTAGCTTGTGCGCTTAACGTACGTTAGGCCTTCGGCATTACATACGTTATTACGTTTGTGTTACGTACATAATGAGAGGTAGGTGGAGGGAACCTTCCTCGTGGTTAGCTTTGGGATGGTGGGTCCCACGTATCTTTGATCCGATCTACTATTGTAGTCAACGAGCACTTTACGTACGTTAGGATGTGAGCTTTACGTACATTATTCATGTAGCTTGTTAACATACGTAAATGGTTGTTGTTTACGTATATTAAGGTCTTCATGTTTTTGGTCAGTCGGTTCTGGACTAACATTACGTGCGCTAAGTTGTTGGTGTAGCGTACGTAATGGCCCTTACGTACATTATGTTTGGTCTATAGCGTACATAATGAGTTTGTCACGTTATATATCTTGGGTTCGTTTTTCATTTCTTCACGAACCATTATCGATTTTCTCTCCCTAGAACCGTCCCTCTGAACTTGTTTTTGATATTTAGCCTCTTCCAACATGTTTTTGATCATCATAACTTGATTTGGAGCTTGGAGTTGGAATCTTGTTGGTGCTCCTTTTGTGTTTGGAGAGTTCTTCTTGTTCTTCATTGGTAAGTTCTTTTAATCTCTTGTTCTTCAAGTGATTTTCGAGTATGTTGATGTTGTTGTTGTTTTTTTCTTCGTGTAATGATTTATTGTTGGAGCATATCATGATTCTTGATGAGTTTTCAAAACTTGTAATGAAGAACATGATGATTTTGTCTTGAGGAGGAGTTGTTCTTGATGTTTTAGAAGGTTTGGAGGTTATAATCATGTCTAGGAAGGATTATGTTAAGATTGCTATATGATTAACATAGTCTTGATATGATTGTTGTTGTTGTTTGTGTTTTTGGAGGGATTATAACCATTTTAGTAAGGAATTATGATGAATTATGTAATGATTATCATAATCTTACAATGGTTGATTCAATCTTGTGGTTTAATCCGAATTCTTGATGAATTGGTGATGGATTATTGTTTAGAGATCATGTTTGTTGGGGTGATGATGTTCTTGAGGTGATAGTGATAATATTGATGATATTATCATTGTAGGAGGATCAATTTGATGTTGTTCTTAAGTGATTCTTGTCGAATTGTTTTCACAAGTGTTAAGAACGTTTGATCATATCGATCATTGAGGTGTTGGAGGATGTTAGAATTCATAGTTGGGAACTATGATATTCATTTGTGGAGTTTAACTGATTCGGGGTTGAATCGGGATTTTCCTTGGTGTTGTTTTCAATTGATATTGAGTTATTGAATGAATTGTATTTCATTCAAGGTTGTTCGAGTGCTTGTGATCGTTGGAGGACGTCGTTCGTCGCTTCGTGGAAGGACGTTGATTGTGGAAGGACTTTCTCGCCTTCGGTTTAAGGCAAGTTTTATACTTGTACTAGTCAATGAGATTAATGTTATCATGTATGTGTATGAATGTGTGTATCATTTCGAGACTTGGTCTCTTTATGATTTTGTTGATATCAGGGGATTGTTTGATACGACACACTTCGGAAAATTATGCCAAATGTTATTGTTGTTCGTAAATGGCCGGTTCAAGGCATTGCGATACTTGTTGGTAATATTGTTGTCGATAGCCGGTTCACGGGATCGATGTATCAATTGTTGTTGATATTGATGTCGATTTAAGACATAGTTGTGATCATTGTTATTGTTGGGAAAAACAATCACCCTGTATCGAATCAGCCGGGATACGCGATCCCTGTATCGATTGTTATTTGTTATTGAGAAGGTTTTGACATATATGCCAAATACAGTAAAGGAAACTGTATCGAGGCTTAAGGATTTATCATGTATCGAAGACCTGCCTCGAATCAGCATAAATGAAGCTCGTCAGTACAGCAAGAAGACTTGTAAAAAGATCAAGTATGGAAACTGTCTCGATGCCCTAAATACAGTCATCTTCCATACAGTTCACAAAAGGACAAGAAAGAACACAAGTCAAGTTCCGTTGAACAAAGAAGTATTTAAATACTCAAGGATAAATTATTTAAATACTGTCAGTCTTCAGATCTTCAGAATCCCATGAAATCCGGATCATGTCATATTCCCGTTGAAGGAAATCTTATTCAAACGGATATCTCAACGGATACTTTCTTCAGAGACTATATATATCCTTGAAGACATTGAAGATCAGTTACCCCAAGTAACATAACTCTCAAAGCTATCAAAGTTATCATCTGAGCAAACATATCTCCAGAGCATATCGCAAGTTAGAACGAAAGAGATATACAATGCTCAACATCAAGAACAGCCATCATCAGCTCAAGAACTTGATATTCAAAGCTGCTGTTCTTACCTGGTTACCTACTCTTTTACCTCTGTGTAAAAACCGAGCTCTGTGTGAACTCAACAAGTTATTCTGACCTGTGTGGGACGAATAAGGACGAAGCTTTGGAACTGTGTGTGAAGAAGCTAGTCAAGAAGGAAGCTTTAACCAATCTGTGTGAACGGTTGAAAGTGATATTCTTTGTATCAATCTGTGTGAACGATACAATGATAGGTTTGTTTATAATTACGTAGTTGTGTACGCAGTAATTATATAATAAACTTTTTACTCCTGTGTGGAGGACCAGTGGACGTAGAGGAGTTTACCTCGAACCACTTAAATTACTGTGTCATTTACCTTCAACTTTTACTGTTTGAAATTACTGTGATATATTAAGTATACACTAAATACTTCGTTGCTGTATCCACGGCAACTAACTGTATCCAAGACTTCCGCTACGCACTCAGATTTAGATTCCGTACAGTTTGTTGTTTAAACGATTTTCCAAACTGTATCCAGTATACTTAAGTGGCCAACAAGTGGTATCGGAGCGGTTGATTCTAAAAAGAATCAGTCGTATTTTTTTTAAAACCGAATCAGATTCAAATCACTTATTTTCAAAACAGTCTCTTTCATTCCTATATTATCAGTATGGATACGTCTATGATTAACAAAGTCCCTATGTTCTCTATTAACGAATTTGACGACCGGAGAATTAGAATGGAAGCTCATCTTGCAGCAATGCACGAAGAGATGATTTTTGTTATACAGGATGGTCCGATCAAGATCATGAAGGTCAATCCAGCCGCAAGGATTGAGGGCCAAGCCCATGCTGAAATGCTCGAGAAGGAACGCGAGCAATGGACAACCGATGAAAGGAAGCGAGCCAATCTCGACAACGTGGCTAAGAACGCGTTATTTGTCACTCTTGACAAAGGCACGTTCTCAAAGGTAAAGAGCTGCAAAATGCAAAGAAATCGGGATAAACTCAAGTTAATTTGTGAGGGAACCGAGCTCTCAAAAGAAAACAAGATTTCAAAACTTACTCAAGAATTTGAATCTTTTGAAATGAAACCAACGGAAACACTTGAGGAACTTGACCTCGATTTACCGGTATTGTTGGTGAACTTGAAGCGTTGGGCAAGATTTACACCCAAAAGGAGAAGAACTTAAAAATTTTCGTATCTCTCCCACTCTCGATGGGACATTAAGACCACAAATATGCGTGTATCCTGTAATCTTAATGAAATATCCACTTTTGATCTCTTCTCCGACCTTAAAGCTTTTGAGTATGACATTGACAAGAGAGAAATCAAGAATCTCCTTCAAAGGTCACAGCTTCGCCGTATCGAACCGTCGACACAAAGATGCCTAGCCTGTCGAAGCCCGGTCACAAGAGCACCGACAATGACGACATTTACATCCCGTCACAAGATGAAATGGCGCTTCTAATGCATAAATTCAAAAGTTCATCAAACGATGAAAACTCCCTACAGCCCAAACCTCACAACAAGGTAAGTACCGAAACATCATCCGGTGATGCTAACTCGTGTTATAATCTAGGAAACCGTGCCATTATGCAAACAAATGTCCTCATCCCAAAGTCCAAAGATTGCACGAGGCCGAGCAACAAGAGAGAGATGAAAGAAGACGTGCTTGGAAAGACAAGCTCAAGGCCCCGATTGGAGAATCGAAGCCTCCCCACACCATCCAAATCAGAATATCTTCAGTGGTCATCGAGAGTGATTCATCTGACGATGAGTTCGATGATAAAGCATACATGTGCTTTATGGCCAAAGATGTTCCAGAAGGTGAAGACAGCGACGATGAGGTAAGTTCAACCTCAGTTATTCCATTTAATGCATCTCATACTTTCGAAAATATGATGAATGAATTTAAAAACATTCAAAAGGCCCATGAGACTCTAAAAACTGAGAATATACAGCTTCAATTAACAAATCTAGAGCTAAAAGATGAAAATGACTTGCTGAAAATAAACTATGAAAATATGTCTCTTGATTGTGAAACCAGCAAGGTCGATTTTGAAAAACTCATGGAGAACAATCATCAACTTGCTCATGAATTAAATGCAGTTAAAACCCATAATGAGAGCAAGACAAATGATTTGGTTCTACTACAAATCAAAATTACAACTCTCGAGAAGCGAGAAACTGAACTTGAGACCATTCTGAAGTCTTTTGAAAAATCGTCCAAAAGAATGGAAGAAATTCTGAGCACTGGGCAACATGCTCATGATAAAAGTGGCTTAGGATACAACTCATGTTCGAATAAAGGTAAAACTAGTACTGTGTTCGTCAAGAGTGTGGAACACATTCCAGAATCGGAAGATACTCCTAGTCCCATAAAGGAACCCGTCAGACCGAGAAAACCGAAAGCCGCAATTCCGCCTCAACTCTACTATTCGAGACAGTGGAACCAACAACCACTCGTAAGGCGTAATCTACAAAGATGCTCCACAAGCATATCATCAAAGCCGATACCATTCGAAAGAAGACGGTATCCAACCACCAAAGGCCCGCACAAAGAAGACACTCAAGATAAAGGCACCTAGGTATTGGATACAGAGCCCCGTTATCCCTCAAGACAAGCAGATGCCGATTCGGATCAACAACAAAGATTGGGAATCCAACCGGAGACCCATAAGACAAGTCATAGGCCTAGGAAAATGGCTCCACCTCCTAGACGGCACTCATCGGAATAATAATAATAACCCCGAATTTTACATGCATAATAATTATCATGATTATAACAACTACGGATATGCCCCCGTAGATACCGCACATCAGACGAGTACATCCTACAAGAAACCAATTCTGTCAGAAAACTGGGTACCTAAAGGAACTAACATATATGGACCCAAAATCAAAGGGGACCTAAATCTACCTAATTTCTTTGTTACAGACATTCTAGAGGAAGATACCCGGTACTTCGATAGTGGATGATGCCCTCGTCACATGACCGGAGATAGGAGCAAGCTATCTCGATTTTGTAGAAGGTCGCGGTCCGAAAGTTCGCCGGTGATAAATCTAAAGGAAGAACAAGAGGGAAAGGAAACCTACTTGTCGGGAAATTCAAGGTCACCGATGTTGCATATGTTGAAGGCTTACAGATAATCTACTTAGTATTAGCCGCCTGTGATAAACAGCTTCTCGGTGAAGTTCTATATAGATCGCCAGAGAGTCAAGAACACCCAAACCAAGGAAGTTGTGCTTACAGGAAGCGGATCGTAATATGTACATTGCCGATCGAAGCCTATGAGCTCCTCAATTCCATGTTTTGTTGCCAAAGGCACTGCAGATCTTAGCTGGCTATGGCACAAGAGGATGTCTCACATCAACTTCAAGATAATCAACAAGCTTTCAAGACAGGGTATGGTTAGAGGTTTGCCAGATGTGTCATTCAAGAAGGACAGCGTCTGCGGACCATGCCAGAAAGGCAAGCAAATCAAGTCAACCCTGAAAAGCAAATCCTACCTTTCAACCCAAAGAGTGTTGGAAATGCTACACATGGATCTCTACGGTCCTGTAGACCCAGTAAGTTTGGGAGGTAAGAAATATTGCATGGTTGTTGTTGATGATTATTCCAGGTATGCTTGGACGATCTTTCTTAGCAAGAAGAAGGAAACAACATCAAGGCTGCCCGAGCTCCTGAGAAAGTTGCAGAATGAAAAAGCATCGAGTATCGTGTGCATTCGTTCCGACAGAGGTACTGAATTTACTAACCGCTTTATAGAGCAATACTGTTCGGAGAATGGAATACAGCACGAATACTCAGCTGCCCGTACACCTCAACAAAATGGTGTTGCCGAGCGAAAGAATAGGACGTTGAAAGATGCAACAAGGACAATGATTGCCGAAAGCAAATTGCCGCAGCGTTTCTGGGGTGAAGCAACCAATACAGCATGCTACACTCAAAACCGCTGTATCGTCAACAAGCACCACAACAAAACAGCTTACGAGGTATGGAATAACAAAACTCCATTAGTTTCGTATTTTCACATTTTTGGATGCAGGTGTTATGTATTGAACAACGGGAAGGACCAACTTAGAACCTTTGATGAAAAATCAGATGAAGGAATATTCGTAGGATACTCCTCCGTCAGCAAAGCTTTCAGAATCTTTAATAAAAGGAGGCTGAAGATCGAGGAATCAGTTCATGTAGTGTTCGACGAACCACACCATGACCCTACAGGAGTAGATGATATCACTCAGGACATTCACCATCTATCTATCTTGGATCCACCTACACCGATAGAACCTGTAGTTGATTTAGAAATCAACCCCGCAGCTGTAAGAATCGATGGATGAAGCCGACGCATGTCAAGCCGCACTCACGAAACTTTCGATACTGATGCGGGATCCTGAACTAGAACCCGACCGAAGATGGTTGAGAGATCACCCGCAAGAGCCGATCATTGGAAACATTAATGCGGGTGTTTCTACTCGTAGGAGAATACAGAGTACACAAGGAAATGTACTTTGTGCACAAGAAGAATCTAATGTGAAGTCTCACGGCTGAATGGAAATCTCAATCCGAACTTAGGAGACTCAATATGTGCACTATCGCTGTATTCTTAGCCCAGTCCGAACCTGTTTCGACCATAAACGCTCTTAACAACTCTCATTGGATAACATCTATGGAAGAAGAGCTTAACGGTTTCGAAAGAAACAATATATGGTATCTTGTACCCAGACCGACACACCAATCGGTTATAGGAACCAAATGGGTATTTCGAAACAAAAAGGATGGAAATGGACTTATCATAAGGAACAAATCCAGACTAGTAGCACAAGGCTATTGTCAGGAAGAAGGAATCGACTATGATGAAACCTTCGCCCCTGTAGCGAGACTAGAAGCCATCAGGATATTTTTAGCCTTTGCCGCCCATAAGAGTTTTATCGTATACCAAATGGACGTCAAGAGTGCTTTCCTGAATGGAGAGCTTACATAAGAAGTTTATGTTGAACAACCACCAGGGTTTGCCAACACAGACGGTATCGATCTAGTTTACAGACTAAGGAAAGCGCTGTACGGACTTAAACAAGCCCCTAGAGCCTGGTACGAAACCCTGTCACAGTATCTAACCAACAACGGATTTGAGAAAGGTGCTGTCGACAAAACCTTGTTCAAGATACAGGAAGGTGATGACCTTCTAATGGTACAAATCTATGTCGATGATATTATTTTTGGTTCAACTAACCTTGCTCTATGTCAAAGGTTCTCACATCTCATGCAAAGCAAATTTGAAATGAGTATGATGGGGGAACTTAGTTATTTCCTAGGTTTGCAGATAAAGCAGTTGCCTACAGGTATATTCATCAACCAGGAGAAATACAGCAAGGAGCTTCTCAACAAATTTGGAATGAACACTTCCAAATCCTCGCCAACCCCCATGAGCACTTCCGTGCAAATTAGTGCTGATGAAGCCGGAAAGCCGTTTGACCAATCACTCTACAGTAAGCTCATTGGTTCGCTCCTGTACCTAGCTTGAGCAGCCCGATATCCGATTCTTTGTTGGAGTGTGTGCGAGATACAAAGTTGCACCTAAGGAATCAAACTTCAATACATAAACGAATCCTGAAATACGTTAAAGGAACAATGATGCAGGATCGTGGTATCCTAAGGAAGGCGGATTCGATTTAGTTGGATACAATGACTCGGATCTTGGAGGCCGCAAGCTAGATAGAAGAGTACAAGTGGAACTTGTCACTTTCTGACCTAGACTCGTTTCTTGGTTCAAGAAGAAGCAATTGGCTAACTCTCTTCCACGGCCGAATCAGTACTATGTCAGGTAGGCTGGCCAGATGCGATCCTTTGGATGCAAGAACAATCGCCGATTATGGAATCGATGCTAGAGAGACTCCAATCATGTGTGATAGCACGAGTGCAATTGCAATCACGCACAATCCTGTTTTGCACTCGCGCACTAAACATATCAACATGAAGCATCATTTCATCAGGAATCATGTCGAGAACAAGGATGTTCGCCTAGAAAAAGTTCATACAGACATCCAGCTGGCCGACATTTTCACCAAGCCTCTCGACACAGCAAGATTCAACATGCTAAGAACAGACTGGGAATACTACGGCGGACTCCTGTAAGTAAATTTACCGCTTTTACTCAACAATTGAGGGGAATGTCAGAAGACCCGTGAATACAGTATCCAACATTAATTATCTGTACACTCAGAATCATCAATACAGTACTGTAGTGAACGAAGGCATATGAATCCTACAGCTGATGTGTGCAATAATTAAGGGGGAATACTGTAGGACCCATGAATACAACATTAATCCAAATATTGCTGTATGGAATTCAAAACCTATTAGTACCTTTTTAAGGGGGAACGCTGTATCGACGCGGAGAACAGCACATACTATAGGATTTCGATTCCGTATATAATATAATATTATTTCCTTTTTAAAATAATTTTTGTCCACGTGCCCTGTTTTTATGTCAAACGTCATGTTCATTAAATGCCTTACACGACATCTGGACAACTGAATCTCAAAAGCCGCGATGTTTTTAAATTGTTTATTAATTTTAAACCGCCGTTTTAGGCATTTAGGGTATCAACCTATGTCAGAAGTGGGACCCGCTGTATTTTAAAACCTTTTAATGGATTAGCGTACCAGTTACACTAAATCCATCCTGACCGTCGATTTCAAAACCGGTTCCCATCCCTTAAAATCTGACCATTCGTACTCTGCAAAACCCTATTTCGCCGCCAAGTATAAAAGGACTGTATCTGCCATTAGAGACTCTTTACGCTTTCTGCAATTACAAGAGATCTCAAGCAAACAGCCTACATATTTTCTGCATTTTCACTGCGAATTTCTACTGTTTTCTTCCACCTTCGTTTTAAGAAAACATCCATGGCTAGTCAATCTTCATCCCCCGTTCTGAAGAAAACCTCCAACATCATTGATGGCCGGATCTTCTCGAAACCTGTCATCATCGAGCGTATTCTCGCGGAAATCAATGACTCAGAACCGATGGAGTATATCATTACTCGACTTGAACAACAAGGACTCTATCGCTTCGGGAGCAAAATTGCCGACAAATACGACGCCCATCTGGTTGAGGAATTCTACCTCAACGCCGCCGTTCGTTTTCTGTCGCTAGCTCAAGGAGGACATGTTTCTGACATCACTGCAACAGTCCAAGGAGTGCAAGTCTGCATCAATCGCGATTTACTTCAGAGAATCTACAGGCTGCCCGCCGACGGCCTGACCATGGACCAGCTTGAGACGTTTGGGTCTCAAGAGCTGATTACCAAGTTTTATGGACTATTTACCGGGTCCAAAGTGGTTGATATGGTGACAACCACGTGTGACAAGAAAAATTTTCTTCTTCATTTCGTTTATCTCCATGACTTCTGTTCCAGGATCATTGAAAATCGAACCGGTGCGTTCGAGATGTGCACGAATCTAAGGTTCAGAATGATGGTAGCTATTTTGACCTGTGAAAAGGTCAATTGGTGCCAAATCATTTTGAAACGTATTCAAGAAGAGGTGTGCAAACCGGCCACCCAAAAGAAATCATTTGGTTTGATGCTGAACTACATTCTGACGAAGTGCGGAGTGATGCAATCCGCCGACGCCAAGAAAAATAGCTCACGGATATACTTAGGAGGTGTCAAACCCACTGCTTATAACCAGAGCACAATGCATGCCAATCACCCGAGAACCAGGCACATGCCTATTTCTGACAACCCAAGAGATGAAACCGTGAAGGTCCCTGAATTGGAATCTTCAAAGAAGAAGCGCAAGCGTTCTCACAGCAAGAAGCACTCTGCTGGTGAGAAGTCCAAGAAGAGACTTCGGAGGCTCTCAAAAATCAAAGCCAAGCACTCCGAGGATGTCTCGCCCGTGGCGCAACCCACTTATGAAGAACCCCAGGGCCCAACCCCTGTGGAAGAGGTGTCTCCTACTGCATCGACAGTAGATCCCGAGCCTTTGGCGGCTACGACGGATATAGAGACATCTGCCAACGCTCAAGACGTTAGCACGTCGGCTGCCCATTCGAAGACAAAAGCTACTTATCCTCTGCGGGATCCCACACCCGTGCAGGATCCAATTTCCTTCGGGGCACCATCCCCTGCAAGGAGTCCATCTTCCGTACAGGATCCCATACTGTCTGGAATCCTCAACAGCGTCTCCGCACGTGATTCAAGTCCCTCCCCTGACTCAATCATAAATCAAACACTTCTTTCGGTTCAAATTGAACAAGCGTACGAAAGATTTCTGCAATGGAAAGGCTATAGGCTAGCTCCGTACGACACACTGTACAACTGGAGCGAATGGAGCCACGAAGAGCGATTCGTCTCCGAAGTAACAGACTCAACTGAAATTGAGGCACTGCTTCGATGGGACAACGCTTCTTGCAAAGATCTTATTGAAAGCCATCTGCTGCACAAGTCTGACGCCAGAAGAAAAGGAAAGAAGAAGTCAGAGGACTCTCCCATCAATCCAAAAGATGACGACGACCATGACTCAGACGATGACGACGATGCTCTTCAAGCAGGTCTGAGAATGAGACGTGAAGAGGCTGAAGCCCAAGCCGCCTCTCCACCCAGAAAAGACGAAGGGCCATCTACCCAAGCTAATCCACCTTCGCCACAGCCGGAGAACATTCCCGACCAGGAGGAATCAGTCCCTCCAGTCGAGGAAGATCAAGAAATTTTGGAACAGGCACCCGAGCCTGTTGCGACCGAAGAAGCCATTCCTGCAAGCCAACAGGAGGATTCAGTCCCTCCTGCATCCATATCTGCCGAAGAACCTTCGCCACAGGACGCTTCTGAACCAACTGTCGCCGTACCACAAGAATCTACTCCCGCCCCTGCAACCTTGGAATCCGAGGACGGTAACGAACCTGAGGATGTCCAACTTACTTCACGTCCATCCGTGAATGTAAGGAGGTTAAACGGTGCTGAAGACTTCGCCCAGCCTGACTCTCCTATCTCTGCTGCACGTAAAGAGCGCCTGCGAGCTGTTGGCCTTCAGACTGTATTTATCCAAGATGCAGTAAACGCTCTATCCTCCGTTGAAAAGGCACTGAATTGGATGCACACCTCTGCCGTAGAAGAAATGACCACTCTTCAACACGAAGTATCTCGAGTTGTCGACGCATTCATCCTTTTGCCAGAAGTGTTCAAGCAAGCCTTGAAGATCATGCAAGATAAACAAGAGCAACTGCTGAAGGAGGAAGCTTCAAAGACAAGGATTGCTGAAGCCAAGACCGCCTGTGCAATGATTGAGAACAGCTCTCAGCTGCGTGCGCACGACAAAAGCATTCAAGAGATGTCGCAGACTCTTTCCTCCCTTGTTGAAAGAATAACCAGCATCGAGACCAAACAGGATGCCGCTCTTGAAATCCTGCAAAGTCTTGATGAAGCCAAAAAGGGGGAAGAGGCACAAGAAGCTGCAAGGAGAATAAGACTGCAACAGGAAAGGGAATTTGAGGCTGCTCAGAGCAGTATCGCTGCCGAATTGAACAAGCTAGCACCTCAACCCCAAAGCTTTAGAATTTCAGGCTCCAGACCTGAATTCCATGACCCAAATGTCCCTTGGCAAAATCTTGTTCAAAGACCTTCGGAAATACGTCTGCCGACCAACCGCAACCCAACTGCCGACGAAGTGAAGCACTGGAGGAAGAATGAACTGATGAGATATTTTGTCAGACTCATCAGGGAATCCCCCATCTTCAAAAATTATAAAACATTGGCAGAAGCGGCAGATAAGTTTTCAAAGATGCTCGAAGAAGGTAAACTCCCTCTCCAAATCGAAATGAAATCAAAACATAGAAGAGGAGATCGGGTCACCCATCCAGAGGATTGGATACTTACCTTTGATCGTTCATATGAAGGAAGAGCGATTTACCAGGAACGAGGCAATGATTCACTTCAAAACTGGTGGCGCGGCACCGAGTACGAGCAAGGAAAGAGACCATGGAGGCATGCGGATCAAAGATAAAGAGCTGAAATTTATGTATATTATTTTTTTTGTAATTTCTATTCAAAACAGCAAACTTTGTACTCAATCATTTTGAATATCAATAAAATAGTTTGTTTGTCTTGAAAGATTACAACTCGTAATCTACTGTGTTAATGTATGATTAATTTAAATTGTTTGATAGGAATCTCAAGTTAGATAAACTTGATTGAAAAATAAGCTGTACGAACTAGTCTACGAACAGTTCATAGTTTCAGTTGTAAACTTAGAATACATTGTAAGATTGTGCCTGCGCGCCAATCATAGGCTTAAGTTGTAATAAAGCGCCAATCTTAAACTGTATCGAACGTGCCTGCGAGCAGTTCATTATTGTAGACTAAGTCACCAAGTCAGACCTATTGACAAAAGACCAAGAAATCTGCCAGACGTCATCGAAGAAGAATGCTTCATAAAGAAGGTTTTGGCATCATCAAGAAGACTCGAAGAGTTGAAGTAAGTTAGTCTTGGCAAATTGTCAAAAAGGGGGAAATTGTTGGGAAAAACAATCACCTCAGATCGAATCAATAGGATACCCGATCCTCGTATCGATTGTTATTTGTTATTGAGAAGGTTTTGACATATATGCCAAATACAAGAAAGGAAAGCGTATCGAGGCTTAAGGATTTATCATGTATCAAGACTGCCTCGAATCGGCATAAATGAAGCTCGTCGATGCAAAGAAGAAGACTTGTAAAAAGACCAAGTATGGAAACTGTCTCGATGCCCTAAATACGATCATCTTCCATACAATTCACAAAAGGACAAGAAAGAACACAAGTCAAGTTCCGTTGAACAAAGAAGTATTTAAATACTCAAGGATAAAGTATTTAAATACATCGATCTTCGAATCTTGAGAATCCCGAAATCCGGATCATGTCATATTCCGTTGAAGGAAATCTTATTCAAACGGATATCTCAACGGATACTTTCTTGAGAGACTATATATATCCTTGAAGACATTGAAGATCGCACCCCAAGTAACATAACTCTCAAAGCTATCAAAGTTATCATCGAGCAAACATATCTCCGAGCATATCGCAAGTTAGAACGAAAGAGATATACAAAGGCTCAACATCAAGAAACGACCATCATCACTCAAGAACTTGATATTCAAAGGCTGCTCTTACCAGTTACCTACTCTTTTACCTCTGTAAAACCGAGCTCTGTGTGAACTCAACAAGTTATTCGACTGTGTGGGACGAATAAGGACGAAGCTTTGGGCGTGTGTGAAGAAGCTAGTCAAGAAGGAAGCTTTAACCAATCTGTGTGAACGGTTGAAAGTGATATTCTTTGTATCAATCTGTGTGAACGATACAAGGATAGGTTTGTTTATAATTACGTAGTTGTGTACGCAGTAATTATATAATAAACTTTTTACTCCTGTGTGGAGGACTAGTGGACGTAGAGGAGTTTACCTCGAACCACTTAAATTACTGTGTCATTTACCTTCAGCTTTTACTGTTTGAAATTACTGTGATATATTAAGTATACACTAAATACTTCGTTGCTGTATCCACGGCAACTAACTGTATCCAAGACTTCCGCTACGCACTCAGATTTAGATTCCGTACAGTTTGTTGTTTAAACGATTTTCCAAACTGTATCCAGTATACTTAAGTGGCCAACAGTTATTGATATTTGTGCTTTGTTACTGATGTTGTATTGGCCGATTGAAGGCATTGACGTATTCGATTATAATCTTCGTTATTGGTAACCGATTAAAGGTGCTGAGACATCCGTGGTATTATTGTTATCGATTGACTGTTCTAAAGGCAATTGAGATATTGAATTGGGATTGTCGAGGACATTTCCCATCCGTTGAGTCATTGTTATCGATTGATCGTTCTAAGGTAATCGATGCATTGAATTGGGATTGTCGGGGACATTTCCCATCCATTGAGTCATTGTTATCGATTGTCCATTCTAAGGTAATCGATGTATTGAATTGGGATTGTCGAGGACATTTCCCATCCATTGTATCGTTGTTATCGATTGGCCATTCTAAGGTAATCGAGGTATTGAATTGGGACTGTCGAAGACATTTCCCATCCGTTGTACCGTTATCGATTGGCCATTATAAGGCAATCGAGGTATTGAATTGGGACCGCCGAGGATGGTGCCCATCCATGAGTTATTGTTGTCGTGTTGTCCGACTCAAGGCAGCACACTATCATTCTTGTGAACTCGGTATTTTTGTGATCGTTGATGGTTGAGGATTCCAGGATTGTTGTGTTGTGATTATTGATCATGTTAATCAGTCCTTAGGGATTGTGATCCCAGGATGGTTAGATATTGTTGGTCGTGTCGATCTGTCATTATCCGTGTGTCATCGTTCACTTTAGTGAGTCCTTTGATCCGTATTAGATGTGTTATCCTTTGAGTTTCGTTGTCATGTAACATCGTGATATATCTGGAATCATATCTGCGTGCCGATTGGTTATGTGTAGGATTTTTAGCCAGGCACACGATGGTCATGCGTGGATGTTTCTGCATTGGAATGTGCACATGAGACGTAGTTCGTGAGGCTAATTAGGTACATTGTCCCACGTATATTATGGATTCCGTATACAGGGTGGACATGTGCACGGACACATTTCCGGATCGGGCGTACTGTGATGTCCCTCCTGAGCCTTATTGTTTTGGTCGTTCATAGTCCATGTTGTATTGGATATGTCCAACAATTTGCGACTGGTTGTTCATACGCCGAGGGGTATGTTCGACAGTCGGGTTTGTTT
This sequence comes from Orobanche coerulescens, assembly GCA_033398695.1. Classification (NCBI taxonomy): domain Eukaryota; kingdom Viridiplantae; phylum Streptophyta; class Magnoliopsida; order Lamiales; family Orobanchaceae; genus Orobanche; species Orobanche coerulescens. The sequence goes on along the minus strand of CM065810.1, from coordinate 75,086,571 downwards.
CTTTGAGATCCGTATTGTGATGATATACAGCTTCAGGCTATTCGACTTTCAGGCCATTGTGATGATGGGCATCTTCGGTTGAGTGGTTTTCAGACCATTGTGGTATTTTGGCAGCTTCGGCTGAGGGCTTTCAGGCCATTGTGATGTTTTGGTATTTCCGTTGGAGCCTTCGGGCACTGTGATTTGTATCTATTCAGCATTGGTTTGGTTTACCTTCGGGTAATTTCACTGTTGTGTTCTATATTGATGATTCGTCGTTGGGCACTTATGTCCTAACATGTTGAACAGGTATTGATCGTATGTTGTGGGCATAGTATTTCATGAATGCTCGGTTCTTACCTTGGGTTGTGAGCATCTCGTATTGCCATTGTTGTACCGTTTATTCTGCCTTTGGATGCATATCATGTTGTGCATGTATTTGATATTCATTATCTAGATGACTGACCCCGTGGGGGCGGAACATGTTTTCATGTTTTAGGTGTTTGCGAGGAGAGAGTTGAGACACAAGGGCATGACGTTGGCTACAAGGCATTTGAGCGATACTAGTACGAGTTCTTTCGGTGTTCATTTCGGTCAGATAGTTTGGAGTACTCTAGTTTCGTCAGTTATTGTCATTCTGTATTATCCGAGTAAGGCTCGTGGATGTTGTTGTATTTTTTATTTGGCCATGTAGGCCCACTTTTGTCGTTGAAATTCCATATCGGAATATTATGTCGGACATCATAGTAGGAACCGTGATTTCCATTTTTTTAGTTAGTTTGTTGTATTTTAGTCGTGTTCGCCTGGTGGATCTCCGGGTGTGGGGTCTACGGTACTGTAATGACCGAATGGAATTTGAGGGTGTTACACATTCTGCCTTTGGATGCATATCATGTTGTACATATATTTTTTATTCATTATCTAGATGACTGACCCCGTGGAGGCGGAACATGTTTTCATGTTTTAGGTGCTTGAGAGGAGAGAGTTGAGACACAAGGGCATGATGATGGCGACGAGGCATTCTAGCGATACTAGTCCGAGAAGTTTTGGTGTTCATGTCGGTCAGATAGTTTGGAGTACTCCAGTTTTGTCAGTTGTCATTTTGTATTATCCGAGTAAGGCTCGTGGATGCTGTTGTATTTTATTTTGGTCATGTAGGCCCACTGTTGTCGTTGAAATTCCATATCGGAATATTATGTTGGATATCATTGTAGGGACTGTGATTCTTCCTTTTTGGTTAGTTTGTTTTATATTGGTCGCGTTCGCCTGGTGGATCTCCTGGTGTGGGGTCCACGGCACTTTAATGACCCAATGGGATTTGGGGGTGTTACAGAAGATGGTATCAGATAATTGGGTTGTGAGATACCCTGATATGTGAGTTATGTGGCTATACCGACGCGGTAGTAGTGGGGCTGTCAGGTTACGACAATTTGGACAGTCGGGTTTTGTGAGTCATGATAGTTGGGCGACTGTATGAGTCTTTCTTTCATCGAGTCGTCGTAAGTAAAGACTAGTATCGCAAGACCTCGAAGCTTCGTATGACCTGTGTAAGGACTCGATTCTCTTTTATGTTCATACATTCATCATGTCATTGATTGTACATGTTTTGTTGAAAACCTGTATGTAACATTTGTGTTACGATTCATTCATGATTATTTGTTTTGGAGTGTGTGAGCTCAGTATTGGCTATAATTAGAATGTTTGAGGCGATTGTTTATCTGTTGAGTATGTATACTCGTGTTTGGCTATTGACTTAGTATTGTGGATTGGCCGTTGAGGCATATTTGAGATTTGTTCATGACCGAACGTTATTCTTTCAGTATGGAAAGAGGAATCCGAGGATGTGGCAGAGAGGGTAAAGGCTGCAGGGCAGGCCGAAACCCAGAACCTCGTGTTTATACGCATGCAGAAGCCGAGATGGATCAGAGTTCGGCTGGTGGTGTTACCTACGTGACCGATTTCCCTTCGGGACGTCATACTCGAGAAGTCGATCAGACTGAGAGTGGACACATCGACCCTTTCGTGCTTATGAGGGGCATGATGGCCCAGATGACTCAAATGACGCAGATAATGGAGACCATGCAGATCTTGATGATTCGTGGCCCACCGCAGTAGGGATTCCATGTGCCGTCTCATGGGCAGGCTGGGAGAGTGAGTCAGATTGTCGGCAATATCTCTCTTCAGAGGCCGCCTACTCTTGAGGGTTCGTTGGAACCAGCTGATATTGTTCATTGGCTTGAACATTTTTATAAACTCTTCGACATGGTTCAGTGTCCGGAAGAGAGTAATGTGGCAGTAGCGGCTTACTATTTGAGTAAAGGCGCTTATTCTTGGTGGCTCTCTGTGAAGCCCACCGATCATGATTGTGTTTGGAGTGAGTTCAAGACTCTTACGTTAGAGAGGTATTATCCGGATCCACTTCGTGAAGCCAAGTTGTCAGAGGTTTTGAACCCCGAATCCATCGAGGATGAGGGTGTTATTGTCATTGCTGAGAAGTTTCAGGGACTTCTTCAGTTTGCTTCATCTGTTATCCGTACTGAGTATATAAGATCAAGTATTTTAGCAAGAGGCTGAACCCGCAGTTGAGGATGCAGTTGTTCAATCATAATTGTAACTCACTCGGTGAATTCATCAAGAAGGCTCTTGGAGCAAAACTTTTGATCAAGGAGATTGCTCGGGAGAACTCTTCAGCTTCTTCTGGTGAGAGGACTAGGATCCGGGTTCGTTCAGAGGGACATCGGGCTCCGACATCCATGAGGTCATTTTCTAGTCGTCCTCGTGCTGGGAAAGCATCTTCTTCTTAGGCGGCGAGTTCGACTGTTGTTTGCTTTAGCTGTGATACAATAGGACATCACAATACCCGGTGCTCGATGCGGGCCGTTGTTTGTTTTCTATGTGGGAGGCAGGGACACCTTGAGAAATACTATAGGAGTTCTAGTACCAGTAGGTCTCGAGAAAGCTCACGGATCTCGAGAAATTTTGTTACTCCAGTTCGTACTTCATCCAAGGGGACCTATCAGGCTTCAGGAGCCAGAGGTAAGGACAGCCGAAGAGGAGCAGCGAGTTCAGGTTTGGGTTTTCCTCGAGTCGGTGAGATCGAGGAGATCGATGATTTGGAGGATGTTGATTTCGGGTACATTTGAGATGTAACCTTGATTTTTCGATCCAAACAATTTGTCGATTCAAAAATTACATTACATTCGTATCACATAAGCATGTAAACATATATCCAACAATGGAGTGGATTAATCCAATTAATTTAAAACCTGACAATTTTGACAAAAGGCATTTTCGATATATGAATAGGATGTTGTACCTGTTTGAGGACTGGAGCCTCTGTTGGTTCAACTTGAGCATCTGTATAGGGAGACAAAAGGGATTGATTCCTCCATGCTGATGGAAGAGTACCCGATGAATATTCCCTCATCAGACTTTTCGTCGAAGGTCTTGAGTTGATCCTTCCCGTTGTCAAGAAAATAGAACCTCCGACAAAAAAATGTGGAAATATGCAACCATAGTATTTTTATTGTTCCATACTGTGCTACCCCGTAATAAATAAATTGGGTGATTTTATATTTTGTGAACTGTCGAATAAATTCGGTTATTATGTCGGAGTCGAGAACTAAATCAATCCGCATTGTTAAAGCAACGAACTTAAATATCTGTAATTTTGAAGTGCTATCATATGTTTTATACATATAACATTTTGTACATCGCCGCCTTATTGATGAATTATCGAGACGAAAGATAGTAATAGTAATAATAGTCCTGACAATTATAATCTTATATATTAAAAGATCCAGTCCTCAATATTTATTTTTAACTGTTAAAGATTAAACCGAGTATGAAAATTTATTTCGCGTGGGTAAACAAAGGGCCATCATGAACACTTCAATTCTGCCGAATTAAATGTAACCTGAAAGATGAATATGAAGGGATACTGCAATTGCAAGTATACCAATCATCTCTGGCAATTAGGTGAATTTTTTTCAGTTGCTTTTTTGAAGATTATAAATAGACAACTATCACCATCTTCACCGCATCATTTTTTTGGAACCAATCTTCACCACCATGAAAAAAACAGCCCGATGTGTATTTAACCATAACCTAGCCCACAACCCCACTGTCCTAATTAAAACAAGAACAAGAACAAAAGATCTCAGCTTTTGCATTTCGTGATATATGCAAGCAACCCATCATTGATCTTTAGCAATTAAAAAACCTACCCGAGACCTTTATTAAAGATCTTGAAGCTGATTTGAACAAGACAAAAGGGGTGTTTTTCAGTTTATGCTTCGTTTCATAACATGTAATATTAGGAGTTTGTGGATCGATTATTTGTCAGAAGAAAGAATATAAAGGAAGTATTTGATTTCGTTTTTGTTTAGCATAAATAAACAAAAGGTGATTTGCATTTGGTATGTGGTTCGTAAGATTTTTAGATAATACAAAAAAAAATAGTAGCTTTGTGCGATTCATTTCTTAACAGGTATACGATTTAGAAAGGATGGGTGGATTGCTTTAGGAAATGAATACTATGTGTTCATATGTTTTTCTTTATTTGAGATTCGATAGTTTGGTGGCTACAAGAAATATTGAGGAGGCTGTGTGTTTTTTGTGATAAGTGTGACTAGGGTTAACATATGAGAAAAAAATAGGGTTGTCATCTCTTATATTTTACATTAACTGCAATTTTGGACTATATGGACTGACCGGGTTTGAAGTTGGGTAGAATGGTTTAGCCGTGTTTGGGCCTTATTCAATGTATTTTTTTGGATAAATTTTGGGCCTACTAAGTTCATACGAATTTAAGTACCATATTTGTGTTATTTAAGAGCTGAGATATAAAAGAAGAAAAAGAAACATGTAGAAAATAAAAAACTATATCAGATTCTCAAGTAAATTTCACAAATTATTATATATCAAGAAATTGAAAAGGAGGCAATCAAAACTTGAAAATAGAAATCCAGATTATAAAAAGTTTTGGAGGGGAGCCCGCAAAAAGGGAAAAGTTTATAAAGATTTATCTAGAAATAAAAGTACCACAACAAATGTTGCAATCGTACAGGAACACCAATGTGTAGCAGATTCCGATATCGAATCTGGAATTTGTAGGAGTCATATGATGGTAACGGTTGGTGGCGGTGTGAATCCAAAAAAGGGAGAAGGATATAATTGGCACACACAATCACGGAACACATGCACACTCAGCAGATAGAGAATGATGCTTTTTTTTTATAACACATGTTTCTTTATAAGACCCCCAAAAACAGTCTGCGCAGGAATAAAATCATAATGCTAGTGCAAGAGGTAGAGACAATTATACCATAATGAATATAAGAATTACTGAAATAAGAAGTATCAAATTCTAAACAAATTTAAAAGCATATTCCTACCAGGTTTAAAAACAATTGTTACACACTGACCAACTAACCAATAGTTTTGGTTTTGTTAGGCCCTGTTCTTTTGGACTTACTTTTCGATTTTGATTCGAATCGATTCGATTCGAGTCCATTCATTCAATTGATTCGATTCGATTGATTCGAGTCCATTCGATTCGATTGATTCGATTCGGCTCGTGTCTTATTCTTCTTATTATTATTATTATTAATCTTAATTATTATTATTGTTATTTTTACTAATAATATTACTATTACCGTTGTTGTTAATTACTATTATTATTATTATTTACCATTATTCTTATTATTATTTACTCTTAATATATATTTGATTCAGTTGATTCGATTCAATTGATTCAGATCCATTCGATTCGATTCATTCGATTCATTTAATTGGCCTGGATTCATTCGATTCATTGTGTATATTGCAGCGCATGGACCCCTACGTGGGATCCACCAGGCTAAACAAATAATACCGCTCGCCTAACCATCTCGGTTAACGAGAAACACACAACACCACAACAATAATTAAATTAAATCACCCGGTACAACCGGTAAACAGGACATCACTCAAATTCACAATTACGATTTAACATACAAAATATGTCCCAATTCAAAAGTGCCTAAGTACTCGCGAGTACCGTCTATGAGTTCACAAGTTTGGAAAACAACACATCAAAATGGGCAACGGAAATAAAGGACTCCATTGCACACGTCAACATCCCCAACCAGCATCCTCGTACTACTCCAGTGCCCGCTCGACCGGCTGAACGCCACCTGAAATTCATAACAAGAATTTCCCCAAAACAGGTCCCCAAAGGGGTTATCAATTACGCTAGTATAAGTAATCAAGGCAAACCATTCGCTTACACATTTCATAGTGAATGCATCAAGTTATTTCAAAATCTAAAACCAGACATGTCTTTTTCCGGAAAACAAACAGTCAAATCAAATTTGTCTAGGACCGGGGCGAAACCACTGGTCCCATTCGAGGACTCTAAGGACCCTCCCAAACTGGACATAATCATAAAACAAATCACGTACAGGCATCTCCTAGGACCAGGGCGAAACCACTGATCCCACTCGAGGCCTCTAAGAACCCTCCCGAACTAGCTAGCGAACAAGCTCGTGATTCCAGAATGAAGTCACGGATTCCCCCGAGGTCCCGTCAGACCCTCCCGGAGTGAGAAAAGCACACACATAATTTACATCACCATTTCATGTTAAGCATAAAAGTTTCCAAGAATACTTGCCTTGAGTAATTAACGACGAAACGGACGGAACGGAGAAACAACCACGATCGCTAGGAACCGACAAACCCGAACCTAATGATTCGAAGAATACAATCACAACCATTTCTAAACGATTACGAAAATAGAATACACCCGGCAACCCACCTACGATTCATGTAAATTCGTACAAGACAACAACGAGGGCGGATCGCAACCGAACCCTCTCGATTTCACAAATACCACAAAATTTACCATGAACTCATAGGGAAAACAAGAATACCACCAAGATTAATCATATACATCATGGATAAATCAACAATACTGAACGAATCGGACAAAAACTCGAAAATCCCCAAATTTCCCAAAAATAGGGTTCTAGGAGATTACCTTGGATTAAAGACGAAGAACACGAGTAGATGTTGTTGTTAATCTAGACCAAGAACTCAAGGAAGATGATAGTTGAGGTGATTGGAAGAAGAAATCGCCCCAAAATTGCCTCTGGATCGCTCGGGCCGCGGGGAGGAAGAGAAGTGAGTAATATGGTTCAATCTAGGTCAACTCGCGGGTCTATATAACCAGATGGTTTAGCGTGCGCTAACGGCTCACAGTTAGCGCGCGCTAACCAGCCAAAACTGGTCGAGAACTTGCGGTTCTGACCCGTTAGCGTGCGCTACCAGAAAATAGCGTGCGCTAACAGTCACCCAATAGCGCGCGCTATCGAGCTATAGCGTGCGCTACCTGTTCGCCATTCCGAGTCCAGAAACATTCTGCCCAGTCTGGACTACCGAATTAGCACGCGCTGCCATATACCTAGCGTGCGATATGTCTCAGCCATAGCGTCTGCTAATATAATGATTTAGCGTGCGCTAAGCTGCTCATCCAAAGAACATAATCAACCTACTGCCACTGCAGTACTCGAGTCATTAGCGCGCGCTACAAAACGAATATAGTGTGCGCCACACAACGACATTAGCGTGCGCTACAAAACAAAATTAGCACGCGCTAACGAGTGCAGACAGTAGTACAGACAACACCCAAAGATGGAAAACGGCGAATTCTATCTCGGATGAAAACAATGCGCATCCAAAACCAAACAACGGACTGAAAGAATACACTCGCACGACGAGTTCGAATCGGAACTAAAGCACTAAAAGAAAACATGGTTCCAACTACCCAAAGGTTCGGAAAACGACAATGATAGTAATTACCCCATAACTTTAGGAAATTACAAAATAGCCCAAAATATTTGAAATACACGATACACGGTCGAAACACCAAACGAAAGCTCACAACATGCACACGAACATAAGACGGATCTGCGGCAACCTCGAAACGGAAATTCAGAACAATGATTACGAGAATAGAATCAAATAGCGACGGAAATGATATTAAACACGGAATTGAGTAAAACAGGTCCGAAACACGCTCGGATAACAAAAAGTCCAGTATTAAATATTCTCCAAATATCAATATGGTTACAAGCGAGTTATTAAAAACGAAAAATACACGGTCCCGACCAAATCGGACACCTCGTTCCAACAAATAAAGCACCTCATACGGTTTCATCCGAATCGACATGTGCCAACTATTGTTGTACGTGAAATCGATCAATGGCAAATGCTCCTTCCAATCACTACTCCAATCGAGAGCACAAGCACGCAACATATCCTCAAATGTCTGGATAGTGCGCTCTGACTGCCCATCCGTCTGAGGATGAAAAGAAGTACTCAGACGCAAACGAGTACCCAACGCCTTATGTACCGCCTGCCAAAAGTGTGATACAAAACGGCCATCATTATCCGAAATAATAAACTTCAGAGTAACGTGAAGCCTCACAATCTGCGCAATAAATACATAAGCCAACCTTATCGGACCCCAAGTATCCTTGATGCCCAGAAAATGTGCCGACTTGGTCAGACGATCCAAAATCACCCAAACCATATTCATACCAGTCATTAGCTCGTAACGAAGTCCATCGAAATATCTTCCCATTTCCATTCCGGAATGGGAAGCTACTGCAATAACCCGGCTGGTCGTTGATGCTCGATTTTGACCTGCTGACAAGTCAAACATCTCGCTAAAAATTATGCGACCTCCTCTTTCATATCGTTCCACCGAAAGTTCCTCCTTAGGTCCTTGTACATCTTACTCGAACCAGGATGAATTAAGTAAGGCGTAGCGTGGGCCTCCCGCAAAATGCTCTGCCTCAATTCCAAGTCGTTCGGTATACAAAGCCGACTCTAGAATATCAACTCACCATCCACGTGAATCACAAATCCAGGAGACTTCCCTTTAAGAACATTTTCTCGGATTTGAGTAATCATCGGATCCTCCAACTACTTAGGTTTATTTCATCGATCAGCGACGACAAAATCTCCAAAACACAAAGTTGCCCGATAGCTTCTGGCAACAAAATCTCAATACCCAACTCGATCAAATCACGCTGAAGCTCAGATTGAGGCATAACTATCTCAAGCGTCTGCAACGTAACCGATTTTCGACTCAAGGCATCTGCCATGACGTTCGACTTGCCCGAATGATAAAGGATTCGAGGTCATAATCCTTAATCAATTCCAACCACCTCCTCTGCCTCATATTCAACTCCCACTGAGTGAATATGTACTTCAGACTTTTATGATCGGTAAAAATCCGACATGCAGAGACGCCAAATCTTGAGCGCAAAAACAACTGCCGCTAGCTCCAAATCGTGATTAGGGTAGTTGAGCTCATACGGCCTCAATTGTCTCGACGCATACGCAGTAGTCTTGTCATGCTGCATTAATACGCACCCAAGACCCTGACCTGAAGCCTCGCTATAAACAGCAAAACCCTCGTTTCCAGATGGAAATGCTAGAACCGGGGCTGTCATCAAACGCCTTTTCAGCTCCTCAAAACTCGACTGTCTTTCGTCATTCCAGACGAACTTCTCATATTTCTGAAGCAACTGTGTAAGTGGCCGAGCCAGTTTCGAGAACCCCTCGACGAACCTATCGTAGTAGCCAGCTAAACCCAAGAAACTACGGACCTCCTTCACATTCTTAGGCGGTGCCCAATCCAGCACTGCCTCAATCTTCTGTGGATCCACACGGGCCCCCTCGGCTGAAATCATGTGACCCAGAAACATCACCTCCTTCATCCAGAACTCACATTTCAAGAACTTCGCAGAGAGTCGCTCGGTCCTCAAAATGTCTAACACCACATGCAGATGATGCGCATGCTCCTCCTCATTCTTCGAATAGATAAGTATGTCGTCAATGAAGACGAATACTTATCCAAATACTCGATGAAAACTTTGTGCATCAACTGCATGAACACTGCCGGTGCGTTAGCTAGCCCGAAGGGCATAACCACAAACTCGTAATGTCCGTATCTCATCCGAAAAGCTGTTTTCGGGATATTGGACTCCTTCACCCGAAGCTAATAGTACCCCAATCTCAAGTCGATCTTCGAGATACCTCAGCTCACTGCAACTGATCAAACAAGTCATCAATACTTGGCAAGGGATACTTGTTCTTGATGGTCACCTTGTTCAGCTCGCGATAGTCGATACATAAACGCAGTGAACCATCCTTCTTCCGCACAAACAGAACCGGTGCGCCCCAAGGCTAAGCGCTCATCCGAATATACCCCGACTCAAGAAGCTCACTCAACTGCTTCTTCAACTCGGCCATCTCTGAAGGTGCCATACGATACGGTGCCTTCGAAATCGGAGCCGCACCTGGCTTTAACTCGATAGCGAACTCAACCACACGGTCCGGTGGTAACCCCGGTAACTCGTCAGGAAAGACATCTGGAAACTCACTAACGACTGGAATCGATGAAAGTTCGAATCCACCATCCTCCGCCTTCAAGGCATAACACCAATAACCAGTACACGCATTCCGCAGGAGTCTCAACGCCTTCAAGGCGTTGATTACGAACTTCTGGTATCCCCTCTTTCGCCCCGCGAAAGAGTGCTCGGTGCCATCCTCGGCTAACATGGTGATGATTATCGTGCGGTAGTTCATGATCGCACCATGCCGCTCGATCCAATCATGCCTGAGAATCAAATCCTCACCCTCAATATCCACAACAATAAGATTAGAGAGCTAAGCCCTCTCACAAATAACCACAGAACCGTCTTGGATCTCCCGATCACCAACGATCTTATCATCGCTAGGAAGTGTAATGATGAAAGGCTCGCAAGACAACAAACAATCAAGACTCAGACGGCGCGCACACTCCAAAGAGATAAACGAATGCGTAGCACCAGAATCGAAAAGCACACTGACAGGATGAGAATGAATATGAATGGCACCTGTAGCCACGGTAGCCGCTGGATCATCGGCCCTCCCCATCTTGTAAACACAAGGATGAGCGGAGCCGACACTGGAAGCTCCCCCTCTAGCGGGCTGTCCCCGACCTCTCCCTCGACTGGCACTCTGTGGAGGTGGTGGAGCAAACGACCCCTAGTTCACACTCGGCTCCTGAGGCGCTGGAAAAGAAGCCTAGGCACCAAGAGTATGCCCTAAACGCTCACAAAAAGAAGCCTTGTGGCCCGACTCACCACAAGTATGACAAGTCAACGGCGGACAAGGACACTCCCGGTTCCTATAGCACGGCTTGCCACAGTTAAAACATATGACATCGCGAGTGGAGGTACTGGAAGTACCTCGAAAGCCCCTAGAAGAATGAGACGAACTGCCCGCAGGAAATTTAGCAGACAGAGACTTCTGCTGAACACCACCATTGTGACCTAAAAAGTTACCGACATATTTCTGTTTCTTACTTTCTCGAGCCGTCTCACTGGCCGTCAAGGACATATCATAAGCAAGGGCTCTACTCCGATAGTCCTTTGAGGTGGTGCAGGCGAATCTAAACATGTAATCACGAATCCTCGGTTTCATTCGCCTCGAGAACTGGCAAATCTTGTCATCCTCCTCCTTAACCTGGGTCATCACGTAGCCCAATTCCTGGAGAAACCGGAATATCTCGAGGCTAGGCATCATTAAAAGCATGAATCTGTGCCTGACGAACCGTCCACGGACAGTACTCCGCTTCCATAAGGTCTCGAAACTCGGCCCAAGAAGCAACATGATCTTGAGGCCCGACAGCCTCACACCAATCAGCAGCATCCCCAGTGAGAAAATATTGGGCGTTTGGGACCTTGCGATCCTCGGGACAGTTTGTGGCAACAAAGACCTTGGACATCTCTTTGATCCACCCTTCCCAGCCAATCGGGTCTAAAGCCCCAGAAAACTAAGAAGGATGCATCTTGATGACATTCTGAAGCCAACGATCCGCCCCGGCCCAAGCAGCATGATCCGGAGTTGGGTTTTGAACCGCCTGGGCTATCGCAACCAAATTGGTTGACCATATGTTGCATTACAGCTGCAACAACAAGGTCGGCGCCATTACCAGTTGCGCCATCTTGAGTAGCATTATGGCTCTGATGGCCATCAGTACTGCCGGCTCCAGAAGAGTGTGTCGTGGCCGCCCCACTGACTTCCCCACGTCCCCGGCTGCATCCACGACCATGGCCATGACCTCTATCCCAACCTCTCCCAGCATCCATACTGGAGATAAGAGGTAGCAAAAGTAACTCGATGATAAGTATGAGAGAAACAATCACAATACAAGAAACGAAAGTACGATACGAGAAAGCAAAAGAATCGAGTAAGGAAAACTTACGAACACTGGAAGTACCGAGACGCTGGCAGCGTGATGACGATGTGCAAAAATAAAATACGACTAGAACCAAATAACCGACAAGCCTAGGTATCCATAAACCTAGTGCTCTGATACCATTTTCTGTTACACCCCCAAGATATTCAGGGTATATTACAGCACCGTGGACCCCTACGTGGGATCCACCAGGCTAAATAAACAATACCGCTCATCTAACCATCTCGGTTAGCGAGAAACACACAACACCACAACAATAATTAAATGAAATCACCCCGTACAACCGGTAAACAGGACATAACTCAAATTCACTATTATGACTTAACATACAAAACATGTCCCAATTCAAAAGTGTCTAAGTATTCGCGAGTACTGTCTATGAGTTCACAAGTTTGGAAAACAACACATCAAAATGGACAACAAAAATAAGGGACTACATTGCACACGTCAACATCCCCGACCAGCATCCTCGTACTTCTCCAGTGCCTGCTCGACCGGATGAACGCCACCTGAAATTCATAACAAGAATTTCCCCGAAACGGGTTCCCAAAGGGGTTAGCTATTACGCTAGTACAAGTAATCAAGGCAAAACCATTCGCTTACACATTTCATAGTACATGCATCGAGTCATTTCAAAATCCAAAAGCAGACATGTCTTTTCCCGAAAAACAAACAGTCAAATCAAAGGACAGGCATCGCCTAGGACCAGGGCGAAACCACTGATCCCATTTGAGGCCTCTAAGGACCCTCCCAAACTGGCTAACGAACAAGCTCGTGAGTCCAGAGTGAAGTAACGGATTCCCCCGAGGCCCCGCCGGACCCTCCCAGAGTGAGCAAAGCACACACATAATATACATCAGCATTTCATGTTAAGCATAAAGGTTTCCAAGAATACTTGCCTTGAGTAATTAATGACGAAACGAACGGAATGGAGAAACAACCACGATCGCTAGGAACCGACAAACCCGAACCTAATGATTTGAAGAATACAATCACAACCATTTCTAAATGATTACGGAAATAGAATACACCCGAAAACCCACCTACGATTCATGCAAATTCATAGAAAACAATAATGAGGGCGGATCGCAACCAAACCCTCTCGATTTCACAAATACCACTTTACCATGAAGTCGTAGGGAAAACAAGAATACCACCAAGATTAATCATATACATCATGGATTAATCAACAATACGGAACGAATCGGACAAAAACTCGAAAACCCCCAAATTTCCCAAAAATAGGGTTCTAGGAGATTACCTTGGATTAAAGATGAAGAACACGAGTATATGTTGTTAATCTACACCAAAAACTCAAGGAAGAATATAGTTGAGGTGATTGGAAGAAGAAATCGCCCCCAAATCGCCTCTGGATTGCTCGGGCTGAGGGAGGGAGAGAAATGAGTAAAATGGACGAATCTGGGTCAACTCTCGGGTCTATATAACCAGATGGTTTATCGTGCGCTAACGGCCCACAGTTAGCGCGCGCTAACCAGTCAAAACTGGCCCAGAACCTGCGGTTCTGACCCGTTAGCATGCGCTACCAGAAAATAGCGTGCGCTAACAGTCCCCCGATAGCACGCACTATCGAGCTATAGCGTGCGCTACCTGTTCGCCATCCCAAGTCCAGAAATCTTCTGCCCAGTCTGGACTACCGAATTAGCGCGCGGTGCCATACACCTAGTGTGCGCTATGTCTAAGCCATAGCGTGCGCTAGCGTGCGCTAAGCTGCTCGTCCAGAGAATAGAAACAACCTACTGTCACTGCTGTACTCAAGTCATTAGCGCGCGCTACAAAACAAATATAGCATGCGCTACACAACGACATTAGCGTGCGCTACAACACAAAATTAGCGCGCGCTAATGAGTGCAGACAGTAGTATAGACAGCACCCAAAGATGGAAAACGACGAATTCTACCTCGGATGAAAACAACGCGCATCCGACACCAAACAACAGACTGAAAGAAGAAACTCGCACGACGAGTTCAAGTCGGAACTAAAGCACTAAAATTAAACACAGTTTCGACTACCCAAAGGTTCGGAAAACGACAACGATAGTAATGACCTCATAACTTTAGGAAATTACAAACAGCCCAAAACATCCAAAATACACGATACACGATCGAAACACCAAACGAAAGCTCATAACATGCACACTAACATAAGACGGATCTGCGACAACCCCGAAACGGCGATTCCGAACAACGATTACGAGAATCGAACCAAATAGCGACGGAAATGACATTAAACACGAAATTGAGTAAAACAGGTCCGAAACACGCTCGGATAACAAAAAGTCCAGTATTAAATATTCTCGAAATATCAATAGGGTTACAAGCGAGTTACTAAAAACGAAAAATACACCAAAACAAAAAATACCGGAAAAAGAAAAAAATGCGGATATTGCAGTTTTAATACGAATACTTCTCACCTCATATTCCAATTCTGTTATGGTCTACAAATTGCCTTGGCCCTTTTTGTGAACTCTCTGTATAGTCAAACTAAAAAACAAGGACCTCAAATAAAAACATGTTTGTTTAGCTTTTTATTGTAGCAATAGTGATATCATACGAACGCAAATAATGATAGCATAAGGAAATATCAATTCAAATATTCTAACGGTCGTAATATTTAAGAATATGCATTCTAAAATATAACAATAAAAGTATTATTTTAGATCAAGACTTTAGTGTGTTCCTCTGTGGGTTGTCAGTTAAGATAAAGAATAAGGTACAAGCAACACACCACAAATTTTTGCAAAAATATTATAAGCCCGCGAGAATTCAACAACAATAGATAGAAAGAACCATAAAGGTTTTCTCAAAATCAAGAAAACAACATTTTTAGTTTCTTCCACTTAACTCAAACGACCAAAACCACATAAAGCACACTTTAAGTAAACATAACATGAAATCAAAACTAACTTGCCTCAAGCGAATACGAACTTCTTCCTTTTCAAAATATGAAAGCCCATTAATAAATCATGCTAATGAAAACACAAGCATATGGAACCTCTTGAGTGAAAAGACGAACTAAATCGAAGGTTTCTTGTGAATTCGGTAATCTTGGGATCATTGCCGTTTGTGATTAATTGTGTTTGGAGGCTAGTCGCGACTAGTGCTCGATGGGTAATTTTGGGGCTTGAACCTTCGCGGTTAGTTTCCCAACACCTACAGTTCAGTAGGTCACGGTCATGTTGATGATCTCATTATGGGTAAGTTTGGGACTTGATCCTTCGCGGTTGGTTTCCCAACACCTACAGTTCAGTAGGTCACGGTCACGTTGATGATCTCATTATGGGTAAGTTTAGGGCTTGAACCTTCGCGGTTGGTTTTCCAACACCTACAGTTCAGTAAGTCACGGTCACTGGGTGATCTCATTATGGGTAAGTCTGGGGCTTGAACCTTCGCGGTTGGTTTCCCAGCACCTGCAATTCAGCAGGTCACGGTCATTGGATGATCTCATTGTGAGTGGGCTTCGTGCCGTGGCTTCGGACCTCATGTGATACAGCTTCGGGCTGTTTTGGCTTCGGGCCATTGTGATGATTGAAAGCTTCGGCTGAGTGGTTTCAGACTATTGTGATGATTGACAGCTTCGGCTGAGTGGTTTCAGACTATTGTAATGATTGACAGCTTCGGCTGAGAGGTTTTCAGGCCATCGTGTTATTGTGGCAGCTTCGTCTGAGGGGCTTTCAGGCCATTGTGATGTTTTGGGTATTTTCGTTGGATCCTTCGGGCAATGTGATTCTCCTGGTGTGGGGTCCACGACACTGTAATGACCCAATGGGATTTGGGGGTGTTACAGAATATGGTATCAGATAATTGGGTTGTGAGATACCCTGATATGTGAGTTATGTGGCTCTACCGACGCGGTAGTAGTGGGGCTGTCATATTACGACAATCTGGATAGTCGGGTTTTGTGAGTCGTGATAGTTGGGCGACTGTATGAGTCTTTCTTTCATCGAGTCGTCGTCAGTGAAGACTAGTATCGCAAGACCTCGAAGCTTCGTATGACCTGTGTAAGGACTCGATTTTCTTTTATGTTCATACATTCATCATGTCATTGATTGTACATGTTTTGTTGAAAACCTGTATGTAACATTTGTGTTACGATTCATTCATGATTATTTGTTTTGGAGCGTGTGAGCTCCGTATTGGCTATAATTAGCATGTTTGAGGCGATTGTTTATCTGTTGAGTATGTATACTCGTGTTTGGCTATTGACTTAGTATTGTGGATTGGTCGTTGAGGCATATTTGAGCATTGTTCATGATCGAACGTTATTCTTTCAGTATGGAAAGAGGAATCCGAGGACGTGGCAGAGAGGGTAAAGACTGCAGGACAGGCCGAAACCTAGAACCTCATGTTTATACACGTGCGGAAGCTGGGATGGATCAGAGTTCGGCCGGTGGTGTTACCTATATGACCGATTCCCCATCAGGAAGTCATAATCGAGAAGTCGATCAGATTGAGAGTGGACACGTCGACCCTTTCATGCTTATAAGGAGCATGATGGCCCAGATGACTCAAATGATGCAGATAATGGAGACCATGTAGATCTCGATGATTCGTGGCCCACCGCAGCAGGGATTCCAGGTGCCGTCTCATGGGCAGGCTGGGAGAGTGATTCAGATTGTCGGCGATATCTCTCGTCAGAGGCCGCCTACTTTTGAGGGTGGGTTCGTCGGAACCAGCTGATATTGTTCATTGGCTTGAACATTTTGATAAACTCTTCGACATGGTTCATTGTCCGGAAGAGAGTAAGGTGGCACTAGCGGCTTATTATTTGAATAAAGGCGCTTATTCTTGTGGCTCTCTGTGAAGCCCACCGATCGTGATTGTGTTTGTAGTGAGTTCAAGACCCTCATGTTAGAGAGGTATTATCCGGCTCCACTTCGTGGAGCCAAGTTGTCAGAGGTTTTGAACCCCGAATCCATCGAGGACGAGGGTGTTATTGTCATTGCAGAGAAGTTTCAGGGACTTCTTCAGTTTGCTTCGTCTGTTATCCGTACTGAGGTGGATAAGATCAAGTATTTTAGCAAGAGGCTGAACCCGCAGTTGAGGATGCAGTTGTTCAATCATAATTGTAAGTCACTTGGTGAATTCATCGAGAAGGCTCTTGGAGCAAAACTTTTGATCAAGGAGCTTGCTCGGGAGAACCCTTCAGCTTCTTCTGGTGAGAGGACTAGGATCCCAGTTCGTTCAGAGGAACATCGGGCTCCGAAATCCAAGAGGTCATTTTCTAGTCGTCTTCGTGCTCGGAAAGCATCTTCTTCTCAAGCAGAAAGTTCGACTGTTGTTTGCTTTAACTGTGATACAATAGGGCATCGCAGTACCCAGTCTCGATGCAGGCTGTTGTTTGTTTTCTGTGTGGGAGGCAGGGACACCTTCAGAAATACTGCAGGAGTTCAAGTACCAGTAGGTCTCGAGAAAGCTCACGGGCCTCGAGAAGTTTTGTTACTCCAGTCGGTACTTCATCCAAGGGGACCTATCAGGCTTCAAGAGCCAGAGGTAAGGATAGCCGAGGAGGAGCAGCGAGTTCAGGTTTGGGTTTTCCTCGAGTCGGTGAGATCGAGGAGATCGATGATCTGGAGGATGTTGATTTCGGGTACATTTGAGATGTAACCGTGATTTGTATTTTCCTTGTTTTTTGGATTGATGTTTGACTCAGTCTGTAATGTAGTGTTGTGGTTGTGAACCATTTGTTGTTGATCTATCTTGTAACGATAGTAATTAAGAATCTTGAAATTTGAGGTCATTTGATGCGTTTTTCTTCCTTTTGGTGTTGTACCCGAGATTTCGTGATAATCTGGGTAATTGTTCATTGTGATTGATATGGTCCCGAGGACTATATGTGCGTTGTTATTTTCCTTTGTGGCGTGAGTCATTGATTGCATGGGCGTAAGATGCCGATGAGAATTGGGAAGTGTGCACCGATGATTGTAGACATGTACAATGGGCGGCTCCTGCGAGGTGTGTACGCCGGTGTTACGAGTCATGCGGGTGGTACGACTTTCTGGCTGGTCTATGGCGGAGGAGTCATGATTCGACTGATCTCGCACTTGGTTGAGTGTTTTTATAACTTGATTTTCGCCTTGTTCGTGTAGAGGAGACGCGGGGACCCGTGGAGTTGTCCCAGTTGCTCAGGCAATGTGTTTCGTAGTGAGGAGTATTCCTGGAGATATTGTTTTGAGATCCTGATGGATAGTTCGTACCCCGAGTTGTGCACCCTGAGTTTCAGGGACGTAGGTCTTTTTAAGGGGGGACGTATGTAATATCCGGGGGTAATTTTTTCGTTTCACTGTTGAGTTGTATGTATTCATTTGAAATTGTACAAGTGTTGTTGTTTTGGACTGATACAATGTATATTGTATTAGGATATTTCGGGATCGAAATATTTATACTTGTCGTCGGTATTGTTTGGTCATTTGGTTGTCGCTTGGAGAGTTAGATTTATTTGGCTAAGTATATATCCATATCGTACGCTACATGTGTAGCATTACGTATGCTATTGCATTGCGATTATGTACGTTACACCGTGAGGGTTACGTACGTAATGTTGGTTATCAGATCGATGTCAACTTTCGGCTGGTAGGGTCGGGTATCTTTCGATTAGATCTCACTATTGCAGTCAACGGATCATTACGTACGTTAGGGTGTGAGCTCTACATACGTTATTCATGCAGCTTGTTAACGTATATAAATGGTTGTTGTTTACGTACGTTAGGGTCTTCATATTTTTGGTCAATTGTTTCTGGACTAGCATTACGTACGTTAAGTTATTGATATAGCCTACGTAATGTTCCTTACATACGTTATGCTTGGTGTATAGCGTACGTAATTTGTTTGTCAGGTTATATATTTTGGTTTCGTATTTCATTTCTTCACGAACCAAAACTTCTCTTCTCTCCCTAGAACCGTCCCTCTGGACTTGTTCTTGATATTTAGCCTCTTCCAACGTGTTTTTGATCATCATAGCTGGATTTGAAGCTTGGAGTTGGAAGGTTTTCTTACTCCTTTGGTGTTTGGAAAGTTCATCTTGTTCTTCTTCGATGAGTTTTCTTAATCCCTTGTACTTCAAGTGATTTTCGAGTATGTTGATTGTTGTTGTTGTTGTTTACTTCGTGTATTGATTTATTGTTGGAGTATATCATGTTTCTTGATGAGTTTTTATAACTTGTAATGAAGAACATGATGATTTTGTCTTGAGGAGGAGTTGTACTTAATGTTTTAGAATGTATGGAGGTTATAATCATGACTAGGAAGGAGTATGTTAAGATTGTTATATGATTAACATAGTCTTGATATGGTTTATGTTGTTGTTGGTGTTCTTGGGGAGATTATAACCATTTTGATATAGAATTATGATGAATTATGTAATGATTATCATAATCTTCCAATGGTTGATTTAACCTTGTGGTTTAATCTGAATTCATGATGAATTGGTAATGGATTATCGGTTGGACATCATGTTTGTTGAAATGATGATGTTCTTGGGGTATTGATGATATTAGTGATATTATCATGTTGAGATGTTTGATTTGATGATTGTTCTTAAGTGATTCTTGTTGAATTGTTTTCAAAAGTGTTAAGAACGTAATGATCGTTAATTGATCATTGAGGTGTTGGAGGATGTTAGAATTCATAGTTGAGAACTATGATTTTTGTTTGGGGAGTTTAACCGCTTCGGGATTGAATCGGGATTGTTTTGGTGTTGCTTTCCATTGACTTTGTGTTATTGAATGAATGGTATTTCATTCAAGGTTTTTCGAGTGCTTGTGATCGTTGGAGGACGCCGTTCGTCATTTCGTGGGAGGACGTTGATCGTGGCAGGACTTTCTCGCCTTCGGTTTGAGGTAAGTTTTATACTTGTACTAGTCAATGAGATTAATGTTATCATGTATGTGTATGAATGTGTGTATCATTTCGAGACTTGGTCTCTTTATGATTTTGTTGATATCAGGGGATTGTTTGATATGATACCCTTCGGCAAATTATGCCAAATGTTGTTGTTGTTCGTAAATGGCCGGTTGAAGGCATTGCGATACTTGTTGGTAATATTGTTGTCGATCGCCGGTTCGTGGTATCGATGTATCAATTGTTGTTGTTGATATTGATGTCGATTTAAGACATAGTTGTGATCATTGTTATTGATATTGGTGCTTCGTTATTGATGTCGTATTGGCCGATTGAAGGCATTGACGTATTCGATTATCATCTTCGTTATTAGTAACCGATTAAAGGTGCCGAGACATCCATTGAGTCGTTGTTATCGATTGACCGTTCTAAAGGCAATCGAGATATTGAATTGGGATTGTCGAGGACATTTCCCATCCGTTGAGTCGTCGTTATCGATTGACCGTTCTAAAGGCAATTGAGATATTGAATTGGGATTGTCGAGGACATTTCCCATCCGTTGAGTCGTTGTTATCGATTGACCGTTCTAAGGCAATCGAGATATTGAATTGGGATTGTCGAGGATATTTCCCATCCGTTGAGTAGTCGTTATCGATTGACCCTTCTAAGGCAATCAAGATATTGAATTGGGATTGTCGAGGACATTTCCCATCTGTTGTATCGATGTTATCCATTAGCCATTCTAAGGCAATTGAGGTATTGAAGTGGGATTATCGAAGGAAGTTCCTATCTGTTGTGTCGTTATCGATTGTCCATTCTAAGGCAGTCAAGGTATTTGAATTGGGACCGCCGTGGACGGTGCCCATCCGTGAGTTATTATTATTGTGTTGGCCGACTCAAGGCAGCACAGTTTTATTCTTGTGAATTCGGTAATCTTGGGATTATTGCCGCTTGTGATTAATTGTGTTTGGAGGCTAGTCGCGGCTAGTGCTCGATGGGTATGTTTGGGGCTTGAACCTTCGCGGTTGGTTTCCCAACACCTACAGTTCAATAGGTCACGGTCATATTGATGATCTCATTATGGGTAAGTTTGGGGCTTGAACCTTCGCGGTTGGTTTCCCAACACCTATAGTTCAGTAGGTCACGGTCATGTTGATGATCTCATTATGGGTAAGTTTGGGGCTTGAACCTTCGCGGTTGGTTTCCCAACACCTACAGTTCAGTTGGTCACGGTCATGTTGATGATCTAATTATGGGTAAGTTTGGGGCTTGAACCTTAGCGGTTGGTTTCCCAACACCTACAGTTCAGTAAGTCACGGTCACTGGGTGATCTCATTATGGGTAAGTCTGGGGCTTGAACCTTCGCGGTTGGTTTCCCAGCACCTGCAATTCAGCAGGTCACGGTCATTGGATGATCTCATTGTGAGTGGGCTTCGTGTCGTGGCTTCGGACCTGATGTGATACAGCTTCGGGCTGTTTTGGCTTTGGGCCATTGTGATGATTGAAAGCTTCGGCTGAGTGGTTTCAGACTATTGTGATGATTGACAGCTTCGGCTGAGTGGTTTCAGACTATTGTGATGATTGACAGCTTCGGCTGAGAGGTTTTCAGGCCATCGTGTTATTGTGGCAGCTTCGGCTGAGGGGCTTTCAGGCCATTGTGATGTTTTGGGTATTTCCGTTGGAGCTTTCGGGCAATGTGATTCGTATTTATTTCAGCTCTTGTTTGATTTACCTACGGGTAATTCATTGTTGTGTTCTGTATTGATGATTCGCCGTTGGGCACTTGTATTCTAACCTGTTGAGCAGGTAATGATCGTATGCCGCGGGCATAGTGTTTCACGAATGCTCGATTCTTACTTTGGTTTGTGAGCATATCGTATTACCATTGTTGTACTGTTCATTCTGTCTTTGGATGCATATCATGTTGTACATGTATTTGATATTCATTATCTGGATGACTGACCCCGTGGGGGCGGAACATGTTTTCATGTTTTAGGTGCTTGCGAGGTGAGAGTTGAGACACAGGGGCATGACGATAGCGACGAGGCATTCGAGCAATACTAGTCCGAGCTGTTTTGGTGTTCATGCCGGTCAGACAGTTTGGAGTACTCCAGTTTTGTCAGTTGTTGTCATTTTGTATTATCCGAGTAAGGCTCGTGGATGCTGTTGTATTTTATTTTGGCCATGTAGGCCCACTGTTGTCGTTGAAATATTATAGCAGAATATTATGTTGGATATCATAGTAGGGACTGCGATTCTTTCTTTTTGGTTAGTTTGTTGTATTTTGGTCGCGTTCGCCTGGTGGATCTCCTGGTGTGGGGTTTACGGCACTGTAACGACCCAATGGGATTTGGGGGTGTTACAGAAGATGGTATCAGATAATTGGGTTGTGAGATACCCTGATATGTGAGTTATGTGGCTCTACCGACACGGTAGTAGTGGGGATGTCATATTACGACAATCTGGACAGTCGGGTTTTGTGAGTCGTGATAGTTGGGCGACTGTATGAGTCTTTCTTTCATCGAGTCATCGTCAGTGAAGACTAGTATCGCAAGACCTCGAAGCTTCGTATGACCTGTGTAAGGATTCAATTCTCTTTTATGTTCATACATTCATCATGTCATTGATTGTACATGTTTTGTTGAAAACATGTATGTAACATTTGTGTTACGATTCATTCATGATTATTTGTTTTGGAGCGTGTGAACTCCGTATTGGCTATAATTAGCATGTTTGAGGCGATTGTTTATCTGTTGAGTATGTATACTCGTGTTTGGCTATTGACTTAGTATTGTGGATTGGCCGTTGAGGCATATTTGAGCTTTGTTCATGATCGAACGTTATTCTTTCAGTATGCAAAGAGGAATCCGAGGACGTGGCAGAGAGGGTAAAGCCTGCAGGGCAGGCCGAAACCCAGAACCTCATGTTTATACGTGTGTGGAAGCTGAGATGGATCAGAGTTCGGCCGGTGGTGTTACCTATATGATCGATTTCCCATCGGGAAGTCATACTCGAGAAGTCGATCAGATTGAGAGTGAACACGTCGACCCTTTCGTGCTTATGAGGGGCATGATGTCCCAGATGACTCAGATGACGTAGATAATGGAGACCATGCAGATCTCGATGATTCGTGGCCCACCGCAGCAGGGATTCCAGGTGCCGTCTCATGGGCAGGCTGGGAGAGTGAGTCAGATTGTCGGCGATATATCTCGTCAAAGGCCGCCTACTTTTGAGGGTTCGTCGGAACCAGCTGATATTGTTCATTGGCTTGAACATTTTGATAAACTCTTCGACATGGTTCAGTGTCCGGAAGAGAGTAAGGTGGCAGTAGCGTCTTACTATTTGAGTAAAGGCGTTTATTCTTGGTGGCTCTCTGTGAAGCCCACCGATCGTGATTGTGTTTGTAGTGAGTTCAAGACCCTCATGTTAGAGAGGTATTATCCGGCTCCACTTCGTGGAGCCAAGTTGTCAGAGGTTTTGAACCCCGAATCCATCGAGGACGAGGGTGTTATTGTCATTGCTGAGAAGTTTCAAGGACTTCTTCAGTTTGCTTCGTCTGTTATCCATACTGGGGTGGATAAGATCAAGTATTTTAGCAAGAGGTTGAACCCGCAGTTGAGGATGCAGTTGTTCAATCATAATTGTAACTCACTTGGTGAATTCATCGAGAAGGCTCTTGGAGTAGAACTTTTGATCAAGGAGCTTGCTCGGGAGAACCCTTCAGCTTCTTCTGGTGAGAGGACTAGGATCCCGGTTCGTTCAGAGGAACATCGGGCTCCGACATCCAAGAGGTCATTTTCTAGTCATCTTCGTGCTAGGAAAGCATCTTCTTCTCAGGCGGCGAGTTCGACTGTTGTTTGCTTTAACTGTGATACAATAGGGCAACGCAGTACCCGGTCTCGATGCAGGCCGTTGTTTGTTTTCTGTGTGGGAGGCAGGGACACCTTCAGAAATACTGCAGGAGTTCTAGTACCAGTAAGTCTCGAGAAAGCTCACGGGCCTCGAGAAATTTTGTTACTCCAGTCCGTACTTCATCCAAGGGGACCTATCAGGCTTCAGGATCCATAAGTAAGTACAACCGAGGAGAAGCAGCGAGTTCAGGTTTGGGTTTTCCTCGAGTCGGTGAGATCAAGGAGATCGATGATCTCGAGGATGTTGATTTCGGGTACATTTGAAATGTAACCGTGATTTGTATTTTCCTTGTTTTTTGGATTGATGTTTGACTCAGTCTGTAATGTAGTGTTGTGGTTTTGAACCATTTGTTGTTGATCTATCTTGTAATGATAGTAATAGAGAATCTTGAAATTTGATGTCATTTGATGCGTTTTTCTTCCTTTTGGTGTTGTACTCGAGATTTTGTGATAATCTGGGTAATTGTTCATTGCGATTGATATGGTCCCGAGGACTATATGTGCGTTGTTAGTTTCCTTTGTGGCGTGAGTCAGTGTTTGCATGGGTGTCTGATGCCGATGAGAACGGGGAAGTGTGCACCGATGATTGTAGGCTTGTACAATGGGCGGCTCCTACGGGGTGTGTACGCCGGTGTTACGAGTCATGTGGGTGGTACGACTTTTTGGCTGGTCTATGGGTGGTCATTTGGTTGTCGCTTGGAGAGTTAGATTTATTTGGCTAAGTATATAGCCATAGTGTACGCTACATGTGTAGCATTACGTACGCTATTGTGTTTCGATTACGTACGTTACACCATGAGGGATACGTACGTAATGTTGGTTATCAGATCGATGTCAACTTTCGGCTGGTAGGGCCGGGTATCTTTCGATTTGATCTCACTATTGCAGTCAACGGATCATTACATACGTTAGGGTGTGAGCTCTACGTACGTTATTCATGCAGCTTGTTAACGTACGTAAATGGTTGTTGTTTATGTATATTTTTGGTCAGTTGTTTCTGGACTAGCATTACGTACGTTAAGTTATTGATATAACATACGTAATGGTCCTTACGTACGTTATGCTTGGTGTATAACATACGTAATGTGTTTGTCAGGTTATATAGTTTGGTTTCGTATTTCATTTCTTCACGAACCAAAACCTCTCTTATCTCCCTAGAACCGTCCCTCTGGACTTGTTCTTGATATTTAGCCTCTTCCAACGTGTTTTTGATCATCATATATGGATTTGAAGCTTGAAGTTGGAAGCTTTTCTTACTCCTTTGGTGTTTGGAAAGTTCATCTTGTTCTTCTTCGGTAAGTTTTCTTAATCCCTTGTTCTTCAAGTGATTTTCGAGTATGTTGGTTGTTGTTGTTGTTGTTTACTTCGTGTATTGATTTATTGTTGGAGTATATCATGATTCTTGATGAGTTTTTATAACTTGTAATGAAGAACATGATGATTTTGTCTTGAGGAGGAGTTGTTCTTAATGTTTTAGAATGTTTGGAGGTTATAATCATGGCTAGGAAGGAGTATGTTAAGATTGTTATATGATTAACATAGTCTTGATATGATTGATGTTGTTGTTGGTGTTCTTGTGGAGATTATAACCATTTTGATATAGAATTATGATGAATTATGTAATGATTATCATAATCTTGCAATGGTTGATTTAACCTTGTGGTTTAATCCGAATTCATGATGAATTGGTAATGGATTATCGGTTGGACATCATATTTGTTGAGATGATGATGTTCTTGGGGGTATTGATGATATTAGTGATATTATCATGTTGAGATGTTTGATTTGATGATTGTTCTTAAGTGATTCTTGTTGAATTATTTTCACAAGTGTTACGAACGTAATGATCATGTTAATTGATATTTGAAGTGTCGGAGGATGTTAGAATTCATAGTTAGAACTATGATTTTCGTTTCGGGAGTTTAATCGATTCGGGATTGAATCGGGATTGTTTTGGTGTTGCTTTCCATTGACTTTGTGTTATTGAATGAATCGTATTTCATTCAAGGTTGTTCGAGTGCTTGTGATCGTTGGAGGACGTCGTTCGTCGTTTCGTGGGAGGACGTTGATCGTGGAAGGACTTTCTCGCCTTCGGTTTGAGGCAAGTTTTATACTTGTACTAGTCAATGAGATTAATGTTATCATGTATGTGTATGAATGTGTGTATCATTTCGAGACTTGGTCTCGTTATGATTTTGTTCATATCAGGGGATTGTTTGATACGACACCCTTCGGCAAATTATGCCAAATGTTGTTGTTCGTAAATGTCCGGTTCAAGGCATTGCGATACTTGTTGGTAATATTGTTGTCGATAGCCGGTTCGTGGTATCGATGTATCAATTGTTGTTGTTGATATTGATGTCGATTTAAGACATAGTTGTGATCATTGTTATTGATATTAGTGCTTCGTTATTGATGTTGTATTGGCCGATTGAACGTATTCGATTATCATCTTCGTTATTGGTAACCGATTAAAGGTGCTGAGACATCCGTTGAGTTGTTGTTATCGATTGACCGTTCTAAAGTCAATCGAGATATTGAATTGGGATTGTCGAGGACATTTCCCATCCGTTGAGTCATCGTTATCGATTGACCATTCTAAAGGCAATCGAGATATTGAATTGGGATTGTCGAGGACATTTCCCATCTGTTGAGTCGTTGTTATCGATTGACCCTTCTAAGGCAATCAAGATATTAAATTGGGATTGTCGAGGACATTTCCCATTCGTTGAGTAGTTGTTATCGATTGACCGTTCTAAGGTAATCGATGTATTGAATTGGGACTGTCGAAGACATTTCCCATCCGTTGTATCGATGTTATCGATTAGCCATTCTAAGGCAATCGAGGTATTGAAGTGGGATTATCGAAGGAAGTTTCTATCCGTTGTGTCATTATCGATTGTCCATTCTAAGGCAGTCAAGGTATTCAAATAGGGACCGCCGAGGACGGTGCCCATCCGTGAGTTATTATTGTTGTGTTGGCCGACTCAAGACCATAATATCTGGAATTTCTACTACTGTTGTTTGATATTATTTTATCCGAGTTATATTGTATAGTGTGGAATCTGTACATTATGGATAAAATAAATAAAGGACTGAGACATATTGGTATAATTGTCGCACTTGGTCGACAATTGCAATTGAGGATATTGTGTATCATATGAGAATATTATTGAATTGAGTATATGTATTCAGTATGTGAGTGTACGTATCCAGTATGTCGAGACGGACGAGAAGAGTTGAAAATGGCTAAGTATAGCTTGACTAGCGCGCGCTAATGGTCAAGTATAGCGCACGCTATCGTTCATAATTAGCACACGCTGGAGGCAGAATGTAGCGCACGCTAATGCAGTCAGATCGGAAGGAATCTGTGTGGACCAGGCCACTTTCGGCGCACGTTCTGATAAGTCAACAGATGTTTGTAATATAGTACTAGCGCACGCTAAACCCTAAAGGTTAGCGCACGCTAATGGTATATTGGACAAAAAGGAATCTTATACTTGTCAGCACTTTCGGCATGTGGACCAGTCTTCGGAGCATACAGACAAATGAGTCAACTGATATTAGCGCACGCTAAACGCAAGGACTTGCGTACGCTAGAGAGTGTAAGTTACGTACGCTAATGCATGGGCGTTACGTACATAAGCACATGTACAAATTCGGACAGTAGCCTCTGGACTGCGATAGCACATGCTAACAAAAGTCAGTTAGCGCACGCTAAATATAAGATGTTAGCGCACGCTAGTAATGTATTCTATATAAGGGGACAGACGGGTATTATGAAGCATTTCGTCCATTTCTTTCCTTTCACCCGATACAGAGAACCTTGGGAGGACATTTGGAGTTCCTAAACACTGAGGGATGATCCTCTTTAACAAGATTAAAGATGGAAATCATGGATTAAAGCTTTGATCTTGAAATCATTGGTGATTCTTGGAAATGGATTCAACCTTGGAAATCAATCCATTTCTTCATAAAGGTAATCACTCTTCATCTTTGGATTTCGTTTTGGATTGAATGTTGATGTTCTTGAGTTGATGATTATTACATAAACAAGTTGACAAGCATGATTATGAGATGGATTACCGGAGTATGATGATATTAATGTGATTCGTATGGTTTGAATCGTGTTGATTCGTCTTCTTGAGATTAGTTGGTTAATTCTTCTCCTCAGTTTCGAATGTTAATGTTATTGTTGATAATTACTCCCTGTAATGATAGATGATGGAAGTGTTGTTACGTTCTTAATGTTTCATGAGGTTGATATTGAGGAAGATGATATATGGATATAAGAAATGGATTAAGGGTTGGATGATTACTTATATGTTAAAGGATATCGGATTTCGTTGTTTTGATAGCTATGAACATGGTTTAGAATCACTTAGTGTTCTTGATAATCGTCATATATTGATCGGTATCTGAAAAGCATGCATCTGTACAGCATTAGCGCACGCTAAGCTTACTGCCTAGCGCGCGCTAACGGGAGCAACTTAGCGCACGCTACGTTAAGTGATTAACGTGCGCTAAAAAGGCAGAAAGTGCAGTATTTTTGTGTTGTGGTTCTGAATTCGTACTAGTTTGAGTTGGATTGATCCGACTAGTGGTTAATTGGGATATTGTCAAGCCGTTGAGTTTGTGATTTGGTTTTATCGATTGTTGATTGTTATCGAACTTGTTGTTTATCGAATTACTGTAATAGGTTGAGAATATTGATCGGTGATTATAACCGTGTGTTGCGGTCGAGTTCGAGGATGTTCGTGAATTGCTTTGGTCGGGACCGGGGAACTTGTAGATGACGACAATGGATTTGGTTACAGCTTCCTCGTCGTTGTATCGGTATCGAGGTAAGTTATTACTTGCTCAGTTTACAATATTTAATGAATGGTTCCCGTTTCATTCGTTTATAATTCGTTTAGCAATGCTTATAAACGTAATCACAGGAGATTTGGGATTATAAGTCGTATTCTAGTTTTGGGAATCTAAATCATAATGTATATGATTTACTTTTGTTATTGGTATACTTGTATATCGAGGAGATATTGTGATAAAGATAAAGATATGAATTATCTAAAATCCGTGATACTTTGGACCATCGAGTATTGAGGATAATGGTTAGTGATGGTTTAGACATTGAGATTGTTCTCGAAGGACTCGGTGCAAGTACTCTAATCATTTTTATCATTTGTGTCGATCATGTCGTGATACATTCGTGTATCGTTGTTGTCATGCATTTGTGCATTGTTGTTGTCGTGTATTGTGTACTATTGTTTTGTGCAGTTGTGCATTGTTGTCAAATGTCCACCATGTGTTGGTCCGACGGGATCATCATGGGAATCTATAGCTGTGTGCGCTGGATCGCTGGACAAGTAATGCCACCATGCGTTGGTCCGACGGGATCATCATGGGAATCTATAGCTGTGTGCGCTGGATCGTTGGATTACCATGTGTTGTTGTTGTGCATATGTATATTATGGGCTTGCCATAAGTATACATTGTCGTTATTGTTGTGATCATATTGACGTTGTCATATGAGTATGCATTTGTAGGTCTTGTGTTAGGACCATGTTCGTATGTTGTGTTGATCTGATCTCGGATTAGGCTGACGTGATGGTAATGGTATTCGTATCTTGAGGTATGTTTCGTATTTCCTTGATACTTGTCTTTGATGGACAATCGATTATCGTATTGGAATTGTCGATGTTATCCGATGGATTGAATTGGCCAGAGTTGGTATAATTTCCGTATCGCGAGTTATGATAATGTTTTGAGAACCTTGGGTATTGTTGAGATACCGTACAAATATTTCGGTATTATCTTATTGTGTTATTAAGGATACAAATCGTGGATTTTCGTAAAGTTACGACGGCAAGATTACATTGGTCGTATTCTTACTTAGTATTTCCATTGATATGTAATTATTGACGTGATGTGATGGTTATCATTGTTGAATATTATGGCTGACCCCATCGTGGACTTTCTTTTTAGGTTCTTGGATTATCAAGCTTGTAGCGGTCGTGAAGAGATGAGCTTCCCGGAGGATACTAGCTAGGACATGTATTTGTGTATTGAGTTTCTGATCAGTTGTTGTATTCCGCTGCTAGAGTATTTTAATTGTTTGTCTTTATTCGCTGTGTGAGTATTTTTTTTAAATGGCCTTTTGGTATCTGGTAACTTAGGTCACTTTGGCAATCGCTTTCTAAATCTATTCTGTCGGTACGTGTAAGCGATAGCTTCACGTATGTTTTTAAACTGTTGAGTTTTGGCATTTCGGGCCTTGTAGTTTCAAATGAGATTTTACGACGGTCTTGATAACGAGTTTTATAAAGTCTTCGAATGTTTTAAATAGATAATAACGTCGTTAGCCTCTCGGACGTTTGTAAATGTTTGCGAAAATTTCCTTCAGCCTTGTGGGTTCCATCTCGGGGCCCACGGCGCTGTAATATTCCTAGATGGCTCTGGGGGTGTTACAGAATATGGTATCAGAGCTTAGGTTGAGAAAACCTAGGCAGTCGGGTCGAGTTAGGTCGTACTTTTGTCGCGTCATTCGAGTTGTCGGTTGACAAGTGTGTGAGCTCTGATTTTTTGTTGTTCACTCGGGCTTGTATGTTATGTGATTTATCAGTGTAGTACTGGGGTTGTTGTAAACTTTTTCAAATGGTGTTAACGTGTTTCTTCAGATAGAGCTGTGTTACGTTCTCGAGTTGAACTGTGTTTGCAAAATGTGTCTTGAAAATATGTGTCGAGTATTTTCTAGAGTTGAGACATGTGCCAGTATCACGGGGAATCATCGGCTTCACGATCTGTAAGTTTTTGGATTTTTGAATTGCATTGAGATTTATTGCCGAGCTAAGTTGATATGCTTTGAGATTCAGCAGAATATTATGCGTTACAGTATAAGGTGACAGAGTTGGGACAGGATTGATGATCTTGAGAAGTTATGATTTTGGAAATCAATATGTCGATTAAGTTTTGGAACGGAGTTGTGCATTTGGGAGAAATATTGTGGATTGTTCAGGAGAACATGTAGTCATGATAGTTCATCTTGAGATATACGAACTGTTTTTGAGCATTTGAAAATGATACTTTTCAAAATGAATGTTTTACGGATGTTTTGTGGAAAATGATTTTTGGGCCGAGACCCAATCGATTTTGAAATGGTTTTATAACTCAGGACTTGGGGTCCGAAAAAGAGTTTTCTATTTTTTTAAACTTCTTGTAATGCGGAACAAGATACGGTCCGAGACCCTAATGTTTCAAAAGAATGCTTTTCTGTTTTCTAAAACTCCCGAGAATTGTAAAACACTTTATCAATATTTATCGATTTCGTTTCTGCCTTTCGTGGTTTTAGTTTACTTGTTCAAACGAAACTCCTCGGGAAGTCTTTCGCTGTGTTGATTTATTTCAATGTCTTGTCATAGCATAACTGAGATGACCCAACATGGGTTAATGATTGGCGTTGCGAGTCATATGTGGAAAAGGAGTGTTTGGTCGGAGTTTATATACTGAGATTTTGGAACTCGATCTTGTGGTTTTCCGATGGAATATCAGTGGAGATTGGTGACGAACCGGATTGGTATACAGGAGTATGGATGTAGTCAAGCATTTGCATACTTTTCATTTTAAAACTTCGAAATTGTGTGGATTCGAAGGAAACTGTTATCGAATACTTAGCACCATCGAGCCAATTTAATTTTTCGAAAATTGATTTTGTGGTCTTACCAAAATTTGGGTTTTGAGCTTTGAAATTTTTTAAAGAACTTTCGGAAAATTATCTTCTTGACGAGACTATATGATTTCAAACTGGTTTTGAAAATATGATCGATATACATACGTATTTAGTGCATAATGCATATCATGGTGAAGTTCTGAGTGTAACTCACGAACTGGATAAGACATCAGTATGATACGAGGAAAAGAGATTCGAACTTCAGTATAGTAGTTTGGTTATCCAGGGATGATCAGTTGAGTTATCGGATAAGAGAAATATGTTGCGTGTTGTAGATTCATGCACACAATATTATTATGGAAACTTGGGATTTTGTGAAACCGGAACATATGTGCTATGTGATTCCATTGGTATGATAGTAGCGCGATTTTACCATAATGATTTTTGAATGATTTCTTTGTAAGTGTAGAATTGGGGATGGTGACCCCATGCTGGTTGTTTTGGATATTGAGTGGTCGTTCCCACTCCATGTATGATTGGATATGTTCATCGGGTTGTGATTGGTGTGTCGTTTTGAGAACCTTATTCGTTCGTATATCGGTTTCGATGGTTCTGTGTTGATCGTGATGGAGTTTACCGTGTGAAGGTATTCTTGACTTTCGTTGATCGTTCGTTGGTAATATTGGAGTTTATCATGATGATGACATTCTCGGCTGTGTTTTGACCTTTGGATTGGTCGTATTAGAGTTTATCATGTCGATGATATTCTCGGTTAATTTATTGGTTGATTATTGCTGGTGATCATCTGAGCGTTCATATTGTCTGTCGATGTTTCGGGAATCGTTGCCATTGTGTTGAGCAGTTGTTTCACAGATGTATCGTGCATTATTGGTTTTTAGCATATTAGGACTTGATTGTGTAACCAGGCAGACAGGATTTCACACGGATAGGTTACTTCATCCGAAGATGATATATTTCGTTGAGACTCATGGAATTGTTATTGTAAATGTATTGAGGTTTTACAGTGAAGTCACTTGCTAGTACCTCAGGAAATCGTCGACTTGGCGCATATATAAGTGTACTGTTTTGGTTATTCGTTAATAATGATGATTGATCATTGTAGTGATGGTTTCGGAATATTTTGGTTGAACGGTTTGTTGATTTTTCTATGACGGATTGCAAGTTTCGAGGACGAAACTTATTTTAAGTGGTGTAGTATGTAATATCCGGAATTTCTACTACTGTTGTTTGATATTATTTTATCCGAGTTATATTGTACAGGTGGAATCTGTACAGTATGGATAAAATAAATAAAGGACTGAGACATCTGTATTGGTTTAATTGTCGCACTTGGTCGACAATTGCAATTGAGGATACTGTGTATCATATGAGAATATTATTGAATTGAGTATATGTATTCAGTATGTGAGTGTACGTATCCAGTATGTCGAGACGGACGAGAAGAGTTGGAAATGGCTAAGTATAGCTTGACTAGTGCGCGCTAATGGTCAAGTATAGCGCACGCTATCGTTCATGGTTAGCGCACGCTGGAGGCAGAATGTAGCGCACGCTAATACAGTCAGATCGGAATGAATCTGCGTGTGGACCAGGCTACTTTCGGCGCACGTTCTGATAAGTCAACGGATGTTTGTAATGTAGTACTAGCGCACGCTAAACCCTAAAGGTTAGCGCACGCTAATGATATATTGGACAAAAAGGAATCTTATCCTCGTCAGCACTTTCGGCGTGTGGACCAGTCTTCGGAGCATATAGACAAACGAGTCAACTGATATTAGCGCATGCTAAACGCAAGGACATGCGTACGCTAGAGAGTGTAAGTTACGTACGCTAATGCATGGGCGTTACGTACGTAAGCACATGTACGAAGCCGAACAGTAGCCTCTGGACTGCGATAGCACACGCTAACAAAAGTCAGTTAGCGCACGCTAAGGCTGTTGCGCACGCTAAATATGAGATGTTAGCGCACACTAGTAATGTATTCTATATAAGGGGACAGACGTGTATTATGAACCATTTCGTCCATTTCTTTCCTTTCACCCGATAGAGAGAACCTTGGGAGGACATTTAGAGTTCCTAAACACTGAGGGATGATCCTATTTAGCAAGATTAAAGATGGAAATCATGGATTAAAGCTTTGTTCTTGAAATCATTGGTGATTCTTGAAAATGGATTCAACCTTGGAAATCAATCCATTCCTTCATAAAAGTAATCACTCTTCATCTTTGGATTTCGTTTTGGATTGAATGTTGATGTTCTTGAGTTGATGATTATTACATAAACAAGTTGACAAGCATGATTATGAGATGGATTACCGGAGTATGATGATATTAATGTGATTCGTATGGTTTGAATCGTGTTGATTCGTCTTCTTGAGATTAGTTGGTTAATTCTTCTCCTCAGTTTCGAATGTTAATGTTATTGTTGATAATTACTCCCTGTAATGATAGATGATGGAAGTTTTGTTACGTTCTTAATGTTTCATGAGGTTGATATTGAGGAAGATGATATATGGATATAAGAAATGGATTAAGGGTTGGATGATTACTTATATGTTAAAGGATATCGGATTTCGTTGTTTTGATAGCTATGAACATGGTTTAGAATCACTTAGTATTCTTGATAATCGTCATATGTTGATCGGTATCTGAAAAGCATGCATCTGTACAGCATTAGCGCACGCTAAGCTTACTGCCTAGCGCGCGCTAACGGGAGCAACTTAGCGCACGCTACGTTAAGTGATTAACGTGCGCTAAGAAGGCAGAAAGTGCAGTATTTTTGTGTTGTGGTTCTGAATTCGTGCTGGTTTGAGTTGGATTGATCCGACTAGTGGTTAATTGGGATATTGTCAAGCCGTTGGGTTTGTGATTTGGTTTTATCGATTGTTTATTGTTATCGAACTTGTTGTTTATCGAATTACTGTAATAGGTTGAGAATATTGATCGGTGATTATAACCGTATGTTGCGGTCGAGTTCGAGGATGTTCATGAATTGCTTTGGTCGGGACTGAGGAACTTGTAGATGACGACAATGGATTTGGTAACAGCTTCCTCGTCGTTGTATCGGTATCGAGGTAAGTTATTACTTGCTCAGTTTATAATATTTAATGAATGGTTCCCGTTTCATTCGTTTATAATTCGTATAACAATGTTTATAAACGTAATCACAGGAGATTTAGGATTATAAATCGTATTCTAGTTTTGGGAATCTAAATCATAATGTATATGATTTACTTTTGTTATTGGTATACTTGTATATCGAGGAGATATTGTTATAAAGATGAAGATATGAATTATCTGAAATTCGTGATACTTTGGACCGTCGAGTATTGAGGATAATGGTTCGTGATGGTTTAGACATTGAGATTGTTCTCGAAGGACTCGGGGCAAGTACTCTAATCATTTTTATCATTTGTGTCGATCATGTCGTGATACATTCGTGTATCGTTGTTGTCATGCATCTGTGCATTGTTGTTGTCGTGTATTGTGTACTGTTGTTTTGTGCAGTTGTGCATTGTTGTCATATGTCCACCATGTGTTGGTCCGACGGGATCATCATGGGAATTTATAGCTGTGTGCGCTGGATCGCTGGACAGGTAATGCCACCATGCGTTGGTCTCACGGGATCATCATGGGAATCTATAGCTGTGTGCGCTGGATCGTTGGATTACCATGTGTTGTTGTTGTGCATATGTATATTATGGGCTTGCCATAAGTATAGATTGTCGTTATTGTTGTGATCATATTGACGTTGTCATATGAGTATGCATTTTTAGGTCTTGTGTTAGGACCATGTCCGTATGTTGTGTTGATCTGATCTCGGATTAGACTGACGTGATGGTAATGGTATTTCGTATCTTGAGGTATGTGTTAGGAAAAACAAATCACCCTGTATCGAATCAGCCGGGATACCCGATCCCTGTATCGATTGTTATTTGTTATTGAGAAGGTTTTGACATATATGCCAAATACAGTAAAGGAAACTGTATCGAGGCTTAAAGATTTATCATGTATCAAAGACCAGCCTCGAATCAGCATAAGTGAAGCTCGTCAGTACAGCAAGAAGACTTGTAATAGATCAAGTATGGAAAACTGTCTCGATGCCCTAAATACAGTCACCTTCCATACAGTTCACAAAAGGACAAGAAAGAACACAAGTCAAGTTCCGTTGAACAAAGAAGTATTTAAATACTCAAGGATAAAGTATTTAAATACCGCGCCTTCGATCTTCGTAATCCCGCGAAACTGGATCATGTCATATTCCCGTTGAAGGAAATCTTATTCAAACGGACATCTCAACGGATACTTTCTTCGAGGCTATATATATCCTTGAAGACATTGAAGATCGCTACCAATTACGAATCAAAGTAACTCTCAAAGCTATCAAGTTATCATCCGAGCAAACATATCTACAAAGCATATCGCAAGTTAAAACGAAAGAGATATACAAAGGCTCAAACATCAAGAACAGCTATCATCGATCTTGATATTCAAAGTCACTGCTCTTACCCGTTACCTAACCTTTTACCTCTGTAAAAACCGAGCTCTGGTGAACTCAACAAGTTATTCCGACTGTGTGGGACGAATAAGGACGAAGCTTTGGAACTGTGTGTGAAGAAGCTAGTCAAGAAGGAAGCTTTAACCAATCTGTGTGAACGGTTGAAAGTGATATTCTTTGTATCAATCAGTGTGAACGATACAAGGATAGGTTTGTTTATAATTACGTAGTTGTGTACGCAGAATTATATAATAAACTTTACTCCTGTGTGGAGGACCAGTGGACGTAGAGGGGTTTACCTCGAACCACTTAAATTATCGTGTCATTTACCTTCACTTTTACTGTTTGAAATTACCGTGATATATTAAGTATACACTAAATACTCTGTCGTATCCACGGCAACTAATCGTATCCAAGACTTCCGCTACGCACTCAGATTTAGATTCCATACAGTTTGTTGTTTAAACTACTTTTCCAAACTGTATCCAGTATACTTAAGTGGCCAACAAGTGGTATCGGAGCGGTTGATTCTAAAAAGAATCAGTCGTATTTCTTTTCACCGAATCAGATTCAAATCACTTATTTTCAAAACAGTCTCTTTCATTCTTATATTATCAGTATGGATACTTCTATGATTAACAAAGTCCCTATGTTCTCTATTAATGAATTTGACGACTGGAGAATTAGAATGGAAGCTCATCTTGCAGCAATGCACGAAGAGATGATTTTTGTTATACAGGATGGTCCGATCAAGATCATGAAGGTCAATCCAGCCGCAAGGATTGAGGGCCAAGCCCATGCATAAGTTCAAAAAGTTCATCAAACAGTCTGGAAAGACTCCCTACAGGCCCAAACCTGTCAACAAGGTAAGTACCGAAACCTCATCTGGTGATGCTAACCTGTGCTATAATCACAGAAACTGTGCCATTATGCAAACAAATGTCCTCATCCCAAAGTCCAAAGATTGCCTGAGGCCGAGCAACAAGAGCGAGACGAAAGAAGAGGTGCTTGGAAAGACAAGCTCAAGGCCCTGATTGGAGAATCAGAAGCCTCCCCCACACCATCCAAATCAGCAGAATGTCTTCAGGTGGTCACTGAGAGTGATTCATCTGACGATGAGTTCGATGATAAAGCATACATGTGCTTTATGGCCAAAGATGTTCCAAAAGGTGAAGACAGCGACGATGAGGTAAGTTCAACCTCAGTTATTCCACCTAATGCATCTCATACTTTCGAAAATATGATGAATGAATTCAAAAACATTCAAAAAGCCCATGAGACTCTAAAAACTGAGAATATACAAACTTCAATTAACAAATCTAGAGTCGAAAGATGAAAATGACTTGCCGAAAATAAACTATGAAAATATGTCTCTTGATTGTGAAACCAAGAAGGTCGATTTTGAAAAACTCATGGAGAGCAATCATCAACTTGCTCATGAACTAAATGCGCTTAAAACCCATAATGAGAGCAAGACAAATGATTTGGTTCTACTACAAACCAAAATTACAACTCTCGAGAAGCGAGAAACTGAACTTGAGACCATTCTAAAGTCTTTTGAAAAATCGTCCAAAAGAATGGAAGAAATTCTGAGCACTGGGCAACATGCTCATGATAAAAGTGGCTTAGGATACAGCTCATGTTCGAATAAAGGTAAAACTAGTACTGTGTTCGTCAAGAGTGTGGAACACATTCCAGAATCGGAAGATGTTCCTAGTCCCATAAAGGAACCTGTTGTACCGAGAAAACCGAAAGCTGCAATTCCGCCCCCTCAACTCTACTATTCGAGACAGTGGAATCAACAACCACTCAGAAGGCGTAATCTAAAGCATGCTCCACAAGCATATCATCAAAGCCGAAAGTCATTCAGAAAGAAGACGGTATCCAACCACCAAAGGCCCGCACAAAGAAGACACTCAAGACAGGCACCTAGGTATTGGATACAGGAGCCCCGTTATCCCTCAAGACAAGAGATGCCGTTCAAGATCAACAACAAGATTTGGAATCCAACCGGAGACCCGTAAGACAAGTCGTTAGGCCTAGAAAAATGGCTCCACCTCCTAGACGGCACTCGCATGGAATAATAATAATCCCGAATTTTACATGCATAATAATTATCATGATTATAACAACTACGGATATGCCCCCATAGATACCGCAATACTGCACCGAGTACATCATACAAGAAACCAATTGCTGTCAGAAAATCTGGGTACCTAAAGGAACTAACATATATGGACCCAAAGATCAAAGGGGACCTAAATCTACTTAATTTCTTTGTTACAGACATTCTAGAGGAGGATACCTGTACTTCGATAGTGGATGCTCGTCACATGACCGGAGATAGGAGCAAGCTATCTCGATTTTGTAGAAGGTCGCGGTCCGAAAGTTCGCCGGTGATAAATCTAAAGGAAGAACAAGAGGGAAAGGAAACCTACTTGTCGGAAAATTCAAGGTCACCGATGTTGCATATGTTGAAGGCTTACAAGATAATCTACTTAGTATTAGCCGCCTGTGATAAACAGCTTCTCGGTGAAGTTCTATATAGATCGGCAGAGAGTCAAGAACACCCAAACCAAGGAAGTTGTGCTTACAGGAAGCAGATCGTAATATGTACATTGCCGATCGGAAGCCTATGAGCTCCTCAATTCCATGTTTTGTTGCCAAAGGCACCGCAGATCTTAGCCGGCTATGGCACAAGAAGATGTCTCACGTCAACTTCAAGACGATCAACAAGCTTTCAAGACAGGTATGGTTAGAGGTTTGCCGATGTGTCATTCAAGAAGGACAGCGTCATGACCATGCCGTAAAGGCAAGCAAATCAAGTCAACTCTAAAGAGCAAATCCTACCTTTCAACCCAAAGAGTGTTGGAAATGCTACACATGGATCTCTACGGTCCCGTAGACCCGGAAGTTTGGGAGGTGAGAAATATTGCATGGTTGTTGTTGATGATTATTCCGTATGCTTGGACGATCTTTCTTAGCAAGAAGAAGGAAACAACATCAAGGCTGCCCGAGCTCCCGAGAAAGTTGCGTAATAAAAAAGCATCGAGTATCGTGTGCATTCGCTCCGACAGAGGTACCAATTTACTAACCGCTTTATAGAGCAATACTGCTCGGAGAATGGAATACAAAGACGAATACTCACCGCCCGAACACCTCAACAAAATGGTGTTGCCGAGCGAAAGAATAGGACGTTGAAAGATGCAACAAGGACAATGATTGCCGAAAGCAAATTGCCGCATTGCTTCGGGTGAAGCAACCAATACAGTGCTACACTCAAAACCGTCAGACGTCAACAAGCACCACAACAAAACAGCTTACGAGGTATGGAACAACAAAACTCCATTAGTTTCGTATTTTCACATTTTTGGATGCAGGTGTTACGTATTAAACAATGGGAAGGACCAACTTAGAACATTTGATGAAAAATCAGATGAAGGAATATTCGTAGGATACTCCTCCGTCAGCAAAGCCTTCAAGATCTTTAATAAAAGGAGGCTGACGATCGAGGAATCAGTTCATGTAGTGTTCGACGAACCACACCATGACCCTACAGGAGTAGATGATATCACTCAGGACATTCACCATCTATCTATCTTGGATCCACCTACACCGATAGAACCTGTAGTTGATTTAGAAATCAACCCCGCAGCTGTAAGAATCGATGTGGATGAAGCCGACGCTGCATGTCGAAGCCGCACCTACGTAAACTTTCGATACAAGACGGACCCCGAACTAGAACCCGACCGAAGATGGTTGAGAGATCACCCGCAAGAGCTGATCATTGGAAACATTAATGCAGGTGTTTCTACTCGTAGGAGAATACAGAGTACACAAGGAAATGTACTTTGTGCACAAGAAGAATCTAATGTCAAGTCTCACGCTTCGAATGGAAATCTCAATCCGAACTTAGGAGACTCAATATGTGCACTATCGCCGTATTCTTAGCCCAATCCGAACTCGCTTCACCATAGACGCTCTTAACAACTCTCACCGGATAACATCTATGGAAGAAGAGCTTAACGGTTTCAAAGAAACAATGTATGGTATCTTGTACCTGCACTAACACACCAATCGGTTATAGGAACCAAATGGGTATTTCAAACAAAAAGGATGGAAATGGACTTATCATAAGAAACAAATCCGCACTAGTAGCACAAGGCTATTGTCGAAGAAGGAATCGACTATGATGAAACCTTCGCCCCGTAGCGAGACTAGAAGCCATCAGATATTTTTAGCCTTTGCCGCCCATAAGAGTTTTATCGTATGCCAAATGGACGTCAAGAGTGCTTTCCGAATGGAGAGCTTACGAAGAAGTTTATGTTGAACAACCACCGTGGTTTGCCAACACGGACGGTATCGATCTAGTTTACAGTGCTAAGGAAAGCGCCAGACGGACTTAAACAAGCCCCTAGAGCCCGGTACGAAACCCCGTCCCAAAGATTCTAACCAACAACGGATTTGAGAAAGGTGTCATTGACAAAACCTTGTTCAAAATACAGAAGGTGATGACCTTTTAATGGTACAAATCTATGTTGATGATATTATTTTTGGTTCAACTAACCTTGCTCTATGTCAAAGGTTCTCACATCTCATGCAAAGCAAATTTGAAATGAGTATGATGGGGAACTCGCTTATTTCCTAGGTTTGCGAGATAAAGCGGATGCCTACAGTATATTCATCAACCAGAGAAATACAAAGGAGCTTCTCAACAAATTTGGAATGAACACTTCCAAATCCTCGCCAACCCCCATGAGCACTTCCGTGCAAATTAGTGCCGATGAAGCCGAAAGCCGTTTGACCAATCACTCTACAGAAGCTCATTGGTTCACTCCTCGTACCTAACGGCTAGCGTGCCCGATATCCAGCTTTGTTGGAGTGTGTGCGAGATACCAAGTTGCACCTAAGGAATCACACTTCAATACAGCCTAAACGAATCCCGAAATACGTTAAAGGAACAATCGATGCAGGATCGTGGTATCCTAAGGAAGGCGGATTCGATTTAGTTGGATACAATGACTCGGATCTCGGAGGATGCAAGCTAGATAGGAAGAGTACAAGTGGAACTTGTCACTTTCTGACCTAGACTCGTTTCTTGGTTCAAGAAGAAGCAATTGGCTAACTCCCTTTCCACGGCCGAATCAGAGTACTATGTCAGCCGGTAGCCGCCGTATGCATCCTTTGGATGCAAAGAACAACCTGCCGACTATGGAATCGATGCTAGAGAGACTCCAATCATGTGTGATAGCACGAGTGCAATTGCAATCACGCACAACTCGCTTTTGCACTCGCGCACAAAACATATCAACATGAAGCATCATTTCATCAGAATCATGTCGAGAACAAGGATGTTCGCCGAAAAAGTCCATACGTACATCCAAACTGGCCGACATTTTCACCAAGCCTCTCGACAAAGAAGATTCAACATGCTAAGAACAGACTGGGAATATCTGCCGGACTCCGTAAGTAAATTTACCGCTTTTACTCAACAATTGAGGGGAATGTCAGAAGACCCGTGAATACGAGATTCAACATTAATTATCCGTACACTTAATCATCAATACAAGATCAGAGCGAACGAAGGCATATAAATCCTACGGTGATGTGTGCAATAATTAAGGGGGAATATCAGTAGACCCACGAATACTGAGATTAATCCAAATATTGCCGTATGGAATTTAAAACCTATTAGTACCTTTTAAGGGGGAACGTCGTATCGACGCGAGAACAAGACATACTATGGGATTTCGATTCAAGATATAATATAATATTATTTCCTTTTTAAAAATAATTTTTGTCCACGTGCCTGTTTTATGTCAAACGTCATGTTCATTAAATGCCTTACACGACATCTGACAATCGAATCTCAAAAGCCGCGATGTTTTTAAATTGTTTATTATTTTTAAACCGCCGTTTTAGGCATTTGGGGTAATCAACCTATGTCAAGTGGGACCCATTGTATTTTAAAACCTTTTAATGGATTAGCGTACGAGTTACACTAAATCCATCCCGACCGTCGATTTCAAAACCGGTTCCCATCCCTTAAAATCGACCATTCGTACTCTGCAAAACCCTATTTCGCCGCCCAGTATAAAAGGATCAGATTCGCCATTAGAGACTCTTTACGCCTTCTGCAAATTACAAGAGATCTCAAGCAAACAGCCTACATATTTTCTGCATATTCACTGAGAATTTATACTGTTTTCTTCCACCTTCGTCTTAAGAAAACATCCATGGCTACTCAATCTTCATCCCCCGTTCTGAAGAAAACTTCCAGCATCATTGATGGCCGGATCTTCTCGAAACCAGTCATCATCGAGCGTATAATCTCGGAAATCAACGACACCGAACCGATGGAGTATATCATTACTCGTCTTGAACAACAAGGACTTTATCGCTTCGGAAGCAAAATCGCCGACAAATACGACGCTCATCTAGTTGAGGAATTCTACCTCAACGCTGCCGTTCGTTTTCTCTCACTAGCCCAGGGAGGACATGTTGCTGACATCACCGCAACAGTCCAAGGAGTGCAA
Organism: Orobanche coerulescens; assembly: GCA_033398695.1. NCBI lineage: Eukaryota > Viridiplantae > Streptophyta > Magnoliopsida > Lamiales > Orobanchaceae > Orobanche > Orobanche coerulescens. Next base: position 75,043,813 of record CM065810.1, on the reverse strand, counting down.
GTCTGCATCAATCGTGACTTACTTCAGAAAATCTACAGGCTGCCCGCCGACGGCCTGACCATGGACCAACTTGAGACGTTTGGGTCTCAAGAGCTGATTACCAAGTTTTATGGACTATTTACCGGGTCCAAAGTGGTTGATATGGTGACAACCACGTGGCACAAGAAAAATTTTCTTCTTTATTTCGTTTATCTCCACGATTTCTGTTCCAGGATCATTGAAAATCGAACCGGTGCGTTCGAGATGTGCACGAATCTAAGGTTCAGAATGATGGTCGCTATCTTGACCTGTGAAAAGGTCAATTGGTGCCAAATCATTTTGAAACGACTTCAGGAAGAGGTGTGCAAACCGGCCACCCAAAAGAAATCATTTGGTTTAATGCTAAACTACATTCTGACGAGGTGCGGAGTCCAGCAATCCGCCGATGCCAAGAAAAACAGCTCACGGGTATATTTAGGAGGCGTCAAACCCTCTGCCTATAACCAGAGCACATTGCATGCCAATCACCCGAGAACCAGGCACATGCCTATTTCTGACAACCCCAGAGACGAAACCGTGAAGGTCCCTGAATTGGAATCTTCAAAGAAGAAGCGCAAGCGTTCTCATAGCAAGAAGCACTCTGCTGATGAGAAGTCGAAGAAGAGACTCCGGAGGCTCTCAAAAATCAAAGCCAAACACTCCGAGGATGTCTCGCCCGTGGCGCAACCCACTGATATAGCACCCCAGGGCCCAACCCCAGCGGAAGAGGTGTCTCCTACTGCTTCGACAGTAGATCCCGAGCCTTTGGCGGCTACGACGGATGTAGAGACATCTGCCAACATTCAAGACGTTAGCACGTCGGCTACCCATTCGGAGCCAAAAGCTACCTCTCCTTTGCGGGATCCCACACCCGTGCAGGATCCAATTTCCTTCGGGGCACCATCCCCTGCAAGGAGTCCATCTTCCGCATGTAATCCCATACCCGCACTGGAATCCTCAACAAAGATCTCCGCACGTGATTCAAGTCCCTCCCAGCACTCAATTATAAATCAAACACTTCTTTCAAGACAAATTGAACAGCGCATTTAAAGATTTACGCAATGGAAAAGCTTTAGGCTAGATCCGTACGACACACTGCATAACCGGAGCGAATGGAGCCACGAAGAGCGATTTGTCTCCGAAGTAATGCACTCAATCAAATTGAGGCCCCGTCGATGGGACAACGCTTCTTGCAAAGATCTCATTGAAAGCCACCGCCGCACAAATCCGACGCCGAAGAAAAGGAAAGAAGAAGTCGAGGACTCTCCCATCAATCCAAAAGACGACGACGACCACGACTCGGGCGACGGCGACGATGCTCTTCAAGCGTGTCCGAGAATGAGCCGTGAAGAGGCTCAAGCCCAAGCCTCCTCCCCACCCGGAAAAGACGAAGGGCCATCTACCCAAGCTAATCCACCTTCGCCACAAATGAGAACATTCCCGACCAGAGGAATCACCCTCCAAATCGAGGAAAATCAAGAAATTTTGGAACAGGCACCGAGCTTGCGGCCAAGAAGCCATTCCCGCAAGGCAACAGGAGGATTCGCCCTCCCCGCATCCATGTCCGCCAAGAACCTTCGCCACAGACGCTTCGAACCAACTGTCGCCATTCCACAAGAAGCAATTCCCGCCCCTGCAACCTTGGAATCCGAGGACGCTAACGAACCTGAGGATATCCAACTTACTACACGTCCATCCGAGAACGAAAGGAGGTTAAACGGTGCTGAAGACTTCGCCCAGCCTGACTCTCCTATCTCTCGCCGCACGCAAAGAGCGCTGCGAGCTCTTGGCCTTGATCGTATTTATCCAAGATGCGCTTAACGCTCTCTTCCGTAGAAAAGGCATCAATCGATGCACACCTCTGCGATTGAAGAAATGACAACTCTTCAACACGAAGTATCTCGAGTTGTTGATGCATTCATTCTTCGCTGTAGTGTTCAAGCAAGCCTTGAAGATTATGGAAGATAAACAAGCGCAATCACTAAGGAGGAAGCTTCAAAAACAAGAATTGTCAAGCCAAGACACCTGTGCAATGATAGAGAACAGACTCAACAAGCGTGCGCATGACAAATCCATTCAAGAGATGTCGCAGACTCTTTCCTCCTCGTTGAAAGAATAAACAAGATCGAGACCAAACAGACGCCGCTCTTGAAATCCCGCAAAGTCTTGATGAAGCCAAAAAGGGGGAAGAAGCACGAGAAGCCGCAAGGAGAATAAGATCGCAACAGAAAGGGAATTTGAGGTCGCCAGAGCAGATTGCCGCCGAATTGAACAAGCTAGCACCTCAACCCCAAAGCTTTAGAATTTCGTGCTCAGCACTGTAATTCCATGACCCAAATGTCCCTTGGCAAAATCTTGTTCAAAGACCTTCTAAATACGTCTGCCAACCAACCGCAACCCAACTGCCGAAGAAGTGAAGCACTGGAGGAAGAATGAACTGATGAGATATTTTGTCAGACTCATCAGGGAATCCGCCATCTTCAAAAATTATAAAACGTTGGCGGAAGCGGCAGATAGGTTTTCAAAGATGCTCGAAGAAGGTAAACTCCCTCTCCAAGTTGAAATGAAATCAAAACATAGAAGAGGAGATCGGGTCACCCATCCAGAGGATTGGATACTTGCCTTTGATCGTTCATATGAAGGAAGAGCGATTTACCAGGAACGAGGCAATGATTCACTTCAAAACTGGTGGCGCGGCACCGAGTATGAGCAAGGAAAGAGACCATTGAGGCATGCGGATCAGAGATAAAGAGCTGAAATTTATGTATATTATTTTTGTTTTTGTAATTTCTATTCGACACAAACTTTGTACTCAATCTTTTTGAATATCAATAAAATAGTTTGTTTGTCTTGAAAGATTACAACTCGTAATCTACTGTGTTAATGTATGATTATTTAAAATTGTTTGATAGGAATCTCAAGTTAGATAAACTTGATTGAAAAATTAAGTTGTACGAACTAGTCTACGAACAGTTCATAGTTTCAGTTGTAAACTTAGAATACATTGTAAGATTGTGCCTGCGCGCCAATCATTAGCTTAAGTTGTAATAAATCTCAAACTGTATCGAACATGCCTGCGAGCAATTCATTATTGTAGACTAAGTCACTAAGTCAGACCTATTGACAAAAGACCAAGAAATCTGCCAGAAGTCATCGAAGAAGAATGCTTCATGAAGAAGGTTTTGGCATCATCAAGAAGACTCGAAGAGTTGAAGTAAGTTAAGTCTTGGCAAATTGTCAAAAAGGGGGAAATTGTTAGGAAAAACAAATCACCCTGTATCGAATCAGCCGGGATACCCGATCCCTGTATCGATTGTTATTTGTTATTGAGAAGGTTTTGACATATATGCCAAATACGATAAAGGAAGCGTATCGAGGCTTAAAGATTTATCATGTATCGAAGACCACCTCGAATCGGCATAAGTGAAGCTCGTCGATGACAAGAAGACTTGTAATAGATCAAGTATGGAAAAGCTGTCTCGATGCCCTAAATACGATCACCTTCCATACAGTTCACAAAAGGACAAGAAAGAACACAAGTCAAGTTCCGTTGAACAAAGAAGTATTTAAATACTCAAGGATAAAGTATTTAAATATCGGTCTTCGTATCTTGAGAATCCCGAAATCCGGATCATGTCATATTCCCGTTGAAGGAAATCTTATTCAAACGGACATCTCAACGGATACTTTCTTCAGAGGCTATATATATCCTTGAAGACATTGAAGATCAGTTACCAATTACGAATCAAAGTAACTCTCAAAGCTATCAAGTTATCATCTGAGCAAACATATCTCCAAAGCATATCGCAAGTTAAAACGAAAGAGATATACAGTGCTCAAACATCAAGAACAGCTATCATCAGATCTTGATATTCAAAGCTGCTGTTCTTACCCGGTTACCTAACCTTTTACCTCTGTGTAAAAACCGAGCTCTGTGTGAACTCAACAAGTTATTCCGACCTGTGTGGGACGAATAAGGACGAAGATTTGGAACTGTGTGTGAAGAAGCTAGTCAAGAAGGAAGCTTTAACCAATCTGTGTGAACGGTTGAAAGTGATATTCTTTGTATCAATCTGTGTGAACGATACAAGGATAGGTTTGTTTATAATTACGTAGTTGTGTACGCAGTAATTATATAATAAACTTTTTACTCCTGTGTGGAAGACCAGTGGATGTAGAGGGGTTTACCTCAAACCACTTAAATTACTGTGTCATTTACCTTCAGCTTTTACTGTTTGAAATTACTGTGATATATTAAGTATACACTAAATAATCTGTTGCTGTATCCACGGCAACTAACTGTATCCAAGACTTCCGCTACGCACTCAGATTTAGAGTCCATACAGTTTGTTGTTTAAACTACTTTTCCAAACTGTATCCAGTATACTTAAGTGGCCAACAGTATGTTTCGTATTTCCTTGATATTTGTCTTTGATGGACAATCGATTATCGTATTGGAATTGTCGACGTTATCCGATGGATTGAATTGGCCAGAGTTGGTATAATTTCCGTATCGCGAGTTATGATAATGTTTTGAGAACCTTGGGTATTGTTGAGATACCGTACAGATATTTCGGTATTATCTTATTGTGTTGTTAAGTATACGAATCGTGGATTTTCATAAAGTTACGACGGCAAGATTACATTGGTCGTATTCTTACTTAGTATTTCCATTGATATGTAATTATTGACGTGATGTGATGGTTATCATTGTTGAACATTATGGCTGACCCCGCTGTGGGGTTTCTTTTTAGGTTCTTGGATTATCAAGCTTGTAGCGGTCGTGAAGAGAAGCTTCCCGGAGGATACTGGCTAGGACATGTATTTGTGTAATGAGTTTCTGATCAGTTGTTGTATTCCACTGCTAGAGTATTTTAATTGTTTGTCTTTATTCGTTGTGTGAGTATTTTTTTAAATGGCCTTTTGGTATCTGGTAACTTAGGTCACTTTGGCAATCGTTTTCTAAATCTATTCTGTCGGTACGTGTAAGCGATAGCTTAATGTATGTTTTTAAACTATTGAGTTTTGGCATTTCGGGCCTTGTGGTTTCAAATGAGATTTTACGACGGTCTTGATAACGTGTTTTATAAAGTCTTCGAATGTTTTAAATAGATAATACCGTCGTTAGCCTCTTGGATGTTTGTAAATGTTTGCGAAAATTTCCTTCAGCCTTGTGGGTTCCATCTCGGGGACCACGGCGCTGTAATATTCCTAGATGGCTCTGGGGGTGTTACAAAGGCAGCACAATTTTATTCTTGTGAATTCGGTAATCTTGGGATCATTGCCGTTTGTGATTAATTGTGTTTGAAGGCTAGTCACAGCTAGTGCTCGATGGGTAAGTTTGGGGCTTGAACCTTCGTTGTTGGTTTCCCAACACCTATAGTTCAGTAGGTCACGGACATGTTGATGATCTCATTATGGGTAAGTTTGGGGCTTGAACTTTCGCGGTTGGTTTCCCAACACCTACAGTTCAGTAGGTCATGGTCATGTTGATGATCTCATTATGGGTAAGTTTGGGGCTTGAACCTTCGCAGTTGGTTTCCCAACACCTACAGTTCAGTAGGTCACGGTCATGTTGATGATCTCATTATGGATAAGTTTGGGGCTTGAACCTTCGCGGTTGGTTTCCCAACACCTACAGTTCAGTAAGTCACGGTCACTGAGTGATCTCATTATGGGTAAGTCTGGGGCTTGAACCTTCGCGGTTGGTTTCCCAGCACCTGCAATTCAGTAGGTCACGGTCATTGGATGATCTCAGTGTGAGACGGCTTCGGCCCTCATGTGATACAACTTCGGGCTGTTTTGGCTTCGGGCCATTGTGAGGATTGACAGCTTCGGCTGAGTGGTTTCAGACTATTGTGATGATTGACAGCTTCGTCTGAGTGGTTTCAGACTATTGTGATGATTGACAGCTTCGGCTGAGAGGTTTTCAGGCCATCATGTTACTGTGGCAGCTCCGGCTGAGGGGCTTTCAGGCCATTTTGATATTTTGGGTATTTCCGTTGGAGCCTTCGGGCAATGTGATTCGTATTTATTTCAGCTCTTGTTTGGTTTACCTCCGGGTAATTCATTGTTGTGTTCTGTATTGATGATTCGTCGTTGGGCACTTGTATTCTAACCTGTTGAGCAGGTAATGATCATATGCCATGGCATAGTGTTTCACGAATGCTCGATTCTTACTTTGGTTTTTGAGCATCTCGTATTACTATTGTTGTACTGTTCATTCTGTCTTTAGATGCATATCATGTTGTACATGTATTTGATATTCATTATCTGGATGACTGACCCCGTGGGGGTGGAACATGTTTTCATATTTTAGGTGCTTGTGAGGTGAGAGTTGAGACACAGGGGCATGACGATGGAGACGAGGCATTCGAGCAATACTAGTCCGAGATATTTTGGTGTTCATGTCAGTCAGACAGTTTGGAGTACTCCATTTTTGTCAGTTGTTGTCATTTCGTATTATCCGAGTAAGGCTCGTGGATGCTGTTGTATTTTATTTTGGCCATGTAGGCCCACTGTTGTCGTTGAAATTCCATATCGGAATATTATATTGGATATCATAGTAGGGACTGTGATTCTTCCTTTTTGGTTAGTTTGTGGTATTTTGGTCGCGTTTGCCTGGTGGATTTCCTGGTGTGGGGTCAACGGCACTGTAATGACCCAATGGGATTTGGGGGTGTTACATAAGATGGTATCAGATAATTGGGTTGTGAGATACCCTGATATGTGAGCTATGTGGCTCTACCGACGCGGTAGTAGTGGGGCTGTCATATTACGACAATCTGGACAGTCGGGTTTGGTGAGTCGTGATAGTTGGGCGACTGTATGAGTCTTTCTTTCATCGAGTCGTCGTCAATGAAGACTAGTATCGCAAGACCTCGAAGCTTCGTATGACCTGTGTAAGGACTCGATTCTCTTTTATGTTCATACATTCATCATGTCATTGATTGTACATGTTTTGTTGAAAACCTATATGTAACATTTGTGTTACGATTCATTCATGATTATTTGTTTTGGAGCGTGTGAGCTCCGTATTGGCTATAATTAGCATGTTTGAGGCGATTGTTTATCTGTTGAGTATGTATACTCGTGTTTGGCTATTGACTTAGTATTGTGGATTGGCCGTTGAGGCATATTTGAGCTTTGTTCATGATCGAACGTTATTCTTTCAGTATGGAAAGGGGAATCCAAGGACGTGGCAGAGAGGGTAAAGGCTGCAGGGCAGGCCGAAACCCAGAACCTCATGTTTATACGCGTGCGGAAGCCAAGATAGATCAGATCTCGGCCGGTGGTGTTACCTATATGACCGATTTCCCATCGAGAAGTCATACTCGAGAAGTCGATCAGATTGAGAGTGAACACGTCGACCCTTTCGTGCTTATGAGAGGCATGATGGCCCAGATGACTCAGATGACGCAGATAATGGAGACCATGCAGATCTCGATGATTCGTGGCCCACCACAGCAGGGATTCCAGGTGCCGTCTCATGGGCAGGCTGGGAGAGTGGGTCAGATTGTCGGTGATATCTCTCGTCAGAGGCCGCCTACTTTTGAGGGTTCGTCGGAACCAGCTGATATTGTTCATTGGCTTGAACATTTTGATAAACTCTTCAACATGGTTCAGTGTCCGGAAGAGAGTAAGGTGGCAGTAGCAGCTTACTATTTGAGTAAAGGCGCTTATTCTTGGTGGCTCTCTGTGAAGCCCACTGATCGTGATTGTGTTTGGAGTGAGTTCAAGACCCTCATGTTAGAGAGGTATTATTCGGCTCCACTTCGTGGAGCCAAGTTGTCATAGGGTTTGAACCCCGAATCCGTTGAGGACGAGGGTGCTATTGTCATTGCTGAGAAGTTTCAGGGACTTCTTCAGTTTGCTTCGTCTGTTATCCGTACTGAGGCGGATAAGATCAAGTATTTTAGCAAGAGTCTGAACCCGCAGTTGAGGATGCAGTTGTTCAATCATAATTGTAACTCACTTGGTGAATTCATCGAGAAGGCTCTTTGAGCAGAACTTTTGATCAAGGAGCTTGCTCGGGAGAACCTTCAGCTTCTTCTGGTGAGAGGACTAGGATCCCAGTTCGTTCAGAGGGACATCGGGCTCCGACATCCAAGAGGTCATTTTCTAGTCGTCTTCGTGCTGGGAAAGCATCTTCTTCTCAGGCGGCGAGTTCGACTGTTGTTTGTTTTAATTGTGATACAATAGGGCATCGCAGTAACCGGTCTCGATGCAGGTGATAACACTCATTTTTACACATATTTTTGCAAAGATTTTCTGTATGTGTAGAATTGTGTCGTTTGTGCTCATATTGTGTTTATTAGACTCGATCACGCTTGGGTACGTTTTATTGATTTTATAGGTACTTTATGGAAAAATTACTTTTTGACATTTTTGCAAGACTTGAGCAAGGAAAATGGTATTTTCGGCCTTATAAAAAGGATCTTGGGATAGACTTGAAGATATTCTGAATATTGGAGAGATTAGAGAGAGAAAAACACAAGATTGAGAGCTTTTCATCCAAAAAGAAGGAGATTTGAAGGAAATTCTTGAAGAATACTTCAAGAACATTTGAAGGCTTCAATCGGGATCAATCAAGACACCATCCGAGTTTTATCTTCTTCCTATCTTTTATTCATTTTGTTGTTTTATTTAGCATGAACATGATGAACATGATAATTATTAATCTTTCTTTCATTATCATGTCCGGCTAAACTCGTTAGATTCCGGGCATGGGAGTATGTTGATTTGCTATGGTTTTGAGGGATTGATGATTATATATATCTAGTGTGATTTCTTTATCAAATACTTGGTTTTGATTCATGTTTAGACACTTGATCAATGTTTTTACATGTTAAATTTAATTGCTCATAATTCGAGAGAAGAGGGCATTAATAGGTTTCGAGTATTTGACGTAGTAAATTACGAGATTGAGAAATCGGTGATGAACTATGATGATGTTTAATCTTATGAACATTTTGGAGTTAGATAATTTATAATAGACGGAGACGTTGTTATAGGTTGTTTAATCTACGTTTTAATGCATCTCGAGAGACTTTAGAATATTATTGTGATTATCATTTTGGAAACATACTTAAAACTTTTTGGAACCAATCCCGACTAAACTTAGTAATCAACGGAAGCCTAACCTTGGAATCTATATTTCAAACTCCTACAATTCTTCTTAATTCGGATATTTTCTTTTATTGTAATCGTTTTATTTTATTTCATTAACCACTCATTCACATTTCGATCGTCTAGATAAAACCGAGAACATTATAATCTAGTACTCAATACAATACGAATATTTAGTCTCTGTGGAATACGACCTTGCTCGCCACTTTCTACACTTACTCCCTACACTTGCGGATTGCTTAAAAATATAACGAACAAGTTTTTGGCGCCGTTGCCGGGGACTAAATTATTTTTATTAGTGTTGATATTACGATAAGTGTTTCTAGTCTTACTTTAGACATTTTCTTATTTGTTACTTAACTGGTGTTATACGTTTTTAAAACTTACTCAGGGAGTGCATGAACACTCGTTCATCTCGAGTGCCTTTAGAAACTTTCATCCCGGAAGTAGAAGCATTTGCCCGAAGAACAAGTGCTACCTCAAGGAAACTAAGAAGGGACCTTTTTGAAGACATGGAGAGAGCGGGAGATAACGTGGGAAAGGACAACACGAACGAGAATGCAATAATCCAAGACAACGAGGGCAGAAGGATTGAAAATCCAACAACTAGGGTGCAATCAATTCGGGATGGATTCCGACCAAAACTAGACCGAAACTTTGGAGGAATCACTCATGTTCCAATCAACGCCCTAAATTTCGAGTTGAAGCCCGCCTTAATTTCAATGGTTCAACAAAATTAATTTAGAGGATTTGCTGTCGAAGATCCACATGCCCATCTCACTCATTTCATGCAAATATGTGATACTATCAAAATGAATGGAGTCTCGGATGATGCAATACACTTACGATTGTTTCCATTCTCTTTGAGAGAGAAAGCAAGAAATTGGCTTGGAACTTTAGCTCCCGGAAGTATATAGACATGGGAAGAATTGAGCGAAAAATCTTGGTTCAAATTTTTTCCACCAAACAAGACAATGAAGCTAAAAAGTGAGATTACTCAATTTCATCAATTGGACTACGGACTGTTATATGAAGCTTGGGAACGTTTCAAAGATCTACTAAGGTGATGCCCTCGGCATGGTTTCCCTGAAGACCAACAAATGTGTTTCTTTTACAATGGTCTTATGGGAGAAACAAGAAATTTTATTGATGCTTCCGTGGGAGGGGCATTGCTAGCAAGGAGCGCTGAAGAAGCTTATGGATTGATCGAAGAAATGGCTATGAATAGCTATCAATGGCCGATGGAAAGAGCAAATATTAGAAGGGTGGCAGAGATATCCGATTCGGATCTTATAAAGGCATTAACCGCGCAAATGACGATGTTAACTACTCAATTGGGAGCTCTAACAAAAGGAGGTGATTCGAAGGGATCTTCTCAAGGAAGTTCAAGTTCACTGCCGTCCGATCCATTGGAGGAGGCACATGTAATACCCGAGATTTCTGACTTGTATTTGGAACTTGTGATATTGTAATCGTTGTACTTGATCTGAGTATTATTCTCCGTATTTCATAATCCGATGTTGTCGAGCGTATGATTTCATGTATGTGATTTACAAATTGTAATTCTGCGCATGTAGCGCACGCTATCGGCTATGTGTAGCGTACGCTAACATAGACTCAATAGCGCACGCTACAAAGGATTATTAGCGCACGCTATGTGTGGTCAATTTGATTGAGACGTGCGGTAGGTGAGATCTGGCCGGGGGACCCCTGTCGGATTGTGTCGGGATGAACCTGGACGGCTTTCGGGAAAAGCCAAGTCAACGCCTTAGCGCACGCTACAGGTATATGCGTAGCGCACGCTAAGTGATGAATACAGTTAAGTCAGTGAGCCGTTAGCGCACGCTACGAGCAGGGTCTAGCGCGCGCTAATAGCCATTTATTATAAATAGAATGACATCTATTCGTGATTTCAGTTCTTTCTTCTCCCATTACCCGAATTTTTACACTTAGAACATAACTTCCTTCATCCTAAACACTCCATATCAACATCCTAGCTCGTGATTGAAGATCGTACATCGTTGGAGATTGGTGTTCAAGCCTTCGGTGTTGGATTGCTTCGATTTCCTCCGTGTTCTTCACTACCTTGAGGTAGGTGATTCTTCACCTATGTTAGTATTGACGTTGATCATGTTTTGATAGCCAGTATTTCGTTTATAATCAGTCATCACATGTTAGAAGGATACTTTTGACGTATCGGCACTATATATCGTTTGAACCTTTGAACCATCTTAGTATTTGGACTCCTTAGCATTTTCAAATCGATTTATGATCAGTAACCGGATATTACCCAGTTGTTACGTTTTATACTTTGGAATCATGCGTTTCGGAACGTAGGGCGAACGGAACTTAGAATATTTCTTGAAGATCTAAGATGAATTATGATGTTGAGATGATTATCCGTATATTTGTATCTTATAATCATAGAACTTCCACAAACCTCATTAGCATGATATGCCCGAGGATAACTTGTATTATCACCATAGAATTCATGAATTCACCACCATTCAACCCAGTTTTCCGTTAGCAGTATTCTGCCATGCAAGATTAGCGCACGCTAACATATGTGAGTTAACGTGCGCTATCGGGGTTCAGTTAACGCACGATACGTACGTAACGTACGTTATGAGACCAGCCGAGTCAAACTGTCAGTCCGTGGCTAGCGCACGCTAGTCTTATACGATAGCGTACGCTAACAGGCAGGCTTAGCGCACGTTACGTAGAGTACGTAGCGCGCCATGATCCAGCGAAATTGATTAAATTGAGCTTTTGGGCCGTAGACCGAATTGTTAGGCCATCGTTCGACTTGAGATGATTTGTATATCATTCCTTTTGTTAAGGTTCGAGCTTGTTACGTTGATCGAAGGAGGCGGCCTTCGAGTGTGTTGAAATCATTGAAGTATTCCATTCTTGCCATTTTCGAGGCAAGTATCATATGTCGAGTTCGATTTATATTGAAACTTTGATCATGCTTGTGGTTTTGTTCATATTGTTTAATATGAGATGTATTTCTGAAAATTCTCGTGATATTCGTTGTTATTTGTTCGTATTGATGAACATATTGAAATGCATATGTGTATGCATAGTTGATTGATTTATGGTATAAATGATCCGAGGGGATCATGAGGATCTATGCTGAGGGCGCTGGATCGAATGTCCACCATGCGTTGGTCCGACGGGATCATCATGGGGATCTATGCTGAGGGCGCTGGATCGTTGGACGGGTTTTCCACCATGCGTTGGTCCGACGGGATCATCATGGGGATCTATACCAAGGGCGCTGGATCGCTGGATTACCCTGTATTGTGTTGATGGAATCGTGAGGATTCGCATCGTTGGATTCCGGTGGCGGAAGTCCGTTTTGCATGTTTTATGATGCATTGATGATTTATTGTATGATGATACTTGTACTAGCATTGTTTTGCTAACCCCTTCGGGGGTGGACATTGTTTTGATGTTCAGGTAGCCGAGGAGCGGGGAGGCAACCACAGTACCGACAGGACGATGAAATGGCTCAGTGATGTGGTTGATGTTATTGTTATTGTGATTTGTCTTCTTGGTTCGTTTAGTACTCGAGTACGTCTGTTTTAATAAGGTCATTTCGATATGGTTGTATAAGTTAACTCATTTGATCGGTTGAATCAAATCTGTATTTGAACTTTAGTTGTTCGATTGGATTATTTTTACACTTCTTTTAAAATTAGCCTTGTAAATCCTTATCTAAAGGGTTTACGGCGCTGTAATTATTCCGAATATCTCGGGGTGTTACAGAATATGGTATCGGAGCTAAGATTCATGGATATCTTGGCAATCGGGTTAGTTGGGTCATTTACGTTATTTGATTATTGATCGCTCGTAACATCACTACCGAGCCAAAGATCGTCGTGTGGACCGTGGTTGTAAGTTTCCTAATCTCGAATACTACCGTTTTATTTAATTCATGTCTTGTAAACATTGATGGATGTACTTTGAGAAAGTTTGCCCTGGATATTGAGTATTTATGTTTACAGTATGTTGAGAGGAGGTCGTGGACGCGGACGTGGAAATGCGAGACAAGAAGAGTCGGTATCTACCCCAGAGATAACCGCTAGTCGAACGGATTCCCATTAGGGGACAAGAGGATCGGCAAATAATAATGCATCCTAACGTGCGGGAGTGCTTCCAGTGGTTGCCCAGATAAACCAGTTTGCTCAAGTTGTGGATCGCATGCAGACGGTGATGGGACAGCAGCATAACGGGGAAAATCGAGGAGATAGATGGCTTACCGAAGTGATTAAATTGCACCCTCCGAAATTTGACGGTTCTGCCGAGACGCTTTCTTGGGATCACCGGTCAAGGAATTAGAAAAGATTTTGCGAGGATTAAGCATCCCAATGATAGGAAGGTTCCGCCGCCCAGATCTTCGACAGGAGGCTTTCGGCGGTGGGAGGCCATTCGACCGGAGGAGCACAATGTTGACTGACGGAATTCAAATTGATGATGGAAGCGCAGATTGTCCTCGCCCGATTAGAGAGGCCCGAGTTCGAGAGTTTTCTCACCCACGAATTGAAGCATACGTGACGGACGTGATTAAGACTTTTAATCACCAATGACTTATGTGCGCCACTTGGTCGACCGAGGCGGAGAAGATTTTTCATTTTGACATGCGAATGAAGCCGAAAATTCAGCAAAGATATGTCCGGATTTGAATGTACCACCTTGCGACATGCTCGTGACAAGGCGTTGGCCTATGATATGAAGGAGGCGGCCAGAGAGAAAGCGACGGAAGCAAAGAAGCGAAGGTGTCCAGCAACTTCAGAGGATAAGAGTAGCGGGCCTCGTAGGGTCGATCCTCTTTTCATTCATCCAGAGACCTCCGCATCCTTCTCGAGGTGGAAAGAAGTTCGGCGGCACCAAGCTGTTTGAGCGCAGGAAGAAGTGTTATAAGCGTGGCAAAGCGGGACATGTTCGACGTGATTGTTTCGCGCTACGTGACTGTTTCGAGTGTGGACAGGAAGGACATCGCGCAACATTTTGTGGGAATGCGACCCGATCTTTTGGTACTCGCACTCCTGTACCAGTTCCGAAGGACACTAGTGTGAACCAGACGCAGCAGAGTGGATTTCAGCAGCAGAACGTTGGAAAGAGAGAGACATCTAGTGCTGGGTTCGTTCCTCCGCGTATTTACGAGATGAAGAAGGATGATCAGAACACAGATGTTGCATCAGGTACGATTCATATCCTTTTGCAAGCAGTTAGTGTCTTGTTCGATTCGGGAGCTACGCATTCTTTTATATCTTTAAACTGTGTTAATCGTTTGAAAATCTCGTGCTTGTATAATTGTGAACCTTATGTTGTGGGATTACCGAGCGGAGAGAAAATTGTGGGAACCCTAGAAGCTAGGTATTTCCCAGTATCTATAGAAGGAAGAGATTGGCCATCGAATCTTATTGTAGTTGACATCTACGGTGACGATTTAATTCTCGGAGATGATTGGCTCAACCGTTATGGAGCTGTTCTGAATTACCGAGAGAGAGTCATTTCTATCATTGCTGATGACGGATCTGAACACTTATTCCGAGGATGGAGACCGGGAAGCTCAGGAAAATTGATCAAAGCAATGAAAGCCGTGAAATTACTGAAACAGGGATGTCAGGGACTTTGGTGCTATGCCATGAGGAAAGAGGAAGGAGTAGAGCTCTCGTCTATTTCAGTTGTGAATGAGTTCTCAGATGTATTTCCTGACGAACTACCTGGATTACCTCCGCAGAGAGAAGTGGAATTCACTATCGAATTAGAGCCTGGAGCAGCTCCTATTTCCAGAGCACCATACCGCATGGCGCCAACCGATATGTATGAACTCAAGAAACAACTGGAGGAATTGTTACAGAAGGGTTATATTCAACCGAGCGTTTCTCCTTGGGGAGCGCCCGTTCTCTTTGTCCGGAAGAAAGACGGATCCCTCCGACTGTGTATTGATTACATGGAGCTCAATAAAATGACGATCAAGAATAAGTATCCTATACCTCGGATCGACGACTTGTTTGATCAACTTCAAGGGGCAAGAGTATTCTCGAAGATTGACTTGCGATCAGGATACCACCAGTTGAGGATTAAGGAATCGGATATACCGAAATCTGCTTTCAGATCCCGGTACGGGCATTATGAATTTGTAGTAATGCCATTTGGACTTACCAATGCTCCTGCGGTATTCATGCAACTGATGAATCGGGTATTCTTGGAATACTTGGATAAATTTGTGGTCGTCTTCATTGATGACATCTTGATATATTCGAAGGACGCAGGGGAGCATGCCGAGCATTTGCGTGTGGTTTTGAGCACCTTGAGGAAGGAACAGCTGTATGCAAAACTTTCAAAATGCGAGTTCTGGCTTAAGGAAGTAACCTTCCTTGGGCATGTGATATCAGCCGACGGAGTTCAGGTGGACCCGAAGAAAGTCGAAGCAATCTTGGAATGGGAAGCTCCTAAAAACGTGAAAGAAGTCCGAAGCTTCTTAGGACTTGCTGGATATTATCGCCGCTTTGTAGAGGGATTTTCCAAAATTGCTCGTCCGCTCACTCAGCTGTTACAGAAAACTCAAAAGTTCACGTGGAATGAGAAGTGTCAGGCTGGTTTTGACGAACTTAAGAGGAGACTGACGACAGCACCTATATTAGCGCTGACAAAGGGAACTGATGGATTCATGGTATACAGCGACGCTTCAAATCAGGGTTTGGGTTGTGTGTTGATGCAGAAGGATAAAGTGATTGCTTATGCTTCTCGGCAATTGAAACCGTACGAGGTTAATTACCCGACTCATGATCTGGAGCTAGCAGCTGTGGTCTTTGCCTTGAAAATATGGCGACATTATTTGTACGGCACTCATTGTCAGGTCTTTACAGATCATAAGAGCCTCAAGTACATTTTCAGTCAGAAAGAATTAAACATGAGGCAGAGAAGGTGGCTGGAATTGATCAAGGATTACGACTTGGAGATTCTCTATCATCCGGGGAAAGCAAACGTAGTAGCCGATGCATTGAGCCAAAAACCTGTTTCTCTTCGAGTGTTGGAAGCTCTTACGTCCCAAACCAGCATTCAACGAGAACTGATCCGCGAAGGGATTGAAGTATGGGCACCAGGAATCCAAGGGCAACTGTATGTGATGGAACTGACTGTTAGGAGTATGCCCTCGAATGCCACTCAGAGGTTGTTGAGTGAGGGCATTGTACTTGTAATTATGTAAACCATTTATATAAGGCAAATGAAGGTTTCTTATTTACTGGTAGTTACTGGCATTCCTAACTCGTAAATAAACATATAGAAACTAGTCTGTGTATTTGAGAGCAAAACATTCCACTCCTTATTGGATAAGGGGGTCGGCACTGGAAAGATTATAGCTCAAATACTTAATCATTCGCAAGTCGATGAAACTTGACCGGGCGTTAAGTTTATGTGAAGACTTGTATGACGTGTTCTTTGACATGGAGAGTGCCTGTCGAACACTAATGGTTAGTGGGAGCACACGTTATAGGTATGCTAATTGGATTAGTATACTCGAACCGACTCACCCTCGATTCGTCACATGGTTTTCACTCCGGGACAGTCAATGACGGAATCGAAAGGTTATGATAGGTATTCGTGAACCTTCGACTTGAGGATTTAGTAGGGATGTGCTTGTGACGTCAAGATTTTCATTAGAGTAGTTCGACCCTGTAAACCGGAAGGCGGGGGTCAACCTCGACGTGTATCTTGACGGGCAAGTAGCGAGTCTCGAATACCAAGATAGAATTCTTTCTCCGTTAGTGAGCGGGTTATATGTCCTATGCGGTTATTGGCGAGATGAGATCATAGGTCTTTGGCCAAAGCATTGGAGCTAGTTGTATTAGATACACGGCGGCTCGATGATCTCGATTTGCATTAACGCATGCATAGCGTCAAAGTACGAGATAGGGTTTGGTGACCGTGACCCTATAACTTGATCGGGACATTTGAAAGAAGGGTTTATCATTATCTTGGTATTCACGGCGAATGGTTCTTGAATGATCCCAATCATTCGTTCTCGGTTAAGTGCAGTGTAGGCCGCCAGTGGCTAGGTGGTGCTACTACTCTTTGGTTCCTCCCATTGCTGACTGAGACGGACCTACCGAGTCGCGCATGAGGATTGACAACGGAATGAATCAAGCTAATTCTCTCATTATGAATATTAGATATTGGATATCTAAATTTAGGACATTAGATGTCTAAATCGATTTATTGGATAAATTGATTTACGGCCTAATGAATTAAATATATCACTGGGTGATTAATTTAATTCATGGATATAATTATTTCTTGGAGAAATTAATTATGTTCTAATGTATTTGATATGTTTAATTAATTGGATTAATTAATCGATATAAATACATCGATATGGAATCGGAGTTTATCTTTTTGGACTCGCGGGAGTCCGAAACGAACCGAACTTGTCCGATTTCTACATGGGCCAAACCCCACACTTCCACCCACTTTCATATGGACCCATGTTCCATTCTTTATGGTTGATCATTGAGGTGGTGATGCTTTGATTCTCATAATTATGAGATGTGCATGTGGAGAGTTGAATAAATGAAGATGAAGACATCTCTCACTTATAATTATTCCTAGCAACTTTCATTTCAACGTGAGGTTGAAGAGGATAGAGATATAGAAGTCTTCTTCATCATCTTCTTTATTCATCTTCATCATTCATCTTCTTCACAACTTCTTAGAGAAATTTTGTGAGGAAATATTGAGAGAGATAGATATTCATACACTTAGAGTGATATTAATATCTATAAAAAGCTTCATCACCTAGCTCTAGCCGTATCCTCGGAGGATAGCAAGGTGTTGTCATTCCGTTCGTTTTTCCGGCACGTGGCAAGTAGAGACGCGGTGCTTTCGGCGTTGGATCGTTCAAGGGCTTGAAGCGGAATAGATTCGTAGAGATCAAGCAAAGCTTGGGGAATAGCTCAAGAGAAGGTTATCTATTTAATCAACGGACTATGAGGGTATGTTTCTTGTATCTCTTGTATTTCGTTTTTGATATTCGTATATACGTAGCTCGATCGATCCTCGTAGGGATTCGGATCGAATTAATTTTCGTTTTACCGCTTCCGCTGGGCCTTCGTTTTAGGCACCGAATCCCAACAGTGGTATCGGAGCGTAGGTCTTGCGATCGTATATACGATATTGGCATTTGGAATGCTCGATTAGATGGTGAATGATTTGGAATCATTTTAGTCATAATCGTGGTATATGTTTTTCGTTCGTAATAATTGTATTTTTCGTAAGTTTATGTCTAAATATAAATCTTAAATTTCTGGGAAATATGATTTATATTGAAGATATGAAAGTCGTAAAATATTGATATTGGATATCCGGTCGAAAATCTAGCCCCGAATCGTCGTCGGACGATTTTTTGGACAAAAAGGGTAATCTGGCCGAGAGTGACTCGACCGTGTCCTGGGTGACACGGTCGTGTCAGCTGATGTGGCGAGCCATCGCACGAGACCCGACCGTGTCGGGAGACACGGGCGTGTCTGGCCGAAGTGACTCGACCGTGTCTGGTGACACGGCCGTGTCCGGCATCTACCAAGTCATCGCCGAGCGACCGACCGTGTCCTGGTGACTCGGTCGTGTCCTGGCGGCATCTTCCGAGCGTGACTCGGCCAAGCGTGCGTGATCGCCGGTAAGTCGCGAGGGTGAGTCGGTCATCTTTGGCGTTTTCACCCGGCCGATTTTTCCGTGTATTCTTAAAAATTAATCTCCGCACATTAAATTGGATTTAATATGATTAAAATGATTTATGGTATTTCATTTTATAAGGGAAATTTGATTAATTGGAATATTTATAGTCGATCAATTATTTTGAACGTTATCAAATTACCGATTGTGTGAATCGATTTGATCGGTTCGTATTGTTGATTGGATCAATGTATCTCTCGCTTTCCATTTATATAGTATTTATTGGATGAATGCTTTTGAATGGGGATGTGGTTCGTGGACTTAGTTTTGAATCGCTCGTTTTATTCGATTGGGTTGTAAAGGCCATTTTAAGCCTATTTATTTTACTAGAAATGTTTGTATCTAGGATGCAATTTTCGATGTAAAATTTATATGTAATGACGAAGACCGGAGGAAGATCCATTTCGAGAAGACGAAGATTCAAGACGAAGACTTGTAATTAGATTACGAAGTTTTTGTTTTCTAAGGCGGTCCATGAACCACATGTTGGTAGCAACTAGGTTGTGAATGGTTGTTTCATATTGTATGAATGCCACAAACGCGCAAATATGATTAATGTGCAAAGTGTAACGTTAATCGCGAAAATTCTCCCACAATAAATAATTAAGTTTATAAGGTTTCAAGGTTTTCCTTCCCTCCATCGAGTTTTCGGGAAATTGAAATCCAAACCGGATGTGCTATGCTTCCGAGTTATCGGGTAGTCGTCGGGAGGACGGATAAATTACCGAGCGCATTGGATGCCTTCGGTTGGAGCAAATTTTATCCCTAGAAACCTGATAGGTTGCCGGATAAGATTCAATTGTGAAACTGATTTGCGTCGATGGTATAAACTTAACTTGTTCACGAACCATAAAAATCGTATAGGTTGAGGGGAGTGAACAAGGGGAAAAAGAAGATCGAATCATCCATTAGATGGGTTGGTGTTGGACACCACTTTATGAAAAATAATAGACTAGAAACCTGTTCGGTTGCCCTCTATTAAGATTTATAAAGAACTCGATCACCACTATGAAGTAGAGCGACGATACTTAGGATATCACATGGGAGTGTGTTATTCCGATAAAAATAGTGGGAGCCGGGTAACAAGAATAGAAAAGACCTTAATTCTATACTTAACATAATATAACAAGTCACTAATTAACTGCTATACTTAATGCATAAATCTCAATATGACAATGAATCCACTCGCAATTCTACTCGAAAAGAACACCTTAATGGGACCTAACT
This sequence comes from Orobanche coerulescens, assembly GCA_033398695.1. Classification (NCBI taxonomy): domain Eukaryota; kingdom Viridiplantae; phylum Streptophyta; class Magnoliopsida; order Lamiales; family Orobanchaceae; genus Orobanche; species Orobanche coerulescens. The sequence goes on along the minus strand of CM065810.1, from coordinate 75,023,698 downwards.
TTATGGATTGGCTCCGCATCGATGATTGTCCTCGGTATAGAGGCACCGGGATATGTCTTGAGACGGACATTCCGGCGCCTCTGTGCGGACCCGAGCCAATCGGGAAGAAATTGAAAAGCACGAAAAGTGGGTTAAGGATGACGTGAAAGTCCGTGCTTATATGATGGCTTCCATGTCTAATGAGCTTCAGAGCTCATGAGAAAATGACTTCGCTAGGCGATTCTATCTCACTTAACCGAACTTTATGGTGAGCACAAGCAGAATCGCTAGATATGAGATATCCAAGCAATCGCTCGGTGCAAGGATGAAGGAAGGTGAGAAGGTTGGGGAACACGTCCTCAAAATGATATCCATGATCGAGAGATTGGAGGCTCTTGATTTTAAAATGGATACTTCTCTCCAAACCGACCTTATCCTACGGTCTCTCTCGATTCCTTCTCACGCTTGTTATGAACTTCAACCGCAATGAGATTGCATGTAACTTAGTTGGGCTAATGAACAAGCTGGTGACCGCTCGCCTCGATGAAGACCCCGCGGATGAAGGAGTCTCGCACTTGTGATTTCTTCGGACTTCTAAGTCTAAGAATAAGAAGAAAAAGACCAAGAAGCGGATGGACCACAAGCTAAGGACCTTAAGGGAAAGGGCAAGGCCCCGATGGTTCCAAAGAACAAGAAGAAGAAGGATGCTTGTCTCAAGTGCGGTGAGCCGGGCCATAGAGAGAGACTCCCGATTCTTCATGGCACTTCGTGCATGTAACTTTTAGTTTTGGAAACAAATTGTTCGCTACCGTATTTTCTACTTCCTGGATACTGGATTCTCGTGCTAGTTCTCATATTTGTACCGTGAATCGGGATCTGGAACAAAGTAGGAAGCTTGGAGCCGGAGAAGTTATGATCACAGTCGGAAGCGGGCATAGTGTCGAGGCGACCGACATAGGATCACTTCTTTTGGGTTTAGAATCCGGCTTTGTTTTGACTTTAGAAGATGTACTTGTTTTGCCCAAGGGGCACAAAAACATTGTATCCATTCCGGTCATGGACCGAAAAGGCTTTTCATTTTTCATTGGTGATGGTTCCTGCAAAATTTATTTTAGAAATAAACTAGTGGGTACTGCTACATTGTTGAATGGATTGTATCATCTAAATCTCAGCAACAAAGTAGTTGTGAATACTATAACTAGAAAACGCGGTAGGGATGAAACCAATCAAGTTTTGAAATGGCATCTTAGACTTGGTCATGTTGGTCAGACCAAGGTTTACAAGATGGAAAAAGATGGACTTATGGGTCCATTGGGATCGGATCCCTTTCCTACTTGTGAATCTTGCCTCAAAGGCAAAATGACTAAGACCCCTTCACAGGGACAGTTCAAAGAGCCGCTGAGAAACTGGGCGTCAGCCATCCCGCTGTCTGTGGTGCTTTGGAAGGCGACGTGACGGATATCAATATTTCATTACGTTTACGATGATCATACTAGGTATGGTTATGTATACTTAATGAAACATAAATCCGAGGCTTTTGAGAAATTCCAGGAATTCAAGGCCCTAGTCGAGAAACAAACTGGTAATCATATCAAAGCACTTCGGTCGGACCGAGGTGGCGAGTATATGAGTACGGAGTTTGACGAGTTCCTTAAGGAACATGGAATAGTTTCACAACTAACACCTCCAGGTACTCCTCAGTTAAATGGTGTGTCAGAAAGAAGGAACCGGACCCTGTTGAACATGGTCCGTTCCATGCTGGGCTATACTGACTTGCCGATTTACCTGTGGGGGTATGCACTCCTGACTGCCGCGTATATCTTGAACAGATGTCCTTCCAAATCCGTTCCTAAAACTCCACATGAGATGTGGGAAGGAAGGAAACCAAGTCTTAATCATATTAGGATTTGGGGATGTCCCGCTTATGTCAAGAAGACTAAGGTGGAAAAGTTGGAAGCTAGGTCTGCGAAGGGACGTTTCATTGGATTCCCATCTGGGACGATGGGATATCTATTCTACATGCCCGAAGATCGAAGGATCATTGTTGCTTTACAAGCACACTTCCTGGAAGATGAGTTCATTCAGGAAGGCGGAGCAGGTAGAAGTATTTCTTTGGAAGAATACAATGAATCTCCTCGAGAGACACCTGTGCAAGAAACTGGAACCGAACTTTCTGAAACACAAGTACAACCACCTCGTAGGTCTAGTAGGGTGTCTCATTTACCTGAGAGGTATGGGCTTGTGCACTTGGAGGAGCTGGGTCTCCATGAGGTTCCAAGTGATAGCCAAGAGACCGACCCAACAACCTATGACCAAGCGATGGTGGATGTAGACTCCGCGAAATGGCGTGAAGCTATGGAAGCTGAGATAGACTCGATGCATGTCAATCAGGTCTGGACTCTAGTAGACCGCCCCAAGGGCATAGTGCCTATTGGAAACAAGTGGATCTACAAGAGAAAGACTGATGGTGATGGCAAGGTTGACGCCTATAAGGCCAGGCTTGTGGCAAAGGGTTATACCCAGAAGGAAGGGATCGATTACCACGATACCTTCTCGCCCGTAGCCATGATCAAGTCTATTCGCATGATGCTTGCTATAGCCGCTACCACGATTATGAGATATGGCAAATGGACGTAAAGACGGCTTTCCTTAATGGATTCCTCGAGGAGGAAATCTATATGGAGCACTTAAAGGCTTTGTGTCCAAGTCGATATTCGAAAGTGTGCAAGCTTCAGCGTTCCATTTATGGATGAAGCAAGCGTCGCGTAGTTGGAACCTTCGTTTTGACGAGGCAATCAAAGAGTTTGATTTCGTGCAAATGAAGAGGAACCTTGTGTATACAAGAGGGTTAGTGGGAGCAAGATCGCATTCTTAGTACTATATGTAGATGACATTCTACTAATAGGAAATGATGTGGGAATGCTTAGTTACGTGAAAGCTTGGCTTTGAGTAATTTCTCCATGAAAGACTTGGGAGAAGCAACCTATATTCTTGGAATTAGACTCTACCGGATAGAGCGAAGAGAACAATAGGCCTTTCCCAAGCCCTCTATATAGATAAGATCTTAAAGCGATTTAAGATGGATGATTCTAAAAGAGGGTTCCTACCGATGCAACATGGAATAAAACTCACCTTGAAGATGTGTCCTCAAAGTGAGGAACAACGCAAGGAAATGAGTAATATACCATATGCTTCGCCGTGGGTAGCCTTATGTATGCTATGTTGTGTACAAGACTGACATCGCGCATGCCGTAAGCGTGGTGAGTAGGTTTCGTGCAAACCTGTAGGGAACATTGACCGTCAGTAAAGAACGTTCTCAAGTACTTGAGAAGAACTAGAGATATGGTTCTTATGTATGGCGGTGGAGAATCGATGTGGTGGGATTCACCGATTCGGACTTCCAAGGATCGAAGGACGACTCGATGTCCACTTCGCTACATATTTACTCTTAATGGAGGAGCAGATTCTTGGCGTAGTGCCAAGCAAAGCGCGACTTCGATTCCACTGTCAGCCGAGTATCAAGCGGCCTCGGAGGCTTCCAAGGAAGGGTTACGGATTAAGAAGTTTCGGGAGAACTTCAAATGATACCATGTGCCGAGCCGCCTGCTCATTTATCGCGACAACGACGAGTCAGAGCGCAGCCAAGGAGCCGAGGTTTCACAACAAAGACCAAACATATTGAGAGGAAGTATCATCTCGTAAGAGAATTTGTTCGCAAGGGATACATTGTCTTGCCGCGAGTAGACTCGGCCGACAACGTCGCCGATCCACTGACCAAGCCACTTTCTCAGACTAGCTTGGAGCGTCATCTGGAGAACATGGGTATTAGATACCATAGTGTGTGGCATTGAGTGCAAGTGGCAGATTGTTAGGAGTATGCCCTCGAATGCCACTCAGAGGTTGTTGAGTGAGGGCATTGTACTTGTAATTATGTAAACCATTTATATAAGGCAAATGAAGGTTTCTTATTTACTGGTAGTTACTGGCATTCCTAACTCGTAAATAAACATATAGAAACTAGTCCGTGTATTTGAGAGCAAAACGTTCCACTCCTTATTGGATAAGGGGGTCGGCACTGGAAAGATTATAGCTCAAATACTTAATCATTCGCAAGTCGATGAAACTTGACTGGGCGTTAAGTTTATGTGAAGACTTGTATGACGTGTTCTTTGACATGGAGAGTGCCTGTCGCACACTAATGGTTAGTGGGAGCACACGTTATAGGTATGCTAATTGGATTAGTATACTCGAACCGACTCACCCTCGATTCGTCACATGGTTTTCACTCCGGGACAGTCAATGACGGAATCGAAAGGTTATGATAGGTATTCGTGAACTTTCGACTTGAGGATTTAGTAGGGATGTGCTTGTGACGTCAAGATTTTCATTAGAGTAGTTCGACCACAGAAACCTAAGGCGGGGTCAACCTCGACGTGCATCTTGACGGGCAAGTAGCAGTCCTACCGAATACCAAGATAGAATTATTTCTCCCGTTAGTGAGCGGGTTATATGTCCTATGCGGTTATTGCGATGAGATCATAAGTCTTTGGCCAAAGCATTGGAGCTAGTTGTATTAGATACACGATACCGATGATCTCGATTTGCATTAACGCATGAATAGCGTCAAACGTATAGGGTTTGACCGACCGTGACCCTATAACTTGATCGGGACATTTGAAAGAAGGGTTTATACGTATACCGGTATTCACGAGAATGGTTCTTGAATGATCCCAATCATTCGTTCTCGCTGGGGTACAGCAGCCGCCAGGCTGGCTAGGTGGTGCTACTACTCTTTGGTTCCTCCCATTGCTGACTGAGACGGACCTACCGAGTCGCGCATGAGGATTGACAACGGAATGAATCAAGCTAATTCTCTCATTATGACTATTAGATATTGGATATCTAAATTTAGGACATTAGATGTCTAAATCGATTTATTGGATAAATTGATTTACGGCCTAATGAATTAAATATATCACTGGGTGATTAATTTAATTCATGGATATAATTATTTCTTGGAGAAATTAATTATGTTCTAATGTATTTGATATGTTTAATTAATTGGATTAATTAATCGATATAAATACATCGATATGGAATCGGAGTTTATCTGTTTGGACTCGCGGGAGTCCGAAACGAACCGAACTTGTCCGATTTCTACATGGGCCAAACCCCACACTTCCACCCACTTTCATATGGACCCATGTTCCATTCTTTATGGTTGATCATTGAGGTGGTGATGCTTTGATTCTCATAATTATGAGATGTGCATGTGGAGAGTTGAATAAATGAAGATGAAGACATCTCTCACTTATAATTATTCCTAGCAACTTTCATTTCAACGTGAGGTTGAAGAGGATAGAGATATAGAAGTCTTTTTCATCATCTTCTTTATTCATCTTCATCATTCATCTTCTTCACAACTTCTTAGAGAAATTTTGTGAGGAAATATCGAGAGAGATAGATATTCATACACTTAGAGTGATATTAATATCTATAACAAGCTTCATCACCTAGCTCTAGCCGTATCCTCGGAGGATAGCAAGGTGTTGTCATTCCGTTCGTTTTTCCGGCGCGTGGCAAGTAGAGACGCGGTGCTTTCGGCGTTGGATCGTTCAAGGGCTTGAAGCGGAATAGATTCGTAGAGATCAAGCAAAGCTTGGGGAATAGCTCAAGAGAAGGTTATCCATTTAATCAACGGACTACGAGGGTATGTTTCATGTATCTCTTGTATTTCGTTTTTGATATTTGTATATACGTAGCTCGATCGATCCTCGTAGGGATTCGGATCGAATTAATTTTCGTTTTACCGCTTCCGCTGGGCCTTCGTTTTAGGCACCGAATCCCAACACTGACTTCATCACTAGTCGAAGAGATCAAATCTAAGCAGTTGAACGATTCTCTGACCCTTCGATTATGTGATGAAGTAAAGAAGGGAAAAGCCCCAGGATTCGTGATACAAGACGATGGAGTTCTGAGATTTCAGAGTCGACTTTGCGTTCCCGAGGATGATGATTTGAGACGGACAATTTTGAAAGAAGCTCATAGCGCGCCCTATTCTATTCACCCAGGCAGTAGTAAGATGTATAAGGATTTAAAGCAAAACTTCTGGTGGGGGAATATGAAGAAGGACGTAGCAGAGTACGTTTCGAAGTGTTTGACTTGTCAGCAGGTTAAGATTGAACATCAACGACCTGCCGGAATGTTAAAACCGCTTCCGATCCCTGAGTGGAAGTGGGAGGATATCTCGATGGATTTCATCACTAGTATGCCAAGGACTAGAACAGGAATGAACATGATTTGGGTTGTAGTTGATCGACTAACCAAGTCGGCTCATTTCCTGGGAATTAAAGATACATGGGGACCCGAGAGATTGGCACGAGTATTTATTGCGGAGATAGTCAGATTGCATGGGACGCCGAGGACCATTATTTCGGATCGAGATGGTCGCCGTGTCGCACTTCGAAAGCGTTCACGGGGCTTTGGGATCGAGCTCAACTTTAGCACGACTTATCATCCCCAACGGACGGCCATCCGAAAGGACTATTCAAATCAGAGAAGACATGCTTAGAGCCTCGTGCTTTGGATTGGTCAACCGATTGGGAAGTTCATTTGCCATTAGTTGAATTCACCTACAATAATAGTTGGCATGCTTCAATTAAGATGGCACCATTTGAAGCTTTGTACGGAGAAGATGCCGATCACCCCTATGTTGGGATGACTCTTCGGATTTGATCGGGACGGAACCGAATTGATTATTCGGACTCAAGAGAAGATAGCTTTGATTCGAGAGAGACTGTTGATCGCCTGCAGTCGACGAAGTCTTATGCAGATGTATGTCGTCGCCCTCTAGAGTTCGACGCTGGGGACCATGTACTATTGAAGGTGTCTCCTACACGAGGGATTTTCCGTTTTGGGAGGAGAGGCAAGCTTAGTCCGAGATATATCGGACCATTCGAGATCCTCGAGAGAGTTGGAGATTTAGCATACAGGTTGGCCTTACCGCCATCGCTGAGTCACGTTCACAATGTGTTTCACGTATCCCAACTACGAAAGTATGTACCGAACCCCAGTCACATCATTGATTTTGACGAGATCGAGATAGCTAATGATGGCACCTTCGAAGAGAGACCAATCAAGATACTTGAGAGCCGGATCAAACAATTGAGGAATAAACCAATACACTTGGTTAAAGTACAATGGTCACGACATGGAGTCGAAGAGGCCACTTGGGAAACGAAGGACAGTATGAAGACTAGATATCCGGAGTTGTTTTCATCTTAAGTTTCGGGACAAAACTTCTTTTTAGGGAGGAAGGATGTAATACCCGAGATTTCTGACTTGTATTTGGAACTTGTGATATTGTAATCGTTGTACTTGATCTGAGTATTATTCTCCGTATTTCATAATCCGATGTTGTCGAGCGTATGATTTCATGTATGTGATTTACAAATTGTAATTCTGCGCATGTAGCGCACGCTATCGGCTATGTGTAGCGTACGCTAACATAGACTCAATAGCGCACGCTACAAAGGATTATTAGCGCACGCTATGTGTGGTCAATTTGATTGAGACGTGCGGTAGGTGATATCTGGCCGGGGGACCCCTGTCGGATTGTGTCGGGATGAACCTGGACGGCTTTCGGGAAAAGCCAAGTCAACGCCTTAGCGCACGCTACAGGTATATGCGTAGCGCACGCTAAGTGCTGAATACAGTTAAGTCAGTGAGCCGTTAGCGCACGCTACGAGCAGGGTCTAGCGCGCGCTAATAGCCATTTATTATAAATAGGACAGGATGCTATTCGTGATTTCAGTTCTTTCTTCTCCCATTACCCGAATTTTTACACTTAGAACATAACTTCCTTCATCTTAAACACTCCATATCAACATCCTAGCTCGTGATTGAAGATCGTACATCGTTGGAGATTGGTGTTCAAGCCTTCGGTGTTGGATTGCTTCGATTTCCTCCGTGTTCTTCACTACCTTGAGGTAGGTGATTCTTCACCTATGTTAGTATTGACGTTGATCATGTTTTGATAGCCAGTATTTCGTTTATAATCGGTCATCACATGTTAGAAGGATACTTTTGACGTATCGGCACTATATATCGTTTGAACCTTTGAACCATCTTAGTATTTGGACTCCTTAGCATTTTCAAATCGATTTATGATCGATATAGGATATTACCCGGTTATTTACATTTTATACTTTGGAATCATGCGTTTGAACGTAGAGGCGACGGAACTTAGAATATTTCTTGAAGATCTAAGATGAATTATGATGTTGAGATGATTATCCGTATATTTGTATCTTATAATCATAGAACTTCCACAAACCTCATTAGCATGATATGCCCGAGGATAACTTGTATTATCACCATAGAATTCATAAATTCACCACCATTCAACCCGATTTTCCGTTAGCGATTACGCCATGCAAGATTAGCGCACGCTAACATATGTGAGTTAACGTGCGCTATCGGGGTTCGATTAACGCCACGATAAATGCGTAACGTGCGTTATGAGACGGCCAAAGTCAAGCGTCGATCGTGGCTAGCGCACGCTAGTCTTATACGATAGCGTACGCTAACAGGCGAGCTTAGCGCACGTTACGTAGAGTACGTAGCGCACGCTAAGCGATCCAGCGAAATTGTTTAAATTGAGCTTTTGGGCCGTAGACCGAATTGTTAGGCCATCGTTCGACTTGAGATGATTTGTATATCATTCCTTTTGTTAAGGTTCGAGCTTGTTACGTTGATCGAAGGAGGCGGCCTTCGAGTGTGTTGAAATCATTGAAGTATTCCATTCTTGCCATTTTCGAGGCAAGTATCATATGTCGAGTTCGATTTATATTGAAACTTTGATCATGCTTGTGGTTTTGTTCATATTGTTGAATATGAGATGTATTTCTGAAAATTCTCGTGATATTCGTTGTTATTTGTTCGTATTGATGAACATATTGAAATGCATATGTGTATGCATAGTTGATTGATTTGTGGTATAAATGATCTGAGGGGATCATGAGGATCTATCTTGAGGGTCTTTGGATCGAATGTCCACCATGCGTTGGTCCGACGGATCATCATGGGGATCTATCTTTGAGGGCCTGGATCGTTGGGACGGGTTTTCCACCATGCGTTGGTCCGACGGGATCATCATGGGGATCTATACCAAGGCGCTGGATCATTTGGATTACCTGTATTGTGTTGATGGAATCGTGAGGATTCGCATCGTTGGATTCGGTGGCGGAAGTCCGTTTTGCATGTTTTATGATGCATTGATGATTTATTGTATGATGATACTTGTACTAGCATTGTTTTGCTAACCCCTTGGGGTGGACATTGTTTTGAAGTTCGGGTAGCCGAGGAGGCGGGAGGCAACCACGATCAGTCGATGCGATGAAATGGCTCAGTGATGTGGTTGATGTTATTGTTATTGTGATTTGTCTTCTTGGTTCGTTTAGTACTCGAGTACGTCTGTTTTAATAAGGTCATTTCGATATGGTTGTATAAGTTAACTCATTTGATCGGTTGAATCAAATCTGTATTTGAACTTCAGTTGTTCGATTGGATTATTTTTACACTTCTTTTAAAATTAGCCTTGTAAATCCTTATCTAAAGGGTTTACGGCGCTGTAATTATTCCGAATATCTCGGGGTGTTACAGCACATTACATTAATAATCGGAGTTACAACAATTTCCGGAATAATCCACCACTGGGCTTCTACCATCCCTCCAATCGAAATCATGAAAATTTGAGCTATGCTAATCCAAAGAATGCTTTGCAACCACCGGACGGATTCAAAATGTCGAATGGTGAGATAATTGAAGAAGCAAAGCCGACGTCAAATCTCGAGAATATTCTAGCTACCTTCATGATGGAGACAAAAAGCCGATTTAGTCGAGATGAGGAGAAATTAGACAAAATCGAAGGCCATGTCACTCAATTAGCTACCACCATGGGAGCTCAAATGAAAAATCTCGAAACTCAAATTGGACAATTGGATAAAGTTGTCGGGAGTCAACATCACCGGGGACAATTTCCGAGCAATACAAAAGTGAATCCAAAAGAGTTTTGTCAAGCGATCACCTTAAGAAGCGGTACGAATTATGAAGGGCCAAAGATGCCAATGGACCAACAAAAAGAGGGAGTCAAGGAGGATCAAATCGAAATTGTAGAGGAAGAAGGGAAGCATGATACATCTAAGAGGGCTGAGAAGCCTAAAATATCTTCTAACTCTACTCCTAACATTCCTCTCCCTTTTCCTCAACGTTTAGATGCACAATTCGCAAAGTTTTTAGATATCTTCAAGAAAATTAATATCAATATTCATTTTGCAGATGCTTTGGAACAAATGCCTAACTATGCAAAATTCTTGAAGGATGTGATGTCAAGAAAAAGAAAGATGGAAGAGCATGAGACGGTTAAACTAACCGAAGAATGTAGCACTATTATCCAACGCAAATTACCTCAAAAGCTTAAGGATCCCGGAAGCTTTACCGTTCCATGCACCATTGGAAACGTCTCATTCGATAAAGCTTTGTGTGATTTAGGTGCTTAGATTAACCTTATGCCTTTATCTATTTTTAGGAAATTAGGTGTCGGAGAAATGAAAGCCACAACGGTTATGCTACAATTGGCGGATCGATCCATAACACACCCCAAGGGGATTGTTGAAGATGTGCTTGTAAAAGTCGACAAATTTATATTTCCAGCGGATTTTGTCGTTCTTGATATGGAAGAAGATGAAGATCTACCACTTATCCTTGGACGTCCGTTTTTAGCAACGGGAAAGGCTCTTATTGATGTTGAAAGGGGAGAATTAACACTACGTTTTAACAATGAGCATGTTATATTTTTTATATTTAAAGCTATGAAATTTCATGATGATACGGAATATTGCAATGTATTGACCATATAAGCTCGTATGGAAAGAAAAAAAACTTACACTCATTGTCTTCGGATCCGTTAGAGTTTGCTCTTACGAACTCATGCTTTTCTAGTGATTCAACTTTGGAGTTTGACGATTCTGACTTGTTTGATTATGTTTGTGAATTGAATTCTCTACAAGAAGAAACGCAAATAAATAAATCCGATGATTTTGACAAAGAAGAGCATGAAGTAGTCGCGGAAATCAAGCTGACGGACGACTCGAACGTGTCGAATGACACGGTTCAAAATTTTGGGTCCGTTTCATCTTAATCGGATGTATCTCAACCAAGCTTGGACCTTAAAGCCCTCCCGGAACACCTCAAGTATACATTTCTAGATGATAACAATACCAATCCGGTAATTGTATCCTCCTCACTTTCATCCACTCAACTAGACAAATTGCTTCGTGTATTGAGAGCACATAAGTCGGCTATAGGATGGTCTATCTCAGATTTGAAGGGAATTATCCCTTCCATATGCATGCATAGGATTTTGCTTGAAGAAAATTTTAAACCTAAAGTGTAAAATCAACGATGACTTAATCCCATAATGAAAGAAGTGGTGAAAAAAGGAAGTACTCAAACTATTAGATGCCGGAATGATATATCCAATTTCCGATAGTGAGTGGGTGAGTCCTACGCAAGTTGTATCGAAAAAAGGAGGGCTGACCGTAACCAAAGACAAGAAAGATGAATTAATTGCTATGAGGGTAGTTACGGGGTGGCGAGTGTGTATAGACTATAGGGCTTTAAATGCGGCCACTCGCAAAGACCATTTTCCCCTACCCTTTATTGATCAAATGCTTGATAGATTGGCGGGGCATGAATTTTTCTATTTTCTTGATGGATATTCAGGGTATAATCAAATCTACATAACACCGGAGGATCAAGAAAAAATGGTTTTTACATGTCCTTATGGAATTTATGCTTATCGTAGAATGCCATTTGGTTTATGTAATGCCCCAGCCACTTTTCAACGTTGCACGATGGCTATCTTTCATGGTTTGATCGAAAATCTAATGGAAGTTTTCATGGATGATTTTTCGGTGTTTGGAAATTCATTTGATCATTGTTTGCATAATATCACTTTAGTTTTGCAGCGATGTGAAGACACTAATCTCGTGCTAAATTGGGAGAAATGCCACTTTATGGTGCAAGAAGGAATTGTCCTAGGCCATAGAGTGTCCGCCGCCGGTTTGGAGGTTGATAGGGCGAAAATTGTCGCCATTGAGAAACTTCCCCCACCGAAGAATGAAAAAGCAATTAGGAGTTTTCTTGGGCACGCGGAATTTTATAGGAGATTCATAAAAGTCTTTTCAAAAACCACTAAACCTTTGAGTAAATTGTTAGAAAAAGATACCACTTTCATTCTTTCTAATGAATGTTTGCAGGCATTTGAGACTCTAAAGAAGGCATTAGTGAGTGCCTCTATCCTCGTGATACCGGATTGGTCGCAACCTTTTGAGATCATGTGTGATGCAAGTGATTATGCGGTCGGAGCTGTGTTGGGACAACGTCGTGAGAAACTCTTTCGGGCTATTTATTATGCAAGCAAAACATTGGACGGAGCCCAACAAAATTACACAACTACGGAGAAAGAAATGCTCGTCGTGGTATTTGCTTTTGATAAGTTCCGATCATACTTAATTGGGACAAAGACGATAGTACACACGGACCACGTAGCTATCAAATACTTGATCCAAAAGAAAGATTCTAAACCTCACTTAATTCGATAGATTCTTCTTTTAGAAGAGTTTGACGTGGAAGTTCGAGACAGAAAAGGTTGTGAAAATATGGTAGCTGACCACTTATCTCGCCTCGAGTACAAAAAGGAGGAGGAGCCCGAGATCGAAGGGATTAAAGAAGAGTTTCCGGACGAGCGGCTTTTTATGGTAGAAGCTAAATTTCCGTGGTTTGCTGACATTGTTAATTTTTTGATCGCATGTGTGCTACCCCCGGATTTATCTCATTATCAAAAGAAGAAATTCCTACATGATATCAAGTTCTATATGTGGGATGATCCACTACTTTTTAAGAGATGTGCCGACATGATAGTGAGGAGATGTGTACCGCAAGAGGAATGGGATGAAATTTTTCAACAATGTCATTCTTCACCAACCGGAGGACATTTCGGAGCAACACGGACTGCTGCAAAGGTGTTGCAAAGCGGATTTTATTGGCCTACGTTATACAAAGATTGTTATCTCTTCATTCAACAATGCGATAGATGCCAACGAGTGGGGAATATTTCAAGACGTCATGAGATGCCCCTGACCAACGTAATTGAGGTTGAACTATTTGACGTTTGGGGTATCGACTTCATGGTCCATTTTCCTCATCATTCGGGAATAAGTACATTCTACTAGCGGTCGAGTACGTATCTCGATGGGTCGAGGCAATTTCTTCCCCAACAAATGATGCTCAAGTAGTAATGAAATTTTTAAAGAAGAACATCTTTTGCCGATTCGAAACTCCAAGAGCGTTAATCAGTCAACAAAATCATGGATAAACTCCTTCAGAAATATGAGGTCCGGTCAAAGAAATCATTGGCCTATCATCCGCAAGCAAATGGACAAGCCGAAGCGGCCAACAAAGAGATTAAATTAATCCTGGAAAAGACGGTGAGTACATCTCGGAAAGATTGGTCATCCAAGCTCGACGATGCACTTTGGACTTATCGTACAGCCTATAAAACTCCTTTGGGAACATCTGTAACACCCCAAACTAGGCGGATATTACAGTGCCGTGGACCCCCGACTGGGACCCACCAGGCGGATGAAAATGAATGAATTACACAGGGTGAATGTAGTACCGAACCACATTACAACATTAATTACTCCGATGAGGAGTTTCATACAACACACCCAGGTTAATACAGAATACATGTATATTTTATATGAAGATAAAATACACAACACTGAATGAAACGGAATAACCAAGTGAAAATCTGCAGCGGAAAATAAATGACAACAATAGGAATGACTGAAAGGATTTGGGGCCCCCTACTAGTATCACTAGGACTCCTCAACATCAACATGCTATTCCCGTGCGTTTGCCTTGCCATAACCTGAAAAACAAAATCCCCAAACGGGGTCAGTTACAAAGAACAACAATCCTCAAGGGTTGAAAAGACACAATCATGATTAACTGAAGTTATGAAATATTCTTAGTTATGAATTACGCTGAAGAGGAGTATCATAGTACGCCCGTAATGTTCTGTGCAAGTGTACAACACCCGTCCGTGTACCTAATTAGTCTCACGGTGTAATGCTTTCCCGTGTGCACGGTCTAATGTATCGGTGAACCCAATATATAAACCATCGTGTGCCCGACTAAAAATTCCACACAGCCACACCCGGCCACGCAATATGAACCCAGAAGGTCATATGAACGAAAATGACCGTAATGAATATCAATGAATAAATAATAATCTGACAAGGTCAATAATGACTCACCGAGATGAGAGTAATAATGAAATGAATGATAGCTCAACGAAAAGATTGGAACCGCTGCTCCTTATGGTCAAGTGATTAATTGACAATAACAAGTTTTAATATGATTAATACAATGATGAATGAGTTATGATTATGAATGATCAACAACAAAAGGTATGAATATCCTTTTAACCGAGTAAGAATTAACTTACTCAACACCGGCGACAATTATCCTTCCACGAACAACGTCCTAATTGAGATATCGGTCGCTCGAACAACCTTAAATAATACAATATCCAACAATCCGTTCAATATACGAATCAAACACGAATATAACGAATTCAAAACGTCGATACGATAAAACTAAGTCCATTGAGGCATTAAAACAAACACGTTGCGTCCAAACTCCGATTGTTTACAATCAAACCTCAATATACCAATATCAAAATCCCCAAGAAGTGTTTCAAACCAACAAAACATCTCCAATACGATCAATAATCCGTTATGAATATCCAAAAATGTGATTATAACAACAATTAGTCGAAAATCCCCAATTCCAACTCGATATTCAAGGTGTTCTTGAATAATCCCTCAATAATCCAATGAATCCTTATACAAACTCATAATCATATACATATCCCTTCATATAACATGATTATAACGTCCAAAACATCATATCTCAACACAAAATCGAAGTCAGTGTTGAAGGAATTACCTCTTGAAGATACAAGTACTTTAATCCGAAGAACACGCGTTAGATTGATTATCCAAGCTTCACGATCGAAAGGAGATGAAGAAAATCAAACACCCAAATGATTTGTGAAGGAAAAACCCTCCCTCAAGCTTTCTCTCTCGGTTGAAGGTGATGAAAAGGAGAAAAATGGTGAAATCTTTGAAAAAAGCGAATTTAAAGGAGTTGATGCTGCCGGACACGGCCGTGCCCGATCGGCACGGCCGTGTCGCATACCGCCGACATCGGCCGACAGGACTCGGCCGTGTCTGCCCGACACGGTCGCGCGCGAAGGGCCTTCCGATAGTGACCGTCCGACGCGACTTCGGCATGACTCGGCCGTGTCCCGCAACACGGTCGGGCGTGTCGGCGATCGCTCGGCTTATCCGGAAGAGTTCGACTCGGCCGTGCGACGACACGGTCGGAGTCTGGCGAGCACTTCGGCATTTTCGGACGAAATGCAACGAAATGTCGGACGACACGGCCAGTTCGTTCGGCGATGATCGGCAATAAGCGAAAAGTGAGCGGTTGAGCTAAAGCGACCATAACTCTCTCGTCCGACTCGATTGACTCACCGTTTGAACCATTGGAAAGCTAACTCGATGCTCTATAATATTGCAAAGAT
Organism: Orobanche coerulescens; assembly: GCA_033398695.1. NCBI lineage: Eukaryota > Viridiplantae > Streptophyta > Magnoliopsida > Lamiales > Orobanchaceae > Orobanche > Orobanche coerulescens. The sequence continues at coordinate 75,008,001 of CM065810.1, read as the reverse complement.
TTAGAATTTTTGGAGTTACCAAAAATTAATGGTGATCTAGCAAAGTCGAACTCATATGAGGAAAGTTGAAACAATGAACAATAACGATACACAACTCGAAGTTTTTCTGAACGGTGAACACGGTGAATGAATATGATTGATGAATGATTATAAATGAGTGAAAATCCACTGAGTGACAATCACCGAATGAAATTACTGAATGATAATGACTGAATTACAACCGGGTATTACATACACCCCCCCTTAAAAGAGTTTCGTCCCCGAAACTAAGGGTCAAACAACTCGGGATAACTCTCCCGCATACTATCCTCGGTTTCCCAAGTAGCCTCTTCGACTCCGTGTCTAGATCACTGAATCTTGACCAAAGGAATCGACTTATTCTTCAACTGTTTGATTCGCCGCTCCAACACTCGTACAGGACGCTCCTCGTACGAATGATCATTCGCGATCTCGATTTCGTCGAACTGAAGTATGTGACTCGGGTCGGCAACAAACTTCCGCAACTGAGAGACATGAAACACATTATGAATTCGGCTCAAAGCATGTCGGGTTCGGTGCCGATTGATTCTGACAAGTCATCCCAACACAAAGGAGATCGACAACAACGACCGTACAAGGCCTCGTAAGGTGCCATCTTAATGGAGGCATGCCAACTATACTGTACGTGAACTCGATCAGTGGTAGTTGGGCTTCCCAATCGTCCTTCCAATCGAGGACGCATGCCCTCAACATGTCCTCTAATGTCTGAATAGTTCTCTCTGATTGTCCGTCGGACTGAGGATGAAAGGCAGTACTGAGATTAAGTTGAGTTCTCATAGCACGATGAACTGATTTCCAAAAATGTGACACAAACCGTCCGTCACGATCGGAAACAATACTTTTAGGAGTACCGTGCAGTCTCACTATCTCTTTGATGAATAACTGGGCAAGTCTCCCGGGACCCCACGTATCCTTAATCTCAAGAAAATGAGCTGTTTTAGTTAAGCGGTCCACAATCACCCAGATCGTATTCATGTCACGACGACTCGTCGGTAAACTCGTGATGAAATCCATAGAAAAGTCTTCCCACTTCCACTCCGGAATAGGGAGAGGTTTCAGCATACTCGCCGGTCGCTGAGGTTCCATCTTGACTTGTTGACAGGTTAAGCATCTCGAAACAAATTCTGCGACTTCTCGCTTCATATTACTCCACCAGTAATTTTGTTTCAAGTCCTTGTACATCTTGCTGGAACCCGGATGAACAGGATAAGGGGTAGCATGAGCTTCTCTCAAAATAGAGTTTTTCAACTCGTCATTCGCCGGTACGCACAACCGGTTCTTAAACCTCAAAAGTCCATCCTTGTGGACCACGAATCCAGGGGCTTTCCCCTGAGCCACATCTTCACGGATGCGCAACAATGAAGGGTCTGAACTCTGATTCTCTCTGATTACCTCCTCAAGTGACGATGAAATCTCTAACATACAAAGTGTCCACGAACTCGTGAAGCCGGACCTCGATCTCGGGTCTAAGGAATTCTGTTGAAGCTCCTTACAATCGTTAAACGAGCAAGCATCTGCTCCTGAACGGACTTACGACTCAAGGCGTCAGCGACAATGTTCGCCTTGCCCGGGTGGTAAAGGATCTCGATATCATAATCTTTGAGTAGTTCCAACCACCGTCTCTGTCGCATATTTAACTCCTTGTGAGTAAATATATACTTCAACTCTTATGATTGGTGAAGATCGACAGTGATGCCATAAAGGTAACGACGCCAAATTTCCAACGCGAAAACCACGGTTGCTAGCTCCGTCCGTGGGTTGGATAATTAACCTAATGTCAGAAACATCGGATTTAATTAATATCTTTCGGAGGTGCCAATCTCGGATAGTCTCCGACTTCGAGGGTCGACACGAACTCGCGGATGAAATTACATGTCCGAGAAAGTCACTTGGACCTCCGTAACTCATATTTGGAAAACTTTCCATAAAGTTGCTCTCGTCTCAACACGTCGAGAACCTGATGAAAATGAACCTCGTATTCCTCTCGGCTACGAGAATAAATCAAAATGTCGTCGATGAAGAAAACAACAAACTGATCCAAAAAGTCGATGAAAACCCGATTCATTAACCCCATGAATACCACAGGTGTAATAGTTAGCCCGAACGGCATAACTACGAACTCATAATGACCATAGCGTGTATGAAACGCTGTCCTCGCGATATCCGACTCTCGAATCCGCAACTGGTGATATCCAGATCTTAAGTCGATCCTGGAAAATACTGAGGCTCCCTGAAGTTGATCTAAAAGATCATCAATACGGGGTAAAGGATACTACTCTTGATCATCACCCTGTTCAACTCCTGGTAATCGATACACAAGCGAATGATTGACAAACAGCACTGGTGCTCCCCACGGGGACGTACTCGGTTGGAGATAACCTTTCTCGAACTACTCCTCAAGTTGAATCTTCAACTCCTGCATTCTGGTCGGGGCCATCCGATACGGTGCCTTCGATAAAGGGGACGTACCGGCTCCAACTCACTCCTGAATTCCCCTACTCTATGTGAAGGCAACCAGATAACTCGTCTGGAAATACTTCGTCAATCGATGACAATGATACCACGAATGATTGAATATTTCGATTGCCCTAGAATGGTCAATCGATAAAAAGAGATACCAATAATGATTGAACAACTTGATTGCCTTATAAAGGCCAATCGATGGAAATGATGAAATGAATGATTGAATAACTCGATTGCCCTAGAAAGGTCAATCGATGAAAATGATACCAGAAATGATTGAATAACTCGATTGCCCTAGAAAGGCCAATCGATGAAAATGATACAATGAATGATTGAATGACTCGATTGTCTTAGAAAGGCCAATCGATGGAAATGATACAATGAATGATTGAATAGTTCGATTGCGGAATTTCTCTGCTTACGTCATAATAATACTTCTTCTGGAACAACGGGGATTACTTCCTTGAAGCACACATTCGACAACCAACGACGGAAAGATAGCGACCAAACGCTAACAAACACTGAGGATAGTATCAAGACGGTTAAACCAACTAATACTGAAAATTCCATCGTCCTAAGATAAATTCACCACGATTAGATCCATCAACCAATCGCGGTCATTAAGTAGGACTATCCCGAAATAAGTCCATTCAAGCATGATTCGAAAATGAATGAATGCGGTGTACCAGCATCAAAAGGTACACACAAGTTGAAATAAAATTACGAGTATACCTGAAATCGTTCGGACCACCGGATCGTCGATCCTCCTCATCATATGAATGCAGGACTTAGGTCCCCGAACCGGACGCTCCCGTCTGATAAATACGAGCTCCAACTCTATTTGCTTCCATTGTCTTAAATGACGATGACAAAGCAGTCTGATTCTGAAACGCTGGTTGCTTCGGGGCCTGAGATGCCGCCGGAGCCGACTTGGAGTCCTTTCGGCAAAAACGTGCCTTATGCCCAGAATTCCCACAATTATGACATGTGATAGACGGCGTCGTACACCTAGTAATCTTGAAATGGCCGCGCCCCACGGTTAAAGCAGATGATGGCCGAATCGGCCGCTCGGGGCGAGATCCGTAGGATTAGGCGCCGTAGAGGTCGCTCGAAAGCGATAGGACTCACACGAGGCTTCTTGAAGGTTGGTGACCGCCTTTGGATAGATTACGCTTCATTGATTTCCTGTTGACATATGCGGAGTTCTTTGCCGAGAATTTCCTTAGCGGTGGCTCGTGCGGGAGAGTTCTCTCGATTAATCCGGTCAGTGGCGCAATGATGATTGAGCAATCGCACATGGGTCATCATGGCACATAAAAGTGAGTGGATCAACCCGAATATCTTCGATCGAGCCGAGTCACAGGCACGATTTCCGGCGGCAGTGATTATTTCTCGGGTTTCGGTCGCCACCTCTCCCCGTGATGACTCTCTCCATCTTGAAGTAGGAAGGTCGCATAATGATTATATTACCCGCATGATTAGCACGTTATGATTATGTCATGAGATGATGAAGATGAGTATACATGCTCTAACTTAATGATTATATGAATGATTTCTTGAAGTTACATGATTATCGATGAAATTCTTGAAATGATTATCTTGAATAACTTAACAAGATTGATAATATGATCATCCGTGATTGACAACCGAGTAATGAAATGAATTGAGTAATTAATGAGTTAACATGATCGTCCTGATTATTAACTGAGTAATGAAATGAATTAAGTGATTAATGAGTTAACATGATTGTCCTAATCACAATGAATGATGATGTTTGAGAATTGTTAATTGATGAATGATGAATGAATGACTATTGCCAGAAATTATACCATGGCATTAGAAATCTTACAGTTCTTAGATTCTGATTGGCTCGGCATTTGCACAGTCACACGTGGCGAAAGTCCAATGATACTAGTCGATGACGATGATTTCAAATAAGACATGACTCGGAAGGTAGTATTCAAAACCACTCTCCGATACCAACTCGTAACACCCCAAACTAGGCGGATATTACGGTCTGTGGACCCCGAGGACCCACCAGCGGATGAAAATGAATGAATTACACGGGGTGAATGTAGTGCGAACCACATTACAACATTAATTACTCCGATGAGGAGTTTCATAAAACACACCCATGTTAATACAGAATACATGAATATTTTATATGAAGATAAAATACACAACACTGAATGAAACGGAATAACCAAGTGAAAATCTGCAGCGGTAAATAAATGACAACAATAGGAATGACCGAAAGGATTTGGGGCCCCCTACTAGTATCACTAGGACTCCTCAACATCAACATGCTATTCCCGTGCGTTTGCCTTGCCATAACCTGAAAAACAAAATCCCAAGTCGATTACAAAGAACAACAATCTTGAGGTTGAAAATACAATCATGATTAAGCGAAGTTATGAAATATTCTTAGTTATGAATTACGGCTGAAGAGGAGTATCATGTACGCCCGTAATGTTGCATGCAAGTGTACAACACCCGTCAGTGTACCTAATTAGTCTCACGGTGTAACGCTTTCCCGTGTGCACGGTCTAATGTATCGGTGAACCCAATACATAAACCATCGTGTGCCCGACTAAAAATTCCACACAGCCACACCCGGCCACGCAATATGAACCCAGAAGGTCATATGAACGAAAATGACCGTAATGAATATCAATGAATAAATAATAATCTGACAAGGTCAAGAATGACTCACCGAGATGAGAGTAATAATGAAATGAATGATAGCTCAACGAAAAGATTGGGCAACCGTTCCTTATGGTGAAGTGATTAATTGACAATAACAAGTTTTAATATGATTAATACAATGATGAATGAGTTATTATTATGAATGATCAACAACAAAAGGTATGAATATCCTTTTAACCGAGTAAGAATTAACTTACTCAACACCGGCGACAATTATCCTTCCACGAACAACGTCCTAATTGAGATATCGGTCGCTCGAACAACCTTAAATAATACAATATCCAACAATCCGTTCAATATACGAATCAAACACGAATATAACGAATTCAAAACGTCGATACGATAAAACTAAGTCCATTGAGGCATTAAAACAAACACGTTGCGTCCAAACTCCGATTGTTTACAATCAAACCTCAATATACCAATATCAAAATCCCCAAGAAGTGTTTCAAACCAACAAAACATCTCCAATACGATCAATAATCCGTTATGAATATCCAAAAATGTGATTATAACAACAATTAGTCGAAAATCCCCAATTCCAACTCGATATTCAAGGTGTTCTTCAATAATCCCTCAATAATCCAATGAATCCTTATACAAACTCATAATCATATACATATCCTTTCATATAACATGATTATAACGTCCAAAACATCATATCTCAACACAAAATCGAAGTCCAGAGTGTTGAAGGAATTACCTCTTGAAGATACAAGTACTTTAATCCGAAGAACACGCGTTAGATTGATTATCCGGGCTTCACGATCGAAAGGAGATAAAGAAAATGAAACACCCAAATGATTTGTGAAGGAAAAACCCTCCCTCAAGCTTTCTCTCTCGGTTGAAGGTGACGAAAAGGAAGAAAAATGGCTGAAATGCTGAAAAAAACGAATTTAAAGGAGTTGACTGCCTGCCGGACACGGCCCGTGCCGATCGGCACGGTCGTGTCGCATGTGGCCGACATCGGCGGCGAGGACTCGGCCGTGTCCTCGCTTGACACGGTCGCGGTGCGGAAGGGCCTTCCGATAGTGACCCGTCCAAGCGGCTTCGGCATGACTCGGCCGTGTCTGCAACACGGTCGGGCGTGTCGGCGATCGCTCAGCTTATCCGGAAGAGTTCGACTCGGCCGTGCTGCACGGCACACGGTCGGGTCCCGAGGCGAACACTTGGCATTTTCCGGACGAGTACGGCACGGTACATGTCGGACGACACGGCCGAGTTCGTTCGGCGGTGATCGCCAATAATCGAAAAGTGAGCGGTTGAGCTAAAGCGACCATAACTCTCTCGTCAGGACTCGATTGACTCACCGTTTGAACCATTGGAAAGCTAACTCGATGCTCTATAATATTGCAAAGATTTAGAATTTTTGGAGTTACCAAAAATTAATGGTGATCTAGCAAAGTCGAACTCATATGAGGAAAGTTGAAACAATGAACAATAACGATACACAACTCGAAGTTTTTCTGAACGGTGAACACGGTGAATGAATATGATTGATGAATGATTATAAATGAGTGAAAATCCACTGAGTGACAATCACCGAATGAAATTACTGAATGATAATGACTGAATTACAACCGGGTATTACAACATCTCCCTATCAACTCATATTTGGGAAATCATGTCACCTACCTTTGAAATTGGAGCATAAAGCGATGTGGGCGGTGAAAAGAATAAATTTGGATTTTGAGGCCGCCGGAAAGAAAAGATTGCTAGATCTAAATGAGTTGGAAGAATTCCTGGATTAATGCTACGAAAACTCTCGAATCTACAAAGAGAGATCTAGAAGATGGCACGGCAAGATGATCGTTAAACGTGAATTTATGCCGGGTCCATTCGTGATCAAGAAAGTACTTCCACCCGGAATAGTCGAGCTCATGAGCAGAGACGGAGAGCTATTTAAAGTTAACGGACAACGAGCCAAACACTACTATCATACCAATCAAAAGGAAGCCGTATCCATAATAACTTTGATCGAGCCATAAAAACTTCCAGTTGAAGACGTCCGGCTGAAGACGTTAAACTTAGCGCTAATTGGGAGGTGACACGTCTTTAGCGTAACTATCACAAGTGCACGATATCGTATCAAGTAGTAAGTGGACTTTTTGAGTCCAGTTTATCGATCCCACGAGGAAGGTAGGTTATATATTGAATTATACACTATTTAACTATTTGTTATAGAGATTAATATGATTGAAACACACAATTTTAGAGTTTGGTTTGACAATTGCAATGAAAATGCAATAATAGTTCTAAAATTCAAGGAAATATGAGATTGCACTAATAATAGATTAATAGAAGATAAAATGAAATAGTTGGGATTACAAACTTAGTTCATCATTAGTTATAGAAGATGTATAAGAGATCATAATATGAATTTACTTATTATGTTGTGTAGATTCGATTTTCCTTAAAAAGACGGTTTCTCTTTCGAACTATAAAACGCCCTTTATATATTGAATCAATCCACTATATTTCTATGTTGATTGGCTTCAATACATAGCATTAGGTTTTATGATAATAACTCAAAAAATCATCTAAGGTCTAGAGGTATGTTTCTATCCCCTAGAACAACTTAGAGTGAAGATCATTTGATCTAATCAAACATATTTTCTTTCGAAACATATGAAGACCATAAATATCGTCATTTATTGGCCAAATAAATAAAGATTGGTAAAACAATGAAAATCACACACAATAATAAGTAATTCATAATAGATCTTTATACAAACTTAAATAACATGACTAACCTTGTTTATAATTTCAACTAAGGTAACTTAGCCCATCAAGGGTTTATTCAACATATTACAAGCTTGAGTGGTCATTATTAGTTGAAAAAGAGAAAGAATTGATCCTAACTCCCTTAGTAGATAAAGGAGAAAGAAGCAATAAACTCCCTTAACAACATATGATATACCACTATTACACAAATCACTCAAGAACACAAGTGTTCTTCACACAAAAAGAAAATATTACAAAAAGTGGAAAAATATAAGATGAATCATGAATAATGATGGATCTAAGGGGTCTATTTATACACCTAACGTCATCTAATAGCTCCAAAACTCCAGCATTATTACAATAGATCGGATCAATGTCAGTCATCCCCTCAATAATAGACCAAAAGTATAAAAAATTAGACAATGATCATTAATCTGTCAAGAGTTACGGTTGTAACTTGCAAATGCTATGGCCGTAACATTGAGGTCATACGGCCGTAACTTTCAGATGTTACGGCCGTAACATTGATTCGGCTTTTTGTATACTGGTTGCTTTGTGTGTTACGTTTTCAGCCCAGAATTTCTTAAACTTTGCGTTTTTGCCCCAAATCTTCTTCGAATGATAACTTTTGATATATAACTCTGATTTTGAATCCGGAAAGACTGCCGAACTCATCTCGGAAAGCCCTACAACATGAATACATAAAAACTCAATAAAGAGAATATTTTATAAACATGTTATTTCTTGAGTAAATCAGTAATTCAATCCGATTAAGACTAAATTTACATCTTCATCTTATAAATAATAAAATTATTAAAAGCTAATTAATTCAAAGCAAAAACGAGTAGACTAGCTTAATTATGGGTGAAATATATCGATACAAACCATGGATAAGTGTATAAAACTGACACTTATCACACCCCCAAACTTGAATTCTTGCTAGTCCCGAGCAAGACTCTTTATTAATCACACTACAAAAATAAAAATAAAAATAAGGCAAAAATAATAATACACACATAAATTAAAAAAATATATAAAAAGAGAAAAGGAGATCAAAATGCCATTAATACTCAACAACCAGCTTTATACAGTAGATAGAATGAATCAAGATTCAAAATAAATCTACTAATGATTTTGAAGTTAAAACACGGTTTTATTTTGTAATTCCAAAATGCAAGGTTTCCCCCCAAAAGGATGATTATTTCTTCCCCACTCGTGATGCACACGACTCCCTTTAATGATTGCTCTCGATCACTCGTTTATTTTTCGACTCAATATGAAGAAAAATTTCATTGGCGTCATCAAATATTGTGATTGTTCACGAAATTGAGTGTATTGAAATTCAGCCGCTAATTAATTCAAATCTGCTCATAAACTACATCCCTTTTAGTGATAGCTTTCACACCGTTATTTGCTAACGTGTAGCTCTTTTCACCAACATAATTTCTATAGTCTACTCATTTTTTTAGGTTATAGATTTCACACCGCTATTTGCTAACATGTAGCTCTTTTCACCAACACAATATCCATTTTTTTTTAGGTGATAGCTTTCACACCGTTATTTGCTAACGTGTAGCTCTTTTCACCAACACAATTTCCATCTCATGTGAGACGGCAGCTACGCACCAATAATGGTTAGTCCTTTATTTTTCGCAAAATTTTAGGACCCCAAAAATTAGGTAGTTGTTGCTGCTCAACACCTCTCCCTTTGTTGATCGTGTCGGAGTTTATCATGTTGATGATATTCTCAGTTATTGTAGATTCTTCGTTGGCAGTATTGGGGTTTATTATGTTGATGATATTCTTGGTTGTGGTTGACCTTTGGTTGGTCGTATTGGAGCTTATCATGTCGATATTCTCGGTTGATCTATTGGTTGATCTGGTTATTGATCGTATGAGCATTTGGATTGTGCGTGGATGTTTCAAGACTTGTTATCATTGTTTTGTGGTAGTTATCTATAGATATGTTGTGTGTTATTGGTTTTTTTCTGGCTTGAGATTTGATTGTGTGATCCGACAGACAGGGTTTGGCACGGATGAATTATTTCACGCTTATGAGTTATGATGATGTTTTGAGGATTCTTGGTATTGTTTGAATACGGTACAGATGGTTGTAGTTGAGTTCATTTCGTCATTTGAGGATGCGAAATGTGGATTATGGTGAGGATTGATTTGATATGGATTGTTATGGATTGGTAAGGTTATGACGGTAATATTAAATCGGTAGTATTCTTACTTGTAATTACATTGGTATGTAATTATTTATGTGATGTGATCGTTATCATTATTGAGAATTGTGGATGACCCCGTCGTGGGCTTTATTTTTAGGTACTCGGAGATCGAGCTACTAGCGGGTGATACTGGCTATGGCATAGGTACTTGGGAATCGAGTATTCTTTTCTGGTTGTTATTTATCCGCTGCAAATGTATTTCCTACTGTGATTTTTATCTGTTGCATGTGTATTTCAAAATGGCCTTTTGGCATTTTTCGAACTTGGGTTTATTTCGTAAAACCGATTCCCTAAACTATTTTATTGGTACGTATAAGTAGTGGCTTAACGTACATTTTGAAACTGTTGAGTTTTGGCGTTTTGTCCTTAAACTTTTAAATGATTTTATTTTGTGACGGTATTTGGAAAATGAATTTTTGAAAATTAGTTAAAATATATTACCGTCTTTCGCCTATTGGCGTATTTGAAATGTTTGCGAAAATGAGTTTGCCTGGTGGGTTCCGTCGCGGGGACCACGGTGTAATATTCCTGGATGATTTTGGGGGTGTTACAGAAGATTTTATCGAAGGTTGAGTTTTGTGATACCCGGCCATGTGTGTTATGTGGCTCTATGAGTACGGCAGGGGCATGACTTTTGAAAAATTATTTTTCTGACTTTTGAGTCAAACCGATTTTTGGAGGTTCCAAATTTTTTGAGATATTTTAAAAATTGCTATAACTGCGATATTGGTGTATGTTGGTATTGTGTTGAGACTTAGTTAGGGAGTCGTATGCTAGTATCACGGGATATCACCGGCTTCACACACCTGTAAGTATACTATTTTAGTTATTCGCTTGTGGCGACGATTGATAGCTCTTGTAATGCATTGGAAATTTTGGTTGATCTGTTGGTTATGACAGGATTGCAAGTTTCGAGGACAAAACTTATTTTAAGGGGGCAGTATGTAATATACTGGATTTTTGGTATAAATTTTTTGCGTTATTTTATCCGAGATATACTGGATAGAATGGTATCTATACAGTATGTATTAAATAAATTGAGAACTGAGACAGTTGTATTAGTACAATTGACGTAATTGGTCGTCAATTATATTTGAGGATATTGTGTATCAGGTTGTTTTAATTTTGATATCGAGTATATCGTATGAGAATGCTATTGGGACGAGTATATGTATTCAGTATGTCGTGTACACGTATTCAGTATGCTGAGACGACAGGCAGGAGCAATTGTAAATGGCTAAGTATAGAAGCCATTATGTGCGTTAAGCGTATGAGCTTACATAAAGATGCATGCGTAACGTACATTACGTAGAGTAGATAACGTATGTTGTGAGGAGAATCAGACAGGGACTGAGCTATGATCGACGAGTGGGCTCGATGTCTGCAACTTTCGACGCGGATGTGGACAAGAGAGTCAACGAAGGATTTAACGTACCTTATGTTGATGGTGTTACGTACGTTAACAGAGTATGATGGTTACGTACATTATACGTATTATGTTACGTACGTAAGAGTATCAGAACCGTAGCTTCTGGATTATGGAGTACATACGTTATTGATATGAGGATATGTACGTTAAGGGTGCGTCCTGTAGCAAGTCAACACCTGTATTACGTACGTTATGATATGGGCCTTACGTACGTAATCATGGAATGGACATGAGGCAGTGATCTCAGGATCAATATTACGTACACTATCAAGAAGGGGTAACGTACGTAAAGGATGTTACCTACGTTAAGTCTGTTGTCTAACGTACGTAATGATTGGAAGTCTATATATGTGAGATGTCCATCATTTCGATATTTTCACAACTTCACTTCGTTTCTTCATTCTTCGACCCTCTGAGATGGATTTTTGGCTCTTCTAACTTGATTATGAGCCTGATGGCATGGATTAAAGCTTGTGATATGAAGATGTTGTTGATACTTTAGGTGCTTGATGGTGTTGTTAATGTCCTTGAGGCATGTTCAACTCTATACCTTGATTTCGGATTCTTGGTATTGTTATCATTGTTTGCTTCGTATGATGATGGATATGGTAGTATTGTTGTGATTCTTGATGTTATGTGAAGAGTGTGTTGAAGAAGATGATGATATGTATGTATTAATCGGATTATAAGTGAAAGATAATAGTTTAGAGGTTAGATAACATATTGGATTATGTTGTCTTGATAATTATATGTTGAGGTATTTGAGGGAATAAGATTTGGGCATTTTTTGTAAAGTGTTGTGTAAAAGGCTCGACTTTGGGAAATTACCACCAATTCTTGAAAACTTCCAAAATACTGAAACATAACAGTATGATAGAGCATCGAGTTAGCTTTCTAATGGTTCAAACGATGAGTTAATCGGAGTCCGGATGAGTGAGTTATTACCAGAATGGTAAAAACTATACTGCATGTATTCAGAGCATGCATTACGTACGTTATGATAAGGTTACGTACTTTAACATGCCTGGAAGTATAAATATGATAAAAAAAATCGGGAATTTCACTTCCCAACCCTTCCTACTCGAACCCCTTTCACCCCAAGGCACCCAAACTCAATTTTTAACCCCTAAATCTCAGATTTTGAGTTGGTTTATCAAGTGTTAACATCTAGAAGAGTTTGGAAAAGGATTCTAACATCGTTCTTGATTCTTTTGCAGGATTGAGGTAATTGGTTTGAATTTCCATATTTTTGAATGTTTGAAGAATCTTGGAATATTGGGGTTGTTTAGTTCGTATCGATAGCTAGAATCGTAGTACGTTGAGGATATGTATGGTTGTGATGGTGTTCTTCGTGTTCTTCATGTAGTTGATGTTTCTTAATTAATGATTCAAATATACCTTTGAATTAAACCTTCAAGGTGTTTGATTAAAGATTTGAGAGAGATATTGATTGGAATGTTTGGTTAAGTTTGTATATCGGCTTATTGAATTGATATATGGGTTTTGCAGAATTGTGGAAAAATTGGAAAGAAGTGTAGGTTGAATCCGGAATAGAGCATGTTGTGTAATCCTGGTTATCAGGATGAGTTGATAGTTGGTATGATTATCAGATTGTAGAAACGTTGGGTTTGTTGATCGGTTATATTGATTGTTAATTATGATCATCGATTTGTATTGTGGATATGAGTTCGTAATTGTTTGGGTTGTATTTTTCGATTTTGTATATGATTGAGGTATTGTTGAACCGTTGAGTTTGTTGGTTGGGTATATTGGTTGTTGATTGTTATCAAACTTGTTGTTAATCGATTATTGCAATAGGTTGTGATAATTGATCGTTGATTATGACCGTTGTGTTGCGGTTGAGGTTGAAGAGTTCGTAGATTACTTTTGCGTCGGGACTGAGGAGCTCGTAGACGAAGGCAATGGGATTGGTAACGGTTTCGTCGTATCGGTATCGAGGCAAGTTTATACTTGTTCAGTTTATGATAATTAATGAATGGTTTCGGTTTCATTTCATTTATAATTCATATAGCAATGATATTATAAATGTAAATTATCGGGATAATGATTTGTATATTGTGTTCTGGTTTGGATTAAATCATGATGTATGTGATTTAATTGTGTTTGATGAAGACGGATATGTTGGATATCTTTGGTTTATGTTATGGAATGTCGGATATCGAGGATAGTTATCGTACTGACATTGATGCCAGGATGATGGTTTAATGATATAAATGGATTGTACCTCATTCGAGATTATTCGAATAACTGTATATTCGTTCAGGGATGTTTGTTAGTGGAAAGGATATCGTCTTCAGCTTTGAGGTAAATTAAGTACTTTTCAGTTATGAGGATAATTATTGCGTTGAATTGTTGTATATGTTGTATGTTGAGGTTTCGTATAATGAGATTCGTATTGGCTGTTCGTTGAGGAATGCTGATCCCAAGACCATTGTTTGGTATTGATGGTTGTGTTGATTGTTTTGTTGAGGGATGTTGATTCCAGTACTGTTGTGTTGAGATTATTGATCGTGTTGATCATTTGTCGTGTCGATCTTTCATTATCCGTGTGTCATTGTTCACTTCGGTGAGTCTTTTGATCCTTATTGGATATGTGATTCCTTGAGATTCATTGTCATGTTGCATCGTGACATATCTGGAGTCATATCTGCGCGCCGATTGGTTATTTGTAGGATTTTCAGGGCGGGCAGGTATAGTCATGTGATGGGTTCATGTCCTCACATTGAGCTGTGCACACGAGACGTACTTCGTGAGACTGATTAGGTACAAGACCACATATGTATTCGATCGATACCCGGGGTGGCTTGTGCACGGACACATTTTCGGATCGGGCGTACTGTGACGTCCATCTTTGAGCCATATTGATTGGTCGTTCATCCTTCATTTATGGTTGGGTATGTTCGACGGTTTGCGACTGATTGTGCATACGCCCGAGGGGTATGTTCGACAGTCGGGGTTATTTCTTTGAGATCCATTATAGTTGATCTTGTTGGAGTTTACCATGTTAATGGTATTCTCGGTCGTTGTTGATCCTTGTTTGATCGTGTTGGAGTTTATCATGTTGATGGTATTATCGGTCGTTGTTGATCCTTTGTTGATCGTGTTGGAATTTATCATGTTGATGATATTCTCAGTCGTTGTTGATCCTTTGTTGATCGTGTCGGAGTTTATCATGTTGATGGTATTCTCGGTTATTGTTGATTCTTCGTTGGTAGTATTGGGGTTTATTATGTTGATGATATTCTTGGTTGTGGTTGGCCTTTGGTTGGTCCTATTGGAGCTTATCATGTCGATGATATTCTCGGTTGATTTATTGGTTGATCTGGTTATTGATCGTATGAGCATTTGGATGGTGCGTCGATGTTTCAAGACTTGTTATCATTGTTTTGTGGTAGTTATCTATAGATATGTTGTGTGTTATTGGTTTTTTTCCGGGTTGAGATTTGATTGTGTGATCCGACGGACAGGATTTGGCACGGATGAATTATTTCACGCTTATGAGTTATGATGATGTTTTGAGGATTCTTGGTATTGTTTGAATACAGTACAGATGGTTGTAGTTGAGTTCATTTCGTCATTTGAGGATGCGAAATGTGGATTATGGTGAGGATTGATTTGATATGGATTGATATGGATTGGTAAGGTTATGACGGTAAGATTAAATTGGTAGTATTCTTACTTGTAATTACATTGGTATGTAATTATTTATGTGATGTGATCGTTATCATTATTGAGAATTGTGGCTGACCCCGTCGTGGGCTTTATTTTTAGGTACTCGGTGATCTAGCTACTAGCGGTCGTGAAGAGATGAGCTTCCCGGGTGATACTGGCTATGGCATAGGTACTTGGGAATCGAGTATTCTTTTCTGGTTGTTATTTATCCGCTGCAAATGTATTTCCTACTGTGATTTTTATCTGTTGCATGTGTATTTCAAAATGGCCTTTTGGCATTTTGCGAACTTGGGTTTATTTCGTAAAACCGATTCCCTAAATTATTTTATTGGTACGTATAAGTAGTGGCTTAACGTACATTTTGAAACTGTTGAGTTTTGGCGTTTTGTCCTTAAACTTTTAAATGATTTTATTTTGTGACGGTATTTGGAAAATGAATTTTTGAAAATTAGTTAAAATACATTACCGTCTTTCGCCTATTGGCGTATTTGAAATGTTTGCGAAAATGAGTTTTAGCCTGGTGGGTTCCGGCGCGGGGACCACGGTGTAATATTCCTGGATGATTTGGGGGGTGTTACAGAAGATTTTATCGGAGGTTGAGTTTTGTGATACCCGGACATGTGTGTTATGTGGCTCTATGAGTACGGCAGTGGCATGACTTTTGAAAAATTATTTTTTGACTTTTGAGTCAAACCGATTTTTGGAGGTTCCAAATTTTTTGAGATATTTTAAAAATTGCTATGACTGCGATATTGGTGTACGTTGGTATTGTGTTGAGACTTAGTATGGGAGTCGTATGCTAGTATCACAGGATATCACCGGCTTCACAAACCTATAAGTATACTGTTTTAGTTATTCGCTTGTGGCGACGATTGATAGCTCTTGTAATGCGTTGGAAATTTTGGTTGATCTGTTGGTTATGACAGGATTGCAAGTTTCGAGGACAACTTATTTTAAGGTGGGTAGTATGTAATATAGTGGATTTTTGGTATAAATTTTTTGCATTATTTTATCCGAGATATACTGGATAGAATGGTATCTATACAGTATGGATTAAATAAATTGAGAACCGAGACAGTTGTATTGGTACAATTGGCGTAATTGGTCGTCAATTATATTTGAGGATATTGTGTATCAGGTTGTTTTAATTTTGATATCGGGTATATCGTATGAGAATGCTATTGGGACGAGTATATGTATTCAGTGTGTTGTGTACACGTATTCAGTATGTTGAGACGACAGGCAGGAGCAGTTGTAAATGGCTAAGTATAGAAGCCATTACGTACGTTAAGCGTATGAGCTTACATAAAGATGCATGCATAACGTACATTACGTAGAGTAGATAACGTACGTTGTGAGGAGAATCAGACAGGGTCTGAGCTATGATCGACGAGTGGGCCCGATGTCTGCAACTTTCGGCGCAGATGTGGACAAGAGAGTCAACGAAGGATTTACCGTACGTTATGTTGATGGTGTTACGTACGTTAATAGAGTATGATGGTTACGTACGTTATACGTATTATGTTACGTACGTAAGAGTATCAGAACCGTAGTTTCTGGATTATGGAGTACGTACGTTATTGATATGAGGATACGTACGTTAAGGGTGCGTCCTGTAGCAAGTCAACACCTGTATTACGTACGTTATGGCATGGGCCTTACGTACGTAATCATGGAATGGACATGAGGCAGTGACCTCTGGACCAGTATTACGTACACTATCAAGAAGGGGTAACGTACGTAAAGGATGTTACCTACCTTAAGTCTGTTGTCTAACGTACATAATGATCGGAAGTCTATATATGTGAGATGTCTATCATTTCGATATTTTCACAACTTCACATCGTTTCTTCATTCTTCGACCCTCTGAGATGGATTTTTGGCTCTTCTAATTTGATTATGAGCCTGATGGCATGGATTAGAGCTTGTGATATGAAGATGTTGTTGATACTTGAGGTGCTTGATGGTGTTGTTAATGTCCTTGAGGTATGTTCAACTCTACACCTTGATTTCGGATTCTTGGTATTGTTATCATTGTTTGCTTCGTATGATGATGGATATGGTAGTATTGTTGTGATTCTTGATGTTATGTGAAGAGTGTGTTGAAGAAGATGATGATATGTATGTATTAATCGGATTATAAGTGAAAGATAATAGTTTAGAGGTTAGATAACATATTGGATTATGTTGTCTTGATAATTATATGTTGAGGTATTTGAGGGAATAAGATTTGGGCATTTTTTGTAAAGTGTTGTGTAAAAGGCTCGACTTTGGAAAATTACCACCAATTCTTGAAAACTTCCAAAATACTGAAACATAACAGTATGATAGAGCACCGAGTTAGCTTTCTAATGGTTCAAACGGTGAGTTAATCGGAGTCCGGATGAGTGAGTTATGACCAGAATGGTAAAAACTATACTGCCTGTATTCAGAGCATGCATTACGTACGTTATAATACGGTTACGTACGTTAACATGCCTGGAAGTATAAATATGATAAAAAAAATCGGGAATTTCACTACCCAACCCTTCTTACTCGAACCCCTTTCACCCCAAGACACCCAAACTCAATTTTTAACCCCTAAATCTCAGATTTTAAGTTGGTTTATCAAGTGTTAACATCTAGAAGAGTTTGGAAAAGGATTCTAACACGTTCTTGATTCTTTTGCAGGATTGAGGTAATTGGTTTGAATTTCCATATTTTTGAATGTTTGAAGAATCTTGGTATATTGGGGTTGTTTAGTTCGTATCGATAGCTAGAATCGTAGTACGTTGAAGGATATGTATGGTTGTGATGGTGTTCTTCGTGTTCTTGATGTGGTTGATGTTTCTTAATTAATGATTCAAATATATACCTTTGAATTAAACCTTCAAGGTGTTTGATTAAAGATTTGAGAGAGATATTGATTGGAATGTTTGGTTAAGTTTGTATATTCGGCTTATTGAATAGATATATGGGTTTTGCAGAATTGTGGAAAAATTGGAAAGAAGTGTAGGTTAAATCCGGAATAGAGCATGTTGTGTAATCCTGGTTATCGGGATGAGTTGATAGTTGGTATGATTATCGGATTGTGGAACCGTTGGGTTGGTTGATCGGTTATATTGATTGTTAATTATGATCATCGATTTGTATTGTGGATATGAGTTCGTAATTGTTTGGTGTGTATTGTTCGGTTTTGTATATGATTGAGGTATTGTTGAATCGTTGAGTTTGTTGGTTGGGTATATCGGTTATTGATTGTTATCAAACTTGTTGTTAATCGATTATTGCAATAGGTTGTGATAATTGATCGTTGATTATGACCGTTGTGTTGCGGTTGAGGTTGAAGAGTTCGTAGATTGCTTTTGCGTCGGGGCTGAGGAGCTCGTAGACGAAGGCAATGGGATTGGCAACAGTTTCGTCGTATCGGTATCGAGGCAAGTTTATACTTGTTCAGTTTATGATAATTAATGAATAGTTTCGGTTTCATTTCATTTATAATTCATATAGCAATGATATTATAAATGTAAATTATCGGGATAATGAATTGTATATTGTGTTCTGGTTTGGATTAAATCATGATGTATGTGATTTAATTGTGTTTGATGAAGACGGATATGTTGGATATCTTTGGTTTATGTTATGGAATGTCGGATATCGAGGATAGTTATCGTACTGATATTGATGCCGGGATGATGGTTTAATGATATAAATGGACTGTACCTCATTCGAGATTATTCGAATAACTGTATATTCGTTCATGGACGTTTGTTAGTGGAAAGGATATCGTCTTCAGCTTTGAGGTAAATTAAGTACTTTTCAGTTATGAGGATAATTATTGCGTTGAATTGTTGTATATGTTGTATGTTGAGGTTTCGTATAATGAGATTCGTATTGGCTGTTCGTTGAGGAGTGCTGATCCCAGGATCATTGTTTGGTATTGATGGTTGTGTTGATTGTTTCGTTGAGGGATGTTGATTCCAGTACTGTTGTGTTGAGATTATTGATCGTGTTGATCATTTGTCGTGTCGATCTTTCATTATCCGTGTGTCATTGTTCACTTCGGTGAGTCTTTTGATCCTTATTGGATATGTGATTCCTTGACATTCATTGTCATGTTGCATCGTGACATATCTGGAGTCATATCTGCGCGCCGATTGGTTATTTGTAGGATTTTCAAGGCGGGCACGTATAGTCATGTGATGGGTTCATGTCCTCACATTGAGCTGTGCACACGAGACGTACTTCGTGAGACTGATTAGGTACAAGACCACATATGTATTCGATCGATACCCGGGGTGGCTTGTGTACGGACACATATTTGTATCGGGCGTACTGTGACGTCCATCTTTGAGCCATATTGATTGGTCGTTCATCCTCCATTTATGGTTGGGTATGTTCGACGGTTTGCGACTGATTGTGCATACGCCCGAGGGGTATGTTCGACAGTCGGGGTTATTTCTTTGAGATCCATTATAGTTGATCTTGTTGGAGTTTACCATGTTAATGGTATTCTCGGTCGTTGTTGATCCTTGGTTGATCGTGCTGGAGTTTATCATGTTGATGGTATTATCGGTCGTTGTTGATCCTTTGTTGATCGTGTTGGAGTTTATCATGTTGATGATATTCTCGGTCGTTGTTGATCCTTTGTTGATCGTGTCGGAGTTTATCATGTTGATGGTATTCTCGGTTATTGTTGATTCTTCGTTGGTAGTATTGGGGTTTATTATGTTGATGATATTCTTGGTTGTGGTTGGCCATTGGTTGGTCCTATTGGAGCTTATCATGTCGATGATATTCTCGGTTGATTTATTGGTTGATCTGGTTATTGATCGTATGAGCATTTGGATTGTGCGTCGATGTTTCAAGACTTGTTATCATTGTTTTGTGGTAGTTATCTATAAATATGTTGTGTGTTATTGGTTTTTTTCCGGGTTGAGATTTGATTGTATGATCCGACGGACAGGATTTGGCACGGATGAATTATTTCACGCTTATGAGTTATGATGATGTTTTGAGGATTCTTGGTATTGTTTGAATACAGTACAGATGGTTGTAGTTGAGTTCATTTCGTCATTTGAGGATGCAAAATGTGGATTATGGTGAGGATTGATTTGATATGGATTGCTATGGATTGTTAAGGTTATGACGGTAAGATTAAATCGGTAGTATTCTTACTTGTAATTACATTGATATGTAATTATTTATGTGATGTGATCGTTATCATTATTGAGAATTGTGGTTGACCCCGTCGTGGGCTTTATTTTTAGGTACTCGGAGATCGAGCTACTAGCGGTCGTGAAGAGATGAGCTTCCCGGGTGATACTGGCTATGGCATCGGTACTTGGGAATCGAGTATTCTTTTCTGGTTGTTATTTATCCGCTGCAAATGTATTTCCTACTGTGATTTTTATATGTTGCATGTGTATTTCAAAATGGCCTTTTGGCATTTTGCGAACTTGGGTTTATTTCGTAAAACCGATTCCCTAAACTATTTTATTGGTACGTATAAGTAGTGGCTTAACGTACATTTTGAAACTATTGAGTTTTGGCGTTTTGTCCTTAAACTTTTAAATGATTTTATTTTGTGACGGTATTTGGAAAATGAATTTTTGAAAATTAGTTAAAATACATTACCGTCTTTCGCCTATTGGCGTATTAAGGGGGGTAGTATGTAATATACTGGATTTTCGATATAAAATTTATGTGTTATTTTATCCGAGATATACTGGATAGAATTGTATCTATACTGTATAGATAAAATAAATTGAGAACAGAGACATTTGTATTGGTACAATTGACGTAATTGGTCGACAATTATATTTGAGGATATCGTATATCAGGTTGTTTTAATTTTGATATCGGGTATATCGTACGAGAATGTTATTGGGACGAGTATATGTATTCAGTATATCGTGTATACGTATTCAGTATGTTGAGACGACAGGCAGGAGCAGTTGTAAATGGCTAAGTATGGAAGCTATTACGTACGTTAAGCGTAGGAGCTTACGTACGTAAAGATGCACGCGTAACGTACGTTACATAGAGTAGATAACGTACGTTGTGAGGAGAATCAGACAGGGTCTGAGCTATGATCGACGAGTGGGCCATGTGTCGGCAACTTTCGGCGCGGATGTGGACAGGAGTCAACGAAGGATTTAACGTATGTTATGTTGATGGTGCTACGTACGTTAATAGAGTATGATGGTTACGTACGTTATACGTATTATTATACGTACGTAAGAGTATCGGAACCGTAGCTTCTGGATTATGGAGTACGTACGTTATTGATATAAGGTTACGTACGTTATTGATATAAGGTTACGTACGTTAAGGGTGCGTCCTGTTGCAAGTCAACACTTGTATTACGTACGCTATGGAATGGGCCTTAAGTACGTAATCGTGGAATGGACATGAGGCAGTGACCTCTCGATCAGTATTACGTACGCTATCAAGGAGGGGTAACGTACGTAAAGGATGTTACGTGCGTTAAGTCTGTTGTCTAACGTACGTAATGATTGGAAGTCTATATATGTGAGATGTCCATCATTTCGATATTTTCACAACTTCACTTCGTTTCTTCGTTCTTCGACCCTCTGAGATGGATTTTTGGCTCTTCTAACTTGATTATGAGCCTGATGGCATGGATTGGAGCTTGACATATGAAGATATTGTTGATACTTGAGGTGTTTGATGGTGTTGTTAATGTCCTTGAGGCATGTTGATCAAATCTACACCTTCATTTCGGATTTTTGGTATTGTTATCATTGTTTGCTTCGTATGATGATGGATATGGTAGTATTGTTGTGATTCTTGATGTTATGTGAAGAGTGTGTTGAAGAAGATGATGATATGTATGTATTAATCGGATTATAAGTGAAAGATAATCGTTTAGAGGTTAGATAACATATTGGATTATGTTGTCTTGATGATTATATATTGAAGTGTTTGAGGGAATAAGATTTGGGCATTTTTGTAAAGTGCCGTGTAAAAGGCTCGACTTTGGAAAATTACCACCAATTATTGAAAACTTCCAAACTACTGAAACATAACAGTATGATAGAGCACCGAGTTAGCTTTCTAATAGTTCAAATGGTGAGTTAATCGGAGTCCGGATGAGTGAGTTATGACCAGAATGGTAAAAACTATACTGCCTGTATTCAGAGCATGCATTACGTACGTTATAATACGGTTACGTACGTTAACATGCCTGGAAGTATAAATATGATAAAAAAAATCGGGAATTTCACTACCCAACCCTTCTTACTCGAACTCCTTTCACCCCAAGGCACCAAAACTCAATTTTTAACCCCTAAATCTCAGATTTTAAGTTGGTTTATCAAGTGTTGACATCTAGAAGAGTTTGGAACAAGGATTCTAACATCGTTCTTGATTCTTTTGCCGGATTGAGGTAATTGGTTTGAATTTCCATATTTTTGAATGTTTGAAGAATCTTGGTATATTGGGGTTGTTTAGTTCGTATCGATAGCTAGAATCGTATTACGTTGAAGGATATGTATGGTTGTGATGGTGTTCTTCGTGTTCTAGATGTGGTTGATGTTTATAATTAATGATTCAAATATACCTTTGAATTAAGCCTTCAAGGTGTTTAATTAAAGATTTGAGAGAGATATTGATTGGAATATTTTGGTTAAGTTTGTATATTCGGCTTATTGAATTGATATATTGGTTTTGCGGAATTATGGAAAAATTGGCAAGAATTGTAGGTTGAATTCGGAATCGAGTATGTTGTGTAATCCTTGTTATCGGGATGAGTTGATATGATTATCGGATTGTGGAACCATTGGGTTTGTTGATCGGTTATATTGATTGTTAATTATGATCATCGAGTTGCGATTTGTATTGTGGATATGAGTTCGTAATTGTTTGGGTTGTATTGTTCGGTTTTGTATATGATTGAGGTATTGTTGAACCGTTGAGTTTGTTGGTTGGGTATATCGGTTGTTGATTGTTATCGAACTTGTTAATCGATTATTGCAATAGGTTGTTAACATTGATCGTTGATTGTGACCGTTGTGTTGCGGTTGAGGCTGAAGAGTTCATAGATTGCTTTTGGGTCGGGGCTGAGGAGCTCGTAGACGAAGGCAATGGACGGTTTCGTCGTATCGGTATCGAGGCAAGTTTATACTTGTTCAATTTATGATAATTAATTAATGGTTTCGGTTTCATTTCATTTATAATTCATATAACAATGATATTATAAATGTAAATTGTCGGGATAATGATTTGTATATTGTGTTCTGGTTTGGATAAAATCATAATGTATGTGATTTAATTGTGTTTGATGAAGACGGATATGTGGGATATTTTTGGTTTGTGTTATGGAATGTCGAAATTTGAGGATAGTTATCGTACTGACATTGATGTCGAGATGGTGATTTAATGATATTAATGGACTGTACCTCATTCAAGATTATTCGAATAACTGTGTATTCATTCGTGGAAAGGATATCGTCTTCGGCTTTGAGATAAATTAATTATTTTTCAGTTATGAGAATAATTATTCTGTTGAATTATTGTATATGTTGTACGTTGAGGTTTCGTATAATGAGAATCGTATTGGCTGTTCGTTGAGGGATGTTGATCCCAAGATCATTGTTTGGTATTGATGGTTGCGTTGATTGTTTCGTTGAGGGATGTTGATTCCAGGACTATTGTGTTGAGATTGTTGATCGTGTTGATCATTTGTCGTGTCGATCTTTCATTATCCGTGTGTCATTGTTCACTTCGGTGAGTCTTTTAATCCTTATTGGATATGTGATTCCTTGAGTTTCGTTGTCATGTTGCATCGTGACATATATGGAGTCATATCTGCGCGCCGATTGGTTATGTGTAGGAGTTTCAAGGCGGGCACGTATAGTCATGTGATGGGTTCATGTCCTCACATTGAGCTGTGCACACGAGACGTACTTCGTGAGACTGATTAGGTACAAGGCCACACGTGTATTTGATCGATACCCGAGGTGGCTTGTGCACGGATACATTTCCGGATCGGGCGTACTGTGATGTCCATCTTTGAGCCCTATTGATTGGTCGTTCATCCTCCATTTATGGTTGGGTATGTTCGACGATTTGCGACTGATTATGCATACGCCCGAGGGGTATGTTCGACAGTCGGGGTTATTTCTTTAAGATCCATTATAGTTGATCTTGTTGGAGTTTACCATGTTAATGGTATTCTCGGTCGTTGTTGATCCTTTGTTGATCGTGTTGGAGTTTATCATGTTGATGGTATTATCGGTCGTTGTTGATCCTTTGTTGATCATGCTGGAGTTTTTCATGTTGACGGTATTCTCGATCGTTGTTAATCCTTTGTTGATCGTGTCGGAGTTTATCATGTTGATGGTATTCTCGGTTATTGTTGATTCTTCGTTGCTAGTATTGGGGCTTATTATGTTGATGATATTCTTGGTTGTGGTTGGCCTTTGGTTGATCGTACTAGAGCAAAGATGTCGATGATATTCTCGGTTTGGTTGATCTAGTTATTGATCGTATGAGCATTCGGACTGTGCGTCGATGTTTTAGGACTTGTTATCATTGTTTTGTTATAGTTGATCTATAGATATGTTGTGTTATTGGTTTTTATCCAGGTTGAGATTTGATTGTGTGATCCGACAGGATTTGGCACGGATGAATTATTTCACGCTTATAAGTTATGATGATGTTTTGAGGATTTTTAGTATTGTTATGGTTGTAGTTGAGTTCATTTCGTCATTTGCGGATGCAAAATGTTGATTATGCTAAGGATCGATTTGGTATGGATTGATATGGATTAATAAGATTATGACGGTAAGATTAAATCAATAGTATTCTTGTAATTACATTAGTCTGTAATTATTTATGTGATGTGATCATTATTATTATTGAGTATTGTGTTGACCCCATCGTGAGCTTTATTTTTAGGTACTCGGAGAACGAGCTAGTAGCGGTCGTTAAGAGATGAGCTTCCCAAGTGATACATAGGCATGGGTATTTGGGAATCGAGTATTTTTTCTGATTGTTATTTATCCGCTGCAAATGTATTTCCTACTGTGATTTTTATCTGTTGCGTGTGTATTTCAAAATGGCCTTTTGGCATTTTGCGAACTTGGGTTTATTTTGTAAAACCAATTCCCTAAACTATTTTATCGATACGTATAAGTGATGGCTTAACGTACATTTTGAAATTGTTGAGTTTTGACATTTTGGCCTTGAACTTTTAAATGATTTTATTTTGTGACGGTATTTGGAAAATGAATTTTTGAAAATTATTTAAAATACATTACCGTCTTTCGTCTGTTGGCGTATTTGAAATGTTTGCGAAAATAGATTTTAACCTGGTGGGTTCCGGCACGAGGCTCACGGCACTGTAATATTCCTGAATAATTTTGGGAGTGTTAAACGGATTGAGTCGACTGCACCAACGATTGCCGCCAACCAAACAACGACTACGACACCACCTCCATAAGTAATTACCGTATGTTTGTTTTCAACAGCATCCAACGATAGCAAGATATTTCTCGCCGAAAAAGAAAAAATCATACCAAGTAGGATCTCAAAAACCGAGAGAATAGCATATATATAAATTTGTCATTAACTTATAAACAAACTATTTTCAATATTTTAGTAATATTTTTTTAATTTGTAACAAACAAATATGCTATAAGTCTCAAATTTTTTGGATTACAGGTTTAGAGTCATATAGAAAAAAGACCAAACAAACCCTAAGAAGTTAGCAATGACACTAAAACACAACATAACACAAGAAACTGAGAAACATCAATAATTTCAAAATGAAATTTACCTGAAAATGAAAATACCACATCAACTCTCGAAATCAGAGAAAGGCACAAATCTGAAAAACAGAACAATACAACCTTGGTTACAGTGTGTTAAAAAAATTATCGTCCCCCACATAAAGCTATGTGCAAATCCAAAATAAACACAACTAATTTGTAGAAAAAAAATAATACTCAAAGAACACACAACATATTTGTAAAATAACATTAACACTAATTTTATAGCAGACAAAGTTAAAAAAACATGGCGTAACAATAGTGAAACAACTATTAGAAAAATGATGAAACATTACAAGCACAAATCAAAACCAAGTCAAGGACAAAATAAGGCTTTTTCATGGACGAAAAAATTACTAAAAAAAGCATAATAAATATTGATCACAGCTAATGGTAGAACAACCAAAAAACATAATGACACAAACAAATAATGAGTGAACACATCGATCATCCTGACCCACAACCCAAAAACAAAGAAAAGCATAAAATAAGAAGAAACAAAAATGACAAGAAGAATATGTACAAGAACATTAAATTTAACACCTAAAATCATGTGTGCAACAAACATTAGTCATATCCAGACGAGAATGACCAAAGATTTAAGCTCGATTTTGTTTCTAATCACTTGAACTATCACTTTTTTTATCTAGCCTTGTCTCCCAAAATAACCATTTCAAAGCAGACTTCATTTTTTCATAAGTTTATTAGACTTAAAGAAATCATAAGCTGCCCCTCGCCTCTACAAATAAAAAGAAAAGTCAAACTATAATACAAAACTTGAAATTCAGAAATCATAGGTGGATGGAGATATTAGCAGTACAATGGTTGAGAAGATGCTATATTCCGAAATATGGTGGTTGTCTTTCAAAAACTTGGCCTAACAAACAAATAAACTAAAAAATTGATCGTTTTATTCAACATAAAATTAGTCATATCCAGACCAATCCACAAGCAAAAGGCATAGCTAATCATCCTAACCAACGAAATTTAGAGATCGACTATGCAGCCCTCAAAATATTGATACTTTTGCTACTTTTTTAATAGCCTAACGGCCCTAACCTAATTTCCCTGTGGTCTGAATGTGAGATAGCCTGAATTAACAGCCAACCAAATTATTACCAACCAAACGGATTGTAATTCTCTGTCCAACGTTAACCAAAGTTTTTTATGAGATTTGCTCATCATAGAGAAACTGATTACCATCACAGTTTCCATAAACTATCACAGCATTAAACTGAATCATTTTAAATAAATAGAACCAGAAAAATTACAGTTGTAACCTATAGTCCCCAAATTGCCAAAGTAATACAAACCGCGAGTTTTTGGTTCAGAAATCAGTAACCCTTTGCCAATAGAGCAGGTTTCATGATCACCACCAAAAACATTAGATTTAGAAAAGGATTGTACTTATCATCAAAATTAAACTCAGGCAAAATCCCATGAACTAAGGATTTTGCTAAGAATATTATACCGTTTATACCGTCCGCAAATGAAGACCCAAGAAAACTTGGATAAAGATGATTGAAAATGATATGTGGTTCCTTGGAATTGGAGAAAGTATGGCGATAGAGAGGCAAATGTGGCGGGAAAGAATAGGGATTGTGGATGGAATCTGATTTTTTTTTCTTTCTGTATTTTTATTCCTATTTTTTTTATTCCATGTTATCTATTAATTTATTTTTCTGGATTTTTCATTTTTTTTTACATTCATTCTCTTTTTTTTATTTGCTTTTTTCTCTACTTTTTTCTCTACTTTTTTCCCCTCTTTAATGTTATTTATGTAACGATCATTGACGGTTTCAAAGTTTGATTCATGTTAGCCGACCACAAATCATTTTGGGACTAAGGCTTAGATGTTGTATCGAACCAAAAAAGAAAGAGCGCCCAAAGGAAAAACCTCCCCAAACCTAGAGCAACTAAAAAGAGCAATGTGGCCGAAACGAGCAGAGACCTATCATGAACACCGAATTTCCCTCGACTCAATTAAAGTAGGCCAGCAGACAACGGTAAAATAAGAGCCCCGAACACACAGAAATCCGGACCATGATTTCAAAGTTTTCAGAAAAATTAAAGTAAAAAGTTCAAATGAGACTGATATGGTGGTTTTTCTGGGTTCGACATATAAGTACACCAAATTCAATCGATTGAAAAAGGAAATAATAGATAATTAGGGAGCAAGCCTTGCAGAGTTGCACTATAGCCCCTGAAACTCGTAAATAGGACATAAAATTGATATTGGACTCATAAATCTCCAGCGGAAGCCCACAATGAATGAAAACTAAAAAAACACTAATCTAAGCTGAAAAATTAAATATGCCAACATGGAACTTGAACCCTAAATCCATCGCTGGAGCAAAAAAAATGCCCAAAATCAGAAGTTTCAGGCTTCATCCAAAGCAAAAGAAGCAGAAGGCACAAATAAAAAAGATGAAAGTGAGAGGAAGGATACGCAACCTATCTATGCATATAACATAAATCCAAGCAAGGTGTATGTGGACCCACCAAATGGCACTGAGAAATTTTAAGTAGGACCCCAAATGGACTGTAGCAATCCATGCGTAAAACATCACTGACTGTACATGTTTCTATTTGGCAAATTTTAAATAGAACCTCAAAAGACGGCAGGCATTTTTGTCCTCACACCCAAATGCCGCTGACAAATTTTAATCCAGGACAAGCGTAGTACTTCAAATATAAACGTGCATTTACCTTGCAAAAGATAGGTAAATACTAAATATAAACCTGAAGAAGTTATTTGCAATTCTAAAACATAATTGGGTTTGTCCTATAATTAAATTAAATTTTCGTAAGACGACTACAAGATTCGAGGAATAATTTTTTGTTGTAAAAGATAATTGGAATTTTAATATCAAATATACCTGGAAATGAAAGTAGCACATCATTTGTTGCTATCATAGAAGAACAGGAATATGTGGAACCAAACAAAAAACTCATGTTTACCAATTTATAAAATGGAAACCACCAAATCAATTTCTGGCTTTGACATAAAATTGCACTACGACCAGACAATCAGGAATATCTTCAAATGGTTAATTGGAATCCTCTGTATAGTTGTATAACATCATGTGCTTTAGTATGGTTTGAACTTAAGATCATATATAGAACACACGAGAAACACAGCAAATCATAACACAGTAGAACACAAAACACTGAACTATAGCGCCTATTCCCTGCGCAGAACACACTGCACACACCCACTGCATATGCACAGAACCAAAATAGTAATCAAGTGATAATGACCTGTGTAGTTTGGAATGTTATTATTATGGTGGTAATGTAATCTGGTAATGATCTTTACGGTGGTAATGAAGTTTGAAGTTATGCTAAGATTTGGTTTGCTGAAATCCTAAGTTTTCATTCCTCATACTTTTTATTTATATAATGATGTAACAACGATCTATTTTGAGATAATCTGCATCAACTTGAAATGTAATGAAACTCGTGTAAAAAGTGTACAAAAATACTGGTGTAAAATCTGCCGCACAATGCTAAAAAAAGTGTAGAAAAACACTAACATAACAGACACACACAATCACACGCACACAAACATTAAACTGCAGACACAATACATCACACATATAAACATTACACACAGCATAAACCTGAAACCGAAACAATAAACATGTTGCTAATAACAGCATACTAAAACGACATTTCCATTAACATACTTTTGAAAACTCCCCGGAGCATAACTATGAGTCCCTTATAAGCGTTTTACAACAAGTTCAGTGGTTTAGAAGACGGCATTTTCGCCGAACAGCTAAAATATTGTTACTATGAAATGCATTCGCATTTTTTTCTGTGCCTGAGGCTGACAACAAACTGGCCTTGGAAATATAGAAACTGACATGAACAAAAGAAACAAAAGAAACTGTATTCACTATAACACAGCCTGTAGCGGATAATTTTCTAACGGCCAGCAAATATTTGAGGAACAAAGAAACAAAACAAGTTGTGAAAAAGAGCAACCACGTCCTACAAATACACCTCATGTGGAATGACATTCATACACAGAAGCAACCAAGAGATTGCAGAAAATAGAATTACAAAAGAAGATGCATATCTGTATGTGTACAAATGAATGGAGACACCACATAACTGTATACCACCCGTACTAAGAAAAAGAAATGACAAACCATAATATAGAATGGTAAAATCACAAGTACCTGGAAACAGAAATAGTACAGTAGATGCTGCAGCCGGGCAAGAACAGCAGTCGGTAAAGACAAATTTTCCTTAGAAAAAACATGCACATCCCCTTCCTTACCATAAAGCTGATTTAAAGAAGGCAAAGTAAACATGAGAAAATAAAATAGAGAAACAAAATGATTGATGGAAAACACACGTACTTTGACAGCGGAAGCAACATACAGATATAAATATTACAAGTTTTTATCAGAAAAAAACTTTTGAATTGTTTATCCCATAATTGTCATTTAACGAATTAAAAGAGACTGGTCGCGGCAACGACTTGTTGACCGCAAAATCGATTGTTGGCACATAGTTTGAAGTTAGAAGCACATTGATGGTAACAAAAAGGTAAAACAACAACAGCCGAAGAGCATAGACGTTCCAATGGCCCGCACTACTCTACAAGCTGAAACAACCCCAAAAAAAGGAAAGAATATCCTCTCGAAATCAAATTTCCAAAGGCTGGCATTTATACGAGCAAGGAGCATACGAAGTAACTGAATTTAACATAACAAGACCTGTTTGTATTACAGAACACGTGCACACACACAGAAACCAAAATCGCAGAGTAAGAAAATAATCACACGCATACAAAATTTGGAAGCACACATACATGCATCACACAAACAACATATATATATATATATATATTTATTTATTTATATATATATATATATATGTGTGTGTGTGTGTGTGTGTGTGTTTATATATATACATATACATTATAACCGTGCAGGTGAATTTTGCAATTTTTCAACATATAATAATTATATTTTTATAAGAACATATATATTATACATGTTTTCTAAACATGTCATTCTTAAAACTTTGAGAGTATTATCCATGTTTCTGGGATCCTACGAGGGTTTATTTTTGGTTTTTTCGGCGACAAACCCCCGTACACATAAATGAAAATAAGTTAATGAATTTTGCAAACAAAATGGAAAATAACATAAAACAAAATTACTTCATGTTTACACCAGCGTAAGAGATCCTAAATGGAGCAAGTGGATAATAAACTCCCAAAAATATTAAGAATCATATGAACCTCGAACCCATTACCATGGAAACGAAGATCAAAATTCAATATCAGTGATTATCAACCCAAATGAATAGCTAGGCAACTCGAAGTCCGCAAAGACCATTTCCATAGCACCAAACATGTCCAAAAAAAAGAATCAACATTTCAGTAGAAGTACCATGGAAAATAGTTGAACCCTAAAATGAAAGAGAAAGTTGAACCATATCTCCGAAAGCAAAAGCCCTAATCATCAAAATCAAGGAACGAAAATGAAGAAAAGGAAAAAGCTACCTGCCACTGAATATCCAAAACATGAGAGAATAAGAAGGCATCGAATTAGGGTTTTGACCTCCACAGTGAAAGAAGATAAAAAACCTTCAGCGAAGAATCTGAACCATAGCGAACAAGATAAGGGAGGAAGATGAAACTGAGATAGTGGATGGTGAGGACGGGAGATTTAGAAGAAACAAAGTAGGAGGTGCCATTCGAAGGCAAAGCCGTAACCAAAAAATAAACGAAGCAGGCAGGTGCGTAAAAGGAAGCAGGAGCCGGCGACGAAACATCGGCCCTTATTATACAATCTTTTTTTGTGGGGTGTTGGGGATACCTTTTAGCACTACAAATCCAATACCAGGGTCATCCTCCCAATTTTTGTATAATTTCTTAGCCTTGCAACCTACACTCGTCATGAGATTAGGGGCCAAAACAGAATCAATAGTACACACAAAACAATTGCCTACATCACCTAACTGCATTTGTTCAACATTTGAAGCACTTAAAAGCACAATGTTTCTTGATCGCATCAAGCAGTAAGAAAACATTTTTAGACATTTGGATTTCCTAAAAGAATCAGGCAACATCAAAGCAATGACCTCCCCCCCCCCCCCCCCCACACACACACACCCCACTCACCCCACTCAAATAAATTTCACAAACAACCGCATCAAAACTAGACCTGTCAATTCGTTCGTGTCGTGTACTTTCGTATTTCGTGTACCAAAAGTCCAAACGACACGAAATGAATTCGTGTTATGTCGTATCGTGTACCGCGCAAATTCGTATCGTTTCGTGTCGTGTTTTCGTATCAGGCACCTAATATAAATTAAATATTAAAATATTATAAAAAATAATAATTTTAATATTTTAATATTATTTTTATAGGTTTTAATAGACGAGATGAAAAGAATGGCAACGAAAACACAAATGTTTACACGAAATTTATAATAGTTCACATTATATTTTCAAATTTTAAAGTTTAGTACAAACAGAATTCATAAAATGTATATTTTTATAAAATTAAATATGAAATATTGTATATATTTATTTATTTATTTCGTGTACCTCGTGTCGTGTACCCAAAGGGTAAACACAAAACCGACACTAAATCTTGTTGGAACAATAATTTTTAGATCATTTTATACATTTTGATGATGTGTTATTAAAACCAAAATTTACTTTTTCCTTAAGTTAACATACGTAAAACAAACCATCTTAACGTACGTAACATTCATAGTTGTTTGCAAAAATTTCAGTACAGTTAACGTACGTAACTCGCCTATCATAACGTACGTAACACTCATTGTTTTCATAAGTTTTTCTGTACAGGTAACGTACGTAACCAGCTCTAGCTAACGTACGTAACGTTTGAAATATTCTGACCGTTGGAAAAGTCATTAGCCGTTACAACAAGTCGTCACACTCAACGGATCTCTGACTGGAAGATTACGTACGTAACCATACAATACGTAACGTACGTAACGTATATTATCAGATCTCACTGAACCAGTTCTTCACTGATCGTTACGGCCGCTAAGCAAAGCACATAACGTACGTAACGTTCGTAACGTACGTAACCAACATCGACTAACGTACGTAAGCAGTAAAACTGCTCCAACGGGAAAATGAGCTCAAGAAGGCTATAAATAGCTCACTTCAAGGAGATGGAAGACACATAAGTATTCTGAGCTTCCAAGCATACTCAAGCAATTCCAAGCATATATTTTGAGAGTTATACTTATTCCATATTGTGATACGAGAAGATTTGTTCTATAATTTCCAATCTTCATTCTTGTATCAAAGCGCGATATATCTTGTAAAGTCGAGTACCTACTCGCATTTGTTTTTGAAATGGTTATCTTGTACCCGGAAAAACAAGAGAGTTTTTAGTGAGGTTGTTCTTGAGCCCGGAAATCAAGAAATTGTAAGAAGTTGGCACTAAACTAGAAAGTGCAATTCTAAGTTCTAAGAAAAGTCCTAGTTGATAAAACTAGGTAGGGGACGTAGGCTTCGTTAATAGCCGAACCTCTCGAACAATTTCTTGTGTTCTCTCTTTTCCGCATTTTATTTACTCCGATATTTTTGCTTCCGCACAAAAAGAGTTCAATACTCTTATCCGCACTATTCAACCCCCCTTCTAGTGGCGGTACTAATCTAACAATTGGTATCGGAGTGGTCTCTTTATCACCGGATTAACACCCGCTAGAGAAAAGATCCAGAAATGGCCTTTATCCACTCCTCCGTTGAAGGCAACGCTCTCAATTGCCCTCCCTTCTTCGATGGTTCAAACTTTATGACATGGAAGAAGAAGATGTCCATATTCATCCGATCTCACGACATTGAAATATGGAAGGTCATTGCCCTTGGACCTACCATTCCTAAGAAGACGTATGGCTCTCTCAAAAGTTTTGAAGAGTACGACGATGCCGACTGGAAGAACGATCACTTCAATAGTAAAGCCACTCAATTGCTTTACTGTGCTCTCAATCCAGAAGATCACAATAGAATCTCTTCTTGCGAGACGGCGAAAGAAATCTGGAAAATGTTAGAGATCACCCATGAAGGTACGAGTCAAGTTAAGGAAACTAAAATCAATATGCTTCTTCACGATTATGAACTCTTCACCATGAAAGAAGAAGAAAGCATTACCACTATGCTTGACCGTTTCTCGGCAATCACTAATGGGCTAGCTTCATTCGGGAAACCGATATCAAGTAGTGATAAAGCCAAGAAAATCCTTCGGTCTCTACCAAGAGAATGGGACGCCATCACATTACGGCTATCATGGAGTCGAAAGACCTCAACACCATAGAATTCAGCGCTCTCATCGGATCTCTCATTAATTATGAGATTGTCATTAAATCTCGAAGTTCGAAACCAAATCCCAAGGAGAGATAAAGGACAATCGCCTTCAAAGCCAAAGAAGAAAGCGATCTAGAGGATGAACCTATCGAAGAAGAGGACGAAGAAACCGCCTTTTATGCTAAAAACATAAAGAAATTCAAAAATCTTCTACAAAAGCGCCGGAGAGACATCAAGCAAGAATCAAGGGATGAATCCAAAAAGACTCACTTC